>WQNJ02000062.1:32564500-33892500 GCA_016584745.2 Phylloscopus trochilus trochilus | reverse complement strand
AGTTTGTGACAAACTGGTAAAAAACACTCATAGCAAAATTCCAAAGTTAGTGGCAATCAGAAGGCAAAATGTTCTTGTCTAGTAGTTTTATTTAAAAATAATTCATTTTGCTAAGATTTTATGTTAACAAATGTACAGACCAGAGTTTAAAATGATTTATCTAATTGATTCCTTTTGTTACCTGGCTAGCAGGGAAAAGGGGTCGAGGCCGGTCCTGACCTGTTACAATGAAGACTGACTTGCTATGTGGGATTACACCAGAAGCTTGCAGTGGAGTAATGGTAAGGATATCAAGCAACCTTAAGTATCTCAGCTGTATAGGAGCATATTCTGTTGCAAAAGACCTTCCTGCGAAGATCATGGATTCAAATATGGGACATTTGAACTAATACTTGGACTTTGAAATGGATTTCTTTAACAGTTTTCTCTGCAGTGCAAGTTATTAAACTAAAGCTACTCTATTTCCCCAACGTGTTCAACAAAATCCTTAACGTCTAGCATGGTATCTTAATAAAGAATAAAGTTGTTCTTTAAAAAATCTGCTTTAAGTAGATTTTTCCCCCAAGTTTTCTTAGTTAAGGATTCCAAAAGTGGTATTCGCAAATTCTTGCATTTAAATTTTTATTGCAGTGCTATAGATGAATACCATCATTGGTATCCTTAAATTTTATTTCTGCTCATGAAGGTTAATCATGATTGTCTATTTAGTAATCACTTATGAATTGTGTTCAGATACAGCAGTTTCAGGTGTAATCATCAGAGCTGGTTAGTCAGGCATTCCAGATAGTGGTTCTTTTCAGAACCTTTTTTAAAGGGTTGGTTAACTACCTCAGTAGCAGAGGATTGAACTATACCCTGTCTGTACTGTACATAGAAAATCTTTGTAGATAAAAGCAAGGCTTGTTTAATATGATATGAGGGTAAGATTATAATATACCAAATGTAACATTCTTAGTTGCCTTTAGTTCCAGAGGCTTTGTAAGACTTCCTCATGACCATCATAACAGGCCTTGCTTTTGTCGTATTTTGTGGCTGAAAAAGCAGCCTTGCTTCTTCAGATATTGTAGTTATTTGGATGTATAATAGTTTAGCAAGATGTTACTTTTGTAAGACATCAGATGTTCAAAAAAAGTGCATCAGCAACTTGTACTAAATACTGCAGTGTCCCTTTATAAAAGGTCAGACTAAAACTGACAACTGTACAGTGAAGCCTGACATTTGGATATTTTGAAGTTTTTCATAAATCATAGAATAGTATATGGCTGTAGTTTAGCTTTTTAGGTAAAAGGTATGTTTTCATTAGTGCATTTCTTATTGCTGATCACTGTAAAAACATGTGGATCAGCTTTCCATTTCTCTTACGCAGATCATGATAACCTGTAGAGTAGAGTAGAGTACAATCATTTGTGCTATGTTTTTAATTTTCTAAAGCACCTTGATGACAGTGAGTGTTCAGTGGTGAAGCATCCTCTATTGAACCACCCTTAAAAAAAAAGACAAAATAAAACAGAACCTTGCCAAGTCCAGTTTCATATAGGTAAAAGATAGATAAAATTATGACTTACTTTGGACTTGGCATAAAGAGTTCCCTTAACCCCCTTCACAAAGGGATACTGCAGTTATACTACATACCCATAGGCACCACAATGAAATTGAAGCTTATACCTAATTAAGGTTTTATA
This sequence comes from Phylloscopus trochilus trochilus, assembly GCA_016584745.2. Taxonomy (NCBI): domain Eukaryota; kingdom Metazoa; phylum Chordata; class Aves; order Passeriformes; family Phylloscopidae; genus Phylloscopus; species Phylloscopus trochilus. Next base: position 33,890,818 of record WQNJ02000062.1, on the reverse strand, counting down.
CACACCAGTTCCCCCAGTAAATGCAAATTTTAACAAAATTAGACATGTCATATGTTGAAAATGCTCATGGCAAACAATCATTTTGCATTCCTGCAAATAAAATTGTTTTATACTGTAAGCTGGAGGCGAGTGTAACTTATTTTTGTAATAAAGTTTTTATTTTTTTTATGTGTCATTAATATAAATGTGTGTTAGTACAGAGATCTTCTGGTTAAAAACTTAGAATCGCACACATTTCAGTATGTTTACTTGTATTTACATAATTTTTAGAATAGTGGTTGCCAATAGCCTGTATGTTTTCACATTAATTGATTTTTTTTTGTTATCTTAATAAACCATTTTAGTATGTTGTATGTCAATTACTGGGATAGCTGGGACATAAAGTGTAATTAAAAATTGTCAAGTATTCATTGGAATATGTAAATGTGCCTTGCCAGTTTTGAACTTTAAGACAAAGTAAGTGAACGATGGTGAAATGAGTAGTCAATGCCTAAGAGACATTTGCTACCAGAGTTTCATATACTGCCCTTGCTAAGGAAAAGAAATTTCTTCCTCAAATTTGAGCGTAAAACTTTACAGTTGCATTAGCTTCTGAATTTTCAGATCTACTTAAAGAAATTAGGCTTATAGAAAGTGGGTTTTCTAATTAAAGCCTTAAGTATAACTTTGAATTTCAATGTAATCCTTGGTGCTGGCATTCCCAGTGCCAAGGAGTTTAAATGCTCCCTTCAAAGAGGTTGCCATGCCTACTGGCACTTTTACTGTCATACGGTTTTATAAGGAACACTGTCAAGATGTGGAAACCAATTTTGAACTTGCTATGAAATGAAACACTGGGGGCTGTAGGAGAGGGAAAGTCCTCAGATTTCTTAATCTTGAAATCTCTCCATTGCTGAAAAACTTAAAACACTTGTTGTATCACAAGTGCTAATGACGAGTTCTTAGTCTGGAAACGTGTTGCGGGGGACAACACGTTTATGGAATTTTAACAGTAAATGGAAGTGCATAAAAACATTGCAACTAAGGCACTATGTGTGTTGAAATTGTGGATGAAATCCCTAATTTCAGCTCTGATAAAAGCATGGGGGACGACTATTTAAAGGAGAAAAAAAAAAAAAAAGGCAAAATTGACAGGAAAGTTTTTAATGGAATGCAAGCGATGGTGAGTGAGCAAAATACCAAGATCCTGACAGTGTTCCCTCTAATTATGAACTCAAGCCATTATAACTTTTACAATTAAATATGATTTGCACTGTTCTGATATTGGTGCAGTTTTTTAGAAAAATTATCAGAAAACTAAATTGCATGTGGTGATTAATATTGTGGAAAAAAAAAACTAAAATCAAAAAAATGTTATTTTTCAAAGCTTTAAATTTGATTGTTTAAAGAAAAACCATTAAGTGGAAATACTGGTGAGAATGGGCAAGTGCATATATACTACATCAGTTTGGTTGCACTTGGGTGTTGGTAAACTTGAAATGTTCTACAGCAATAATGCATCTCTTATGGGGTGCTTTGGTGACAAATGAACATATGAATGACACAGTTCTTTTTGGCATGTTGAAGGCAAGTTTTGACTTAATATGATGTGCTTCCTCTGTTTATTGTCATAGGAGGCTTTCTTTACTGAAACACCTACAAAGGTGCATAAGTAGTATAGTTCCACATTGGTTTTTGTTTCTAAATTCCAAGTCTAGTTGAATTTAATAAGAAACCGGAAACTGCTGCTGCTTAACACTTCTGGTTTATAAACACTCCAATACACAGCTTTTTAAATTATACTCTTGTTTTAAAACTCATTTTTGTTTGAAAGTTTTCATATAGGATGTGCAACTGTACTTCTTTTTCTTTCCAGTTTTTAAAGAGGAGATTTGTTATGACTCAGAACTTAAGTTTGTGTTTTTACTGTTGGAGGAAGGCTGTTATTACAATAAGATACTAAGATCAGTTTCTGAATTTCTGCGTTGTACAACTCTTATGTAATTACTGTCTTTAAAATCTAAAATAAGGAATACTAATTCTGTGCTTGTTGGGGATGAGGGGTATAACATAGTCTAAAATAAATGTAGTGTCCACTAAAGGCAGGATTCCCAACTTCAGGATAGAAATATTATATATGGCTGCAGCTTTTTATTCCCTTGTGCCTTTGATTATTCTTCAGAGGCTTAACTTTCCTGTTCAGCCTAGCAATTACTTTTGTGCTTCCATACGCCACTGAGGGGAGGCTTTTTTTTTTTTTTTTTTTTTTGAGAAATAGAACTGAAAGGCAACTTGGACATAAACACACTGAACATTTTTACAAAAGAGCGTGTTTAAATTCATACGCTGCATGACATTAAGACTGTTATTCCCTCACATTAGTGAGATATAGTGGAAAATACTGTTTCAAATGGAGTAGCAAGTTTTGAAGTAGGCAATAAGGCAATGAACTTGACAGTACAGTTTTTGGACAATTGAAATGGGTAAAGTGAACGCTTGAGTCTGTGTTCATGCCCTGAAGCTTATGATTTCTGACTTTATGACTAAATGGACTTAAAGGATGTAAAAGTCTGTCTTTATGGAGTATCTTGCTGAATTAACTCCAGCACCAGCACATGACTAGTCTGGGGCTAACTAGTTGAATTAATGGAGCTTAGGAAACACAAGATTGTACTTTGCCATTTGCTCTGTCAGATGAAAATGATATGTGGCAACAGCAGAGGAAGTTGAGCTGAAGATTTCCTTGATCCTTGATACAGGTAGTGGGGGAAGAAAGGAATAAGTTACTGTCACTTTACAGCCATCTAGTACAAATAAACAATGCCTCGTAGAAGCTCTGATGTTAAAATCTTTCCAGGAGCCTGATTTGCACAGTTAATCTGGTCACAGTTTGCAAGTGTATGTTTACTTAAGTTAAAAAATCTGTGGGACGAGAGAGTCACTGCTTTGATGCCCCTTCATCTTGATTGTTACAAAAGAGATTTTTTGAAAAGTTCCACTAGGACTACCTTGACAGTTTACTGGCAATTTGGAGGGGGGTGATTGTCTCATGTAATTATACATTTTTCTTGCCAATATATAACTGGTTACTAGTTTTTCCACAAAATACATTTTTTTAAAATGGCCAACTCCTGAGCAGATGCTGCACAGCTAAGCTCATCTGGATACATTGGTTATGTGATTTATTTAAAGCTATCTTCATGAAAGCTTCTTTAGATGGTCACACTTCCAGGTACCTGGTAGAAGTTTTTGTTTTTTTTTTAAAGTAGAAAAATAGCATATGTGAAGTCTAGAAAACACAGTCATAACATGAAGGTAATAGGTACTAAAATGCAGATTGAATATTTAAACTCTGAATTGTGAAATACATTTCAGTTCAAATAATTGTTCATGAAGTTTGATGTCCACTCTGAAGCCGACACTTGTATTCAAACAGGTCATTTAGGTAAAACTTCAAGTGTCAAAAATTTAATTCCCCATAGTCTTAAAATGATTCATTTGGCTGATTATTGGTGACAGTTCCCTATGCATGGTTAGTGTGACAGTGTACTTTGGTCACTAATGTGTAGAAAATACATAGAATCTTACTCCTTGTTTTCTTTGCACTAAGGAAGTTAGGAAATGCACTCTTAGTTCTGCTGCACAGCCAGTAGAATAGTCTGTCATTTGGCACAGAAGGATAATGGTAAGTAAAAGAACAGACTTTCTAGTACTAAAATGGCTTGCAGTATCTAAAATCAACTTCAGTGGACTGTTTAATTGATTCCTTATCTGCAGTGATAACGCAGGTTGTGCATTTTAACTCTTAATTTTAATGTGTCCACTTCAATGCCAAGTGAATGTTGAGTGTAATCTGACACTGTTGAGTGTTAAATACTTCAGATCTAAAAATGTCTTAAATATTTCATAGGTAATTCAGTATCTATTTTTACACAAATTGTTAGTAATCATAGTAGTTTAAGGGATTTTACATGAAAACAAGTCATCTGTTGAAAGCCAGGAATGGAATGTCTCAGATCCCGAGTTCCTGGTTCCAAGTGTCGTGCTTTCAAGTATTGTTCTGCCATCTAAAGTAACAGTTTTCAGATTTTTTTTTTCTCTTTAGTGGGATGAGGAATGTACCTAATTCTGTGACTCCTAACAGTTATTTAAAAATAACTGTTAACAACTATTACTAAGTGTAATGAATTTGGGATTAAAAAGCTTTCTCCTTGGGAATTTCACAAAGATAAATTTATAGATGTCCCACCATTAAATCAGGGTTTTTCTTAAGAACAACGTCAGCACACTTTAGAATGAAGCTGTATTACAAAACACTGGTGAGAGCTAGCATAAAAAAAAATTATATAGAAGTAATCTTTGCATTATTCAGATGTGTGTTACAATTCAAAGGTGATTTTAACACTAGAATATTTGAGATGACAGATAAAAATACGTAGTCCCTGCATCTGGAAAGCTGAAGTGGCTATTAAAGGACTGTTCCTGTTTCAGATTGTGGTCAAAGGCTTCCTTTGGATATTGTAGTTAAATGTTTTTTCTTCTGGTACAAGTAGTTGCTTAAAAAGCCAACCTGTTTCCGATTCACAATTTTCAACAGAATTTGAGGTTTTTATGTGTGCTTAAGTTGATACTTCTAGCAGAATACAAACATTCAGTGGCAATCACTCATGTGTCTTTCACCAGGAAGTGACCTGTGTGTAATTGCCTTAAACTAGTCTAGTGCAACTGTCCTGTATTTATGTTATCTACAGTTACAGGAGTGTGATCATTTACACTTGCTTTTGAATTAGTGAGATGCTTAAAAGCTACTTTGAGGAAAACTTGCCTATATGTTGTCAAAATCTGTCAATTTGCAGATGTAGAAATACAATGTGGGTTTCATGCTAACAGAAGACTAGGCCTGGATATAAAGGGACAGGTGGTCATAACGTCTCTCATTGGAAGACCTGATGGTGTAACAAGGCTTAGGTGGCTTCAAGGAGTAGCAGTGCCCTGCTCCACTATTTTCTCATAATATTTACACAATCTCTCAGGAAAAACCCCAACTTATTATGGGATTAACTCCAGTGAGATCAGTCTTCCAGTTAAGAAGGATTGGTAAGGTCTTAAATCCATTGGAGTTAGTATGGTGTTTGCAGCTTGGGTTTGCATAGAAGTGACCTTGCAGTGGGAATGGTGTAATAAATGGCAGTTCTCATTCTTGCTTAATGATACACTGACCTGAAGTTTGGTTTCTTTTTATTGTTTAAGCCATTCAGGTTGCCATGTTTTTATCCAAGAAAAATTCATATGTCCTGAACTGATCAGTAAGTCTTGGACCCTAGTTGTTAATTTGAGCTAGTTGGTCTTTTCTTAGGTTAACTGTTAAAATTAGTACAGGTTTCTACTAGCAAGTAAAGAGCTTTGTTTTCTTAATGGCAGTGTATAAATATTCACAGCTTATTGCCTCGAGTGTAACATTTCTAAATAGTACTGCTTTCATTGAGTAATGTGAGGAGTATGCAGATGAATAGTGACAATATGTTGCTAACTGACTTTTTGGCAAATGAAGCCTGCCCAGTGTGGAATGCAGTTTGAGGTGCACGATGGTGTACCTGCCATGCAGGTACAGATGGCGTTGAGATACAAGGGGTAGTGGTCACATCTCAACAAGGTGTGCACAAACTACCTTCAGTGACAGCCTGTATGTGGTAAAAGTGTGCTAAAATGCTTCTGTAGTTTCACTGTGAAGCTAGAAAAGAACAGCTACAATAATTACTAGTACAGCTGCAGGTAGATGATGATCAACTCCAGTTTTTGTAGTCTCTGGAATAACAAGAGCCATTCATGCATAGTGTGTATTAAGAGTTTCTAAATGCCTGTGAAGCAACCTTTTTCTTTTTTAATATGTGATGATTAAAACATGCATAGGATTGAAATTCTTGAGGCAGTTAAAGATAGAATAACTTAGCAATTCTGGTTTTAAGTTCAGATGGCTGGGTGTAGTTAGAGCCCCGTAATCGAGGCATGTATTTTAGAATGAAGGTAATTCTTTTACTCCGGTGAGAAATTGGCCCTGCTGTTAAACAGGTTCAGTCTCTTAGAATACCTGTGGTTAATAAAAATGCATATACTGCTTGGGGGGTGGGTGTGGGGAGACATGACCAACCCACAGAAATCAAAATACAAGCACCCCTCCCAATACCTGTATCCTCTGACCCTGAAACATGTTTAGGAAGAGGACAATATTTACCACTTTGTAAGAGCAGTGCAATCTAAATAGGCCATACATGTTGGAATTCTTAGATATGGGGCAGGTGAGATTAATTTGATAATCTTGGAACTTCTGCCTTTCCACCACATGGTAAAAATAATGTAGAGAAATCTCAGGTTTCACAAATGGACTAAAATGGTGGTTCATATTCACATTACGAAAGGACATGTCTTGACTAAGACATCTGGGAGGGCACAAAGTGCCTCTGTGAAAAGAAAAACTTGCAAGGCTGTTGTGAAAATACCTCTGTTCTTTCTCAAGCAACGTTGACAACCAGGGAGTTCCTCCTCAGAGAAATACCAAGGGGTTTGTCTTCTGTCTAACAGGTTGGCCTAGGACTGATCACATCACAAATACTCCTCATTTTGGAAAGATATTAACAAAGCATATTATTTGCTCCTTGAGAAAAGGAAAAGAAAACAGTTTGAAAAAGAAGTCATCTATCTGTGGGCAAAAGACAGCCATCAAATCTGCCTGAACTATACCACTGGCAAGTTTTTAATCTAGGATTAAAAAAAAATAGGGAAATAACCTTGCAAACCACAACATACCACAACATACAACAACTTCATTTAACTATGTTACAGCTTAGTAGAATCTTCCCTGCCTTTAACCTGTTTGTCCTTTTCCTGTGAAAGGTAGGTACACTTGTTAGCCAAGCACCATCTAGCAGCCACAGCATGGTGAGAGGGGAATGTCAGGTGATGGATCTTGGCCAGATGGAAACAACAGGTCAAAAGCAGACAGGGCCCTTGGATTATATGTCAGAAGGTAAGGATATCCTGTCCTGGCTGTTATGATCATCAGGGCCACTTTATCTTGATACATATTTCAAAAGAAAATTTTATCTCTGTAAGGGAGGAGGTTTTAAACACAGCAAAACACAAAATTTGTGGAAAATGTTAGTATACCTAATGCTGCTATTTCAAATGTCCTGTTCAGAGAAGCGAGTGATGTCCTAGAGCTGGTATTTGTAAAACTGTTTGGAAGTGATGAACTAATGACCTTGTCTGGAGGGAAGTAAGAGCCAGCCTTGAATATCTGATACATGTATTCTAAAGGCAGACCTTTCCCCATGTAGGTAAGGAGTCCTTCCATCTTCTTCTAATGGTATAACATATTTGCCACTTACTGCTCTTAATAATCCCTTAGAGGGTGGGTAAAAGTAGGGTAGTTGAGAAAGGCCTCATAATTGAGTGATGCTTGAGGAAATGCCATGTTCCTAGCAAAGTTTGTATTTAAAGCCTTGATTTGAATGTCTCAATGCAAGGCACGAAGTGAGAATAGGTGTTAACACTTGTAAAGCTGGGGTGAATCAATGCAAATTCAGCAGCCTCTGCAGTGTTCAGGTTCAGGATGGACCCAAAGAGTTCCCAAGTACACCAGTGCCTTGTTGCACAAATTGTTGTTGAACAAATGCACAGAGTTGCATTTGTTCTTGAAAAGTGCTATACAAGCTCAGCATCCTGCAAAGAAGAAGTGCCTGATCATTTCTTGGAACTAGGCTAGGATTTTTAATTCATTAAAGACCTGGTAGTGCAAGGAACCTAAATAGGTGTATTTTACACTGAAGGTGGTTGCTGCTTAGAAATGAAAGTGCTTAAAATTAACAGTATGTGCTTGGAAGACTGCTGAACTGTTTCCTTGAGTCTAGGCTACATGTCCTAGTTCAAGAAGTTATGCTTCCTTAATGAACAAAAGGCATTTTTTTTTTCTAAAGCTAAGGCCTGCATCAGATCAGGAGGTAGGAGGAGGCTGAAGAAGGAATGTTGTAAGTAGAATACACTAGGAAGTTGTTTGCCAGCACGGTCTCTCTACTTCCTGAGTTAAAAGAGGATAAATCTTTGTATACGCAGGATTTATTTTAATGGACAGCTTTTGGTTACAAAAAATAACTTTCCCTGCAGGCCTGGGCATGGTGAGCAGCATCTCTGAAGACTGGGAAAAGGGAATGTACCTGAAGGTAGAAGTAATGTCGAATAAGGAACTTAAGGAGATAGGTGCGTGGTCTGAGTGAAACTCAGCTTTGAACTAAGGCACCTTGGACTAAATGTACTAAATTCATGTCTTCTCACTGTCAAGGCTGCCCCTCCAGATAATATATGATTTCATATATATGTTTGGTCCTTTCTTTGTTCTTTTTGCCCTTGAGCTTTGAGGAAGGGAGAGTGAGTCATTACTGCATAGGTAGCTTGACTTCACCAGATCTAACAGCTGAAGGGGAAAATGGAGAGGGGAGCACACAGCTGGGCAGTGGTCCAGGAACACACCAGATACTTGGGCTTTCTAGAATTTGAGACTGGTCAAGTTTCTTGACCATAATCTATCTCGGAAACACACTGGATGTAGACAAAACACCACTCTATGGTTACAGCTTAGTACTTAATGTACAATTTACCGCATCTAACCTGAATGGTGATAAGTGGAGAATTTTCTACTCATCCTCAATATGTGGTCTGCTAGGAACCTGGATGATATTAGAGAATCCTTTCTCTGTTTTTCAAGAGGACTCGAGTCATGATTTCTGTCTCCAACCTATGACCGCACATAACATGTTTTGATTATCTTCTGAAGCAATATCTACTTTCTTCAGGAAAAAAAAACTTCCCTCTTTCATCTGAACTGCAGTGACCCCAATTTGAGGTCTATCTTACAGCATCCAAGTTCTTTGTGTTGCATTAGGAGCTATGTTTAAGCACCTGTTGAAATCCCAAAGACCTCAGTCTTCACTTGAAACTTCTGGGGTGGTGGTGGTGAAAATACTACAAACTCGACCTACAGAGAGCATCCAAACTTGAGATTGGACTGGAAGATTCACAGTGTCTTAAGGGGAAGAAAGTGCTATTCTTTAAAGTTTGATAAAAAGAATAGTAAACTGATTTTTGTATTAAAATGTCCCTTTATTAATATATACTTTAAAATACGTGTCTGTGAAAGAGAAAAAACTTCCTGGGGTTTTAAGCAGTTTCTTCTGTGATTCTTGTGTACCAAGATAAGCCAGGTGGCTTATATAGTAGCAAGTAATTCAGTCACAAATGAATTTATTGAGTTTCAGAAAAATACTGTGTGGCAATAATAATTCTTTACATAGTGTCAAGACCTTACTAGCTCTAGTCCTTTCCTAGCTACAATGCCGGTTAGTTTAGTAAAACAGAAAATAAAAAGCAAAGCAAAACTTCAGTGGAGTTTTGCAGTACTCACCAAAGTCTTCCAAATAGTCCCTGCTTCTTGATTTCAGTTTGTGGCTTCAGTTTGTCTGCTGATAGACCCACAGAGGGACCATCTGCTTCTGCAGAAGCACTATTAATACCAGTGCTAGAGGGGAAGTGATATGTAATAATACATTCCTTTTTTACTATCAGACATACCAGCAATTTGGATGGCAAAAAAAATTTTGGGATACCTCCAGGAACTTGGGCACCTATTTGATAGATAGCATTGATCAGCTGTGAGCTGTAAGGATTGATCAGTTATGAGTGTAAGGAAGCCTGGGCTTGCAGAGAGCATGGTATTGAGATCCACTTCTCAAACTCTCATTGAAACAATCATATTCCTCTTGGAGTGGAGCACTACCATGGAACTATATGCTCCAGTTATACCACAAAATATTTAAGACATGGGCAAGCTGCCCATGTGCTCCAAACAGCCGTTTTCAAAAAGCCTTAAGACTCATCCTTACGCATGAGGAGGAGCAGCCCTTTGTCCAGGTGCTCTTGTAGCATCACCTTGTGTGTTCTGCCTATTTGCACAGCATCAGGTTTTTTTGCTTTTGTCATATTGAAATATTCTCACTAGGGAAATGTAAAATTTATGTTATGTTCTCTTTAACCATTCTGTAAATACTTTAATTTTTCCTGGATGTCATTTAAAAGGAAGAAAATGTCAGGATTTATTCCATACATCCTCAGCCAACAAATGGTAAACCAAATAACATCCTGGTTATACAACTGGTTCTGTAACAGTTCCTGTGAAGTGTCTGATGAAAGACATAAGCACAAATAACTTTTGCAAGGTGAAAATTAATGTTGTTTAACTTTTAACCTATGCTGCTTTTACATACTTCATGTTGTCGGAGAAACTGGTTGCTTGAACTAAAAATATCTCTGTGGAATTCTGACCTGACAAAAACACTCCAGGCATTTACTGCTGTGTCCACAGAGGATAAAAGCAATGGGCTCCAGGGTACCAGCTCACCAGTCACCAAAAGGAGCCTGATCTTGCAGATCTCATCACTAGGTCTGGGTTTACATGGTCATGTTAAGTATCCACAGAAAACTTGGATTCAAGCTGCCTTACAACAGCAACCTGTAGTTACGTTAGTCTTTTTACCACTTTTAATGACTTCTGGCTGTTGATTAGAATTTCCTGACTATGTGAAGGCTTTAGGTGGAGGTTTGTTTCACCGTTTTTCTTTTAAGGCGGAAAAAATGAATCCATCAGAAATGAGAGTTATATCCAAGCGAGGAAAAAGGATCATACATCTTCACTGGCAAAAATGTTAAAATACTTTTGAGGTAGGATAAAAAAAAACTATTTAAGAAGGCACTAGGTCTAATGAAAATAATTTTGAATGCAATTTTGTTAACAGTTTTGTACCCCATGTTACAGTCTGTCCCTACTCACAACAACAGAGGAGATAATTGGAAAGGGAGAACAACAAGGATGATAAAAGGTACAAAAGTGCTCTTATGCGAAGAACAAGTCACTGGTGCAGGAATCTTAATTTTGGAAAAGATAGTTTTCTCAGGTGACCAAAGTATTCTGGTAAAATAATAAGCAGCAATAGTGCTGAGTAGGGAATGAGTTTTCTTCATCTCTAGTAAACACACGAATGTTTGGAGAGCTGTATCTTCACTCACACAAGTGCAAGTGGTGGAACTCCTTGCATGATTTTTATGGATGTTAAAGTATCTCATTCTTCAAAAGCAACTTGAAACTTAGGAAATAAATTCTTTCTCAGGATATCCCCAGGATTATGAATAAAAGAATGTTCCAGGAACTTAATAGTATATTCTTGCCATGCTTTTACAACTTTTTCCTAGGTATGTATCCCCCAATGGCCATCATCAACAGGATGCTCACCCAGCTGAACTTTTACTGATCCAACACAGTTGTGCCATGAGTCCAGTGTATATCTCTGAGGAAAAACTTCACTAGCTTTAAATTCTTCAGGTCTCACCATAGTTCTGAGGCATAGGTGCTGCAAGAGTTTGCAATGATTTAACAGAAACACGTCATCTAACAAGATTATCTTGGCACTTTTAAACTCCACTGAAAACAAGGGTTCCTGGCTCAAGTGCATCCTTGAACTCCCTACTTGAACATTTTCCCCACTGACCAAGGCTGGTCAGCAGGAATTCCCTTCAAGACCTGACATAGTTATTTTCACAGTTTGTATCCAGGGCAAGGCTTTCTTTATCCCTACAGTAAATCAACAGATTCATTTGCATTTCAGCTGGGCTCTTACATACATCCTCTGCCATTGTTTTAACTGTTTGCATGAGTATAGCTCCTTAGTTATTTCACAAACTTTTTCTTACAAAGTCTTAACATCCATCTTGACATTCCTTCATTCCTCTCTGATCAGCCTACATTTTTCAAAGGAATTAGGTGTTCCAGGTCTTTCCTTTGCATATACAATTGACCAACCTCACTTGATACTTACAGTGCATATCCAAAAACCATGTTGTTTTTTGCTCAGGTGAATCAAGATAAAATTTCTACGGAGTACAGCTTTGCCAAATGTTGCCACAAATCATAATTTAATGTTTTTTTCAGTGTCTTCTGTATCCATTTATTTCTCCTTTTTGCACACATTCCTGCTGGCCTCCGTTTCTTACTGTGTTGTAGTCAGCTTCTACACCTTGCAACTTCCTGCTCTATTTTCTTTTTTTTTTAAATGTCCCACAAATAGTATTTTATGACCAAACAAATTATTTTTATCTCTTAATATCTAAATTCTCTTCAGTGGCTTGTCTGTGGAAACATGAAAAATTCCTTTTCATGTTACCAAGTTGAAGAAAAGCTGTATACACCAGTCTGAATCTTTTTACTTTCTCCTTCAGAGTTACAAGTTCTTCAAGGCAAAACTTACTGTAGTACATTGCCTGGTTTTTGTTTTGTTTCAGTTTTTTTTCTTCCCAAGTGGACCTTTTCCTAGTGAAATTCTAACACACTCTGTGCTCCTCAGCACCTCTCTGGTTTGCAGAGCACTGTTCCTGTTGGGAATACTAAACTGAGCCTCTGGAAACTCCACTTGAAATGAATCCTTTTACTTGAATTTCTGTATTGGAACAGTCTCCTTGTCTTTCTTTTTTTTTTTTTTTTTTTTTTGCCCTGCAAGTCTTTATTCTGCCTGGCATTTTTAGTCCTAAACACAGCCTAGTAGGTAATTTCAGGTTTTCTAACAACTGTATTTTACAGTCTCTTTAAAAAAAGAAAGAAAAAAAAAAAAAGAGAATTTTGAGTGGTGTGTTACAATTGAAACTTCTAGCCTTTCCCCTTAATTTCAATTGCTTTCTAAATCTGCTTCTAAACAAACAACACAACTTGTCTCTCTCATTCCCTGCAAGTGTGGAGACCAGTGATCATTTACAAAGTGTGTGACACATTTTTTTCTTAAATCATTTCTCCCTCCCACCTGCTATTTTGCTCCCTACTGAAGCAGCTGAATTCCCCCATTCCTCTTGAAGAAAACTTGTGAGGGATTTCATCCAGGAACCTGTTGCTCTATTGAGCAGGTACTTCTGGGCCCAGTTTTCACTTTCTCATCCAGTTTGCTTTAATCTGGTCATACTGGGGGGTCAGATGTGATCCAGGAAGCAAAGATAAGACCCTACAACTACAGACAGCACACATTTCCATACAGCTGGCAAGCATGGGTCAGTGTGGGTGGTACAGGGATATGACTCCCAAATGCCATAAATTTAGAATAAGAACAGTTTATTAACTCCTTAACGGACAAATTAATATCACTCTATTTATAACAGCAAAGCTAATTGTGCTTATCAAAGTGCTAATAATTATTCAACCCAAACCTGAAATATTCAGCAAATGGTCAGCTGTCATTCCCCTGGATTTTCACTATTTCTTTAAAGGCCAAAAAGTACTACTAAAGGGCAGTTTTCACCTTAGATTAGTTGCATACACCTGGATCATCTCAGGTGGAAACCAGTAACTGTTGGTGGATGCCCTTTAAGTTTTGAATTTGAAAAAGTCAAGTGCAAAGAGCCTACTAATGCTTGCCTTTCTTGGGATATGACTGGCCAACTTCAGTTTCCCTTCTTTACTTAAGCTTTAGCTATTTGCTGAATATTAAAAATTAGTGTTCTCTAGAGTTTTCTGCTAAATGGCTTCAGTTAAAGGTTAATATGAAGCCTTCTATTTAAGCTTCCTGGAAAGGGCCCACAAAATTAACAGGGATTGTGAGGAATAATTATAAAGGAAAACTAATTCCTTGTTGAGTAAATATGAAGGATTAGATGATGTAAATTAGCCTTGGTAACTGTATCCTTGAAAGAGAGAACTATGTAAGGCCTTGAAAAGAGCAAAAGCAGACTTGCAGAGTAAATTAAATGCAATTAACTGGTGAGAATCTATTTATTTCAGTTCACTGTCTGGCTTATTTTAAAAAGACATTTTTTAAGGTTAAAAAAAAAAAAAAAGCACTTTGGTAAATACAATCTCAGCTTAATAACTGTTGTTACTTAGCCAAGAATGGCAGTTTTATATTTCAAGTTGTTGAAAATCTCCTCTAATTTATTTATTAAATGCTAGAATAGGCAAGCTTCTCCTGCTATCATAGAAAACGTACCCTAAACCCCAAACCAGGGAGAACTGGCTCCACAAGATGACTTCTATGGTCAGTGAAAGATCATTTTACATTTTAAATACTAAAATAAAATCTGTCTTTCCAGAATAACCCAGTCCTGGCCACCTTACTTCGGAGCCCATCTCCAGCTGCATGCTTTTCCCTGGCACTTCTCCCTCCAGCTGATCACAGAATCTTCCTAAGAATTTATGTGAAGAGAGGAAAACTTGCTATTTCCAGGGAATGGATAAAGTTCTTATTTCTCGAAGAATTTTGAAAAGCTTGATGTTGTCAGCAGTTCCCTTTTGTTCTTCTATAGTTGTTGAAAAACAAACAAACGTCTGCTGAGTCTTTCAGTGTACCAGAACAATCTTGGGGCCATAGTGAGAGGGTGATGGGCAATGCCAACACTGCCTTCTCCAGCAGAGCAAGATGGGGTAAAATAAAGCGTTTTGTTGTGTCTGCCCAGCAGCTGTAAAGTCTGTGAACTGAAGGAAATTGCAGTTTCTAAGATAATGAGGTACAATTAGTGCCAGATGTGAATGCGGCAATTTTACAGTAAATAAACACAATTCTGAACAGTGAGGCTATAAATTAAAAGAACTTTACCTGAAATAGAGAATGCAAATGGAAGCAGAAGTTACTTCCTGTTTTACAGATATGCAATGCTGTAGCATCTTCATGAATTATTTTAAGAATTGCATATTTTTAGGAGTTATTCCTTATTTAAAAGCATTGAAAGATAAGTGACTAAAAATCACCAGCAGTAAAGCTGAGGATAAAGTAAGCTGATAACAAAAAACCCCTGCATCTTAGGAAAACTGATTTCCTCTGAATAGCTGTATGGAGATTTGCTGTGTGAATGCAGCTTGGTTTTTTTCTACTAGAAATCGTGGACTGACATGAAATAATACTGTGCAGAGACTCTTAAAGAAATTCAAGCTGACCCTGGGCTTTCGCCAAGTGCTCTGAGAAAGGTCAACATACTCAAGTCAAACTGCAGCGTTTCACCTACTCGAGAGGTCAAGGGAAGTATTGCATAAACTGACAAAGTATCTGAGCAAAGATTCTGAAAGCTGGTTTTGGACTTCGATTTCTAGATGCTGACTCACCCTCCAAATAGCAGTATTTTCTTAACAGCATAGCTGCGGAGGATCTCAGTGCAGATTTGTAAACGTGGCTCATCTGAACAGATGTATTTCAGTATTTCGTGTGCCCACTGCGCCTGCCTGGGGCTCATGCAAATGGACGTAACAGGGCAACAGCAGCCTCTCAAAACAACTAAAAGCAGGCATCTCTCCCCGAGGGGGTCTCCTTCACGCTCGCCACTTAGAAGTCCCGTTATGGGTACGAACTAGCGGAAGTTGTTTCATTTTGCCCACTGAGCTGATCCACCCACAACCAGGAGTGTCTTACTAACAGAGCCTCGAGTTTCCTTAAGGCTGAGTAACTACAGAGCTGCTGAGAGCTCTCCAGTGGTTTGAAAGCTTGTGGCTTACAGTGTAACTGAAGGTGTTACTTGTGTGAAATCAGCTTTAAATTCTTCTCGCTAGCAATAAACATTCTAGAATTATTCTCTTTTCAGTGTCTTACTCTTCTATACTTACGGATGTCAAGGTGGGGTCTTAATACATTTCCTACCCCGTTCCTTTTCATTACAGCCGATTACGAAGCTTTGAGTGCTGTTTATAGGGTTTTAGTGTCCCAGACACTCAATGATTTAGTTCAGTCATCATCCAAATATAGAGCATTTAATCAGACGTAGCACTTTCTGGCCGCTTGGCGCTGGGAACCCCTTGTTGTCCAGAACCCAAGTATTTATAACTAGGTAAGCTTGCTGTCATCAGAGACCTTCTATTTACAGTGCCCGGCACTCTACGTGACACGGCACAGCTGCAGATGCCGCGGCGGGGCTGCAGGGCCGCTGTTCGGGGCGCTCCTCCCCCGGCGGCCCGAGTGACGCGGGCCCGTCGCGGCGCCGCCGTCAGCGGGCAGCGGAAGCGGCGCCGCCTCCGGCCCGGGCGGCGCGGGCAGGGCCGCCATGGGGGGGGTGCGGGCGGCCGGCCGGCGGCTGCTGCGGCGGCTGCGGGGCGCCGAGGGGCTGCGGGAGATCTGCCGGCAGTACCCGCTCTCCTGCTGCCTCCTCCTGGGGCTGGGCACCGCCACCCTGCTCCTCAACCGGTAATCCTCCTCCTCCTCCTTCGGGCGGGCGGGGGAGCCGGGCGCGGCCGGCGCTGCGCCTTCTCACGCAGCGGCTTTTCCTTCCCGTGTGTCTGTAAGGTATCTTCATGTTTTGATGATCTTCTGGTCGTTCGTGGCTGGGGTCGTCACCTTCTACTGTTCCTTGGGACCGGACTCCCTCCTGCCCAATATTCTGTTCACAATAAAATATAAACCCAAGGTAAATATGCCTGTGCGGAGTCTTGTGCTTTCTTTAAATATGATAAGAATTTATATGGAGTAGCAATTCTTGTCTAGTCCTAGCTGCTTTCAAAAATATTGTACGTCCTACTGACTCCTACTGACAGGTGTTTTGTGATGATTAAGACTTTGAATTCTTCACGTGTTTCTGCATAGTCCTATCAAATCTGCAAGGCCGGTTGTTGGACTGTCCATGGATGTTGTTTCTTGCTTCCCTCGTTGTGCATTTTGAGCATTTGAGTAGCAGGCAGAATGGAGAAACTGTGTTTTTGTCTGCTCCTTTATTGGGGCTTTTTCTTTCCTAAAGATGCCCTCCTTTTGGCAAGCCAGTGGTGAGTCTTCTTTGCTCACTCTAATAAAAATTCTCTTAAGTAGTACTGCACTTCAAAGAGAACGATACTTCCAAAGCAAATTGCTCTTTTCTGACTTAATTCAGTGTAGAATTTCATAGGGCTAAAAGGTATAGTTGCAATAGTTAAGGGCTATGAGTAAGGCAGAGAAACCATCTGGTCTGTTGCTAGACTCAATAATGTTCAGGGAGATGAGTGGAGATGTGAAAGGATATCTGTGTCCTCTCACTTTGTTTCAGCAGAAGAGATTTTTCTTTTTGGTTCAGTTGTTTTTCATACCATACCTTGTTACCTTGTTTTCCTGCTGAAAGAACAAGTTTGTCTTTATTCAGTTCTCTGTAATAGTGTGCTCTAGAAGGAAATTCACAAACGTGTTGGTATATTAATAGAGTCATAATTTTGGAGAATGTAAACTTGTCTAAATTTCTTAGCAGTTGGAATTGCCGGAGCTGTTTCCCCGTGGTCACAGTTGTGCTGTATGTGGCAAGGTTAAATGCAAGAGGCACAGGTAAATTACATATGTGGCACTGGTAAGCTTAGTACTGCTGCCATTTTACACATCACAGTAGGAAGCTGTCAATTGTACATTGTTACATAAACTTTTCCATGCTCTCCTACAGACCTACTTTGCTTCTGGAAAACTATCAGCCATGGCTGGATCTGAAAGTGCCTTCCAAGGTTGATGCATCACTTTCAGAGGTAATCGGTGCATCTTTTATTTAGTACATTAAAATTCTGTGGCTTTTTATTATGTGTCTTTGAAACTTTTTGCTTCTGGTTCAGTAGATGGTTCAGATGTATCTCCCAGGTGTTTTAACTTATTCAAGTAAAAGTCAAATCAAAAGAGTGTTTGATGGGAGCAGGGAACCAAGGTTGCCTGCTTTTAAACATGAACTGCTTGTGTAGCAGTGCACCTCGAACATAAAAGAAACATCTGTGTAAATTGGGAAGAATAATTGGAAAGAACGGTTACAATCAAAGATGTCTGAGTCTTAAAAAATTAAGGATTTAGTTTCTTGGCGTTGAGGATAAAAGATTATTTGTTCCAACTACAGAAGTTCTGTAGTGGAGATGATAATTTGATGGTGGAGGGCCTACAAGGAAGATGGAAAGAGTCTATTGCAAGAGCATGGAGGAAGACAAGGAGGAATGGATCCAAACTGATAGAGTAGGTTTAGATTAGATATTAAGAAGAAAGTTTTTACTGTGAGCATGGTGAGGCACTGGAACAGTTTGCCTAGAGAACTTGTGGTTGTCCTATTCCTGGAAATGTTTAAGGTCAGGTGGGATGAAGTAACCTGGCCAGGTGGAAGTTGTCCCTGCCCATGGCAGGGGGTTGGAACTAGATGATCTTTAGGGTCCCTTCCAACCCAAACCATTCAATGAATGGAATGTATTTAAAATCAGCTGTACTTAAAATCAAAGCTGTAACAAAATCTGTCTAAAAAAAGAAATTGCTGAAGGTACTCAAAGAGGAATAGCATATATATATATCTTTTTTAGTAAGACTATAAATCAGGAATGTTTGTTCTAATCTCTTTTAAAAAGAGCCGTTTGAAGAGCAGTTTTTCTTTGGACTTGTTTTTTTTGTTTATTTCCTTGATTAGTTATTGATGAAATCTGTTGGAAGCTAAACAGATAAGCTTTGTGTTTTTTGAAGCTAGGAAAATACACAAGCACATATCTAGATTAATATCCATTTATTTAGAATTCCAACTATACACAAGCACATATCTAGATTAATATCCATTTATTTAGAATTCCAGCTTTGGAGTTCTGTGGTAGGAGGCTGATCAACTGGCATGGCAGAAGTGAGATGATTTTTGTGTGTCAGTTCTTGCAATTAACAGCGTGGTGTATGAAGTCAAAGCCATGTGTGTCTGTGGTATAAGCTAACACTTCAGCTCTGTGAGATGTCCCAGGCATGGCCCACTGCAGGAGTGGGAGGAGAATGATTAAGGAAGGCATGGACAGTTGAGGAATGTTTTTAAAAAAGAACAGGTAACAACTTCTTGACTTCCTCTAGTTGAATGAGATGACTTCTTCTGTGATTTCAGAAGTAAACAATTATTCTTTTAAAATTACTTAATCTGTTTTTTAAAATAAGTTTTAAGTGTATTAAAATAAGAATATCGCTGAATAGCATTTCAGTAGACTGTTGCTTTAATAATATAATGTAAAATAAATGCTTCTATGCATTTAGTATTTTTTAGGATTTAGAGTATCAAGTAACTGTAGCAGTCTACCCAAGGATGTTGTAAATGCGGAAGAACTGGAAATTTTCTTGTTTGGCTTAAATGGGGATTTGATGCTCAAAATGGTCTTTGTTTGCCATAGTTATCTTCTTGGCATTTTATATGTGATTGCTGTAGTTCTGCTTTTACCAAAATAGTGGCCTTTTCTTTGCTGTTACTTTTCACTTCAGAGGCATGTCCCAGGCCCTGCTTTATTTAGTACTGCAGATGTGGGTTTTGTGTATCTGTGCCCATGCTTCTCATTCCTTTACCTCCTTTCTGTGCTTAACTAGAGGGACGAACCATGACTGAGTTCTGGATCTTCCCAGGGCAGTGAGCCAGGTTCACCGTCCTTGATGGACCAAACAAGTAGTCTGAGCTGCCTTTTTCACCTGTGTTGGACAGATACTATTTGGGATGAGAAATCTCACTGCACGTTTCCCCATGGTAGCTCTTCTCTACTGGTTAAAAGGGTAGCAAGGGGTTCTGCCCACACCATATTCCTCGCCTGCTCTGAGGATGCAGCATGTAATGTTGGCCTGGAATTGGATAGCCTGCTTCAGGTTGGAAGGAGAGACTGCTCTTATTTTCTTTTGTGGGTTAGTCATACATTAGAGAGAAGCTGATACAGTGTGAACTGCATTAAGGTTAATTAGATTCTAAAGGAGTTCAGAGTGCAGCCTGTTTCTAAAAAGCAGTTTCTTCAAATACATGGAATAATTTTGGATTTTTTTGATTATGTTTTTATTTTTCTAGTTCTTTTTTTTTTTGCAACTTGAAGAATTTTGACAATATTCTCATTTCCAAATGCTTCTAATTTGAACCAGGTGTATAGACTTTAAGTTTGTATTTTCAAGTGCTTTCAGAATAATTTAATACACCCTCAAGTAAGAAGAAATCCCAAGTTTTCCTCACAAGTATGGATTTTTCTTTCTTGGATTGTGATGACTTTGTGTCTCACTTTGCAAATTCTTAATCTTTTGCAGCCTTGTTTTAGTCTATTCAGCTGCTGTGCGTGGTTTAGAAGAATAACAAAACCTGTGCCTGGACATTCCTCCCCATGTTTATGTTTGTCGTTGTAGTTGAACACTAAACTGTCTCAACCATGCATACATCAATATTTTATAATTTGGGCTGTATCCTACACAAAAACAATGCAGTGACCTAAGTATAATTTTGTTTCCAGTTTATAATCCATTTCGCATTATGTTTGTTCCTTCAGCGTTTTCTTTCTTTTTGAATTAGGACATGGTATTTGTTGATCAGTTTTACATTGTGTATAATCCAGGTGCTACAGATGGTATAATGGAGAATTTAATCCTGTTGTTCTGTTAATGAATTGATCTTTTTCTCTACAATCTCATCTCTGCTGTGTAAGGGACCATTGCAAGTCAAATCTGTGGAAAGCTGCTCAGCTACTCTTGATCAGCATTGTGAAAAAAATGTCTTACTGGATCAAGGTGCTGCTGTCTTTTGATCTCAGGTTTTGGTGTTTTTTAAATTCTTCTCAGGTTCTTGCCTCAGTTATGGGACTAGAATTTATTTTTTGTTTGTTTTCCAAAAGCGAGAAATAGACAAATGCATGACAAGAAATCAGTTACTGCCTAAATGTGCTCTTTGCAAGTCCTGAACCCTTGTAGTAACACAGTGGACTGTATGCCTTCTTATTGGAATGGCTTGTTCAACTGCCAGGAAGTGGCCTCAGCTGTTGGGTTGTACTGTCTTTTAAGGCTTTATAATTGTTATTGTGGTTTGTGTATCAAATCCTTGCTCCTTTTTTTTCTAATATGGCTTAGTAGTTCTGACCTGCTACTGACTCAGTCATCGCTCGTCTCTACAGTTCCTCCTCCTGACAATTGGCATTGGTTGTGTGGCAGTCCCCAAAAAGCTTGTCTCAGCAGCAAAGACTGGCTAGCTTGCAGTGTTGCAGTGCATGCTAGAAAATAATTTCTTTTTTTTTTTTTTTAATTCAGCTGCTGATTATATTGCTACCTGCTGTATGTGGTTTTACACTTGTAATCTCTTTCCAATTCAAAGCTGCCCACGTATAGTAATACCAGTCATTTTGCAAAACGCTTGAAAAAATAGGTAGGCTTTAAATGAAATGACTCATCATTTGTATTTAAAACTGGAGGATAATACTTTACAGACAAGGAAATGGCTTATCATTAGCTGTCATTCTTTGAGGTGTCCCATCTACTTTATTGGTGTTTGTGAAGTGTGGGCAATTGAGCCTGAATAATATTTTTATAGTTGCTGGAGTGGAAGTGAGTACACATGTTCTGCTTCCCCAGTGCTTTATGAAAGTGCAGTGGATGATGTGGCAGATTTTTTTCTGTCCAGCAGATTCGCACTGACAGAGTCTGGAGTGCTGATAGGATTCAAGGGAAAACAGTATGCACTGTGTGCCTTGAAATCCAGTTAGTGGCAGTCAATGACTTATTACGTCTTGAGTGCTATTATTTTTGTAGTAGGGATGATTTCACACAGTAGCTCTGCTTTAACTTCTGTACAGCACCTTGGTAGAATGGAGCATCATACTTTACTGCCTCTGCCATGCCATGTGTTTAATTAATTTGCAAGTAGGGGCTGCTTTCTGTGTCCACACGTTTTTTATTAGGCCCACATAGATAACCTGAGTCCTAGTAGGACGTGTCTTGCCTTCTGATACCTTGACCAGTGATGAGCAGACTCCAGTGAAAAGTGCATTTTGAGTTAGTTGTCTGTCTCTGTGCATGCTATCTCTGTGTCTTTGTCTAGTGGGATTATCAGCAGTGTTCTGTGGAAGCAGTACCATAAAGCTTGCTATTACAGCATGGCTGTGGAAGAGAAACACTGGCAGGTCCGTAAAATGGTTCAGCTGGCACTCAGTTACTACAACATGGGATGAATCTGAAGGAGACTTTGTCTTCCACTTTTGAGTGGGAAGGGTCATCAAGTCCTGCACTTTTTTTTTACTTTTCTTGCTTATTTAATAACCATGGGAAGATAAATCTTAGAACTACGTGTGTTTTGCTTAGGCAGCAGTAAGGATCAGAACTCTCACTGTTGAAAGTAATTCTTCTAGTGCCATCAGAGGCTTCTATATAGGACTATAGAGGAAGAAAGGGCCAATAAGTTATGGTAGCATTCGATGAGCTGACTTGGTAGTGGCACATTCATGGTAGGCTTGATAGACTGGCTCTCAGTTCAAAAGTAGTAGTCATAAATAAAGAAAGCTGTCTCAAGAGGAGTTCATTGTATTCCCTTTGAGTACAGTGTCCCATGCTTGAAGGCTGTGCAAGTGCACTTTCTGCTCCAAACAAAAGATGCTCTGCTGTTGTTGCTCCTTAGAGGGAGGCACGGGGCAAAAGTGGAGAAAGAAAGAAAGAAAAGGACTCCTTTGATAGACAGATGGATTTTTTTTTTTTGCAAGCTTTCTGTAAGGCACTTCTGGAGAGTGCACTTTGAGCCTTGAAAGAGGTTTATTTTGTTAGAAACTCCACATGAGCAAAAATAATGTCACAATTCCTGTGAGACTGAGATTTCTTTGGAGTAAATTGGTAGCTCATGTAGTGGCATGGAAGGCATCAGGCAAAATTGGTTTAAGTAGTCTAATAGACTGCTCTTAAGGCCAATGGCCTGTGCTGACTGGAGCTGGATGTGATCTCCTTTCTATTGTCTGAAGATTAACTTCCATAGAAGGTTCTCTGGGATTTCTTAATCTTTTCTAGACTGGGAATTGAAGCATCTGTTGTCGTTTCCCACACCCTTCCACCCTGTTTATAAATGGAAATACAAGACTGGGGGGTGAGGATGACACAGGACAACATGATACAACATTTCACTTGCCCATTAACACATGATGGTATTACAGTTTCAAGATCTATTACTGCTGTAGCACGTAAGAGTAGGAGAAAAGACAATGATGACTTTGTGTGGTCCATAACACAGACATCTAAAGTTATCCCAAGCTGCAAAACATCTCTTTAGAGGGAGGGGAAGAAAATCACTGAAGTGGAACAACTGGAAAAGAGAAAGTATCAAGTCTGAGAAGGTGGTATTCTTACTAGTGAAGACAGAAAAAGAGTGTTCATGAGCTGCACAGGCCTGAAGAGTTGAGGAGAATTAAAAAGGCCATGTGTGTTTTTTTTTATTGAGTATGCTTTTATAATCATGAGAGGAGCAGAGGCTTTAGTGCCCTAAAGATATTATAAATTTAGTTAAGTCTTGAATTCTTGCAGTGCATACTGTATGAATGAGTGCAGCAGCAGATCTTTTAAGAAGAGTAGCACTTACTCTCTTGAATGACACTTGTATATCAGCTGTTACATTCAGCTTTCCTTTCAGACAGACTTCACATTTTTCTTTGTACACAGTGGCTTTGAAAAACCTTTCCTTCTACAGAACACGTCAGAGCAGCCTCACACAGCAATACATGTATTCTCTCGTACTGCCCTCATCAGCATTGATGCTGTTGGGAACAAACTGATCTCTAAAACACTGATTCAAATTAAGGGATAGGGTGCAGTGGGAGAAGGTAGTGTGGGTGATATCTTGGGGCTCTAGTGAAGGAGGAGGAATCTTCATCCTTCTGTCTTCTTCCTTGTTACGGATGGCTTTCATAGGAATTGCTTTTTACGACTCTTCCTTTGCTTTCTTTGAGAGTGGTGAGTATACAGGATTGACTGTCCCACCTTGAAGGTGGAGGTTTGGGTGAAAAAGGATGGAGGTGTGTGTAAGTGTACTGTGGAACTGTGCCTGTGGGATACTCTATGCTACATCAGAAAAGAACAGGGACTGAGCTGAAAAATTAGGGATGGGCTGTTTAAGGTAAGATTACATTTTTATAGCATTTGCCTGACAGTGGCCAGCAGCACTGTGCATCATATTACTGATAGTACTTGTGGTAGATGTTTCTTTCTGATACCTGATGGAACCATCACTGTGCTGTTACTTGCCCAAAGTGCTGATTATAATGCAGAATGGTTGATCTAGCAACAGGATCACAACTTAAATATTTTTATGTTTTATGATGTATGAATTATGTCCTATGAGTTTTGGAAGGGGTTTGTGATGTTAACTCTTCTAACAGGGATTTGTAGTAAACTGTTCATTTTGTAACACGGTTCTCTTTGTTCAACACAGGTGCTTGAGTTGGTGCTGGAAAACTTTATTTATCCATGGTACAGGTATGAGCTTTACTAAAAAGTTACTATTTTTAATATCACAAATGTTTGTCAACCGGTTTAAGAAGTTGTCACCTGAAAATAAACATTTTTGTTTCCTGAGTGCTACAAATCATTAGCAGAGTAGAACAGCTCTTTTAATAGCTTAGTTATAATAGAGGTGGTTCTGAAATTTGGATTTCATCCTAAAACCACTTCTAGATTGTCTGTTTTTATATGTTCATTTTGTGATAGCTCTTACTTGGAAGTAAATAGAGATTGATGAAAACCTGTGTAAAAATTCAACCTGTCGCTATCTCTGAAATTTACGTATCAGAAACATACTGATCTATCACATTGCTTTAAAAAAATAAATAACTTTGCAGGGTTTTAAAGAAAAGGTATTTTCTGACTTCTAAGAATGTCAACGTAATCATGTTGCA
The DNA here is from genome assembly GCA_016584745.2 of Phylloscopus trochilus trochilus. NCBI lineage: Eukaryota > Metazoa > Chordata > Aves > Passeriformes > Phylloscopidae > Phylloscopus > Phylloscopus trochilus. Next base: position 33,866,181 of record WQNJ02000062.1, on the reverse strand, counting down.
CTGAATAGAATAGTGCTGTGTTAATAACTTTAAAATAGTGAATAAGGAAGATACTATGGCTGATTATTTTTTCTCTGGGGTTTTTTTATTATTTTGGGTTTTCTGCCTTGTACTTTTATATATTAATTAGTGCTTTGCAGTACTTTGTAAGAACACATTAAGATATTTCTAACCGATAATGCTGACATTGATGTATTAAAACAACATCTTGCCTTAATTCTGAATTTGACTTTTTCATTGGATGGAAATGTTTAATTAGTCCTAAAAAAATATGGTTCCTTTTATTTTTATTCTGTGTCATTTGGATTTTTTTCTGTTTCTGGGACCTAAAATTTGCTGTTCAGACTTCTTTGCCCCTTGGGTTTTTGATTGTGGCCAACAGCTGCATATCTCACCTCTAACTTTTGTGTGTTGAATATGCTGAAGTGTGACACTTCACTGCTGATGCAAACAGCAGAGGGAGCTTTAGCACCATGTGTTGTGAATGGAAGTTGGAAACCTTGAGGTTTTAAACTTTCAAATGCAGAAAACTAGAGCATGTTCTATTGAGTTGTTGATAAAGTAACAATTGTAAGGCAACCATGTCCTGTATTGCATGAGTGGAAAAGAGTTCTTTTCTTGGCTGGTGGAAAGTGTCTTCAATGTCTTTGTTATGGTCTGACAAGGAAACTTGGCTTCCACCAATTACATACCTCTCTGACACCCAAGGCAGTGGAAGTCTGGAATACATCATCTGGTAGGGATAATAGTTCACTATAGATATAATACACATTTAGAAGTGCGGTGTAAAATATACTTGGTGTGAAGCCAACCCACCTGCGTTCTGCTCCATCTTGCCCTCTGGTGAGCAGTATGGGTGTTCCTGCCCTGGCCTAAGTTCTGCATGGCTGCACCTCTGGATTTTGAACCAGTTCTGTAAATTCACACCGTGCTGATAAAATCTAACAAACTTTCAGTGAACCTGAAATACTTGGAATTCGGTGACCTGCAGTGAGTGCAGTGCTGTCCAAGTAATTCTACAGGAGACAATTTGGTCCTGATTGGCTTACTGGTTTCAGTTTAATAGTAGTAATGTCAGATCTGATCCTATTTAGTCTAGACATTCAGATGTTTCCAGCAGAGGTTGTGCAGGGAGACCTGAACTGTGTCTGTGTGCTATAGTTTGAGAGCTGGCTTGTAGAGCATGTCAGTTCTGACTTTTCCTACTGTAGCTGTACCTGTACTGTTGGCAAAGCTTACATCTCCCCTCCCTCTCTCTGGGAGAGAGGATTCTTGCGTTCAGGATGTGTTTGTTTTCTGAGCAAATAAACCTCGCTCAGGTTAATTCTTCCCATAGCCTTTGCATCCATGCTGTCCTTATTTAGCAGTGTGGCTGGGTAAGCACTAGCAGGCAATTCCTACTTGACAGATAGGCTGGTAAAACAGTTGGCTACATTCCTTTGCAAACAAATGTTTGGGCATAATTCCTTATGCTAGCTGCTTGCCTTTCACATTAATGGATTTTGAAGCTACCTCTTTTTAAAATTATTATTATTTTCTTTTTTTTTTCTTTTTTTTTTTTAATTTGTTTTTTTGTTTATGTGCTGTGCCAGCTGGTGCTGTCTTGGACATTAGTAGGGTGTATCTCAGTCAGAACCCAGGGAATGGTAATGTTTACAGGGTGTATTGCAAGGTAAAATCACAGATTTTTTGCTTAGGAATAGAAGTGCTATAAGCAGATAAAAGCTGGCTTATATTTGTTTCATTAATAAACTGTAAGAATTTCTAATATTTTATTAGCAGATTAAAATTTAAGCAGATTCTAAATTTGGACCACTTTGGGGGAATGAGTCTTAGTGCTTAAAATCCAGCGAACTCTAGTGAAATAGGTTGTTATACCTATGTGCATTTTTTGTTTTTTATTTTTCAAAGTATTTATGCCGGTTATACTAAAGTATTTTTTTTCAACTGTTACGAGAGGAACAGAGCATAGTTGTAAGTTGTAAGTAATCCCAAGTTTGTACAAAACACAGGTCTGAGTCTATTGCATATGCTGTACAGCAAAACTATATAATATCTTGCTTATACCAACCTCATTTTAAATAGAGTTTAAAGTTTGAATGGGCCGCTCTGTACTTACTAAATATTTTTGGTCACTGATGGTACTGCAACTCCAGTTCTCTCAGATTAGGACAGAATTCAGTAATTACCACATTTTTGTAATGCATTGCTATGAAAACATTTTTCTTTGATGGTGACTAAACACAATGTTTTCACATATAGAGCTGCTTCTATTTTAAATGCAAGTAATGCAAGAAAAATTCAGAATTTTTGTGGAGTTACGAACCATAGCTTTACATTTTTATTAGCTTGTGACTTATTTTCTACATCATTTTGAAAGGAGTTAGCCAAGTTTTGTAAGAATAATTGACACACAGAGGAAAAATATTGCTTTGTTATTTGTATATGATTTTCATTTATCAGTGGATCCCGTAAGACTTTGCATGCGATAGCAGTTGGGTGTATCTCTCTTGAGACATTAGACTCTGTAAGTGTTTACAATTAATATTCCTAAAGTTCTGGGAAAATACAGCCAGCTTTTAAAATGTTTCCAAGAGGGTTGTTTGGACTTTCCCCTGTGTCACTGGAGATTTGACATTTTACAGGTTCATGATGTTTTTTTCACCAGTCTTCAGTCTGCTGGTGATTAAAAGAATGTCTTTGCAAATCTGTTATGAGAATATGTGGCATAAGGTTGTGTCCAAGTAGAGCTAGCCAAGATACTGGTTATCCAAGTGTCAATAAAATAACAACTTCTTGGTCCAAATTACTTCATGTATCTTGTTGTCTGTCAAATGCTAGTAATACCGTAATAGAGTTTCTTTGCTAATCCCTTGGCAATGCTAATCCCTTTGACATTGTGGGTATTTTCTAACCATATTGCTTATAAAATGTCAGCTGCTAATCTTAAACCAAACTTTCCCCTACAGTGTTCTTATCTGCATGTGATTAGCTGTTGGAGGATGATTGTGTTTCTTGTGCCAGGCTGCTTTCTTTGCGGTCTTTTTTTTCTTGTGCAATTAGTTACATACTTTGACTCTCAGGTCACTGATATCTCTAATATCTGTACCTGATGTTTCATCATCAACGTGCCCTTGAATGTTCTATAACCAAGGCAAAAATTGCCTTAAAAGTTGGATGTTGAATAATGTAAAATGTTTTATGCAGGATTTTTTTGGTTTTTTTAGATGTCCTGGTCTTGCTTGTAGTGTTCTTTTATAACACAAGTAATATTCCTCCTTACTGTACTCATTTATCACCAAAAAGTATGACGGCTCTTGCATATGATAACTAGGTAAAACTGGATGCAACTTCCTTTGTTTTGTCATTATTCAGCTGTTATACTTCAGTTTTACTAATATATTACTCATGCTCCAAAGTTCATATTAATAACTGGTAGGTTTTTGTTTTTAACTTGCATTTTTGGAATGCTGGCATCGTGATCTCTTTTTCCACTCATTTTTGTTGCAGTTTCTTCATCTAAGACTTAGTGTATTTCATGTTTTCATTCAGTTTAAAAAAAAAATCACGGAGCTAGGTATTTTTCTTCCTGAATCACGTTTAATTATTTTTACCATGAGTTTTCACTGAACATATTTTATTGCAGCAGATGGAAACTGGCAATCCAGGTTGAAAGTTTGAATGATATTTTGACATAGCAGTTTGGAAATCCATTTAAATTCTTCTTTGTTTCCAAGCAGAAGCCACTTTAAATAATTTCAATTTCTTTTATACCATTGAGTTAGGATGTGTTTCGATATGTAGAGACAAGGTTAGATTTTACTCAGTCAAAATCATTCAGATAGTGTATGAGAGCAGGAATTGGTATATCATTGCAATTTCCTGACATTTTTTAAGCCGTTGTGTGCACAGACATTGTAGGAATGCTGTGTATTTTCCTCAGACACAGCAAGACTGCTGACTCTTTGCTAGCTTTCATTTCAGTTCCTTCCAGCTGAAGTATCACTGTTGAATGTTCTTATGCTTTTAATAATGCCAAATATATTGTGGTTGGATTAATAGAAATGTATTTTATTCTGTTTTTTCATATGCCATGCTTTGAAACACTGCAGAAATATTACTGATGATGAGTCCTCAGTGGATGAACTGAGAGGGACACTGCGGTTTTTCGCATCTGTCTTAGTTCGGAGAATTCACAAGGTAAGGTGACTAGAAGGTATTAGTGCTGGTTTTTCATCACAAGTAATTGATATCCATCTCTAGTGAGTTCTTAATTTTTTTTTAAATTGTGATTCCAAAGTCAGCCTTACACTGTATGTTGTTTCTAACCACCTAAGTTACTTCTTTGTGGTATCTACCCCATCTTTCTGGTGCTTATCCCCTTCCTAGCTGTAAACCATCTCTGAAGATTCATCATTGGAAGTGTTTGGCATCGTGTTGGATATGGCTTTGAGCAACCTCTTCTAGTGAGAGATGTCCCTGCTGTGGCAGGGGATTGGAATAAGGGATCTGTGAAAGGTCCCTTGTGACTCAAACATTTCCCCAGTTCTTGCAAAGGGATATATTTTTTATGCCAGTGCAAGGCATTATTAAAACCTTGTGATCTTTTAGCTGTTTTTGGTGACTTAATCCAAGTGGAAACCATTTTGAGAATTACTGAAAAAGACCTATTAGAAAATGGTGAGCTGTGTTACAGCTTCTGCTTGCTTGTCTTCTTAACATGCAAACAAGGCCCTTCATTGTCTATAAAGAATAGATTGTCATTAGGTGACCAGGTTACTGTAAGAATTAAAACAGATGTGGTTCTTATATTAATGCAATTCTTCAGAAGCATTTTGAGTGTTAAAGTTTAAAAGTTTTTATTTGCTCTGTTTAATCTATTAGCACATACTTTTTTTGTATGTGCTCTCTTTTTAACAGCACAACTCTTTCCTGGTAAAGTACTCTAAGCCAGTTTCACAGGAACTGCTTCTAACTTTCTGGCTGTTATAAGCAGAGAGGGTTGCTTACTCAATTTCCAGAATTAGTCAGTGCTGACCTCTTTTTTGGAGCCACTACCATAAATGTGTCTTTTTCCCCCCCTCCTTAGTAACAGCAATATTTTCTGAACTACAAGTTGTACATGTCTCCTGTCATGACTTATTAGCAGCTTGATTATCTCCTTCTTACATATCAAATCCAGATGACTTTCTTGTTTAAATCAGTCATGTTGCTTTTTAAAGTGAACATGAGGGAAGATTAGGAAATGTCCATGTAGCACAGACATTGTATGGAGTTGTGAAGGTGGAGTAAAGCTTCAAAGTGAAAATCTAGACCAAGGTCTTAAAGTTTAATTTAGAGTTGTAATACATGCTGGTGTTAGTTGCATTGTTCGTGGATCCATTGTTGACTCAGTAAATGACCACATCTCCTGTAGTGATCATGTAATAAGGCATTAATTGGGATATCTCAAATGAGTTTACAGCATCGTGGTGGTAATTTACCGTCTCTGCCTTTGACAGTGAGGATTTAAATGTAGTATCTTCAGTTCTCTGGGTAGGCATATGTGCAACAAACACTCAAAACCTGTACCAGCATTAAGCACTGTCAGGAGACCTACAAAATAAAGTTCATCACAGAAATGCATATGTTGAGGAGAAATTCATCATCATCAGTTAAAAAACAAAATCATTTTATACCTTTGCCAAGCAGCTGTACTCTGCTTTGGATTTATTATTAAATGCTTGAAAGTAATAGTTCTATAATAGAGATAAAATGTTTAAATTGAGGAAGAACTGTGTAAGAAAATACAGGCTATTTTTTCATTTGTTTAGATTATATCTTTTTAATTTTTTTGCCAAAGAATATTCTACTTTTGACTTGAGACTTAAAGCTACAAATTGCTTTAGTGGAAAGAATGCCTTTGTTTTCTGTTTCAAGCTGCCTAGGTCAAAGCAGAGTTGTTGAAGTTACAAGCACTTCAGGCCAGTCAACTCTTAAATGTATGCTGAAATACTTCAAATCTGTATTTTCCTTGCTGTGGCTATTTCTGGATTGGTTATGGACTTGGAAGGAAAAGGGAAGGGTTATACCACACCTTTGTACACTGTGGTATAGATAACCCTGCATCTGATTGAAATTTTTGACAAAAGTTCACAGTGTCTACTGCAGTATTGATCACAATTTCCTTGGCTTTCTTTGAGTTACTTCTGCAGGAAGAAACACTGCCCTATCCTTATATGCCATAGGAAACTCTTAATTTCTAGAAATCGCTGTTGGAATGTGAGGCACAAAAGGCAGGGTTTTCCATTGATAAGCAGAAGCTTGTCCTTTTGTGCTTGTAAATACAAGCTGACGTTCCTTTTACGCAGCTCCAGTCAATTGTACTGGCTTGTTGGGGCTGGCCAGGTCAGGTCATAGCTGTGCACCTCAAATATTATAGGGGCGTGTGTAGGAATATATAATATTCTCCTTGTACAATTGAATAAAAAAACACCAACTTTTCTCTCAGCTCTGGTGGCCTTTGCAATTGCATTGTCTCTTTCCTTGTCTGGCAAGATGCTGTATCGAGGAGGGGATTCCACCATTAGGGAAGAAATTTGTTCAGAATTCTTACATTTTGAACATTTACAGGTATATATTTTTGCATCTCTGAGGCATCTGTTATTTAAAATAAAGAGTATGCAAAGTGTAAATCACCTTCTAATGAATTTCTGTGAAAACTGCTGCAGTTGATAAAGAATCCCTTGAAACTGTACAGGTTTGGGACTGACCGGTTTCAGGGAGAAGCTCTGCTTGCTGAAAAGGACCTTGCCCCATTCAGGCTGTGACCTGAATATGAGCCATCAGTGGCAGCTTAAAACATCAAGAGCATCCTGGGCTCTAGTGACAGAAGCAAAGGAAATCAAGGAAAGTGATTATCTGCCTTACTGGATGCTCATTGAATGACATCTAGGATACTAATCCATTTTTTGGCTCCCCTTTACAAGAAAGTGGAGCAGGTTCAACCAGAGGGCCACCAAGATGATTGAGGCTGGAGGAAGCGACTGTGTTCAACTCAGGAGGTTTTCAGCACCAGCTTGGATACAGCCCTGAGCACCATGATCAGAGCCTGCTTGGAGCAGTGCTAAGACATCCCAAGGTCATTTGTGCCTGGATTGTTCTCCTTCCATTGCTATAGCCACCAAAGAAAATAGAAATGCAGGACCCTAATACAATCCTTGATGAAGTCATACATGTTTTTTGTTTGGCTTATGATCACGTGGGTTTTGGCATTAATGGTATTTTGACTTCGTAACTCAAATTCTCCTGTGGTTCTGCCATCACCTGAGGGGTGACATTTATTCTGCCTGTGCATAGGAAGGTTTCTCTTTGGTTTTAGTCCTTGTGGACACGATTGCAGAATGTTGTTAAGGCATGCAGGTATTAGAGGCAGAGCATACTTGATCCTTTTCTTGGTGGTCAAATCTTCCCATGGAACCGGGCTTCATATACTGTGACTCGGAAGTCACACTGCCTTGCTATATTTATTGCAATGAAAAAACCATAATGGCAATCAGTTGACAATAAATGTGTTAACACTGTTGTTTGTGGTATTTACTTCCATGTTTTTTTATATACCTTGGCAGAAGAATGAGGACTCTGTCAGCTCACCTAGAGAATTTTGGTTTCTTAATGGTTCATTTTAACCGGAACATATAAGCAAATTACTGCCTTTGATAGTTGTAATAATTTTTTTTGAGGGGGAAGGGGGAGGAATAGAACAGTTTTGGTTTAATTTCGAAATTATTCTTTAGGTGGACATTCCAACGGTTGTAACGAAGAAGATGCTCAAGGCAGCCATGAAACACATCGAAGTAATAGCCAAGGCTAGGCAAAAAGGTAATGTCAAGACTCAATATGTTGTCAATTTCAAAGGTCAAGTATGAATATTCTGTTAGGCATGTTTGAGTTTATATTGCTTTGTCTTTTTATCCTTATGGCCTCTCTTTAAAAAAAATTAGGTCCTTTTCTTCTGGTGGTTGTGAAGGCAAATAGGGAAGAAGTTACAGTACATGTTTGTATTCTCTGCTTTTATTGCCCCATGATGATAATGTTAAATTTCTATCTCTGTACAGGGGTGAACAGGAATATGGGTTTTGTCTAATCAGAGCAATCAAGATCATTTAGGAATGCTTCTTGAAGTATTTCCTTTATATTCCAGATGAGCAGTTATAGATGAAAAGATATATACATCTGTGCACTATACCTCATAGCTCTTGTAGATAGAATGATTTCAGATCTACATTAGTGAAGTTTTAATATGTTGAAAAATTAGATTCATGTTTGTAAGCCATGGAGAGACTTTGAGCAGAAGCATATTTATTGTCCAAGGTAAGAGTATCTTCACAAGCCTAATGTAAAAATTACATTTAAACTGCACATTGAAGAAATATTTGGAAACACTTGCTGTTATTATTGTTATTTTTTTCACTGGCTGTGTTCCACTCTGCTGTATCTACTAAATGTGGTTTCATTCAACTTTTAAGTGTAGATGTTTACTTTAACTGGAGTCATGAACTTTTCTTCTTTCCCTCCAAACGTCTGCTCGATATCCATAAATACATGCCATTGGTCCTGTGAGTAGTGTTAATAATTAAGATGAATAATGAGACATAGTGTAATCACTTTGGATGTCTTTCATGGCATAATAGCAATTTCAAGATAGTAGATAATCTTGCAGTACTGTTGACGCCAAATTTCAGGTTTCCTTTGATTTCTACGAAGGAGTTGGAAACAGGTTTTTTTAGCAGTAAAGGAATGTACAGCAGTGAAAATACAGCCATTTTTTCTTGGTGATTTGAAGGAAAAGACTTGTTTCCTAAGGGCAGATATGTGAAGTAGCAGCTGAAAATGACTTTTAGTAGCACTTTCCAGTAAACATTGCTAAAGCAGCCACCACAACACATGATTCAGAGGCAGCTTTCAGACTTTGCTTTGATTGCTAGATGAGCCTAGCTTTTTCTCCTTACTTTCTTAGTCCTTTTTCAAATAATTGCTTTTAGGGGGCATTTCTTTTTCTCCTATTCTTGTTACCCTTACTTCCCTTAGTAATTCCGGTGTGCACAGACACCTCCATGATGCATTTACCTGTCCTTGCTAGAGGGTGCATTCCTTCTCTCTGCTTTTAGTGACACCAGCTAGGCAGATTTATCAGGTGGTCTATATTCCTGCATCCCCTCTATGAGCTGATACCACTCATGGGTTTTGGTTGTGAATGCCAAGCCAGCAGGCTTCTCTCACATGCTGGCAATAAACTTTAACTGCGAGGGTAACTGAGGAATGTATTGTGTACCTCACTATGCCTGGTGGTGGTGTTGGCATGAGGCTGTGCCACATTGCTAGATCAGCTAGGTGTCATTTGTAACAGCTCAGTTCTTGCCTCTGAAATGATCTGAAGAAATATGACATTGTTGCTTCTAATTGGTATCTATAGTTTTTAATCTGTTAAAGAGGTATTCTTTCAATTCCACTGTAATTGAAGAGGCAATACTCCTGCAGATCCTCCTGCAGGTTTTGGCTTGATTTGACCTGTGTTTAAAATGTATATTCCTTCACATTTGTTTTTAAGTGTTCTAAGCAGGAAACAGATACTACAGGATTGAGTAAAAGTTTACGTTGATTTCAAATTGTGTTTTAGGCCAGTAAAATGGGAGATCATGAAGAAGGTCAGGAAAAAGGCAATTAGAGGCAGACTTTGCATGATGCACTTTTTTTGAGAATCCAGATGTTGAGTTTTTATGTTTAGTTTATATATATATATAAAATTGAATATATAAATATAAGTTTATATTATTTTATAGCTATTTATATATAATGGTAAATAAGAAAGCATTCTGAATACCATGCAAACTGCAATTGTTTGGTGAAGGAATTCTTATTTCACTATGAGGTTTTATTTTTACATAGCCAGGCTTCAAAGGGTAAGCCAAGGTTCTTTTGCAAAGTTTCAACGTTTTATCCCTTTGACAGTTGTATGTGTACTAAAAGCATTAACTTCTTACCTCAGATGAAAACCAATTGCCTTTTGTTTACCAGTAAGAAAAAGCTGAAGCAACTTTGTAATGCTCTTTTTTACTTTCAGTAAAAAGTGCAGAATTTTTGCAGCAAGCTGCTTTAGAAGAGTATGGACCAGAACTGCATGTTGCTTTGAGAAGCCGAAGAGATGAACTTCACTACTTAAGAAAACTTACTGAACTTCTTTTTCCTTATATTCTGCCCCCAAAGTCAACAGAATGCAGGTATATAAATTATTTAGAATTGTGTTTTTTTAAAGTGTCTGCATACTATGTAGTACAATAATTGTGGAAAGTGAAGGAATGAACTTCAAAGTCATTTTCCTTCATACTCCTTGTTTATGATTTTCTTTTTTGATTTGTTAAAATAGCATGCTTATGGTATTATTAAATCCTAAAATATTTCCCAGTAGTATATGATAGCATTGGAAACTTCACTTGGAAGTTTATGTAATTTAATATTGCTTTGGATTTTTATTTTCTTTCTTTTATTTTCTTTTCAGATCCCTGGCCCTTCTCATTAGAGAGATTCTTCCTGGTTCTGTTTTCCTTCCTTCAATGGATTTCTTAGCTGACCCTGTAAGATTTTGGAGCACAAGAATAATCTTAATTTGTTCAAAATTACTGTTTACCTACTAAGTATGTTGTGGTAAAACAAATGATGCATAATAACTTGCTTGCTGTGCATTTTGACTAAAGAAATAAGATAGAAGAAAAAGAAATCTTGCAGCTATTTGTTTTGTTTCTTCTTATAAATTAACTCACTGAACTGACTAAAATAACAGTATTGGTGTGATCTCTTAAGAATATCTTTTTCAGTGAAGGACTGCAGCTCCTGTCAAATGGGAGAATGCTAGTGCTAGTGTACACATCTTCAAGTTACTATTGCTACATTTACAAAGGCTTGATGATTTGAACTCTTAACTCTGTGGATCTTTATAGCAGTCTAAGTAAACCAGCCTTTTTTGCAGCTGTATTGAAATACTTTTTTTTCCTTTGATTCTGCAAATCGGGGCATTTACTTTTGAAGCTGCAGCGCTGCCACCCTTGTTTTTATATGTGCATGTATTTTGGTAGGCAAAATTGCAGTGCCTCTGCAGGCATCGCCTGGCTGCAAACACAAAGTACTGTAGTGTGGAAGTATTAGTGGTTCATTAGATCTGCTCTTAGGGTAAAAATACTTTGGAGGGCTTTCTTCCACTGGGTAAAGAATATTTCTGTGCAGGTCTCTTCAGAAATTTCCTGACTTGTAAAAACTTGAAGAGACCATTGAAGGTCAATTCTCAAATGTGTATTCTCAGGTTTTGCTTTTTTAAAATTGTTAATATACTCATGTTTAAACTTGGGTATAATCTAGTGGTGAAATGACTTTAATCTATTTTGTTGCATTTCTTTAATATTAATTTTATTTGTTGTGTTGCGTTTCTTGCAGGATACTGTCAACCATTTACTGCTGATCTTCATTGATGATAGTCCAGTGAGTACTGACAAAGTTAAAACAGTGGCATTTTGATCACCCATGAAAGAAGCTTTCTTATCCAGTTGTCATTTTTTTTCTGCAGCCTGAGATAGCAACTGAGCCTACTTCTTCATTGGTTCCATTCCTTCAGAAATTTGCAGAGCCAAGAAATAAAAAGCCATCTGTAAGCAAAGGCAACGTTTACTTCCTTTCCTGTTTTGAATAAGTGTTTTACTTTACCTGCTGATTTTGTTCTACAACTCTTTGCATTATTTATGTACTCATTGAAAGTTTGAAAGTTGGCTGACTGCATTTTTAACCTACTCAGGTACTGAAACTGGAGCTAAAGGAGATCAGAGATCAGCAAGACCTTTTATTTCGGTTTATGAACTTCCTGAAACAGGAAGGGGCTGTCCATGTGCTGCAGTTCTGCCTGACTGTGGGTAAGATTACAAACGTGTGCTGATGTTACTTGATGATATGGAAATCATTCTGATGGAAAACTGCAATTTGCACTAGGGTAATTTAGGAAGAAAAAATCATTCATATGCCAGGAATAACCTCATGGATTTATCCTTACTGTGATATGGAATAATTTATTTTAATTGCAATATATTTTTAGTAGTAACTTTATGAACAAATCTGAATTATAGTTACTGAGAAGGCAGCTACCTTATTACCTAGGATTTTGAGATGTCTTATGTTTCTTTTAATTTTGAAATTTTGCAAATTACTTACCTGCTGAGTTGATGTTATAGGGTGCTTCAAGATGTTATTTTTTTGCCAAGTTGATCAAAAAATGCTTTTTTCTTTCCTTTACTTCTCAGAGGAATTCAATGACCGAATTTTGAGACCAGAACTATCAGATACTGAAAAGATGTCTCTTCATGAGGAAGTACAGAAAATTTACAAAACTTACTGTTTGGATGAAAGCATTGACAAGATTAGATTTGACCCTTTCATTGTGGAAGAGATTCAAAAAAGTAAGTTGGAATTTGAAAGGAATAACGTGCATTGGAATTTAAACAGCATTCTGTAGTAAAGTGATAACAAATTTTGCTGAATATCATCAAACTTTTTTTTTTGCTGGATTTAAAAATTATTCCTGTGCTATATTGTGCTTAATCCTTGTTTTGTCAATTTATTTCTATTTTTTATTTGTAAAACTTAGGGTAGCTTGCAAGGTAATCAGAAACCAGAAGAAAGCATGGACTTTATATGCCTGTATGAATCTCTCTCTCTATTCATACTTATATTTTTTTAATAGTTGCTGAAGGTCCATATATGGATGTTGTGAAACTTCAAACTATGCGGTGCCTTTTTGAAGCTTATGAGCACGTTCTTTCTCTGCTTGAGAATGTTTTTACTCCTATGTTCTGTCACAGTGATGAGGTAAGTGTGAAGGATTTGAAGAATAGTCTTAGAAAGTGAGATTATATATTTAAGGTATTTAAGATTGTTGTGTGATTGGGTTCTAAATGCCACCTTAAGAATTTCCTGCACTGGGTTGACTTTATCTGCCTAGGGCCTTCTGGTAGGGACACACTTCAATCACAGGGGTGAATCTGAATTCATGTTCCTTTTTTAAGTTTATGTGTGTAAGTCAGATTGTGTGTTAAGATTCTTGCATTTATTTGAGGCAGAATATATTGGTTTGTCAATATATTTGGGAGCGGGTACTTGCCTTACTTGGCATTAATACAAAGAACATTTCTTAAAAATGGTTTTGATGGTCATCTCTCCCATGATAGCTATAATGCTTCAAATGCTTGATTTTTTAATAAGGAGGAGACGTGGATTTTGGTGCTTCATTTAATTTTTATTTCTGCTTTGTAGTTTTAATCTCATGATTATGTAAGGTTAAGTAGTCCTAGTCTCATGTATTGATTATTGTATGATCTGTCCTTTTCCAGTTTAAAATTCTAACTGCTAGATTATGGTCAGTTTGTATTTTCAGTTCTCATTTCCTGAATTTTGCAGTGTTGTTGCACAGTAGCCTTTACCTCAGTTAATCCAGTGTTTTCTTTGATGCCTTATTTGTCTGCTACAGTACTTCAGACACCTTTTAAGAGGAGCAGAGTCACCAACCCGCAATTCGAAGTTCAACAGGTAGTATGGTAGAACTTTTAAGTGGTTTTCTTTGGTTTTTAATTAAAAACGTCAAAATATTAAACTGTAAGAATTTTGTGATTGATTTGACTAAATTTTTAGCTCTACTTTTTTTTTGTTTTTTTAAATGAACAAATTATGTAGTAAAGATGCAAGCAGTATAATAGAAGATGTCCATTCTCTTTAAGTATTTTACATTAAAGAATTTAAAATGTGATTTAGACCTCAACATTTGAGGAGAGGAAAGGGAAAAAATGCATTGAGAATAAGATTATGTGAAAATAAAAGTGGTGATTTAATTGACTGTGTACATGTAATACCACTTTAGTGGTGCCAAGCTGTGTCTTTTTGGATTTCAGGGATGTTACAGGTATAGGAACAGTGGTACTCTATGTAAAACCAACCTGGTTATTTGATGGGGATCTCCTCTTACTGTGACAAGGCAGGTTTGCTACTTCTTCTAGATCAAATATGTTTTCTGTCCCCCAACTCCGTTTCAGAATTCTAGCATCAGGAGCCTTGTTTCTGAGCTTGGGCCATATGCTTGGAGACCACCTTCAGGCTCCTTATGGCCTGTGGAGGAGAAGAGCCTCTCCTGTGGTGGGGATGAGTAACCTTCCACTGTGGGCCTGGGCTGGGTTGATAAACCTTCAGGTCTCAAAGTTTCGTGTTTCACTTTATGTTGGATGGCTCTGACAGTTGTGGACTAGTCCGCCTGAATTTCTTTTAAGGTCTAGCCAAAAGAAGGAAAACTTCAGTGAGGCAGTCTTTAACTAGGATAGGCATTCTTTCTTGTTATGAAATAAGATCTGTGGTACTGTGGGAAATGCTAATGCATGTTCTCTTCTAGAGGAGTAACAGCAATTCATTTAACCTTTTGCTTTCATTAGAGTTACACCTGACAGCAAACTCCTGTTTTCACAGCCTACTGTGAGAACTGGCACATACCTTTCTTCCCTGCTCCTGTTCTTCAAAAAATGGCAGGATTGTCTTCTTTATTATGTCTCCATTGGTGACATCTTTTGTTAGTTTTTATAGCTTTTTGTAGATCCAGGACTGGAGCTTTGGTGTAATGGTGTCTCATAGTGGTGCTGGCAAGCTTCTGTTTCTTAACAAAGAGGCATGGAATGAAGGCAGCTAGCCCAAACTGCGTTGCTTTCCTACACAGTACTCCATGTAGGGTGACTTTAAACACATCTCAGCTTCTGTTGAAGGTGGCTACAGGGTTTCACCTAGACCTTTAAATCTGCCTTCTGGTTTCTTCCCCCAAATTATTCATGTCAGGGGTTAGAAGTATCCTGTCATACACTTCTTAAATCGAGTTAGAATATGAAAACATGTAGGTCACTTCTTTGGTGCTTTGCTTTTAGAAACAGAAAGGTGCAAATGACAGGCCATTTCTGCCTGGAGTATTTGAAATGCATCTCTGGCTACAAAAGAAACAAATTTTGTTTGGGTGCTGTTGCAGCATATTTCAAACAGCATCCATTGCATTACTGAAAATATATCTGGTTTGCATTTTAGAACAATTTGAATGCATTCAGTAAATATGCTGATTTACGATAGGAGATACTGTGTGTTCCAGAAGTGGTGCCTCGGTGATTATTTCCATGAAACAGAGGTCTTGTCTTGCAAGTAGTTTGCCTGTTACTTTGGAATTTCCCTCTGCAGAATTGTATACAGTCACTGCCAAGGGTGTGGGGAAAAATCAAGGTTTCTTACAGAATTACTCCAGATGTTATGCATGTATTTTGTTCTGCCTTCTCTTCCTTATTCTAGCATTAGTTCCACTTGAAAGATTTGCATGCAAAGAGATGAGTTTTGTTCCCCATATTTTTGATGTGTTTTGCTGTGGGTACGGTGGTATGTGTACTGCATAGGTACTGCTGGTTAAAAAATCAGATCAAGAAGTAGGTATGAAATCCCAGTGGAATGTGCATGTGGGTAGTGTGTTGAAACATTTCTCTTATTGCAAGACAAGAAAATTACAATTTCTAGAAAATACAGGAGGAAAGGTAGGAAGAAGTGACATCTCTGTAATTTTTGGTTTGAATCACTTCTTTGAGCTGTACAGGAAAATTACAGCCTTTTGTGGACAGATAGGACAAATAATGTGCTATGAAAACTGTTAAGGCAATAGGTGAGCAGTGTCAAGGGTTTTTGGAGTGTAAAGAAGTCACACTGAGGGTATTCTGACAACTTGATTACTAACTGTGGCTGTCATCAGTTTTAACTCTGTAACTGATGTTTTTTACCTAAGTTTTAATGTATGTGGCCAATGATAACTGATGTTCTGAGTTCCAATTCTGTCCACTTCATTTGGACAGCGTGGAAGAGGCAACAAGAATTCCCTCTCCCTCTCTTACATTTATGTATTTATAATACATAACTACATTACTTAAATGTAGTCTGTGTTGGAAGTCTAACAAAAAAGGAAACTGTTTTGTAGTATAAATTCCCAGATTTCTGGATTGCTGTATGTCTGTCTTGATTTTCTACATACCATAACCACAAATAGAAATAGACACATTCTGATTTCTCGTATTGGAATAGAAATGAAATTAAAGCACTTTTCAAGTTAAAGGACCATGTAGAATAGATGCTAACAATTTCAGGGAGGGGTTAGGAGTAAAACCCATGGAATTAAGTCGGTGAAGAGTTCTGTGCAGTGTAATGGTCACAGTCATTTCTAACCTGGTAGGTTATGTTTCCAGTTTCACAGTTAACACAGCCAAAGACACTGTAGGATGTCTTACAATCAGACCCTTCTGTGAAACAAAATCTAAAATTTTAGTATTTCTATCCCGTATCGCTTTGTCCAGAATTCAGTAGCTGCAATGAATTAAAATCCTGTGTGTGGTGACAGTGTTTATAGTTAATCCATTTAAGCATCTCGATTGGAATTACTGGGTTGATGTCCGAGGCATCGGTTCTATGTCCCAGGTTATGCAGAATGTCAGAAATACACAATGGTTCTTAATATCTGTGAAATAAAAAATTTTAAAAAGATGCTTTAAATAGTGGCTCTTAAATACTATATTATGTATGTGTACACTATACTAATACAGAGGGGAACAGGGCATGTATTATTACATGAAGGAAGTTCACGGCCTTTTCGTTGTATTGGCCAAATTAACTGGATTCCTACATGACATCTGAACATAGGTGGTAGGAAAAGTTAGCTGGCTGTTCGGCACTAGAGATAACTCTAAGAATGAAAGCTGTTCTCCATTAATTGGTGGTTGCTTGTGCTGAATCTCCTGAAGGTTTCAATAATTGATGTTTTAAATTCAAAGGCCAGGCTTGTGATGATGAGATGTGCAGGTACTGTTCACATTTCACTTTCTTGGGATTCTAGGTCAGGAAATCTTAATTGTGCTACCTCTTTTCGGAACCCATGGTGATGGTCAAAGCCTATTCAGTTTTGTTGGGATAGGTCTGTCAAATTTGGTTTGATTTGGGTTCTTTTGCTGTTTTGTTTCATTTTTATTTCCTGCTGGGCTCTGAGGTAATTTATTTGCCTGTTGTTGCAGAAGTAGCCTGAGTTTGGATGACTTACGGTAAGTCTATCTAACACTCAATAAATGTTGTGTGTTAGTTATGCTGCATCTCTCATGACTTCATATACAGTCTTTATAATAGTAAATAACTGTTCATTGTATTTGTAAAAGACATGAATGTCTTCTCTGGACCGAGGTGTGTTTCTCCTCACAAAAACTTTACTCTCCAAGTCCTCTCCACAAGAAATGACTTAATTACTAATTTCATGTGTTTGCATTACATTAACATTGTTTGCTGTACATTTAACACTGTTTGTTGTGAACAGTCTGTCGTCATTTGTTTTGAAATATATTTGAAGAGCTTTTTTTCACTTGTGACTGCTAGCTAGCTTCTCCAAAATTTCCTTTACTCTGTGTCATATTGTTACCCACTTACGTGCTTGTTTTATCTTGCAAGCTGTATCTGGAGTGATCATTGTCTAGCATCACGTGAAAATATAACCATATAACCATTTTATGATTTTAAGCACTCAAACTCAACAGTTGCCCAAATTAGTTCTCTCTGCAGCTTCTCTTGTGACTGTTACAGGTTTGATGACAACATATGCTATTTTTTTATAATTTGCTGCAGGTAGTATATGACTACTCATTAATGCCTTAGTAGCTTTTCAGTAGTTTGTTTCCTCACTACTCATGCCTCTTTAAATACATGATATCCAAACTCAGAGAACAATCTTTTCCTTATGGACTTGTCCTTAGAATTTATCAGAGCATCAGTATGAGATAGATTGCTCATAGTAGTCATGAGGAGAAATTTTTCAACTTAATTTTTCAGGTTAATTAGATGCTTTTATATTTTATGTGCCAGTTCAGCAAATTAAGCTATAACTTGCTTGATTGTTGAGCAGTCAGGAGTTCTTGAGTTAAAAATGCAGCTCATTGATTTTCAAGTGCAGCGGTATGTGCTCAGCATTTCTCCTCACCGTGTGTAGGGATTTTAGTCAGCCAGAGGAAATGGTACTATAGACTTCACATGCATGTTAATATCTGCCTTGTCTGATATATACAACTGATCTGGTCCTTCTTGACCCAAAGAGGCTCACAGCATCATTCTTCAGCTGCATAGCCCTAGCTCATCACCTGCCAAGATCTGTTCAGTGCACTGAATGAGGCAGGCATCCTGTGGGAAAATGATTTTCCAACCATCCATGATTAAAGAATAATACAGTGCACAGTGGACTACTGTTGTCTTCAGTCTCCAATTCCCTATTATAGAGTAAACTGTAATTGAAAATTTTTTAATGTTAGGTATGTGTTACTTCTGGAATGTTTGAAAAAAAGAAGTGTTCCAAGCTCTTGTTGTCACATCATTCTTCAGGAATGTTGGAGCCTGTAGACTCTGCACAGAGGGCCCTCCTGAGAAAGCAACTATAGAATGATGGTCTAATAATGCTATTACATGGATTAGCACTAGAGGGAGTGGGATATTTTTCCAGCAAGTTTTGGACGTGTATATATGTTTGTTGACAGGTCTTTAAAAAAATAGTCTCTGTTCTAAACTGGCTACCTCCTGTCATCTTTAGTCCTTCGTGTGTTGAACCTGCCCCTGTCCTAGTTCCATCTCTTTCCTACTACCTAGTCTCAAGGTCTTTCTTCTGTTTGTGCTAAGCCAGGGAGTAGTCTATTAGATTTTCATTGTGAATACCTTTTGTATATATATTTTTATTGCTTCATTTCTTTGAAATGTCAAGTCATCCTGTTGTTTGTCCATCCATCTTTGCTAACATCTACAGATCTGTTTTCCATGCTCATCTAATGTGATCAAGGATTTTTGCCAAACCAGTCCTGTGTTCTCTCCATATATTGTGGAGAGTGTCTGTGTACCCTCTGGTTCATGAACCATTCTGAATTTGTCTTTTCCTGAGAAGAGACTCCCATCCTAGTTTGTCACTTTATATTTGTCCAGTTCAGTGGTTGCTTTTTATTCATGTGGTGTAATCTCTGGGCTCTGCGTTGGGGCTGAGGGGTTGGTTGCTAGCTGTCAGGTTGAGTTCTGGCTCCATACAGCTCACTACAGGCACAGGTGAATTCTGCCTTCACCTGGAGCATGCCCAGTGTAGGAAAGAACTATTTTGGGACTGGAGTCCTCCTGTCGAATCACTGACCTAGTGCAAATCAATGCTTTTGCTCAGACTTCTGAGAACTGCACTAGTTCTCAGAGGAATTATCAAAACTCCCTTCAAGGTTAAGCCAGAGATCTGAAATATCAGCCTTCCAGAAAAGCTTGTTTTGTCTGATTGAGGTTTGTGTTTTCTAACCCAGTGTAGAGGCACTTGAACAAGATTCAGGTAAGGTCCCCTATGTGAAACAGCTCAGTTCAGCGCAGTAATGTGTAGTAGAAGTTGTTCAAGAGTGGAGTAAAATTGTTCAAATACGGATTTAGACTGCAAGCAGCCAAGCAACCTTGTCTTTACATAGAAGAGATAATTAAAATAGATGGTGCCAGTCTGCTCTGGAGCTGATGATTATATGAGATAGAAAAAGCACAAGATTTGGAAAAACAGTGGGTTATTTACGCAACTTTAGACGTGTACACAGTCTGTGTAAAATTATAAACAGGAAGGTTATTAGTAACATGTATGTGCATGCTTGGAGTCAGCAGTTGATGTTGTCTGCATGGTTTTATGAATGACAGAAATGCTTTACCTGCAGATTGCTGCTGTTTTCAGTGTAATCCCTTCCAGCAGTCAATAGCTTCTTGTTTTAAAGGAAAAAGAAGCAGAATTTTTTTATCCTCCAAAGTACTAATTGTGTGTCTAATATCAGTCTATAAATTTGTTTGGAGTGTTTGATTCTGAAGTTCACTGTATTGATTTTTAACTTGTCTCTCATCTGTATGTATTGAATCACCATAAGGAACCTCAGGCTGATTCTGTATTCAACAGAAGCGTTTTTCTTTCCAAAATTGCTAGCATTTCTATGCAAGATTATATCTTCAGTTTCAGGACTTGTGTAAGGGCATAAGAATAACAAAAAAATCTGTTCTCTCAGTGAGGAGGGTGCTTGCTGCCCAAGTAATTTTTTTTTTATTCACATACCTGGTTTGTTGGCTTTTGGGTGCTTTGTCATAAGCGACAAGACTTTAAAAACTCTTCATCTTTCAGTCAGACTGATCTTCAGGCCAAGATTCTTCAGTTGAATCTGTTTTCTCTCGTGCTCAGTCTTGCTCCTTGCACATTCCTTTTATCTGTCTTCACTGCTTAAAAACTGAGATCTATCTTGAATGATATGTGCTTGTAAAATTCCATTTAAAAGATGCATCTACACTTGGCAGAAGGATAAATATTTAAATACAAGTACAGGGAAAAGGACAAAGTTAATGACCTACTTGATGTGCACGCCAGTAGCAATACCACAGTTTCTGCTGTCAAAACAAAGTTGTTTTACCTAGCTTATTGTTTATTCTGTGTCATGAACTACTAGGATATTATTGTAAGAGTTTACTCGTGGTTAAGCATATGGGAGTCCCGTATCTCTTAAAAAAACGTGTAATCAAGAAATTCTGCTGATTGATCAGAGAATAGATTTACCATAAATGGATTTTTATTTAAGTGGAACTGTAAATATATTTATAGTTTATATCTACCTGTTTATAGAGTTGTTTCTCTTATCTGCAAATGGTGTGCAATGGCCTAATGAACAGCTGTGTAATAATATGCCTTGTGTTGTGAACTGTGGCTTCTGTAATCCTAGGACCACACAGAAGAGAGGAGAATCATTTGGAATCAGCAAAATAGGGAACAAAATAAAAGGTGTATTCAAGAGTTCTGCAATGGAAGGAGCTATGTTGCCTAACTATAACTTAAATGAAGGAGAAGATGATTTTGTGAGTAAAGCCATTAAGTTTTACTTGAAATCCTTGTTGGGCTTGGATTTTTTTGTTCTCCTTTGCTCATTTGAATGCTGCATTTCTGCTGTCTTCACTGCACAGTTTTCATGTGCTGGCTTCTGATTAAGTTGCCGTATCTTTCCTGTATTCATTCACAAGCCAAGGTCCCATCCCTGCTTTGTGTGCTTCTGAGCTTATTGCTTTAGTACAGAAAAATTCCAAAAGTAGCAGTGTCAGATATTTTTGTAAGCAATGATTTTTTCTTTAATTCTATGTAGTAAGGCATACATAGGACTGCATGCATGGCTCTTCATCTGCAGCCTGCCTGAAGACCTTAAAACCATAAATTACATAGTGGAGAAACTGCTGTTGAGTTGGTCTGCAATGCAACATTTTCCTCTATAGATCAGGAGCCAGTAGTCTTTTCTCATTAGTCTTGGGTGTCTCCCTCAGTTAATGTTTTTCTTCCATGCTAAACAGCCATGCATAGAGACAGTGGTAGAATTCACTGCATGGGACCTGAACCAGCACTGGGGGACGAATGAAAAAGGGAAGAGGAGGGAGCTGGTTAGAAGCAGAGGTAGACTGTACCAGTTAAAATAGAGCTGGAGATGCCTGTGTTTGAATCCTTTCAGATTGAAGAAGGTGTTATGGTGATGGAAGATGATTCTCCTGAGGAGGCTGTTACCACCCCAAATACACCCCGCAACCTTGCTGCGTGGAAAATCAGCATCCCGTATGTTGATTTTTTTGATGATCCCTCCTTGGAAAGAAAAGACAGAAAGGAGAGAATTCCTGTATTCTGCATTGATGTAGAGAGAAATGATAGAAGGGCAGGTATGCAACGTTGCCGATAAATAAAGTGGCATTTGAAAGTGAACTCAGAATGTTCTAGTGTGCCGTATTCTGATGGCTCTTGCAGTGTGTTTTGTATATGTATTCTTCTGATTTCAAAATAATGGCTTGAAAGTTCCAAGCAAATGAGTTTGAGAGATAAATTATCTCATTTAGCATCTGCTAAAGTTGAGAGCTGACTCCTCATCATGAATCAATTCTATTTAGACTTCGTGCCAAAATTTGAAATGTTCTCTATCCAAAAATATGTACCTTAAAATTCTTATTAATAAACACCTTGTACTTTTTTTTTTTTTCACCCACTCTGAACTTTGGAATAATGAACAACAACTAAGTTTTTATATAACCTTAAAATTAGTTCTTAGAAAATGAAGATGTTTTGCTTATTAGGATCCGTCATGGCTTGCAGTCAGTTTATCAGTATCTAGATAGCAATGCATCCATATGGAGTGGGGGAAAAGAGCATCGTCTTAAGGCTGCTGAGATTTGTGTTAGTGAGACTAATACTTCCACAATAAGCAGAAAGTATTAAAGGGGCATTTAGTGATATCTTTGATGATAGGGTTAAGAATGATCAGCATTCAAGCTGGTGGTGCAGAGAGCTGTATTCAACAAGTACTATTTCTGTAATTCATTTGGTTAAAAGTTTGAAAATAGATCTAGTGTAGTCAGCCATCATAAATGGTGGAGTTGTGTAGCACTCCATTGTTTAGATTGTAGGGATCCCGTAAATGAGACCATAATTTCCTTGCTAGTACCGTAGTTGTGTACCAGTCCTGCATTCTACTGTACTAAAAGTACCTTAAAGTTTGTGTTACTCCAACAGGGGGCTAATGTCATCGAGGCTTTTGTTATAATCCAGAGTATGTTAGCTGTTGCTAATTGGTCTCTTTGTCTCTTGGGTGCCATAAAAATTGGTTTAATTTTAACTTTTTTTTTTTTTCCTCCAGTTGGACATGAACCTGAACACTGGTCTGTCTACAGGAGATATCTTGAATTTTACGTGCTTGAATCAAAGCTTACGGAATTTCATGGTATGTTCTCCATCATTTGGAAAGCCATTTTCCCCCTGCTGTGATTATCATTCATTACTCAGCTGAAAATTAAAATAATAAAGTCCGTGTTTACTGCATTACAAGAATAATTTAATCTCCTTGATATCTTTATTAGGTACATTTCCTGATGCTCAGCTTCCCTCAAAGAGAATCATTGGCCCCAAGAACTATGAATTCTTAAAATCCAAGAGAGAGGAGTTTCAGGAATATCTGCAGGTATCAAACATTTGGAGCAAAGAATAGTCTAAGACTAATGATAAGAAATCCAAAAAAATAATATCTGGGGGGTTTTTGGTCGTTGGTTTCTGAGTAACTTTATAGTTAGATTCAAGTGGGCAATGTTAAAGCTTCACATGACTGAAAACAGAAATTGCTTGCAAATGACAATATCTGTGGCAGTATAATGCTTTTTGAATATCATTTTGCTATGCAGAAATGGATTTTTGAAGATTAGTTTTAAAGTACTTATACTTCTTTTGTTCCTTCTGTCTCAAAGAAACTTCTGCAACACCCAGAACTAAGTAACAGTCAGCTTTTAGCTGACTTCCTATCCCCTAATGGAGGAGAGACTCAGTTTCTTGATAAAATGTTGCCCGATGTGAATCTTGGTATGTAATATGCTGCTTGTTTATGCTGACAAATAGTGCTGTGATTGAATTCTGTGATTCTGTGAATGACAGTAGTAATGAATAGATAACTCTTGTGAATGTTCCTTCACAACCCTTAAAATTATAGCTCAGCAAGCAAGATACACTGGTACTTCTTCCTTGAAGAAAAAAGACATTTTGAAAGTTTGGGAAAAACCGTGTTTTAAGTGATTGCTTTTGGATTTTTGTGTCAGCCAGCAAGATGATAAGGTTTCTCTTAGAAAACCTTGTAGTTCAAGAAGATTTCTGGTATTGTCACAAGTCAAATCTGCATGCATCTGTCATTGTTTGCAGACGAGATGGCATAAGCACTTAAAAAGCTACCTTTGGATTTAAATTGATTAAAATCCTTTTATTTTATTCTGAAAAATTACAATATTTGATATTTCTAGTATTAGCTGGTGTTAAGATCTTTCCTAACATGAGCTACGTAATAGAATTTGAGGCAGTAGTGTGTGTGATACAGCAGGTCAAATGGAAATTGAGACGTTCTAATGTCTAATGACAGTCATTCATAATAAATCAAAAACGTTGACTGTAGTGTGACTTGGCTGCAGTGTAGCTGTCTCAGAATAGTGGGTCTGAGCTGGTCAGGTCAACCTTTTGGCCATTCTGTCTTCATGTCTTGTGCCACTTGTGGCTGTGGTCCCAGAGAGCCATGCCTGAGCTGCGCCACTACATTTCTGCAGCTCCCGGTCGTGGTGTTGTCCTGCTGGGGCCACCCTTCTCTTAGTCTGCTTCATGAGTTGTTGAATGGCATTTCTGTTCTCACCCTCCAGTCAAAAAGGTTTTGGTTTTGTTTCAAGTCTGCCCTCTAGATCCAACCGTACAACCTTAGAAATTATGGTGTTTACTGTAATGCATTTCCTGTCTGAGACTCTGCTTCACTTCTATAAAGAGCATTATAACAAGTCATGGCATTTCAGTTGGGCTTTTTTGCGAGGATGAGAGTTTTTGTTATCATTTGATCATTGTACTTACTTTCTGATGTCAATTCCAAATTTAATGACATGTAGATAAGAAAAATATTACTGTAACTGTAGTGCTTAAAATAGAGCTAGTCCCAGACACTTTGATTTTTCAGCATTCGAAGTTACTGTGCCATATCCTGATGGCCTTATCAGGACACAAGAGCTGATTGTTAATGCCACAGCTGTAACCTGTCCAGTTTAGAAAATTCTACTCACCAAGAGTTTTTGAGGCTGGTTCCCCCAGAATCTCTCCAGATTTGCTGGTTTTTCCACAGAAGGAACAGAACCTGAGTTATCTTGATTTCTTCTGTGATAAATGTTTATGATTCTATGACTAAATAAAATACAGGGAATTTTTTCTGTACTGGTGTTGTAGCAGTACTGCTGTTACAGTGCTAGAGCTATTTATGGTTAAACTCTAGAACAGAGTTAAAAGGTAGACCTACAGTACTTAAGATTAACAATCGGTATATTTTTAAGTATATTTTCTTGAAGAGTAGTATTCACTAGGTTACAAGCTGGTTATGTGTAAGACTGCTTTTGTAGGGTTTTGTGCAAAATCAAAAAAAAACCCTCAAGCAGATTTAAAAAAATTACTGTATTTTTAAGTAACTACTAGGCAGTAAGTACATAAAATCTAGCAGAGCAAAATGTCTTTCAAATCACACAGTGATAACAGAAAGTGTTTGTTTGTTTGTTTCTAATTGTAGGTAAAATCATAAAATCTGTTCCAGGAAAGCTGATGAAAGAGGTGAGTAAGTCTTTCAGGTTGCCAGTATCTTAACTTCATTAGCTAATTTTACAGGATTACTAAGTTACAACCTAATCAAAACTTTGTTTGAAAATTCTTTTTTTGTTGTTGTTTTTGTTTTCACTTTCCTATAATTATGTGACAGGTCACTTGTATCTTTTTTCAGAAAGGTCAGCATTTGGAGCCATTCATCATGAATTTTATCAACTCCTGTGAATCTCCCAAGCCTAAACCAAGCAGGCCTGAACTTACCATTTTGAGTCCCACTTCTGAAAATAACAAGAAGGTACAATAAGTCATGTTCCTTTCCCATTTTACAGAAGTGGGGAGAACTGACGATACATTTTCTCTCATACTAGGGAGCTGTCTTATAACTCATTAACTAGTATTATTTGAGATGAAGCCAAGCTGGAAAATGCTGTCTAGGAATGCAGACACTGAGGGTGTTCAGTCCAAAGGCCAGACCAAAGGTAGACTGGAGTAACACCTCCCCAGATATGTCTGGCATAGACTTGAGCTGTTCAGTTCTGCACTTTCCACTTCTGTTTTGGGACTCAACATCTTTGTGCAGATGTGTAGCCTTCCAGTTCCTGAGGGAAGCCTACAAGAAGGACGGAGCAGGACTTTCACAAGAGCATTTACTGACAGGACAAGGGGAAATGGAACTGAGAGTAGGTTCAGATTAGATATCAGGAAAAAATGTGTAACTGTGAAGGTGGTGAGGTGCTGGAACAGGTTCCTCAGAGAGGTTGTGGATTCCTCATTCCTGTAAGTATTTAATGCCAGATTGGATGGAGCTCTGAGCAGCCAGGTCTAGTGAAAGGTGTCCCTGCCCATGGCAGAGGGTTGGGACTAGATACACTTTGAGGTCCCTTCCAAGCCAGTCCATTCTGTGATTCTATGCAGTAACTGCTGTGCAGTAGCAAGGCACCTCACTTCTGGTGAAGGAGATGAATGCCAAATGTTTGTACCAGGAGCTCTGTGTGAGCTGCCTAGATGGAGTCCATGTGGAGATCTGGCAGGCAGCCAAAGAGATGAAAGGTTAGCACTTCTTGAGTGCCAATCCCTGAGAACATGTGATCTCATAGCAAGAGAGTTCTTCAATTTTTTGGTAAATGGTAGTCAATTTCCAGTGTTTGTATTTGTAGCTGCCATGAGAGGGGTACATGCAGGCTCCCTCTCCCTCAGCAGGCTGAATAAGAAGTTCCTGAAGGTCTGTCTGGGCAGGCCCAGTCAGAAATGTGCCTAATGCTCTGATGGATTGTCTTCATGCTCCTTCCTTTTGAATGTTCCTGGGGCGTGTATATGTTTGTTTGTTTTAGATATTGGTGGAAAGACTTCCAGTTAAAAACACACGATGAGTGTGGGTAGTCAACCCCAGTATAACCAGGAGCAATTGGATTTCATTCTGTATCAGATCCACTAGAATAAGAGCTACCAACCTGCCTGGTTAAAAAAACAAGCAAACAAAAAACTCTGTTTCCTCCTCCTAGGGGCACTGGCAAGATTTCTGGGCATATTTTTGTTCTGAAGGTCTGTAAACAGCTTGATCATCCTCTGAACATACTTTTGTCAGACTTGCTATAATAGGTTAGGACTTCTCAGCTGATGCAGATGTTGCATGCCAATAAAGGCATTGTTCTGCTGGCTTGTGATGGCCTGCCAACAGCAATAAAAGCTGCTTTTGGAACACCAGCAGTATAATATATGTTTTTGAGTAGCTACTTGGAAGAAGACACGGTCAGTTATACTGACTGATATGGTTCAGACACTGCATACAGTCTTTCTTCTTACCATTTTGGTATAATCCTCTGTACTTTTTAAATGAGCAGGAAGAACAGCAGAGAGGTTTATGCCTCTGGCTGTAGATATTGTTCATAGTCATAGTGTTGTTTTTGTACAGTTCACACCTGTGCTGGAATGTATGGGTGTATGTTTGCATATGCACTTACCATTGAGTAACTTTTTTTTTTTTTTTCTGTGAGGCACTTTATATGAGCATTCATGCTTCTTTTGCTTGCTTTTCCCAGTAAAGTATAATAGCCTGTTGTACAAAGGATCTTAATCCAGGCCTTTTATCTTTCACTGACTTCAAGAGCTTGACTCCCATTATTAATCAATACTGATTCATGGAATTTCCTCACTGTAAGACTTTTAAGAATATTTCATGGTTATAATCATGATTACTGTTTAATCTTAAAGATACAGATATATTATGATAGCACTGAGGTTTGTGCTGTTAGTCTCAAATATTAACATGCACAGAAACATCTAAAGCAAAATCCTGTGGTTATCTGAATTGTGAGTATGATCTCAACTTCTGTGCTAGATAACCAACTGTGTGTTTTTCACTTGAATTTCTTCAGAGCCAAGGTACCAGAAAGTGTAAAACATAGAAATAAAGGTCTAATGCCACTCTGTATTACGGCTGCTGCAGTGCATTGCAGATTGCATTCTGAAATGCTTTCAAAGTGTGCCTCTGATCAAGGAACCATTACTGTTTAAGGTGCAACACAGATTATCCATGTTTGGAGGTACAATCAGCATTCAGAAGATGCTGCTCCTGGTTTGGGATGAAAGTGGAAATAGCTGTTTGAAGGTCAGAAAGATTTGCCCTAAGCTGGCCTTCATGTTTGATTTTTTTATAGGTTACCTACCAGATTGCTGTTAATGATTTAGTTTGGCCTCCAGGCACTGCTCTCAGCATTGCACAATGGGCTGCTTTGAGTTGGCTTAGTATGTATCACCTTTGTCAGGTCGTGGGGTGTATCTAAAAAATAAAGGAGGCTTTTGTTTAAGTTACAGTGCTACAGCTAAGGTTTTTCTGCTATTCTGGTTTCAGTATTAAGGGGGATGTAGACTTCATTTTATACAGTTTTTTAAACAATCTACCAGGGATGCTTCTACAAACTAGATGTGAATTATTATGTATTCTTTTTAGCTTTGTTGCATTCCTGGATACCAGTCATCCACCAATTCATTAGCCATATTTGCCCTTTTATGTAATTTACGTAATAAGTTGGTGTTGTTTAGTTTGAGTGAACCTTGTGAAGGTAATACCAGCAGCTCAGCATTTAACAAAAGAGAGGGCCTGAAGGAGTACAGGTCAAAAAACCTGACTCTTGCCAGATGTCCTGATGTAATTTTTCCTAAGAGTGCAAAGCATTCTGTTTAGAGACTTGTGTGATTCAGAGATTGTTGTGATTTGCATGTTTTTGGCTTTATTTATTTTGGGGAAAATTGCAGTACAGAGAGCGAACCACTTATAA
This sequence comes from Phylloscopus trochilus trochilus, assembly GCA_016584745.2. NCBI lineage: Eukaryota > Metazoa > Chordata > Aves > Passeriformes > Phylloscopidae > Phylloscopus > Phylloscopus trochilus. The sequence continues at coordinate 33,837,642 of WQNJ02000062.1, read as the reverse complement.
GCAAATTACTTCCTGTTCTTTGGAACTAGTGTTATTTTGGGAGTGGTAAAAAAACCCTCGGTGAGTGACAGTCACGTCAGCCTAGGCAATTCTGTGATTATGTGGCATTTGTTTCTAGTTCTAGAACTTTTTTTAGAACCCTGGCATAAACTTTTGAACTTTCATAATACAGAGTATCTTGTATATAAATCTTGTTTTATGTCTATTTATTAACTATTTGGGGGGTAAGTTAATTGAAAATAAACCATTGGTGGGGATTGCTATGTATTACACATGGAAAGCATCAGGATTTAGAGACATTTTCCTTTCCGTCTGTGGGGATTCACAGACTGGGGTCAGGGGAGGCAAGGACTACTACCTAGGTGGCTTGGGACCCCTTTTGGTGTGCAGGGAAGAGCCTCTTGGAGTTTAGCAAAAATTAGAGTATCTTTTCAGACAGAACCAAAGGCAAGGAAATAGAGGGATCAGGGAGGAGGAGGATGACGTAGGAGAGTAGAAGGCTAAAAGAATATAATTGGGAAATGAGATAAATGGAAAGAAACCCAAGTGTTAGTTCATAAAGATTTTACTGTAAATAATTAAGCCAGCAGGGGAAAAATATATTTCTCTATGTAAAAAACTTGTGTATTTTATTAGAAACAATTGTATTTATTTCAAAGTGGAAACCAGTAGGAACTTTTAGGAATACTTTGACGTTATAGGCTTCCCTTGCGATTTAAGGCGGACAGACTCTGAGGCCCTCATTTTCAGAACAGGATGCATCAAGGAAATCAGAACCTGTGATAAAAGTCTAAATTCATACAATCATGCATTTGTTTAGGTTGGACGAAGGGAGCGGAAAGGCCCATGAATTAATGTCTCAGTGCTAATTTGTTTTGAACCTAGGTATTTTGGTTGTTGTGTATCTTGGCAACATGTGATGCGCTCTTTATTGGAAAGTGAAGGATTTGAAAATGCAAAACCAGAAACAATGAAACAAATCAACGCCCCTGATCAGTTCTTTGAAAGCTCTGGAAAAATGCTACTTTTATAAAAAGAAACCAGCCCAAAGGACTGGTGGCTATCCTTTTGCCTTTAAATGTAGTGATTTCAGTCTTGTATTTCTGTTTTTAGCTTTTTAATGATTTGTTCAAGAATAATGCAAACCGGTCTGAGAATACAGAAAGACGACAAAATCAGAACTACTTCATGGAAATGATGACTGTAGAAGGAGTCTATGACTACATAATGTATGTTGGTAAGAAGTGATTTCTCTTAATTATTCATATACTTCCTGGCAAATATGAAGTTCACAGTCTCTGCTAAGAAATGAAATTCTAATGTAGCAGTCATATATAACTCAACACTTTCAAGCTAGTATACAACTTATTAACATGGTAATTCCTTAGAAGACTTCATTGTGGTGCTAAAATGTCATTTATCCTTCATCATTGCTTTGTTGCTTTGTTATGTCTCCATCTGTCTGTGTCTCAGTAGTATGAGTTTATGAAAGTAGGTCCTGTCCCTTTTCTGAGGTCTACCTAGGCTACTGATAGGCTCTGGGAATTGGAATTGTTAAATTAATAGAAATAGCTGAAGGAAGTGTTTGAGAAGCACTGTGGAAAATACTGATACTTTCAGCGCTGCACTAACAAAACTGAAATATTCTTTTCTTGCTTGCAATTTTTTTTTTTCTTTTCTTTTGAATAAATGATTCTCTCATCCTGAATATTAGGAGACCCTCATATATGTTACTACTCAGAGATGTTGCTGTGACTTTGCAGGTAGGGTGGTTTTCCGCATTCCTGACTGGCTGCATCATCTCTTGATGGGAGGAAGAATTCTCTTCAAAAATACGTTGGAACTATACACAGATTATTATTTGCATAACAAGTTAGAACAGCTATTTGAGGAGCACCGGTTGGTTTCTCTGATAACACTGCTGAGAGGTCAGTAATAGTTACATCTTTGATGAAAAAATAACTGCTTTAGTCTGGGGTTTGAAATCCCTTTAGTGAAGTTTCTGAGTGGTAAACTTTGCAATGCTGACTCCAACACTGGTGAAGTATTAAAAATCAAGTGGGCCTGGACTAACTTCAGAGTTCGTTGTGGAAAGGTGTTAAGTCACCTATGTTGTTTGTCAGTGATGATTACAGAAAAAAAGTATTATGAATAATAATTTGCTTGGGTGTGCAAAGAACAAGAAAAACAGAATGAAGGTGGTTTAGTGTATCAATACAAATGTTTCATGAAGTCGTCAAGTCATGTCCCTTGTGTGCTATGTCAGTCTTTTATTGTCAATTTTTTGGTTCTCTTTGTTGTGATTGGCTCTTAAAAGGGCTTGAGTGTTCCCGACCTTCAAATAAGGGAAGGGGAGAGCACCTAAAAAAAATTTTAAGTTACCTCACAACTTTGTAGTATTACCTGACTGCAGTCTGATCCAAAAATACATCTGGCCAAAACTCTGGAGTCAGGACAGCTCTTTCCTTATCAAACCAAAAATGAAGCCTGTGAATGGCAAAAAAGGAGTGCAGTTAGACTTTCAGAGCCTAAAACCAAAACTGAGCACCTGTTCTTTCAGACAAATAGCAATTTTTGCTTTCTCATTCATAGGTAAATTTGAAGTTTTTAACAGTTCCAAACAGTGTTTTAGCACAAGGTGTAAATACTGCTTATAGTTTTGAAAGCATAAGGGAAAGGAGTAAGGAGATTATAACTAAACTAAAGTAGAATTGATCCAAACTTAGAAGAGAATGCTTTAAATTTTGAAAAGAATGAAAACAAATTATGAAAAGTTGATTATGCTTCAAACAGGGGGCATATCCTGGATTTGATCGGGCTAATGTAAGCAAAAAGTATTATCTGACAAGACTAGAATTCCCTTCTAATCAACACAATACAGAGAAGAAGTTCAGTTTTGAAGCCACAATCCAAAACACATTTTTATGTCAGTGATGTGTAGCTGCCTAAAGATACATTTTTTTTTCAATGTGTCTTTGCTGCAGATGCCGTCTTCTGTGAGAACACTGAGCCTCGCTCTCTCCAGGATAAACAGAAACGAGCAAAGCAGACTTTTGAAGAAATGATGAGATACATTCCAGGTTCTGTATTCCATGACTGCCTGTATGAATGTGCTTAATTGTTCAATTGTTCAATATTTAACCCAAATACAGTCACGCATATCTTTCCAAATCAAGTAATGCTTGGGCTGCTGAGATTTGAGTTGACTGGAATGCCAGGTGTAAACACCCAAGAGTTCAGTTTTGTCATCTAAGTGTTGCTGACTAAGGTTGTAGCATAGTGATTAATAAAGACATGGTGATGGAAATCAAGAGCTTTACACATGTACTTAATTCCATAATTTTTCATCTTTTGAATGTTCCTATGGTTTGTGTTTTAGCCAGATGAAAACTGTGTTCAAAAAGGCACATCATTAAGCTGGAAGGGATATCTGAGCTCTCCTTGCACTGACTGTATAAACTAGGAAAGAGACACCCATTTATTTGAAAGTAATTTTAAAAAATCAGCTTGTGGTTTATTAAACAGTGCATTAGAACAAAATATTGGTATTATAAAAAATGTAGTAATTACTTAGGTGTGGAGCCCTGAAGGAAAGAGAGGAGAAAAGGATGATCCCAAAAGTGTGGGGTTTTTTTTCCATTTACCATTTGAGACAGAAAAAAATTGAACTCTTTCTTAAATTCAAACAGTTTTTTTCTTGTTAATTACTGGAGTTCTATAACTGCACCATAAAGCTGCTTTGCAGTGCTTCCTCGTGACTTGTGTATTTGTTTTTGGAATTTGATCTAGATTTAATAGGCAAGTGCATTGGGGAAGAGGCTAAATACGAAGGCATCAGGCTTCTGTTTGATGGACTGCAGCAACCAGTGCTCAACAAACAGGTAACTCATGGTAATGTGTGACAAACTTGCCTTCTGGCACAGGATTTCCTGAAATGAATGTTTGATATAGCAGAAGAATAGGCTATTACTCAGAATTAAGGATAAAAAGCAGTCGTTTTGCCTTGGAGTGTCCTTAATTTTCTGTATTTTCTTTTAGTTAACTTATGTACTGCTGGACATCGGGATTCAAGAGCTCTTTCCAGAGCTGAGTAAGGTATGTGCTAACCCTATTCAAGAACTGCAGAATTCTTCAAGCTGCTACTGAGTCTGGTCACTGGTGCATTTTTGCTGCTGTTCTCTATTACTAGTATTAATCCTAAATCTTGGGGAAAGTATGTGTTTTTCCAATATGTTGAAATAATCGAAATCTGGATTAGTTATATTTTGGCTAATTAGCTCTTTCCAGATCAGCTCAGGCCCATTTGTTTGCCATGGCAGCAAGTCCAAGCTGCCTTTCAGTAGACTTGGACAGATCAACAGCAGTCGTGTTCTCTGTGCCTTTCTCTTTGATTGATTGGTCTCCACTCTATTTTATGGATTTCCCAATTTAGGAAGGGAATTCTGCATGCAAAGCTCAGGTCAGGCCGGAGCATTTTTCTTGAGAATATCTGACAGGAGGATTTCTTACCTCTATTTTGGTCACTGCAATGTTAACTTCAGCTATCCAGATAAAGGAGAAAGAATTTGCACAACAGAAATTGCTATATAAATGCCTGTTATTAGGTTTGGGATCTGTCTGATATTTGTACTTCTGTATATCAAACCTTCACAGATTTTTACATAGTAATTTTACAGTTTGATCTTCATGGCAAGCAGGAGATACCTACTACTTAGTAGAAAAACAAAACCCCAAACAAATTAGGAAAACCCCCTTACTAACAATAAATGCTCATTGCATGACCCCTGTGCCTGAGAACTGCAGAGTGCCAGCAGTGATTTGTTTTGCATGACAAACAGAAACAAATACAAGATATTGGAACAAGCCAGGATACTTCCATTGTTTTCAGTGAAAGGAGGCTGGCTCAGCAAGTCTGACCTACTTTGTGCTTCAGCTCTGTAGCTGCCCTCCTCAAGCCAGTTCTCAGACAGCTAAAAACAGGCAAAAGAAGACCCATCTGAGCAAGGGAACAAGGAAATAGCCTGGGAATTTGAGTGCAGAAAAGAAGATCTGACTTAGCCCTGCTGTTTTACTCTGCTGAACTGGTTTTGTATCTCAGCAGCTAATTATATATATGTATTGGAACACTGATCTTTCTTCAGTTAATTATGGAGAAAAATGAGTGGCATTTAAACAGTCTTTAAAGCACTGGTCGGGCCCAGAGGGTGGTGATCAATGGAATGAAGTCTAGTTGGAGGCAGGCTAGTAACAAGGGAGCTATCCAAGGGGTCAGTTGCAGCTCCAGTCCTGTTTAACATCTTCATTAATGATCTGGGTGATGGGACAGAGTGCAAAGCCTGATGATGACACAAAACTGGGAGGAGTGGCTGATAAAGCATAGGGTCATGCTGCCTCCCAAAGGGAACTGGCAGGACCCTCATGAACTTCAGCAAAGGGAAGTGGAAAGTCCTGTTCCTGGGGAAGAACAGCCCCAGGTGCCATGATGGGCTGGGGGCCAACCAGCTGGAAAGACACAAAGTTGAACAAAAGGCTGATGGTATCCTGGGCTGCAATAGGAGCAGTGTTGTCAGCAGGTTCAGGGAGGTGATGCTACCCCTCTGCTCTGCACTGGTGGGGCTAATACTGGAGTGCTGTGTCCAGGCCAGGGCTCCCCAGTACAAGATAGGTGTGGACATACTGGAATGAATCTGGCAGAGAGCCATGAGGATGATGAAGGAACTGGAGCATATCTCCTATGAGAAGAGGCTAGAGAGCTGGGCCTGTTCAGCCTGGAGAAGAGAAAGCTCAAAGGGTCATAGTGATGTCAGTGAATACCTGAGGGGATGGTACAACGAGGACAGAACCAGTGTTGCCCACTAACAGGACCAGCGGCAACAGGCGCAGGCTGAAACACCAGAGGTTTCCTCTGAACATCAAGAAACACTTCCTCACTAGGAGGTGACCAAGCACTGTCACAGTGCCCAGGGATGCTGTGTGATGCTCATCCTTGGAGATATTTAAAAGCTGTCTGGACATGGTCTGGAGCATCTCTAGGTGGCCGTGCTTGAGGTCTAGACCAGGTGACTTCCAGAGGAACCTTCCAACCCCATCCATGCTGTGATTTCGTAGCTGTGTATGTTTAGTGGGCAAAAATATTTTTTCTTCAAAAACAAATGAAGTGAAAGATTATTCAAGGTAAATCAAGACCATGTTTTCTCCTTCTTAATCTATTCTTTTTTCCTGCTAACTGTGACACTGCCCAGCTGCTCTGCAGTGTTTCATAGCCACCTGCTGAGGGACCTCTAGTGCCACCTGATGCTCTTGGTGAAATGGCATAGGTGAGGGGTGGGTTACTCCTGCCCCCTCTGAAGCTGATGGGGACAGAGCAAGGGACTCTCCAGCCCAGATTTCAGTACAGGAAAGGAAAAAAATACTTCAGCTGAGAACTTGAGCTATTTCCTTATTTCAGATATACTGAGAGCAATACAGAACAAAGTGCTGCATCTGTGGTGTTTGGCAGTGGGACCTGTTTGTCAGTGTACCAAGACTGAGAGGGGAAATGCAAGGTGGAGGGGGTATGGGTGGAGGGATGGCACTGGTTTTTATCCAGAGCCCTAAAAACATTTTCCCAAAATCACTACAAGCACTTGGAAAGAAAATTGTTTCTTCCTTACAACTGCAGTGGGGAAGTTTAAAAGTTCTGACTGGTTCTTACTTACCTATCTATTGTATTGGTGGGGAATCCAGTGCCTGATCTCTCTGTTCAGCACAGGCTGGTCCGTTTTGAGTTGCTTCATACCAAAATGTTTTTGTAGTTACAGTGAAGAATGGAAAAACATTTCTGGCCAGTCAGCTTTTAAAGGGGAAACTGAGCATCCCAGAAGTTTTGTTTGGAGCACTGCTCCTTTGGCAGGAAAAACAGTGATGGGAGAAATGGGAAGATTTTCCTTAGTGGGGATGTCAGTCTGCTTTCCACTCTTGAGATTGGTATCTTGGAGGTATTTCCTGCCGCACGTACCAGTGCGGATATACGCTGGCCCACTGGATGTGTGCTGTGTTTGATGGCAGCCTGTGTAAGTGAGCAAGCTCCAAGAGCTGAAAAGCTCCTCTGAGATAGTGTACAGCCAGTCCCTTGAGAGTCTATCAGACAGGATACAAGGAGGAGAGACAGCTGAAAGGGAAAAAGCATTCTGAGCAGAGTAAGGAAAGAAACCCAATTGAAAAAATCTCTCTCCAGTACTATTTCCAGAGCAGAAAATTGCTGTGTTAAGAAAACTGTGTTCAGCAGTTAGGAATGGGGGAGGTGAGAACTTCCAGAGAAAGCAGAAAGCACCTATTTTGAGAAATAGTATTAAAACCAGTAGCCTTCTATTCTCTTAACTCTGATTTCAAGTGGATGTTTTCAGATACCATTAATCATTGCAGCTCAGTTCAGTCATTTCAATGTAAATACACATTTTCAAACTTAGTAAGTAAATTGCACCTCTTTCTTGTTTAACAGGGTCCAAAGGAAGCAAGCTCTGTGTCAAGTTGGATGTGAGTGGACACCCAGGAGGATCTGCTGTGCACTGTTGTAATGGAAATGTGACGTTTTAACATTGCTTTGTATATTTTGTTGTAAATAACTTAAAATCTAAAAGTTCAAAAATAACTTATGCAATAAAGACATTAAAATTTAATACCAATTGCAAGTAAATAAAATATCTGTTCTTTTTATTTAAAATTTGTTTTAGCTGTTACCAGTAAAAGTCTAGTCACTTTCACCAAAATCTCTCAGTGTATGAAATTACAGGATGACATCAAAAAAGACAGCTGGGCGATCAGCCAACTTATGCTTTGCTAAGAGAGCAATTACTGGGTGTTTTCCTGAAAGGATATGTAGAAATACTGTTTGGAAGAAGTTGTAGAATGCTCCCATTAAATTATTTTAAAATATCTTAACAAATCCTTTTTTTTTTTTTTAACAACAGAAGTATATGACTGAATCTATTGCATACAAATAATCTCAGAACTGTCTTCAGCCTTCATCTTTCTGTGACCATGGAAAATCACATTTGTAATTTAGTCTTTTTAATACCTGATCTTAAAAACTAAAGCCCTCTTACAATAATAATGGATATGAAAAGTAGTTTTGACTTAGCCATTATTTCTCTGCAGTTTCTTACATGACTTTTTGTGGTTTTCTTCTGACATCCTCTTTACAGGCTTAAGAAAGAGGATGCAAGTCTGTTCACAGCATTTTATAAAAATTCATACATATAAAAATGTGTGGAAGATTTTTCTCTGTAAATCTGAATTTGTTGGCACAGCCTTTATAAAAGATTTTCAAAAAGACTTCTATGCGTGGATTTTTAGCAAGTTTTACTTGCAGAACAATACAGCAGTGCTTTAATAGGCATTCCTCAATTTTTCGTTTCAAACACCCATTTTCTCCTTTTTTACAAACAAACCAATCTACTGCAGCATTGCTGTTCTTTGTCAATATAATTTGTCTGTATTACTGTTGCAAACCTTTCCTTTCTGTTTGTCAAAGGAAGGTAAAAGTGTTATTTCTCTCCTTTCTGGCTCTGCCAAAGCAGTTGTTGCAACTCCCAAAATTGGTGTGCCAGGTACAGCTCTGTCCATCAGTGCCCTCTGTGTTACTGGTCTGATTTTGATAGGGGGGAAAGACCATTCTGTAAACTGACAACTTAGGGAGCAGTAGTGACAAATCATCAATGCCAGGGCATAACTCACAGTGTGTCAAGGTCAGTTGTTGTTTGTCTCCCTGTTCTACTGTGTAGTCCAGAGCCTTTCAGGCACAGCACTTGAATGGATGTGGAAATGAATGGGGTCTTTAAATTTCAACATACTGAATGTTTGTTTTAATGCCCCTTCTCCTTGAAATCTACAGGTGCAGTGAATGGGATAGCTTCAGTGTTCAAAAAGAGTGTAGTGAGCTTTCCAGGAAAATATAGCAGGTTTATTCAAAACACAGTCAGTTTAAAACAGCATTAAACAAGCCAAACATGTTGATGTCAAAATTCCCAGTAATCTTAGAAAAATAATGATTTTTTTGCCCTAATTTATAAGCAATCATTTCTTGATAAAGCATCAGCAATGTACATTTAGCATTTAAACTGATTTCATACTCATTAGCCTGTCTCTTACAACTATTTTTTTAAACACAGCCTTCCCAGAGAAGAGGTATAATCACAGTTACCTTAAAGTCAGGTTATGTTGTAAAACACCCCATTACCTGACTGTTTCCAAAGAATGCCAGAAGTGCTGCAGGAGTCAGTGCCTGTTACCTGATGTTTTCTTGGAATGTTGCTAATACAGAGTAACAGGCAGCAGTCCTGTTCTTTGGAAGAGGTATAAAATTGAGCATATTTTTATGAAGTATAGTCACAGATTGTGTTCTCACTCTAGATACAGTCCCCAAACTGGTCATATTTAAGAGTGAAGAATACTCAGTTTGTTAAAATTGGTCAAAATCAGACCAAGCTTTTGTTGTATCTTTTATTAATGGAAAAAATAAGTGTGATGTTTCTTTTTCAAAAGTAAAACAAAAACTTTTTAAAATTGCATATTAAATAGACCTCATTTTAATTTTAATGAGCACCGAGTTTAATCCAGCTCTTTCAGGCATTGATGTAGGTATGGTAAATATGGCTAGAAGCAAAGTAGAGATATTAGATTTAATATTTTAACCCTGAGTGGAGATCAAAGAAAGGAATATACATGTATAATAAATCCATTTCTAGAAGCTTGTTTACATCTGGAATCAGGTTCTTAACTCACTGTCTAAAGCAGCTAAAAGAATTTGACAATTTATTTTGCCCATTCCAGTTTGTCACTGTTTTATGATTGAGCAGTAGGTATTCACTGGAACTTTGCTTTTGAGACCTCAGTTTCAGGTACTTGCTGATTCTGACCAAGTCATGGATTCTGCCCCTTGCCCTGCCCACTGTGCTCCAGTGGCACCACCAGGCTACAGACAATGCAGGGGGTGCTCACTGCTGGCATGCAGCAGCCTCACTGCTCATTCATTGTGGGGTGTAACAGGTCTCTTGCAGCTTTGTCAGTGTCATCTCTCCTCCTGTATTGCTCCAAAAAAAAAAATCAAGTGTGCAAGAATGTTACAGTGAACAGTACAGAGATCATGGTGAGACTTGCTTCGATAAGACTTCCAGAAGAAAATTTTATTCGACCTTCAACTGCTGGGTAAACTCTCTTCATTCTCTGGAGGTAGCGGGAAACAACCTCAATGTCAGGATCACCTAAAGAAACAAAAAATAAGTTTTTTCTGCACCTGCCCAGTTCTTAACCAAAATATAAGGACTTCCCTAAATTCCAGTTTTAGCTCAAGAATCAAATTGTTTTCTATGGTTTGCCATTCTGAATCAGCACACCATCACCTCTGGTGGACTGTAGCCAGGATTTTTGGCACTAACTTGTGTTTTACAAACAAACATTCTTTTTGTTTTGTCTGGCTTGTTTTGTTTTGAATTTGTTACAATGGTATTTTCCAGTCAGGTAGTTTGAGATAGTCGCTCACCTGTTTGGGGTATAGGGCTGTAGACCTGGCAAAGCTCTCTCTTACACTTTTTCAAAATTACTTTTTTTAGGGGAAGTTTCTAGTCTGAGGACTGTGTGCACACAGGATGTTACGTGGGTTTTTCACAGTGGGAGACCCTTTTCAGTCACTGCTGCCAACCATGGAATGAGCCCCTTCTGATCCAAGCTCTTTGAATCCTGAAGTGTAACCCCCACCTTAACAAAAACTAGTTTTACCCTTCTGTTGTACTGAAAGACTTCACCAGAACCTTACCAGTTATTCCCTTTCACTATTCCTGATGATTTTTCTCAGTCTCACAGAAAAGCTGATGTTCTAAATCAAGTTTCGTTGAACTTGGTTTAAAACACCGGTTCCTACCTGTGAGAATCTATTCTCAATTTAAACACCTGTACAAATAAAAAATTAGCCTGCAACAAAGGTCCAAAAGGAAAATTTTTGAGGTGAAATAATGCTTTCACCACACACAACCAGAACAGATAAAATCAAAGTTCTGCAAAAATGTAAATGGGGTCCTACAAGATAGTGCTTTTTTAAATACAGCATTACACCCTTATTGTGTTTTCAGGAATACTGGATTTTAATCTCAAAATTTTTTCAAGTTTCCCTTCATCCTAAAAGATGGACAATGCCAATTGTACAAACACAGACTTTCTAACACTTTGCATGCAGCTTTAGAGGACCTTAAGCCAGGGTTATAAAACACCTCTCCTCCACCTGTGTGGTGTGGTGTCTGTGGCACCCTGCCTTCTGCCTGCAGAGCTCCCAGGGGTCCCTGGTTTTGGCTGGGCAGGCTAATTCCCATAGAGTAGGTGGGCATCTTTCACCTCACCCTGTGTTGCTTGCCTGAGCTGCATGTCATTTACTAGTGGAGGTGATGATTCTGTCATTCTAAATACTTCTATACAGTGTAAATTCAAAGTCTATAGAAAATTTTTGATACATTGTTCAGTGATGAGTACAAGTGCAAGGCAGTGTAAGGTGTACTCTCTGTGTACTTTGCTGCTTTTCTGGTTTACCACAATCTCAGAACTGCTGTCTGAGCACTGCTGAATTGATAAGGATGTTTCTCTTTGAAACTTTTGTGGTTTTAAATGAAAAAGAAAGGAGTTGCTGCCTACAACCAAATCTAGCAATCCAGAGCTGTCAGAGTAGAAGCAAATTTAATCATTGAGTAAAGGCAAAAAGTCAGGTTTGTACTGTAGAAAGATCTTTTCATTTTGGGGAATTGTTTGTGTGCTACCCTGCTAGTGCCCATACTTACCTGGACTGTATCCCCCTTACCTTTACTGTATCCCAGATTTTTGTCTCTCAGCATACTGTAGCCATCTCCTCCAAATAACATATAGGATGGCAGAGTCACGTTGTATATTTCATCCATCTGGAGGGGGACGTATGCTGGGACTCGGCAGGCTGTGCAAAGCACTTCTAAGCTAACAACTCTGCTTCCTGGGGCTCTGGAGAGATCATAGACCACGTGGATGCCTACAAAAATACACATTGGAATGCCAATAGTGCAGTGCATGTTGAAGACACAGGGCCAGAAGCTGCATTCTCCCTCATCTTCAGCTGGTCCTCTGCATTACTCTCTGTGACCAAGAGTTGTATCGTTCTGAATTACACCAGTTAATGCCCTGTGTTCCTTGCACACTCAACTTCTGTGCAAGAACACTCGAAAGAAATAAGAATCGCTGAACCATTGTCCACCTCATTTACTTGTCTGCTCTCATCACTACTCCACAAAAGGAAATTACTAGTCATGGGATTGGAATACTGCAAGATAAAAATACCTTTCCTTATTTCTGTAGTCACATGCTTTCTTATTTCCCTGGCCTGTTGGCTGAAATGACTTTTTTTAAGGCCTGCAGCCAGCCTAACTTGGTAGTTATTCTGGATAATAAGCACTGTCCTGAAAAAGGAAGGCCGGAGCGGGGCTGTACACTGCAGTGTCTCCTCACTAGGAGAAGCAACATTTCTCATTGTGAGCCTTCCTTGATCACGGCCAGGGGAGAGCCAGGCCCCCAGAACAGCACTGCCAAGATTCTGCAGATGAGGAAGCCACTAAAGGTCGTTCAAAGCGCTGAGGCTCTTCCAACCCTGGCGTTCTGCCTGCTCTGAATCTTCCATCCTGAACCCTTTCCAGAGCTACTGGTTTTCTTCCTTTTCTCTGAAGAGGCAGGAAGCAGAGCTTGTTCCTGTTTTACCTTAGAGGTACCTAAGAACATGGAAACTTTCTGGTGAAAGTGTGAGACATGGGTTGTGTCTGGCATGTGAGGGATCACAGTGTCAGGGTATGTGGGATGAGAGGCATGGAGGGAGGGAATGCATCAGCCCCTGTCCTTGAAGTCTAGTTCTTCTGCTAACTAAATAATAAAATCTGCACTAAATCACAGAGAGACCAGGAATAAACATGACTCTAGCCTAATACACATCTGGATAAACATATAGGCAGCTGCAATTAAAGAGGTGAGTAGATTTTTGATATTAACAGTTCATCCATAAAATATTTAGAAATTCACTGGAGCAATTCCATAGCCCAGTTGGATAAGCTAAAACTGTCATCAATCATTAGAGAATTGCACAAAATTATTTTGATAAACTGAAATTCAACACAGCTGTCCAGTTTGGCGTTTCAGGTAGGCTGCCAGTTAAGAACTAAAAATGAGTTTGTTGTAGCTATTTCTGTGTTACAGCTATGCTAAATTATATTCTCCTCTAGTTGATTGCAGTGTTAAACTGATGCCATTATGGGTTCTTCAGGAAGCTTGGGAACACTGTCTCTGCTGAAGGGAACAGCGATGGCCCGGGTGCTGCAGTGGCTCAGTTAAACGCACACGGGATAAACAGCGTCTGCTGGCCGGCATGCGCGAGGCACGGGGCGAGGAGGTACGGCCAGCTTGACATTCTGTTCTTAAAAAAAGGCTCCCAGCTGTAATAAGGTCAACAGGAGGGATGGCTGTTTTGGAAAACTGAGAAGAGGAAAGAAAATATACCTCCAACCTGCAGCAGCTCTCCACTTCCTTTTCCGTATCTCCTCACACTGTGCTCAAAAGCTTCTTTCAGCGTGGAGCCTTTTAATGTCACCATATCAAAACGACCTCCAAATGGCAAAACAGACAGCAAATCTTCCACAGTAATGCTACCTGGGGGGAAAGAGACTTTGTTCACTTCTTGGGTTTTGTTGTTGTTTTTTGTTTGTTTCTATTTTGCTGTTTTTTAGAGAATTATTTTAGGATTGTTCAAGATCAAGTTTTTGACAAGGAACATGGCAAATACAGTTTAAGAAAATGAGGGCTGCTAGGGGTGAGAGTCACGTGTATTATCTCAAAGAACCTGCATCTTTCATCGTCCAGCAGGTATCAAGACCAATAAATCAGAGTTTGATGTAACTGCATGTATTGCTATTAGAACACGACATGACAAACCAGCAACCTAAGATGAAGAAACACTATTCATACTATGTCAGGTGCTTTTTCCAGTTGATTAAGATTTACTCACATAGTCCTACAGAAAGGCTTAGCTAAACTGAGAAGGCTGTTTTCAGGTTGCATTTACAGAGTATCAGGAAAATAAAAACTAAAACCTTAGCATTCAGAAAAATCCAGAATTTACTTACTCTAGAGCAGACTACAGAAGGCTCACAGCGACCATACCAGATGACCCTGTACAGCAGGAGACCTTTCTTTGTTCCAAGGCAGCAAGGAGAGAGGGGAAATTATAAAAAAGCATTGTGTACAAACAATGCTAGAGGCTTCTGTCAACGTCAGCCTGAGTGCAGTTGTGCTCAAATGATGGACAACCATTTGTGAAAGTTTGAAATCACTTCTAGACACTGTGCAAACCCCATTGAAACAAGCCCATATCTAACATTGTGTTCAGGCTGGCATAGCTTGATTCCTTCTTTCTGATAAAGTTGTCCTTCAGCTGGTAGTTCTACGTACCATTAGTGCTCTGCTCATCAATGGGTGACCGTATCCCACCTCCGTTCAGGATGCACATTGACACGTGGTTCCACGTCTTTTTATCCGGGCGCCCGACATTCTCATAAAGCTACCAAAGAAAAATGGTTAATCAGATTTTATCTTCACTTATTATAGGCTCTGGAAGTTTACACCAAATACAATCTGAAACTCAAAAGAGGGAGAAAGTTTTTATTTTTTTTTCCATTATCTTCAGACCCATTGTAAAATACTGAGTTATTAAAAAACCCAAGCAACTGCTTTGCTTTTTAAAATTCTTGAAAAACATGAAAAATATTTGCCTTTTACTGTAATGAACTCTCGGGCTCTGCCCTAGTCTATGTGTCTATGGCATGGCCGAGGCAGGCCAGCTGAACAAAGGAAAAGTGATTTTTTATTTCAATGACTGTGATAAAGACAAATGATTTAAACATATTTGGGGAACTGAGAAGTGAAGAGGACCTTCAATACTGTTGTTCATTAAAATCTCTTAGGGAAAGGATAAACTAATAATTTTGCAGGGAATTAACTTTTTTCAGCTTCTCTGTGGTTGGTTTTCAATATTTGGAATGGTCTTGAGTAACTAGAAAGATGCAGAACAGTGGAAGAACAAAGAAACAGGCATACTAGATCAGAAAGTCTACTCTGTACATCAATGTGTCCACAGCAGTTCAGTGGCAAGGCTCTGACAAAATGCAAGGACAGGATAATATTTGCTTGTGACATCCTTACTAGTAAAGAAAATGGAGACCAGATATTTACTCAGTTGCATTAAGGATGATGAGCCTCCAGTGTTAATCCTCAGAAATAACTGATGGAAAGGGGAAAGGCTGAAACGACCTAGGATGATAGAAAGGATGGACTGGTTTCCATACAGGAGGGACGATGATGATAACTCTTCAGTCTCACAGAGAGAAGTACAGGAAGCATATGAGAGAAGCCTATAAAATGAGGAGGGGCATGTGGAGGCTGGGTAGGAATTTGTGTCTTCTTTCATTTCAAGAAGAATAAAAAACCTAAAAAGATTCAGAGAGGGGTGACGAGGATGGTCAAAGACACAGAAAACTTCTGAACGTAGAATGATGATGTAGACTTGGACTGTCTGACCTGGTTAAGAGATAATGGAAGGAAATATCCAAGAAGGCTATAAAATCATGGGTGGTGTGATGGTGGATGGGGAGCAAGTGCTCCAGAGCAAGGACCACTTGACCTCCAGCAGTTATGCAGGCAGTGGGCTTGTAGCAGCAAGGCTATACACTGACAAGTCCAAGGTCTCTGCAGGCTGTGCAGGTCTGTGGTGGAATGCCCTGCCAGCAGCTGCTGGGAAGGCTAGATGGAGGCAGGCAGAGGGTGGTGGAACTGCTCTGCAGGAGCTAGTCTCCACTGTCTCCCTCCCCTTCTCCCCCTCTCCCCTTGTTGTTTTTTCCTGCCCTCCCCACATGGTATAGTTGAGCCAGTAAATGTCAAGAGACCACTTCTGCCTTGGGAATGCCAGGGAGACCTGGGCTGGGCAGATCTGAGTACAACAACTCCAAAGGCTTGTCCAGGAGTATGCTTGTCCCCTACCATCCCCACTCTGTTATTCTTGGAGACAAAACTTGGGGATGAATGATCCTGTCATCCGTTCCAGGTGGGTCACTTCTCTGCACCCCTACGTGAAGTGTTTGTGACCTCTGACTTGCAGCTGTGTAAATGCTTCGTGCCTCCAATTTAGTCATCAAAGTTATGCCCTGAGGCCAGATCCGTGCTTAAGTTTGTAATCAAAGGATTGCCACTTCCCAGCCCTGAAATGAGGCAGCTTAAAAGAGGAGCTCACACAGTGCTGTTATCAATTTCACAGTCTTTTCACATCTGAGTCCCTTTAAAGTGCTTTGTAAAATGCCATGTAGGCCTGTCAACCTTTTATTCTGAGATTTTGGGCTACTGGTCGAGACACATCACTGAACTAAATGGACCTCTGTTTCGACCCAACACAATCAATCAGTCTTCTGCAATTCTCAATCTCTCAATTTCTCAGGACAATTCTAAATATTAAAGCTTGTGGAACAGGCAGATCTATTTTTTACCTTCATACCTCTGACCACATGTCAGGGGACAGGAAAGCAAGTATAGAATTGGTAAGGCAATGTGAAGAGAAATCTGTGTATCTACTGAAGACTGCAGGTGATTGTCTAGAGACATTGATTGAACTAAAATAGAATTTGACCCCCCTAAGAAAAAATGTATAGCAAAAAATCTACAGACTTCTGAAAGGTTACTTTCTTTAAGCTTGAAAAGTGCCAAAGCATTTGTTCACATTTTTGCAAATATATTAAAAAGCCTAGCAGAAAAAATAAAAAAGTGCAAGATACTGCAGTTCTAGGAGAACTGTATGCAGAATTCCCAGATATTAATCTGATTTGCAAATTAGCCTATGAACTAGAAAATTATTTTAAGGACTACAATAAGAGCGATACCATGGACTAGATAAATGGCTTTGGGGACATAACTAAGTGAAAACCCATTATTATTAATTGTCCCTTACTTTCCCTTTATGGGAAAGTTAATTTTCTGGAAGCACATTAGTGGATGTTTTCCCTGAAACACTTAAATGAAATGGTGCTGCTGGCAGGGCAGTAAAACAGTCAAACTCAGGAAGTTTAAAAACTGGAAGTGACTTCTTGTAAAAAGACTTTTCTGGAATTATGTGACTGTTAAAGCCCAGTAGTGCCTGTCAGAACATGGCACGGGCTGGTGGCTCCTGGGCTGGGGTGCTCCGTGCCCGGCAGGGAGTACGGCCTTTCCCACTCCCTCCTTGCTTCAGCTGGCACCTTCTGTGCTCTTCAGGGGGACAATTCTTGTCGGCAGCTTGACAGAAAGTTACCCAGATTTGTTTTCTGTGCCAGTGCACTGAAATGACAGCAAAGCCAGGTCAGTAATGAGAGGAGAGAGGATGAGTGCTGTGAGCAGGGGCCAGCAGCAGGAGAGAGGCAGGGGAGCTGAGCTCTCCTCCTTGCTGGGCTCTTACATCAGATTGCCATGTCCCTTAAAAGTGCAGCCTCAAAGCCAGCTGTGAAAAAGCTGTTCTCTCTAGAAGGCTATGCACAAAGAATAAACTGCTGCTCGCTCTCTACAGCAACATTCCTTACAGCCTCGCTTCTGCCAGGCCTTTCTAGGGACACACTGGATATTGCGCTGTTGAAAAGCAGGCACAGAGCTCATATGCTGATAATTTGGATCTGGATAGCTCTGGAGTAACCCTTAGATGTAATTGCCACCTGTAGTGGTGAAAACATCTTACCATAGCATCACAAAGCAAATTTCCCATATTACATTCTTGGAAACGGCATGCTTGGCTTGTACCATTCAGGTAAACACTAGTTTTTCCAATCTCTTCAGAATAATTCCCCAGGTTTTCTCTCCATTTTTCCACTTCTTCCTTAATGTGCTGGTCTGTAAAGTAATATAGAAGTATAAAATAGGCATCATACATATCTCATATTAATGACACTTCAGTGAAAACAAACCTTACAGAAAGAAAAATGTTCATGATTCTAAAAGGTTGCACATTTCCTAAAAGCTTCACAAGCAACATGGCAACTATATTCACCTCAAAAAAACCCTTTAAGGGGAGACGGCAGGACGGGACAATCAAGGGAATAAACCCAGAGCAAGGTTATCTCTTCTGTACTTTTGCCCAGTCCTGTTCTAACTCTGATGGGGTTTCTAGTACCTACCTTGACAGGTGAGAGAATTTTTAAAATACAAGTGAAATTGGTCTTTGGCAGAAATTTTTTTTTTGCTGTTTGTAATTTCCTCCCTTTAATGTTGTGCTAAAAGGAAAAATAGCTCAAATACCAATGTCAAGGAATAAACCCTTTATAGAAATTAATTCTCTAAGCACATCTGTTTCTCTGGTGAAAATTTAATTATTTCAGAAAAAAACCAAAGATACGTGCATATGCAGACAGATGTTACAACTATTTTATATCAGCTTCTAGTTTTAACCAATTTACTCACACCTGTCAGCAAGAATAACATTTATAAAATTATACCACCAATCGATTTGAATTTTAAGTTTCACTGACTTCAGAGGGAAAATGTAAAGCTTCTTTACGTCATCTCACTACATTAATAGGTCACTGAGAATAACACAGTAAATCTCTATGAACAAATAATTTTTAAAGGACTTGTTCTACAAATACTCAGGTAGAACTTAGAAAGTCTGATAAAAGCTCAGAACTTCATACAGCAAACACTGTAGAAGAAACAGATTATAAAATCTGCCCTGGATAATTACAGAACTGACAAAGAAACAGTTAAGAGAGCTCAGATGGAGTTACAAACAAAAAGTGACAGAGAGTCTCTCCTCCTCCCACTTCTTTAAATGTTTCAGAGTTAAAATGTTGATCACAGTTGGCACTGCATACAGGAACTCATGGGTTTGTATATTATATTTGCACATTGGCAGAGTAGTTGGCAGGGTACTGCAAGTTTTTCCTGGGACACATCCACTTTCCTGCATTGCTCTAAACTCTGTTCTGAAGAACCAAACCCCTGGCAAAACTGTAAATTAGTCCTCATAATCTTTTAAATCTCAATTACAGGACTAGCTAAAACAGGTTCTTACAAAAGGTAAGGTATTGTGTCACCTGAATTCTTACAAAAGGACTTTCAGGGATTTAAAACAGATAAAAACCACACTGAATGCATGCATATTCTGTATATATTCAACTGTAACACAGGCTGAACCCTACACAGAAGAGAACAGCAAGCTCAGAAAGAAAGTTGCATTCTTATTCAGACATGGTGTTTAACATGACAAGACTTGAAGTGTAGCAGAGTGCTGCAGGCAAACTCAAATGCCTAGCCCACATACCTTCAGGAATACTGCTGTCCAGCAGAATGGGGTTTCCAACTGCTTCAACTACATTTCCTTTCTTGTCAAATGTAACATTTAAGTAACCAAGATATTTTCCATAAGCATAAGCTTGTACAACTGGGACCTTCCTCCCATCATCTGAGTCAACCATGAATGGATATGGGCCAGCTGGCAGTTCAGTCGAGGGTGGCGTGCCTGCACAGAACAAGCGTGAAAAGCAGGTCTCCAGCTAAAGTGACTTTCAAGGAGTTGCTACAGTGACATTTCAAATGTTTCTCAGCCTTAAAAACCCAGGTAAGGATGGAAACAGCCACGACTGTATTGGACAAAAGCACATATTTGATTGTTCAGTTATCTCATAAGAGACAATGTTGTTTTCAGGACACAAACTCAAATAACTACCACAGTGTTTTTTAAATTATGACAGCACACTCCACAATGACATCACATCACAACAGCAACAAAGCAGCTTTTCATTCCAATTATTGCAATCTAAACCCCTCAGTAATGCAAACATACCAGCCACTGGATGAAAAGTTTATTGTTGAGCCTTCATACTACATTATCCTGCATC
Organism: Phylloscopus trochilus trochilus; assembly: GCA_016584745.2. NCBI lineage: Eukaryota > Metazoa > Chordata > Aves > Passeriformes > Phylloscopidae > Phylloscopus > Phylloscopus trochilus. The sequence goes on along the minus strand of WQNJ02000062.1, from coordinate 33,817,711 downwards.
AGACAGAAAAGAGGAATCTTAGTAAAACATACATCAGACTTCTTGGTCTGAAAAAGTCTAATGCATTTTTACTGTTAATAAGCAGATAGAATACCTACAAACAGTTCTGCAAATTTGTATATAGAGACAGCTGATTTTTTTTCACTATGCCAAACAGCCTCCAAAGTTTCAGACAAATTGCAAACCCTCTGCAAAAACAAACTTCATTAGCATTAAAGTTGTGTGGTCATGGATTTAAAACTCCTATCAACCTGCAAAGTCTGAAAGGTGACTAGAGGTTGGACTTGGAACAGATTAAGGCAAGGCACTGGCAGAAAAAAAAGAGATAGCTCAATTGGCATAGGCCTACCACAGGATTTAGAAACCATGCAGCAGCAGAAAGTGGCAAAGAAAACTGGAACTGCACAGCACAGCTCTTGCCTCAAGGGTACCAGCCTTCTCCTGTCTCCTTGGTGTTATCTGAGTAGTGACAACATTATCTGAGTAGTATCTCTCCCTGCTGTTATCCCTGTCATTATTTCTGCCCCACTGTCAGCCCAAGGCTGGGTAGCTCCAAGGGCCAGTGTGACAGAGCTCCCTCACAGCCCTCTCCTTACTCCTGTCCCAAAGGCAGTGGCATTTCCCATCCATGTGTTTGTGAGTGCTGGGCTGCTGGCAAGGCAGGGACACGGGGTGCAGAGGACACGGATCCAGAGGAAAACAGCCTCTTCACTCCCACTGCTCACAGAAAATTTGTTTCCTTCCATTTACAGTTGTTTACGTAATATTAAATCCTAGGATAAGCAGCATGATAAATATTCCTTCTAGAACTCCAATACAATTCATATTCCTCTCTAATCCCTTCTATTTCTCCAGAGAGAAGAGCTGCAACAAACTGCAAACTGAACCAAACTTACCACAAAACTAGCTTTTCTACTTTCAGCCAGGACAACAGAATTGGTTTCTTGGAGTGCCATTTAACTATTCATTTACTTGGGCAAGAATCTAAGAAATCCTGTGGCTAATGAGGACTCTCCAGGATTTATGCACACAAAAGTGGCTTTGGGGTTTTCTGAACTGACAAAGGAATCAGTTTTGATTTCTTCTCCTTCTTCAGTCCTCAAATTAACAGAGCATTAGAAAGATAAAGTTATTCTTTCTAGGCATTATTATTTTAGTTTATATCATCTGTATGTAGTTAAGTGCTTGTCCAGAATCTTACTCCTTTCTTTCCTTCTTTCTAATGAAATACTTTCTGATACTGATACTTCCTTGCAGGATTCTTTAGCACTATGACATCTTTCCCTTAAGATAAATGTGTTCCTTCTGAAGCACAAAGACTTCAGTGCATCTTACCCCAAAGAACACAGCACTAGAATTCACGTTCAGTCAAGGCATGAGATGCTATTTCATTACAAATGCACAAACTCATACTGGGTGACTGAAGAACATGTAACACTTTCCTATTTCTTACCCTCTTTTAGCCAACACACTACATTTTCAGTACATCAGTTATGATGAAAACCAGGAATTAAACTGCTCTAACTCAAAATTACTGCTGCTGCTTGAATTAGTTCCACAAACCAAGTGCACACCTGAACAAGTCAGGACAATATTTGCCTTATAACCTGTGGATAAACCAGAGATTGGCAAAGTATCTTAGAGACAGGTTAGACAGTAGAAGATGAAACACTTACACTAAGATTTCTCTGTGGAGATGTCTTCATGGGCAGTATGTCTCTAAACCTCCATGACAGAACAGGCTGAACAGCTCATACATCTCCACTTAGACTGAGCTGAAACATTCTTCCAGATTCTGCTGCCAGATATTGATTACACCTCTTGATTTAAATGAGAGCTTATAAGCCTAATATATGCATTGAGACATGCACAAAGACATTTCAAATCAGATGTTTTACTCTGCAGTGAAAACACCTCCACAGATGTGGCTGTTTCTCGAGGAATGTTGATTGATGGCTGTGACTCAGCAGGGCATGGTTCACAAATGCACTCACAATGCTCCTGAACAGAGTGCATGTGCTTCACAGTACTTGGGATAAAAATTATATGTTCAGACCACATTCTGTCGAAAAGAGTATGTTGGCTAAATAAATAGATACTACTGGTGTATCTACCCCAATTTTTTATTCTTTATTCTTTTTTTTTAGTATTTTTCTCACCTTGTCAGTATTAATAAAAAAGTAAGACAGCTTTGTTTTATCAGAACAGTAGGGCCCTTGGAAAAGAGACCAGAACTCATTCCCAGCTGAGATTTTTAACCTGAAGGTTGCAGTCTCCTGCAGCGTGCACTCTCTGGACTTTTGAATCTTGGACAGCTTCAAATAGGAAGGGGTAGAACAGGTTGACATAGTCTAGTTTGACAGCAGGGTACTCTCCGGGATGACTAGAGGTGTGTTTGCTAACTCCTGCAGATCTAGACAGGATAAAAACTCAGATGTCTCAGCTCCTGCAACACTTCACATTATGATTCCAAATTGTGAAACATGGTGCCTCTTCGGATCACACCCAAAAAGGTATTTTGATTACTGTGGCTACCACCATGAGGCACAACTCTCTACAGGCATTGGCCAACAAGACTGCAAGAGAATATGGATTCCACTGTGTAAATCCACAACGAATGTACACTTTGAATATGAAATCCATCCTTGTTTTTCCCATCTCAAAAATAATTCAATAATATTGCACCCCAAGACAAGACCAAGGTGTCTGTGGATTGTGCATGTCAGTGCCCTGCTATAGGCTGCTGTGGGAGCTGAAGGTAGTCAAGAGGAGATGGAGTCAGTAAATATCAAGACACCACTTCTGGCTTGGGGAGTCCCTGAGCTGCAAGCTGGTGGAAAACATGGGCAAATCTGAGTAAAGTGTCTCCACAGGCTCATCCAGTCCCCTCAACCATCCCCCTTGGTCACTCTTAGACACATGGTACTGGGATGGTCCATCCTGTTGTTCCAGTTTGGCTACTTCTCTGCTGCACCCCTATGCAATGTGTGAGCTCTGGCTTGTAGGTAGGCTCTTAAGAGCTTTGTGCCTTCAGATTAGTCATCGAAGTTATTCCCTGAGGCCAAATTCAAGAGATATTCTGATCTGCTCAACATATAACTGTGGCATGCAATTCTTTCTTTTTAACAAGTGAGATAACAAAAGGTGAGAGGCCAGATAAGACAAAAAAGGCATGAGAAACAGAGAGGAGATGAATAGGCAGAGGAGAGGATGATGGACAGTGCAAACCTTTTAAGTGGTAACGTTCCTAGGGCAGGGTACATAATGTTATCCCTGTGACTAGGGTGCATGGGAAACTTTTCTGAAAATTACAGAAAGTTCCCATTATAGTCTCAACCAGTTATTGAAGTTTTCTGCTAAATTTAAAGAACTTAACCATTTCAATCAAACAGGACAAGAAAACAGCCTCTCTTTTACTTGTGTCCTTATGCTCTGGGAAAGGTAACAGCATTGGGGAAGATGCTGATGGTAGGTGTTACCTAAAGTAGCATTACTGCAGGAGAAAACATATCAGCAATGTTTATCTCTGGAACGACATCTGCCTCTAGAGAAAAGAAGAATAAAGTCAGAGATTAAAAGAGGGATTGAAATAAAGAGGTGAAACTTTGGGAAAGTATTTTAATGGCAGCTAAATGGTGATCCATGAATACAGAATCAGATTACAGAGAAAAACTACACCAGTAGCAGTTTTGAAGTCTTCTATGATTGATTTTTCTGGTTAAATCACATACATGTTTAAAAATAGACAACCAATTTACTCTTTTATAGGTCTGAGCTTGAAAGAAGTAGAGTATGTTTACCAGTAATTTAATTCACCAGTATTACTACCTTTGTTCCTCTTCCCCACTTTGTACAGGTCACCTTGAACATCCACAGCGTTATGGAACCTCTCAGTGAGTTGTAGTACTTGATGTGCACAGGCTGTTTTGAATTGGTTTCTTCCAATGGAAGTTATGGACATCCTACATCTATGAACCTGGCTGAGTGCAGCCAGCAGTAAACTATATTGGTGAAAGTTCTCTGGGTTTAAAGACAAACAGTTTCAGCTTAGCTTTAGAAGCAACATTTTAATGAGGAGTAAAGTACCTGTATAGAGAAATGTGTTTGTATGTCCTCCAATCACAACATCCACTCCTTTCACTTTTTGGGCAATATTTTTGTCCACGGTAAAACCAGAATGTCCTAGTGCAATTATTTTGTTCACTCCCATATCAGTAAGTTTATTCACTTGCAGTTGCAGTGCTTCAATTTCATCTTCAAAGGTTACATCATCCCCTTAAAAAAGAAAAGAATTTACTTACAAAGTACCTTAATTGCTAGTTAAAAATAAAGTAGTTGACATCAGATATTAGTTTATATAAGTAATAGGACTTTGAATGGCAGTGCCTTTCATATACCCTTAGCTGGTTCAAGCTCTTGATCTGAGACGGTGTTCTTCAGTCTCTCAGGAGCACCGGCGTGCTTAGACTAAAACAGCATTTCTGCAACAAGCTGTATGTTCTTGCCTAGACTAAAAAAAGCTTTAACTCCATAAAAAAATTCAGTGACACCAACAGTAGGATCAAAAATTGAATGGCTTTTATTATTTAACTAGAGAAAAGGAACTAAATGTGTTTGCATATAAACACTCGTATTCTATTGCAAAGGGTTTTTTCTTCTCCAACTGTATTTCTTTGAGATTGTCTATCTTCTCCCAAGTTAAATGGCCCTTTTTTACTGCATACTCATCTTGTTCTTTCCTTTATCCCCCCTCCCCAAGGCTTTAAGCAGCAGCTTCTTCAATGCCCTCCATTAAACTCTGAATTGTTTTTTTATACAAATTATCTCACCTAATGTGAACCACTCTCAGTAATACCAATACAGCACAACACACAACTAAGATACCATCCTGAAACAACACCACAAGGAACGGAAAGTCTGGAAAGGAGAAACCTTTTCTGGACAAGGATGTTGGGAAACTGACAATCTTTCTGCAAATTTTCTGTTGAAATTAATGTAACAAACAGTTACATGAATACTAGAATAACAGGCATTTTTATCCTGGGCACGGTGGTTTGGTTGCACAAAAGGATTTCCTATGTAAGAGGATAATTTCTCTGACAAAGTTTTAAGAATAGAGTTTAAGGACAGATCCAATCAACTGTAAATTTAGACTTTCTGGTGAAGACAACTGAGTGACTTTTCTACCAATTCCTCCTCTACCTAATTCCTCTCCTTCCTGCAGAGCTCTGTGATCAAATAATTTTGAGATATGTCTTTAAAGTAAAAAGATTTACATTATTTCATAACAAAGGGAGGAGTGAAATGAATTCACAATCCATTGCAAAATGTTTCAGGAAATGAGGAGGAAGCTGCTACAATGGAAGAGATAAAAGAGGGTTACATAAATTGGTTCAGCACCACACCCATTCAATAGCTCTGTTAGTGCCAGAGGGAATCTCTGTACTGCACATTGCAGAGTGAATTGTGCAGTGCATCCCCACATTTTCTTCCTGTGGATCTTTCCTCAGAATCAAAGAGTCAGAAGTTAATTGAGGTTGGAAGAGACCTCCAGGAGCCATGTAGTCTAAAACCCAAACCCACTCAAAGCAGAACTGAAAGCCAAATTAGGATGCTTGGGGTCTAGTCTGAGCTGGCTGAAATTCCAGTCTCTCTGGGCAACCTGTTTAATGGCTTAACCATGCTTACCACGGCAAATTTCTTCCTTAAGTCCCACCATAATTTCCCCTGTTACTGCTTGAGCCCATTGTTTCTTGTCCTTTCTCTTCCCCTCTGGGAAGTGTCTGTCCCTGTCTTCTCTATAAATTCCCTTACACCAGTGGAAGACTGCACTTGGTTCCCTCTTAGCCTTCTTCTTCAGGCTGAAGGAAGCCACTGGCTTCAGCCCCTCTTTGTACATCCTTGCACTTGACAGCAGCTGATGCAGAGCTGCTGGCAGAAAGGGAAGTGCAAGAATTGATCCCTGAGCACAGGCGCTCTCACCACCATGGACCATCTGCAGCCCAAGGGTGTGGGGAGCAGTTCTGCAAAGAGAGCCGAGCTCTCGAAACAAAAAGCAGGAACAAGCCACTGATGAGCTGTGCCAGCATGCAGGTGCCTGTGGGCTCTCTTCTCCCATGGCCAGTAGCCAGGTGGTCCACGACGACCAAACTCTCCCCATCAGCACAGCTCTGTTACCCCTCTAGGCCGCTGCAGCCTACAAATGTGCCCTACATTGAAGACACATTGTTACTAGTCTTCAACCCACAGAATCATAGAATCCTATAGGCTGGAAAATGCCTCTAAGATCCTAGAGTCCAACCATTAACCCAGCACTGCCAAGTTCACCACTAAACTGTGTCCCTAAGTGCCTCCAGGGATGGTGACTCCAGCACTTCCCTGGACAGACTGTTCTAGCTTCCAAGACTATTTTTTCCAAAAAGCCAATGTAAACCTCTCCTGCCAAAACTTTGAGAGCATTTCCTCTTGACCTGTCACTTGTTACTCAGGAGAAGGACACCTTGCAACACCCTTCTTTCAGGCAGTTGTAGAGGAAAGGTATCAAAAGAAACGAACACACTTTCACAGTGAGGGAATAAACAAGGCCCATCCCATGCAGGTAAGCCCATCCCTCTCCCAGGACTGTTTCGTCAGGACAGGCAGACACCAGAGCTCATGTGGGTCATCCCACTGCCAATCCACCCACCCACTGATCTCCTGTTGTTTGCCTTGCCCTCAGAAAGGGAATTCTGCTTGGGGCTGCAGGGGCTTCCTTCACCCCTTCTCCATGGCCTAGCCATGGCATTGCACACAGCTTTGCATCCCAGCCATCTCAGTATTTGATGGAGTTGAGATGAAATGGGCCAGTTTGAAAGTTACACAGAGGGGGACTGTAAGAGCAATCACACGGTGTTCAGTTCTCTATGAAACCAGGCAAAAAGCAATATATTGCTTAGCACTCATCTGGGCTTTTTTTTTTTTTTTTTTTTAAACAATCTGAATCAAAATCACTAACTTATTGCTCAGGTCAATATTTCACTTCTCTTTCAAGGTATTAAGCTGATGTGGCATCATCTTCTCTTTTTAGATGAGGTAGTTTCAGAAAAAAACATCCGAACTGCTACAACTGAACAAGGAAAAGAACTGTCTGCCTGTTAAAAATATTATCTGCAAGATAGCCAGAATAAAGTGGAATAAATGCAATTTAAAATTCCATTTTAGAAAACTCTGCCAAGTTGATAGTTTTAGTAAATATTTTGCTGTAGGGTTACAGAGTAAGTAGGTTTAGGTTTACACCTTATACAAAAATACAGTGGACCAAACAACATTATAGAACTAAAGCAACCAACTAAAGTGGGTTGGAACCATCAAATACTAGAAACACGGCCTTTTGATTCAAAGTAAATACACAGATAATTGTGTCCATGTGCCAAGTTATGAGCAACTCTTGCAGGACATGGAAAAACCTGCTGGGCACTCAGCTGAGATAGCTGTACATAGCAAAACAGAGAATTCCAGAAAAACTGCCAACTGGCTGTAATCTATAATTGTGTTCCCCATCCCTATGGTTTCCAAATAGTGACATTAACAGTACCTTCAGCAGAGATTAGTTGGTCCCTCCCAATGGAAACAGTGAGATTTAAGGATTTTATACTCTGTTCAAGTCTTTTGATAACCTTTTTCAAGCAGACTATGAAAAGTACAAGTTGTAATTTCGTAGTTGGGTAGAAGTTATTGAGATTTAACAATAGAAGAAATCACACTCACAAAATACTTCCACAGAAGGCAGTAATGTAGGAATTCACATTTCAGCATTCTCAAGCTTCCTGTTTGCCTTGAGAATGCTCTAAGAGGGTAGAGCATGCCAAAGCACACAGAGGCAGAGAAAACGGAATCATCTGGAAGAAATGTGCAGAGATAAGCAAGGTGCTGAATTTAAAATTTGCAAGGTCCCTTGTTAATTGAACATAAGGAGCTAGGTTGATGATTACTTAGCTGCCGACCCATGTCTGCCGTGATTTTACCAGCCTGAAGAATTGCTATGTCATGGGCAATATACAGTCACTGAGTTATATTAACATGTCCTGAGTTCACATTTTCAAAGCTTCTAAATGCTCCTTCACACACCAAGAAGGCAAAGCACAAATCTGTGAAAACTCTGATCACTATAAATGTTGCTGTTAGAATTTGCTCTGCTTTTTGCTCAGTTACACTGTGGGACATTCTTCCTTAGGGATGCTTCAGATCCATCTCTGGAGCTAACAAGACTTCCAATTTGACACTGCTTTTTTATCTAGCTGTGGTCTCTTACAATGTCTTAGCATACTAAGGCACTGGAGATGATGTCTAAATGTTATTGGAAATGTATTCAAATGCTTCATAGAATCATTCTAGCCCTATCTGGATTTTCATCTAGCGTATTTATTGGCAAGAAAGTTACTCTGGTGATCTTGCTGCCCCAACACAGGTGTTTGGAAGAAGAGCAGCAGCAGATTTCATTAATTCCTAATGGAGGACAATATTGGCTGTCATTATTCAAACTTAGCATGACATCCAATGATATCTACCCTCATGCCCTCAGGCACAGGTAAAATTCTATTGCCTACACAAAATACAGATCAATTTTCTTTTTTGTTGGGGAGAAAAAAAGAGAGGAATCCAAAACCACATCACTGAAAAATAGAAGTGAGATCAGTAAGTCCATTCAGACCTCAGACGTTCATTTCTTGACAGGTTAAACACACAGCATTGGAATTAAAAAACACAGGAGGAATAATTTTATATCCTAATACTTCCTTGATATATTGGACATTCCTTTTGTCAGGAAAACAATGCAATATTTCTGTATTACTAAGCAATAGAAAGAGAAATAATAATACGAAGTCCCTTTTCAATATGCAAGTGTTTCAAAGCAGTGCTTGGAGCATTCCTAACTGCAAAACCCAGGGAAGAAACTCTTTTTGTTACATGTAGGCTGAACTCTGAGTAGGCAGTGACTCAGCTGATTTAAATGTGTTTCCCATTCCAGTAGACCATTTTATTTTACTAAAAAAACCAAACCAAAACAAAACCCTCATCAAACCAAACCCCCTGAAATGCTGGAAAAAATAGTCAGAAATTGAGAAGCCTTTTCCCTCTTCCATTCTAATTTTACTCATGAATGAAGCAATTGTGGTAAAAGCTGAATGGGTGTTCCTTCTGTAGTCTAATTTCTGCAAATATTTTGAGAGACTAAAAACATCTTGGGCAACTTTTGCTTCAAAAACAAGTATGAACCTCTCCTTGTTTTGGGGCATGGAAGCATCCAAGAACAAAATTTCAACACACAGAGAAATGTCACCCTTCACGCTAGAGACAAGTTGTATTCATGTTTTAACTTTTTTTTTTTAATGGATAAATAACAATAACATATCATGGAATATAACTTTAAGACCCAAGCAAAAAATGAAAATCCCAATAACCTCTGAGCTTTCCTGCAATCTCACTGACTTTCTGATATTCCTAGATATGGTCCAGGTCTGTATGAAAGAGGGTTTTAATGTTAGCAAGCTTTTTTAAGGTTAATAATCAGGCAAAGTTGAGTAATGCAAGTAAATACTGATAAAACAACAGACTTCCCACTTTTCAGCTGAAAGCATTCATCTTTGGATTTAAAAAGGTAGGCAAATAACAAAATAGTAACAAAGGACACAAGCTTACATACTAAAGAAAACATACCTGGCTGTGAAAGAAAAGAAGTTTCCTTCGTAGTGTAGCCAACAATTCCAACTAATTCTGAGTCAAAATTAACTATTTTAAAAGGATGAACATATTTCATCATTTCATTTGCTAATGGAGTTCTCCCTTTAATATTTGCACTCAGGACTGTAAAATTCGCATTTTTAAGAAGAGGATCCAATAATCCACTCACACCTTCATCAAACTCATGGTTACCCAAAGCCTGCAAAAAGCAAGAAAAAAATATGAGACCCTATCTCAAATATCCAGTGTAAATAGTCTCACAAGTTATATACATGGTATGTTTGAGAAAACAAAGCCTACATTCTATGGAAGAAAACCCTAACTTGTCTAAACCAACACATTCCTGTTTCTCATGAACACAGAAGTGGCTGGGTTATTTTTCTTTTCAGATGTAGGTTTTTGTTTTTCAGACTCTCTTACCTGAGTAGAGATGTGAAAATCAAAATGCAAAACTTTATCTGTTTGTGACTTTGTACCAGAACAAAAGCCCCTCATTTTACATCCTGTAGCTCTAGAAAAGAGGATTAACAATAACCATAAAGGAAAACATACATTTTGTGTACGGAAAATATGTTGTTTAAATACTGAAGAAAACAAATATTTTCATTGATATTTACCATTTTCTTTAAATAAAAAGTGCATTTTAAGAGCTTTGTGCTTGGACTTCAGTTTTTAAAACATATTATTGTTGCACCTAGTAAAGATTCCTCTGTGCTTTAACACACAACAAGAAAATATCATTTTCTGCCCACCATCAAAATCTTTAGATCTTTGGATCATCTTGCCTGTGGAAGATCTAATGTTTATCAGTAAGGGAGAATCCTCAGAGCCAATCCACAGCAGGTGTGTGTGCATACACATGGGTGTGCACTTAACACAGAGAGGCATCAAGGCTGCCACAAAAAACGAGCAGTGCAGTTTATTTATTAGCAAGATAATACCAGCCAGATGAGAATGTTTGGTATTTCCAGGCTGGTTAAGCAGACAAAAAAGGACTTATTTTGAGGGAAATTTCTCCTGCCTGCCCCTTTTTCATGCTCAGCCTAAGTTGCCACGTGCCTGTGCCTGTGAGTTTGGTGATAAGCCAGCAAAACCTCCATAGATGGCACTTTGCAGAAGCACAATGCATGCAAGGACTTTGTAGCATATTTAGTTGTTAGGGAAGGAGATGTATCCATAGAAACACAAAAATTGTGTAACCTGGTACATAATAAATTCATACGAGGTTCAGGTTGCAGCTGGAGCAAAGCACGTAAGAGGTATCAAAGCCAATGGGCCAACTCTTCCAGGCAAAAGTGTGCTCTTAATTTCATTCTGAGATTAAGTGGGGAAAGCTTCATCATCTCAGAAGGTTTATGTACCCTTCTGTTCTACTGAAACAACCCACACATCCAGCTGTGTTTGCCCCAACTTTTATTCTCCACATGGGTGTATTAACCCTGATCACATTCCAAACCAAGCAGGACCTTGAAGCCACCACAGGTTTGGGAGCTCAGTATTTCAATCAATGGATTGGCAGTGTCTTTCTTTTGGGACAGACAAAGATCCCTGACTCCTTTTATCCTCACAGGCAGGTAGTCAATGGCTCCGTGGAAATCTCAGGATATCAGCAGTAACTTGCATTGGAAATCAGCTGCTCTTGCTGACACTGGTGAGAACACTACTCACACCCCTGGGAAGGAGCCAAATTGTTTGTGTGCTGATGCAGTGCTTTTCCAAAAGAACTGAGAACTATCTTTAAAAAAATCCTGACTTGGGAAGACACAATGCACTCCAACTATGTTCCATTTCTAACTGTATTCTAATTAAACCTAATTTGCTGTAAAAAAAATACTAATAAAGAGGAAAAAAAAGGACATTCATCTTGATGCTGTCTGGATGTTCTGAAAATATGTCTGTGGACTGGTAGAGTCTATCAGAATGGTAAAAAGCCCTTTTGTTTTGGCTGGTACACATGCTTTCCGTTCCTTCTAAATGTGCAATTAAACCCCAACAAAAACAAAACAAAACAAAAAACATCCACAAAAACAAAAAGCTGCAAATGAATTAAGAAATTGAATTGGATGTAACTGCCACCAGCTTGTTGGGGGAAAAAAACCAAAGCCCTAACCCAACCAACCAGTTAGGAAAGATTGTTTCTCTTGTCTTTGTGTCTTGCATTTGGATTATTCCATGTCCATTAGGACACTAGATTTAATCCAAACTTTTCCCATGGTGTGGGTGGTTACAAAGTTGTTAATGAGAAGTCACTGGTGGCTAATAATACAGTTTTATTTTTGTTGCTACTCCTCCTCTGAGGAGGAAGATTGTGGACCATTTTGGGTTTCTATACTCTACCTAACTGCCCTTGCACTCACAGCTCCTGGGACTCTGTACCTTTGCACTATCCCTTCACCAGATCTGAATCCGTTGGCCAGTGTAAGTCACAAGGGGGAATAAACAGAAATATTCAGGCAACAGCATGTGATTATATAATCCTCTTTTTCACAAGGAGCATGTCTAAAAATATTTCAAAAATCAGAATACAAATTAACAGAAGGATGCAACTTAAAAGTAAAGCTAGAAGACTTCCATCACCTCTCCAATTATTGCCTTTGAGGTATGTAAATTGGATTTTAGTCTTAATTACACCAGAAAAAAAAAAAAAAAAAAGGTTAGTGCCATGAAATTTTTTGGAAGGCAATCAAACAGGAGAAAACAGACTGGAGGTGGTAACAGGTATAGATGAGAAAAGGGTAAACTTAAAAAAAGAATTTTCTCCTATTTGTGGAAAAAATCTCTAATGTTTCCAGGCTGTCCTAAATCCTCCGATGGCTCCTGCCCGCATCCTGTAACAACTTCAATGACTCATGGTTTCTCCTTCATCCTGTTTGTTATCCTAGTTGCTGTAGGTCAATTCCAAACATTTCAGTAGTCCCCACCCCTTCTGTAAGAGATGGGATTTCCCAAATTTTGCTTAAAGAAGCACTACTCGCCCTTCCCAGTGCGGCTCTCAGCTTGCTTCCCTGTGCCCCCACCCAGACACCGTCCCCACTGCACGGCCCCGGCCACGGTCCACAGACAGAATAGAAACAGATAAACAGATGCTGCAGCACTGCCCGACACTTGGCATCTGCTCCTTCTGGCACAAACCTCTGGACATCTGGTATGGAGTGGGTTTATCTTTAAAGCTTACTCTGATGAAAAAGCTCATGGTATCTCCAAAATCAGGTGATTCCTACATAACTTGTTTCTAAAATTGAACAGTACTTCAACACTGCCTGAAAAAAACTCTTTTTGTGATGTAATCAGGAGTTGTATAGGCTCGCAGGCTGCCCATGAACCAGTTATACCAGCAAGCACAAGACTGAAAAATGACAGACAGCAGAAAGCTTTATGAAGAAAGGTAGGAAAAAAACACCTCAAGCTATTTCTGCAGTGCAGAATCCCAAGGTGCTCCCCAGCTCTCAGTGAGGATGAGTCCTGAATGCACACACTCCTCTCCATCACCATTGGGAGGAAAGATCCTGTTAATGTTAGTTTCACAATTAGAAAACCGTTCACTAGGGCATGTGAACAGGGAGCAGTGTCCCTACAGACCTGTCTGTCTGGTGCTTAGCCTAAGAAAACACATTGGGGCATGACTTTCCCTTCCACAGCTGAGGAAAAGGAAACACACAGGTTCCCTTTCCATTTTTACCTGGAAAGGAAAGCACAACCCTTTCCAAAGAAAAGAGATGGAGAGACAATATGATATGCCCAGAAGATTGCCCCCTCAAACTGACAATTGAGATGAAATAAATATCCAGTCACTCTCACAACAGCAGTCATCCTCAAACATGACTTTAATCTCTCTCCTTTCCGGGGGTTGTACACAAGCAAAATAAGCCACTGCCCTGAGACAAAAGATTTAAGGACATGGAGTGACATCCGCCAATCTCAGCCACAAATTTTACCTTCCTCTCAGCAGATGCACGACCAAAAGAGGCAGAGTAAAGGTGTACAACTGGCACAGTCTCAGAGACCATCCTCACCACGGAGCTGTTGTAGTCTGTGGGCTGTTTGTACACGGCCCCTGTCATGACCACGGCTCTGAGGGGACTGGACACAACCAGGGTGGGATTGATGAAAACTAAAAACCTCCACCCTTTGAAACAGCACTGCCAACGTGTGCCATCTGTTCCCTCCGGCAGGACCGAAGCAGGTCAGGCTGCGAGCCTCAGGCAGAGTTAACTTCTCTGTCGCAGACCAGACTCTTGGCCCGGCTTTTGCTGGGGTCATTTCCATGGCTTGCCAACCCCTCTCCAACAGGGCCCGTCCAGCCCCTTGCCCGCCCCCAGCCCCTGAATCTGCCAAGGAGAGTTCCGCTGCACCCCTCTGTGCAGCCTTGCCATCGTCTCCCGGTTTCTGGCCGCCCGTGGGCTGCCCGCTCACGACTTAATTCGGCCGGGAGCCCATCACCCAGCAAATCAGTTCCCTTCTCGCCTGCTTCCCAGCTGCCTTTGGCCACGATTTTAGCATTACCTGCAGCCTTTTCTGATGCAACTTTACGCACCGAAGGAGGCGGCAATGGGAAAAACGCAGCGGGCGAGGAGAGGCAGGAATTGACCCAGCACCCGAGAGGAGAGAGGGAGGGGAAGACCCCGCGGCGCCTCTCGCCGTCCCCCGGCCCGCTTTACCATGGCATCGTAGCGCAGCAGGTTCATGAAGTGGACCGCCTCCCGGCCCTTGAAGCGGGAGAACCAGACGGTGCCCTGGTACTGGTCCCCGGCGTCCAGCAGCAGCACGTTGCGGTGCGCGGCCCGCTCCGCCGCCACCCGCGCCGCTCTCCGCGCCACGCCGCCGAAGCATCCCGGCTCTGCCGCCGCGCAGCGCCGCGGGCCCGCGCCCTGCGCCTCCACCCGCCCGTGCACGTCGTTGGTGTGCAGCAGGGTCAGCCGCAGCTCCGCCGCCGCCGCCGCCGCCGCCGCCGCGCACAGGCACAGCCACAGCCACAAGCACAGCCCGGCCATCCCGCGGGGGCTGCGCGCCGCTCCGCCGGCTGGTTGCGGCGGGGGAGGAGGGCTGGGGAGCGGCGCGGCGGGGCGGGGAGCGGGCGAGGCTCCGGGGACTCGGCGCAGCCTGCGCACCGCCCCGGGCGGCCTCCGGCCGTGACCCGCCCGCCGCCGGGCGCGGGCTGCCCGCCGGGCGCGGCCGCCGCAGGTGCTCCGCATCTGCCCGGAGGGTGCCGGAGGGCTCGGGGCCGCCCCCGGCTGTGCCCTCGTCGTGCCTCGCTGCTCGCTCGCTGTCCGCCCGTCCTCGGGGCTCTCCGAGCTCCAGGCGATGGCCCGCGCCCCTGCACGTCCCAGGGCCCGCTGTCCCACCGATGTCCTTCACCCGAAGACAGCCGCTGTCGGGTTGGAGAAGGGCTTTCAGCCGGCTGCTGGAGGTCAAACGGGATGAAAATCCAGCCAGCAGGGAAAGGACAAACTCCAATGCTCACAGGAAGCCTTGGTGAATGTTTAGTACGCTGAAAGGAGTTTGCAAGCCTTCACATGGAAATGTTTGCGTCTCTCCTCCTCTTTCTCCAATGATGCTTAAAATAAAGACTGCTATTTCAGCCATAAAAAGAGTTACACTACTTTAAGAGTTGATTTAATTATAGCTCTAGTGGTTTTAGTGTAGATTCATGAATTGCTTTCGAGATTTTCCTTCCGTGGCTAAATGAAAAGCACTTAGCTGCGGTTTGGCAAATGCACGGTGAGGGGAAAATCTGCCAATGCCTTAAATAAACATCTTGTTAGGGGTACAGCATGGGGTGACCATCTCTTGGATAAATCAGACTGACTGGGTGTCCCACCTGTTCCTTTAATTCATCCACTCACAGGGCAAGTCCACATCTTCCACTATTAAATGACAAAATTATCTAGAGAAAGAAATTTTTCCAAGTCATAGTGCTGTCACTTCCATACACTTCCTTGGAACTTCTGGACAATCACACATTGTAAGTGGTGACCGACAGGTCACTTTTTCCCTTAAAAACATGATCTCCCCCACTGTGCAGAGCAGTGGTGGTTTCTTGCAGCATTACAGAAGCTGAACGGGCTGCTGTCTCCTTTCTGCTGGATGATGTCATGCCCCAGTTTCCTGGGTACCCGAAGTCCACAGAATGGAATCTGGACTCATTTGGTTTGTTTGTTTCCTCATATGGCTGGTAAGTGAATGAACCTGTATTTTCCTCCATGATGGCTATGCCCCGCTGTCCCCACTCTCCCGTACATGACTTGAATTAAAACAGCTGTGTGGTATCCTGTTATTGCCCTGGTAACTGCACTGTGCTCTGCCCACCTCACCACAGGGCAGTCCTTAATGTCATGAGCTGCATGCTAGCAAAATCTGGAGTTGTGCTTCCTCCCCTCCTTTTCACATCCTCTTTGGCTATGCTTTCTTCCTCAGCTGGCCTCTGCTGGCAGCCTGGCTGGGATTCAGTTCAAAGCCAGGACACGTTCAAGTGTCCACAAAGAGGTGACTACAAGTGCTCCAGTTTGCTTAAACTCTCACCGTGGCCAATGGAAATCTGGTTGGGACTGTCATGGGCAGCTAGAGAGGGATCTGGTCACACGAAAGTAGACCCACCAACTGGGATTCATCACTCAAACAAAGGTGCTGGTGTTGCTTGGTGCTCTCCAGATTCCCTCCAGTAAGGAGGATCTTGTGTAGGTCTTGTGCCATACCTGCCAGCCTCATACGGCACTCTTTTTGGGCAGCTGAGTGTCTCATGCCACGGCAGGCCTGATGAGTTGCTCTTTGGGGTGCATCCTTGCAGTGACTAGATCTCTGCTGGCAAGTTTGAATGGCTCACAAGATGTTGAAATTAAACACTGGTCCTGAGTTTGGTCACATCCACTTCATCCTGATCCAGTGGCCTTGCTCTAATCTGCAAAACAAACAGCAGCAGCATCATTACCAAGTGTCTCAAATCTGCTAGGAAGTCAGCTGTGTGAGAAACAAAGATAACTCTGGCTGGCCTCTCTGCTTCTGGATGTTTGTGTACACCAACGCCATTTATCTCGTTGGCATCTGTCTGGCCTTGTTTCCTCTCCTCATCAATCCCTGTCCACAGCCACACCATTTCTAAACAGATGCTGGTTCTGCCCACCACAGCTGTGTGCAAACAGAGACGCAGCAAAACCTCAAAGGAAGCAAAAAGGACTTGTATACACAATATTGTCTTTGGTTTTGGCACAGCCCTACCCCAAACACCACAGAGCTCTCCAAGCCTGGAACACACCTGCTTTAATCTGGTTGGGCAGAGTGTAACAGAAACAGCCTGGCCTGTCCTGAATTGACCCTGCACCTCATGGAACAGGATGAACAATGAAGCACTTGTGGAGGCTCACCCTGCCACTTGTGTCTGCTGGCCTTGGCTGTTCATGATGAGTCTCTTAGAAAGCTGCTCCTTCTGATGCTGTGAAGGTCTCATCTCATGTGACATCCATTTATGAGGTGATCAGATGCATAAACAGGCATCCATTTGCCATGGGAAGGGCTCTTTGACAATGATGTTTTTATCCTGGAAAATAGTTTCTTGGATATTAATTCGGCAATAAGAGGAAAATACGTGGGACTAGCTTTATGCTAAAATGGCCTACCACAGAATCATGTTGGGATGCCCAAAACAAGGGTATCTGAGCCAAGGGATGTGCTACTAAAACAAGATGTCACTGAATACCTAATCCATCTGCTCCTATCGCTGCCTCTCCAGCCTATCACTGACGCTTTAAGGAAAGGAGTAACATCGTGAAAATGTACAGAAATAAACCTGAGACTGCTGGAACTGAAGTGAGAGAAGACAAGAGAGCATCAGAGAGTGTCTGTCTAGCAAGTCTATGAGAAAGAGAGCTAAAGAGAGAGAAAAAAGGGCTTAATATGTAATGTAGTTGACTCCTTCCTTTCTTCCCTTCTGTTCCTCTGAAAGAAGTGATTAAGTCTTGCTCCAGGATGTCAGTGGCACATCCTGTGACAGTGGAGATCAGTCTTCATATTCAGCACTAGAATATATCTCAGGAAAGCTCTTCTGAAGTTTCTTTAACCATCTCCAAACTTCTCACACAGGACTAGTTCTGACATGGGCAAGGGTTGCAAACCTTGGTAGCTGACCTCCGCAGACAGCCAGCAGTACCTCGAAAGACCACGGATATCACCTCTCCTTTGTTGTTTCCCTCTATGAAGTAGATTGCTCTGTGATGTTCTTCCAGGCCACTCAGAGGAACAGGATGGGAAACAAATTCTTGGTCTTACTCCGGAGGCCAGTGTGGAACAAAGACTAATTTATACATCCTGACTTTAGGGTTCAGATGTTGCTAGAAGAAATTTCTGGAGTGTCTGCACAGGACTTCCTGGTAAAAGGCTTGTTTTGTCATTGTATTCCTTCCTGGCATCTCTGTTGCAATGCCTAACAGCTCACATCAGATATTACAAAATACTTGGTTTCCAAATGTTCTGGAATGGATCAAGACAGGGCCACTCAGCTGCAGTGGGTGAGGAGTTCAGAGCAGTGAGGCCGAGAGCCCTCTCTTCAGGGACTGGCTCTGAGGTGATTAAGAGCTGTCACAGACTCTGCCAGCCAGCTGGGTAAATGTCCCACATAGGTGGAATTTCTCATGCTCTACCACAAAGATTCCAGGGTGGTCTGGCTCAGCAATCTACTAAGCTGCAAGGAATGGTGATTGACAGCATTTCTTTCCTTGGAGGTATTACAGGAAAAAACAGACTTCACTCTTCAGCCTTGACACAGGCTATCCTTCTAGCTGTGTGATGGAAAGAGTTTGAACTGAGTGAGAACCCAGAGCAATGAACTGTCTCAGCAGACTTCAGAAGACTGTCAGAGTCATAAAAAATGCCCTTGGCTTCTCATATAGCTCATCACCTCCATGCATGGCTTCATTTTGTCCTGGCTTATGTAATCTCTGAGACATGCTGTCATTGCTTTTCCAAAGCAGAGCAAGAGAATGCCCTCCTTGGGCACACTCTCATGCCTCTGGTAATGGGCTCGTAGGCATGTCTTGTAAGACAGAAAAATCCCTCACACTGTTCTTTCCCTCAGTAAATCCTTTGGACACCATTCTCATTTCCATCCTAGTGCAGTGAGGATCCTCATCAGCTGTCTTTCCCTTCTGTGTCTGAGTTTTCATTGCAATGTTTAATCCTAACAGACTCAGTCCCTTTTGATGCAGCTGTATTTTTTACTTTTCTTGATATCACAGAATCACAGAATGGGGGAGGTTGGAAGGAACCACAGATTTGGCCCAATCTCCCTGCTCAAGCACAGGATTGCATCCAGATGGTTCTCGAATATCTCCAGTGAGGAGGATGCCACACCCTCTCTGGGCAATCTGTTCCAGTGCTCAGTCACCTGCACAGTAAAGAAGTTCTTCCTCATATTCGTGTAGAATTTCCTGTACATCAGTTTCTGCCGATATCACTAATTGCTCTTAGCCTTGTGGCATTAACTGATGTAATATCTACTTCTTTATGTTCAGTATAGTGATTTTAATTTAATAAAATGAGAAGTTACTTTGCTTTCCTTGAGGCTGATTCATTCCTCTGTGCATATGATTGGGGAGATAGGAAAAGGAGAGCGTCTATCACCCCTAATTTTTGGGGGAGTTCTATAACAACATTTCTCAGGTTAGAAATGTGCAAAAAAAACTCTAGAAAAGTGCCCCTTCCCTTCCAGTAGAGTAGAGCTGAGTAGGAAGGTGCCAGTGGCTCATAGCATCCCTTCCAGCTGCTACAGGACAGTGACTGCTTCTTCCCTGAGAATGGAACAGCAACCATGTGTGGTTGGTTGAACCCTGTGCTGCTACTGAAAGCAGATTTAACTTCCTCAGTCTCTGTTTCCATTCCTATAGCATCTTCATGTAATGGTTCACTGCAGAAATTTCACCAGTACTCTTTAGATCTCCTGGATGCAGTGCTAGATTCAGCCATGGATCTCTGACATATATTGCTCTGACATATATTGTGCTTGACTGAAACCATTGTGATACTGGAATTGTGAGTATTTATTACCTGTTCTATGGAAGTGCTTAGTTTCAAACCCAAGAGGTGTCTCAGATGTTAGGTGTTACACAGACAGCACATAAAAAAGAGCCCCTAGGCCAGAGTTTACAGTCCAGATTAAGAGTACATGGAGCAGGCTGTTAAACAAAGAACTGTCTAGGGAAAAGTATCAGGTAGAAAAAAAAAAAGGGATCTGGAAAAGATAACATAGGAATCTAAAATAAAACAAGTTTTGAGATCAAAGTTGGGCTTTGCTTATACCTTTATTGTTTGGTCAGAAAATAAAATTTGGAAATCAAATTCAACAGATAGCTGTGTCTCTTCATGACTGACCTGGTGTAGTTGTGCATTTTGCACATGCCATTAATAAAACATATTGGTTTTCACAAAACAGTGTGAAATATCATAGTAATTTTTAAGCCATGAAGCAAAATACCTAGTTCTTAAATAAATTTTCTCTGAGAAAGCAGCTAGCAAGTAAACACAGAGAGAAAAATGCCCTGCCTGTCACGGATGCCTACTTTGAAATAAAATCCCTACTGACTGGAGCCAGTCTAGATGACTAAAACCAGGTCAGATGAATCCCGTGTTGACCACAAAATATAAATTTCACTTCACTCTGTATGTTATGATCGAGTTTTAACTAGAAGATCATAAAATACGCTTTTCAGTTGCATCTCTGATTCTTGTGCAAGATGGACTATGGAATCCCTCACTGCTGTACCCTCAGTGTTACATAGGTACAATAAAATGTTATTTAATTTCTGGATTGCTTCTCTGGAGTAATGTAGTGACATCCTCATCACAATTTTATAAATCAGGGATTTATGCTGCACAAAAATTCAGATTAGAATTGTCACCTTCCCCAGCTTCAGTCTCCTAATACCTGGTTTTCCAGAGTGCTCAGGTGGGTGTAGTCCTTGTCTCAAGCATGGTGCTGCATCAGCTGTAGCCTTTGATAGCCCTACACACTGCACACCGCTGATCCTCAAGTCAAGCACCCTATGACATAATCACAACTTACAAAACAAATGTGAGCAAAAAAAGTAGAAGGGAACAAAAACAACTAGCAAAGTTTCACTAAATGAATTTCCAGATGTCATGACAAAGCTAGGAAGGTGCTAAGGCACGGAAGTAAAGTGCTGTTACTCAGGGTTTTTCCAGTGACTCTAAACATATCATCATCCTTCTCCATAAAGTTCTCTCCACACGTCTTATGTCCTTTGTATTTTTGCAACAAGTGAGGTATAAAGGGAGGGAAGTCACCCTTCTTCACTGTACAAACCTGATCACCCCAAAACAAGCTTTTTCCATACAGAAAATGAAACAGAATTCCAGTGGAAAAAGATCCAGTTGGCCATGTACTTCAAGGACCCATCACAATGCCTTTTCACAGAGGATTGGATAAAATCCTCTGACTGTCTCATTGCCTGACTTTTCCAGATTTGACTCTGCAAGCTTAAGAAGGTTTTAAAAAATAATTTTGTCTGCAATGTCCTAGTTTTTTTAAAAAAGAAAATGAAAACAAAAAAATCATAAATTCTATCACATGGCAGCATTTTATCTCCATGATAGCACAGTGGGCTTGGGACCTCTAAATCCACAGTATTGACCTCTTCCTTGTGATTTTTTTCAAAACAAAAGACAGTAACAGCATGTTTTCATCCTTGATAGGACAATATTATATTATATCAGACATGGGGTTCCACAGAGGCTTGCAGGAAGCAGAATAGTGATACATAGGCATCCCAAGGCCTCTGTAGAGAGATGGGCTTTACTTGTTTACAGAATATCCTTTCTGCTTATTCCTTCTGTCTTTGATCCCACCTGTCTCATCTCTTCCAGTATGTTTTTCTATTTCCTGTCCTTGGCTCCAGGTACTAATTCCATTCTCTTTGCCTGTACTTCCTCTCATTTCATTCTCTGCTCTGTCAGTCCCATGAGTTCATTTATTTCCAATGTCCTGCCCTATCACCAGGCTACCAGTCAACTTATTAATTTTTTGGCTGACCCTCCACTCTCCCCATGTGTCTGGCCTGGATCTTCCTGTCTGCCACTTCCAGTCCCAGATTCTTTCTCCTACTTTCCATCCCCAACACATTTATCATACACAGTCAATCATTGAAGAGCATCTAAGTGTTCTTCAAAAGTAAAAAGTTGAAAGGTGTAATTATTTTTCTGAGAGATTTATTTGCAACAGACATCTACTATTTTATCTTTTATCAGTAGGCAAGTGGTTCTCAGCCTTCATGCTCTCGCACAGCTCATCCAGGGTGATGCTGCACTCTGCTGGAAGTGTCTAGTTCTGCTACCTGCACTTTGCTCGCCCCTATTTTCCTGCAATTAGTTTGCACTTTTCACTACATTTCTACTTTGCAGCATTGATTTCCGTGAAAGCTGACTGACATCCCTCTTTCTGAATTGACTTCCATTAATCTCAAATTCTAAGTCATAAGAAAATCAGAGGAAGATAAAAAGACTTCTGACTATCCAGGTGTTTCCTCTGTGTTTGCCAGTCCCCAGTTCTGCAAGTGCCATCTCCTGTGAGAATTCTCCATAGTCCAAGCATCAAACATTCCAACTATGATAGGCTCCAGGCATCTTTCTGTAGTTCCTTTTCTTTAGAAGCACCGCTAAAGAAAAGTCTGCATGAAATTTGCAAACAATCAAGGACTCAACTGGTCTAATTAAAACAGAATGTACTAAGAATGCATAGGAAAACCAGAGTGGACTGAAAGGACTTGTCTGAGTGAGCAACTACCTCAGTTTACTCAGCAAATGGCAGGCTGCGGAGGTACATCTTGGATTCATTACAAAAGAAGCAATATCTTACTTGTCCTCCGCTCCTATCCTCGGGCAGCTGTCAGCAAGACAATCTCTTCCTTCCTCTCCTTTCTGATCCTCTTGACTACAGTGTCTCAGAGACACAGCCTCCAGTGTCCGACATTTCTTGCCCCTACTGCTCCCACAAACACTGTTCCTTTATAGCCTGTGACCACTTTTGATGTTCCAGTTGTGACAGATTTCATTACCTTATAACATGGGCTGGTCACAGTTGTATTTCAACAATGAAATGTCTGCACCATCTGGGATAAGAGTCTCTCTTCTCTCTACAGTGGTTAACACCTTCTAACATGACCCTCATCCCTGCCCCCTCCAGCTAACTCTGGAGTTATATTTCCCAATTTCCTTTCTCAGAACTTGGCATTTCAAAAGCCTCTTTGATCTTGCCATCACCTCGGCATGTCTGAAGGGTAAAGATGTATAGACCACGGTTTGCATGTCAGTCTCCCCTCATTCAAGGTGTTGGACTGGCTCGGCCGATTTGCCCGTAAAGCAACAAGACTGGTGCTTTCATATCATTTTATTATTGATACTTCTCCATAACACTGATGAATTACTGACAAATTAAAGTCCATCCATCCCAGTGACTAGGGAATTCACTGCCTTTTAGTCCATAGAGTTCTGTTTCTGGGCTGCTTTTAATTCTGCATTTCTCATATCTATTGTGTTTGATTCATGATTGCCCTGAATTGTCAGCAAATCAAAAGAAGATTTCAGATCAGGGGAATGACAAGCAAAGTGAAAAGTACAACACTGCACTTCTGACTCCTTATTTATGGCAGAGACAGGTATGCAGGATCTGAAAGACCTCACCTATAAAGAGTAAGTCCAGTCAAACTTTGGAGAATAAATTCAAACCATGTGTTCACACAGGAATGGTGTCGTACTACTTAACTGATAATACCCCTATCACTAAGAGTACAAATGGCAGTAATTTTGCTTTTTTCAGTGCTATGCAACAACACAAGACAGTATTTTATTCTACAGAAACCCAGGACAACTTCAAACAATAAAGTTTTCACTGAAGAGCAACCTCAAAAATCTATAACTCTCTTTCCCTGGCTCCAACTCAGGTACTTTCCCTCTGACACTGTTCATAACATAAGCACTTCACCAAGGACCATGAACACAGGAAGGACCCAGCAGGCATCTTCTTTTACCATATTATTTTGCATACTCAAAAGCCACCTGCTCTTTCTGAGCTACTCCCATACAGTTTACTTCCTCTTAAAAAACTACAAGTATTTTCCCTTAGCCCAATTTTTTTACCACCCATCTCACATTTCGAAAACAGATTGTATTTTGTAGATGCTACTGCCACAGCTAAACAGCAAGGGCAGGTATTGCACACTGCTACATCTAGATACCAGAGACACAGATTTGAGAAGAGAGCTGGGATTGCTTGGTATTTGTGATGCCAAAGAGCGTTGGGGATGTTATAATGATGATTATTGTGATGATTATCACTAGACAATGCTTACATTTGGAATAAAACATCAAGCTAAAATGGTCAGTTCCTATTAATCTTAATAGAAAAGTGTTTTGAAGAGATGCTAAGGGCATAACCAGTTTCACCTCTTAAATTGAAACTTTAAAAAAAAATTAGAAGGGCATGTAATTTTGAATTTTAGCTAATTTATTCTTAAATTGGTGGAAAAAGTGTTAAGGTCAAAATAAAACTCCTTTCCATTTTTAGTGGATCTGTTTTATTTTTCTACTCAGATTATTTGTTCATGAAAACATCTAAAGCAGTGCCCTTTGGCTAGTTTTAGAGCAAGACTTACAGTTTTCTGCTACAAATCTTTCCTGCAGAGCTATAATGCCACTTGCCTGGGATGTGTATATGCAAGTCACGCACCAAGTTCACAGATCACAGCAGGCCTGTGGGTGGCAGTAACAGAATCACCGAATCATTTAGGTCAGAAAAGACCTCTGAGATCATCAAGACCAACCTATGACTGAACACCACCTTGTCAACTACACTGTTGTACTAAGTACCACATCTGGGCTTTCCTTTACCAGCTCCAGGGATTATGACTCCACCACGTCACTGGGCAGCATCTAATCACTTTTTCTGTGAAGAGTTCCTCCTAACCTCCAACCTAAACCTCCCCTGACACAGTTTTAGACTATGTCCTCTTGTCTTGCAGCTGGTTGCCTGGGAGAGGAGGCTGACCCCCATCTGGCTATACCCTCCTTTTAGGGAGTTGTAGAGAGTGGTAAGGTCACCTCTGAGCTTCCTCTTCCTCATGCTAAACATCCCCAGCTCCCTCAGCCACTCCTCATAAGACGTGTGCTCCAGACCCTTCCCCAACCCCACATGGGAAAATGCAAGAAAGTACAAAATCAGCGTGGAGGGGTATTTAGGCAAGAAGGCTGCATCTGGGCTAGGATGGAGTTGGATCAAGCTCCGTGAGGAGCCAAGGGCGCAGCACGGCCCCAAAGTTCAGCAGGGCAGGTCAGCGTCTTCCAAAGGGCAGCAGTGGTAGTGTGTGGCAAAGGTTTACAGCATGGAAAGTCCTGCCCCAAAACCAGCCCAAAGGCATCACTTTAGACATTTTCATGAACCTACTAGTAATCTGAATAGAAAATTAAACGGGCCCAGTGAAAAGTAGAAAGGATGTTTCATTTAGATCTTAACACTCTTCCACCAATTCAGCATAAATTAGCTAAAATTCCAGGTGATTTTCAAGGCCGTTTTGCTGCCTTCTCTAAGGCGGCTCCAAGCGCTGCAGGGCACTCCGGGCAGCAGCTGCCCGGCAGCGATGCGGGCCCTGGCTGCGGCGGGGAGCGCTCCGGCTGGGAAAGGCCGCGGCCCTGCCGGCTCCGGGCTGCGGGGCTCGCTCCTGCCCCCGCTGCCTCCTCCTCGCAGCCCGGGGGAAGCCTTGGGACGGGGTGACCGTCGGGAGCGGGTGCGTGGAGCTTTGTCAGACGGCAGGTGGCTAACTGGGGGCCGCGGGCAGCTGAGGGCACACAGCAGGGGGTTTCCCCTTCCCCATCGGCGGCGGGGGAATTGCAGCGCCCTCCTTGAGGGGCCGCTGCCGGTGCCGGGGCAGGAGCGGCCGGGCAGAGCCCCTGGCCCACCTCGGGCCTGGCACGGCCCCAGCAGGGCTCCTCCCGATCACTCCCCAGAGCATCTCCTCCGAGGTGTAGAAACCCCTCAGGGGCAAGGGCTTGAGCAGTTCTTCCTCAGAGCGAGGCAGAAGGAGCGGTAGGAGCCTCCTTTGGCTGCGAGGGAGAGCCCTCAGGGGCTGTGCCCGCTCCTCCGGGGCTAGCCGGGCTGTCGGGCTTCACACGGCAGCGCCGGGGCTCTCCCAAACCATGTGCCCTCATACTCCATCCAGGGCAGTGTCTGGATAATCCCATCTGAGTCTCAGCTGGCTGCAATTCCATGCGGAAAACGGACGCTACGATCATAGTATGCAAGCATTGCCCGTTTCAGAATATTTAGGGTTCTACGGTATATGTAAAACTCGAGGAATATCTGTCGCAGAAAAACTTTCTGCTAGTGTCTTAAATTCAAGAGAAAAACATTCTGCTGGTCTCTTTCCTATCTCCCCCTGCTTTTCTCATCAGGGGGAAAAATCTAAAGATGACATTTTGTTTAGCTCTTAAAAATAACAATAAAATAAAGTAGCATAAACGAGACAGCAGAGCTTGTGTGTGTCTCTGCCAACAGGGTGCAACAGAGCTGGGGCAGAATGGCTGCTGGCTTTGTACACCAGAGGCAGTGATGGAGAGGGGGGGAAAACGCACACAGCTCCCTGTTCCCCAGCCACATTCCTTGATGCCACCCATCACCCTTTGCACGTCTAAGGAGATGGGTTTTGCTCTGAAACTTATGGGTGTTTGTACTTGTAACTTATTAAACAATGTGCAATTCTTCGTATTTTGCCTTTTTTAAGGGTCTTCAGATGGTCAGTATTAGTATTAATTGATGATTAGTATTAATCAATAAATAATTGAATTAATTAATTGATAATTAAAGTTAAACCTAAGGTGCAGTTTATGAGTATTGTAAGGCCTTGGAGATTTCAAATTTGCATTTACATTTTTTTTTGGTGTATAATAGGGAAAGTGTGTGTTTGAGAACAGTTTGAGGGGATTTTTTTCACCAAAGGTGTTAGCTCCAGTCCTGCTAGCCAATGAAAGATGTTACCAGGTACTGGGCGCAGTTATCTTCTCAAAAACTCCAAGTCTGTGACTCTTCTCCAGCTCCCCAATCAGTTTGAAAAGGGCAGCTGATATTAGAGGTGATAAAATTTATAATTATAAGCAGCCTGAAGCTGCTCAATACCTGACAAACAGGTAAAGTAACAGATGAGGGAAAAAAAACCCAACCTGTTTTTTCACAGTTCTGTTGTGATTGTCTAAGGATATAAATGAGGAAAGTTTGCAGAGAGAGTTAACATGTTTTATTAGGTTAAAGAGCTTATAGAGCTAGAAGAATACATATAAGCTCTTACCTGCACATAAGCCCTTCTTAAGAGGGTTTACCTGTTTTCCCCAGGCATATCTCTTTTGATATTCTGCTGAATATCTGAATTTTCAGGTGTCTGAATTTGTCAGAGCCTTTCAAGGCCTTTCTCAAAGCTTGCTGCACAAATTTTGCAGTTCATGTCTTCAATTTCTTTTAATTTATTTATTTTACAACTAGATGTACGCACATGCAGTGCCCTGATTTCTTCCCTAATACCAACATAAATTATGGAAAAGGGAAAGAGAAATACGCAAAAAGTTATTTCCAAGAAAACAAAGTCGGTTATTATAGTAGCTAAGCACACAGAGGACTGTAAATGTATAATTCTGGAAGTGAGAACATCTTGTGTTTCATAGAAAATTCAGGAGGTGCCACTTTCCCGTCAACTCTTACTTCCCAGTAACAGCTGCTGTCCATCAGAGGGCACTCCTGATCCTACAAAGAAATAATGCGGTTCTCCAGAACAATAGTGAACAGCCAGACTCTCCTAATCTGGAAACATGCTTTACATGATTTATATCCCATTGGCATCTGGATTATGAGTCAACAGATGATAAAGTCAGATATTTATGACACTTCCATTTACCACCCTTTACAGCACAGTGCTAAATATCGTATAACCGAAGCACTTGATTTAAAAGTCACTTGCAGCATAGTAGTTCTAGTGATTTCTTCACAATTTAATATGGTGCTTAGCTCAGACTGTGAGGGAAGTTTGCTAAAAGCAATGATTAACAATAGGGCCTGTGTTTCTTTAGCAATGTCCTTAGTGTCCATGTAAGAGTGTTAGTCTGGGTCAAGATGCCGAGTCTGCTGTAGTGCAGTCTGCTCTTACTGACACTCAACTAGGAGCAGCTTGGCTGGTTGTGTGTGAGAGGAATCAGACAGGTTAGGTGTGTGATTAGCAGAAAAGTTTGGTAAGCTTTAATGTTCCTTTTATTATGGTCTTATACCCCTGTGAATTTTGCCTTGTGTGTCCTTTTGGACGACTGTCCTTTTTTTTTCTTATGAGAAACATTCCTAAAGTATGCATTTCTTTATTTTTTTTAATGCACTTCTACCCTCTCTTTAAAGGGGAGCACTTTTTTCTCCTTGCAAAGCAAAAACTTGAAAACAGTTTCTGTTTCTTGAAAACGATTTCAAGAATTTAGAACAAAATGTTCAAAAAAACCAACAAATCAACTACCAGAACTTTTCTTTTTCCATTGATAAAGGGGTTACCTGATGACACCTCTGACCCAAAGACAGGCATAAACAGAGTGGGTGGAGGACCTGCTAAACCTTTTTTTTTGCCTCCAGAATCAGCCCTACGGGGTATTTGAAGGTTTCTTCCCTGAGATATGCAGTTTCATGCAATTAGTTATACATGGCCTCCTTTGTACCTGTGTCCAGACTGCATGGAGGCATATGGCAGAGGGAAGAGCAGGAATTGCTCACATGGCTGATCCACTGGTGTCAGCAGTGTTGAAATTGCTCCCTGCTGCTGTGATGGTACAAATTGAGCTGATATCTAGCTTGACTCAAAATCCCAAATCCCTTCTCAGATCAGTGCGTCTCCGGGAGAGTTCTGGAGAGAATTTGCTGGCCTTTGCTACTGCTGTTCTGGGAAATGATGCCTTAAGTTTTAGCTTTCATATTTTTTAGATTCTGTACTGCCTTAGTGTGTGACTCTGAGCTTCATATAAAGTGTTAGCAAGACCTCTTCACAAGGTAGTTAGACAAAACAATCCTTTTCCGGCTTGAGAACCAAGGACACCATTGCAGCTTTAGGCTCAAAAAGTATAGACAATGGCGAATTGATGAGGACAAACTGAGAGGATGGGACTTCATAACCTGAAGCTGTAACTGGAAAATTAACCCCAATATGTAAATGGAACAAAACTTACAAAGGTGTGAAAACTTGTGACCGGTGGTTCATGTTGCATCCATCTTGGGTCCATCTTGGGCAGAGCCATGGCTGGGCTCTTGTACTGCCCAAGGTGTACCCTTGGAAAGCCTTTTAATAAACACCTACTTTATTCTTTCAATTCTGTCCAGCCTCTGTTCTAGGTCAGCCTCTCTAGGCATCAGTGGAAAGCAAGTGTGTACAGGCATCTTCAGAGGTGGTTTTCAAGTTTCCTGGAGTGCAAAAGGGAAAGATTTCTCCTTTGTATTGTCATAATAGGCTTATTACTTTTCTAGAACTAGTTTGCATGCTAAGGCATTGGGAAAATAACATGACAGAGGTCTGATTACTTATTGCTGTGTCTCATATAGATGACAGAAATACCCAATATGAGAGTAGAGCTTGCTTTTTATGACTAAAACAATCTTGTTTCCTGTATGTAACTTGCTGTTGAGTTCTGGGGTTTTGGGAAGTGTTGATATTTAGTCATCTCTGTTTCTGTTTACAGTGTAGATTCAGAAATACTTTTAACTGAGCAAATTCATCCAGAGCTTTTTTTGTGGCATATTAAAATGTCTTTACTGATAACAAAGAATAGGAAAACAAAATGTGGGTTGGGAGTACATGCCAAAAGTGTATTTCTCTTCAACCGGTCAAATATTTCCAAGCTGGGAACAAGAAACATTTTTAATGGCCTGGCACACTCACAGGGAACCGCCTGAGGAGCATGTGTGTGTATACACTGCGCTCCAAGGTTGACTGGAAGCTTGTAGGAATGGCTAGCCCCTGGGCTGGGTGGGATTTGGCCTGGATGAAGCATGCATGATGGCTAAGGTGAGGAGAGATAAGCAATTGTCACCTGCTGGTGGGATGCTTGGACTCTTTGCTTCAGGCCATGGTCAGATAACCTAAATCCCACCTCATCCCCTCTTCCTAGCCTGTGGGGAGAGCCAGGCAGCTTTGATGGCTTCTGGAAAGCAGCCCAGAGACCATAAACAAGGCACTGAGCAGGGAGATACCTAAAGGAACAGGGAAGTGGAGTTAGCTTTGCTCAGTAGTAAACATGGACAGGATGTCCTGACATGCTGAAAACTGAGATTTGGGTGGAATCACAACTATTAGAATGTGGTTCTTCTGTTCAGCAGTTGTTTCTCCCACCTTAAGGAGGGAAGTATACAGCTGAACTGCTGAAGAGGAGGCCAAAGTCAGTCAGCCGGCTCATGAGAGGGGTAGTGTCCACCATAATCCATGCAGTCAGGGGCCAAGAACTGATGTAGAATGTAAGTTCTGTGTGATTAGAAAAACACAGACCTCCTATTTTAACATAAGTTCCAACCTCCGCTTAGAAGGACAGTACAACAGATTTTCTGTGGTTCAGATTTGCAGATTACTACCTGTTAGTTTTTTGACTTTTTTCCTCCATGGGAAATTATGACAGAGATCTCTTGAAATTACTTGGCTATAAAATTACTTTAAACTGTCTGTTGTTGCTGTCTATTTTGAAAGTATTTC
Organism: Phylloscopus trochilus trochilus; assembly: GCA_016584745.2. Taxonomy (NCBI): domain Eukaryota; kingdom Metazoa; phylum Chordata; class Aves; order Passeriformes; family Phylloscopidae; genus Phylloscopus; species Phylloscopus trochilus. Next base: position 33,787,247 of record WQNJ02000062.1, on the reverse strand, counting down.
TCTTATCAGTGTCTCCCTTTTCTCCATATTTTCCTCACACTTTCACAAGATTTATTAAATGCTTGTCTGCTGGAAAGAGTTGTGCGGGGGATTTCTGCTCCTCTTAAATCAAGGACAGCAGTCATAAGACTTAGACTGCATCTGATCATAGAACTGTTTTTTATATTTCCTTGAAATGACCCATTCATGGAGAAAAATGATCCAGGAATAATGACATTGTTTGAAATTCAGAGATGAAGTCCATCTGGAAATGACCTCCAAGGGATTTAGGTGCGGTGATAGCAGCCATTGCAGGCCTCATGATCTGCCACCCTGTGCTGTCCCCAGAGCAGAGTTAAGAGAAGAGGACTGTGGGGGTACAACATTTTCTACCATCTCTGAGCTAGGGGTGGTCACCTCTGGAATTGGGAAGAGGCACGGCTTGGGACACCAGTGTCTTAGACTGCCTCAGCTGGGCTTGTCAAAGGCTGTACCATAAATCCCAAGCAGAATAAAGGGGTAGTTCAGTAACAATCTTCCAAGCAACCATGAAGAAGCTGAGCTCATCCTATTTGTCATAACTACAGAAGTGACATGTGAGGTTGGCTGAAACCTTGGGAGTGTAGAGATGCTGGAGAGGGACAAGTAGAGGGCTACCAAGGTGGCCAGAAGCCTGGAGGACGTGTCCTTTACAGAAAGGTGTAGGATGCTGTCCTTGTAGAGCCTGATGAGGAAGCAGCTATGGGCATTCTGGAACTGCTTGAAGTCAAGCTACGGAGATGACGAAGCTAAAACCCTTCTTCATAGCTTCAAGTGGCCAAAAAGGGCTCACAATATCAAATTGTGACTGTGAAAGTTAGAATGGGAGCTAAGAATAATCTTTTTGCTTTGGATGATTGGAGCAGGGTACCCAGAGAAGAGGCAGAATATCTATCCCTAGAGGTTTTTGGGACTTGACTAAAGAAAATCATGGGCGGCTTTGTCTGGTGCTGGTGGTAGTCCTGCAGACAGGCAGCTGAATTAGATGACCTCCAGAACACCCCAACAACATCAGCATTTTGGTGATTGTATGAAAAATGTTTTTTTTTTTTTTTTTTCACAAAATCACAGAATCTATTAGGTTGGAAAGGACCTCTGAGATCACTGAGTCCAGTATTTGGCCAAACGCCCCCATGCCAACTAGACCATGGAACTAAGTGCCACATCCAGCCTTTTCTTAGACACTTCCAGGTATGGGGACTCCACCCCACCTCCCTGGGCAGCCTGTTCCAATGCTTGACAATCCTTTCTGTGAAGAAATTCCTTCTGTCCAAACTTTTTGTCCAAGACTGACTTCAAAAAACCCATATTTGTAGGTTGCAACGTATTGCAACTCCAAAGAGGTGATTTTTTAATAAAATTGATACTCAGAAGCATTCACAGAAGACTTACAACACTGCTTCTTGGTGTTTTAAACAATGCCAGTGTAGCTGAAGGCTTTGATTAAAATTATCTTCGTTTTGAATAGTCTTAAAAAATGAAGTTCTGTCACTTAATTCACACAAAATAAAGAACTTTTCTTTCATGGCAGTGAATAAGCACTGTAGTTGATTAGGTATTTCTCCCTATCCAGTATGTATGAATAGCTGCTGCACATGCATGTGTGTGCATATATAGGATATCTCCAGAAAGGATAAATGCAAACATTTTTTCACTCAGCAGACTGCTAGCTCTCAGTTGTCACCTCATAACTATAAATAATAGCTTTGGAGTTAGGTATATTTCAGACAGAGGCACAGAAAGAGCAAGCAAATAGAGTTATTTTTTTTCTCTGTCATTGGCACACCATTGTTCCGCTGTGGTCAGTGGTAGGATGTACAAACAGTATTTCAGATTCCATAAGAACCTGTTTCCTATTTATACTAGGCTAGCATCATGTGTTACTCGACCGACCGGAGGGATGGGAATGATAACCAGCAGCTTTCTTGGGCAAGAAGGAAGAGGTGCTCTTCCCTAGTTAATAAAGAGGGAGAAACTTGAAACAAAATTGGACTAAGATATATGCTTTTAGAACTTGAATTTGCCTACATCAGCTAAGTTTTGTCATAGCAGAAGTGCAAAGAGGAATGTGGGAATGCTTTCACCAGGTTGTCTTCATCTGGAAAAACAAAGCAAGAAAGTAATCAAATGTTAACCAGAAATTGAACATTAGCCACTTCTGTGAGTCTTTAAACATTAGCGTCTATGGAAGGAATACTATATTGCTGTGGCTTTTCCTTAGTGCATTTGCAGGAAATGCCAAACCATAATGCTCTCCAGTTAGAGACATGAGTCCTCTGACAGAAGGAAAACACATACACAAATAATAGATTTTCTTAATAAATTTTATTGACGCTATCGTTGTTTGTTTGTTTGTGTCAGCTTTTTGCAATAATAATTTCTGTGTCATCACTAGAGAAACGCAATGCACACAGCTCTACTCTGGCAATGTCCTACTACTCAAATGCACCCCAGTTTGCTCCTGTTGCATTAAGGGTGTTCTAAAATGGGCCATCATTTACAGAACCCATTTAAAGTAGTTCACAATTGGCCCTGCAGTGCATCTTTATTACCATTTCCTCTGCCGCATATTTGTCCTTGGAGAGCTACAAAATGCAAAGACCAAGTGGTTGTTCAGGTTCACTGAAATGCAAAGGAAGGATTTTCACTGATAATTTCAAATTCTGTACTAACTTCATGGAAAAAATATTTAGTATCATTAATAACCTGACCATATAATTCCCCGTGTTGCTTTTTGGTATATTTTCATGCAGTTTTAAAGAAGAATAAGCCATACTTGAGTCTGACATAAGTCACCTAAAAATTTTGGAGATTTTGTTATAATGTTAACCTGCCACCTGAGATTCAGAGAATAATTGTCGTGGATTTCTAAATTTGTATCATGGCAGATTGATGCTTTGCAGTTTGCCTACATGAAGTGGAACTGCCAAAGAAAGTAACTATTCTGTTGATACAGTGATGTCCAGTCAGCTCTGTGGTTGACAAGTGGACTAATCAGGCACAGAAGGTCATAAGGAAATACGGATCCATTGGTTGCACAAAAATTAAGAGCACTCTGTGCTCTTTCAAAATAAATGACTCAAAGTCAGTTTTCACTTAAGATTCAGTTTTATCTTTAAATACATTCTTGTGGAAGTCTTCTTACATCAGTATTGGAAAGACTAAAAGACCTGCTCAAAAGTCACATTTCTGCTTATTTTATGCTTTCACTGTTATCATTAAGAGAATTCTTTGGACACATTGCTGTAGAAATTACTGGTGTTTTATAAGTGTATCTGTACTTTCCAATTTATTCCAGTACCAAAGGGCCAATGGCAGTTATGTACAGTAATGCAAGTTCTTAACGCTTAAGTCTGGTCCTGTGTGTATAATAAATGAGATCTACTCTGAAGAATTTGGAAAGCCAGGAGGTTGCAGGGTTAGCCTGCTATGGAATACCAGGGGACTGAGGCCCTGATCCCCAGTCCATTCTTATTTGTAAAAGCACTTCAGCACATATGTATCTCTAGGCATGTGTTTAAGACCCATTGACATCAATGAGACTTTAGCTGATGCTTAACCTCTGAGCATATGCTTAAGTTTCCTGCTGAATAAGGAGGGCCTTGAGCATATGCTTAAAAATACCCTGCTGAATTGCTGATCTCTCTCAGGCCTCTAGCCTGCCCCAAATACAGACCTTTACTCGCTCCACTAGGTCACTTGTTTTGGCTTGGACTTCAGGTTTTTTCTTTTTTAGCATTTCCTTTTCACTCAGCTGGCCAGATCTATTTTCTACAACCCCCATTATCACACACACATGGTGTTCATTATCACTCCACATTGCTCCACATTACAAAGTCAAGTACCCAGTTGGTTAATTTAATGCTTTCAGTGAAAGTGCTATCTATTTATGGTTTTCTGCAAATTTAAAATCGTGTATGGAAAAAGCTGTTGTCAGTTAAACAAACATGTTGTTTATATTCAGGTGCTGCTGGGATACAAACCTTTCACTATAATCTTTTCACACTCTCACTGTGCAACATTATTACTGCGTTAGGTGGGATATTTAAAAGGTTCCAAAAATCCATTGTAGCTCTCTCAGGCTTTTGGATAAACTGTAATTACTCTTGGCCACAGTATTTAGTGCAGAAGATTTTCTTACCAAAAATACTGTTTTGTTAATGCTGACTTTTTATGGTGTTACTTTATTTCCACTGGAAATTTTCAATTTCCCCCGGCAAAGACATCCAAAAGTTTTTTTCATACTAAATCATGTTTCATAAAGAAATATTTCTGAATCATTTTAATTTGTACTGTTGGGGCTTTTTGGCGAAAACCCTTGAAATTTTGAATCAAAGCGAAACTAAAACACTCCTTTAAAATTCTCAAGAAATTCCCATGATGAAAACCTGCAACTTCAAAGGAAAAAGTTCAAATAAAGATTTCTTTTTTCATTTCCCGTGTGAAATAAAATGTGACACATTCCTTTTACTTACAGTTAACAATGCAAAATTTACCTGGTGTCTTTTACTACTACCAAGAGAAGCTTGTGAAAGAATAAGCTAAATATGGGCTGATTATTTTGAATTTTATGCGGTAGCCATTGTGTTGGAAGACCAACTGTGCTGATCCAAGCCATGGATATGAAACCCCACAAAATCCATGGGTCTCAACAAAAGTGTTTCTTAGGTCTCATAAAGGCTCTGAAAGTGCCTGCAGCTCATGGTTTTCTGTTAGAACACAGGAAAATCTTAGCACACGCCTTGGTGCACGTGAAAAGATAAAACGTATCCCAATTCTAACAGTTGTCTTTGGAAATTAAAATGATTATTTACTTAACTGTTGTTTTCATTATCTGATGTCCACTTTCAGATGTTTGTCACTGAACATTCACGACTACAATGGTTTCCACTGCACATACTGTTTGAATACATTTCTTGGACGGATCCAGAAAACCACCAATCAACAAACTGAAACTCGAGCTCCTACTCTACTTGTCAAGAGATTCTAGATCCTCACGTTACATCAAAAAATAACAAACTGCTAAGACCATTTCATGCTTTGTTGGCTTCAAATAAACCAGAAGTACCCTAAAAAATAGGTTTCCTCCAACTTCCATCTGCATCTGAATTTGCTAAAATTCAGATGTTTGGCACACTTTGCTCCTGGCTTCAGTCACTGCAAGTCACTTACTTGTAGGGCAGTGGATTTTGTTTTCCTTGCAAGTAAGGAAGACAAGACACTTTTTAAAAAATTATTTATTTATTTATTTATTTTTTTCTGTTTTTGCACCGAAGTAGCATGGTTCAGGCATAAGGGGACATTTGTATCTTGCTCCCCACACAGGCCCACACCATTGCAAGGTGTTGTCCCTGGCTGATGGAGTCCAAAGCCTCCATGCAGTGAGGGAATTTGCAGTATTGCTGCAGGCACACGGGTCCCGTGCAAGTGCCAGGAACTGTCAGGATCAGAGTGGGTATCTTCCAGGACAGATGGAATCCAATACATATTTTATAAGATTTGAGGACAGATTGGATTCTTAATTCAATGAAAAAATCCTTCTGCTGCTTCCCACCCCCCTCCCCCCGCCTTCCTTTCTTTTGCTGACTCAGCATATTGTTTGCAGCTGGACTGGAGTGGGAATGCCTGTGTAGAAGAGTTATATGACTTTCTGGAAAAACTAACTAGTATGGAACTAATTGCAGCCCACCCAAACCTAGCAGGAGGCCGGGTTTTCCTTTCAATTAAAAGCATTCTGCTAGAAGGCAGCACACAAGAACTGATGTGTGTGTTCTGATGAACACTTAATAACAGCTTTCATGGGCTTTGGAAAAAAAAAAAAAAAAGGTCTTCAGCAATGAAGGCAAATAGGCCATGGAATTTAAAGAAAAGTATTAATTAGGGGGTCCAATTCCAAACCAGAGCTAGGAATATCTTTCTTGAAAATAATTTCTCATCTACTAAATAGAACTGAAAGAAAAATTAGAAAAATCACTATTAATTGGACTGTTCTCATTTATTAGAACTTCTGTAGCAAGCTGGCACTGCTGATCTTGTCAGTCCCTCTTGTTAGCTAAATTTCTGGTTCCTGCAACCCTCTTGCTTATTTGGAGTCAGGTGAAAGACACTGACTCTGATCTAGTTGTAAGACAGTTGGGAGAGCAATTATCTCTTAAAACCCAAGAAGCTATGATTTAGGACAGGAATTTTACTGAGGAAAGCTCAGGAACAGCTTGCCTCAGTTAGCAATTATGTTTGTGCTCTTATTACTCGAATTACTGACAAAACCAACTCATCCCCAAAAAGCTAAATGATCTGGATTAAATATGGCGGAGGGGAACCTTCAAAGTGTGCTGTCTTGTCTTCCAGATGGTAAAAATGAGGTTTGAAGCTGCCAGCTGTACAAAAGAAATTGTGAGCAGGGAAGACAGGAATGGAAATGAAGCTGTGGAACAGCAGGGGGATGTGATCTGATCTCTAGATAGGCTAGAAATGGTGATGACTGAATGATTTACTCTCATCAAGTGGAAAAAGGATTTTTCACAAAGGGCTGGTAAACAGGGAAAGGTAAGAAAGGCTGAGGGAGTCTGTGTGGCACTAGCTTCTGATGGGAAAGGGACTGAGGAATGCCCATGGTGCTGTGAGGCACGGCCAAGGAAGAGCACGTGAAATGTGCTGGGCAGACTGAAAACTGATGAACGAGAAGAGCCCGTGTCAGGGGCTGTAAGAGTCTGCACACAGGGAAAGGACATCTGGAGCCTGGTGGGTTAGAGGGGAGAACCCAGCGCTATTGCTGCTCTGGCACAGCCGTGGGCAGGGGGAACCAGGAGACCTACGGGAATTTTTGTGGTCCCACTGGAAGCTGGGCTACTCTACCACACAGCCTTTCTCACCCTCCTGTGTTGCTTATTATTTGGGGTATTGTATGGAGAACATTTCCTTCTCATCTTTTAGAAATGTAACCAGCATTTAAAAAATGCTTCTTTATGTTTTTTAAGTGAAAGGGCCCTGCTATCTGCCGAGAACCTCTGGCTCTCTTTGAAGTGTTTGAATAAGGATTATTTTCCTTGCAGTAATAAGGGAGAAAGATGTAATCTTAGTATTGTGGTGCAAGTTGCAAAAATACTTTCTGCTTGCTTGGTAACTTCATCCTTTGAAGTATCCAGATTCTCTCAGGGGTGTATGTGACCTCACCTTCTAGTTACCAAACTTTTCCAAATGTCGGATTACACTCAACACCAGATTAGGAATGTGCTTGACATTTCTTTATAAGGTGCAGGAAAATATCTGGGTGGAGATGAAAGCAGATACAAGTGTAACTGGGATACTGGAATAAATTATATATTGCTACTATTACACTTCTCTTCCTGTGTTTCAGTCTACCTTTGTGCTGGATCTTTGGCTAACATTCAGTTGTCTGCATACTTGCTGAGGATTCATAAGAAATTTTTTCATTGTAAGTCTGGATCACCTGAGAAAAGGGACAGCTACATTTTCCTCTTCAGCGTTCATATTCAGGAAAGCTGACAGTCTCTTTTTACATCCTTGACTATTTATGTATACCTCTTAAATTGCAGGTGGTGTTCCTGGTGCTGTACAATTTGATGACCATGGACTACTGGAAATGCCAGCAGAGTGTTTGAATCTGCTGCTATTTGTATCCAAAATTTATGTGTGGAAAACTGTAAAGCAATGCCTGAAAAGGCTTCAAAGAAATTTTGTTTCAAAATAAGAAATGTGATGAATATTTTTCAGAAGAGTCAATGACCAATCATGCATCTCACCAGGACCTATCTTCTGTCCTTCACCAGTAAACCCTTTTAAAACCTCAAGACAAAACTTCACCATTTGGAATAGAAGAGAAACAGGAGTTTACTGGAAGCTATGCTGGGCTACTCTATAGGAGTGCTGAGCTCTGGTTATGAGATGAATAATAGAGGCATCATCAAGATAATAATCTCCAGGCATTCAATATTCCTTATGCATTCTTATTCAATAGCATTCCTATGGTGCATTCAGCATTCAGTTGGCATGGCTTATGTTAATACATTGTTGCTTTTTCTTAGGCAGCATGGGTCTTAATATTTATCATAAACTTTTTTAAGTGAGTTCAATTCAATGAGCTGAAAAATAAACCAAGTGTGTCTGTTGAATGATATTTGCTGGTAGTAAGATTTGTACCGATTTACTGCTCGCTCTTTTTTCTTGAACAGTCTCCCTTTTCCAGCTGGAGGTGCGGCTAAAGGGATCTCTAGCATCTTGACATCCTCCTTATCTGAGCCTTAGTTTTGATACTTACAGAAATGGCCATTGCCTATATCTTCTCAACAAGTTCTGCTTTGGTTTTCTCTCTTAGCAAGTTCCTTCTCTCTGGCCACTAACTGATTACTTTAAGCAAACTATCACTTGTGTCTCTCATTTTGGCTTTTACAGAGAGCAGTGCATGTGTCTTCTCTGCCATTTTCAGGCCTTTTCCCCCCTTACAAACTAGTAGGATTATCTGATTGTCAACAGATCATGTGGTTTTACCTTTTCATGGTATCTAATTCAGATTCAATGTTCTTGTGTGAATGAGTTTGTAGGTACTTATTCACTCTACTCCCTTCACAGTTCTTGAATAGCTGAGCTCCTCTGCCAAGCCTCAAGTCACTCCTGCCAACAACATTTCAGCCCAGTGATCTGCTTTGGCTTCATACTGCTTAGTAGCTCCCAAGGAAGAAGCTGTGACCTATGGACCTTTCTGACAGTGTAAACATAATTTTTGCTTCCTTCCAAACCATTAGATTTGACATCAGGATGAGTTTCTTCATGAAAAGCATCATTCCCAATGCATTGGCTGCCCAGGGAAGTGGTGGAGTCACCACCCCTGGAAGTGCTCAAGAAACAACTGAACATGGCACTTTGTGCTGTGGTTTAGTTGACAATGTGGTGCTCACTCAAAGCTTGGACTTGATGATCTTGGAGGTCTTCTCCAACCCTAATGATTCTATGATTCTATTGTTACAGCACCCAGTCCTCATCCACATCCACAGCCCTTCTTACCGTGCAGCTGGCTAGTGGGAATGTAAGGGCAAATTAGGTGGGTTTGAGGCGATGCTGCCTGTGTCAATACTGGGCTGTGACCTTGTCTCACCACATCATCTGCTGTCATTCACCCAGGGACTCCCAGTATGGTAGCTTGTAAGACAGGAGCAAATGATAGAGAGGATCTGCAGCTGAATTACAGTGGGGTTAGCAGACCATAATGTTAAAGGCTGATCAGTACTTGAGATTTAAGTGTTTACTCTTCTAATAATTTTGAAACCTGTATGAGTCTGGATTACCTTATACAATGCTTTGTCTCCTGAGGCTTTAGATATAATCTTGATTTCTGAACTGAGGGTTGTTTGAACAAGGGGTCTCCAAGTGTTTCCTGAGAAGTAAAAGCAATTCATAAAATGATCCAATGGCCACAATGGTTTTTTTCCTTGCTCCTAGAAGAAGCACAGTGTGGGAGTTGCATGTGTGCATCTGAGATTCAGGCAGTGCCTCTGGTCTCACCCTGAATGATCAGTGTCACTTGTCAGTGCCCATACAATGCAGACTGAAGCATCTGCACAGGACAAGACTGGATAAAGCACTCTGCAGCCTGCCTGAGGAAAGTGGGTGGCTTAAGGATATATTCTGTGGTCACTGAACCTGCAAAATGGAAGTTGAACCCTATCCCTGGCAGAAACCCGAGAGTGACTGTGAGCCTGTTGTTGCTGTTGACCTCTGCCTGTGAGGGATTATGTTTTTGTTTTGTTTTCACTATTGGCAATGTGCCCTACTAAACTATAGTTAATTTCAAATGCACTGTGAGGTTTTTTGGAAGGAAAGAGGCCACTTATTTTCTAGTGCAAATATTTAAGAATGATTGCTGACTTGTGACTTCTTTTCAAACCTGAGGGAATATTCCAGAGAGCACCAATATTTGCTGATTAGTTAGTGTTGATTAAAAAAATTGGAGACAAAGGACACTTGTGATATTGGAATTGCACTTCCTGAAAAACAGACCTGACTGTAACTCAGACTGAGGCATTCCTCATACACAACCCTGTCATTGGGATCTGTTTTGTAAGAGCTCTGGATAAATTATGCTTCCCCAAAACTGAGAAATAAAGAACAAGGATAGCAGTGAAGGAATGGGTTTCACAGACTGAGGTCTGGTATTTGAAAAGATCAGGAAGAAAAGATCGTAAGTGGATTGAAAAGAGCACAAAACAGTTTGTGGAAGTAGTGAAGGGAAGGATGGGTGTACTTAGCTTTGGGGAAATATTGGGGCAATTCATGTTAGGCCAGTGGGGAGAGTTCTGTTCTGTATCTGCATCTAAAGGAGCTGTTCTCGACTAACTGTGGAGAGAGCCAAGAGGAATTAGCATCTCTAGGCTAAAATTAGCTTTACTGGAGTCTGCTTTAGGAAATGACTGAGCTCATCCACTCCACCACTTACTCCAAGGCAATTATCTACATTTATTGCAGGCACTGATGAAAGTTGTTCGTTAAACTTTGTTAATAGATTGGGACTGTTGAATTTCCACTGCACCACTTCACTAGTCTAGCTAGAGAAAGAAGTATCTAATGTCAACCTAAACCTCTTCTGCTGTAGGTTCAGAGTATTTTTGACCAATTCAAAACCAGACATGTTCATTCTAACTGGTGAATCTCCCTCATGTTGCACCACTCCCTTTTTAAAGTATTATTACAATTTTGTAAATCAGTCTGGGTTTTTTTCCCTAGACTTAAATATTCTGAGTTCCTTCAGCAATTCCTAATTTTCCTCATATTTCTAGACATCTTCAGACTCCCCACAAGAGGCTGGCATCTTTTATGAGGTGCTGTTCCACCATCTGATAATGAGACAAGGGTTGGAAGAATTACTATGTTTTGAAAATGTCCTCATTGCTGCTTCTTTAAAGAACTTCTTTTTTTCTTTCTAACCGGTTAAAATGGATATTTCTTGATAGTTGTTTTCCTAAATTTTGTTGTCCTTTTTGCTCTTTGCCACTTTGTCTTCCAAAAATCCACAGTCACGAACCCACTTCCACCTTCTTTACCCCAACCCTCCCTATTCTTTAGAGTGGAATCCAGGCAAGTGCTGTCCTTTTTGTGCCAGGACAGATACATTTCAAGAACTTTCTGGGAAGGAGTCAGCTCATGTATCCTACACACCTACATTGGGTATCTAGACCAGATGTCCAGGCTGTCTCTCCAGTCAGTGGACAGGAGCACTCTCAAGAGTGTATGACTCCATTTAGAATATCAACCTAGGATTAATAGCACTTGTCCAATATTTATCTCTGTTCACTGACTATAAAAGTGTTTGAATATTTGGACAACTTGAACAGGCCTGGTACTATTCCTTTTTTTCAATTAAAGGTTGGGAAAATCGAAACACCAGATTATACACTTGAGGTCATTTTTGTTGAAACCATCACAAGCTTTGCCGTGTGAATTTCCCAATGGGATATTATGCTGTGCTCTAATCCAAGACAGTCCCAACAGTTTTCTAGCCCTTTTAGTGTTGTCCAAAGATCTTAAAGCAGCATGTCTTCTCTCTGTTTGGACTTCAGAGAAAATGTATGCATGCTTAGTATTACAGATTTTTCCTTTCTGCTGAACAAACTGAAACCTTCTCTAAATATGCCATAATATCATCCAATGCTAATGAAATATTTTGGTACGACCTTGGGCTCAACACTCTTTTCCCCTTAATTGGTTCGTGGAAAAGAGATGGTTCATTTCCCACCATCGTCCTTTGGCCTCTATAATTTTAGTAAAAAAATTACCTTTAATTATTTTAAGCTCCTCCTGTGGCTGCCCTCATTTAACCATTCCCTGGGAACTTCAAATTCAAGTGTCCAGCAGTTTTGGTTTAAGACTATGCTCATTGTGTTAGCAAGCCAGTGTGCAAATATATTGTTCTTTGTTAACAGGAAACTTAAGATCTGAAGAAAAATAGTGGAATGGTGGGTCACTGAGGAAAAAACCTGCAGAAGAGGTCAAAACAAAAACCTATTTGACTTCAAAAGAATCAAGAGAAAATTTGAAAAACAAAATTAAAACCCAAGTTTCTATCCAAAATTTTGCTGTTCTGGCAAACCTCTTCACTAAACTGAAGTGAAATGCTAGTTTTTTAATGCTAGTTAGTCATCTAACATCAAAAGAAAAATCAGGTTTATTTTAGCAAGACGGGTTGTCTTGTGGTTTGTTTCCAGTCTCTTTCACAGTGTGCTGATGCTAACAGAACTTGACAGTGTAGTAGAGAAGGACTCGAAAGTGTATGTGAAATATAAAAGAAGAGAGTACAAGTTTGTCACTGGAACTTTTGTACTGCTGGGTAGTTTGAAGCAGAGTTTTTCTTTACTCTAAAATTAGTCTGAGTCTCAGAGATCTTACAAGAACAAATCTACATGCCTGGCAGTGATCTATGTGATTTCCGTCCTCTCCAGTGTGAAATGTTGCCTTCTAAGCAGGCAATGGAAATCTCTAATGCTCAAACATTTTCCGTTGGCCTTAGGAAAATGTCAAACCTGGTTGTGATTGTACTTCATTAAATAAAATAGCTGTTAAACAGTGTTCCATAGAATCACAGAATGGCTTGGACTGGAAGAGACCATAGTTTCAATGAATTTCAGTTCATATCCAGTCACTAGAGAACTGGCACCACCTAATGCATCCCATCAGACATAAACAGCTTAACAGTTTTAAAATTCTGCATTGATTTAAGAATTTCAGATGGTTGTTTGAACACCAGATTTGCAAGCAAGACATGGGATTATATTGGCCCCCTCCTTGCAGAGAGGCAAAGCTGTTTGCAATTTCAGCCTATATGTCACATCAAGCTCTCTGGAACTTTTTTCTGTTGAACCCAAATATGGTCTAAGCTCATTAGTGAATCCTTCTGCTCAAGACTCCTGATGGATTCATGGCTGCCTTCTTTTGATGGCAGTGGAGTCTGTTATATCTTCTTTCTTTTGTACCACTGGTGGCCCTAGGAATGTGGAATAGGAAACCTTCTATGTGCTTGAAAAATTGCTGGATAAATGCTGTCAGTGATTTAGTAGACTGCCAAAATGACACATGTCTGTATGTTATTGATGGCAGTTATGCAAGTGATGCCTTAAGTTTGAGCTTTCATGTTTTTCAGATTCTGTGCTGCCTAGGTGTGTATTTCTGAGCTTCATATTAAGTGCTAGTCCGCTCTCTTCACAGAGCAGGTAGACAAAACCAAATCTTTCTCCTGCTGAAGACCAAGGACAATGAGTGCAACTTTCAGGCCCAAAAGCACAAACAATGGTGGACAGAAGAGAGAAACAAGAGGGATGAGACCTCACAACCTGAAGCTGTAACTGAACAATTAAAACCCACTGTGTAAATGGACAAAAACTTATAAAAGTGTAAGACCTTGTGACCAGTTGTCCATTTTGTGACCATTGTAAGTCCATCTTGGGTGTAGCCCTGGTCAGGCTCTTGTACTGCCCAAGGTGTACCCTTAAAGGCCTTTCAATAAATATCTACTTTATTCTCTAGCTCTGTTCAGTCTCCGTTTCAGATCAGCCTTCCCCAGGCATGAGCTTAACAAATGAGCTAATGAGCTCATAAGAACTTGAATACAGGTATGCAAACAACTGCTTCAGAAAGTGTAAAATTTGACACATTGGTTTACTTGCTCTAGGTGTTAATATTTCTTCTTTGTAATCTTTGGATATCAGATTCATCTGAAGTTTAGTTGTAGATCTGGGAAAGAATTCTTTTATAGGATGTCTCAGACAGAACTTGGTCCTTAATTTTGTGAAATGAGAAAGATTAAATATTTAGATACTTATAAATACAGATTGTCTGTATGTCTATTTTCTAATCAAGAGCTAGAAAAAATTGAGCATTCTTGTCACTTGAGAGATTGAACTTATGAAAAACAAGATTTTATTTATAAATAGGATTCAGAATAAAGCTCATTATGGTAGTCTACTGTAAGACCATGAAGACCAGACCCTCCGTAAATTTGAACCCTCAATAAATTACCATGGCTTCACTGAATTCAGAGAAGCTGCATCCATTTATACCAGTTGAGGATGACAAATTTTCAAGGACTGGAAGTGGGTGGAGGCATGAAATTACTTCAGTATTATTACTTCAGCAAGGCCTTCTACACATGTTCCTACCATGGGACCACCACGGAGCATTTGTCTGAGGAGCAGTTTTGTCACATCAAACTAAATGAGTTTCTGTTGCAGCTCTCAGCACTCAGTCCCATCAAGGCCCCTCACATGGCTGCTCCAGCACACAAGAATGCATCCAGGAAGGAGCTGTGATCAAAGCTCTGCTGAAGCTGGGAGTCTGGACAGAGGACCAGAGCAGTTCCACAGAGCAGCACACCCGGGGCGTGTGCTCATGGGGGAAGCAGGAGGTGAGCTGGCTGCAGATGGTGGGTGTGGATTTCAGCTCTGCTCCAAGCTACATGTCTTCACTCATGTTTCCTTCAATGTGAAATTATGTTTATATGTATTTAATTCACTTAAATGATTTGCTCTAATTTGTCTGTCTTTATTAGACTTAATAGAAAAAATTCAAACTGTATAAAAGAAAAAGCCAAGTCAACTGAACAAACTTGCCTGATTCAGGTTTTTCAAGAGTCAGTGATTCACACTAGCTGTAGACTTGGCCTCACTTAGTTTTTCAGATTTTGCTGAGGGTAGGGATAGATCTGGGGTATTTTCCTGCTTGCAAGTTGCAGCAGATGACTTAGAGTTCCTCTTTCCCCAGAAATGAACCTTCTGAACATGAACTGGCAATTGAGCGACCAGTTTCATGAGCCAAAAATGCTGTCAAAGTGGTCTCATTGACTCTTCCTGTCGGCATGTGCAACCACACACCTAAGGCTGGCTGTGGGACTGACACCCTCCGGGAGCTGATTCAACTCACTGTAGTAGCAGAAAACAAGCCCAGAAGTGGAAGATTTTCTGCTGTGTAGTGAGTTAAATTGCCACAGCAAGGGTCCCATGAGCATCACAGCACAACAGAAGTGATGGCTTGGTGTGGCTGGGAGTAAGAGTGGGAACAGGAGGGAGATACCCTCACTAACCCCTGTGGGAGTGTGCTCAGTTGGCCTTGCTGAAAGTGGACCTGTGAATTAGTTGCCTGTAAACTTTTCAGGCAGAGGAGGAAAATGCCTGATTATTTGAATGCCTAAAAGGTTAGACAGTTCTCAGAATGGATCACTCCTGGTTTACGTGGATTTTAGAGGCTGAATTTTCATCTTTGGCAGAATTTGGGCAAGCTGGATCCCACCCTGGAAGATCTGCTTATAAAACAAACAAACAAAAGAGTTGTTCTGTGTTTTTCACTGGAACACCACTAACTGTGTTAATGACAATGGGGACCACCAATAGTGTGAACTCCCTGTTCTAATGCAATACTTCCAGGCTTCTTTATAAGAGGCATCAAAGGCGAAAAAATTCTGCATTAGCTCTATGGGAACTTAGTGCATACATCAGAGGGCAAATTTGGCCCCCAGTGTTCTCCCTGCAGTGGATTTGAGTCTCTGATAACATCAGTGCAAGAAGAATAGAGCAGTAGCTTAGGAGGCATGTGGCATTTCCTGGCTGGGTGCAATGGATTCCCCAGCTGAAACCAATAAAAATCAGTTCAGGAAGAATTTTTCAGAAAATCGGTGGTGAAAATGACAGTCTTGAAATTCTCACACAATTCTTGCAGCTGTGGAGTCCTTAAAGTCAATGAGTTCCAGGAAAAATGACAATAGTTCTGGAAACTTTCCCATGACTGCCTCTGGGCAGGCATTCAGAATAGCTCGTTTACTTCAACGATGCTAATTCATTAATCATTAGAATACTTTTGTTCAGTTCCCTTTGAAGTTGGCCACAACTTTTCTTTTCTCCTAAGATGAAATGTGGTCAATTATATCCATACATGGATATAACATGGGGCAGGTTCTTCTCTTTGACAAATTATTTACTTGCTTTGTCAACCCAGACTTCTCGCTCTCTGATGTTTTTCAGTTATATATACTAACCAGAAAATGTTGCATGTGGTCCAGTTTTGCTGTGTTAGAGTGGCTTTTATTTCAGCTCAGCCCTTTATGTCCTCAGTTGCTGTGGTAAACCTTGTTGTGGTTGGTCCTTAATTTTCTTGTTAGAGGACACATAATTTTTTGTGCTCACAGCCAACTGTAGCACTGTCCTTTCGAAGGCACCACCAGTCCAGCAGTATCCCTGCTCCAGGGACTGATAGGTTTTGATAACCTCCCTTGCCCTTCCTGCCTTTCCTTCCATTTTGGAGCTGATGGGTGACCAAACTTCAAGCCAGAGGGTGTCACAACTCTCCTCTGAGAAGACTTAGTCTTACTTAGCCCCGATTTTCTAGCAGCTTGGGCCCTCCAGCACTGCGGCTGGACTAGAAGGGTGTCACTCTATCTCTCCCAGTCCTCTTCAGAGCATCTGGCCTCTCCAACAGGCTCTATCTTCTCCTGCAGGTGAGGCTTCATGAGGCTGCTGATTCAGCCCATAAACTTGCTGATGATGAAAGGGGCAGGCCTGTTCCTGGACACATGCTCCGTTTGTCTCCCTTCTGTCATCTCTGGGATGTGTCTGATCCATTAGCTCACTAAAGTGGTGAAAAGTATTCACTTTTCTTGATTTGTTTTGTTGGGTTAGATTTCTGCCAGTTTAGTGAGCTAAATTCACTTTCCAAGGGGTCAAATGAATGCAAGAGCTGGTGAAAGTGAAGGGTAGGTCTCCATAGCTGGCAGCAAGAGAGGGACCAAATACAGTGTTGGTTAAACTGAGCTGTTTTGGAAAACAATGGCAGCTGCTTCTGCCTTTTGCATGTTCCTTCAAGCACTTCCTAGATTAAGTGCCTCAGGAGAGATTGACAGAGAGTTCCTGATTTG
This sequence comes from Phylloscopus trochilus trochilus, assembly GCA_016584745.2. NCBI lineage: Eukaryota > Metazoa > Chordata > Aves > Passeriformes > Phylloscopidae > Phylloscopus > Phylloscopus trochilus. The sequence continues at coordinate 33,770,323 of WQNJ02000062.1, read as the reverse complement.
TGGATCTGCAGGAGATTCAGGCCTCAGGCAGGTGTTGAGCTGCTGTCAGTTCATCCTGAGGTATTTCCCAGTGGTTGTCCAGAAATGAATTTTGAAGGGCTTCAGGCATGAAGAAGCAGAACATTCTGCAGTTTTGGAGATTAGTGCCTAAACCTATCAGATGTCCCATTTGTTTTTGGGTGTTTCTGCCATTTAGCCACAAGAATGGTGGTGGTGGCTGTTATATTAGGATATCATACTGGTGCTCATAGGCTCTATTTGGACTTGCAGTTATAGCATGTAGTTCTGAAAATGGTCTACAGGAGAGGCTCAACAAATTCTGCAGTAGACTAGGGACCTCTCCAATACTTCTTCTGAGATATGAGAGGGCAGAAGAACAAACTTCCGTCTCACTGTAATGTTAGAGATCTCAGCTACTCACTGTTTTGGACACAGCAGGATTGACACTAAAAAATAACTGTGACCTGCAAGGAATCTGCTGCTGGCTGGAATCCTAAAGGTTTTTGCATCTTATTTTGAACTTGTTCTGGATTTCTGCATCTCAACTAGTCACTCAAAATCAAGACAAGCAGAGAACTACGGTACATGAATCATTCCTTATTTTAGTTGTTCATCCTATGAGATCTGTGTTTCTAAACTGGAGAAACATGATTTTATGAATAAACCACTCATAGCTGGGTGGTCATGCTCAGAGTGATGAGGAACATCCCTCAGGGACTGGTGTTGGGATGGGTGCACTGACACCTTTCTCAGTGACATGGACAGTGGGACTGAGTGCACTCTTAGGAAGTTAGTCAATGACACCAAGCTACAAGGAGCAGACAACACACTGGAGGGAAGGAATGTTGTCCAGAAGGACCTGGACAAGCTTGAAATGTGGGTCTGCAAACATCATGATGTTCAACAGAGCCAAGTACAAGGTCCTGCACCTGGGTTGGGGCAACCCCAAGCACAAACACAGACTGGGTGGAGAATGGATTGAGAGCAGCCCTGAGGAGAAGGATTTGGGGGTGTTGTGAAAGCCAGCCACGTCCTGGTTTGAACCAAAGGGAGTGTGGCCAGCAGATCAAGGGAGGAGATTCTGCCCCTCTCCTCTGCTCTTGTGAGACCCCACCCAGAGTACTGCATCCAGCTCTGGGGCCCCAGCATCAGAAGGATGTGGACCTGCTGGACCAAGTCCAGAGGAGGACCACAAAGATGATCAGAGGGCTGGAGAACCTCTCCTATGAAAAACAGGCTGGGAGAATTGAGATTGTTCAGCCTGGAGAAGAGAAGCTCCAGGGAGACCTTCTAGCACCTTCCAGTACTTAAAAGGGAGTAACAAGAAAGCTGGAGAAGGACTTCCTACAAGGGCTTGTAGTGACAAATCAATGGCTTTAAGCTGAAAGGGGGTAGGTTTAGACTAGATACAAGAAGAAATTTTTGCTATGAGAGTGGTGAGGTACTGGAACAGATTGCCCAAAGAAGTTGTGGATGCCCCATCCCTGACTGTGTGCAAGGCCAGGTTGGATGGGGACTTGAGTAACCTTTCTAGAGGAAGGTGTTCCTACACAGAGCAGGAACTAGATGATTTTTATCATCTCTTCTTACCCAAATTATTCTATGACCCTGTGATTTGATCATTATTATTGTCAGGGGCAGTATTGCCATCAGTTTCTCTGTGATTCATTCTGGAGGAGAAAAGAAGTTCATCAACACTGTTATCTTATATATAGGACCTGTTTGTGTTCCTGGTGACCATGTTCAGCTATTTCTGGATGAATTTGTGGCTGTAGGAAGGTTCTATATCTATATGTCTCTGCTTCAGTGGAAAGGCTGAGAGTCTGGGCAGATCTACAGGTGACTGAATCCATGCCAGAAATGGAACACTTTCCTGGGAAGGAAACACAGAGGTCTGAAATTCCCATTGCAGATTAAAAAAAAAATAAAATTAATTGATGTTAAATGCTTTTGCTGAGTCATTGAAATGCTGAACCTTAGTCTCCTAAAATTACACCTTCAGGATGGAATACTTAATTCTGACCATTTTTTTTTCTTGTGATATGTTGAGGCCAAATAATTTTTGCAGGGCATTAACATACTTGGGTATTAGCTATACAAAAACAGAAGTGCAGTATGTCCTTAGATCTATTTTCTCTCTTAATTGTGTTTTGCCAATTAAATTGAGCTCCTGGCTTGCATCTGTGGAATACTTGACATTTCTTATATACTTTAATCAGGTAGACTTCTCTGCATACTTTTTGCTGTACGGGAGGAAGTGAGATTAATTCTCACTATAACCTGAGATGAATTGATTATACATTAAGTGGACTTGCATTCCTTTGTCTCTCTGGTGTCCTAGGCTGTTCTTTTCCACCACATGGAAGTTTTTTTGCTTCTCTTTTTTTTCTTAGTGTTTTAATATAGCAAGAACTGCTGAATAAACTGAATTGGTGACTTTTTTGTCTTCTGGGCATATGATTATTAATTATCAGAATACACAGTTCTCTCAGAATTATATACATATAAAAATAATGGTGTTAAATATTTCCCCCTCCTTCATATAGTACAGACACCAAACACCATCTCATTTGTCCCAGTGTTAAATAACCTCTGTCAAGATATTGGCTAAATACAGTTTAGACAACTGTAGATTTGCTGAATATCTCTCATGCTTTTGGTATGGCACGAGAGATTATGCTTGTCTTGAAAGGAGAAGCAACCCTGTTGGACATTTTAACATGAAAAGTGACTTAGACATTTGCTGGAGAGTAGAGGGGAGGAAGAAGTAAGCAAGATGTATCTCTCAGAGAGTGAAAGAGAATGCAGACCTCCCATTTATCTAATTTGGTGTTTTGGGATAATTTGGCCTCTCAGGGGCCATATTTATGCACCTGATGCAATCAGCCACTCCTATCAATGACTTCAAGCCTGAGAGTTACACCCATCTACATTAGGGAATGGAAATATTCCACCAAGAATACTTAACTCTTTGGGACTTTGACCTTTAAGCTATTCTACTTTATCATTTTTTTCTGACCAATCCCATTGCTGTGATTTAATTCCAACTGCTGCAAAACTTGGCTTATGGTGTACTGAACTAGGCAGGCAAAGCAGAGCTAACTTTGTGAATCTAATTATTCAAGGAAACAACTATTTTAGTTACAAAACAGAGCTGGTTTTGTGCCATATCTTACTTCTGACCCTTCTCTGTTATTGTTTTTACTAGACTAACTGATAACACAGACAAGATTTCAGGCATATAAGCCCTCTTTTCAGATATGTCAAGGGTGTAATTCATTGCATGTGTCCATGCCCCATTCCATGCACACTCATTCTTCATGCCAGTCTCTGTCTGCTGACTCCTGTGTTATGCTGACAGAACCATTTGCAACAGCTCCTATTGAATTTGATCAGAAAACTGATGCAGGCGAGGAATGGCTGTGATTTCCTTCTTACTTCTCATCCAGGTGAGCTCTTTGGTGCACTGCTGCCTGAGTGCTTGTGCTTGCACAAGAGAGGAAAGGACTGAGTGTAAAGCAAAACAGATTGACACCAAGCCAAGGGCAGGGTCTGGTGGTACCATTTCCAGCAGTGCCCGTGTTCATCACAAAGCTAGGATCTAGCAGTATGATGTAGTACTTGCACCTAGGAGTTCTGATCTCAGCTGATATTGCAAAGAAACATATCCTTTGAAACTATTATTTATCTCACATTTCTTTACAGCTCAATTTACTTGTCCTGGCAATTTCAGTCTTCTGTTATGACCCATCCCATGTTTTCCTGCTGTCTGTTCCCTGCCTAGTCTGTCATGCAAATTTTATGTGATATCACTATACTGAGAACTAGGAAATGTAGGTATTCCTGCATTCTTTTCCTGCATTTCCAGTCTTCCCTTTCTTTTACTCTTGAACATTTCTTGTTTCTTTTGCACATTATTCCCTTTTCAACTTGCACCTCTTTTCCATTCCCTGCACAAGTTTCTTCTTGAGTTATTCTTCTGTAGATTTGTTTTGTAATATCTGCCTGTCTGTCTCACTGATTCCAGGAGGATCTGAGGTTATTCTGAAAATGTCAGGACATTGTACTTGCAAATGTGTCTTGTGAACTGAAGGAAGGAAAAGCCTACTGGAACTCATTTAGTGTCCAGATCATCCTAAATGGTCCAGTGTGGAACACTGGTCACCCTTTCCCCCTTGACATGTTGTCATAAATGCTATTGCATTGTCATGCTGTTGCATAAAGTGTGAGAGCTGTGCTGCAATGGATTTTATCTGTTTGCAGTATTTCTCTGTTTAATTGTGTCCCTACTTCTGAAACTGGGAACAGTACATTCCTGGGAATTATGTTTCTGAGAAACAGCGGCAGCACAAAATGGCATGCTGCACTGCTGGGAGTGACCCTTTGAAATAAAATGAATGTTCTCTGACATTCTTTCTCTCTTCATTGTAGCTTAACTGGCATCAATACAAAGGTTTACATCTGTATTAAAGATGTTGGTGATTGCTGAATGCATGATACATGAATGGCCATTATCATCTGCAGAGAGTTAGTGTACTATGCATATAATCAATCAGATTCTGTTCATGTCAGGAGCTGGCCAGCTCATTACAGCCCATATCATATTAACCCTTGCAGCAGAGTGATAAAAGGCAGAAATATTCTGAAACAGGCCAAGTGGTCATCCAATCTGCCTACTTTTTTTTGTGTGACAACCCCATAGGAAAGCAGATTTATTAGACACCAACCCAGACAGCCTAAACACTTTCATTTAGTCACTCATGTCTAGTCTTGAATCTGTTTCTCACTCATTCAAGAGAGGAGTTTGTTTCCTACTTAGCAATGGCCTGATATTAAAATTCTAGGCATTCTGGTACTGTATCTGGTTAGGGAAGCAACTTTCCTCATCTGATGTGCTGCCATCTGCCTCTTGCATGATGGGCTAAAAACACTCAGTTGAGAAAGTAGGAGGTGGAGAGCAAGAGGAAGAAGGGAGTCTGACTAGTCCTCTACTCTGCTTGGGCCAAGGGCAGAATTGGGATTTCAGATCATGCTCCCAGGGCTCTGTTGTTTTATCCAGTGACAAATCATTGAAGGAATGTAAAAGCAAAATTGAGAGCATGGCCTGGAAGGCCAGCTTCCTAATGTGCACACACTCCAGCAATCAGCAAAGTGAGCCAGTGGGCTAATAGAGGAAATGATGCATTTTCTGGAAAAGTTAAACAGCACTGATAAAGCCACTTCAGCTGTGAGACACATAGATTTGGGGAATTTTATCTGTTATAAAGGAGAATCTATGTGGCATCATAATCTGTGAAAGGCCTTGATCCCTGGGTTTGCTGATCTACTAATGCTTCACAGCCACAATGCTGGCTTAACTGGCCACATCCAGCATGGGAGGAGACACGGCCTCAGCAGCAGCTGGAGAAAGATTATCTGATCTGTAAATCTGTCATTTTGCCATGACCTTTTCAAGGAATATGAAAAAACAAGGAACCTCATGTTTCAACCAGAGTTAGTTTAGCATGATTGTGGTTTCTGGTGCTCGACTCATTAATTTCCATGGTAACTCTCAGGCTCTATAGGATACTGAAGGTGAACTGAGAGAGAGTCCAATGTATGTCTGAGAAGCCCAGAGATGTCCTCAGACGTGCTCCCACCTCTTGACTGTGCTGAGAGCTGAATCCCTATAAACAGCCAAAGAACCTCTTAAAATAGCCTTAATTTTTACAGCATGATGATGACATCTTTGAAACTGTAGTCAGGCTTTGAAGCTGACAGTAGCAAAGCTGAAGCTTCTGGAACTGCAGTCCCAGACCAGCACAGATGCCTGCACTTCACCCTGCATTTGGTTTATAATTGTTGGCATAATTTTTGAGTTATTAGAATTTCAAGAATAAGAAATTCTTCTAATCTAAACAAGTAAAATAGCACTATAAATAACATTTAATCTTCATTGTGACTAAATTAAGTGAAGCAAGACGTTATTAAACACATTTCAATTCATTGCCATAGCTTCTCTTAAATTTTATGTGAAGCAGGAAGCTGCAGTTGAAAGCAGGAAAAGACAAAAGTTTCTGACTGAGCCAAGGATGTGGCACAGCTGGGAAAAGAGTAAATATAAATCTCAGGCAGAATATTGCTAGCAGAAGAATTAAACAAAGGAGGAATTTTTCTGTGTGGTACCAATATGGCCTTAGCTGAATTTGCTTACAGTTTTATTTGCAAGTGTGTAAAAAAACACAAAGATTCAAATTGGAACAGGTGCAAAGAAGGGTGGAAGTGGAAGCCTGCTTCAGGAGGGCAGACTAAAAATAGTTGATATTTAGCCTGATAGATGGAGGCTGATAAGGGATGTAAATAGTTCATAGATATATTTTGTGGGTTAGGACAATAGAGAATTAACACAGCTGGGAACTGCTCAGTCTTAGCTAACTCTGGAAGGAGGGCACAGGTCTGCAAGGTGGTATAGATACATTTAGACTGAGAGTTAGAAGAGCATCTGTAACCACTTGATTGTGGTTATTTTGTGCTTTTCATTTTAGTACTAATGTTCAGTCCTAAGCAAGTGTTCACCAATTGGGAAGGTGCCGAGAAGCAGGAAACAGAGGAATTAAGCCAGGAGGAGAACTGATGAAAGCTGAAATGACATGGCATAAAGGTTGGGAAGAGATTTCTAGGGGATGGGGTGGGGGACACTGAGTGCCCAGGGAAGTCATAGAAGCTTCCTGGTGTGCTGGGTTCTACTCAAGAAGGGAAAAGAAGGTGAAAGAGGGAATTCACATCACCCCTCCCTCTGGACATGCTGTGAGCCTTTCTGTCATTTATCCTCCTCCTGCAGACCTGGGGTGCTTGCTTGGCCAGGGCCAGGAGGTGACTGTGTAGGAGACTTGATGAAGTTGCCTTCCAGTGGTGCTCTCAGAGTAAAAAAAAAGTCACATTTAAGTTGGAATTTCTCTGCATAGGAGAGAACTGTATGTTTTAGTTCCATGTACAGCAAGGTGAAGCCCATCCATAGGAATAGTCCATACTGTTCTCTACTTTTACTGTCTTAAAAAAATCCCCTCAAAAGCTAACACTTCCCCTAGTCAACAGTATAAATTAACAGTTAAGAGTCTGAATATTTGTTTTGTCCCAGCTAACTAACATCACTTTGCACTTACAGCTTTGGGAAATGTAAGTCAGGTTTTTGGCTGTTTTATCCTTTTCTTTTCTTTTCTTTTCTTTTCTTTTCTTTTCTTTTCTTTTCTTTTCTTTTCTTTTCTTTTCTTTTCTTTTCTTTTCTTTTCTTTTCTTCTCTTCTCTTCTCTTCTCTTCTCTTCTCTTCTCTTCTCTTCTCTTCTCTTCTCTTTTCTCTTTTCTCTTTTCTCTTTTCTCTTTTCCTTTTGTGATGTATGGCAAAAGGCTTCAGGTTTCATATCAAGCTCTGAACACAGTAAAAAAAGCTGGACAGAGCCAGTTGTAATGACAGCTGCCTGTGTGATATTGACATACAGCAGGGTTTATTGTGAGGTTCTTTTAACCTAGAAGCACAAAACTTCTTGGATTAATATCTTTATATGTCAGTATATCATTCACTGAATGGAAAGAGGTGAGAGACTAGAGCCTTGACAGTGTTATGTGCTGGAAACTGTCTTGTGAAGACATCTTTCAAGCACTTGGCATTGTTAGGTTTTCAATGTCTCTAAGAATTAGATAAGAATGGAGGGAAAACTCATGACGCTGCAGCTAGAGCTAAGTGCAAATTTCTGGAGCTACTTTGATATGACTGGAAAAGAAAAAAATTCCACTTGTCTGGAGGAAATCTCTTTAGAGTTCATACCAGACTCAAGTTGGAAGCATAATTCCATCAGTGTTGCTCACAGATTCTTTTAAATTACCCTTTTATCTTTCCTTCCCAGCTCTATAGGTAGTTTTATTCCCCACAAATTTGTTGGAAGAGTGCATGCCACTAGAGTCTCACCAGCTTACATATCCTGAGAATCTTGTTTCCTTGCCAAAATCTCTTTGGATTCCTTCTGGTATGAAACAGGTTCTTGCTGTGATATGACAAGATGCATGTATGACAGATACCATATAACATCATTGCTGGTTTTGGATGACTTTATGGAATCAGTCTGAGACACCAGAGAGATTCTAGTTTAGCCCTATATTATTATTTACTTGAACTAATTTTTCAAACTCTAACTGTTAAACAGCCTTAGAAAGGTTGTTTAACAAGGTTGTATCCCTAGGAAAATATGGACAAACATATAATAGCACTAAGTGGAAGTAATAATTTTTGTTGGACATGTTTATGTTAAGCAAAGCAAAAAGATCCCCTCAAAACTCTCCCAAACACCCCCCTGTTTAAACACTTATATTTTAGCTGCCCAGTGATAAAATCTTAACAATGCTATGAAAGTAAAATAATGCCCAAAATCTATAATTATGTCTGCTGGAAGAGCAAGTTTCATGGAACCGTCTTGAGTCTGCAATATCTAATGGGTTTTTCTTTGACATTAGCCTGAATTGCAATAAACTGAATCTATCAGAGGTCAAACTAATTATGCAACAGTGCTTCTCCTGTGTGTGAACTTCAATGTTTTCCTTACCCAATGTTTTGTGCACTGTCTCTTTCAGCACTGCTCTTTTTACAGTAGAACTGTTGGACACATGTTAAAGCACATTATTTCTGTATTTGCATAAAGCGTATATTCATTTGAATATAAATTTAAAAAATCTAAAAAACCATATAGTTTTAAGATGCTTCAAAGTTCTTTCTCCCAAGCAAGAATGAGCAAACACTGCACATAAAAGAAGTAGAGACCTAGAAGTATTTTGCTATCTAACAGACTTACTGACCTTGGTTAATTTTTACATTCTTTGCCTGGCATCATTAAAAGACTGCCCCACATTTGGCTGGCATTTTTTTCACTTCAGCCTGGTAACTCAACTAGGAGTTTTGTCTAGACTGTCCCTACACTGAGACAGATGACTTTAATCAGCTGGTCTGAGGGATGTCCCACCCTCAGAAGCATTTCCCTCCCTCTCTTCGATACATCTTGAATTTAAGAGCTTTGAATAAGCGCATAACCTTTGAGTGATCACCTTGGGATAGCATGTAATGAACCTACACTGATTAGATAAGTGTGATTGTGACTCCAAGGTATTCCAAGCTTTTACCATGATGTATGTAGTGTTAATTATGGCTAGGCTTATTTTAAGTAATTAGCTCTACTAATGATCCTCTCTGCAATTAGTATTTTATTTAGTGATACTACAGACTTCATAATTTGGTCATGAGAAGATTATTATTTTTTCTTTTTTTTTCTTTTTTTTTTTAGCTCAACAATTTGTGTGATAGTAAAAAAAAAAGTATTTTCTAACTTGTATTAGTTATGCTATCTCTTGGACAGCATATATTTGAGATAAATAAGGAATGGGCAGTTTGTGCAGATTAAAAACATGTGATTTGAAACAAACATGCATTTAAGAAAAGGAAACATTTGGAACTTGTTAGCTTTGTGAACACTTCTTGCAAATAGATGTAATTCTAATGGTCTTAAGGATCTATGCAAGGAAGAGGAGGACTTTATCTTCTTTGACCTCTGAAGCAGAATGATTAGCAAATATTGGGACTTGATTTGTTGGAAAACAAGTGATCTCATGGTTTAAGTGGCTTTGTCAGTGAGTGCAGTAAGAATTATGAAGATGCAAATCACAGGGAATGAAAGAAATTTGGTTCCACATTGTTTTAATGTCATGAATGCTTTCAGAATGTGTTTACTCCAGTATTCTCTATGCTGATGTACAGAAACATCTGTTAGTCAGAGAAGTCCAAGTTTTAATAATTGTCTTGTCAAGGCACAAAAAGATCAAGTAGCTCGCTCAAGGTCACTCAGAGAGTGAGGTTTAGTTTGTGCTTGCAGAGAAGTATTGCTGGATCCCAGCCTTTTATTTAGCTGGTGGAGCCCATATTCTTCTTAATATTTAGAACTTGTTCCATATAGCACATGATTAAAGTGCCTGTGGCTGCAGCTTCAAAACCTACTGTTATTTGAGTTGGAAGCTAAAGCACTTCTCTTCAGAATGCAAATTAAAGGTATTAGATAGAAAAGTAAACAAATCATGACTTTGTAATATGTAGCTCTAATCATTTGGAAAAGCTGGGCTTGCAGAGGATAGTACAGCTGCTAGCAGCATAATAAGTAATGTGCAGCACTTTAATCCTGCTGTTTAGAAACATTTTTGACATTACTTCTAGACAACTGGGAACAGAAAAAGATCTATTTTTGTATTGTATATTTGCTATTTAACACAGCTAGTAGGTTTTAAAACATGTTATAGTCCTAATCTCCTTAAAATTTGTTATTTATTTAAAGATAAACCTTCACTTTGAGATTTTTTTTTAATTTAAAAGATCTCTGAAAGGAATATTTTGGAAATAATTTCTTCCTTTTTAAAGATGAAATCTGTGACTATTGGAATAACAATTTATTTTAATAAAATTTTAGGTGTGTGATGCTGCAGAATGTAAAATTTTTTGGATATTCATTCCAGTCAGAAGTAATTTGGAAAAATCATTGTAGTGGATTGCTCAGGAGTCCAGCCAGGTTGATACAAATGTGTAATATCTGTATTTAAGTCGTAAAATCATGAGATTTTTCTTAGCAATTAAGAGCAAGCTGAAGTCCTTTACTGTCCTGGCCATAAGAAGATGCTAAGAATAATCAGGAACAGGACAAGGATGTGTTGGTACCTTCTGTAATCTCCCAATTCTACCTATTTATTCTGTCAGCTCAGATTTCCTGGATGTGTGGCTTTTCTATCTTGTAACCTTCAGTGGATCTGATCATTAAGTGCGTATCGTCCCCTTCCTGGTGACGATGTGCGTGTGCCTTCTCCTCCCTGCTCCTGGCCCAGGAGCTGTGTCAGTGTGCCACACTCTGCTTGTTCCAATGGTGGCTCTTACCACCTGCACTTGGTGGCCATTGGGTGGCTCTGTGTAGTGGAAGCTGCCCCGTGTAGCTGAACCCTTCCTCATGTTATCCAGAATTGTACACCCTCTTAAATTTTCCATATAAATCAACCTAAAACTTACCTTTTAAATTTCTTCAGTGATTCTCCTCAGGTTGTATTTAAAAAGATATTTTACAGCCTTGCCCAAGAGGCCTGTTTGTGCATTCGTGTTTGCACTGCTTTCAATGTTTAACAACCCAGCTCCCAGCATTCCCATCAGGTCATTTTTATTTGGAAAACTTTGAGTTTGTTGCCTATGCAGTGGTCTTTAGGCCATGATAGAAGGAAGATTCACTTTGAACTACGTTTGATTAACTGTTTTTCACTGTTCTTGTTTCCTTGTTTTTAATGTCCATAATTTAATCTTATTCTTAATTTCCTTTATTAAAAACTAGAATGCTATGAATATAAAATCTCAGGTTCCCAAATATTACAATGACAGGGCTGGAAAAAGAGTAGATATTTTTAGTACATTAATATTACAAATTTTAAACAACCCTGGTACCTTGCTGCACCGTTTCTGTTCCTGTTCCCTTTATTTTTTCAGACAGATGGATCTGAAAAAATAAAGCACAGTGAAATTGCCAATTAAAAAAATCTATTTCAGTCGTGAAGCTTATCCTGAATAAATAGCTCACTTTTCTCAGAATCATAAAATTAAATATAGAATTTCATGCTTTTTTTAATTTTAAGGGTGATGTTGGCAGCCTTCCACAATATTCTCCAAAACATTCAGCTTCATCAAATCTCAGGCTGTGGTGAGGTATTTGGCACAAGGTCCAGTCTGGCAGAAACTGACTGTCCTTGAGCATTCATTGCTGCTCTTGTGTCTGATCACCCAGTCTTCTGAAGTGTCTCTGTGTATAAGCTGCAGAGGTGCATGTACAAATGTGACTGATATTGGAAAATATGTCTTTAAAATAAATGTTGGCCTGCCACACTTTATCCATTTCAACACTTAGATGGTGAAAAAATTGATGTAAAAGGACTTGGAACACTGCTAAGAGTCTTTTCCATCGGAAAGGAAGGTGAAGCATGGTACTAAGCAACTGCTAGGGAAAGTGGCTTAAGTGGTGAGATACAGAGTGACTCCTGTCCAGAACTGTCCTGAGGTACTCAGCTGGCCAAAACCAAAATTTGCTCTACTTTTGGGAACAAATATCACTGCCAGTCTCAGGCATTTGAAAATCGTGAATCAGGCTTAAAAAATCACAAAGATTCAAAAATTCACTAAGAAGAAAAGAAGAACTTTTAGATACAGTATGCATTTGAAGACATTTGTACCCTGTTTTTTCAGTATTTCCTGTACATTGCAACATGTTTTCCTAGTAATCTTCCATACCCTTGAGGGTTAACAGATACTCTTAAAAAGGGAGATTTTCATGAGGTAACGTGACTTGAAGAGCTTGGGCTTTGTGAAAAGCATTGCCTATCAGAAACTTGGATAATACACTCAAAAGGGTTAGCAATAAAGAGTAAAAGAATGGGAAAATGAAATACAAAGGCTTCAGAAAGCTTAAACTGCCTCTTTGAGTGAGCTGACAGCACTGTTACTGAAATTAAAGTGAGGCTGGCCAGATGAGAAGAGACTGTAAAGATTTTATCGATTAACCTTGTGCAGGGAACACACATCTCATTTTTCCTGGTAAAACAGAACAGGCTCCAAAGAATAAAATGTGGTGATTTAGAAAACTGCTCAAAAGAGAAGCAATGACAGGATTTATGGCATTCCTAAAAACACAGAAAATAACTAAAATGTGGAAATGTTGTCTCTGTCACTTATACAGTCCTTGCATTTTGATAGTCGTATGTAAAGATCTTATAGGGCAGAAACACAAACCCCCTCAAGATACGCTGTTTTTTGTTTCTAGAATTATCAAACTCAGCAATAATTTTTTACAGGCAGCTGGGAAGAACAATGAGGAGCTGTATAAGAGCAAAATTATCTATTCCGATGACAATTACTACCCTGAAGTTCAGAAAATTTGGAGACATTTTGGAACTAAGCAAAACCATCTTAGGAAAGGGAATAAGGGCCTTCATTTCATAATCATCTCAACTAAGATGAATATTATTATATAAGAACAAAAGACCCTAGAGAAACAATTGCCAATGCTTGACAGTTCGGGCATTGTGATTCTTTAGAGAGAAGCAGCAGAAGGGTTGAACATCCAGTCTGAAGTATTTAGACCAACATCTACCTTTATAGAAAATTCACCTAGATTTTTAGACATGAGGCCTGACACACATTGGCATTCCAGAAAGGGAAGCAGAGAGAAAGAAGTGAAATATGAAGTCCGGATGCTCTATTATGTCCAAAGAGCAAAAAGGACACCCAGGGGAGGAAGTATAAAGCTGCCTTTTTCTGAGTTGCAGTGTTCCTGCATCCAGACCCTTCAGGAACTTCCAGCAAACTTAAGGCTGTTTGGGGTTATGTATTATCTGGCAATGGACTCGAGGGTGCAATAAAGCAGCTGGGGATCAGCTTAGAGAAATACTATCTCCTGTGGAGGCAGCAAGAAGAAGGGGAAATTCTGAACCTAAATTTCTCATTTTCTAGTAAGCATAAGAGCATCTCTACAGCTGTATTAATCCCTTGCAGAATGGATCTGTCAGGCTTAAAAGCAAAATCTTTGGGCTGTGGAGCCACACCATCAAAGTAAGCAACAAGCTTTATAAACTCCATGTTTTACATTGTGCTGTAATGGTAGGTTTAATAACCAGATGTCAAAGATGAATATTATGGATACCAGGAAGTGAAATAAACAATGGGATAAAGGTATTAAAAAGAAAAGGCAGTGTGCTGGGTAAAATGTGCAAGGAAATACTGATAGAAGAAGGGGTAAGTAAGCAGAGGAACATACAGACAGCCTAAGTCAACTCCATCCATTTCAGACTTGCCTTGTCCTTTGCCTTATTCTGAAAAGTAAAAGAGCAAAAATCAGAAAAAAAAAAGGTTAAATATGTTGCAGCTTTCTGAGCTGTTTCTTTTTCCTTCATATTCTTCTAATACGAAGCAAAAGTTTTATGGGCAATCTTATGGGAAGGCAATTCTTTGTCTACTTGGGCTGTTAAAAATAGTAGTCATAGCTCTCATCCTACTGATCCTTGAAGTCACACAGCTTTTCCATCCAAATGAATTTGAGTTCAGGGATTACTAGCTTAAGTTATTTGCTGATCCTAAGCAAGTGTTAGGATCAATCTGTTTTCACCAGTCAGAATGTATATATTTATATATATATATTTTCTGGGTGTATATTTATACCCAGAAAAAATGTAGTGCATTCTTTATTGCACTGTACTGGGTACATTTGTATTGCTGTATCAGGAACCCAAACTTCGAACAAAGGCTTGCATTTTTTGGGAGGGTCTGCTTTTTTCTTTCTTTGGTGTCTTCGCTTATAGAAGTAGGTCCATACCTACACATTAATGAATACAATAGCCCTTATGTCTTTCATGTGGGAGAAAAGTGATGGTGTTTTTCTTCTTTGCATTAGTTTACTTTTCAGGAATATTAACATGAATATATAGATTTTTGTACAAGACTTTGTGGCTTGATTATGAATCACTAATATTGAGAATTTAATAAGTGACATTTAATATTTTAAGGTTATAGTGAAAGAAATTTTGTTTATTATTAACATAGAAAGAACTTTAAGAACTAAATGTCACAGGATATCTACAGTATTAATTGTCAATTAACCTTTCTGAGTGTGGGCTCCTAAAACTCAGACGCCAGCAAGGGGAGAAGCACATGAAAATTAATCAGCAGGTTATGAGCTAAAACTTCTGGACCTCCTCAGCTGTGCTGTACTTAGTTACAGTGGTATGAACACCAAATTATCTAAGCACTAAGCCCAAGACACAGCCAACCAGCCATAGGGACTTTAGGGCTGAATAGATTCTGCTTTGTTCAAATATAGCTAATACAAGCAACACATCTGCTGATGGTTAGAGATCTCAGTGTGGCTGAGAGACAATGTATTGTAAATTGTACGAGCAAATTACTGTTGGCTCTGTCTGTTACTATGACAGTAATAGTGTGTAAAATATGAAGCTACAGCCAAGGTCAGGTTGGACAGTATCTCAGTGAGTAAGATACTAAGGTATGGTTTTCAGTGTTATTCTGGCCAAATATAAATTTATGCTTACTATGTTTTTTAATGTGGCACAGCTTAGGTCTCTGAAGACAGAACAGAACAGAAAACCATGCTGGTCTTAATTCTCAGTTGATTTATTTAAAGATAATAATAGATGCAAGTAACCCTGTGTAGATAGCTGTTTCATATGGAATATTTACCCCTGTTCTCTACAGCCTTGTCATAACAGAGCAAAATCTACAGAGGCACTCTGCTTATGTGAATTTAACAGATGACATAACTCATTGGTGCTAAGATTTGCTTGCATCTGAGCTGTCAGAAATATGAGATCATCCTTCTTTCTTGCTTAGGCTGACCTTTTCCTCTAGAAAATATTTAAACCATAATTTCCATTACAGTCCCACTTTCAGCATTGCGTACATGAACAAAAAGGACAGACTATCTTAAAGAAACAACACTTTCATCCTCCTCTCCAAACTTGAAAAAGTACCTGTCCTGACATTCCACATCACACGTAAAAAGTAAATAAAGAAGAGAGAACAAGGTAAGCTAGCAACTAGTTCTGAACTGTCAAACAAACAAACAAACAAACAAAATAACTGTCTTAGCACCCCGAGACTCCTCAAGCATGTTTGTCCTAACTTGTTTCATATGTTATTCACCTTATGCTGCAAGACATGCTCAGTTACTTATAATTTCACTACCACAGTCTACCAATCATTTCAGTTTATTTTCAGCTGTAATATGTTTAGTTACACACCCAGGGGTAGCAGAGTAGAAGGGTGAAAGCTCAAGCAACTAGATGACAAATTAATGAATCTTGTATTTGAACTCAAGAATGAGGATTTAAAAGAGTCTAGAGCTAACCTATTCCTAGGTGATCCAGAATAACTGAGCTATGCCCAGAAAACTGCGGACTTTGGAGTATGATGGTGGAAATCACTATCTTGCTCCTGCAGGTAATTTTATAACAATGAATTTGGAAGGTAGAGTAGCATAGCGACTTTGTTGAGACATTGTGCACTTTTGGTTTAGCAACACATATTTTTAAAAATGCAACAATGCCAACTGCAATTGTTCTCTACCTGAAATTCTTGAATTAGTCGTATTTTCTGATACTAGATTCCAGAGGACAAGCAGTGTTAGAATGCTGGAAAACTGACTGGCCCAACAAAATGTGATGTTACTGGTTCCTTTATTGTGTGGCGAGGTTGAGCGCTTTCCTCACATCATTGTCAGGCTTGCTGGCTTTTCTCGATCTGGAGTTCTGCTTAGTAATTGTCTGTCCAGTGGTCTTGCTCTCTTGTGCATCTCTTTGAAGTGTTTCAGTCACTGGATGTCTGAGCTGCCAGGCTTCAACCTCTGAATGGAGGGCTAGTAACCCTACATGATTCCTTGGTATATGCTGCTCTCCAATCTTTTTTTTAGCCTCTGAAATCCTTCTTGGATAGAGTCAGCCTGCTCCATTCCTATTTAAATGCTGAATATTATATTGCTTGTCCAGGCTTCCTCTTCCTCAATGGTCTCAAAGGGAGCTTCTGATTTTTTTTCTCATTTGGAGCTTCTAATTTCTTCTTTTCTCATTTGTGACTTCAAGCGTGTGTGGAAATTTGTCATGATCCTTTTGTCATTTTTGCACTTCTTCCCCTTTCTTCCTACTTTCTACTGTCTTCCTCTGCTTGCTCTTTCTCTTTTGTCCCTTGCCCCCATACTTCTACTGATCTCATCCTGCAGATAAACACCTGCTTTTCTGAGATGCCAAGGTCAGATGTTGCAAATGGCTTTTTTTTTTTTTTCCTTCCTATTCCTTTGATTTAGTCCCTCGGGGCTAAAGTTGTGAGCAGAGGGCAATGCTGCAGAAAACACCTTTGTGAACATCTACAATATATTTAAAAGTAGTTCATAAGACAGCAATCAGCAGAGTAGATACAGATGCAGTGGTCAAAATTAGCAACCTTCCTGTCTTTCTTATCAGGGTACACCACCTCCATCACTTGAGCATCCTCAGATTTAGTGATGTTCCTCTGATGGACACCTCCAGCACAAACTAGTGTGGTCAGGACAAATAACCCAGCACTTCACAAATATGCTGTTCTCTGCTAAAGAGTGGGAAACCTAGGTCAGTTCTTCTCTCAGAAGAGCTCTGAAGGAGAAGGATATTAACCAACCATTTTAAGAGGCAGTTTCCAATCTTCCTTTTGAAGCTGGACTGCTCTGTAGAAATACATGCAAATTTCATGTAACTTGATAGTTGTCTTTGTATCTGAGTAAGTGAATGTTACTTGGGGGAGACAAGAGCTGAGCTCTAATCAAGTCTTTTAGGTCTCTATACTATTTTACCTGAAATTAAAACCCCAAATAGACAGGGTGTAAGACACTTCTCTGTAGCATTTTCTGTTGGTTTTCCAGTATGGTCCCCATTCTCAATCCAATCTTCACCTGCCTGATAGCCCTGTGCAGAGTGTAGAGAGCACCAGTGGTTGTTCAATGCTGTGGATTTGACACTAATGGCCATGCAGTGTGTAAGACAGTCATCATTTACCTGAGTCCCTTTGTAGATCAAGCCCTGGCTGTCTTATTAAAATAATGAGAAAAGGCATGGACAGGGGGCAATCCATCTGCAGTCCTCAGAAGCTTGTTCCTAACAGTGGTCCCAGATTCTCTTCCAGATTGGATGATGTCCTCCTCTACACCTTTGTAGTTCTGCCCAGTCTGCAGCTTCTGCTCTTTGTTTTATTTCACTCAAATGTTCTCAGTCGCCAGCTGGTTCTCCTATCCCAGTCACTGGATCACAAGGCAGACTAGGGCTGAGTGACATACTGAGTAGTATCTCAAAAGGCAGTAAATAAAGGCTTATTTATTCAAAGGAAATGAAATACATAATAATGAACAAATTAATTGATTTTAGCTTAAGAAAATAAGTCTAGTGAGATTTATTTGAAGTGCAGATCTTTTTTGTAGGTGTTTATTTTTTTGAAAAGTGCATGGATGCCAAAGTTCCAGATTTTTTTTTTAGAATAAGTTCATGAAGTTGTCAGATGCGACTTTGAAGCTTTTCCCAAACTTTTGAAAGTAATAAAACTGGGTGGGTTCAGTGCCTCAGATGGAATCTCCTAGACGTAAAATCCATCTACTAAGGTGTTTCATATTTTCTAAAAGCCAAAATCGTGCAAACTGCAGCCCGAACGACGAGGTGCTTGTTAAGCGTAGGCAGAAAACAGTGTCAAATGTTCTTTAGGCTGCCTTCCATAATCACTTGTTGGCTCCAATCCTGCAGGACCTCCTAGAAGGAGGTCTTGGCCATGTTCTAAAATAATACATTTATCCATAAGCAGCAAAGGCTACAGCTGCAGCCTGGTGTTTGTGTGAGATTTAAACACCAATGGAAAGGTCTTTTAACTTCTCTGAATTCCTCATTAAATTGCTGGTGTGATTTTCTGCAGCCACCTCAGCTAGGAGTAGCAGTCCAACAAAGAAGTACTGGGAGAGATTGGCATTGTATAATTCCTTTTGAAATATGGCAAACAGAGGAATAAATTTGGATCCCCCATCAAGAAAAATTGGAGCAGGAAAAGTATTTTCACCACTAGCTGCTGCGGGGATGGATTCTGTGGGGACAGCTCTCCAGCAAGGAGCTGGTGGTGAGAAGTTCAACAGAAGACTGTAGTCTCAAAGTGCTGCATGTCTTTGTGGATGCTGTAGTCTCCTTAAAAAAAAAAAAAAAAAAAAAAAAGGAAAAAAAAAAAGCAACAAACAAACAAGAAATCCAACTAAAAACTTCCTTAAGAGCAATATTTTCCCTAGCTGGGCTTTCCCCTTTTTAACACATGAGCAAGTCTGCCTTTGCCATCTGTTCAGACCTCTGAGAGCTGCAGAGAAAACAGGATAGGAGCTTCAGGGCTGTATATCTATGTGTATGATTATGAACAGGTTTATTTGCCTAAGGAATAATCAAAACCAATAGCCTGAGACTGAAGCCAGAAAAAGTCATATTGGAAATAAGACGCAAGGTTTTAACAGGGAAAGGACTACAGTCTTTTCCCTGTTAAAATACCCTATAGTGGTATTTTCCAAAAGCTTTGGAAAATACCACTGTAGGGAATGTTGGTGTCTCCATCTCTGGATATCTGCAAATCAAACCATGGCCCTGGTGCCTGACTGATGTGCTGCACTCACAGGAGTCAGCCAAGCCCAACCTGCTGAGCCCAGCACAGGAGTAACTGGGTGTGAGTTAAAGACCTGTGAGGTCAGACTTTGGGATCCAGATCTAGCATGTTCTCCTCACCTTTTGGGTATGAGAAGCCTTTTAAGGAAAATAAGAGCATTGAGATACATCCCAGCTTGAGATTGACAGGCTTGACTTCTACATCTGCTTGTTTTTATTAGATGTGTAATGACATAGTTAAGTGGTATAATAAATAGTTTTATTTCAAACCTAATGTGTAGGAGCTTCTGAAAGCAGTTTCCCAAGGTTAGCATGCACCCGATTTGTAGAAATTTCCTGAGGCAAATGTAGTCAATTTTGTCATATTTTTATCACCTCTTCTAGACTGTTACAGATTTCCTACCTGGTCCTTGTGAAGTGAGAGTACATCTACCATATGAAGAAGGCCTGAGTCTGTTGGATGCAAAATGTAGGGCTGTGTGACACATTCAGGTGAACTGAAAGGGGTGGGACCATCTGCTCAGTATTAGGATGAAATTTTCAGTCAGTGACAGTTAATATTTCTTTCTCACACATGACCAGAAATATTTCACCTTTGGAAAATACCATCTGTTTTCAAAAACTAAAACTAAAAAAAAAAATCAGAGTTTGATTTTCATTCTTGCAATGATTATCCTGACATGAGTCCACGGTGGCACTGGATGGGCCAGATTTGGATGTGAGTGTGAGTGACAGCTGTAAAAATCAGCCCTGTTACCAGAGAAAATACTTAAAGAGAGGGAAAAAAAGTAGAAAACAACTGGAATTAGAAACATTTTTCCCTAACATCCCTTGAAGAGAAATATGTGCCTATATCCCTGTCTTGGAGGTGAAGTTTAAAGTGTGTTTGATTTTATTTTGTTTAGAATATCTGTGATTCTGTTGTTACTGTGTCCAAAAATCTGCATTAGATATTTTGTCACATTTTAAAATCCATCAAACTTTCTAAATGTTGCACAAATCTGCTTAGTTATACAAAGCTTTTCTTAAAGGATTAAGCAATTTGACGTTCTCTTGACTTCGGAAAGGCCACAAGATTTATGTGTTTGATAGAGATCTTAGAGTAAAAATGATCATTTGGTTATGGAATTAGGGAAAGAAATCAGATTGTGGCTAAGATGAATGTTCATGTTGATAGGTGGATATTGGGCCTGAAAAACTTTGTACTGCTTGTGACTTTTTTTTTTTTTTTTTTTTTTTTTTTTTTTTTTTTTTTTTTTTTTAAATTTTATTGGCCTTTATATATTTCTTTCTTCCCAGGAGAAGTTGAATCTGGTTGGAAACTGTACTGGGACACGCATATGGAGGGGTAACCACTGGTGTGAGTCCAGTAGATGCACCAGTCAGAAGGGAAGGAGAATCCAACAGTGTAGCAGAGGACATTACCCAAAGAGATTCTGGAAAAGAAAGGTCATCAAACTATGACACTAAAAGACACTGTAAAAAGAATTTAAGAGCAGGTGTAGAGCAGAAGGAGTGTGAGTGAGTGCAACTGAGCATCTGCTCACATAATTATGTTTCTCCTTCCCGTTCAGATTCAGTAGCGCAGAGCATTCACCATATCCTGGCCTAAAATACTCTGAAGAGCTTCTGTGCTTTGCTAAGCATTTGTGACAGGTTGTCTTAGAGGCTGAGCACATTTCAGTGGTCCCTGTGTACATTGGCCATGTATCAGCTGAAATTTGTAAAACGATTTGGAATCCAGGGGCCATAACTCCACGTAATGTAAGGCCATTATCATGTTTGCTATGAAAGCTAGATTTGCTGCCAAAAATGACAAAGTCTCCTTTAAGCTTTGAAAGACCGTAGCTAGACTCTCCATTAAAGCAGGGCAAGAACAAAGCAAAATCGGACTAACCAGTAATTTTTGTGTTGTCTTGGCACTGCCTCTTCTCCCTGTAGGCAATGTTGATCCTTTTCCTTTTCACCTTCTTCCTCTGAGTTCTCCAAAGTCCGTGGCTGTAATCGTGGGGTGGACTTGGCAGCAGTGTGTAGGACCTGGAATGTGTTTTTCCAGCAGCCATGTCTGGCTTTGTGGCTGAGCTCTTTGGCTGACGCTGCGGCTGGCTCTGCTGGCAGACACATCTTTGGGGGCTGTTTTGGGTTCACAGGGCTGTCAGCTTACTTTCTGTTCTGCCCTGGATGCATTTTTTTCTTGAGTCACACTTCCTTTATTGTGTTTTTGTTTTTGTTTTTGTTTTTTTTTGGAGGACTATGTTTATGGACAAACTTTCTATTATGAAAACACCTGATACAGCAAAAATCTTTCTGTATTTCAGTGTTCTTGTAATTGTTTCCCTGGGAACCAAGTGTAAATGTGCACATTTGCTCAGAGAAGTAGTTGCTGCTGTACACATGGTCATTTCCAAATAAAGCTGCTCAGCTTGGGACCATCTTTAGCAATTTCTGTCAGAGTCAATGTGGTGAATCTCAATTTCCATGACAAATAGTGTCCTATTGTGCCCTTTGCTGAAATAAGACCTAAATCTGCAAAGATATTTAGGTGGCTAACCATTATGAAGGTGCTTCATTTCCACTGACCCTGATGAAGTGCACTAACTGCTTTTGAGGATGTGGGCATTAAACCCTGCAGAGAGCTGGAGCCAGCAGGTCATGGCTGTGATGCCTGCTTGGCAGGATGGATTCTCTTTCTCAGTTGTGGATTTCCACCCATTTGCCCTTTTGTTGACTGATTGCTCTGCTGAAATTTTCGGTATATTTCTGTGAGTAGTTTCACCAGGAGATAAGATAGTAAACTGAAAGACCCTCATTGGATCCTGATGAGGCTTCTCCACTTTTTTTTAGCTTTCTCTGATATTCTGAAATATATTTTCCGTGACCAATTTTTGTTTTCTCTCTCACATCTTTCTTCCTCCTCTTCTTCTCACTTTTCCTGCTTTTACTTTCTATATTCATGCTTCTGGGATGGCCTGGAAAGTAAAAATAAAAAAAAAAAGAGCTAAAAAATTAAAGCACTGTTAATTGCACAAAATACTTCAATTTGAAAAAGCTGTCTCTGCCTTTTAGAAATGCTTTGAATGGAGAATGTTGGTAACTGTAATCTTAGTAAGTGGATTAAGGCAACAATTCTCAACCTATATTCAAATTGTTTTTTGGAAAAAGGTTTATATTAGGTACTGTTTTATATTTTTATATTAGATACTCTTACAAGCATTTTGCATCTTGGTGTCTGTACCCCTTAGCTGAAGCTGTGAGCGTGTACTCTAGGCTGTACCAACATATCAGCAAAGTTCCTTTGACTTGTACCCTCTTTTGGCTGTGGACCCTGGTTCCTAGCTTTCCAAGTTCCAAGTAGAGGCACTTGCTTACTACTGGACTTTTTTTTCCTCATAAGGGACAGCTCTTAGTATAATCTCCTTTCCTGCATTGTTGAGTAGCTGATTGACTAGTATGGAAGTCAGTCCCCCTAAGGACTTCTGTAAGACCTCTGACCTCCCCTCTCCCTGGGGAAACTATATAGTCCCTTCCAGTACCTAAAGGGGGCCTACAAGAGAGCTGGAGAGGGACTTTTTACAAGGGTCTGTGGTAATAGCACAAGGGGGAAATTGCTTTAAATTGAATGAGAGACAATTTAGGCTTGATATAAGGAAGATGTTTTTTACAGTGAGAGTAGTGATGCACTGGAACAAATTGCCCAGAGAGGTGGTACTTGCCCTGTCCCTGAAAATATTCAAGGCCAGGCTGGATGGGGCCCTGAGCAACCTGGTTCTAGTAAGAGACGTCTCAGCTTATTGAAGGGGGGTTGGAACTAGATGACCTTCAAAAGTCCCTTCCAACCCAAACTGTTTCTTCCAACCCATTCTGTTCCTTATGTCCTTTAATTGGCTGAGCTCGAGTCCAGTTATTTCCAAAGCAGATTTTTTTGAGGCAGATTTTCCCTGGAGTTCACCTAGAGTACATTTTTATCTTTTACACCTTCTAATCCATCTTTAAAACACAGAAGCAGGACTAAGAAGGAATTAGTAAATAGCAATATGGCTTTGTGTAAGAGGAGTGGGAATATCAAGTTCTTTCTTTGCAAATAAATGGGAATTCCAGCCTTTTGACAAGGAACAAGCCTTTCTTCTTACAACAGCAGGGCTGAGTAGCAAAGGAGAAGTACAAAAGAACATTTCTGAAGCTGCAGAGGAAAAGAAGACTCCCTGAATTCTAGATTACAAATGCAGAAGATGCTGTTTTTTTGTCAATAGTTCCAACTTTGTGTCCTAAACAATTGTGTAGGAACAACTTTGTTTGTTGGTTTGTTTTAAATGTGCAGTGCTATTGGTTTTATTATCTGACATAAAATATTTTCAGGAAGTGTTTATGAGTATAGTTTGCATAAGAGTGTTATTTTGTTTGCTCTAACATTTTAGAAAAGTAGGGTTAATTGAGGTAAATGGCTATTTCAATTAATTGAGTGACCACTTGTCTTTTGCATTTTGATTTATAAATATCACAAAGGAAGATATTATCAAACAATAATAGCTGTCAAGCTCTCTTGCCAGCCAGACTGAAATAGATATTTAATTTTTTTTCAGTGGTTTGTCCAGTTTACTCTCTAAGATACAAGGAAAAACAAGATTCCTGCTGCTTTTCTTCAGATATTATCTGTAATTAACAAAGCTCATTGTTAAGAATTTCCCCTAATATATTCATTTTCTGTATTTTTAGTTACACCTTCTTGTTCTAGTCCAGTTAATTATTCCCTTGCTGTTTGCCCTCTTCAGATACCTGAAGTGTTTAACATATGGCTTTTGGACATTGTGCAAACAATCAAACATCATTCCTTTAATGTCTCTTCATAAATCAACCCCCCAGCTGTTTAATTATTTTTGTGGCTTTTTTTTTCCCCACATGCCCATCTCTTTCTGCTGCCTTTTTCTTGTATTAAAATATCCAGAACTGTGCAGTGATTCCTGCATATAATCCCCCCAGAGGGAGGTTGAATCATTCACCATTCACTGGTACACTATCTATGACCACATACATACCTAGCTGTGAACTTCAATTTGGGTTGCTCTCTGAGACATCTGATAATCTGGGGCTTTGAAACATGTCTTTAATTCTGGTTAAATGAGAAAATCATCTTGGACTGTTTGAAAGCCTGAATTAATGCATTTATGGTATTTAGAAATTTTAGAAGAGATGCTGTAAACTAATGAGCACAGATTTGCATAACAACCGACTGCAAATAAGGACTAAATGTGATACTCCAATGTCAGAGAAGGAGATCTACATGGAACAAATGTTTTGACATGGCATGTAGGAAAGAGATGTAGTATTCACATACATGGAAAGATAATTGGTATTAATGAATCAGGAAAATAAATCTGGAAGGATCTAAGACATCGCCTCCTCCGTTATCCTGTCTAGAGGTAGGATGCAGTATAGCTGTGAGTAGTTTATCTTTCCTATTATTATGCATGTCTGCTAAAGAGGCTGTAATTCCTACTGCAAATCTATTCCAGTATTTACAAAGTAATCCTACTAGAAGTTTTTTTCTATTTTTCAACCTGTATAATACTGATGTTTGATTAAAAGTTGACTTTTTTCTACTTGAAATGACAAAGCTGATGAAATATGAGGCTGGGACCTGGGTCCACCTGTTCCTTGCAACAACAAAAAGAAAGACATGAAAGAAATATCATTACTATGTGGCCTATCATTATTAATCTACTTCTCTCGTCACAAAATATTTGAGCAGCCATAATCAGTGCTCTTGAGAATAACTGTCTGTGAGGGAGATGCTGACAAGGAGAAATGCTATTAATTCAACAAGAAAGGTTTTATCCATGCCAGAGACCCAGCTGCTGATAAAGCTGATTGCAGTAGTGCTGTGCTGATTTGCTGCATCCAAAGGTCTGTGATTTGTGTAGACTGAGTTTGTTTGGAAAATAAAAAAAAAACCCAAAACTGTGGTGTAATTTTTGTGCCTTACATGTGTTCCCCAAGTTTCCTCTGAATTAACTAAACTTCACTTGCAAAATACTATTTATTAGAAAGTGTTTTAACAGATAAAAATAGCAGGGCAAGATGCAAAGCCTGCAAAACTGCCCTGGAAGTACTGTAAGAAGCTCTTTCTATTTAAGTTAAATTTAGAATACTAAATTATTTGGGGGGAATGGGGTATAAGTACATTGCAAGTGATTTGCACCTTTATTGATACTTCAGTTCCACGTTCTAGCTAGCATCAGGAAATTCAGGGAGACATCATGGAAAAAATGCTACCCAAGTCTAGAAAATTTTTAGTGGTCTGGGAAATGGGCCAAATTAGATATTCAAAGCAAAATATAGCACAACTTTTGAAATTCTCAGAAGTATTCCAGTTTCCATGTAAGTATTACCATTCACAGGAAATGTAGTACAGACATGCACATGGGTCATCCTTATTCAAAATCAGACTCATTTGATGAATAAGTAAACACAGTTTAAAAGTAGGTGCTTATTTCTCATTTTTGAGGTGTGGTTATTGTAGAAATTAGATATTCAGATGATTACATGCCATACCCTGTGGCTCTTTGCTGCTCGTAAATGAACTAGTATTAATATTCTCTCTGTGGATAAGCCTGGGAATTTTTTTCCAGATTTTGTTGTCAGAAAACATGTAAGAACTGCTTCATGCCTCAGAGAAGAGTGCAACAGGTAAGAGTAATTCTTTGGAATTTGCCCCTGTCAAATAGGAATAAGGTTATCAAATGTGTCAAGAGTGTGAGCCAACATCCTCTCTGATGTTGCTTTTAAAAATAACAAGAAAGGAAATCCAATAAAATGGCCCCATTGCACAACTCCATAACAGAAAATCACAGCCAAAATGCCACATAACCTTGTAGAGCTTGGATTACACTACCTCACTTCAAGCACTCAGCTGAAATGCCTAAGTAAGAAGAAAAGTTCTTCAGGAAACTTTGACTTATCTTCATACAGTCAATGGAAAGTGATGGACACCAGTAGAAGGCAATATAGGTCTTCAAGTCTAAACTGTAGTGCTGGTAGACAAAACTTCTTCTTTATTCCCCAGATCAAACCTGAATATGTATCTTAATTAGAAAAAGTAATTCAATTTACCAAGTAAACTAAAATGCACACCTTAGTAGTCTGCCTTAATCACACAGACTGAAACTTTCCCACAGCCCTTTCCCAGTCAGCCTCACTGTGGGATATTCTGGAGAAAGGGATACTGATGTACAACAGATCCAAAAAGCAGTAAAATTAGATTCTGGGGGAAAAGTAAGGAAAGAAAACTTTGGAATCAAGATTTTCTTACCTAAAGGGTCCTGTATCTAACATGATCCTTTCTTATTTAAACTGCGATCCAGACTTGTTAGTGATGGAATTCCTGCTCTTTAAGGATGACATTTAGAACTGTATAGAAAATTGTTTTATACTACTCAAAATGTTTGAAACCCACAACCAAGAATGCATGTTTCTCTATATTGTGGAATTTGAATGTACATATAAAGTATATAATAATCTATTATATTTTTCAAATACATTTCTAGTTTTGTAAGCCCATGCCACCATTGAATTCTCCTATCTTAAGTGTAACAGAGAATTAAAGCTGGAGGCCTTCAACTAGGAACTTTTTCAAGGATAACTGTATCTAGCAGTATGTGCAGTATGTGCTAAACAATAATCCTCTACATTGTCTCTATTTTACTGAAGTTTTGTGTTCTGAAAGTGATATTTCCCTCTTGTAACTGACCCCTTCTAAATGTGGGTAGGATACACCTAACCTAGTCAGCTTCATCTCCATTTATATTCAATGAAAAAAATGGGCATCCCCAGGGAGAAAAAGTATCTGTGCCTTTCTTTTCCTAAAACAGAACCACAGAGTGGTGCAGGTTAGAAGCAAACTCTAGAGTTCATCTAATCCAGTTCTTGGCTCAAACCCAGGCCAGTTGCTCAGGGCTTGTCCAGCCTGGTTTTGAAAATCTCCTGGGAAACCTATTCCAGTGTTTGATCAGCCTGTGGTAAAAAGTTTTCTCCTTTTATGTGATCAGAATTTCTGACTCAACTGAGCTCCAAGTGCCTTCTCTTACATCTCATTTTGTGCCTGTGTACCTCTGAGAGAAGCTCCCTCTGTCTTTCTTATTCCCTTTCCTGAGCTAATTACAAGCACCAGTAAGGTCCACCTGAGCCTTCTCTTCTGAAGGCTGAACAAACCCAGTTCAGGCAGCCTCCTGCTGTGCCCCCTGGGCATTGGTGTCCTGCTCATCCTTCTGGCCCTCCACTGGGCTCACTCCAGCCACATCCATGTCTTTGTGGTACTGAGCAGCCTAAAACTGGGTGCCCTACTCCAGGTGCAGTCTCACAAGGGCAAATGGAGGCAAACATTTTGGCTTGCAGAAACAGTATTAATTCTTGTCCACACGGTTCATTTGGCTTTCTTTGCTGCAAAGGGACACTGCCAATTTTCATTCAACATATTCTCCATCAGGGTGCCCCAGTCTTTTTCTGCCAAGCTTTTCCAGATGGCTTGAGTCCCAGCCCTTATTGCTGCCTGGAGCTACTCTCTCACAGATACAGGACCCTGTATTTGCCTTAGTCCTATCAGCACAATTTCTTCAGCTTGTCCAGGTCCCTTTGAACTGCAGCCTGTGCTCCTGCATATTTTCTGGTATTACCTGCAAAGAGGTTGAGTGTTGTTAGCAAAGAGTGAACAGTATCAGCCTTGCTGAAGTCAAGATGTACATCTTTTGTTCTTCCATTGTCCATGGAGCTCATCAATTTATCACAGAAATTGGTGGGATTGGTTGGGTACGATTTGCTCTTGCTAGATCCTCTTCACCTTCTTGTTTTCATATGATCAGATATGACTTCCCAGAGGATTTGCTCCATAATGTGCCCAGGGGTTGAGATGAGGCTATCTGACTTGAGTCACCCTGCTTTCCCCTTCTGAAGATGGGTGTGATGGTGACCTTTTTTTCCTGTCATCAGAAACTTCCCCTGAGTGCCGTGACCTTTCGAAGATGACATCTCTTTCTAGAGTGATGCCAGACAGCTCCCTCTACACCCTTCAATGCAGCTGATCTCCTCCCATGGGTTGCATGTGCTCAGTTTGCTGAAGTTGTCCTGACCCTGCCTTCCTCTACTGCAGATTCCACGTCATTCCCATAGACTCTGCTGGTAGCCTTTGGAGGCTGCAATGCTTGGGACACATCTGCCTGATGAAAAATGAGGAGCAAAAAAGAGATGGACAACCTCTGCCATTTTCCATGCCTGTTATCACTCAGTCCCTTACTCCATTGAGCAACCTGCCCACATTCACATTAATCTTTTCCCAGCTGGACATATTTGTCTTCAATGAATATAAAGACAGAGCAGGCTGATTAGCTTAATCTTCATTAATTTTCAAAAGCCTAGAAAACGATGACATCAATCGTATCTCAGCTCCAAGTAAACCTTTGGTTTGTGAATGATTGTTGCCATTACCAACCTGCACTGGGCTGTTGGCATATTTGCAGTGGTTTATAACTAGCTGCCTTCAGCAGCCCAGCAGGCTAGTGCCACCACATTGCACAAGAAGCAAGGGCTTTGATCAAGCATCAAAACCAGGGGTTCCAGGCTTTTATTCTTTGTTGTGTACTGACTTGAATAATGGTTTTAATTATTTGAAGAGTGATTCATGGCAGGGGAACACAGGTCCATCATCAGTGCGGTCTCAAGCATTTACTGAGCCTGCGATGCTGTGGATCACCAGAAGTCTTCCAGCTCTTTGGAGATTCCTGATGGTGTGCAGAGGGACATGTGCTTGGCTTACTTGTCACAAACAGGAGTTTTGTAAGTTTAACTTTTGACATGAAGTGGTATTAAGTGGTATTTTATTGATACCAAATAAAGATGCCAAACATTAAATTTCTCTTACAATTTAGTGCTAAAGTAAGGTGATACAGAAGGTGCCTCTAACATATTTAGAAACACTTAAGGGAAGTTGTTCTGCTGCTGCTCTTCTGCTACGCTGCTCTTTTTGGAGCAGTTTTACTCACAGGAGTAAAGGCAGGTGTCATCTTTATTGGTTCTTCCAATGCTCTCAGTGGCTCTTGAATGTTGGGTGTGCTTTTGGATGCCTGATTTAGATCATGTTTTAGACATAAATTTAATGGTAAAAATCAAAACATGTGACTTAATCTGAACAAAGCAAAAGACAGTTTCTACCTTCAAGCTCCTGAGGAGAATGTTCTAAATAATTTTTGGTGGGGAGGTACAGTGAGGGGTGTCACAATAATAGAGAGTGGGAAAAGAAGTATTATTTATGAGAATGTAAAAATAAATTGGTGAAAAAGAAGGAAGACCTCTCTACTAGTGCAGTCCTTCCATAATATGTGCTGTAGGAACTATTCCAGGAGATGCCTGCCTGCCAAAAGAGCAGTGTTTCCATGGAGCATGCAACATGCTGAGGGTATGTGCAGCTTCCAGGGAGGGTGAGGAACGAATTCCAGGTGACTTCAATGCCTTTTCAATCCAGGTCTAAAACCTACAGTTAGCCCAAGACAACAGTTAATTGAGACCTTAGTGTGCTTAAAGGCCCAGATCCTCCATAGTAGGCAGTGCCAGATTAGCCAGGCAAAAATTACTTTATAGATCTTTAGGCTGCTGTAAAGCTATTATAAATTAATCTTGGCTACTTGTGACCCTGAAGAGTACATCTGGCAGCAAGAGAGGAATGTGGTATTGATACTGCACCCTCCAGCTGAAGAAGAGATGGTGGCATGCAGCCACTATTCCTGCTTTGAATTATCCAGTATTTCCCCTGAGGAAAGATCATCAGGAGAACAAGACTGCTAGGTCTCTGGCTCTTTTGCACTGCTGAAGTGGCAAAAAGCAGCTGAGACAGACCTGAGAATTGAAACTGCACAGATCATTCTGTTTAACATGCTAATACATTTTCTTCCTGTTTCTGAACGATATGGAAAATGGCAAAACTTTTGACTGGCTTTAATTGCACAATATGTTAAATTATAACTAGGCACTCTTCTTACATTAATTGCCCTCAGCTTTCTGAAGACACTTAATGATGTGGAATAATTACACAGGAGATGTGCAGCTCTCATAAAATGGTTTATCTTCAATAAGTTTATTTCTTGCAATAATTCTGTAATTATTTTACATTAATGATATTTAAATTTGGTAGCATAAATCACAAAATACTAAATTATTATTTAAAATAATATTTTAAAAATTCAAACTGTATAAGTTAATCCTACAGAAATATGTCTTCAATAATCAACTGGTATTTTTGAAAAAATGCAATTAGAATCTTATTAAATCTAAATTAAAAGCTTACATGCGAAACTATTTAAAAATAGATATTGAAACTAAAGAATTCACACTCTTTAGTGTTTGTTCCTATTGTAATGCAAACTTAAGAATTTAATAATTTTTTCCAGGTGGACAAAAAAAAAAGGGTTTAAATTTGTAGCTAGTTTCAGATTTTAAAGTAAACAGGCTATTTAAATGGAAAGACATAGTTTGCTGTGTTGTACCCATATGGGAACATTTAATATTAAACACATCATAAAAATAAGGGAGATTAACATTTTTAAGCAGCTTTGTGCCATTTGAAGGGAGGTTTTATTTTTATTTCAGGCCCTGAACTGAGCTTGGTTTTTCCAACATGTGAATTCTGAGTCAGTGATAGACACAGTGAAGCAAAAGCAAGGATGCAGTGGGCAGGAGTTTCTTTTCACAAGGTGAATCAAAGCTAAAAAATCCTTACAGAGCACAGGCTACAAGGACATAAAGTGTAACAAATGTGCCCAGTCAACTGGAGTGCTGCTAAGCTCGATACAACTGGTTAGGCCTAAAGCCATGGTTTGCTCTCCTTGCTTCTGTAGCAGGGTTAAAATCCCAGCTCTTCATTACTAGGAAGAAAATGTTTGGTAAATACTTCCAAACTGCACTATTATGAGGTACTTCTCTTACCACACCATATAATATGTTTACTCATTGAAATCTGTGCTTAGCATTTCTTGTGTCATAACCACAGGGTAAAAGCAGAATTAGACATAGAAGCAGAGGGAGCCTTGCAGAGAGAGCAGCAATGGCAGAGTGAGAATTCTTCCTGATACTGCATAGAGATGTGTAATATATGATCTTGAGTTGGAGGCTCTACTTTTGAACTCAAATGTTCTACAGCTGATAGCTTCGCATACTGAGAGCTATCAGGATAACATTATTGCTTTATGACAGTCAGGACTTTACTGACTTTCTGTCACTGCTAAATATTTTTCAGGCTTTATGGGAACTTTTTTCATCTTTACTAAATAGTTAATAATATCAAACGTCCATTGTTCTCCAAGGATTGCCTTTGGGAGCTCAAGAGATGCTTGCTTGCTTGCTTTTTTGTGGAAGGAAGATAATTAACTTATTGGAAGAAAATCAGGAATATTGGAGCTGGGTATACTTACAGTGTTTCCAACAGTTTGTGGTGGGTTTTCTGAAACATAGATTTTCTTCTCAGCCACAGGATTGGGTCAATGACTCCTGATGAAAATAGTGAAGTGACTAGAACATGGTTTTCTTTCTCTAGAAGGTTGTAATAACAAGACTGTATCATCATTTCTATGACTTGTCTGTCTCAATGTCTGAGGAAAGGGATGGTCTTGCAGCAACAAAAGGGAGGCGTTATGAACAAACAGTGTGTTGTTTGATCTTTCACATCCATCATGTAACAGCATATCCTCTGCACCTCTCTATGTTACCCTGTGTGTAAAGGCCTGTAAATATATGTAAATAAGTCAATCATCTTGGGGAGTTGTTTTTTGGTTTAGGGCGGAGGAAATGCTGAGCTACCAAAGCATATGGGAAGCAGCAAGTTGAAATGCCTAGGAAGAGCAGGGTCTCCATGATGTGGGAATTCACAGTCCTGCTAGGAAAGAGTGTAGGCTGGCCATGAGTGGATGTCTGGCAGATGTATAGACTGTCTTCTGTGAAAGAGAAGTATTTTGAAATAGTGCCATACCCACACTAGTTTCTATGCAGAACTGCACTGGAAAGGCACTCTGAAGGTCTGAACCAAAGAGCTTCTCCTTTGCTGTGGGAGCACTTGCTTTCCATTTTGGTCCCATTGAAGTGTTCTGTAGAAGCTGCTGATGTGATTTAAGTATTCATTAGCTTAGAAAAGTCTTGTGTAACACAGTCCCTTGTGCTTTCATTGACTGTTTGAGCTGTTACAATGGATGGGCTTGATACTCAAATCCTTCTTTTGTCTAGAGGAACACTTTTGTCCTGCTTTACAGAGGACTTACTTTCTAAGAAAGGATTTGTAAAAAGTGGTTTTCAGTCTTTCTGGCCTTGGAAGGCTATTACCACTACTAATACAGATGTCCCAAGTGTAATATCTGCTGGCCTAGCAGAAGCTGATTAGGTTCAAGGACCTATTTGATCCTCCTTTCTACCCTTCTGAGCCTCTGATATATGCTCCAGATAAAGACTTAAATCCCCACTGTTGTGCTCCTGCAGAAGTCAGGAAAGAGTCCTGCCATCTAAATTGTTTGTGAGATGACAGGAATGTTCATTTCCTATTCCTTAGTCTGTGGAAACTCAAAGCCCCAAATATTGGATCATCCTTGTGGCAGTGCAATTGGGCAACCTTTGAAGAGTCTGCCTAAGGACTTGCAAGTCAAGTTTCCTTTCCGTTTTCCAGATGTTCATAATCTCAAGTGACTACAAAAGAGTCTGGACAACCACCTTAGTCAGAGATGCCTCCTCTGTTTAATGCTGGGTAAGCAAAGTCCTGCTGCAGAACCTCCTTGCTTCTCAAAATCTCAACCTGAGTATGCCTTGAGGTGTTTATCTCTATTTAATCCCTTTGCCCCTGAGCCCACTCTCCTGAGTGGTGGTAGATATCTTAAACTCTATAATGGAGAGTTAAGGAAGTTTCCAGCTTCCTAGCTGGAAATAACTCTTTTCTGAAAGCATCCTCTGGCTTTCTCTCTAAAGGATTAGTCATAAAATATGTGTTTATAAGGGACTGGAGCCCAAATACTACAGTCAGAGGAATGGTGGATAACTCTCATTCTGGAATATTTTATGGCAGGAGTCCTAGCAGAAATCTCAAATATTTATTCTTAAGAAGACAAGGTTTCTTAAGTTCACTAACTTACATTTTTCTGTAGTATCCATCTAAATGACCTGTGACCCAAAATATTGACCAGAACTGAAAAGAAGTGAAAGAGGGGAAAGTATATATAGTTCATTATCATTATGATAGTGAAAGATTTTAATTTTAGTTGGACGGATGAGGCAAATGCATATTATTTATAGGAGACATAAAAATTCTAAGTTCTGCTTTATAGAAAGAAATATGTGTTTGTATATTTCTCAGGCTCACTCTCAGTTTGGCAAACCTTGATTTCTTTTAAAATTGTTTTTGTATGATGAATATTTTCTGAATTTCTTAAACCTTTCACATACCTTATGGTTAGAGCCCAGGTAAGTCAGAGGAGTAGATTTTCTTGGGCTGCAAGTCAGATGTTGTAATTTAACACTGTGTTCATAATGCTCCTGTTTACCTTTTCTCATCATCTTGCTGGTACAGACCACTGGTGAACACAAGCTGCTTTTTCTCTTTTTGTGCCCTTCTGATTTGAAGAGTTTTGTTCATAAACCGTAATATGAGAGGGCTGTGAGAGAATTGGATAGTCACTTCATTCTCTCTTCAGAGTCTTACCCAGGGTGATGGATCAGTATGACAAAGGCTATATAATGTCAGAAGTTCTGAATTATTCAGGGATTTTCAAAGGCTTTCCTTTACTGTCTGAATTATCAATCTTGTTCATTTATATCTTTTAAAAATGATGAAATTAAAACTTGAGTATGAAAGCAGTGACATTCTTTTCATACTTTTCCAACTGCAGGTTTGATTCTGCTTCCTGATAGCTCTAAGTGTATATTTGTATCTCATCCTCAGAATTTCCTGTGGTTTGAAATTCTTTTGCTGACATGAAAACAGTTGTGATTTGAAAAACAGAACAGTGTTGAAACTGGTAATACATAAAGCAGTTGAACTTATTAATATGACTCAGAAACAGGATATAAGTAAAAGGTGCCATTTCCTATGTGTAAATGGAAAACCTATGAAACTAAGGTCTGGGAATCTCTTGTGATTGCTTTGACAGACTGAAAATAGCAGGATCCACTTATAGAGACTGACTCGAAGGACCTGAAGACAGATCCAGAGTCGTCCCAGCAGCAAAACTATGTGAAGCTATTTGTAAAAGGAATTGCTATTGATGTAATGAAACAGCTAAATGCTCCTTCAGAAACTGTCTCTTTGGGAACCTGTTGTTACCTTTAAAGGGATGGATGGCAGGAGAAGGGATATTCCCTTGCTTTTTAGTGAAAGAGTCCTAGAAATAAGAAACCTGTATTGAGTGTGCATAGCAAGGTTTTTGTAGCAGGAAGCTGCAGGGATGGCTTCTGTGAGAAACTGCCAGAACTTCCCCCATGTCTGACACAGCCAGGATGGACCCAGAGCTGCTCAAGGCTGAGCCCATCAGTGGTGGTGGTTGTACCTCTGGGATAACAGACTCAAGAAGGGAGAAAAAAACCTGTTCAACAATCTGGGAGAGAGGAGTGAGCATTTGTGGGAGGAACAGCTCTGCAGGTACCAAGGCCAGTGAAGAAGGAGGGAATGAGGTGTTTCAGCTGTTGCAGAGAGTCTCCTGCAGCCTGTAGGGAAGGGCATAGTGAGGTAGCTCTTCAACTGCAGCCCATGGAGGGCCATGAGGGAGCAGAAATCTACCTGCAGCTTGTGGAGGATCCCATGCCAGAGCAGGTGGATGCCCAAAGGAGGCTGTGACTCCATGGGAGGTCTGCACTGGAGCAATGTCCTTGCAGGACTTGTGGATAGAGGAGCCCACACTGGAGCAGGTTTACTGGCAGGGCTTGTCACCCCATGGGGGACCCACACTGGAGCAGCCTGTTCCTGAAGGACTGCACCCTGTGGTAGGTACCCATACTGGAGCAGTTAATGAAGAACTGCAGCCCATTGGAAGCCCATGTTGGAGAAGATTGTGGAGGGGTGTCTGCCATTGGAAGGACCCCACACTGGAGCAGTGGAGAGCACGAGGGGTCTTCCCTCTGAGTAGGAGGCAACAGCAGACATAACGTGATAAACTAATTACAGCCTTTAGTCCTTGTCCCCCTGCAGCACTAGGAGGGACAGAAAAAATTGGTTGTGAAATTAAGCCCAGGAAGAAGGGAGAGGTGGGGAGAAGGTGTTTTAAATGTAGTTTTATTTCTCATTACCCTATTCTGATTTGGTTGGTAATAAATTAAAACAATTTTCCCTAGCTGAGTCTGTTTTGCCCATGATGGTAACTGGTGAGTGATCTTTCCTTGCCTTTCCTCCTTTACCCAGGAGCCTTTCATTATATTTTCCCTATCCTGTCCAGCTGAGATGGGGAAATGGTGGCTTTGGTGGGCACCTGGCAGCCAGCCAGGCTCATCTACTAGAAAACTGTAATATCTTGAATTCGAATTCCACAAAGACTTGAAGTTTTCTTGACCACTGGTAAGTATCTCACCCCTTGGAAACCCCTGTTTCCTGTCACAGAGAAGAGATTGGACTGGAGCCAACCGAGGCCATAAAATGGCATCACAATTCAGAGCTTCTCCAGGAAGCTCCTCTTCTGCACTTTTGTCATGGCACAGAGACACTTAATGCTGATCTCTCTGGGGTTTATTTTAGTAGGGAACAGGTATTCCTACACAAGCTGGATAGGAATGTTGCTCTGTAGGGCAGGAAGGTTCTGCAGAGAGATCTGGACAGGCTGGAGAGATGTGCCAAAGCCAGTTTTATGAGGTTTGAAGTGCACAAGTCAAAGTGCTAGTTCACAGCAACACTATGCAGTGCTACAGGCTTGGAGAAAAGCTCTTTTCTCCAAGAGAAAAGGACGAGGGGTACTGGTTGGCAGCCAGCTGCACATGAGCCAGCAGTGTGTCTGGGTGGCCAAGAAGGCCAATGGCATCCTGGCTCGTTGTCAGAAATAATGCAGCCAGCAGGACCAGGGCAGTGATTGTCCCTCTCTGCTCGGCACTGGCGAGGCCACACCTTGAGTGCTGTGTCCAGTTCTGGGTCCCATCACTACAAGAAGGACATTGAGGTGCCAAAGTGGGTCCAGAGAAAGGCAAAGAAGCTGGGAAAGGGTCTGGAGCACAAGTCCTGT
Source organism: Phylloscopus trochilus trochilus (assembly GCA_016584745.2). NCBI lineage: Eukaryota > Metazoa > Chordata > Aves > Passeriformes > Phylloscopidae > Phylloscopus > Phylloscopus trochilus. The sequence goes on along the minus strand of WQNJ02000062.1, from coordinate 33,733,865 downwards.
GAGGAGTGGCTGAGGGAGCTGTGGTTGCTTAGTCTGGAGAAAATGAGATTCAGGGGGAGCTGTGTGGCTCACTACAACTACCTGAAAGGAGGTTGTAACCATGTGGATGTCTGTCTCTTCCTCCAGATACCAAATAACAAGGCAAGAAGAAATGGCTCCAAGCTGCACTTGAAGGGAGGTTTAGGCTGAATATCAGGAAAAATGTCTTTGTTGATAGAGTTGTCAAATATTGGAACAGACTGCCCAGGGAAGTGGTTGAATCACCATCCCTGGAGGTATTTAAAAGATGTGTATGTATGACTCTTTGGGACATGGTTTCATGGTGGGCTTGATAATCTTCAAGATCTTTTCCAGGATAAACAATTCTATGATTTTATAATTCTATTATTTATGTCCAGAATGAAGCATTTCAGTATTGTGAAAGGAAACTGTGAATTGAAATGTAAACTTACAGCTGAATCCATTTGTTTCAAAATGTATGTTCAAAGAAAAATGTTTCTAAGGGTGATTCAAAGCCTAAAACATATTCGAGGCATAAACATTTCCTAAATTATTAGGAAATTGGATTTTCTGAGAAAAAACCTTTGCACATTTTTCATGTGAGCCTACAGGAGCAGCAAATATGAAGATTCCCATTGTATTCTAATCTCTGTTGGTGTCAGTCAAGTTCAAATCCATTGATCTTCAGGGATTTAAACTGATATAAAACTTATTTGAAGACAGAAGCAGGCTTAAAGCCTAGTACTATGACAATCTAACTGAGAATCACAGTACAATGAAACTGAAAGCAAATCCATGTTTTCAGTAAGGCACAAACAATGCAAAGACAGTTACAAGTAGGCAATACTAGTTAAGTTGTTAAGTTTACAGAGAAAATGCAACTAACTCTCTGTCAGGTTGTATGGTCTCCGTTATCTGGAACACACTTAAAACTAATAAAAAAGCAAAGAAACAAATAATTTATCAGCACCATGACTATTTTTTGGGTCACCCCAAATTGTTTATTCCCTTGTTGTTACTGGCTTTTTACCTTCTGCATTATGTTCACAGCTTAATGAAAATTGCCTTCTCAGGTTTATTTCCCTAATGAAGTGCATAAGTACAAGTAACACAAGTTTAGGACAATATAGGTATTGGTACAAAATATTTAAAATCACATCTTCTGACCTCAGTGTCTACTTTTGTTCCTAAATATACGTGATGTTGTTCTGCTACAGCGGCATCTGTTTTTCTGTGTCTTTGGTTGTGCTCCACGAAATTTATATCATGGTGTTGGGTTGATATCAGAGGATACACAGCTTAAACAATATAATTATTTTGTGTTTGGAGGATTCTCATTTTAAGATTGGATTCATCTCTCCCACCTTCCTTTTCTTGCTCTCTCTTTCTGTCCACTTTTGTTTCTTACCTGCTCCTTCACTCCTTTTTTCGTCTGATGCTTTGTGGGTGTTTTATTTAAGCAAAATTTAACCTTACAATCTCTGTTTTATTCCCCAACCTGGTTTGGTATGGTGGGCATAAAAGCGGAAGACTTACATCTGTAGTTGTAGGTGTGTGTCTGAGCTGAATGAAGTTTTTCTTAGTTTTCTTATTGAAAAAATGAGTTGGGTTTTCTTTAAACTGCCTCATACTTCTTATGGTAAAGTTTTGCTGTTGGGGCATGGGGAAGGCTGGTGTTTTTGAACCATTGACTATAGTGAGAGGGCAGATATCTGTATGTTCCTGTGTTGCCCCCAGCAAGGAAATCTTTCTAGGTAGGGTTTCTCTCAGGGTAGCCTGTTGCAACCTGGGAAAAGGTGACAGATGGGGAGAGTCAATCATGAGCAGGTCAGCACTGTCTTTATCAAGTTGCCTCTGTGTTGGGATGTGAACATTGCCATATGCTGCCTTTAGAAAGTCTTTAAACCTCATGTCCTGACAAGGCAAATTACTTCTGGTAATAATTCTGTTTTCCATCAGGGACTGTGGAGGTACTTTGCTTGTACTTGTCATTGCTTGGATGCTTGAAAAGGGAGATTGCTTATTTGCTGGTGTGGATGGGGATTTTTCATGAAGACATGGTTTTCTGGCCTTTGTCAAGTCTTCAAAATCATTCTGATTGTTCTGAGAGTCCAAAGCTGGCTGATAAATGGGCTCACATGGCATACTTTTTCTTGATGACTTAGGAGGCCTACAGCGGACCAACTTTCTGCCTGCAAACTTGGAAACTAAATAGAATATAGAAAAAAAATCAGATCAGCCTCTGCTGAAATGGTATTTTCAAGAAAACAACATGTTATTATCAAATCAGCTTCATCCCATAATAAAATCAGTATTTGTAAAGGCATAAATAAAAGTAAATCTTGACACAGAATTAAATTTTGCATTGATGATTTCAGGGAGTTGGTGATCTGCAGGTAAGCAGTTGTCAGTTTTTTGGTTGGGTGAACAGTCTTAAATGAGCCTCTCCACATAACATTGTCTGGCTTAATTTTATTAAGTACTATAGAATCAAAGAATCATAGAACAGTTTGGGTTGGAAAGAACTGTAAAGATCTTATTCCAATCCCCATCCATCATTCTCTAGATCAGGTTTCTCAGAGGTTCATCCTACTTGGCCTTGAATACTTACAGGATTGGGGCATCCACAGCTTCCCTGGGCAACAAATGTGTTTATGCTTCTGGGGATATTTGTCACATCATTTGAAACATGGCATGTAATTAACAGCCATGAAGGTGTAATAACTGGAGGAGAAATTATTTCAGATATGGAGTCTGATTAATCAATACTGGGCATCTTCTATATTTTTGAGACATATTGTGGAAAATATGAGTACAACCCCTCATTGAGTACAGTGAATTTATGACACTGTTATAAATTGACACTGTTATGACAGTGCTCACGTTCATCCTGGGAATGTAAATAAATGCCTTTTTACTCATAAATGTCTGTTCTTGAAAGTGCCTTAGAGGTACTAGTACTCTAGAGGTACTCATAGTACTACTCCCAGGGATACTCATAGAGGAAATAACCCACATATGGGCATGAAACAATTATTTGTGATCAGTATCTGCAGAGTAGCGCTGGATCAGGTGTTCGTCTGCCAGTTATTTCACCTGACCAAAATAAAATCTATCACCAGATTTTTGCCTATTAAATTGCTCAAAATACTCATAATTTCAAAACAAAATGCAAAGATATTTCTATAGCATTTTCAGGAATTCTGTTCCCTTTTGTTCCTCAGACAGATACCCTTTTACCCTTTTGAAGTAACATGCTGAGACTTATTTCAGAACAGTACCTTTTGACAAGCTTTCCTGGTTTTCCAATGCAATTGTGATCTCATCTTCTTGAATAGCATTTTGCATTGCCAGGGTAGGAAATGCCCTACTGCCATAATTTCTGAGGTTTTCCAGAGTGTCCATTTCAGCCTTCTGGGAAATCTTAGTTTCTGCCTCTTTATTCAGCTGTTTATCAGGATTAATACTGTGTTTTTCTGCTTCATACTCCCTCTGCAAAATGATCAGACACCATTTGATTTAAAGGGAACAAAAAAGCACCTAAACTTCAAAAGAAATCACACTATAAGGTGTAACAGGAAATACTATTTTCACACAAGCCTTAGTAAAACACATCAACATTTCATCTGAGCAGACCCTACACCAGAGGTTCCTCCTGAAACCCAGCTGTACATGGGCTGGCAGACCCTTCCCTTTACCATGCAGGCTGTAGGGAGAGTTTTTGTGAAAATCCGCTGGGCACTAGAATGCCATCTTTGGAGATCCCATAGCACTTCCTTTGAGTCCTATGGCTCACAGAGCCTCCTAAGCTGTGTAAGGAAGGTCAGGGTATCCTAGAGCTCAGGAGGCAAAGCATTAACATCACAGAGGTGATGCTGTGAACCACTCCCTGATCCAGAAGGAAGATTGTCATGGGCAAGTTACCTTTTACTGTCAGGGTAGGTAGTCAGGACAAGACTAAAATGGATCTGGGCAGGTTTTGCAGTGGAATTGCAGCAGGAAGACCTCTATGGAGCTGTGGTAACAGGACCATTCACCCCAACAAGAACATGGGCTTCAGGACTCATTCCTTACTGCAGTGCCACTTCCCTCACTCCTACAAGCATCTTCCATGCAGAAGGGATAGGTTCTCATATGGAGGTCACTAGTCTATCCTATGATCCAAGTTTTCAGAGTCTCACTGTGTCAGCCTCATGCACACTGCATTTCAGTTATCAAAACCTTGTGAAAATGCCAGGGTTGTGAAATAAAAATATTAGATTTAAAACATATTTTTCACAAGGGGAGCACTTTGCAAAGCAAGAAATAGAAGAAATAAATCCCTTCCTACAGAACTAAGTCCTATGATGAGCTGAATGCTCTGTGTGCTGCTTCTGTCATAGAACCTCTCCCTTCAAGTCTGGCACTCCCAAAAAAGAAATTTCTGAAATGCAGTTTTTGAAACCAAGACTACTATTCACATGGATATTCCAGTCCAATACCAAGCTTTTTTTTTTTTGCTGCTCTCCATATCATTTTGCTGCCCTTTGACAGACCCATTTTGTCATTACATAACTATCACTTCAAGGATTATCTCTAGTGACTTTTGATTTTTTTTTTTACAGCCATCCCCACATAATACAAACCTCTTGCTTCCAGAATCAGAGAGGTAATTAAGTTTACTATCATGTATTTATCTTTTTCATGGTTTTCTTCTAACCTTTGCATTGCAAAGTACCCCCTTGTGAAAAATATTTTTTTAGTCTAACATGTAGTTTTAAAAAGTGGGTGTAATTTGTGGAGAAAAGGCACTTTTGATAGCTTGAATGTATTTTGTGAGTTAGCAAAAATGTTTGGAAAAATTTGAAGGGCCCCAAATCTCAAATTTGTGGGGGGGGTCACCCCATCCTTCCTACATACTTGTAGTACCCAATCACAATCAGGGAAATTATTTTAAGAGTATTTATAAAAAGAAACAAAATATGTTTAAGTTGACAACAAATTGCTAAAACCACACTAGATCAATTGGGAATTGGAGATGTCATAAGTGTTTTAGGCTATGCAATCAAATAGTCTCCCAGGATTTTACACACTGCTAGTTAAGAAAACAAATTTTCATCTTACATTTTGCAAGCTGTCACCTTATATACAGTATATCGGAAAACTTGCCATGACTGGTTTTACTGCCAGACCTCTTAAGAGCTAATTGGTTAAGCACCTGGGCAGGAAGCTTTTTGGCAGAAATGCTATTTTCTGCAAGGACTAGCTATAAAGTTCTGGATGGCAAATTGTAATCATTAAGGCTCCCTCTTCTACAGCAGAACACATAAAATGTAAATACACTGCTCGGAGAAACTACGATGCATAAAAGGACAGGCTGTGTTTTAAGTTTATCCAATGACTTATGGCTCAAATTTGAACATGGAAAGGGTCTTATGCTTTTTTAAGGGTAAAGCTTTCAACAGACTTTTCTAATTGCAGCCAGAAAAATGAGAATCACATCTGTTAGCATCCAACAAAACTATTATTCGCTTGTTCAACTGTTAACTTCTGTACACAAGGAGATGGTGGAAATACAATGACTCATACTGGTTTTTCAAATGCAGGGGGTTTGTACATGAAAACTAATGTCCAAGACTGGTTTGTTGGTTTTTTTTTTTTCAGTTTTAGATTAGAATTTCTTCTGAAAAATTTTCCCCAGGAAATTGTATGTTTCTTGGTATTGTGTGAGAAATCATAGCATATTCTGCTGCCTGGAATGGGTTGAATGCACTGTTTTGTGAATATGCATTTGAATTCCAAACAATGTCTGGGCTGATTGTGTTGGTAGAATATTTTATTGCTTGTTATTCATAGGCATTATCATGAATGCAATTACTTTTCTGTTTGAGTTGATATTTGATATGTTTTGTTCTTTTTGGACAGAATATTTGTATGAGACAGATGCCAACTTTTTCTACAAGTCACTGAGGGGAAAGGAGGTTTCTAATTTGCTCAAAAATACCGGAATATTTTTTTACTATAAATTTGCTCTTTTATAGATATTAGCTCCCTGTAAATATCTCTTTTCATAGGCAGACAGAAATATGCAATAATCTTTATGGTCCTAGAAAAAAAATAGTGTAAATAACTGGCAACTAGTTTTCAGGTTGCTTCATTTTACCTGGAACTCTTAATTACTTGTCTGTTTCCATAATTTAGATTTGATTTATATGCAAATGCTAATTTTTTTGCAAATGCTTTAATTTTATATGCACAAGCTGTCTTGTTGAGTTCAGTGAAACTATCCATATCCTTAAAGTTAAAGCAGATGCACACATTTGCAAGATCTGGAGAGCTGAAAGGAAATAATGTGATTTAAAGATGGATCACACACTGCTAGTAATAAATAGCAAATAGTTGGCTTTATACAGTATATAGAGAACATCTATCTATGCATTTTGAAATATCCTTGGCATAATTTATAACACAAATATCAAATGCCCATGCTGTTGTAATTAAGCTGTAGTAACATCAGGATCTCAACAAGAAGATGAGTAAAAAGTGGGAAATTTTCCCCTTGCATTCAGTTAACAAACTTTACTCTTCTTCCTCAATTTCAGCTCTCTGTGGCTGGGTGGTCGAAGAAGTGTATGACAGCCTGCCAAAGAGGTGATTGAATTTGGCCTCTTTTAGACCAAAGCAGAGAATCCTCCCTGCAAGATAATCCTCTGCCAGCTGCCTCCTTCGAGAGCCGTGCCAGCCCAGCATGGGCCAGTCTCCAGGGAAGCTGGGGGCTGCTCTTGGCTCTGCCTCTGCCCAAAAACGTCATGCCACCCGTGTGGGGCTCCGCCTTGGGATCCAAGAGATGCATTCTTTTCTTTTCCCTATATACTTCACATATGCTTAGGGCTAAGTTTTGCCATTGTGCAAGTATGTGCATAAAGTAGCTTTAGCTGTAGAACAGGCCAGAGGATATTGGAAAAATAAGAACATTGATTGAGTAAGAATGCCCAGCTTGATTTCTTAGCCAGCCTTCCTCTCCTTTTTCCCTGTTTTTGCCCAAATTCCAGCCTTGCTGGGAAATACGAATATTATTGAATGTTGGAGAAACTGGTATGAAGTGGTAGCACAGATGGCCATGACTTGAAAGAGCTCCTGGGGAGGACTGACTGCAAGGGTTAATTATGCAAAGGGCTTGAATAAGAAACAATCAAGAGATCATTATTAACTGCAAAAAGTTGCAGACCCTAACTACTAGCAAGGGAGAAATAGTAATTTTCATAACAGAGAAGAATGTAAGAGGGAATAGAAGGACAAAAATAAGAAACAAGTTATGTAGAGTGATTATCTAGGGATAAAACAGTGAGTTTACTAACAGTCTTACATAAGAGAATGATCTCCAAACTTTGCTAGTAGCAGGCTTTGTGTTTATGAGTTTAAAGGTAGCATTTGCAAACCTCATGCTGATGGAAAAAGGGAAGCAAACTTTTAGAACATTAAAAGATAATATAAATTGGTCTGTTCTAATTTCCTAATTTGTATGTCTTAGTGGCAGATATTGGAAGGGATTATTTTGTGGTAGAATCCACTCTGCCAAATTTAGACATTTATCTTGTGCCTGTATTTCAAGTTATCAGCAAAGTTGTCCTACCAAAAGTGAGTCATTTCCCTGTGCAACCATCAAAGGGAGATTCTGTCTGCAAATTTAAGAACTCCCCACATTGATCATGTGAAAATTTGAAGATGAGTATAGTTTTGTGGTGCAGAAGAAAGCTTGACACACCTGGGAGTTATGGGGAAGGTATAGAAATGGGGAGTTGTGATACAACACAATTGAATAGACCCCAGGGCACATATTCAGTTTACTTGCTACAGGTGTCCCTGCTGGGTTTAGTGCAGCAAGGGAAGTGCAAAGTCCTGCTCCTGGGGAAGAGCAATCCCAGCCACCAGCATATGCTGGGGCCACTGGGCTGGAAAGCAGCTGGAGGTCCCGGTCAACACCAAGCTGGCCATGTGTCAGCAATGTGACCCTGCTGCAGAGAAGGCTGATGGTATCCTGGGCTGCAATAGGAGTTGCCAGTGTTGCCAGCAGGTCAAGGGAGGTGATGCTGCCCCTCTGCTCAGCACTGGTGAGGCCCCACCTGGCCACATCTGGCTCTGCACTCCTCAATAGGACAGACATGGGCATGCTGTAGAGAGTTCTGGGCCACAGAGGTGATTGAGAGACTGACCAAAGCACATGCAAGAGTTTCCCCCTGAGCATCAAAAAACAGTTTTTCACTGTGAGGGTGACCAAGCACCAGTTGCCCAGGGATGCTGGTGCTCATCCTCATAAAAAGCTGTCCAGGTATGGTTCTGGGCAACCATCTGTAGGTGGCCCTGCTTGAGCAGGGGGTTATTTCAGATGGCTTCCAGAGCTCCCTGCCAACCTCAGCCTGTCTGTGATTCTGTGATTTTGTGAAAGTCATCACTGTTTTGAGCTGGAAGCTGGTCAGATTATTTTGCATTGGTACTGGTTTGAGTTTAAACCTTTAATTGGAAAAATGTCAACACAGAGAAAGAAGATGTCACTCACTCCTTCATTAAACCTCCCCTCTTTTCCTTCTTGCTCTACCAAAAGTTTCATTCTGCCTGGGAAATATATTTACTAGGACTCTAAACCAGTGGTTTTTAGTGTTATTACTTACAATCAGAGTTATTTTAGCAGTCTGTGCTTGAATTTAATTTGAGTCTGTGCCTTAAGAAGGCATTTTGGATGTCAGGAGTGGCAGGAAGTATCACAGACCCTTAATCAGCTTGCAACTTTATGTACATGATCACTTCCCTCTTCCACCCGAGTAGGATGCTGAAAGAGGTCAAACATGACATGAAACACTGCCACTTGCCTGGAAGGCTAGATCTCAGCTGGCTGTAAATCAGCTTGATATCCAGTGGTATTAGAAAGCTGGTCAATAGCCTTCACAATATGGGTCTTTTTGAGTGACCTATGATTTAGCAGATCCTACTTAAAATCGTAATATGAAAAAATTTGCATATGTGAAGAAAAGCCTCCCCTCCCTAAGCATGCACACACACACTCTCCAACTCATATTTTTGAGTTATGGCTCTGTCTGCAGACACTGCACAGACTGTTGCGACCTTGGGGCTGTGTGCTGGCATGGAGATCTGCATCTGCTCAAGCTCATCTGAATAATTTCTAGAGGAGTCAACTGGACCTTCTCAAAATACAGCTTCTCCAGGGTGAAGGCTTTGAATGGGAGGCTAATCACTAATGTGTGTGTTTTTGTAGCTGAAACTTTTCCCATTGCACTTGTGTGTTAGAAGCTGGAATTTGGCTTCCTGTCTGCCTAGTTTCTGCCTAAAGCAAAATTTTTACGGCTGAGCTGTGAACCCCTTAGTGGAGACGGTTGTAAAAGAAAAGCTTATAGCCTTTTTGACTAATTGTGGCCTTACCAATGATTTCCATAATTTTTTGAATTTATTTTTAAAATGTTTGTCCCCTCTGATCTCACTCCATGTCCCTGAGTGAGCTGGAGCTGAAGTGTGAGAAAAAGATACAGGGGTAAAACTATGAAAAAAAAAAAAGATGCTGGGAAAATATTTTACAACTTTCACAGCTTCCCACTCACCTCCCCAGACTTTGGATTAAACTTTCACAAACCAGTGAGAAAGGAAAAGAATGAGGAGGTCACTGAGATGCTAATACTCCTTTTCCCAATGGAAAAGTAATCTTATATGTAAAATAAAATAATTCTCAATCCCATTACAACCGGCAGCTCATTTTAAAAATTCATTAGTCATTAAAAAAGGTATATTTATCTCTGGGAATAAAAAAAATCTCATAAATTAATCACTTCTGAGAATGCCAGGTTTCTTGAGACTGTGCTTGGATCTGCAATTTCATAACTATTTTTTTACAAATTTTCCCCTGTTCCTTGGATAACCACCATTTTCATATGTGCTACATAGCTGCTGCCTTGTCCTCATTAAAATCCAGGGAGCACTTTATACCTCTTATGACCATAATATCTTACCTGAGCTCTTTTGTGGTCTTTCTGGTACCTGAGCAGTTTCTTCAGCAATAAGAAGACATGGCAGGAGAGGGTCTGTTATTTATTAAACTGTTGATAACTTCTGAAAGACTGAACTCCATAATGTCTGTCATGTAGTTTAAAATTACAGGATTCAATCCACTGGGGCAAAATCTGAAATATCAGGAAAAAGTATTTTAATACAAATGATGGGAGTAGGTACAATGTCAGAATTTACAGTAAGCAGAGAATACACTTCTTATGATGCAGCTGGAGTTGGCTAAGTTGATTTTACAGGCAAATTATGGTACACAGTTGTGCAATAATCTTCTTGTCTGGCTACACTAACTTCACTGCTGGGCTGAGGCTCTGTTACTGCATCATTAAACATCCTATTGTTGATATAATTGATTACTCTGAAAGGATACCCACCAGGATTAAGCTTGAAAATATAAAATATAGAAAAATATATAAAATATAGAAAACAGCATTTTCTCATTTTAATCAAGTTTGTGTATCTCAGTTCTCAGTACAGTAGCCTCAAATGGAGTAAAAGGGAGATAGTGTGTGTGCATGTACATAGGAAGACAGAAAAGGCAGGGAAATCCTAAAGGACAAAAGAGAACTGAAGAAAGTACAGTAGGATTCTAATTTTTGTATAAATCATATTGTGAAATAAAACCTGTTTTGTTATAAGGATAATTGTTTTACTCACAGGCTTCTGTGAGTAATAAAGTCTAGCAAAGGCATTATAGAAATCATCCTTAGCTTATGAGACTCCTGAGACATTTTTTCAAACTTCAGTAGGAATGAGAACAGACACGTGAGGGAAGGAAGGAGGGCAAAGGCAGGAGCAGTGGGCAGTTCTCACAGAAATTGCACATAGATTTCCAGCAGTTCTGGCTGTGACTGGCAGTGGATCACCACGGTAGGAAAACCTGCTAAGAGTCCTCTAAATACCAATGCAGATGGTGCAGATTACACAGGCCAAATTATTCTCTTTTTCAATTAGTGGGAAGTACTAGCCTTTACAGAAAAGTTTGAGAATAAAATACGTGACCCATTCCTAGCTACTTTCAGCAGTGAGTATGATGTAAATGGTCTATCACCAAATTTAGACATTTAAGGACATGCAAAGTATTCTTTGCAGCCTCCCAATATGAAAGATGAATATCATCTTGAAAGTTGGCAACATATATGTGAAGTGTTATACTGCACATATCTATTTCAAACTTTTATAATAATCTTAAACCATAAAGAAAAAATGGAGACTAGTTAAAACCAGTTACAAAGATGGATGAGAATAAAAATTATTAGAATAACAAGATAATATTGGTGTAATATAAATATATTTCCTCAGGTGGGCATGTGAGACCTAGTTTTCTAGGAATGGATGAGAAGCACACTGAAATTAGTGGCAGCTGTGAAGCATGTTAATAACAAAATTATTGATACAATGGATATAAACAGTTCTATAAGGATGTTTCCTATTAAATAAAATTTACCCACAGTTTGAAGTGTTCATGTGGTATTTTCTGAAACAAAACTGTCATTTTGGAACAGCACAGAGTAGATAACAAAAACCTTCTAAAACAAACAAACAAACAAACAAACAAGCAAACATACTAAAAACACTTCCCTCCCAAATCCCCTATCCTGAAATCCCAAGGTAGAAGACAGATGTCAAAACTGTTACCTGTTCTCATAGACAGCAGATTTCAGTATTTTCCTGCTGAAACCTTCATTCAGCCATGTATCTTTTATTGCTTCTTTGACTCCAGGCCTCTTAGCAGGGTCAGGCTGCAGTAGAGACTGCATGAAGTGTACAGCTCCTGTGCAGTATTCCAATAAAATGGCTTGTTTGCTAGTAATATTTCACTATCTGACCACTGCATTTTTTCTCCTGTTTCAGAAATGTGGCACTTGCCCTGCTTCTCCACATTGTAAGAGCCTCAGCTAAAATGCAATCTCCAGGGCTTTTCTTTGAGTCTGCTGTGGCCCCATATGGTGACCCTTTTTCCCTGAAGGACAGGGTGGGCAGCAGTGGCCAAACTGTGGGGATGCCTGCTAGGGACCTTGGGATGCTGCTGCAGATACAGTACTGGAACTCAGTTCTTAATTTGCTTGATTTACCCAGTGAATGCAGCCTGTGACATCAGCAGTAACCTGAGCATTGTGCTCACTCAGCGTTTGATCAAGCCACCGAGAAGGGGCACTCCTGTGCCAGCTGACTACACAGCAGTTATGTGCCTCACCCAAAGAAGCCAATTACATGGGTAAAACTCTTTGTAAGGAGGGATGGAGGTGGACTCCTGTGCTCACTTGATGTGTTGTGCTTTGGCTCTCTGGAGTTGGGACCGAGAGCTCAAACATTCCTGGATGTCAATCACTCAGCTCCAACATTGCACAAGGTCCCTTTTTCTTTTTTGGGTTTTTGGTTTTTTTTTTTTTTGCCTTCTTGGGAAAACTTTACTGAATTCTTCCATACTCCTTGGGGAAGTTTTGAAATGAAAAAAAAAATTGCAAGTGAGCATTAAACTGGGAACATACTGCTCCTTTCACTTGTAATCTCCTTCAGAAGAATTTAGATCTAAAGTATGCAAAGCCAGTTTATTACTGCTCTCTCACTGAATTCCCAGTGGGTAAGAGAACAATAGAGTTATCCACAATCTTCCACTAACTGTGTGGGCTTTGTAGAAAAGCAGAGATAATGCATTTATTACTAGAAGCTGTAACAGTAAAATAAATAAGAAAAATCAGAAATATAATAATTGTAGCTATGGAGGGATTCTACAAAAATGAAGCTGCTACTTAGCAACTGATCTCCAAAGAAAAAGAAATGAGAGACTGATGCACAGACATTCTTGACAGCTATGGTAGATATCCTTATTCCATTTACTGGGGAAGAGAAAGAAATTGAATCATCACATTATCTTAATACTCCAGACTAGATCCAGCTAGCTTGGTCTGGAAGTGCCTGCTGCTTCCCAGTGCTTGGCTGCAGGCAGCTGCTGAAGTTAATCCTGGTTCCTGGGATCATTCTTGCCTAACATCATAGCCACACTCCTCAAAACCATGGGGAGATCTGAACTCTTGCTGGTGGAGCTGGGCAAAACGTGTCTCACTCTGCTCTGCTTTCCAGCTTGGCCAGTGAAGATGTACCACAGCAGCTGTGAGAGGGGCCCAAGCCTGTGATGGTTAACAGAGAGGATGCTACTCCAGGTGGAGACCAAGTAGGGATTAAAGCCAGAGGTATATAAAAATCATTGTAAAGCAGCAGAATTTTGAACTTTGGGGAAGTAAACCATGTACTGATTACTGAGAGTATATGCACACCAATGTGAATTTTGGGGTTTAGAGCCATGGATTGTAATTCAGGCTAGAATTTTTGAGAACTATTTTTCTCAGTTGTCCCAAAAATATTTCATTGACTGTGCCTCATTAAAGATTGTCAGTAAAATTAATAGAAAAATGTTGCATTTCAGTTCTTTCTCATGAGAAATATTAATAGACTCTTCACAAAAATAGCCCTCCCTTGTCCTTAACAATCTCAATGTTGTAGAGTCTGTCAGTAGCCAAAAGATAAGGTCTCCAGGAAAAAATATCTAAGGTTTAGATAACTTACTTGTGGGAAAACCAGGAAAGAATGCCTGGCTGTGACACACAGCATGGGACTTACTAAACATGGCTAACACTAAACTAGTGTTCTCATTTATTGCAGAGCTGCTCCACTTGTGTAAAAGCAATGCACATTTTATTCCCCCTGTAAATAAGAACCAAGAATAATGGTCTTTTGAAAAGACAACAATGTTATTTTCCTTGTAGCCTGAGATGAAGTGATATTGCCACAGCCTCAAAAAAGTTATTTCTAAATGCCAAAAAAGCAACTGGAAAAGGTACATCTTATATTCCAGAAGACTGTGTTATTGCTAAATTCACATAATTACATGGGTTAAAACTTTTTTTGCATCACTATTCTTTATAAAAACTGAAGTGCTTTACCAGGGGAAATATCTGATGGAATAGGGCTGATTTCTCCAATTAACATCTTTTGATGTAGTTGCTTGATATTAAAAGGTTCCACTGTGAAGGGCAGTGTGCCAGTTAGCATAGCAAACATACTCACACCTCTGTCAAAAGAAAAGATAAACATCAGAGCTCCATATAATGCCAATAAACACTTATTTAAAAATCTCACAAAGCTATGAGTCAGTTTTCAGAGGGTTGCCTTCAGCATCACAAATGAGGGTACAAATTACCTCTAAGCAGAAATTTGTACTGAGTACACATCTTAAGCCTTTTTTTCTCGGTGTAAATGCCATTTTATCTAGAAAAGAATGTTGTGGGAAGTGTGCATAAAATAGAGTGTACAGTGAGTGATGGGAAAGCCTGCAGTGTTGAAAGTGGAGACCTGCTGTTTATTTTAAAAATAAGCTAATTGGAGTGACAGTGTAATGTACCCAGCCCATCAGAATAAAGCATTTTGGTTTGCAGGCTGAGTGACAACATGGAACTGGGACTGATGCAATAGATCTTGTTCCAAGTAGTAATTCAGTTCTTCTTGCTTTGCTCAGATTGCTAAATTAGGTGTGACTTATGCCTAGAAGGCTTTCGTTTGGTAACAGCTTGCTGCTGGCTAAAGACTTAAAACTTTAACTCTTGCGAAAGACTAACAGTCTGCTAGCAGCAATCAGCACACTTTGTGAAGCTTTGCCATTCAGCCTGGAAAAGTACCAACATTTGGAAAACTTGCTTAGCTGTCCTGAGTTTGTGAACAGGGAGGCTTTCTTGAACACTCTCCATGGTACTTCCTTGCTCCAGCTGAACTGCACCACCACAACAGCACTCTTCTTCACCACAGAATGAGTCATTGGACCATAGAATGGCCTGGGTTGGAAGGAATCTTAAAGATCATGCAGTTCCAATCCTTTGGCTGAGGACAGTGACACCTTTCTCTAGGCCAGGTTGCTCAGACCTTCCTCCAACTGTCCTTTAACATTTCTCTACTGAGCTCAACAGAGATAATAATTTTAGGAATTCAGACAACTCTAATTCAATTGACTTGTTGATACACTAGTGCAGATGATATCTGTGAAACAACTCTGTGATGTGCTCAACTATGAAAATGATTAAATGATTAGTAAAAAATGATTTTTACTAATGCGTTCAAATAATTGAAAAACATGAGATGGAGCTGCTGTCTAAAATCTCTCTTAAAATGTTGCACAGTTACAACTAGTAAACACTAACACACTTGGTAGTTACTTGTAGATGGAATCTGATGGCATGTTAAACGTGAAAGTTTATTACCCATAACAAATAGCTTCTCCCCTGTCCTATTGAACTTGTGGATTTGTTTGAATTCAACAGCTGTTTCCTCAATTCGGCTGTTGCATGAAAGCCAATCACTTTGCAGTCTCCAAAGAACCTTTAAAATCTGCACAAAAGTCATGATTAGGCAAACAGGCACTGCAGTTCACTGTTGCATCTCAGGAGCCTGGGTTGTACTGCAGTTAGATCTGGTTGGGTTTGTGAGCGTGCTTTTGACTGACTGTCTTTCTGGCTCCTGTTGTAATGACTCCTTGTCAGTTCTGCTGCATAAAGTCTGTCTTTCTGCACCACGCTGAAATATTTTGATTCTAGACCCCCACCAGTTACTAGTCCTTTATCTGTTTTGTGACAACAGAAGTAACTTATCTTTTTAACTAATATTTTAGTCCATCAGAATTCCCTTTCCCAGTATGATAATGCGGCCAATTCGGATATAAATTTTAAATATGCTTTATGCCTGAGGTAAAGAATCTGTCTGTGTTAAACGCCAAGGGCCATACAGAAATTTTATGCAGACCTTGATCTGTTATTTGCTGTTTATTTAGAGGGTGAGCTCAGTAAATGGTTCTGAAGTTACTGCTTTGCCCTCATTCAGATATCTGAAATGTGAAAACTGAAACGTGTCAGCACTATTTCAGTGCTGACAGCATCTTCTAGACCTGATTAATCTGTGCTGTGTTTACATAAATTCAGACTAGCACTCTCAAAAACCAGACATACATTGAAGTAGTTTGGTAGCATGTGTTCCTTCATCCTTTGTGTACCCTTCATAGTCTGTAAATTTAGAAGAAGCTGAGATATAGGAATCATGTTTAGATAAAACCCAAAATATATAGTATGTCTGCCAGAGCAGGTCTTGAGAGGAATAATATACTTTATGTATGTATATGAATCCTTTTTATCTTTTGGGCGTTTAGGAAAACTAATCTTCTGTTTCAGGCACCTGAATTAGATGCTTATATGTAGGTACCAGCAACCCTGCAGAACAAACTAAAACACTTTGTCCTTTGTGAACACACAGTTTAGTCTTTGCTGTTCTTTACACAGTTCTCTCTACTGCTGAGAACTCCTCAAGGAGACTCCACATCCTCACAGATGGACAGGCAAATGTGACATCCCAGTTCAGAGCAGCTGTGTATATCCAGGCCTTCCTTTCCTTTTTGCAGGTGTCCTGAATGAAGTGGTTTAGGTCAAATGCAGCATTGTGTGTTAAACACAACCATAGAATGGTTTGGGTTGGAAGTGACCTTAAATATCATCTCGTTCCAACCCCCTGCCATGCGCAGGGACACCTCCCCACTAGACCAGGTTGCCCAAGGTCCCATCCAGCTTGGCCTTGAAAACTTCCAGGGATGGGGCATCCACAACTTCTTTAGACAACATGTTCCAGAAGCATAACATTACATCCTTTAAATCAATATGCTTGTTGGGTGGGGTGGGATGGGAGGGGGCATTTCTAAACCAAAAAGTGCTATTACTCTTAGAAGCCTTGTGAGGTATTTGAAATCCATGTGATTTTATCACTGGCTTCAATAGCTGAATTTTTATTCTAATGCTTGTTAGTCAGGATACTGCAAGGAATTATGGTTATAATTGTAAATAAGTGGAAGGAGTCTGGATGAAGGTGCATTTGACGAGCCCATTTTTTTTTTCCTTAATGCTCTAGGCAAAGATTTGGTTTAGTCTATATTACTCATGCTCATTTGCCATGCCCTGAATCATACCTGCTAGAAACTGGCTTTAAAAATGTCTCCTGGGTAGAGACCCAGACATCTGGTTACTATCAAAAAGCCGAGGAGAAGCTGATACACTGGCATGTATATATATACATATATATATACATGCACACACATACATGTGCACACATATATACAGATATATATGAACTGCCTTTGGCAAAATGATGGACATGGAGAGCTGTTCTCCTGTCCAGATCCATGAAGATTAAAGAATACAAAAATTGACTTTAATATATCATCATTTTCCCAGTTCCACCTCTGAAAAAAAAGTAAAAACCCCCATAACTTGCCTACTAGAACTACAAACTGCAAATGCATTTGAAAAGTCTAAGATACTTTATGTGTAAATCTGCTCCTCTCCTGGCACCTTCTGCATTCTTGCTTATTGCAGGAGATATCCTGTAGATGAAATAAAAAGGGACAATGGAGTCCATGAAGGTTTGTGTCATCTATGACAGAAAAAACCTCCACTTTATTATCATAATTCAGTATAAAGGGCCTCGCTAAGGTATGGGTGAAGGTCTCAGAGCTCTGTTATAGCCACATCTTTGGCCTGTGTGTCCCTGAGAATCAATTTTTCTGTATCAATTTCTTTTTTCTTTTTGGGCAAAATACGCCTTAGGGAGAAAATGCCCATTTTTCAGCCCCAAAATCAAGGAGTCTGATTTTGATTGAAGTTACAGCTATCAGCTGAAACTTCCTGCCAGGACAGGGGGGTAGAGGGGGGTCATATGAGGAGGCTGATACAATTTGAGTGGATGGTACCATTTTTTCTCTGACTTTTCAGCACAGGTTCCTACATGCATCTACATACCCTATCTTCTGCTGGCTTCTCAAGGCACACGGTTTCTCCAGAATAGCATGTGTATTGATCATTCATTTTTTTCTCCAATATTTTGCAATGGAGGCACATTTCAAGATACTCAGTTGTTTGGGTGTTTTTTTTTGTTTTTTTTTTTTTTTTTTTTTTTTTTTTTTTTTTTTTTTATCTCTGCTTTTGCCTTTAATGTCCCAAAACTGAATGCCACCAACCCATTTATATCATTCTTGTCTAAACCAGTTAGTGCTGAGAGTGTTTCAGTAAGTACATTTTTAGATCTACTTACATGGACCAGACATCTACCTTTGGACCATATTTCTTATGAGCAAGGAGTTCTGGGGCAGCATAAGCTGGGCTTCCACACTGGGTATGTAACAGCTCCTGGGAGAGACCCTCGAACCTTGCAGTATTGCTCAGTCCAAAATCTGATGGTCACAAAGCCAAAGGCAAAGAAGTTTTAGTCTCTTTTCAAATTACTTTACCAATTATCTGAAAGCAGGAGAAAGATAAAACCAGCAGCTAGCTGTAGCACCTATTGCTGTCTCAGCTGTGGATGCCAGTTTGGGTTTGAATAAACATGCCATGAATTAGCAGGGAGCTTACAGTGAAGTTACCCAGCCATGGACCTGGCTTGATTGATTTTGGTTTAATTATTTTGGTTTGCCTCTGTTGGCTGCATGAACTTAACAACACAGCCACATTAGCATGGCTTAATGAGCTATGACATAGGGCTCAGTCCTGTGTGCTTTAGCCCACAGTAAATGTGGGGGAGAAAAGTGCTAACTTAAGCCTTTTTCTCTGTGTGTGTGCATGTGTGCAAGGGGGGAGGCAAGAGAAAGGTGTGATTGTAAAGGACTGGCTGGCTATAAAACAGGGGTGAAGAGTTGGTGCCTTTTTTTCTCAGAGGTGTTAAGCTTTTAAAAGTTTGGGAAACACTGGGTTAAACATGTGGCTTCTCTAAGATTTAGAATCCCTTGTGAGGATTTTTCTGTGAGGTTTCCATAGAATAAAATTAATGTTTCTCTGAGCTGTGTTAACTGCTTGGTGCAAATTCTCTCATTTTTATAAAAGTTTGCTTCACAGCCCTAGTAAGATTTCTGTTAGTGACCAAAACAGTCTCTCTCTCTCTCTCTCTTTTTTTTTTTTTTTTTTTAACACATACCAAATGATGAGGTCTCTAGCTGAAGTAATGACTCAACAGAAACTAATGTGTCCATACCTGTATTTCACCCCAGAAGATTTATTTCTTTGTCTACAAATTACTTCTGCTAGGAACAGCTTTCTACACATAAAAGCTATAATTGTTTCTCAGTTCACCAGCAACACACAAGGGAAAACAATAGCCAAAATTGTTTTCCTCGTTCTCTTAAAACTATGTTTCAGTAAAAGTTCAAATAAACAAGCTGTTTACTTCATAACTTGAATTTATTCTAAAGGCTCAAATATGTTTATTGAATAATCACAAGCTCACTCAACAAGTATGGTGTTTGAACAGTAGCTGAAGCTGCACACACACACAAAAAACACCAAAAACAAACCTCAAAGATAGCGGTGCACCTACCAATGATTTTGATGTTGTTGTTCTCATCAAGAAGAAAATTTTCAATTTTTAAGTCCCTGAAATTAAGACAAAAACCAAACTTTAGGACGTCTGATGTCCCAGCTACACATTTGCAGAGAATTTTTGGTAAAATTTAATTAAAATTATAACAATAGTTCTGCAAAGCTCTGCCTACAATTGTAACAAGATCCATATTCCTTCCTGAAGTTTTCAGTCAGGAAAATGGAAACTCTCTGTACAGGAAATATTTCAGATAATATTTTATGAATATACATTTTAAATAAAGTATTAATTTTAGGAATCATCTGTTCCACTGATTTAGACTTTTTTAAATGAATTGCATTTATTTTTTCTTTTGAGTAAAAACATTGCACATATTGAACCACAGTTCTTTTAGCTTTTTAACATACTGAACACTGTTGAATATTTCTGATTTCTTTGCAAGTAAATTGTGCCTGGGAAACGTTGAGGTTGAGAGGGGAAGTGGAAAGTGATATTTGCCTTGCTTGTAGAAGAGGGGGGATGTACTAAAGCTGTGTTGGAGACAGCTACCCTGAAAGTGGAGACATCTTCAGTGATGTTTGTGTAAGCAGGATCAGCCACTATCAGCTGCTGCCTGCCAGGAGGATGTAATTCAAGCTGCAAGAAAAATGCTGGTTCAGGTACTTTGTGAACATATTTCATATTTATATATTTCCAAATTAAAACCAAAAGCCAGAATAATGCCTTGCTGTGGTGGGGAGTGCCTGAAGTGGCAACTGAAATATTTTTCATGATGGAGGAGTCCTCCCCCAGTGTAATTTCAGAGTTAGGAGCCAGGCGAAAAGCCTGCAATGCTTTTCAGGAAGTCCTGGATTTCCCTCCCACCTGCTCTAAAGTTGTGAAGTGCTTTTGTCAGCTCTTGGAGAGACCTTGGAGGACAAACTAGAAGGAGTGATGGGAACATGGAACAGGAGCTGGATAGACTGGTGCTGCATGAACAGCACTGCATTGCTGCAGGGGATCAAGCCTGGAGGTGGTCGTGATGGGTGGTTGTAGAGGAGAATCCTTTTAACTCTGTGACTCTGGATGGGACAGCATTGCATTCAAAACTCTCTGCTGCCCCAGGCTGAGAGTGGGAATGGGGATGGTTTTAATGATATCACTTTAATAAGTTTTAATTTGAATAGCATGTTTTTTTGGAGTGGCAAATTAGCCAGTGCCCAAAAGCTGGGAGGTAGATTTAAGGTAAGCTTGTTGGTAGCCTGCCTGTGTCATAACCCTGTGCACTGAAATGCTGCAGTTTAAAACTGTTTGTGTTTCAGGCTACCACAAATCTGACATTTCTATCAGATTTTGCACCCCAGAGTGCACTCTGATGACTTTTACTCACTGCCATTAAATAATGTTATGTTGGATTACTACAACTGCTTTTCTATAGGCTGAGCTAACTGCTCACAGAGTTAATAAAAATGTAGACTTTCTTGTCTGAAAAACCTGATAATGGTCACTATGAAAGTTTACATAATGTCAGAAGTTATCTTACATCAAAGATACATCCTGGAGTTTTTTTCCCCCCAAAGGAAACTTTCCAAGGAATGTTGTAAATTTAAGCAACACCATGATTTTTTTCCTCCTCATTCCCATGGGGACTTCAGAGAGAGAGAGCCTAGAGGGCAGCTTGTGATGTTTCTCCAGGACTCTGGTTCAGCAGGGATTCAAAGGGATATATGACATTTTTATATGAGAGAAGGGAAAATATCCAGGAAAAACAGCCAGGAAAAATTAGGAACTGTACAAACAAGTAAGTTACTGTCACCTCGCAAGCACCAGCTGTAGGGTTGGTGGCTGACTGCGCTCGTGCTACCCCAGTCCAGTTGGAAGGCAATGGGATTTAGCTTACACATCTTTATTTCAGGTTTCTAAGCTCAGCTGCATTACCTCACCACTTGGCCGTGTCCAGAGCAGGCACAGGGATAGTAAGCAGAACTCAGTTGATGAGTGTTAGCTTGTGGAGCTGTTGAGCCAGATCTTGTGCCTGAGCCTTCTTATATCTGGCACAGTGAAGTGCTGGGAGTCAATGCTCTGTCTTCTGGGTCGTTTTAGCAACCGTGGCTAAAGATCAGCCATGGTCTTGCATGGACAAGAAGGGCTACTACCTTTACTCTGAAATGTGGACTCAATTTAACCTTGCATCAGTGCTGATTTTAGTGATGAATTGGAGAAGTAAAGATTAAGAAACCAAACAGCTGTCTGAACATGGTGTCGAATTTCTCTTGAGATACATTAATTTAGACTAAAAACAGCTACAAATTTGGCCAGTTTTTCATCAAGTATATTGTTAAGACAGTAGAAAGTATGGTTTTTCTGACATACATGCAGGGTTAAAAATCAGGAATGCCTATAAGATGCTTTTGAGAAAAGTAAATTAAATGAGCACATTCCTGAGTGATGAAACCCTACAATTAGCAGACACCTCAATTCTTGGCATAGACCCAAGCATTGGCACACAATTATCCATCTCATGAACTCATAACTGGTGTCATTCTAGCAGGATCCTCCCCATGGATCAGCAGCAGTTCCCAACAGGCAGCTCAGGAACCCTTCTTTCCTTGTGTTAAGGCAATGCAAGGAGTTGAGCTTTGCTCAGTGCTTAGATGGGAAAACCAGACTGGATTTGTGAGGTAACTTTCCTACTTCTTTGTTCATCTTTCTGGAAACACTGATGCCTTCATTTCAGAAGAGGATACACCCACAATTATCCTTGTTGGTTTAACCTCTGCAGCGAGTTGTGATAAATCACTGCAGCTGGAGCTGAGCAGGGAAGCCCTTCCAGATCCTTCCCAATCTGCTTCTGGTAAGAGGTCAAGGCCACAGCTCTGAATCTCAAAGCTAGCAGCAGGTCTCAGGTTGAAGTACTGCTGACTGAACCTACACCTGTGACTGGGCTCCTGCCAGACCGCGCAACTTCATAAGCCCTATGACAAAGTGCTGAAGAACCAGGAATGAATTTTCCTTTGGGAAGGGCAGTTTGGTAGTAAATCAAGTCATCAGAGGAGCTCACGCCACTTTGTACCTGCCTACTCTCAAGGATGTGCAGCAAAATTCTTCTCACTCACAAAGCTTTTCCAGCAAAGCATGAACAACAGAAAAAAAAAGATGTAGGGCAAGAAGTCAGGCTAGTCACCAGCTCACTGTGAAGAATTATTCCAAACAAAAAGATGGGAACAGGACTTGAAAAAGTAATGGCAAATGTTGTCATGGGACAAACGTAAATGTTATGATCGGGAGCATTGAAGAAATGCTGTAAAATAGATTAGTTAGGGAACCAGCAAGGCAGGGATGTCAGCCTGGACTAAATGGGTGAAGACCCGTCGGTTTGTTTTCTGGTGGGTTTTTTTTTTTGTTTTTGTTGTTCGTTTAAATTCTCTGGGTCAGATACTATTTCTTTCTTGACCATTCCTTATTAAATGACCAATCCAATATAATGAAGTGGTGTATTGCAAGAATCTCGAGTCACAAAGCACTTGTAAATGCTGAGACATCACATTTACAGCGTATTTGTTTCATGGTTGCTGTAACGATGGAGTCAACTGGATTACTTTTTAGGTCTTGTGGGCTTTCTTGGTGAGTACATTAACCATTTAAAATTAAGAATCTGATTGACTGTGAATCATTAAGTAAAACAGAAAAATGGTGGGAAAAACTGCATTTTGCCTATTCTTTCAGCTAAAATGGAAGTCTTATTCTGCTGCTCTTGGCAGCAGATCCCTGATAGAGGGGAAGATCAGCTCTCCTTGCATGGGCTGCTGAGGTTTCTCTGGCAGTGGCTGAAGTCATGAAATGTCCTTGCAATGCAAAAGCCAACATGGAAAGTCATCAACCTGTCGCAGACCCAGATCTGCAGGACATGTCCCCTTGACAACCAGTGGGCTGTGATTCCTTGGATTTCTGTTCTGTGTGACATATGGTTATTTCAGCATTTTGTGGCTAACCAAAGGACAACAATATTTATATGCATAGCCACACTGAAATATTTGAATTAGATACACATTTGTCATGAACTAATTCTGAGACAATTGTGGCAAACTATTGGTTTGTTGTGCTCATCATCTCTTGTGCCTGGGATAAGTATCTTGCCTACTTTACTGCCCAAGGAGTTCATAACTCATAACAGTACTAACCACTTCTGAGAATAAAATGTTTTATTAATGTAAGTGGAGAGAACATTGTCTTCTTTGTAATCCCTGCTTTTTTTATCATGGAAAAATAAAAAAATGCTCTTGGTGAAGAAGAGCACTCTATGTTCTTGCACGCTTCCTCTTCTTACTGCTTGAAAGAGGAGAAATATCTTACCTGTGAACAATCCCCTGGCAATGCAGGTGCTCTACTGCCGACAGAATTTGCCTGGTGTATCTCCTTACTTCCTGTTCCACCAGCCTCTTTTTGTCACAGATTCTGTCCAGGAGGTCCCCACCGAGGCACAGCTCCATCACCATGTAATAGGAGTTGTCAGTCTCCAAGGTCTCATATAGCTGAACAACGTTGGGGTGCTTAATCATCTGGTGTATCCATGGCTCACGCTTCATGTTTTTTAAAACATAGGAATCTTGCTTGGCTTTCCTCTTGTCAATGACTTTTATGGCTACCTAAATGGCAGGATATTTGCAAATTAGCAACAAGCTTTTCAAAAAGGTTTAATTTTCAGGAGGATATGCAGTAAAATGACATGGGGAAGAGGCTGTTTTTGACACAGTGTTGATAATCAGAATCACAGAGGGAGATGTTCCGGATGGAAGAATGTGCTTTTTATTTCTCTTAAAGGCCAAAACAAGAAGGCTGAAGTCTGTCATATCTGTCACTCTCATTGCTTTAATAAAGATGCATATATGAAATATTCTGAAATGCAAATATCCCTTCATGTTTGACTTGTAAATGCATCTGAAACATACTACATTTTTTCCTAACGTGCTCTCTTCTGACTTAGTCTAAAAGCCATTCCAGATACTGACTATTATGATCTGGGGTTGGACTCTGCAGTTTGGGGAGCTAGGCAGACAGTGTAGTTACTGAAGCCACAAGAAAAGCAAAAGTCAAAAAGTCACTTGAGAGTAACCCACTTTTCCACACCTGTGTCTAGTGCTGTGTTATTTTAGCCCAACTGAGCTGGAGATAACTGATGCTATCTGTGTCCTTCCATATAAATATTTGCTGTTGGAATGGTTGGCTTTTCAGTTATGTTGTCCATAACTTAAAAGATCAGATGCATGGCACTAATTGCTCAATGAGGATTATTAGGCAAAGCAGATTTGCAATTGTCTTTATGCCAGTATCTTTTGCTCTTTCAGCAGGAGGATATCTTTGTCATCTATGTTTTATAATTGTGAAAATAGTTGCACTCAATACTTATTCACACATGTGATTGATTATACATAAGCAATAAACTGAATTTATGAGGTTAATTTATGAGGATAAGGTTCAGAGGATAATTCACTGAGTAGATTGTGGTTTTCAGATTAAAGAATCTGAAATTTTTTGCAGTAAATTAGTGTGAGGTTACTTGCAATTCTCTCTTCTTATGAGCTTACCTTCTCCCCTGTGGGGATGTGCAGTCCCTCCATTACCTTGGCAAAGGAGCCCTTGTTGATCATTTTGCCTACTAGGTAATTCCCGACTTGTTTGGAGTAAGGGAAAGTCTTCCCAGTCTCTTGGGGCATCTTGTTAAAAAAAGCAGGTATTTTCACATCCTTTAAGTTTTTCTCCCATTCTGGTAACATCTCATCCAAGTTGCTAGTATCTGTCATTTTGTCATCCAAGCCTGCTCTCACTGCCATGGGCATCCCTGGAGAGTTGGACTTGAGCTGCTGTTTTCCAGATGTAGCTTCTGATTCACAGTAGATCCAGGCATTAGGTCTGAACATCTCGTGCAAGTGCCATCCTGCTGATCACAGTGCAACTCATCCTTTTCCTCTGAGACTAGAGGTTTGTCAACTGATCCCTAGTTTGGGTGCACAGACATGCTCAAGCAGAACCAAGTGGTGGATTGTTAACCTAACCTGATATGCGATGCCAGTTAATGCCCTAGAGCTGCCAAGTCGGATGACACATAATCCCAGCTTTCACCTGGAATATAAAGCTCTCTTCCTTCTGCAATTGTTCCCTAAACACATGTTCAGTGCAAGTTGCACCAAACTAAACTGAGTCACAATTTTCCTGGCATGCATATGGCTGGTGTGCAATGACACAAGTTTAACTCTAAAAACACTGTGGTAACATGAATGCAAAGCTGAGTTATGTACCTGGTGCTGTGCAAGAATTTATACATTTGCTGTGTAAAACATGTAACTATTTATGCACTTGTAGCACATTTAAGTGTGGGTCTGACTCCAGGTTGCACAGAGGTCTTTTGTGTTTCATGGGATGTAATTCTTGTTCTCTTTCCAGTGGGGACTCTGCATGTCTGTGTGTGTATATGTGTGCAAGCTTCTTCCTCTGTACAACGACTGATTTAAAAAAAAAAAAAAAAAAAGAAAGAGGCTTTTTCTTTCCTACAGCTGTTGTCTATCTATATCTATCTTCGTCACCTGGGTTTTTTCCAAAGTCATGGAGAGAGAAAAGAGCTTTTCCAAAGAGTGCTTTCACATACCTGCTATTTGAGATGGGAGTTGCCATCTCTCTCCACTGGCTACAATGTTTGGGACCCAAAGCCCTTCCCAGGATTTAGTGCGATGACAAATCCTTTCTCCACCCTTCATCACTTGGAGTTGAAAAATAAGCAGTGTCCTGCTTGCCTGATTTGACTTGTGAAGCTCACTAAGGACAAAAATTTCCAAGGATGAGTGAAAATTAAAAGGAATTAAAAAAAAATAAAAATTAGTGTTTATACTCCCAAATGGACTTACTGTTTGCTTTGCAGTTCAAACTCTCCTGGGTGAGTTCATTGTATCACCATCTGTATGCAGCTGCTTGCAGGCACAAGGCAAACTCTTGTCTTTTAGTGCCTAACGAGAAGATAAAGTCCCACTAGTTTGAATGGGCTGTCACAATTTGAGGTATATCTGTTTCCCCTCTGAAATGGGACTTCAGATGCTTTTAGCTATTAGTTACAGAAAGCTTGAAAAAGTGAGACTTTTTTTTAAGGAATGAACAAGGAAATTGTCCCTGATTTGTGTTTACTATTTGCTCTGCCTCTTTTCTGTCTTTCTAAATCACTGCTCCATCTAAAAACAGCAAAATAAAAGTGAGGGGAATCACTGTATAGAACAGAAACCCCATGTTTCTGGCACATTTCAGAAGAAAGCAAAAAAACCTCTTAAAAAGTATAACAAACATTTAAAACATGATAGCTAGCTAACATAACTATTGCGATTTTTGGGGAAAGTCCCAGCCCAACACCTTTAAAAATGTTGAAGTCAAAAAGCTTCCAAATACCTTTCAAAGTCTGGAGTCTTTTTTGGCACGGTGGACGATTTAAAAAAGGAGGGTAGGGCAGAAGGAGCGTAAGAGAGTCCATCTCTCCCCTAGGGAGTCAATGGCTACTGATCACAAGCCAAAGGGAGCTGGAATGCTGGATGAGAAGAGAGCCACCCTCCTCCAGTGCTAGTTGTGTCTTCGCTCTGTGGTTCAGCTCTTACGTGATGTGCTGCAATCCAATGTGAAAAAAGTGTGAGGAGAGACCAAACAGAACAGATCTCTGACAGAAGAAAGGTGCCAGTAAGGAACAATCTCCAGCAAGGAGGAGGAAAAAGGAAGGAATGACCTGAAGGAATGACAACCTTGGTGCCTACAATAAGCAAACAGCCTTCGTCCCCAAGCAAGCCCCGTAGAGTAACCATGTTGCCTTCATTTGGGGGTGTGGTGAGAGGGGAAACAGTTCTGCTTCCTTGAGAAATAAAACAAACCAAAGCAACAAACCTGCAGATTGGAGTAAGGGCTACAGTTTTGCTGTCAACAAAAGAAAAAAAATAATTTTTCTATAAACTGGAGACTAGCTCCATGCTTAAGAGGAAAGATTTTGCTTTATCACTCCATATTCTTCCTACTTTCTACAGAAACTGAAGTGTTTCTCATGGTACCTGTGCTACTGATCCAAAAAACATGAGACCATCTGGCTGCAAGAAGCCATTTTATGTTAATTCCAGGCTTGTTAAACAGCCTCATTTGGTTCAGCAGAAATTAAACAACATAAGCAGGAATTTGTCATTTTGCAGCCACCAGCTTGGACTTCCTCCTGTGAAGCAAAATCCTGCCTGCAGCTCTTTCCAAATCTCTTCTTGTTTTACGTCAGAGATGAGGAAAAGTTGTCCTGACTTCTGGATTTTGCTATTGCAGGATTCAGCCTTGTCTTGATGAAAGGTTGGGGTTTATTTCTTGGAGGTATTCTTTTTGAAGTTCTAATTTATACTCTTGTGAATACTGTGCTTTGTGAGATCTAGTGTGAGATTTTTCAAAAGGGCCAAAAAGTCAGATTCTTAGAGCTGTGAAATCCCTCTAAATTGACTGAAGAGTTGCCTCAAAACCTGGATTTTTGGGATTGCAGATCATATGCCTTACCTAGATATGTGTTTTCCACTTGTGGAGTCTGTATTGCTGCACAGGAGTGATTCTGCAGAGGTCTGGGAAACAAGGTTCATTAGTCAGGGGGCAGTATCCCACTGAAAACAGGTCTGGTTAACTGGAAGGCAGCATCCTGCTCGCAGGACAAAGTCAGCATCTCCTGGATCAACACTGACATGAAGGTGTACCGGCATGTGCAGAACTAACATGAGCGTCTCTTTTCCAAGAGTGGTGCTTTAATGCACACAAATCCTTTGGAAATGCTCTCCACTTCCTTGACTTCCCACTTCCCCACTAACTGGTGCTGTCTGCTGCTCGAGGTATTAATTGTGCTGGCTTAGGTCCTGAGCTTGGCCCACTGTGAAGGTCTTGAAGGTTGTGAACAGATGGTATTTCCACGTGGCTTAAGTTACCTGGCTGTAGGATGTAGGCTCAGCAGCTCCTTCTAAGACTGAAAGCTTTTCAGGTTTCATGCTGAGAAGTGGGGATTTCCTTTACTGAGGAGGAAATCCAAGATGGTGGCATTTAAATGTGGTGAATGGAGCAAATAAGGGGGAAAAATTTGTTTCAAGATATGGTAGGAGGAATTCAATCGAAATAGCAACTGCACAGTCTGTATCGTAATAACTCTTAGATCCTGGAACCACTTCAGTCTGTGTTTTACAGTGTACCTAAGATATGCCCTTATTGCACTGTAACACCTGCCATATTGTAAGTTATTTCTGACTTCTCATACACTTTTTGGCAGGCATGGGGTTTACTTTAGAAGTTACTGCATGTGCAAGTTCAGCAGCTTTTCTGCAGGATTTACTTACTGCCATGTGTTAAGGAGTTAAGAAAGCATGCACTCAAGGGCAGGTCACACTCTCCTCCCAGAATGGAGTAAATCAGGGATTGCTCTCTTTGAGAGTCCTAGTACTTCCTTAGTCAAAGAAGTGTCTGTTCTTCACCACCAAAAGACCAGTGAAATCAGAAACATATGGTCTGCTATTTTCTCTGTATCAATCTGGTCCAGCATTCACACAAGTGAATGGGAATATTTCTTTTGTCTTCAGGGCTTGGATCAGGCTCTTAAAGTGCAAAAGACTTTATTCTCCATAATATATTAAATTTTAGTTCATGTAAGAGTTTTCCAAGATGTCACTTGTGAACATATTTCACTCATAGCATCCATACCATCACTATAATTTACATCTGATTCTGCATGGATTCCTTACACTAGTGGTTAAATTTAAACAGGAATAGGTTTATTTTGCAGATAGTCTTTGTCTTCTGCAATGCAATATATGATTAGCAGATCTACAAAAATTTTGTCATGCATGTTGATATTTCTTTTAAGATCATTTTCCATTTCTAGGAAAGAAATCTTGAACGTTTCATTAATTATCCTTGAGTATCATGGTATATTTTAGATGAACTTTTTATATCAGACATGTATTTTCTTCAAGTGTGAGTGTCCGTTTTTCAAATAAACTGACAACTTTGGTCTAGTAATCCTCACTTTATTCCTTTTTTTACTCTTTTACCTACAGCCTGATGAAGGGAAGGACCAATTATCGTTCATTCAGAAACAGGGTATTGCTACGGTTATTTACTTTTTGAGCTGTGGTGTTTCCATCTGACTTTGGTGGAATAAAGTTCAAGAATAAGACTCCTTAACTTGATGGTTTACAGTTAGGTATCCTTATGGGGGCCAGTAAAGGGGGTCTGTTAGTTAAGTTTAGGCACTTAGTGGTGTTTGAATTGCCCACAAATATCCTGTCAGGTTTCAGGTTCTGCTTAAGACAGACACGATTATCCCCAGGGTCCCACGTCACATCTGCCAGCCCCAGGGGGGTGTCTTGGGTACCACGCAGTGTCTCAAGTGATGCCAGACAGCTATTTTAAACAATGGGAGTGATCTTTCAGTGCCAAGATGAGGATGAGATTAATCACTGCTGAGGCTTCTCCAACTGTACTAGGATCTCCATGGAGTACAGCAGGAACTCTGAGCCTCTTCTTGCATGTAGGAATTTCCATGTAGGAAATTTGATTTCAGACAGTAATCACTCCTCAGTGTGCTAAGTGTATGTGTGTGAAGATAATTCCTTGCCCTTGATAACCTGCTAATTTAAAGGTGATTTTTATCACTGTAGCATCATGAAGTTTTACATTATGATTGTCAGCAGCTTGATGATTTCAGGAGATGAAGTTGTATTGCTGGGGTTATTCACTGATTAGATAAAGTCAGATCTCATTATTACCTTTCTCTGTTAATGTCTTTTGGAAAGGGATAGCTATGTTCCTTTATTTTTGTGAGTTTGTCTTTATTGAACTCAGGGGAAATCAACAGTATCAAACTGTAACTCTTAACGAACTGAACTTAGAATGAACTCCCATTTTTGGTCAGTTTTTTGTTGCTTGTTTTATATTTGCTTTACTGCTCTGAATATAAGAAAGTGATACTATTATTGTCTGGAGCCTGTTGTAATCAGCTATTTTTTCCTCCCTTAAAGCTCTCAGTATAGACCTAACATTGTCCTTGTTCAAGTAAATGAAAAACTACCTCTCACTGAAATGGGAGCAGAATCATGGCCATAAAAAGTCATGAAATCCCACTGAAGATGGGCGGAGATCATACCATTTCCTGATAGACTTTAATGCAAACATATGTTGGACTTTCAATTAATAATGATCATTGGAGACCAAGAGGAGGGTGGACAACAACAACAACAAAAAATTGTAGACATTTTGTTTGTGTTCAGAGGCTTAATATACTGCTGGCAGAAAAGAGGCAAATGGGAGCCATTAGTTCATTTGATTGCGAGATTTTTCCTTGGTTTCCAGCTCTCTGAGTCTCCACCATCCTGAGGTTTCAGGCATGCAGGAATAGGATTGATGCCCTCTGCCCAGCACTCAAGATTACTGACATCCTGAACATGTAAAGGTACCAAATTGTACAAGATCAATGCATGTTTTTGGGATGTCAACAATACAAAGGATTATATTACAGTATTCATGTTCTTGGCTGTCCATCTGCTGCTGAGTTCTGTATTGAATTGCATCTCCTGTTTGTTGAATTGTAGTTTACAAGAAACATAATATGCTGTTTACAGGTTGCTTTTCTACTGCAGCATTGTTTTGAGGCCAGATGGCCACCACTTGCATGGTCACTGAGCACAGGGAAAAGCAAAGGCTGCAGAGATCTTTGCCTTTGCAAGCTCCATAACTTCTGTGAGGGTGAGTTCTCTGCTGTGATCCTGCAAATTAAGAGAACATGCTCGGGCGATAGCCAGGCTCCTGCAGTGGTATGATTTTTCAACCAAACTGGAGTCTAGTCCCTTTCACCTGGCTGAAGGATAAGAAGTTAGGAGAAAGGATGTATCCCTTTATCTTACTTACATATCCCATGATCTTATGGACATCCGGTTTCTGCAATGGGAAGACTGAGCATATTTAGTGTTTTCTTCTTACTGTGGGATTAATCAGTCCTGAGGGAGACAACTCTTATTATTACACCTGCCCTTGCTCCCAGATGAGAAAAGGAGAGATGTCAATATTGTCTGGGTGCTTAGGGGAAAATATAATACCCCAAACAACAGCATGAGACTAAACACTCTATGAATGTTGTGGAGGACACAGCCTTAGTGGAAATCTCCATCCTCTATCCTCACACATCTTCAACTCTTTTTCTCATTTTACAGGATCCTTTGTACTGTGCTGTAAGTTTCACATGCATGGATTTGTAATCTCTGAACAACACTAAAATGGTAAAAAAAAAAAAAAATAGGGAAAATATTAACTTGTTCTCTATGTGTCTTACCTGGGTTGTCTCCTTAACACCTTTTCATTAAATTTATTGGGGTTTTGATTTTAAAAGTAAGAATAAGGACTATGTTTAAAAGCAAGATATTTAATTTATATCTTTGAATTAACTTCTGCAGATTTTGTACTAACCAAATGAACAACAGGAATGGGCTGGAGAGTAAGGCCTATTATACAAACGTATTGACAGATCAGGTGTAAACTGATCTGGAATTTTTTATACCATGACAATACATGACAGGGATGAGCATTTTCAGAAACAGTTACAAGAAAGAAGATGAGCTGAGATCCTTTTCTTCAAAAGAACCTGGGCAGAATGAAGTTTGTACTGCCTTCAGGTTCTCATTCCTCTGTGGATCAATAAATTAAATGGCACATCAGTACCAGATAGTAAATGAATCTCTGCAGAGCTTCCTGCTGTGGGTTTCTGTCTTGCCATGAGAAGTGTTTGATCTGGGTGTGCTGTCAGAAAAAAAAAAAAAAAAAAAAAGAGCTATTTCATCATCTTTGGGGATTTTTGATTTACTAGGAATGGAATACTCATGGAATACCTGTTTCTCAGCCTTAATCTGAGATGGTATATTTTTATTAATTTATTCCTTTGTAAGAGGGTTTGCTTTTTGGTGCAGAATAAATAACACACTAAGTAAATAGTTGGAGTACTTGACTGCCTTTGAACAAGCAGTGCTAAGCTGGCAGGCAGAAGGCAGATGAGGGCAGAGCAATAACTCCTGTGAGTCTTCCTTGTGCTAGCAGTGTTTGCCAGGGCCAGACTGCTGAATCAATACTGGATGCAGGATTTTGGATGGACCCCTCTGCATGGCCTCAAGGAGAGCCGGGGAGCTCTGTGCAGGGGCGCTCCCTGCCATGGGCAGCAGGGTCTCCTCTGTTAAACCACAGCACAAGATTTTACACACAGCAAGGTAATTCCCCACTGATTTATATCAGGGATTAAATCTGGGAAATGTTTGGTGCAGGGTGGGGGTGCCTACGCTTTCGTGCACATGCATGTAGTTTTGCCTCCTGGAGCACCTTTCCTCTGTGTATCCAGAGCTGTGCTGTATTCCTGGATGGTCTCTGGAGTAAATCCTGTGTGCTGTGGGGTTTCCTTGGGGTCTGTGCTGCCACAAGTGTGAGCACAGCAGTTGGGGAGGGCATGGGGCACAACACAGCCCCGCAGCCGAGGGCATCCCTTTTTCAGGACAGTGAGGCAGAGACGTGTTAAATCCACAACCTCTTCTAGAAGGATAATTTTGCAGGCTACATCTGTCAGACAAATAACATGTGCAGGTAACACATGCAACAGGGCTGCTTATAAATCAGATAATTAAAGATGTAGCTGACTATAATGTCTTGAAGGAAGCTTAGTATTGGGCAGTGATTTTATTTACAATTTAACAGTTAAACGTATTATACCACATAAACCTTGAAATGGCTTGATTATAAAATGTGTTTTGGAAAGTCCATGTGCCTTCCCCACAGAGTGCTAAATCTGGTGAAAAATGGGTAGCATCAATAAACACCAAACCTTGTACCAATAAATGTGTTCCCTTCATTACTCAAAGAGCCCAGAGCTATGGAGGTATAAAGGGCCCCATTCTCCCCTACAGGGGAATAACACATGCAGGGTAGAGGAAACTCAATGAATTTCAGCATGCAGCTTCCTGCTCATTTCTCCATGGGAGGGGGATGGGTAAGGACTTAGCGTGTGCACTCTCCGTGGAACAAAATAAATATCTGCCTCCCTAACAGATGGAACATCTTTTCTAGTTAGTTGTCCCACAGACTGCTTCTGCAGCCATCATTAGGTGGCCCTCGGAAAACATCAGGCAAATAAGCTGAGTGTTCCAGTCTTGCCATTAGCACTAGAGGGGTGGCAGATCTGTGTCCATGCAGCACTCCAGGCACCCTGGCAGACCTTCACACCAGCACAGTGCTTGGCTGTAAATTGCAGCCTTTGAATTCTTGCAGTCCTAACAGGCAGCGTGAGGTCTGCTGTGTTTTTGAATAAAATAAAATTGCATTGTTGCCATAAAGGTATGCCAGAAGGGTTTAATGCTCCTGATATGCTTTATGCCTATACAGAGAAAATATACCAAACAGGGGATGTGTAATTTATCTCAAGTATCTAAAGAAACCTGTTCATCTGGTGCGGGTATAGTGGCATTTGTTGATTTATATCACTATAGCACATCTACCTCTTTCAGCTGATGAACTGAGCTTGGGGACAGCCCCAGACCCACTCCTGTGCACATGCAGGTGTCTGATGGGAGGCAAATGCTGTCTGTGGTGGAAGGAAAGGAGAAGACTGACAATTCCATGTCAATGTCCATGATTTTCTCTCTGGTTTGAGGTATGTATGTGTGAGGGGCATGTTAGCCTTTTCCACCCTCTTCTCCTCCCTCTTGCACTCTGCAAAGATGGATTCCTGAAAGACCAGGGTAAAATTGTGCTACACTACAGTGACTGAGTTCCCAAATGACAAAAATTTTTGTAGCAAAATTTCTTCTTTCAGTTGGCCCATATCTCACTTTGAGTCTAAGAGACAGACTTTTCCCAGACTTTGAATCAGACCCAGAGATGGGTATATACCTTTTCTGTGTATGTCTGTTGAATGCTTTAAAGTATCTGCAAAGTCATGAAAACCTTATTCTTTTTAGATTATTCCCTTTAGGTGAGGTTTTTTTACCTGATGTATATATTGAATAAGGATTTCCCCCATGCAGCTTCAGCCTTGGGCTGGAAGAAAAGGTTGAATTTCCTTCAGGTTTTGTTTCCTTGTTTGTTTTGTTTAATAAGTTTTCTTTTTTTGCACCTGGCTTTCTCAAAACCAAACATAGATCCCAAACCAAGCATGAAGGCAGAAGTACTCCCCTCCATGCCTCTGTGCAATTTCTCTAAAAAGGCAAAGGGGGAGCCTCCCCAGACAGGACAGTTGTTGCAGATGCATTGCCCCTGTGTGGCAGATGAGAGAATAATCGACATGCAGGAGCAGCAAAATGCTGCTCCAACTCTGTAGCAATGAGCACAGGGTGAGAGCTCCTGCAAGACAAAATAGAGTTTTTGCCCTAATCTCTTTTCAAGTGCCATAAAATTGCATTTATTTCAGGCACATTTCCTTAACTCTTGCTTTCATTATGTTGTTCTCAAAGATTTAAACCACTGTATCTGAGCACAGACTCCATGCAGTACCCTGGATCAGAAAAATGCTTAAGCTGAAAATTCAGTTGAGCTGCTGAATTTCACGAACTGGCTTTGCCTTTTCCATACCAGGGGTTGCTTTCCCTGTAGCATGGTGGAAGCCAGCAGCTCCTAGCCATAGCTCATGAAGGAGATGCTCTGCAGACCCCCATGCTGCCTCTGTCCTGAGCCTGCCCCCCATGCCAGGAGGCTGCTCAATCCAGAGCACACTGCAGTGGCTATTTTATCCAGGCAGAACAGACCTTTCTCCTCTAAGCACTTCAACACAAGTGTGTTACCTCTGGGAAAGGTGCTTTTGTTGCTAAATATCTGACAAAGATCAAAGAACTAATAATTTTGGACTCAGAATCTACTTTGTTAGTGAAAGCACAAGTTGTTGTTTTCCCTTGCTGTAGACAGCTGTAACAGTTATAACAATTTTGCTCTTCTGTTTTCCCCACTTGGAAAAATCCTCATTACCTATACATCACCTCTGACCTTCTTTCATACCTTCTGCATGCATTTTATTAACTCATTTTTCACATGGGGCACGTGGTGTCTGCCACTTGGTACAAAGAAGACAAAGTTTGCACTTCAGATGTGGAGAGTGACAGTGGGAATCCTTCCCAACTGTTTATACAAAAAAACCCTAAAAATTGCGGGGATGGTTGAATTCAATCTGTGCATATGCAGTCAGATTTTCTTAGGGCTTCTTGCTGAAACAAACCTGTTGAACTTAATTGGATTCAGCTAAGGGAGAGTGGGGTGCATCCTTATCCCACCCTCTGCACGCACTTTATGCAGCGATGATAAATTTCAATCAGTTGCCTGAGGAATTTATTTTCACAGCACCTCTTTACTTCCCAGGCTAAGAAACAAGGCATCCAGCCTTTCTCTGCCAGTAACACTGGAGGTTTTGCTTTTATTATACATTTGGTGAAACAGTATGCGACAGTGAAAATTTACTAGATGTTGCAGAAAGAAGCAAGGGAAAGTTAAAGCACACCCTAGAAATAAAAAATGAGTACTGTTTGCATGTACTTTTATTGATTTCTGACAGCCATGCTATTTTCAGGGACAACAGAAGGGAAAAGAATTTCAGTCTTTGAATGGATGAGTGATATACTACCCTCTCCTTTTTAACTAGTCTTATATATTTATTTTTTTTGTGTGCTAGTGTGTGCATGTGCAGAAGAGTGTCTACCTAATTGGCCTCAAGAGGGGATTAAACTAAATAAAATCACGGCCCACAGGGGGCCTCTAAATATGGAATTTTAATTTGAAAATTTTTGTGGGTTCCAGTGTAATTCAAGCTTTTCAAGCTTTATTAGTGCACAGTCGTTTGTGCAGCTTGCAAAGCTCCCATCTCGGCGAGTTTGATACGCCCGCCCCTGCCGGAGCAGAAGGCAGAGGCGGGAAAGGCGCTCGGCGACACAACCAAAGGCGCGCTGTAAATAAAACCCCCGCTCCAAAGCGGGACAGGCGGCGGCAGAAAGCGGCGGGGCGCACCCAGGCAGCCGTGCCACTTGAAAGAGGCACTAAAGAGAGGCAATGACAGTCAGCAGACATCTCTGCCCTGCCTGCCTCGGAGGCCCGCGGAGCAGATAGGAGTCAATACCAGCGATTTTACATGTTCGCTTGTAGTAAAAGTCAAAATATGCAGCTTGGTGTAACTAATTGCTGTGGAAGGAGAACGAACCAATAGTGCTCGTTGCTGTGAAACTGTTAATGGAGAACTTATGGAGAGAAAGTCCAAGTTCTCTCGTCCAAATTGGAATGTGAAAGAAATCTGTTGGAAGGTGATGACAGAAATGAAGTAAAACAGTTGTTTCCTGATCCATGTGCCAGATGTGTCACATACTGTGATAAATAAGATCTGCATCTTACACTCCAGAAATTGGGGAATATTACAAGCGTTTATTATAGTGAGGTACAAAAAAATGTACTTGAAATGCTTTGTTTCTCCTGGCACCAAGCAGTGAGAAGTTATTGCACAATGCCTGGAGCTGCTAATTCTTTTGTTTAGGTTCAATCCAACACAGCCTATTAAAAGCTTAAATTCAATTTTATTGTTAAGGTATTTATTAACTGATTATGAAAAGACATTAAAGGTCTCATAATTAAACTATTAAATTGTTCCTTACCTTGACGAATCCTCAGTTTTCCAGAACTGACTTCCATAGTATAAAATATCAGGGTTTTAATTTGGAGAAGAATGCCTCTCACAGGAACACCCCTGCTTTTACTTCGGCTCTCGAGTTGATCCCAGGCTGCCTTGCTGCTGTTCATAAGCCCAGAATATCATGGCAGACAGCCTAATGCATTGGTGGCATTTCTTGGGAAGACTGCTCTGTAGGTTTGTGGCATGCTGTCACACATTTGCAGAAATAGCTGTATGTTGATATTGGATAACCCAGTCTTATTACTCAGGAAAAAAGTCTCATTGACTTTTGGCCCATATGCTTTTGAAACTGTGTGCTGTGAACAGCTTGCTAGCCCTGCTGGGACTCAGGGCGCGTCCTTCCAGGCAAAGCAGATTCCCAAAATAAGATGCAAGTTCCCCCAAATTCAAAGCCTGGGAAGACAGTGGAAGCTAAGCGACTGGATCTCCCACAGCAGCTCAGCATAGGACCTCAAAGCTTCTGCAGACCCTCCAAGTCAAAGATTTTACATAGGCAACTGCATTATGGCTTCATCCAGATGACTGATGTTTGGCTGGGGTGAGATGGTTGCAGGAGGCAGACAAGGGAGTTGAGTCTCTTTGTGGTTTCCCTTTGGAAATTGCTCTGTTCCTCAGAAAGACCATATGTCCAGCACCTGCACCAGGGATAAAAGAGTGACTGGGTTGTCCCCCCAGAGCTCTTAGAGCTCTTAGAGCTCTCTCTGGCTGCCTGTGTCCTCACATAGCTTTCCAGCAGAGCTGAAATACTCCTTTCATGCAGACTCCACCAGGAGGCTTTTGCTATGAGAACAGACAGAAAATACGACTGATTATCACAAGTGGAGCTGGAAGCTTGAAACCCCTCACAAGTGTGATTTGGGTGAACCTCTGCAATCCCAGGAACCTGATGATGAACAGTGATTCCCAGAATATGTGAGCTGTCCTTAAAAGAGAAAACCAGTTAGTCTGTGCCACCTTGGTGATGTGATATCACCTGTGACCTTTCAGAGAAAAATATCTCTGCATCAGTTTTATAATTGTTTCTTGGAAACCAATTTTTTCTTAGGTTATGTCTTTGCTGCTGGATGAGTGCTTGCTTGCCCGGTGGTAAAAGTCCAATTCAGAGCAGCACAGGTAGCTCTGTAAGTAAAGCACACTTTTACTTTTGAGATAGGTCTTTTACTCCTCCTGTGATTTGCCTTTGCTAGTCATATGCTCTTTTGCCCTCCTTTCCACTGAAATTTCCCAGTGAGACGCTGAATTTAGCAACCCCATTAGAAAAACCACCCTTTATTTTTGGCAGAGAAGCTGCAGCTGTAAGTGTTTATGGGAAATAAAGATATCTGATTAGGGTTTTTTTTTACACACTAAGCTGCATACCCTCTGGTAACCTTGTTATTTGTTATAGTTTGGAGGCTGTGGAAGAATGGAAAGACTGTAGTCTCTCAGCGGCACAGCTAGAGCTGGCTCACCTTTGAAAATACAGAGGTGCTGTTGCTTTTCAAAGATACTTTACTGAAGAAAGTGATACTGTTTTTGACAAAACGAAGCACAGCCTTACAGAAAGGCTTAGGAGCCTCAGCAAAATGTTATTTTCATCTGGAGTCATATTTACCCTTAGGGGACACATTAGAAAAGACAATGGACAGTGAGCCACACTGACAGCTTATGGGAGGAAATAAATGAAAGAAATAAAGCTTCCCATGCTTTTGTGAAGCTGGCACAAAGAGAGCTGACAAAGGTCAGTACTTTATGGCTTTGCAAACAGCAAGACTATCGATTGTCCTGACTTGTCATGGAAAGTGAAAACACCTATCGTGCAGGCTGAATATATGAAAAACGAGATGATAATGCAGTGAATAGTCAGTGATGGATGTGGTGAATAACACGTGATGCACACTGCCAAAGCCAGTGAGCAGATCCCCTTGAGGAAGGGAATATTTTTGTGTTGCTTCTTTATACAGTGTATGATTTGTTTCTCCCAAACAGAGAACCTAAGACCTAGAGAGTTTAGTCCAGCCACTTTTCCAACTTCAGAGGAAGCTAAATTCCTTAGGTTCTTCCCCCTTAGGCTGAAGGATCCTGGAGAAATGAATGTTAGTGGCCAGAAATACCAGTTCTGGGAAGGGGATCTGCTCATCTGCCCCCACAGCACCATCCCAGAAGTCTGTTGTGACCCAGAGGTAATTGGAGAAGAGCCTCAGCTCCACTTGGGGTCTTGGCAGAGTCCAAGCATGGAGATGCAGTGGGGATGAGGGGAGCTCCATCTGCTGCTTGAGACAGGGACCGAAACCTGAAACTAGAAGACACTCAAGTCAAAATGCAAAGGACCGGATGCACTGGATTCCTTCCAGTGTAACCAGTGACACTGTGATTCCAGTCAGGAATCTGTGCCACAGGGCTCACAGGTAACAACTGGGATTATTTATATTTTCAAAGTTTACATGGTGGATTTCTTGGTCCAGCAGAGATGGTCCAGCATTGTCAAATAAAGTACATTCCTAACTCTGGCTAGATAATCCAACTTCTCTGTTTCAACCTAAATTCACTGGGAAAACAACATGACTTGGGTTTTAGGCAATGCCTGTGTCTTAACACCATCATTATACAGGAGGTTGGAGCAGCTCACTCAGGCTGTGGTGGCTTTGGGGCTTCTTTCACCTAAGTCAGGTAAAATGGAGCAGAAAACTTTTAGGGTCCAGGAAACTGGTAAGACCTCTTTAGAATTTTTTCCTTTACTGAGTTGTAGGCTCAGTGGCCATACAATCAAGGCAGTCAGAGCATGTGGCTGCAAGAGGTGCCTGGTGTGACACAGGGATGGATGTGAGACCCCATCCAGTCCTGAGCATACCTGGGATAGCTTTCCTTCTGAACTCATGCCATGGTTTGTCCATTCATATTTCACAGTTGGTGCTGCTCTTTGCATTTAGGAAATAAAAGCCAGTCCTGTCTTTGCAAATAGAGCACTGAATAGGGTTCAAGTGATCCCTCAGTGAGAGGAGGGCAGTGAGGGGTGCATGAAAAGTGCAGTGTCTCTTGTGCAAGCCTGGGCCTGCTATCAGCCTGGCTGAAGAGATGTGTGCTGGCAGTTCCTGTCCATGTGTGTTACTGACTGATAGTGATGGAGGCAGAAAAATGTCAAAGTGTTAGAAAAGTCAATATTATTAAGACCTCATTCCCCTTGCTTCCCTGTTCTGAGTAGTTTCTTGAGTATGACCAATTACATGTTTTTTTTTATGACCAGTCAGAAAAGCAGTTTTTATTAGCTAGTTTGCTCAATGATTCAAATGTATAGACTTTATTTCAGTCTCATTTGAGTTGGAGGAAAGCATACAAAGATTTTTGCTGGCTTAAATTAGTGGAACTGCCCCTTTGGCTGAATGACAGGGCCCTCGCCTTGCAGAGCACAGCTCCAGCCCTGTCTCTGACTTTTGCCTGT
This sequence comes from Phylloscopus trochilus trochilus, assembly GCA_016584745.2. NCBI lineage: Eukaryota > Metazoa > Chordata > Aves > Passeriformes > Phylloscopidae > Phylloscopus > Phylloscopus trochilus. The sequence goes on along the minus strand of WQNJ02000062.1, from coordinate 33,693,303 downwards.
AAATTAGTTTGTGAAGTGGTGTTTATTGCTACATTGGGAGGTTAAGACAGCCTAATTGTATGTTTGTACAGGAGAAAACATCACGCCAGAGCCTTAAGCAATTATTCTTTCCATGTCCTTTCACTGTTTAATCTTGACACTGTTCAGAGGGGAAAGGAGACAATTTGTCTTCACCCTACAGCCAATTAGCAGTAAAAGCACAGAATGGCTAATGCAATATCTATCCACTGAAATGCCATCATCCATTCATCAAGATAAGATCCTGAAATAGCATGCATCTAGAACCCCTTGCTGGGAATTGTTCTGAATCCAAGACTCATCACAGCCAAGGATATCTCTGTGATTTATAACCAGCGTGTGGTTTCAACATCTGACAGTGCTCAGCACCTCTCCTCCTACTTTTCCTCTCCAGTGGCCACCTTCTCTTTATGGAAAAGCTGTTCTCCAGAGGATGAGTCCTTTTAACAGACCATTGCTCACTGAAATGTTTTGTCTTTTCAAAACAGCTATGGTAAGTCACAGGGAATTACCTTTCTTTTGCAAGGAGGACATGCCAAATATAAGCCAGGCATGTAGTGTCTTCTCTGAGTTTGCATGACACAGCATATCCTTTGATATGAAAGCCACTCTGTTAGAAAGAAGAAATCTCTCTTATGGACTGTATCATTTACAGAAGTGGCAAATCTCTTAAAACCATCCAGATCCTGCACCCCACATTTACGTGCAAGGATCCTACAGAGACACAGTCAAACCCAAGGTAAATGAGGGACACCAGTGGAGTTCTGGCCGTGTACACATGATCTATATCTGGTTCTGAATGTCCACAATTCAGTTTCCTTGAGAGTGCCTGCAGGCAGGCTTCCTAGTTGGTTTTTGTTGGTGTTGTTCACAAAACACTTCCCTTAAAAGTTTTTAAAAACCCACCAGGTCTATCTTCCCCAGAGCCAGCTCAAGAGGGCCCCAAGACTTTTTCACTGGATGCTTAGGTATATGCAGTAAGAACAATATCATGCTCCAATTTTGCTTTCAGTTGGCAGGGCAGAAATTTTCTGGGCTCTTGCCCAAGAGTGATCTAGTCCTATATGCTTTAAGAGGTTGAATTCAGCCCCTGACTGTTGGTACAGGTAATTGCATTGCACCAAGAATGGGCATGACCCCTAATTTCACCGTTCACTCAGTCCTTAGTGTCCTTCATTATCCTGACCCATTTTGCTGGAGCAAACAAAGTTTTCTCTAAAAGATGCTGAGTTTTGATACAGGAAAACTACACTTTTTCGAAGAGACTTTATTTGCTGGATGGAATAAAAGGGAGGTGCCAAGAACATTTTAATCAAATGCTCATTATGGAGAGGATCCAAGAAAAAAAGCACTGCCTGCTCTATTCCTTTCCAAGTCAACAGACTATTTTGAAGGCTTCAGCATCTTTCTAGCTACGTATACATGCACAAGATGTTCTTAAATTTCCAACAAAGGATGAGGTGGAGGAGGACTAGCGGTTAGCAAGATGGGAACAGGACTGCATGTCAGACAGATCTGGGAAACATGTTAGACTGTTCCAAAAGCTCCAATTCTGACCTTTTTTTTCAAAGGGGGAAAAAGTGCTTTCTGTAAAAACCCTCAGATCTTTAGCTTCTCAGAGTAATTTTCTTTTGCCAAGTAACACAGTCACTTACATTCCATACATCTCTGCCAGAGGGTATGTCCCAGCCCGATGTGCTAATAAAATGGGGAGTGTAAATCTGGCTAGGATGCTCACGCCAACCTTGCGGATGTGAGAGGACGAGAGACAGGCTTTAAAAGCGTCACTGCCTTAGAAGGCGCCTAAGAAGGTGCTTGTGGGTGCTGCAGTGCATGTGGAAATTCTGCTTCCCAGGTGCCCCAGGGACAGGAGAAATGACATCACAATGATGTCATGCTCATCCTGAGCTTCCCTAATGTTAATCACAGCAGCATCTGCCTCAGGGGAGCATTTCCGAGAGAAAGGTGTAAAAAACATGACACTTTCCAACTCTAGTCAGAGTGGGGAGTTTCAAGCAGCAGAGCACTGATGCCGTGTCCCCTGGGGCCTGAACCAACTTCTCTTCTAGGTGTCTGACTGTCAAATGTGCCGTGGCGTGTGTTTTTCCTCTCTTTCATTTACTTTATTGAGGACGGCATCGGTTACAGCTGTTTAAAAAATATCTGAGCAGGTTATTATGGGAAAGGACAGAAGAAGTTCTTGCTGCCCAAATGCAAAACTCAGATGGTTTTCTTTGCAAGGGTGAAGATCATTAGTGGTTTTTCTTCCTGGGCTGTTTCTGGGGAGGGGAGGCATCTTTGGTGTGAGAGAGCTAGCAGAATAGGGAGTTGGGGATTTGAAGAGCTGACTGCAGCTCTGGCACTGATTCCCTCTGAAACTTAGCTAAAAATTTCAAACTGGAGTCTCTGAAAGGTCAATAATAATAAGTAATAGGGCTGGCCAGAAAACAAGAATTCTGTTTTGTGAAAAATGTTGTGGTTTCAAAATTTGTTTTCATTCCAGTGCAGAAAGAATATGGGATCTTTCTTCCCTTTTTTTTTTTTTTTTTTTGTCTTTTTCAAGGGAGAGAGGAGAAAATAAAACAATAAGCATAGTAAAATGAAGCTTAGTAGTCTAGTAGGATAGTGCAATAGTTCAGATGAGGAACTTGACCTGACATCTCCCCATCTCAGGTGAGATGGGGGATCTTGGCTTTACAAAGGTGGTTTTCCCACAGAGTAATTCTATCCCAGAGAATAAAAATTTTCTTGAAAACTTTTTCATTGAAACATTTGTGTTTCTTTAAAAAGTTTTAATGCTGTGACTTTATTTTTCTTATTTAGAAAGAGATTTGGGACATTTCTTTATCATTTCTAATAGCCCCTTGCAAATGTATTTTTATTATTTATAACAAAGCCAGATGCAGAGACAGTCCATCTCTCAGACAGCATCCAAATTCTTGTTTAAATTAGGGAAGATACAGAATGGCAACACCGAGTATTTTGCCATTTACAAATAAGGTTGTTAAAAATTCTGGTTGTTTTCAGCTTCAGACAGGTGTGTTAGAAATACAGGTCTTAGCATCTCTGACTTCACCTCTGCCACCTCTGAAATGTTGATGGTAATACAAGGGTCTTTTCTTAGCTGACACAGATGTTGATAAGTTAATTTAAATCTGTGCAGCTCTACAAATGTGAATGTGAATGGGAATATGAACATGAATATGAATATGAACATGAACATGAATATGAACATGAATATGAAGTATTAACAGCATACCTCAGATAACTTCTGTGGACAAGACAGAGGTCTAATCAAAGATATTGACATGCAAAAATATCAGAGGATCACTCCAGACTGTCCAGAACAACCCAGTCCAAACAAAGGTCTGGTTGACAGGCCAGCTAATGGCTGTTCTCAGTTTTGGACATGGTACAACAACCAACAACACAAGGTTGATTGATTTTTTTTTTTTTTTTTTTTTTTTTTTTTTTTTTTTTTTTTTTTTTCCCCTTAAACATTTTACCCAAGTATTTTCATGTGAAAGCTTTGGAGAGTTCTTCTAGGTAAATTGAGCCATTATGAAGTACAGTGGGGATGAGGTGCAGCTGCAGCTACTACTTTACTTGTTATAGCTAATATCAAGTGCTTAAATGGTGCTACAGGAGATGAGATTGCAATTGCAGGAAAATGACACAAGAAACAGACTTCTCTGCAAAGCACTGCAGACATTAGACTGACAAATGCAGCCTGTGAACCTGAATTTCAAAATTCAACTGGAGCTTTCCAAAGCAAAATAAAATTTCTGTAAGCAAAGTAGATTTAGCACCTATTCTTGCATACCTTAACTACCACTGAAACCAAATCAACTTAAAAAAAATCAAAAAATCAGACTCTTTGTAGATAATAGTTCTGTGCTGACTAATTCTCAGATCACAATATTTTTAGCCTAGCAGAAAAAAATCCTTGACAGGCATGTCAATTCCCTTTGTAGGGAGCGTGAGATACCACCTTGTATTTTTGTAATATAGTAGAGACTCTAGTAACTTAATCCTTAAAAAACAACCTCCAAAGTAGCTTAAATGGTTTGAAGTGGGAAGATGGGGTTAAACCAGTCAATTTTGGGTTTATATGGAAAAGCAACTAAATATGACAATCTACAATTTTCCCCTTGGAAGGCAGCATGATCTGAGCTTCTTTACTTGGTGATGTCCAGGTTCAGAACTGGTTTACAGGACACAGGATTTACTCTCTTTCTTGAAGAGGCCCAATGTGTGTTTTTCCCAAAATGAGCATTTCCCCAGCTGTTTGGGGACAGGCCTTGGTTCAGCCATCTGTTTAGACCTGAGAAAAGAAACATACATCTCTTCTTTTGGTGGTGAAGAAGATAACCATAGGAAAAATTAAGCAAATATTATTTCATAACATAAATAACTTGGGGGAAAAAAGTCCATACCTATCTTCTACATTAGGAAATTCCTTGACATTTTATGGGTATTGCAGAAACAGAAGAGGCTGGTCCATGATGCCGGATACAGAGCTATGCTGTTGACTAAGGGAATTACATAGAATAATAGCTGGACCACAAGCAGTAATTGATATATTAATACTGTGCTGCACTGGATTCATCCTATTTAGCAGCTGAAGCTGATCTTGCTGGTATTTAGACTGCTATGTTAGATTTAGGCGCACATCATGATTATAACTTTCATACCTTCATTGGCTCAGAAATCTAAGAAGCAGATGATTTGAACTGTTAGTGCTGCAAGAAAAAAGCCAAAGAGCTAGGAAAAATCACTATATTTAAGGCAAGCCCCTCCCCAAAATAACTATTTTAAGGCCTGGATCTTAAAATTATGTTGCCATATGGAAAGTGTGTGTAACTGGGAGCCTGGGAGGGAGCTACAGGGGATGGGTGGCCTCAGGCAAAGAGCTCTCACAAACTTCTTGTGCCATTATTCTTGCTGCCTCTCTCATAAATATGGTGAGCAATGTCAGACAAATAAATACGTGTATCCATGTGACAGTAGAGCTATGCCTCAGGACATATCTTATAGGTTTGACAAAGCGCTCAGAAACAAACAAAAAAATCTGCCACAACCCTTTTCATAAACACAGGAAAGTAACTGAAAGTTCTCTGCAGGAGTAGGGATCTATTGAGGGAGGTTACTTACCCCAGGAAACAGAAGATTTGGCTGTTGCCACAGATCCTTTTTCCCAAGATTAAAAATAACACAGAGGAAGAGTTTGTGGAACCAGCTCCTGAGACATCAGGTTTTCGGAATTTGGAATCCAATAACGACTCTTTTGGCCCATGTTTGGTGAAAATAGTGGAAAGACTAGATTTATTTGAAAGAGAAATTAAAAAAACATGAGCAGTAATAAAAAAATTGTACTGACTATGACAGTAGAACAATTTATAATTGGGGGTCAAGTATCCTATTAGTTTGGGGCTATTTCTCTTTAAATAGAAGACCAGTCACAAAGAATTCCTGAGAGATGATATAATCTGAAACTATATTGGAAAAAAGTTTGCTCCTCTCTTAAATTACCAGGGCCTTTCGTATCCTAGTAAAATACTTTATTACTTGATCTGGCTCTAGAGAAACAGTGATTCCATAACAAACCTTTCCCAGGACTTGAATTATTTCCTTTATTATATCCTGAAAAAGGACTAGGTCACTTCTGAAGGCCACAGAAAAAAGTATGATTTTTTTTTCCTGGGCAAACTAACAAAAACCAAAGGAATGTGTCTTTATATCAAAATACCAAATTGAAGTTGCTGTGTACCAAGAGTGCAACAGTTCTGCTCCCAGAAACACGTCTCAGATTAGATTTCAAAGAATCATCAATCTTGCAGTGCATCTCTTAAAAACAGCCCTACCCCAACACAACTGTGAATCTTCTTTGCCACTATAAAAATAAGGAAGGGTTTCAAATGAAAGCCCGTGTGGCTTGTGAATCATTGAGGTGCTTCTATAAAGGCCCTGGCATTTGAAGTTTCAGTGACGGACCCACCTGTGCATCACAGCTCATGAACATCACATGTTTGTGCTGTCAAGAGACTGAGGGGAGACCTCATTGCAGTTACAACGTCCTCCTGAGGGGAAGAGGAGAGGCAGGCACTGAACTTTTGGCCTTGATGACCAGTGACAGGACCTGAGGGAATGGCCTGAAGTTGTGTCAGGGAAGCTTAGTTTTGATTTTAGCAAAAAGCTTTTCACCCAGAGGGTGGTTGGGCACTGGAACAGGCTGCCCAGGGAAGTGTTCACAGCACCAAGCCTGACAGAGCTCATGAGGCTCTCCTTCCCTCCCTCCTTCCTTTCTTCATTCTTTTCTTCCTTTTACTGCTGATTCCTTCTTTGATAGTGAACTGAAAAGCATTTGCTTATCTACAAGGTATGACTTCTGTATATGCAGGTCATGATTTACTTCCCCAAGAAGAAAAGGCAAAAAGAAAAACCACAAGCCATGCCACAGTCTCATTAAATATATAACACCACCCCCCCCTCCCCCATCTTCATTATGACTAATATCTTATTCCTCTATCATTGCCTATTTCAGGGCATCCAAAACCTGTTGTTTATAGAAGTACTCTCAGTAGTATGTGGTCCCTGATCGACTGCATGGGTGGAATTCAATCACAGTCTTCTACTGAGAGGGGGAACCACCAGGGCACAACTTGAGGCTCTATGAATGGCAGAAAAGCTCCAAGAGTGAATCATAACCCTGTTATTCAATCCAAGAATATCTTTTGTTATTTAGAGCATATAGAAAAATCATATCGATTTTTTTTCAGGTGAAAAATGACAAATCAGAGCAACAAAATAATCACTTCTACTTTTCAAACGAAAAATCTGTGGAGTAAATACGGAAAGAAGGATTAATGTGCACTTGATGCAAGATTATTGAGGTGTGATTGGGAGGGCCGAGGATGGTTTACAAGGAAATCAAAGGGAAAATTTAACTGGAAAATAAGCACTTTCTGTGAAAGATATTAGATGACCAACTACTATAACTTGTCCTAAAACCATAGTAACAAAACCCAAACAGAAAGACAGATTTCACCAATGGCTTTTCCCCACCAAACAACCTCAAGTCTGTTTTACTTTCAAGTGTGTTGTTTATTTAGTTGTCTGCGGCAGTACCCTTCAATATCTCCTGTACTTGTTGCCCTGGGAGTACTTGCAAGTCTGGTTATGCCAACAGGTCTGGCATTTCAAGGGAAAGCCAACAAAGCATTGGTCTGACAGGCAGAAACTCTTGCAGACTTCTGACAACATGAACTCATACATATTTTTTTTCTTTGTTTGTTTCAGAGTGTTTTATGGTGGGAATAAAAAAAGAAGTCAAATGGTCATGACTGGTTATTACTGGTTAGTTGCGAGCACTTTTATAGGCAGTGGTGATTCTCGGTTATTGATTCTCAGCCATGTGAAGCCTGATTCTTCAATGGACCAATTTAAACTTGTCTGGGGTGGCTTTGCAATCTGTTTACCTGATCCTGCTCTCCCACCATCTTTTCAATACTTTGAGCCTCATTTCCTATATAACAGTTAATAAAAACAAACTGGCAAGAAATAGTCTTTCCAAATTTATGAAACTGTTGTCTTGCTGTTATTTCACTTTTTTCTTTTTTTCCCCTAGATTTTGCTTGCCTGTCAAACTCACCGAGTACAAACATTTTTGAATTTTAGAAACCTAAGTTCACACAGTAATTGGAAGAACAGCCCTATAATTTCCAGCTCCAGGGGGAAGCTATCTTGGAACACAACAGCAAAAAGAAATCCTTGGGTGAAAGAAAAAATCTGGTCAAAATAAAATCACAGGTCATTGATTGAAAATGTAGATGTGATTATTTCTAATAAGCAATGAAAGAAGGCAATTAGAAGAAATTGATTAGTTTAGAAGTACATTTCTGGAGCCTAGCTGAGTAGTGATTTTTAAACTGACAAAGATTTAAAGAAGATCCAGTTTAAAGAAATAAATGCAAATATTATGGCAACCTTTTCTTTAAGTTATCCTTTAGGTGTGTGCTTAACATTGCATCACTGGGATTTCACTAGTGAGTACAGCTGAAGGGCTCCCTGATGACTCTGTTTTTACTCCTTCCATGCCACCCTGAGCATCTGAGTGGGGGAGTTGCTCTCACAGAAAGCCTCACCAGCCTTATTAGCAGGTGGTGTGTTTATTGCTCTGATCAGGAAAGCTGAAAAAACAAGCGTGGTCCAGTGTTTCCCTTGGCAGTGTCTTGTTGGGAACACTGACATTATTCATTCATAACCTGTCAGGCTGACATCAGTGCTTTTCTCTGTCCTTGAAGTGGGTTCTCAGTCACTTCTGCTGATGCCTCAGGATTTTAGCCTTTATATTTTTCAAATCCTGTATTGCATTAGTGTATCACTCCAAACTCCATATAGAGTGCTAGTTACCTGTCTTCACATTTTGGTCAGACAATCCCTCCGTGCCTGAGATTCAAGGACACCCTACAGCCTCAGACCCCAAAAAGTATAAACAGAAGTGAATTGGGGAGAAGAGCAAACTGGCGGTATATGACTTCATTACCTGAAACTGTAATTGGAGGATACCTGAATGAGACAGAAAGTGTTAAGGCTCACTCTGTATTTTCTGTACTCAGGAAAGCCAGGGATGTTTTATCCCACATCATCTCTGCCTTTGCTATATGCAGCTTCTCATCCCCAGTCCCTGCTCTGCAGCAGGTAGTGATGAGGTGTTTCCCTGCCTGCAGGCAGTTCAGGATACATTTTCTCTGGCAGAAAGAGGCAACAAAAACAGTTCCTGGCTGCTCTCTTCTGCTCCCCATTCCCAACTTGTTTCCCTGGCAATGAGGCTGGCCTGGGGAGCCACGCTGTAACCAAAATAACAATAACAATCCAGATTAAAAAAAATACCAACACATCTTTTCCAGGAGAAGGTCATTTTTGTTTTCAGTCTAAAACAGTCATAGTCCCCACACGCATACTTGCCTCTTCAGGTAAGGGCTGGCAAGCAGGAGGCAGAAATGAACAGTTGCACGTAGAGGGGAGCAGGAAAACTGTGACTTCACTGCCAAAAGAAGTGTGTCCTGCATCAGCTTGGCTACTGAAATTAGGCTGAGCAAGTCCTTCACCGTGCTGCCAGGTCTGACTCAAGCACAAACAAAGGCAGCAGCCCTGGCTCTCCCTGGTCTAGGCTCTATTTTCATATCCCTGAAAAATAAATAACATAACACATACTTCCTACAGAAGGTAGCCAAGGACTTTACCACACTGCATTGCACATTGTCATATAATCTTCACATCCACAAATAATTATCCCTCAAATTATTCCTCTTTTTTCAATATGTGAAATATATCTAGCATATTTATAGATAGGCGCAACAATTAGGAAGTACATTCCTATTTGTGAATTACCCTGAGATCCTGTCACAGTGTCTGTCATATATAAAGTAAAAGTTTGGAAATTCCATTTAAAACTCCAAGTTTATTCATGGGTGTAATTCCCCTCCTGCTTGGCAGGACCAGGATTTCACCCAAAGCTTTGCTAATACCCAATTAATCAGCTGACACAAAGTCAACAAACACAGAACTTTCCGAGCACAGGAAGGCAAAATGCCACAAGAATAAAAATTTATAGTGGTCAAGCTCTCTGTGGAGCAGACCAGGAGGGTCACTCCATTCCCCACTGCAATTAGGATCATGTCACTGTTCCCTATCAAAGGAATGGACCTTGCCATGGCTTTTTTTCATTTCACAGAGCTGTTCCTGGGGATGCAGGAGCTGCTAACAGGCTTTCCTCCAGGTGTTCTCTCCTATTAAGCTGGTCTTAATCTCTGCTCTCTGTCTTGAGTTAAACAGGCAGCTGCAAACTAGAAGAAAGGAAGTGGTTACTCCAATGCCTATGGGAAAGGCATTGATGTTGCAAGAGGGCTTATCAACAACTTCTATATGCACAAAATTCATGGAACAGCTCCCTCCCCAGGGGCTGGCAAAAGCGAGTTCCCACTTCTGCTGCTTCTGAGACTGGCTCCGTGCAGAGACTTCTGCTGATGCTGTAATGTCAGTCTGCAGTATGGTAGCTTTTAGGAAATGTGTATCCTGATAAAACCTTCAGTGGAACTACAGCTTGCAACAGAAAGACAGACATTTGTTTTACAAACGGCGTAGACTGCTTTAGTATTTCAATTCCACCTTCCAGGACAGCTATAAGATCAGGGGTGGGGAGATGTTTCTGCACTAACCCCCACAAAGGGGGACATTTGCAAAGTGGCAGCTGCCCTAACAGTGCTAACAGCTGGGTCTGCCACCAGTTTATACACTATTGCAAGCTCATAAGCAATTTGGGACTTTGAGTAGTAGAAAAAGAGAGAGGAAAAAAGCGACCTGCCTTCTCTCAGGTTTTGAATAATTGTTGCTGCTTTTAACTAATTTTTTCTACCACAGTTCAATTCTCTAGGGGCACTGAAAAGCTCCAGCTGAATATTGAGATATGCAACACTACATTTTCCCTGGAACAGTGCTGGAGATAGCCCTTCTGTTTTCAAATGAGAAGCTTGAGCACCTCTACCCTTCATGGTGAGTGGACTCAGGAGGTGCAGGTTCAGCTGCTTAGCCCAGTTAGCAGTTCTTTGTGTGCTCCTGGCATGGGGGCTACACACTCTGCCTGTCAGGCCCCAACACAGATGGGTGAGAAATCTTTTACGGATAGGGACAGATTTGCTCCCTAGCAGCAGAGCAGGGTCTGTTCTTATTTCTCACTATCTTTAGTAGCAGGCTCTTGGAAGCCCAGTGGTTTTAACTGTAGGAAATGTTGGGACACATGGACTTCATGGTCTCCAAGGGGATGGATGGGCAGTCAAGTGCAGTTCACAGGAAATGAATTTTGGGCTCAGTCCTCCAGAATCAAATAGTGGGATGGTTGTGTACTTAAGCTGTTGTGTGGCTCTGGCCTTTCTGTGCATTTCCACATAAAAACATGCCAGAGTCAACAACACAGCTGGTCCTAGGACCACAAGATATGTGTCTGTAGATTCACTGACCTCAGCAGAGCCATAAGGGTTTGACCAAAGCCAGTGGGAGTTGTGCAGTCAAGTCCTGTGGCATCAGGTCAGATCACAGGAGACTCAGCATTTTCCTGACAGTATTCCAAAGTTATCTCAGAGAGATAACTGACCTGCCACATTTTTGGCACACAAGTCAGATGATACAAGGCTTCTTCAATGTAAAGGAATATGCCTGCAGATGAATTTGGGCAGAGTGTCATTAGACAATCCCACTGGCCTCTCATTTGCTGGTGGTATGTTTTTTCTGCTGCAAAGCTGGCCCCTGTGACTGCCACGGAACGGGGGAAAGGACGAGGGGGCCACTTCAGCTGGCAGCCAGCCACCCCTCCATGCAGCCCACCACATCCACAGGGGAGGTGGGCACAGCTGGAGGGGTAGCAGGACCATGGCCAATTTGCTGTTACAAAGTGGTTTAACCACTTTCCTGTGCCTTCCTCTCCTTTCTGCTTGTCTTATGGCAAGGTATTCAATGTCAGTGGAGAAGTACAAACACATGTTTGAAAGACACACATTTGCACTAGCAACCAGCCCACTGCAACTATACCAGCTCTTGCTTATCCAAAAATTGATACACTAGCTGCAGTTTATTAGGATCATCTGTATTATACATGTGAGTTGGGTGCACACAGAGATAAAAACTGAACGATGAAACTGTCAGGTTCAACAGATACTGCGTGACAGCTTTCCTACAACAAATTGTATGGGAAAGGAATATGGAAATCTTATTGTGGTAATGTGGCTTCCATCTCCTCTGTTCTAAAGGACCCCATATGAAATATATTTATTGCAAAAAAGGTATTACTTTTTTTTTTCTTTTTAGTTCTAGAGTCCTTTAGTAGGAAGAAAAGTCACACCATGTTTGTTCAATATAGACGTATTTTGTCAAGGATGAAATTCTGCCATTCTAGAAATCAACATGAATTTCCAAAAGGAAAACTCCTACTGATTTCAGTAGGACCAAGTGTTTACTCTATGAATTGTTTCATTTAACCCACAATACACAAATAAATAAAATATTTAAAAAACATGGTAAGATTTTATTCTTTGAAATTTAATTAGAACCTGCTAAAACAGACAGTTCAGTGAAATACCTAATCCACTAAAATAATCTAAAACCATGTGCTTTTCAAATCACCCTAAAAAGGGTCAGCTCTGCATACAGTTTCCAACATATTTGGACTGTAAAATGTTTCTTAATTTATGTTCTTTGGCTTGTCTCCAGCAGCTCAAGCCTTCAATATTGTATTGGTGCCATCCTCAAGACATCCAGTGCTTTGTTCTCCACAGGGATAGCTGTGGTCTGAAGTTACAGGTCTGTGTGGTTCTGAGTACACATTACTGTGCCAAGGTGCAGGAAATTATTCCGTAGTTCTACCAAGAGTTTCAGTGAGGCAGACTGTGCTTTGTGTCCAAATCCAAAATTCTATGTTCATTACTATAAATAATCCTTGATTCTGCTTTAGCTCTTCTCTGGGAAACACTTTAATGTTGATTTTATCTATTAAAGGTCTTAGGCCTTGTTTAAGAATGCAGAATTGGCTAGTCTAAAATAGCAGTTCTGCTTGGGCACTTCCATTAATTTAACAGTAGCAGGGTAACTCCTTTATTCTCTCATAGGATAAGCCTAACTTACAGGATACATCTACTTACCTTGCAAGATAAATACAACTTTGTTAAAAATAATTAATATTCAACATGCAAAGTTGGAGGTAATTACTTTGGTAGAGAGAGCTTCCCTGAGGAGCTGGAAAGTGCTATGCCAGGCAGCTTTGGGAAGGGAGTGATGGGGAGGGAAACTGGGGTGGTTTTCTTTACTGTTCCTGAAGCTATGAACCCCGAGGAGCCCATCAGGGCAATCCTATGCCTTTTCTTTGGACCCACTGCTTCATGCTCATCCCTGTGTCATTTCCAGTTACAAAGTTCAGCCTGTTTATGCAACATTTTTCGTGGGGGCTTTTTATTGGAGCCATCCCAGGTCATTCTCCAGGTGTATTTGCTGAGGATGTGAGCTCACTGGCTGCAGTGGGTGAAAGTTTAGATGCCTCATCACTGAGCCCAGCCCAGTGCCATTTCACGTGCAGCTGATGCTGGTTTAACATCAGATTACTCTTCTTCAATATCCTGAAGCTCTGCTCCCAATGCCTTTCAGGAACCTGTTTCTTGATATTCCATCTGAACATCTGCAAACTTGTCCTCTTGCAGAAAGCCTAATAATGTGTGAGACAGAAAAGAAAAAGAAGTCCAGACAGGTTTTTCTGCTTCAACACTAACAGAGGATCCCCCTTCCCTTTAGCTAAAGATTGAGTAAAAATGAGCATTTTTTTTCTTTACTGATACATTGAGAGATCAAAAGAATGACTAATTGCCCAAACCTGAGTAGATTTAATTGACTTCAGCCCTAGACTAAATCACTATTCTGAACCTGTTTTGAAGAGCTGATTCACAGCTTTATCCAAAGCTTTTTATTAACTTTAGTTTTTATTAGGACTCACAATTGCAAGTGAAAAGGAGCATTTCTTGATGATTTTGGTGAATTTGATTGCAGTACCTTGACCCTTTGATAGTGTTTTAAATAATTTCTTAAACTTCCCAGTGAAGCCTTATAAAGCATTATTGAGTACATCTGAGTACTAGCAAGACACTGAAGAATATACTGTAGGCCATATGTAGAACATGGGTATCACAGAGAACAAGGCTACTTTGAAGTGAATAAATGTCTAAAATTCCTATTTTACTTCTTTCTTGTTTTTACTCAACGTGGAGAAACAGCTGCATTCCATTCTCTGCTTCAGAAGTGTTCTGTTTTCAGTAGTCAAATAATTTTATCAACCTTTTGCATTTTAATATTTCTAGACTTGTAGCTGAAAATGAGAAACTATCTTGGTCTTATGATGATTTCATAGGATGTACTGATGGCCTGCAAGCTTTCATCAACCATTTCTTCTTTTAACCTTATTCCACATGATGCATCCCAGTCTGTGGATTCCCAGTACACAGAGAGACTTTTCAGTCCAACCTCACAAGAAATATGTGAGTGATTTTAGGGAAACTTTCAGATTTGTTTTTCTCCCATCATCCACTTGAACCTGCTGTTCTATCCTTCAGGTTCTGGGTGCAACAGGAAGTCTCCAGCATCCCTTAGGTGGGGAGTGTGCCTCAGGGAAGGAGTCCTCCCCTCCTCCTCTAGCATGCCACCACCCCACAAGGTCTCAAGGCTCCCATTTCCTGCTGAATGAAGGGTAAGAGAGTCTTAATCTTCCAGGACAACAGCCTTGACTGAGGCAGATGCTCTTTATACCACTGAAATTCTTTGTAAATTCCACACTTAAAATTCTGTCAAGTCCCTGCATAAATGAGGCCTCTCCTCTCCTCTCCTCTCCTCTCCTCTCCTCTCCTCTCCTCTCCTCTCCTCTCCTCTCCTCTCCTCTCCCTTACCTTTGTGTTTTCTTATTATTTTTTTTTCTTCTTCTCCATCTTCTTTGGTTTTCCTATCACTGCATTATTTTAACACTTCTGAGCACTCACAGAAAACCAAGTCATGGTCTGGTCTTCAAGATTCTGTGAGAGCTGACAGATTTGGTCAAGGGTGAGATTTTGCAAATGCTGTTAAAAACACAGCTTTTCATGTGGCAACATGTTCTTTTATACTGGAACACATCCTAAATTTTCACACATGTGCAGTAAGTGAAATCACACCTTTTTTATGGCAGAAACAGCTTAGCACAGTGAAATGACAGCCTTTGCCTATAAAAAATGCCTTTAGTTTTTGTGGAAACCAGTGAATTACTTGAGGCAAAACCACAAAGTGTTTCATCAGCAGCACAATGGATTTTAATGCAGCTCTTCCTTGAAAAGAGCTTGAGGAAGGCAGAGATCAGGAGATGCCACCACCAGGTATATCAGCCTCATAGCCCAAACATGCTGCACAAGATTTGAGTGCTTTTTCAAAAGACTTTTACTTTAATGGTTCCTTCTAAGTCTTCCTTTTCCCTCCTTCCTCATCTTCAAAGTCTATTATTTCCTCTCCTTTGATCCCAAAATTTCATCTCACAGTATTTTTAACTCTTCCTGCCCCCACCAGACTGACTTCCATCCCTGCTCCCCTCCACATGTGGCTGCCCAGCTGCTCTGTCTGCCTCCCACTACCAGCCAGGGCAGCCAAGGGCCAGGCAAGCTGTGGGCACGGCTGCAGCTCCCTGATGTGCTTTAGTGGTACCTGCATGTCCTCAGTTAAACACTCCCTGGAGTGTGTCCTGTCCAGCAGGACATGTGACAGCCCTGCCATCATAATTTTACTGCCTGCAGTGGGAACAAGCCCTGCAGCAACTGGAAGAGCAAGGGAATTACTTTTTGTTGGGAAAATCATTCTGTACAGCTCATAGCTGGATACACAACTGGGAGGAAAATGTATTTTAATTTTGCTTCTTCATGGGGCAGGAGTTGCAGTGAGATGAAATGAGTTGCCATGAATGCTACGTTCTCTCCCAAGCTACACCATTCTCAAACATATTTTCCTTTCCTCTTTAACATCTCTGTGTGCTTCTTTTCCCTTAGGACACAGAAAAACCTGTAGATTTTGAGGAGGCTTACCATTGTTGTTCATTGGGGAGCTCTCAAAGTGGACTGTTAGAAGCCCTCCAGATGCTTTCAGCAGCAGTCACAAAGAGTCTCTACATGACCTCAGTGGGATGCAGAGTAATTCCAGTTTCTCTGCTGATACTGAGAGCCTAAACTGTGGCACAACAGCACCGAGAGGAGAAGCATAATTTGCAGTAGCTGAAATACAAAAGTAAATCAGTAAGTAGTCAATGAAATGCCTGGATCCTCTGTCCTGCATTTGCAGGTACATCCATGTGTGTGGGAAAGGGTACAAGTGAAATAGGCATTTGTACAAGTTTCTGGGCAGGTTGAATGCACTGAATCTGAACTGCCTGTTTGCTGAAGGAGAGGTTTTAAACCTGCCTCTAAGTCCAATAATCAGCTAGCTAACCACACACATCCCACACCTACATTTTTGTGTTCTGCAGCTTTCATGTTGGTCAAATAAAATGCATCAGCACCACATCTACTTGTTTGCATTGAGGACCAATATGTTTTCTTTGCACTTTAAATACTGTTTAGAGCTCTCTTTATGAGCTTCAATTAGGAGTTTGCTATGGAGGGCTTATTAGAGCAGTTTTATTGGTACTTTGACACATTTTCTTTGTTAAAAGCTAGTTTAGAAGCTAGTTTAAGAAGCTTGTAAATGGGAGCCACAGTGAGCTGTCTGTTCCACTGACAAACACTGATCAACAGGCCTCCCAAAGGCTTCCTCATGTCACCTGGTCCACCCCTGTGTGAGCATCTGCAGTGAACCCCAGTATCTGCCAAGCACTCAGGAAAGGGAGTTGCATGGGGATCTCAGGGAATAAATATTAATTATGGAGAAAAAACACAACCCCCAAGCTGGAATTTATGCATTTGATATAAACTTAAGATGTATGAGACATCCAGCCAATGTGGTATCCAGAGCAATCAGGTGAAAAAACCACAAAGAAATTACCCAGACTGATTTCACCAGCAGAAGCAGAGGTTAGGACTGGGAGTGAAAAAGCTTTCCTGCTACCCAGGCATTTCATCTGTAGTTCAGGCTGGAGAAAACCACAGCACTGGACCACCTTCTTTCCTAGCTGTGACCTGGGGAAAGTCTCCTCCCTTTTGTCTCCCTTCCCTTGACAAAGTGCTGTGGAGAGCAGCCAAGGGGCCATGTCCATCCTCATGTCGCACACGTCTGCTTGCCTCTGAGCAGAAACACATGCTACTTTCTGTTTTATTTTTCAGTATATTTCTTGATTTAAAGTCACCTATATCTGAATTGTGAGCTCATGAGGAGCGTCCTCTGGGAACAGGGAAAGATGCTGCAGCAAGAGGAAGGGGTGTGAAGGTTTGCCCAAGAGCACTGCTCACCTTGAAAGCCACCAATAGCCCCTCTCAGGTGACAGAAAATCAAAACTAATTTTTGCTTTGGATTCCCCCTCACATGCTGTAGCTCTATTTGGATGTGGGCACTCTTTCCCCACTGGCTCCCTGCAGCTCCTGGCTCTCCCAGGCAGGGTTCCCCCTGAGCTGGATTCCCAGCTGAGCAGCTGCCCTGCCAAACATCACTGGTTGCCAGGTTGGCACAACTGCCATCCTCCAGCCCCAAAGGCACTGCCAATCCCCCAAAGCTTTCTGCAAATGCCTGTGAAGCCCCTGCCCACAAGGGTCTCACCTCAGAACCCCAGCCATGACTGCTGAAGAGAGTTCAGGAGTAGGTGGAAAGTATCTCCTGCGGATCCCTCTGGGAGAGCTATGGAGTATCCAAACAAGTCTGTTTCATTAGCTACATTTCTATTTTCCTAGGAAAAGTATGCAAGTAAATATTTTCTCCAGACTTTTTTCTTTTCTCTCCTCTTTTTCTTGGCTCCTTTTTTCTCTCTAAGCCTACAGTACATCACTCATGATGACTTAAATAGTGAAAACTGTCTACAGTTTATCTAAGGATCAAACAGCTGTTGTCTTCACAGGCCTTTTTTATTAATATGAATTAATGTTTTCCAACTTATTTCCTACATTTCTGCTGGGAAGAATAACCCTTCCCAGAAGCATTCTTTGGCAGATAGCAAAATAATTTGAGTAGCAGATATATGATCTCATTTTTTTTTCTGGACAGATTACAAATTGGAGATTGGCTGAAAGCGGATGAACACAATAAGTATTTTAATCTTGCAGTGATTTCATGTGCCTAAATGCTTCAGCTGCCTACACTTTCCAAGCTATGAGCTGCATCCTTAAGCACTTATACTGTCTCTAATTATGGAGGATGCCATGGTGTGTTTCTGTCGAAGTTGAAGAGGGAGTTAGTAGGTTGTTTCCATTCGTATGTCACTGCAGAGGTCTCTGAACATTAACTGCTTGCCTGCTATTTCTCAGATGAAGTGCTTTGTAAACGTCAATGTCCATGTCCTACTCCAGCCCAACAGTCACATTAATAGGTTGCTTTTGACAAGATAGGGCTGGTCCTTCTCTGCAGCTGGATCCTGCAAACTGAGTCCGGAGGTAAAGGCCTAGGAACACTGCCTTAGTGTTGGAGAAGTTCTAATACTGTCTCCAGACAGTCTTTACCACTTTAAATTTGCTTTAAACAGCTGTATGGAGAGTCAGTTCTTCTAAAAGGTTACAATTGGGCCCGAGAACTTTCCTGGGTTTATTCGTGTGAGTTTTATAATCTACACATGTGTCACAGAGACTTTTGCTACTTGATGTAGGTGCTTTTGGAACATACAAAGTTACAGTAGTGACACGTGAAGCAGCACACTCACACGTCTCACTATTTCTGAAACAGGTAATTGTGCACATCTCTTCCACAGAGAACTTTGCACCCAGGGGAGTGACGGTCATCAGAGGCACAGCAGATACAAGAGAAACAGTTGGCTCTCAAATACAATTATTTCTCCTTTTGGAGAAGGTTTTGAATTTTCAGTTGCATTTACTCAATGAAACATGCTGTAGCTTATAAGCAGTCTTTCCATGTAAGTTCTGTGTTCCTTAGCAGTCCTTGTTTTTTCAGTGCTTCTCTCATGAACTCAAGCATGATAAATAACTAGGAACACAGTCTCCTCTGCATCTCAAATTATATTTCAGTATAATTCCTGGAAATCGTGGAGCAGGTAGTTCCTTTTCCTTCAGTGATGTTTGATAAGAATGTATATGAATCGGTAAGTTGATGGGAAAGCTCTTGGTGATGTCTTGGAACCTTGCACCAGAACTCTGCTCTCCCAAACCATGCAGAAAGGCTGACAAAATATGGGGAAAGATGCTCTTTTCCTTCTGAAAAAATGACTGAATGGAGAATTCTGTTCAGGTATAACAGACACTGGTGCAACTGGTGCCCTGGCACTTGTGGCAGGTCTGTTACTGAACCCAGGCTGGACACGGTGCATGTCACGACCAGCACCGAGCTGTAGTAATTTAGACTGGAGTGATTTATTTAAATCCGTACCAATTTTGCACCTCGGTTCCTTTTTCTTTCTTTTAATTTCATATAATTCTCTCTGGTTTCCTACTTGTCTTCTTGATTGCTTTCTTCCCTCAAGAAGGCTTTTCTGTATGTAGGTGATAGGGGCAGCTGAAGGAAACAATACAGGATTTTATGTTGTAGGAGACCCATTGTATCAGTGACCCCCACAAAACCGATTTCTTGGCGCCTCAATCTCCTTCAGGCCTTGCACATAGCTGCAAACCAGTGGGCAGGTTTTCATCAGTATCTTTAATCAGGTTTCAAGACACTATAAAAACACAACAAAAATCATAAAAATTCCTTTTGTCTCAAACACATACCTTAGCAGTAAGGGATGTATCCCTAAATATTTCCTCAGGAAAAATTAATGAAGCAAATTAAAAGAAAAATTCTTTCAAGTTGTTCCAAACAAACTCATTTCACAGCCTTTTATCATACTTCTATGCCATTTGGGAAATTTATTTAAGTTATTAAAAAATTCCCTAAAATTCTCAGCTGAAAAGTTGGCTTCTGTTTTTTCTACAAAGCTAACTCACCTGATTTGTCAGAACAGCTCGAAAATGAAGTGCTAACTGGTGGGTTTTATTGAAAGGAAACCAAGTGGAACAACATATGTATTTTCTTAGGAAACTAAAAAGCTCACAGTCCTGTGGTGTTCCTTGGGGTAAATTCTTTGTTATGAATTACAACCTGCTTACTGATGAGTTGTTAATAAAAAGTAGACCTGCTGGGCCATTATTTTTTTCCACACAGTATACCCAGTTTAGCTTTTTTTTTACGTTTTCATTAATACACTGAGTGTGAATAAATCTGTTTCCAATTTGTAATTGTTTTCCCTTCATCTGGACATTAATTTATTGCCAAATCTAACACTCTTCTATTTTTAATATCCCTCCAAACTGAAGACTTGTTTGAAAAAGAAAAAGAAAGAGATTAGAAGAATGTAGGATAGTGGGAAGGAACCCTCTTTCTTTCCTCTTTCTTCTTTCTTTCTTCTCTCTTTCTTTTTATCTCTCTTTCATCTTTTGCTCTTTCACCCTCTCATTATCTTCTTCCTTCTTTCTCTTTTTCTCTCCTAGATCATATCCCAGGATCTGGGACCAGGAGAATGGGGCACTGTGGTTCTCCTGGGGCCCCACTGTGTTTAGAAACAACAGCCGCCAGCTGAACTCATAAGTAGTAGACAAAATGGTTGAAAGAAACACTGGAATCAAAGTAGAAACAGATGGTAAACCTGAGGTGGCAGTACAACTTCATCTAATGTGGGATGCTGTTTTATTTATTTGATTTGTTTGTTTATTTTCTGGCTAAACCTCTCTTTGCATGTAGGACCTTCCTTCCTCACTCATTACTGCTCTCTAATCTGGGCTACAGCAGCAAATCTCATTTGTGGAAGAAAATGAAAGGATTAAGCAGAAGGCAGTCAAATGCCAGCGTATTTCAATGCATATTATTAGCAAGTGGCTCTCTTCCTACTTTGGTTCTACACATTTGAAAGTAATCACATGAACTGGGGGCGTGAGTCCAGCCCCTAATGATGCAGCACGACTATTGCAGGCGGGATCAGCATCAAAAAATGACTCTATTTTTCCAGCCTGTTTCTTGCTGTGAGGAAGAGGAGGATCTATAGAGGAGAGAAAGGGTAAGGGAGGGTTAGTGGTTCCTGCGATGTTTTCAGAAGCAGCAGCTACTGGGGTGATAAACCTCTTGACAGGCTTTAAGCCGTGCTTGGTTCATGGAAGGAGAGATGCCATCAGACTGATGGAGATGCATAAAATAAAAGCAGCTGAAGCAGTCCTGCTTTGATGCAGGGGGTCCAGCCAACAGCTCAGGTGTGGTGGCTTCTAGGGATACTGCATGCAGTCTGGAGCAGAGTCATTACCAGGAGCACCTGGGGACCAAGGAGGCATAAGCCCTGTGCTGCTCCCACAACCCACAGTGTCCAGCTGCCTTGCCCAGGAGAGCTACTGCCAGAGAATGGGATGTTCGCATGCAATTTCTCTGTGGCCTTCCACCTACCACCTGCTCAGCTTCATAAAGGCCTTTTCCTTAGAATTTCATTTCCCCCAAGAGCCCAGGCCATGGTTTTGAGGGGCAAAGAGCCACCAGTGACCCTCAAGCTCCCTCACAGTCAGAGGGAATCACAGAACTACAGAATCATTAGGTTTGGAAGAAACCTCTGGAGATCATCCAGTCTAACCCTCCACCTCACCAATACACAGGTTATCCAGGAATGTGTCCAGGTAGGTCTGAATGTCTCCGGAGAGGAGATCCACAATCTCTCTGGCCAGCCTGTTCCAGGGCTCTCCCACCTAAATGTAAAAAAGTTCTTCCTCGTGTCAAAGTGGAACTTCTTGTGGCTTAGATTATGGACACTGCCCCTCACCCCCTCACTGGGCACCACTGAAAAGAGCCTGGCACCATCCTCTTGGCACCTGCTTTTGAGATATTTATGTTTTGATGAGATCCCCTCTCAGTCTTCTCCTCTCTAGACTAGAGGCCCAGCTTCCTCAGGCTCTCCTCATGAGAGAGATGTTCCAGATTCCTAATCATTTTTATGGCCTCCACTGGACTTTCTCCAGTAGCTCCTTGTCTTTCTTGTACTGAGGAGTCAGAACTGGACACAGCACTCCAGATGTGGGCTCAGCAGGGCTGAGTAGAGGGGCAGGATCACCTCCCTCAGCCTGCTGGCCCCACTCTTCTTGATGCACCCCTTGATCCCACTGGCTCTCCTGGCAGCAGGGGCACTGCTGGCTCATGGTCAACTTGTCATCCACCAAGACTCCCAAGTCCTTCTCAAGAGAGCTGCTCTCCAGCAGGTCAGCCCACAGCCTGTACTGTACTTGGGGTTATTCCTCCACAGGTACAGTACCCTGGGAAGGGAGAGCAGTCATGTTTTTCCCCTTTGAAAACCCCCAGATGTCCAGGGAGGAGGACAGACACTGAAATCCAAAACTTTCTGGGCACTTAGGCTGATATTAGTCAAGGCTAATTTTTAGGCTGTACCAAGCAGACATTCTCAGGCCTCTTGGACTCATTCCTGCTGCAAAAGCCAGAGGGCTCTGATGTTACTGACATTGTTTTGTCATGCATTAAACACAGTCAGGACATGGATGAAAGTGCCAAAATAGATAACCATACATGTGGTGTTTGCACAGCAATTGCACCCACTACACATACCAATGCCAGATGCAGTTCTGTGATGCACTGGATGTGCTTATCCTAAAACTCCTGGCAGTAGTTGCAGGTACTTCTAAGTACTCAGATACTAGCATGGTAGCACAGGCTACAAGACATAAAATAAAGAGAAAGGAAAAAGAAATAAGCTTTTCCCCTACTCCCACATGGCGCCAGTATTCAGTTCCCTGCTGTGGGGAGCAGGGGGGACCCAGCACATTGCAGAGAGCAGTTGCAGAGCTTCTTTGTCTCCAATGATTTTGACAGCAACTTCTGTTGCCTCTGCTCCCCAAAGATGCTGGTTTTCTCACTCTGTGAACTGTACACTTTGGCAAGCCAGAGAAACTGATGCAGACACATTTTATATCTCAAATATTTTTCTTTTTCTTTTTTTTTTTTTAAACCACAGTTAATTCTTCCCTTTTGCCCTGGGTTATAGGACTTGTGTCCGGAAACAATAGGAGCCTAGCACCTTCCCATACGATCTCCTTCTTTGTTTTAGCTGCTTGTAAAAACCTATCTTGGTCCCTTGAGTCCTAAAGAGTAATAAGTCCGTTGCCTCCACAACTGCCTACTCCATCTGGGACTCTCATTGAGATTCAGTCCACACATTTAGTTCAGGTGGGATCTTCAGAAAAATCAATAACCAACATGTCTGGCAGCACTTTACTGCATGGTATCTGTGTCCTGCTTCCTGGCTGGGACTCTCAAAATACTGATGTTCTGTTGAATTGGGTCTTTTTCCAAGGCTTCCAGCCACCTCTCTGTTGCTCTGTGATTTTTTTTTTCAGTTGACTGTAATCTATCTCTCATAATCTGTACAGAGATGGTCATTCTTCCTGCTTCACTGTTTCCCTTCTAGCTGAGGCCCTGCAGTTTGCAGTGTTCAAATTACAGCCTTTGGCATTATCAAATGATGCTGCTACTTGGGAAAGCTGCGGGTGACTGCAGCTGACAGTGACACCCTCTGCTGCTGCCAGCATGCTCCTGCCACAGCACAGCAGGCTCTGATCCCAGTGAGGGAGCATGGCTATGCAGGACCTGTGCCCCAGGGTCAGCTGGGCGGTGGGGAGATGGGAGGTGGTGTATCTCCAGGGTCATGTTTATACTGAAGCAGTAAGACAGGGTGGTACTGTCACCTACAAATTGCTAAGCCAGCTTTAAATTTGCTTGCTTGGGTACAGGTAACAGCCTGCCTGAGGCAGCATGGAGCTATAAAACAGCACAAGCTGTAAAACTGCTGAAGGACCTGGACCTGCTCCATACTGAGCTTTTGGATACTGCTGCTAACTTGGGGTTGAGGGCTGATAATGTAGGTCTGTGTGGCTGCAGCTAATGTAGGGAGCTGCTGTGCAGCTGTTCCCCTAGGGAAAGGAGCAGAGCTCCATGCTGGACTGAAATGGCCCTTTTCACCCCATCCATGTGAATTTAGCCATTCATGCTTGGGGAAATATCACTGCTGTTATTAGTGCAGGGAAGGTGAGGCATAAGGAGATAATTGCCTGATTTTCAGCCACACTGGCCATCTCTACCTCTTGCTAATGGATATATAATGAAGCCTGGTCGGTACTGCTGAAGAAATCAAGCCTCAGCTGACTTACTGAAAGTCATAGAGTCAGTACCTGGAGAAGTATTGAACCCGTAAATGCTTACTCCCTTGCCAGTACGACAGCTGGGAGACCATTTTTCACTCTTCAAAAGCATCTTCTTTGAGCAAGCCCTAACAAAGCCTTGCTGGTGTTGAAAATGGCCTGATTTTGTATAATCATTCATCCTGCTGAGACCGGCCCTGACTCAGTGCTTCTGAATGCTTTGGAACATGAAGCCTGCAGAAAGCTGTTGGTCTGTGCAACAGTTAATGTCACTGCTTATGCAGAGCTCCAGCTTTGTAAGTAAGGAGGGCTGTTGATGACTCTGGATTTCAGTTTTCCCTACTATGACACTTGTTTCTCTTTAAGAAGTGGGAAGGGTCAGTACTGAGGGCCCCTGGAGGGATGGGGCCCCTTACCTTCTATATTACTCTCTCCACAAACAATGATAAGCAATTGCACTTCTGCAATTCTACCGCCAAACACTGACATCATTTCAGCCCTGCACGCCGTTGCCACGGAACAGCAGCAAGTAGCACCACTTTTAACTTGTCCTTTTCCACTACTCAAAAGTCTAAAGGGCATTTTAAGAGGGCCAGTGAAGGACTGAGCAGCTTTGCAGGCCTGTGGAGAAAGTGTGTGCACCTGAATTCTGTCACCTAACAACAGGGACAGCTTCACAGGGCTGCTCTTCCATGTGAGACAGATTGCACATTTAATGCAGCAAATAATGCCGAAATTCTTTAAAGGTGTCTTGAAATTTTGAATGATCTATAATTTTATTCATATTTACATTATATGTGGGTACAAAAGAAAAGGAATAATTTAAAAAAATAGTTTTAGGTCACTTTGATTCCCAAATTATTGGTAGCTGACCATAATGTTTTTTACTAAACATACAATATGTGGGCATGTCTTCTTTGGAAATTGCTCTTTGCCATGATCTTGAATAAAACAATATGTTAGAATAAAAAAGATATGTTTAGGAAAAAAAAATTTAAATTGATCTCAAATTAAATTGCCAAGGGTCTAGCCAAAATCCTTGGCAGGTTGAAACTGATCATCCACAAATATTTGCCTCTTGTGCATTTAAATTTATGGAGTAGCTGTTGTGTGTTGATAACTTCATATTCAAGAAATTTTCTTTCATCTAATAACCAATTAAAACATTCATAGCTGATTTCTTCTGGTACTACAATGCTTCTGGGGAAGAATCAGGCACATTGTCTCGTCTAACTTTTTTTGATAATTAGACTGTCTTTTTGGTTCTGTTTGTGACTGATGCTTAGCACAAGGTCCATGGTGAAGAAGTACTATTGCTCTATAGCACTGCAGAGAAATCCAATTTAGCAGACTCAGAACAGAATTTATCCTGAAAAAGATACCTCAGAAAAGATTTATCCTGAGGACCACAGCCAAAAAAATTCTATGAGGAAAAGGCAAAACACAGTATGACTATTCCATTTCCTATAAAGATAAAAACAAAATCTTCAAATGACCTGAATATTAAAATGTAACTTGTCTGGATATATTACAGGAAAAAAATGAGCAAAAATACAAATATGAAACTTTGTATTACATTTTTCACTTCCTTTATCCTGTGATTAATGTTAAAGGAAAAAACATAAGAAGGATAAAAAAACCCCAACAAAATCTTTTATTATTTTATTACTTTATGCCTTAGTCAAACTCAAAATATTCTCAACCATTGAAAATCTAAGGCACTTTGTGTTTAACAAATAAGTCACTGGGGAAAAGTTCTGCTTGAAGAGGTGTGTTATTTTACAGATTTTTAGGTTGATTTCATATTAGCAACTTACTAAAGTATCATCAGAATCTGAAATCACCAGCACAGTTTCCTGTCACATCATTCTCTTGTGTCCTGGTCAATGCCACGTAGCCCATTTTACATTAATCATCCTTCCCAAGATCTGATTCATAAAACCATCACAAACTTCAGGCATTTGCAACATGTGACATTTAGCAGGAGCAAGTTATCTGGGATGAAGAGATTTGAGGCTTTTTTTTTTTCTTTCTTTCTTTTTTTTTTCCAAATAAATATCTCTATATATTTTCCTTATGGTAGTGCTGAGCTTAATGAATCTGATCTTATTTCATCTCAGGACCAAAGATGTTTCAGTCTGGTTAATGGAGAAACTTGGCTCAGGCCACAGACTCCGTATGAGAATTGGATGATTATTAAACCATAGAAACTGAGTGGAAACACTGCTTTAGGTCCCATGAATACTGCAGAGCAGATGGACAAGAACACAAATTAATAACTTTCCCTTTACTGTTTCTGAAAATTAGAGTCTCACACCTGCCTTTGTGGTAGTTTTCTTGTACGGGTAAGACAAAATAAATCAGAAAAACATTTCCAAAGGCAACTGTAGCACCAGGATACTGAAGTGTCAGTGGAAGCTAAAGGGAGTAAGCAAGTAAGTTTGGACCTCTGAGCTGCAATGTCTGTGTCCACCCTTGAGAAGGTTGTAAATCTTACAAACTTTGAAGCTATTTTTTCTTTTTAATAGAGCAAGCAGCTTTTAGAAGGAGTTAATTGACCAGCAGAAATGTCTGGGAATTCAGGATTTCCATTTTGTGTGACAATGCGGCATGTTAAAAAAGACTTCACTCCCACTGAAAGGAAAAATCTCTCATGAAACTTCTGGCAACTTTTTCCTTTCAGGAACGTCAGGATAATTTCTTCTGACTTCTAAAAAATGAAACAGAGCAGCCAGCTGCCCCAACACAACTTCCTCCATACAGGTTGTCATGGAGCCTAAGCGATCTGAATGATTTCGATTCCAGGGGGAATGACCTCCTTCTTGAAATAAAATGAATTGAAACAGACCTGAGATAGTTGTCTTTGTCAAAGATATTTACATGTATTTACACTGTTAATCAGGTCTGTTAGACAACAAAACCAAAATCTATTTTTTAACTTGCAGGTCTCCAGATGACATCTCCACTCCGATTGATAGATTGTCTCTGCTTGCTCCTACATTGCTTAAATTGCTCTCTAGATATAAAACCAAACCAACCAAACAAAAACAGCAACAACAACAACAAGCTCTTGGCTTAAAGTGCTTATCAGGGTGTCCACAGAACTGCATTAAAACATAAAAAAGAGCCAACCACGCTGCAATAGTTGCCTCCCGACACCTACTCCAAAAGCTTTATACAATTTTGGATGTTTTTTGACCTCACCAGATCTCCCTCCATACCCATTGTTCTGTGGCCCTCCACACATCAAACCCACATGCATCGTTTGAGCCAGAGCCTGGCCCATGCTGAGAGAAGCTGAGTTCCCCTGCCTTGAGGGCAAAGACCTGGTCATGGAGCCCACCACTGACTCTGTCTTCTTTGCAGCAACAAGATGTTGCTGACCTGGGCTCAGTTATGATCTGCCAGAAGTACAAGATCTTTCCCAGAAAGCCCATCCATCCTTTACTTGTCCAGGTGGTTATTCCTGGCTAGGTGTAACATGCAGGAAGGAATCCAAAGCGAACAACATCCTATCTCTGTCAGATAATTTCTCCAATTTGCTCTTTCTGTCCTGAAGGTTTTCCCACACTGAAATCTTTAATATACAACATCCAGATAATTAAAGAACATGCAAATGTTGCTAAGCTCAAGCCAGACTATTAAAGAATACCATTTCACAGTAAGTTAGTGGTTAACTATTATCTGAGGGCACCGTTCCACCCTTTTTCACATTTACTCAATAACAATTTAATCTAGACCATGTCTCTCAGTCTTTTGATTATGTGGCAGTGTCAAAAATCATGTTAAATCACAGTACACCAATACTTATCTGTTCTCTTACACTGTCAGAGGGAAATAATTCAAATTGATCCAGTGCATTCTGGAGAAATCCATGTTGCTGTTACTTGCACTGTTAACTTCTAGGTTCTTATGGATTATTTTTATTTGTTCTGGTCCTGTTCTGAGAATTCAATCCAGTGTGAGGCAGCTATGATTCCAGATTTGCTCTTTTAGAGACAGGAATGTTTCTTAGACTGCTCTTGATTCTCACCTGAACTTTACAAGTTTTTGCAGTGTATTTGCAACAAGGAACACTTTGAGAGCACTTTAGCCAGATACTTTAGAGGTGTGGCTGATCTGAAAGGCTCTTATTTATGTAGGCACTCCTCTGCTTTTTCTTCCCATACTCTAGAAGGTGATCTTATTTCTGTCAGCTCTACTGTATTTAAGCCACCCAATTTAGTAATTATCTTCAATGAGAGCTGAAGCAAGAGCTTTTAGCCTTCAGAAGATCACCCTCCAATAGCTTTCCTCAGTATTTTCTTGATCTTCCTCTTACAGAATGACTTCTCATAGTTATTTTGTGCCTTTGCCTTCCTGACTCTGTTTTTTATTGTCACACTACTTATTTTTGGCTTTAGCCATCTAGCTTGGTTTCCACTGCTTGTGTGCATTCCAGTGTTTGAAGTTGTCCTGGGTTATAGAACCAAAAATGTGTACTCTATTTCATTTGTTAAAAGCAGCTGGGGAGATGTTTTTCTTTATCTCTTGTAAGTCTGGAGGGAGGGGGGCAGATACCTTCTGATAATGGGCCAGCTGTTAAAACCAGGTGGGGCATTGTTTCTTATCTCTTTCACCACCCATCCTCCCTCCAGGGGAATATCTTCTGCTCATGGGCCATTAAGGCTCACTAAGGGCATGACACATTCCATCATCCCATTGTGAGATGCTCCACCCAGTGGGAGGAGCCAACCATTCCTACCTGGATAAAAACTGAGATGCAGGAGCACAAGATATCTGGTTCCACCAGATTCCTGGACCATTCTCTCTCAGGATCATCTCTGCTCCAGCGGAAGCACATCTGCCACTCCAGGAGGACTTCTGGACTGCTTCAAACACCCTGACCAACAGGGTGTTAGGTTGTATTATTCCATTTATTTTTTTCTCTTCTTCTATTAAATTGTATCTCTGATTGGGAGTCTCACTGGTTTTGCTTTCAAACCAGCACAGAAGTCAAGAAAGAGCTTGTGGTGTAATCAATTTGATTTTATTACCATTGCTTCTTCTTCAGCTGCTTTGGAACAGTTTATGCATCTACCTGCAATACTTGTTTCTCATAAAACCAAAAATGTTTTCCTTAACTCTTTTTTTACATAAGATGTCTTCACATACAAACTTACTTGTCTGTTCTCTGAATATATTGAGATCTATGTCCTTGAAGTCCACTTTCTGGTCCTTCATGAACATCTTTCTCTTCTAATATACCATTCATGAGTTATCACAGAATTCCAGAATCTTTTGGGTTGGAAGGGACCTTAAAGATCATCTCATGCCGACCCCTTGCCATGGGCACAGACACCTCCCACTAGACCAGGTTGCTCAGAGCCCAATCCAGCCTGGCCTTGAATACTTCCAAGGATGGGGCATCCACAAGTTTTCTGGTCACTTTGTTCCAGTGTCTTATCTCCCTCTTAGTAAATGGTTTCTTCCTAATATGTGATCCACATCTGCCCTCTTTCAGTCATCTCACCACAAGCATATTTTCTGACAATTTTTGGTCATGATATATGATGAGGCACTTCCATTGCCTCTTATTAATCTCAATATTGACACCTCCCAGCAAACACCCTTTCACCCTTCCTATGACCATTTTATGGATAAATCTGTGATTACCTTTGGCTAGAAACAGATATTGGAAATTACTGCAATAGTAATAAAAATTAAGGAATTAGGTCAGATATGTTTTGTTCAGCTTCAGATGAACATAAAACGTTGCAGAAACAGCACGGTGACACCCCACCCCCTCCATGTGAACGCGGTTTGTCTTCCTGGGATAGAGTTTGTGCTGGAAGCACGTTATATCCTGGCAGTAACATAGCAAATGTCCAAGAGGGAAATGACACGTTAAAACGAAAAGACAAACACATTTTTCACCCTGACAGACAGCTGGCTTACATCTGTATTTTCACAGGCATCAGCAGTGTTGATTGTTATTGTTAAATGCTCAGATACTGCACTGGAGTGTCAGAGGGCCTGAATTCTCCGCAGTGTTATTGCCCACGTCTCAGACATCCTGAAGTGATTAATGGGCTTTGGGGGTCTTCCCTCCAGGACGCCTTAACGTCAAAAAACCCTGCCTGGAAAGCAGGACGCTGTTGGGGTGCTTCATGTCAGCACCGCATCCACGGCTGAGATCGCTCCCGCTTGCCAGCAGGGCGGCTCGGGACGGGACTGGACGGGATGGAGGAGCGGGGCAGGCGCGCACCTGCAGCTCCACTGCCCACGCCCAGCAGTGCGGGCACAGGGGCTCGCGGGCGGGCCGGGAGCGGGAACGGGAGCGGGAACAGGAATAGGAGATGGAACGGGAATAGGAGCGGCAGCGCAGCCCGGCCGCTCGAGCCCCAGCGCCCAGGAGGTGGCAGCACAAGGGGCGGCGCTGGGGTGGCTGCGCCGGGACGGAGCGGAGCTGGCTGGGGCGGAGGTGTGTGTGGGGCAGGGTGGGTGTGCAGAGCGGAGGTGTGTGCGGGGCGGAGGTGTGTGCGGGGCTGAGGTGTGTGCGGGGCTGAGGTGTGTGCAGAGCGGAGGTGTGTGTGGGGCTGAGGTGTGTGCGGGGTGGAGGTGTGTGTGGGGCTGAGGTGTGTGCGGGGTGGAGGTGTGTGTGGGGCTGAGGTGTGTGTGGGGCTGAGGTGTGTGCGGGGTGGAGGTGTGTGTGGGGCTGAGGTGTGTGCGAGGCTGAGGTGTGTGCGGGGCTGAGGTGTGTGTGGGGCTGAGGTGTGTGTGGGGCGGAGGTGTGTGCAGAGCGGAGGTGTGTGCGGGGCTGAGGTGTGTGCGAGGCTGAGGTGTGTGTGGGGCTGAGGTGTGTGCGGGGCTGAGATGTGTGCGGGGCTGAGATGTGTGCGGGGCTGAGGTGTGTGCGGGGCAGGGTGGGTGTGTGGGGCTGAGGTGTGTGTGGGGCTGAGGTGTGTGCGGGGCTGAGGTGTGTGTGGGGCTGAGGTGTGTGTGGGGCGGAGGTGTGTGCGGGGCTGAGGTGTGTGCGGGGCTGAGGTGTGTGCGGGGCGGAGGTGTGTGCGGGGCTGAGGTGTGTGTGGTGCGGGGGTCCCGCCCGGCCCCGGGACTGCGGTGACCCGCGTTTGGAGCGGGCCATGTGCAGCCCGGCAGCCCTCGGCGACAGCTGTCGGGGGAAGAAAATCTCACGGCGGGCGTTCGTGCAAGAGCAGCAATGAGAATGCAAGTCTTTGGGAGGCCCTTGGACGTGTTGGAGTAAAATGAAGGCAACAAGCACGTATTCACAAAGTGTAGAAGTCCTGGCTCCGTTTGTTGCTCATCTATTTCCACAGCGTTGGGGTGAGTGTCCAGAACCTTCCCCAGCGCTGCCTTTCTGTCAGCACAGCAGAATGCCGCCAATCTCGGCACCCCAGTGACTGTCCCTGGCAGCTGGGAGTGCGGGCTCTCAGGCACAGCCACCTGCAGCAAGTACAGCCGCTCCCAGCCGTGCTGCCCGGGCTGGACTGAGCGGGTGCACAGGCGGGACGTGGGGGTGCTCAGGACACACCTCTGTGAGATAAACTGAACACTCTTGAGGAATGTGTGGCACTGTCTGGGAGCCCCTGCCATCAGTCCCTGCCACCAGAGCCATTCAGGACAGAAGAGGAGGATGTTAAGTGTCAGCACTTGTGCTTTGCCCACCAGTCCAGGTCATTCCTTCTCCCTATGTCTTGCCAGCGCTGCATCTTGTGCCCAAGGCTCCTCTCTAACAGTGGATGCCATTTCTCTGTCATGGTGCCAAGAGAGATTTATTTGGCTTTATGGATTTTGGCTATGCTCTTGCTTTGGTCTTACAGTTATTCTACAAGAGCTTGAAACCAAAGGTAGGGGACATTTCCCAATCAGCCTCACCCAAGAAAATACACCAACAAGTATCTTGTCACTCCAGTAGCTGCACATGTACCAAAAACTGTGTGATGAGGTCATTGTGAAATGTGTCAGAAAAGGGAGATGCACACTGAGAATAGCAGGTTCTGGGCTTATGCCCACATGTCCCATCTTAAATGTGTCCTTGTTCTGCCTTTAGGGTGCCTTTGCAGTAGCCAGTTAATTGCATTGTAGGGCTCCTAGATCGTGGAGTTATGGAGAACCCAGAGTTTGATATAGCAAGCTAGAGTGACAGCCTGCTGCTACAGAGGGAAAGAAAGTCCAGGAGAGGCAGCTTCAGCGTGGACTTCTGAAGCTGGCCTGGAGGCA
This sequence comes from Phylloscopus trochilus trochilus, assembly GCA_016584745.2. Lineage (NCBI taxonomy): Eukaryota > Metazoa > Chordata > Aves > Passeriformes > Phylloscopidae > Phylloscopus > Phylloscopus trochilus. Next base: position 33,661,213 of record WQNJ02000062.1, on the reverse strand, counting down.
CATCAGCAAGTCCTGGCCTCCCAGTTTGCACAGTGGAGGAGTGAGAATCATACTCTGCTTTTTCCTCCTCTGTGCAGCTTCCTGTGGCTTCTGAGAACATGGCTCCAGTGCCATGAGCTGCATACACTTAAGGGGTCTGGGTGAAAAATGAGCCCCAAAAGCTCTTCCCTTCCTCCTGGCCTCTGAGTGGGGGGTTGTTTTTTGTCCTTCCACTCGGGGGGGGGGTATAGTAAGAGCCTTAATGGATCCCAAAGTGCAGAATGATGCACAGTTATGTTTTTTTTCCTGTGCCCTAACACATTTCCTGGGAAGCCCCTCTGTCCCTTGGCTTCTGAGTCCCAGTGTCCTCCCAGAGGAAGGAGCATTTTGCTTTCAGAGGAGAAGAGCCATCACAGCAGGCTCCACATCCCCTGATGCTTCTCCGGGTGAAGGAATTTGCTTGAGAGCCACATCTGTCCCTTGCCTTGAGCTAGCCAAGATGCTGTCTCCTGAGGGCCAGCATTATTTCAAGGGAGAAGCCCCCTCCTAATTCAAAAAAGGAGAGATGCCAGCCTGTCCTTCTTCAGAAGCCCACAGACTTCCTTGGCCCCTGGAGTGGTGAGAGGTGGGGACATTCAGAGTGCACAGTAAGATGCTTCTGTTTTTTAGTGCCCTTGGAAGGGTTCAGATGTACAAGACACTGAGGGTCTCTGGGGAGGGTGGGATATTTTTATCTGTCATTTGACTGATGTTTGCTGTCATGTAGAGAGAGTTTGTTATTCTTTGCTGTGTGGCTTATATTCTTTCAGGAACAGCAAAAGTTCTGAGTCTGGGATAGGTGCTTTTCCTGCATTCACATAGGAATAACAGTAATAATAACAATAATAATAGTAGATTAGTAACTTTAGAGAAATACTCAGTGTTTCACCAGAATGCCCCTTCTTCTTCAGTGTAGCTGCTCCATTTTAAGAAGACAATCTTGTGTCAGCCTTCATGGAAAACAAAAAACTAGATTATGCAACTGGCATTATAGCAGTTTGCCTATTGTGAACTTGTGTAGCCCTTGAAAACAGTAGTTTTTGGCCCACAATCAGCACATAGCTTAGGCGTATGCTTAACTTTAAGGATGAGAATAGTTGTATAGAAATCAGGGAGAGCGTTCAGATGTTTACAGTTAAATCTCAATCCAAGTGCTTTGCTGAATTTTGTCCTACTGGGAACTGAGAATGCTAATACAGTTTTCAGAGCCTGACCCTGTAGAATATTAAATACAGCTGAGCTCTCTAATTCCCACTGAAGTTAATGGAATTGAGGGTACTTGGCATTCGTTGGGTGTGTGCAGCCCAGCACAGAATCAAAGCCCAATGGCAGACACCAAGTTTGAGCTTCCTGAAATCAAAACATGATGCTCCTTGATGGCAGGTCAGATACAACCTGCCAAACATAGAGTCCACTGTCTTAAAGAGGATGTTTCACCAGGAGCTTTTGGAATCCAGAAGACCGAAGGTTACATACGTGACAAAAATACAGCATATGACTGTCAAAAATTAAAAGAAAGTGTGGGGGTGACCTTGGAGGGTCTCAGTAACATTGTTTTTTGGCCATTAATTATGACCAGAATGTGATACTTCAGAGTCATTTAGAAGCACTGCTTCCTGACTTGCCTTGGTATTTGTTAATTTGACAATTTATTGTAGCTGTTGAAGTAAAGTTTTGACATGGGATTTGGAAAAGGAGAGCAGACCTGGCTGAAAGGACTGTATTTTGTAGATTTTATTTTAATGTTTATGTTTTTATTGGCTTGCATGTCATATTATTTTTATATTTCTTATTGGAAATTGCAATTCTGATGAAGAAAAACTCCAAAAAGTTTTCAAACCACAAACACAACCACATACTTAATGCTTTTAAAACAGTCTGCAGAACAGTCCATCACTTTCTGGCAATCAGAAATGCTGTTGATCATTTTAAATATTGGTAAGAATTGAGTAAAAATGTATTTATGTTTTGTTACTTATTCTTCTCCAGCCATTTCAGAATACTGGCTGAAACAGTTGACAACACTCTTGACAGCAGTAATTTTCTGTTTTTCTTTAATTGCCACTGTATAACATAATGGTTTTTCAGCCAGGAATAGAGGTTTGGATGGCTTTGCAGGTTGGTTTGGGTTGGGGAATCACAAGGAACTTGCCTGGCACAAGGAAGGCTGCAGTGGGTGACATGAGGGGCAAGGGAAAGTTTAACGGTTTGATGGGGGAGAGAGTTTGACAGTCAAGAAAAAAAAGAAAGAATTCAAAGAGGCATCAAGTTGCTCAGATTAGAGCAGCAGCAAAAATAATGATTCTGGCAGCTGTACTGGAGGATATGGAACATTTTTATCAGGATGATTTTACAGTTGAGGACACAGCTTCCCAGAAATGGACATTTTCTGTAGCAAAAAGAAAAGGCTTAATTTGAAGTTAGCTTGACTGAATTGATTTATTTTTTTTTCATCAAAATGATGCAAACCATTTCATTAAAGAAAAATCAGATAAAAGCATGATGTATCACTTAGAGAAAAAGAATGGTGTGTGGGATATGTCTCCCAGTGTGTGATCTGCAATCAGCCCACCATGTTGCATGGTAGAGAAGTGAGCATGCTTTTGGAGCCTGGTGGAAGCTGTAGGGCAGCCACAAAGCTCTGTTCTCTGTTCCTTGCTGGGTGAGGTCCTTTGCTATACCATGTATATTTCTCAATGCACACTACATGCTCTTCCCACTATACCATTCCGTAAAGACCACATGACACTGAAGTGTATTTTCCTACGGATTTTGACTCAGAGCAAGCAGAATCTGCAAGGGAAAAGCAATGTAGCCTGACATCAATTCTGCTCTAAATTAAGCCCACCAAATAAATAAAAAAATTTTCAACATTTAGAATTTAGCAACTAGAAAGGCTGGAAAGTTTTGCCTAAATGTGTAGAACTTCAAATGTTAGTGTTTCTGAGGAGGTGCTTTTAAAATATGAGACATTTATCCTGTTTTGGATGAAAACAAACATTGGAATTTTCAGCTGGAAATTTTGCATTTCAGTCAAGTCTGACCTAAACTGATGGGAAAAGAAATCACAGATTCAGATAATGAAGATACGAGGTGATGAGAACTGGATGAAAATTTTAGTAGACTATATGGGAAGTCTGAATGATTTAAAAACTGCAGAGGAAAGTACATCGCAGCTTAGGTAATATTCTTGCATTTTAGCCAAGAGAAAAAAGGGAAATGGCCAAAAATTCTCAGCGCTCTTGAAACTGCATAGCAAAATCATGTTAAGAACAGTGGAGATTGAGAGCTGTCCTGGAGAAAATCTGATGCGTGTTTCCTTCAGGCTGACACTGGAATCTGGAGGAGGCTCAGAGTAGGAGGCTGGGATGTGTGATGGTGTGAAGGGAAGCTGGACTGAAAAATGCATCTGAAGAAATCAGATCTGAAGTCATGGGAGCAGGATGAATGCCCCAGAGAGGTGGGAAAAAAAAGGAGAAATCTGACACTGTGACCCTTTCCTCCTTTCCCATAGATTGTTCTTTAATACAGATGGGCCTGACCTTCCTCCAGGGATTTCAGCAGAGCACAGAGCAGTGTGGCATGTGGGTCCCGTGGCACTTCAGAGAGATTTGCACCTCTTAATGCTGTAAACACCCCCAAATATCTCGAATTCAGTTCCAAGGTTTCTGCTGAAGGCAGCTGACCATGTAGCCCAATTTGATTGTACCTCACAGATTTACTGGTCTCGATGGAAAGCGCGAACAGCGATCCTGGACTTAACACGTGGATAGAGCAGCCTGGGGGTGCACAACAGCATTGCTTGAGTGGGATCTCTTTCCCTGGGCTTTCTCAGTCCCACTCTCATATGTCCTGGGAATGCTCTGTTCCTCCCAGACCCCATGATGACCGAAATGCCACAAAACAAGAAAGGATATTTGCACTCGCCTGTGCACTGTTGCCCTCTGCTTCTCCAAACTGCAGGGGCCACCTTACAATAATACTTATATAGGGCTATATATTTTTTTAGCATTGTACAAATATTAACTAATTAATACCCAGGACTCCTGTCGCCCATTCTGCTACACTCTACCAGCCTCAGGCAAGTCATTTAACCTCTGTTTGTCTTACTTCTCCCATCTGCTATGTATTGTTTTTAATTGTCCTCTGAGAAGCCAAGCAAATTGAATGAGATCTCAGACATGTAAAAATAACTTGCAAAGGATGATGTGGAATGGCCTAGCTAAACTCCTTTTGGATCATTTCAAAATCCAGGCTGTATTTTAGCATGACCACAAATGGCTAGACTAGGCACTTGGCAGATCTCATTTATATGAGACTTCAGAGAGGGAAAAATGAAGTTTTAGACAAGTGTACTTCAAATCATTGAAGGAAAGGCGGTACAAGAGACAGTATTTAACATGACACTAAATACTGAAGAAGGAGGTTGCTTAACCTGTCCTAGTCTACGTGGATCCAGAGTTCTCCGTGAGACATTCTGGAGTTCTATATGAGTCATACTGTGTGGCTCTCCAGCAGCCCTCACTCCCTGGAACAGACAGTGAAAAATGCTCTAAGACTCTGGGGAGCATTCTGACAGAGAAGCAGCCTCAGAGCAGACCAAAGTGCTTGGATTCTAAGTTGTGCACTTGTCCTTGGGCCTAACCTAGCTACAGCTTGCACCCCTGAGCCTGCCCTTCGTGCTTAGGAGGAACAAAGCTGGTGGAATGTGGGTGGTCAGTGTTGTGCTCACCTCTGTGTGAGTACAGGATCTGAATGAGAATCTGAGGCTTTGCCACTGGTCATAGATGAGTGGGGTCATGAGATCAGTCTTGCACTTTTGCCCTCCTGGTCCAGAGATGCATTTCCTTGCTCCATATACACAGTGACAAAGTTGCAGATGGTCTGTGATGGTCTAAATCAGGTTTTCCAGGCACAGATTGCTGGGAGGAGAGGTGTAACCATGAAATTTGGTCAGCAGTGGTGAAGCTACTGGTGGAGACATGCCATCAACTTTCCCGGGAACATCCCTAGCACATGGTAGAGCAATGTGATTTCAAAAGCTCTTCTGATAGGGTTGATGGACCCTGCAAAAGCCCCTCCTTCCCCCTGACTTTCTCTCTTCATGCAAGACACAGTGGATGGAAGCCCTTGTGATGGTAAATTGGAGTAGTAGCTCTGTAGGACTGGGGAGTTTTCCTCCAGTAGGGATGGATGCCCAGCAGCCTGGCCCTCAAGATTGCTTTGCACTGCTGCTTGACTTTGCTCAGCATTCACAGACTGGGAAATGTAATCTGTGTCAGAGGAACCCATTAGAATGACTTTCTACTGTCCCTCTCAAGGCAGAAATATTACAAAATGTTCCTATCAGATTTTGTTTGCTTCATCTGACTTTCTGCTTAAATGGAGCTTGCTTCTCACCATACTTTTGAAGAAGACAGCTCGAGAGTCCTTTATGCAGGCAGTGTCACTTTTCCAAAAGCTCAGCTTCTCCAACACTGTTATTAAAAGGTAGGAATACAAAGCTTTGCACTAAAATCCATTTCTGACTGAATGAAATATTTTTCACTGATTTAAGTGACCTTAGGAGGTTTTTACAACCTGTATTTTTAAATGAAAGGATGAACACATAGAACCTTGACCCAGTAAAGTGAAAGTACCTTATGTAGTGGGTTGCAAGCTGTATTCAGAACATTCAGGGGCAAGTTTATGCACAAACATTCACAAAGCTGGTTTTGCTTTTTAATGAAGGTGAAAAACTGGCCCTTTTAATCTGAAGTCTCTAAAATGGGTTATTGCTACTGCATGTGTAGCATTGCAGTCTGTTCCTGGGCATAATCAATATGCACATGAGAAAAGTTCTGAAATTATAGCTTTCACAGTGTGGTGAATTCTTAAAAGTATGGGAAATCTGTGTTTAAATCAAGGCTGAGTTAGACTGTGTTTACAGCTGTTAATATAAACAAGGAAACCTAGCTACAGAGCTCACAGCATGACTGCAACATCATGTTTTTGTTACATTGACTGAAAACTATGCATAATAATCAGCAGATTATTTGGTATTTAAATTCAAATATGGATTCATATTTGAAGATGGGTATTGAAATAAGGCTCCTTAACTCTGTCATCTTTTTTGCAAATACCTAATAGTTAGTTGCTTATTTTTGCTTTCAGCAAAATCTGCAGTTAAAGGGCTACAATTAACCAGTAAAACACTGTAATCAAGAATCAAACTGAAAGTTACCTCAGCTCCCTGTGCTAAGCAGGAAAAGAGGAGACTGGCTAGGAGGGCATGCATTAGACACACACGTCGTTAAAACAGCTTTTCTTGATGTATGCAGCTTTCAGGGTGCCTACTGCTTTGTCCTGGGTGGAATAAAAAAAAAAAATCAGCCATGGAATCCCTATTGGGCTGAGAGGGATTTGTTTGAAAGTTTTGTATTATTTTCAACAGTGAAATAGGCATTAGGCTTTCAAAATGCATGGCTTCTCTAATGCTTCTACGCAAACGCTTAGAGAGTGGGAGGAAAAATAGTGCGGCTCCATTCCCTCTGCCCCAAACAAATAGTAAAATACTCTGGGAAGAAGCAGAAAGGTAATGAGGATATCTCTAAATTATTTCTGGCACATGCATGACCTAATTTTAAGCTTGTGGGATTTAAAGGAGCTTTTGTTTGAGTGTAACACTTTGTCAGGAAAATGAGGCTGAGCAGAGGTGTTGAAATAGCACAAGAAATCTGGAAAAGCTGCCTCTGAACAGCCCTGGAAAGCACATGCTATGCAGTTACATATCCTCAGCTGGTGGATCCTTGTTTGGTTTTACTCCTGTTTCCCAGTGGAAAATCCAAATACTTTGTACAAACATGACAGACAGAGCCCACAAGGTGTTCACTGTCCTGCTTGGGGTTGTGATCCCTTGGTGTTCTAAGCATGTGCCTCATGTCACCTGTGTGAGAGGCTCGTGTGTTTGTAACCAACTTGCCTAGGGCTTTGTAGGACCAAAGCTTTCCTGTGTCTCTATAGTTTTCAAGGTTATCTTGTGAGTTCATAACTGAAAAACAGGCTTTTCCATCAGTCTTTTTTAAAGTTCTCCTAGTTTTGTGGAGGCAAGGCATTCCTCCTCGCTCTGTGGCCTCCGTACCCCAGCTCTTTAACCACCCAAAAGTGTTCAGAGACAGGGGGACTTGCCTGCCAGCTGGCTTATCTGGGGCATGTGGCATGGCAGTGGGGGCTGCTGAGGAGGGTCACAGACCCCACCAGGCAGAAAGTGTTGGCTTCGTGGCCATGGTTAGATGGAAGTCAGGGAAGAGATGCGTGCTGGAGGGAGAGGTAAGGTGGTTTGTGCACAAAGGACTATGTGAGAAGGTAAGACCAGATACCTAAACTGACTGGGCTTTTTAGCTCTTGATCAATTTCAATGATTTATTTAGTGTCCTGTGACTGAAGAGCAGCACTTTCCCATCAAAATGGGAATTGCTCTCTTCCAGCTTCTGATTTCTACACAGGGTCCTTGTGAGGAAAGTGCCAAATTTGCAGTCATATTTTGCAGTCAAGCTTTAAGAGCAGTGAGGAGACCTCAGTGCATGTGGAGATGCAGCACTGTTAGACAACCTTGGCATTCAAATAAACACATTGCTTTTTTGCTTTATTCTTTTCTGGGTCAGCCCCAGGTTTTGCTGTGCTCGAATCTTTTCTTCATGACTGCTGCTGACCTTATTTCCTCCCCAGTGGCTATCTGATGGAAGAGTGTTGTCCTAGGAGCTGGTGAGACCTGGAAAACCCAGACTCCCCCATCCTTTGACTGGGATTGTCCTCCATGGCCTTTGCCAAGACACTCCCTCCACCTACTACTTCTGTCTGGCATTGATAAAAGCAGAAAACGTATTTATCTAATAATTGGTCTTGTGAGGATGAAATCTAGCAATGACTGCAAGAGACTCAGTTGCTGTGTGGTGAAGACTGTTTAAGTTTATGGATAAAAGGCAGCTTTATGTGAAGGTTCTCCTGGTGCTGCCTCACTTGCTGCTCTTTGACTGAGCAAGCCCAAACATCCACATTTTCTGAATGGAAGAACTGAAAAAGAAGTCTCTGGAGGGAGTGAAAAGGTGAAAGCCTCCACAGGACACTCTGCAGAAGTACTTGCTTTGCTCTAAAGGAAGGGATTAAAAAATACAGGACTTTTGGAGAGATCAAAAAATGTCCTTTCCAGCCTTGGAAGTGGGGATCCCCATGCACTCCAGCAAAGCACATCCTTGTCCCCCCACACCTTTTATTACCCCAAATATTTGCCCTATTTCTTTAGAAGCCAATTTTTAAGTGAATTGAGAAAGGCCTCACGTGAAGGCAGCTCTGCTATCCTAAGCAAGGCTCAAGCATAACCAGATTCAGTGTGCTGCTCTAAATTGCCTACTCAAACACTTCCATGCAGATCTGGCTGCCTCTGTGGGGGGTGCTGATATAAAAGCACAGGGATGGCAGGCATTGCTCTGATCCTTGTTCCTGGGGTGCCAGAGCTGGGAGCTGCAGCCATGTAATCACCTCTCTGCAGCATGCACATCTGAAAGTGGTCAGCTCCCAAATCCTCTTGTGAACCCAGACCAAAAAATGGAACCTTTTGTTTCTGAAATAGGCAAAGTATTATGACTTTTTCCAATGATTTCCCCACAACCCCCTAAATTTTTTGGCTGGAGCCTAGTCACTAAATCTAACCCAAATTCAAAAATAGCTTCGGCTGTCAGTGGGGAGGGAAAGGCCCGACTCCAGTGTGATGTTCCAAAAATCTGGGCTTTTGTGTGAGCTTAAGTAGGAGGAGGTTGGTTTGGGTTTTTAATAGTCCACCAAACCTCATCCTGTCTTGACATTGGAGCTTTACTCAGAGCTGTTTCTCCTTTGCTGATGTTGTATACCCAAGAGTTTTGACAAGATGTTAATAGTGTACTCAGTACGTACTTGGTTCACAGCATTTGATGCTCATTGACATCTGAGCTGCTTTCTAAATGAGCCTTCCAAGTTCTTCATGATTAACATTTTAGTATTTCCCGCTATATATTTTTTTTTCAACAGATGACTTCAGTGCAGAGGAAAAATCCCTTCTTTGTCCACACTGGCAGCTAAAGAAGAGGGGGAAACAGTTTTTTTATTTGCTTTTTAGCTTTATAGTTTGACTTGATTTTTTCCATGACAACAATTCTTTCTCTCTTTTTCAAATCCCAGAATTTCCTTTTCTAAAATTCTTCTGTTTTGCCAGTATCCATATTTGGATCCGTGTTTCTTAGCCAGGCTATTTTAACCAAAGTTAATAACCAGGTTATCTTTTAAGTCTTGGGTACATGGTCTAGCAAGGATATTTTACTTTCTATTTGGAGAGCCAGAAGCTCTGTGCTTACTCCTGATTCTCTAGTGCAGAACCAAGAAGAGCATCAGCCTTCAGCAGGATGAAGGGTGAAATCCTGAACTTAACTTTTGTGAACAATCTCTTGATTTGTACCATAAGCTTCTATGTAGTCACTTCCAAAGAACAGCCTTAATTGCTATGACCTGGGGCAGCCGTATCTGGTCTTAAGAAAAGCAGGGACACTCTATAAGTACATTAATGAGGTTATAAAAGTTGTCTCCAGGAAGGAGAGAACAAGTGTGATGAATTGAGTTAGCAGGAAATGGAGCCAGCCACAATAGTTCTGGGGGACCTGTTCGTGGTCTCGCCCTCAAACCATAACCAACTGCAGCCAAGCGTGACTTCACTATTGTTTTTGAGGTGGCCCTGGTGAGTTTTTTATAGGGCTAGTGATAGGATTCCTTGGCATGCAGCCTGGACTCTGCTGCTTCTTTCGTGGGAGGGGGACTGTTGGGTTTTCCCTGCTGTCTCCTGCTGCAAAAGTTGAGCTCAGTTGCTACAGCACACTGAAAGCACCCCAGAAATAAAAGTTTTTTTCCCCTCTATATGAAATTAAGCAGAGCTAATATGAGCTACCTTACTACTGAGCTTGCATGTGCATTCCACACAACCAGGACTTAGCACATGTGGAGCAGTTTATCACCACAAGCACAGCACTGCAGTCAGCAGCAGCTCCCATGAAGGGAAGGATGGATTTTTCTCTGTGGGAAGTGGGAAAAGCAGTGCAGGGAACTGGCAGTGTGACCAAAACTACGTGAAGAGTCTGTGTTGGAGCACAGCTTTGAAGGCACACATCCTTAGCCAAATAACAGAGGACTGACAACCCTTGTGCCTCTTGCTCTCCTCCTTAATTCCTGCTTAGGAATGAAGCCTGTGGCAGCCTGAACATGGCTGTCTGTCTTGTGGACATACTCCTCTAGCTGCAGGCTGGAGTGGGACCTTCATAATGGGCAATGGTGATGGTTTTTGCAGGCTTTACCAGCTTTGGTCAGTCTTAGAGGTCTGTCATTACTCTGTCACCTTGAACTGGTGACTGACTGCGAATGAGCAGAGCAGTTTCTCTCCACTCACATGGAGCAATAAAGCCATAAAACACCTGCATCTCTGTAGATACTGCAAATCCTTCCATGGCTGTAGAGTTGATCCTGTCTCCTCTGTTGATAACGTGTGTGCTCATGCCATCCACCCCAACCAAAGCTGCTCTGCAATTCCTGTTTATTTGGCTTGCTTTATAAAGTGACGCGCCAATTTGAAAATCATTAGGTATTCCTACCAGGAGTCAAAGACCACATTCAGAGCGGATTACATGCATGTTTCTTAAAAGTGTTAATGTGCTAATCTGCTGGTTACTTGATCCAGGCAAAATGCCATGATATTCCACATGAGCAAAATACCACGGTTCTTGGAGATTTCATATAAATATTACCCACTGTGTTTCCACATTTGAAGTGTTATACTTGTCTATTAAAATCAACAAGCTGGAACTAGTATCTGGAAATAAGTGATATTCCTATTTTATTTATGAACTTCAGATTCTTTTTAATAAAATACCTTACAAATAAGGAACAGAACATGAATCTTGCTGTTATTTCATGTATTCTGTGTAAATATTTCAGCTATGCCTTGCAGCAATAAAAGCACATTATATGCACTCCGCATTACCATTGTGACCAATAATGTTTGACTTACTGTACTGTATTTAGTCCAAAACCAAAACAGAGTCAGGGCAACATCGTGGCTGTTTTAACAGTATGCTGTAAGTAAGGCATGCAATGAATAAGGCCTCACACTAAATGAGATCTTGTTCATTATGAAGTTGCTTGGATTATAGAGTACTCCTGACTCTGTTAAAGAGTAAAAATTCCTTATTTGTGCTCTGGAGCAGGGGTGGGATGAGGCCACACAAACAGTAGCCAGGCTGTGCTTTTGCAGTTCACAGCATGGTCCCCACTCTTTCTCACAAAGCAAACGTGTGAATGGGAGAATACACTGACTTTTGGTACAGAGGGACCCTGCCAGCGAGCCTGCAGGTATCATCCAGACATGCCCAGAACTCTCTCTGCAAGGGAATATAGGGTCACTTCTGCTTCTTTTCTTTTATGCTTAAGCTGAACTATCCCTAAAAGGCCTTGCCACTAAGGAGCAAAGGCCGTTGCTGTGTCAGGATTTGGCTCTCATTGACTCCCCTCCCTATCAAAGGGAGCATGAGGATGCAGGAGTCTCCAGCACTGTGCAGTGTCTGACTGAGAGAGACCTTCCCTCCTATGAATGTGGTGCCAGTAGGGATCTTTTTTTTTTTTTTTTATTTCTTCTGTTTGTTGTTATGCCATCTAGCTCAAGGTAAAAAAGACCTGTATATTTTCCAGCTCAACCTCAGATAGGCTTTTTTTTGTGGGATTTGGCTTTTTTTTAGCAAAATTTCAATGGGGTTGAATGCAGGTGTAGACACACCAGTACTTCTGAGCCTTACAATCAGGGGTATGACATTTATGTTGGTTAGAGCTAGTAGGGGGAAAGTCTGTAGTTATTGGTCTCATACTAAACTGGTAAGTGAACACACAGTATGAGCCATCTTTTCCTCCTTTTCATCTTTTTTGCAATCTTATTTTTAATTTTTATTAAAATGCCAGAGGAAAAAAAAAGTATTTCTAGTTGATTTAAACTCCCTTCAAATATTTTTTCAGATCAATTCCAACTTGCTCTTCTCCCATTGGTTTAGGCCACTGAACTGGAAAACCTTGCATTCTCTCAGTGCTACTATTATACATATACTCATCATTTAAGGCTTATGTAGAAGTTGACTTATATGCATTCCTCAGGTATAGATTTCACTCTGTATGGCTGCCAGACACTTACATTCTTCTTATCAAGGGTATCACATGAGCCATAAGGAGACAATAGGCCATATATCTTTGTATTCAGTGATAGAGGCTTGGGCCTGCCCATCTGCCATCTCTTGATGTAACCCCTGCTACAGCTGAACTTTAACAAGTGCCTTTTATTCAGAGCTTATTCAGAGTGGACATGGGATAAGAGTTAGGCTAGAAAACCACCTTTGGTTTGGAGACAGATGTGCAGCTAATGATGTCACAGCTGGTAAGACAACAGGCTTAGGGGATTGATAATGGCATACAGAGCCTGTTCTTTTAGATCATATTTTGCTTAAGGTGCCAGTATGAACAGTAGAAAATTACCATCTGAGATCCATTTGAGACATCTGGTAAAGGTGATGCAATCTTATCTCCTTTCTGAGCATGTCACAGGTCTGCAGGGTTTGACCAACATTGCTTTTACCCTGCTGGTAGCCTTGACAGCCACAGTGAAAATACTCAGCCATTGAGCCCCTTGGCACATGCTCCTCTGTCTGTCTGCTTCTGTCCAGTGGCCCAGGCTCGTGTTCTCTGCAGCCACTTTAATGTCTTGGCTTTGGGACCTAAGTAATAAGCCTGGTAGGAGACTTGCCTGCTAACTGGATGATCTGTCCGAGGCTGTGCTGGTCTGTCTGCAGGGATTACTGAAGGAGCCTTTGGTGTCACACTCCATGCCAAGGGATCTCATGGAAATGTCTCAAATTAGCTGAGGTAAATCCAGATCTTTTTCTCTTTGGCTTCAGATTCAAGAGTTTTTCATGAACACTGAATTTATTAGAAGACACTAGGACACAGGTACAGCTAGACTCCAAAGTCAGAAGCAGAAGAAGGAGATTTTATAGCCCATTTTAATACCACAATAATATCTTATTCATGGAAGATCCTATGCTCCAGAAAGAGCAACCCATATTTTCTTGATATTCTCCCTTTGTTTAGTCCTCTGTGAACCCAACTGTTCTTTGGACACAAAATGTACAAAGCTCTCCAAGCTCTGACTTAGATGGTGTTAGAACTGCAGCTCTCTTGAGGAAGAAAATTAAATAGCCACACACAGACTAAAATGGTAACACAGCAAATCAGCCAAAGCTCGTCAGCATGTAACCAAGGCTGCATTGTTCTTCCCTTCCTCCCTGCCAATAATTTTTGAGTCTAAGGATATTCTGCTATAATTCATTTCCTGTGCTTTAGAAATTCTGTCCATGATGCCAGAATATCTAAATCTGGTAATTACTTCCACTGTCCCACTTGGCACAGCTCAATGCTATCTGTTTAAGCTCCCAATTAAATCTTGTAGCATAGAAGTGATGCTACATTGGTTTAGAACATCACTAAAGTCAAGGTTAGCAGAAGAAAGTTTTGCAGATTCCTTTGGAATGATGTCAAGGCAGGAGCCTTGTTCAAAGCCCATCACCAACTTGTAGAAACATTTCTGTCAAGGTTGTTTTTAGTTAATATTTATTTGTGCACATCTGAGACTTGGATTGGTTTTCCAGTGCCATTTTATTGAAGTGTTAGGGAAAAAATAAATGTTTTAAGGTTTTCTAGCTTGTATGAGACAGTCAGAGGACTGTCAGAGACAGTTGTCAGAAAACTGTTTCAATCCAGCTGAGATGAAACAATCAAGTTTTCACACAGATATTACTGCTTAACAATGCCCTTTCCCTACAGCTATTCAATATTTAGTTTCAATTCATAGGCCTCTTAAATTGAGTTAGCGATACAGCATAATCCTGGAGCTATCCTGTCTCTAATCCTATAACAATACATTTTGTCATTTCAAAAAATGATTTTTTTTTTGTCCCAAAGGCAAAATCATGTCATGCTCCAGGAATGTGTCTATTGCAGCCGAAAGAGGAAATTCAACTAATCAAAATGTTATCAGCAATTAACAAAATAATTTAATGATTTTTTTTCAGCATTTCAGAAAAAAGAAAATAAAACACCAGGTCCAACTAAGTTTATTTAGCTGCACTAGTCTCTGGTATTCTGCCAATGTTCTTTATAAGGAAGATAAAGAAGTTAATAGTATTGGAGATTAGAAATTGGTGTCAGTTACAGAACTGTGCAAAGTGATTTCTTTGCATTAAGACGTAACAGCTGAAATGAATAAAATACATTTCATTCTTACTTTTTTCATTTAGCTATAATTGCAGTTTTGGCATGCTGGCCAAGTCTCTTTGTCCTGGCTGGATGGCCCCATTCCTCATTCAAAGAATACCAGGAAAAAAAATTTAAAAAGGAATGGATATTATAATTTGTCCTGAAAAAAACCCACAAAACAAACAACTCAATAAACCCACCAGTCCCTTTACTTCCTTTACATGTAGCACAGAATACCTTGATTAAAAAGTAAAGAAACCAAAGGAGACTCTTGGCCTGCTCAGCACAAGAGCTGAACCTGCTCCTGCCAGCTGGGGAAGGCTGTTGTCTGCGGTCTGGCCTGGAGTGGCCACGTTGTACCCTCAGGGCTGGGCTCTTGCCTGCCAAAACCATCATCCTGAGATGCTTTGGCAGTACCAGGTCTGCTCCCTGACCTTCCCTGCATAAACCTGGAGTGGAATGTCCTGTGCCTGCCAGCAGTGACAGCCGAAGGAGCCTGTTCCTCCGGCTGGGTCTGGAGAATCCGATGCCAGGCACGGCCCACGTGCCAGGGAAGGGTTCACAGCTGCTCCTGAAGAGGAGGGCAACAAGATCAACGTAGGTATGTTTCTATGCTCTTCCATAGCAGTTCACAGCTATAGCTAAAAATACATAGCAACCCTTGAAGTTGCCCAAAAGCTCTTAATTAAAGTTGCTAGGGGACGTGAAGGGGGTAGAATCACAGAAAACCCATTGATTAGGTTCAATAGGGCCTTGTTTTTAAAAATGGAATTTGGGGCCCCAGAGTAACCCTTTAAACAGATCTTTGTTAAATACCTCAGTGATTCAGCACGTGCCATTCCACATTGAGGATTTATTACAAACTTAATAACATAAGTAATTTTAATGGACTGAGCATGTCCACATATGTGTGCATGCATACTTGTAAGGGATTATAGTTTTCCAACTACTAATTTCCTTGCAAATTAAAATGTTAATATTTGACACACACTTGAAAGCCTCACAACAACAAACAAAAGTTAAGCCGAGTTGTTAGCACACAGAGAAAGTACAGAAAACTTGCCAACATCACCGATTTCAGTTTTATATAACCAATAGCTTATAAACACTTCATTGGAATCTGTGCAAAAATGTGTTTCTAGGCTGAAACCACCTGCCATGCCCGGTTTCAAATAAATGCCACCTGCTGAGGATCAGCCTTTGACGAACTTGTGGGCAAACCAGGTCTTATTCCAGCAAAGCGCCACCCAACAGCAGAGTGAGTCTCGTCTCGCCAAGGGACGCAGGGGTTGGATTGCAGATGAAAAGAACCCTGTGCTGTAGCAGATGCAGCTGTGGGCTAGATAGGAGTGCTTTTAGTGGCTGTTTAACAAGGGCTGTCTCTTATCAGGAAAGCACTCGTTAGCCATCCTTATTTACTAGTAATATCAGGCAGGGCAAGAGAGAAAATTTATTTTTATTTAGGAAAAATAGTAACAGTAATGTGACTTTAGCGATTTCTTAAAGGGCAAGTAAAGCATGCTTTATTTGTTATAAATGGTTTTATGAACAAAAATTGATTAAAATGCTAATCTTCAGGTAAGACCCTGTGGCACAAAACCTAATAGCTGTGGGAAGGCCCCTTGTGTACCTGAGCAGCTTTACACAGATGTTGTGCAGGGACCACTAGCAAGGGGCACATCCTGCATGCCCCAATTGGCTTTCCAGCCACAGGCAGAACCATCCTGGCAAGATGTGAGAGGCTCTTTAGTGAGGATCCTTTGGAGAATGTCCCTGCAGGTCTTGCTTGGAAGCATAGTCTGTACCTCTGTAGGAGGAAAATCATCATCATCATCATCCCCTGCCATTTTCTAAACAAGAGCCATGACAGGGTTACCAGAAAGTCATGTTACAGGGTCCTTTGTATCTTGGAGGTGTTTGGAATGCTGTGATTACTGACTGGATCCTGCTTTTTACTGACTAGATCCTGCTTTAGCTTTGCCTTATTTAGTAGGATAACATACATGGCATTTTTACAATGCAGTACATAGCTTTTCTGGAAAAACTTTGGAGCTGGGTATGACTATCAGGAATTATGAAGCTACAGTGAGAGCAAACATGAATAAAGCAGTATTTGATTTACAGACCTGTTTAGACAGAAGAGACGCTCCTCAGCTGCACTGCAGGACAATGCAGCCCTTGGCCGTGCTGAGCCACACAGGGCCCCGTGCAGAAAGCTTTTTTGTTTCTTGCCAAAGAAAACCTTTGCCTGCTCTGAGACAGGCTGCAACCTGGGCTCCTCAGAGATCAATTCACTGCTAGCACTGGGAAGTGAGCAGCAGCAGAAGGTAGGAACATGGTAAAAGGTTTTGTGTAGGGCTTTCTGTTCATGGCCTGAAGAAATGCTGATTCTGTGGAAGCACCAGGGCCAAAGGAAAGTAGCTGGAACCCCTGGCTAGACTTATCTGCCTTGAGGATGGCAGTAGAGGCAGCAGTCATAAGCCTGACTGGCATACATCAAATCCTGGGCTATAGGTCCACACGAGAGCACTTTGCTCAGACCAGCATTGCAACAAAATTGGATGTTACCCTCCTAGCACAATGGCCCCAAGTCCCTAAGTGATTGTTTGCCATGTCCTTAGTCCCCATGAGTGCCCAGGACTGATGGAGGCACAGCACAGGGTGGGGAGAGTTTTCCATGCAGGTCAGGAGAAGGAATAGCATCTAAGCAGGCCAGGTAGGAAGGTGGAGATGTGGCAGGCAGGACATAGGATGGCATAGAAGATTATCCCCTACTCAAACAAGAGACAAAGTAAACTTAGAGGTGCTGCCCTGACATCTGCTTAAGTATTGGATGAAACTTCTCTGGGAGACAGTCTCTGTCTCCTTGGA
Organism: Phylloscopus trochilus trochilus; assembly: GCA_016584745.2. Taxonomy (NCBI): domain Eukaryota; kingdom Metazoa; phylum Chordata; class Aves; order Passeriformes; family Phylloscopidae; genus Phylloscopus; species Phylloscopus trochilus. The sequence continues at coordinate 33,643,981 of WQNJ02000062.1, read as the reverse complement.
CCATTAGCTATTTAATTCCAGTTAACCCTTCTGCTACACTAGTACAAGCTTTATTAATTACATGAGAATATGATCAAAACACGGATTTCACTGTCCAAAAAAAAGAGGTGTATTTCTTCTTGGTATGAAATACCATGAAATTTAAAGTATTTAAGTTTTATTCTGATTTGTAGTGGAAACAAGCTTGAACATGTCAAAACATGTCCAGAAATGGTAATTCCATTTTTTTTGACCAGCTGTATTGCCAATGCTTGCTATTTTCCTGGAAATACCCAAAATATTTGCTCTGTTTCTCTTTTTTTTTTTTTTTTTTTTTTTTTTTTTTTTTTTTTTAATTCATGCATATTCTTTTTCCAAAACAATTTTTTTTATCTTAAATGGGTGCAGAGAAGAAGTAAAAAATACATCCCACCCCCATTAGTGCAAATCAAGAAAATTAGGAAACCCTACTTTTAGTTGCATATTAATAGTAATTTCTGAGACAGCCTCTTGGTTTTGCAGGGCTTGTTGTCTGGTTTTGAAACATGTGTGATTGTTTTCTTCTGTCCCAGACAGCAGCAGTCACAGGGAAGTCACAGGGTTTGCCCAACAAAACCACCTTTCCCACAGGAGCAAAGGGGTTATGGGAGTGAGGCTGTGGGAGTACAAGGAGGCTGACAGTTACATGGATGTTTTACATTAAGAAAGCTCAAAATCTTGAGCACTATCTGCTCAGAAATTCCTGCATTGTATCCCAGCCAGCAAAGCACCATTTTGCACCTTTTCTGGGTTTTGCTCCAGTGATGCAACCATCCTCCTGATGGTTTTTAGGTCAATCTCCGAGCTGATGCTCAGCTGCCAAATGACATGTGCTGCATTTCCATAGTCTCATGGCATGTGAGACATGCAAGCCAGACCCAAAATGTAATGGAAGAGAGGCTCAGGGTGCTTTTCACACATCAAGGGTGCGCAGGACTCTCAGAGGGTGTTTGGAGCCCCACTCTATGGCTGGGTGTGTGGAATGCCAGAAGCAAGGGGTGAGACAAGAGAAGGGCTTGGCTGTAGTCTCCCATCTGGAAGGGAGTGGGAATGGAGGTGGAAGAGAGGCTGGAACAGGCAGGCAGTGTACAGACCCCCAGGCTACAGCAGAGACCTTGACTTCTCTATTAAAGGCTTGGGAGAAGGAGGTAGGACTGGAATCCCCTTTCCTGTGTAAATCTTGCCCTGCTGCTGCAGGGAGACCTCAGGATTTTTGCATGAAAGCCAAACCCTCTGATCCCTGAGATGCTGAGGGGCTGAGTTGAGGTGAGAAGGGAGGCTGAGGGGTGAGTGGATCTCACAGACCTTCTCATCCTCGCTCTCTGTCTCTTGGAGATTGTGCATTGTTCCCAGCCTGGTTTTACTCATCTTGCCCCCAGTACTTCCACACCTTGAGCATTCCCCCCAAGCAAAGGAGCGGGGAAGTGCCAAGGTGGCATCCAAGTAATTGTTCCATGGATTCTTTTTTAACACCACTTGCTTGCTATATGAATTAAAGACTGAGTTTATAAGGCTTTTCAGACATTATGGCCAGTCTTATGGTAAGAGACCTGGCTTTCACTCAAGAAGGGGGAAACACTACTTGAAGAACCCTTTATGGTTGGAGCTTCACACAGTGTAAACTCAGGATTAGATGTTTCAGGCAGTGCAAATGCGTGGACTTGTAATGTGTCTGCTCGGGTCCCAGCTAATCCCAACAGGTGCCATGCAGACATACTGCACATTAAAAATTTGTTGTGGGGATGAGGGTAAAAATAGCAAGAGGCTGGGAGAAAAAGTACATTTCAAAAGCAATTTTCCTCCTCACAGAAATTCTGTTCTTGCAAACAAATTTCACTCTTACACAAAATCCACATTCACTAATTTTATTTATGCTCATATGCAGTTTGGAGGAGAGTCTCAAATATGCCGATCCAGCATTGTTGGATTTAAAGAAATTAATAAAAACAACTCCAAGCAGCTGGTTGAAACAATTATGCTTTTCACAGAAAGCCTTGCAGACTGAACAGAAAGTTATGAAAATAATCCTTTCAATTAGTGTGTGGTCACTGCACCTGCAAAGGAGACTTGTCCAAGTAAAAGTATCAACTAGTGTCAATGAGAACAATTCATGAATTCATCATGAGAGCCTTTTTCTATTACCACATTTACACAGATGTGAATCCCTGGGGTGCAGACACCAGAAGGGTAACCCTACTGTAATCCAAAGAGCATGAGAAACATGAGCTCAGATCAGGAAAGCTATTAATTTTTGTGTATATTTGACTTCAGCATCTTTTCCCCTCTTGCACACACTGCATTTAACAATCATATCTATCTACCTTCCCTGCATTTCTCAGCTCTCTAGTAAGAAATAACATATTATCCCTGGTGAAAAATGACATCAGCTAGAGGACTCTAGAAGACCAAAGGGATTTGCAGCTCTGTAATTTTATCACCTGTACCATAGTTGCAAATGAGTTCATCATGCTGGTAGAATAATACTCATACTGTAGTGCAGTTTTAACCCACTGGTGCTGGGTGCGTGCAGCATTATTATTATTATTTATTGCCCAATAGGTCATCACCACAGAGTGACATTAGAGGGGAACAACTGAATAATTTGGAGAAAATCGTTGAAAGAATGGAAAGCCCTGAAGCAAAGACAGCGGAGATGAAAGTGGAAGTTGTGTAAAGTGTATAACCTCTTCTTTGTCTTGATCATCTACAATTTTCTTTTGCAATTATGTAAGAACCTCATATTTCTGTAATAACAGATGCTTGCATCAAATGATAGCAACTCTATACATTTGATCTATAAAATGAAGAAAACCAACAAGTTTGTAGCTCAATAAATATACAGTAAATTCCTGAAAGAACATAAAACATAAAAAACAGAGGAGTGGAAAACTGTGATTTTTATCAGCAGCTTGTGAGCAGGGGACATAATTTTAATTAAAGTATGTATTTATTGACTTCTTCTGTAGCTGAGTATAATATTTTAGTGTTTGCAGCAGACAAAGTAAAGGCCAGCAGGGTGCATGTCAAAAAGCCAGGCCACAAAGGGATTACTCTGGTATCAAAGACCTCTGCACACTTTGAACATTTATATAAACATTAGTTTATCCAAATTGTGTTAACAGTTTTTTCCTGAAAAAAAAAAAAACAACAAAACCAAAAACCCAAAAAAACCCCAACCAAACAAAGAAACAGAAGCAGCAAGACTTTGTAAAAACTGCTGTTCTTTAGATTTGGCTACTATTAGTACATTTTCCTTTTAATTCTCAATTAGTAACTGAGAAAAATACTTATTGGTATATGATATTGTGCATGGTTCCCCATGGCTTTTTTGTATTCCCTGCAAACAAAAGGCAAATAGAGGTATTTGTTTGTAATGTATTCTCTGTCGTATGATGAGACCAGTGAGGAAGCCTCATGCAGCTGTAACGCCCATGATTGAGCTCTGCCCTGGGATTTGCTGCACCATAAACACAGGAGTCAAGGAAGCTCCAGAGCTGCTGGATGTCAGTGACACCCCTGATATTGGAAAATTGACTCCATCTCCACCTCCAGGGAGGGGGTGGGATGCAGCAAGACCACATTGTGCATGTCCTAGTGAGCAGCATGCATGCAAGCCAAGGTGGAGATGGAGGGAATATGTAAACCACAAGAAATGTTTGGAACAGTTAAATGGTATGTAGAGAGCACTGGTAACGAGATGGTGAGCAAACCTCTCCTTCAGTGCTCCAGGAAAGTTAGTGTCTCCTTCAGCATGGAGGAGACTATACCTGCTAGTACCTTCTGGTCAAACCAGAAAAATGAGATATTAAAGTTTTTTCTTGCTCAGTCCAAGAGAATGTTTTGCTTTCAGTCAGTAGAATTCAGGAGTGTTAATGAGAGCAGGGTTTGGTCCAGAGGTTTTATTTCCCTACTTGTCTTGTGCTGGAAAAGAGGCCCAGTTTCGCAGTGCTTTGTCCCTGGAGAAGTCATTTGCACCTGTGCAGCATGTAGGCAGCCCTGCCAAATCGCAGGGAGAAGTGTTCGCCGTGCCAAACGGGCCTTGCTGATTTCTTATTTAGCAATCACGTCTTTGCACATTTTTCCTTCCTTCCTTCCCTCTCTATGGTGTGCCTATCCAGCTCATTTGAAAGGTGTGCTTTGCAGCATTTGAAAGCACTTTTGCACTGCCGCAGATGCGCGCAGTTATGCAAGGGCCAAGAGCAGAGCTCGTCAGCGGAGCCAAAGCACAGCATTCGCTTCCAATGCACGCTGGCAAGTAATTTCTCATGGATTTCAACAAAAGATGGGATTTAACCCATCATCCTCCCTCCCCAGGATTGCTATTAAGGCTCAGGCCATGGGGGAAATGGTGAGTGCTTCCAGACCGTTAATCACTGCGTGTTTACAGGCTTGGAAACCAGAATTAAAGATCCTTGGAAATCCAAACCTGAACACTTCTAGGCCTGATTCGGTATTGTTTTGTCCCCGGAGCAGAAACCTGCCGTGGTGCTTTGGCAGGGCTGTACAGCCCTGCTGGGCAGGTGCGAATGGCCGCTCTGCCGGGAGCGTCCCCGGGATGCAAACGCTCTGTGCCCGGCCAAGGTGAGCGCCACTGCCGCCGCTGGGGATGCGAGCTGCAAGAGCTGCTCCACACGTCACTCCTTTCATCGCCCTTGCCTGGCCATCTCAGGGAGCTGACTGCTGCGCTGAGATAGCTTTACACTTTTTCTTTACAGCTGGTTGGCAGGGTTTGGGTGGTGTGTTTTTTTTTTTTTTTATTATTATTATTATTTTTTTGTGTTTTTTTTTTTTTCCTGTTTTCTGAGGGTTTTTTCCTGGGTGTGTATTTGTTTGCTTTTGTTTTGTTTTGTTTGTTTGTGGTTTTGGTGGGGTTTTTTGTGGTTTTTTTTTTTTGTGTGTGTGTGTTTTTTTGTGGGTTTTTTTTTTTTTTTATGAGATGAAGAACCATTGAAATCTACAGTTTTCCAGAGGAGGTGCAACAAAAAAGATTTTAAAGCGTATCGTTGCATTTCTCTGAGTATTTCAGCAGAGAAAGAAACACCAGCTGGTCCTGTTGTTTGACATCTAGATGATTTTCAAAATTAAAATTTGATACAGGTGCTTTTTTGTAAGGCAGTGTTTTGAAGATACTGACATCTGTAAAAGACTCAGGGTAAATCAGACAGTCTGGTTGAGGGTAAAGCTGGCATTTCCAATACATGGGCCCTTCTGTCCGCAGAACTGAATTCCTACAGAGAAAATATCCCTTACTTCTGAAAAGTCCTGGAAAAAACCCCACAAAAATAGCTTTATCCATTTTCTTAGTTTAGTTCTACAGAGTTAGTCCCTTTGTTTTATTCATATAACTGGATTCTGTAAGTATTCAATAGAGCAGCTTGCCAGAGATAAAAAATTCATGTCATTTTGATGCCTCAATGAGATACTATCTTTCCTGAAAATTGCTGTTTGAATTTTTATTTTTGAAAAGAATCAGATCCTGGAAAAATAAAATGTGCTCTACTGTACATGTTGTGTATGTAATCCAGAAAGGCCTACAGAGGCACAAGTTAATCGTTTTAGTGGCTGAATGGAAAGTTCTACTTGTTTCAGGTAAAACTGAATTGAGTTCAGTTTCTCCTCAAACCAGAAAATGTCAAAATACAAAGTACCTTTGCCAAATGATTTCCCTTGTTTTCTTTCAGCACCTAGAAATCAAAGCTGGATTTGATCTGACCTCACATGTAGTTTCTAGAGACCTGAACTGGTACTGTTTGATGACTACTGTGAATGCTGCAGCTGCTCCATGGCAAGGCACAGATGATGGGCAGAGGAGGATGTGTCCCTGCCTCACCACCAGGCACAAGACAGCAGCCTGGCTGTCAGCATCACCACCTGCAGCTGCCACACAGCTGTGTCTCACCTCCAGGTGGACTGGAGCAAGAGTGTTCCTCCTCCTCAAAGCCAGCATTCCTCTCCACTGGGTGGGCACAGGGAGCTCGGTTCACTCTCTGCCATAACAGAGGCAGGAGGCTGGAGCAAGTCCCTGCTTTGGGAAGGGGCCACAGGTCAGGTCCTACAGCTGCTGTAAATAGTTGCAGCACTATTTAATTCAACGCAGCCTTTATTTACATCAGCTGATCTGGCCCCACTTCTCTTGTTTTCCTGTGCTTGTTTCCTTTAAGATATATATTTTATAGCCTTGTAAAACACCACTGTATATTCCTGTATAAACTAGTAAAGATATAAGCACAATGTGATTCTGCGGTTGTTATTACAGCAGTGCCCTAAAAGGGACCTCGGTGTGCCAGGCTCTGTGTGGCTCTCTGAGTGACAGGGAGTTCACATCCAAAATAGGCAGGGCAAGCAGCAGGGGGAGGGAGGAGGGAATGGAACAAGAGAGGTTGGCCCAGCCAGGAGAGGAGAAGCAAGGCAGCAGGAGCCGGGGGCCAAAGGCAATGAAGCTGAGATGAAGAGCCATGAGCAGGAGGGGGAGATGGGCTTTGGAGCAAACAGCAGTAAATGGCTGAATAGGGCCAGCAAAAACTGTGCAAAATACTCTGGCATCTGACCCAGCTGCTCCTGCAGCTGTTCTGCCTGTGCTTGCCTTTGCCAGGTTTCTTCCTGCCTTTCTCTTTCCAAGGCAGGGGGTAGTGGGAATGGGGGATAACATGGTGAGAGGAACGTGGCAAGAGCACACACAGAGGTACAAAGGACATCTCCCTGAAAATCTCTGGGTTCAGAAATAAATAAAGAAACAAATCATGGCAGAGGTACTGGTTCCTGTGGGCAGTTTGACTCATCTGCCCTCCTGAGGGAAACCTTCCTTCTAACCAGAAGAAAAGGAGAATATGCAGCAAAACCATCAATCTGACTCAGTGTCCCCAGGTATTCATAAGAAAGGACTTACTTCAGATGGGCAAGCTGAGCAGGATGTGCAAAAGAGGAAGAGGTGAATTTTTTTTACTGTGTTATGACTGGGGTGCAGTCATGGACATCACATCAGCCTCCCAGCCCTAGGAATGCCCAAAGAAAAGAATGCCTGGTGGGTTCTCCACAAATACACTTGCTCACAGACTGGCATAGGTGAGTTTTCTGTGCCCTCACGATGGGAAAGGACTATACTTTCAAAAGCTTATGGCAAATGATGAAGGGTGCAAGCTCTCTTCTGTGGACAGCAATGTTCAACAAGTTTGTTTTATTTTCAGATTATCTGAAGTCCATGCTACACCTTGAGCACTGAGTTTCACCACTATATGTGACCAAAACACAGCTGTGTCCAGTCCTAGGACACGCCCTTCAGAAGAGAGAGAAAAGAGAGGAGAGGTGCTGCAGCAAGACCAATTCAATAAGATGACAAATGACAGATGTGAAGGAATTTCAGAAATAAACACATACTGAACACAGAGAAAATATTTTGAACTAAAGATTGCTTATAAATAAGGAAAGGTTAAAGGCAGTGGCTGGAGAGAAAAAAATCCAAGATGAAAGTGAATAATGGAAATAAAAGGAAAACAAGAGAAGAAAATCTGTTGTCCTATAGAGAAGACTTCTTGTTGCTGGATGATAATCACTGATTACTCCAAGCACTGTGCCCAGAGTTGAAGGTTTGAATCTGAAAAAGGTCAGGAACAGTAGGGAAAGGAAAATCACAGAGCAGACAGGAGGAACTGTGGTATAAAGAGAAAAGTTGTTTGTTTCTGCTGGCAAAACACATTCAAGAGCCACAGGGTGGAGGATTTCTACATGAACAAATACAGAATGATGTGCTTCTGCTCCACCTGCTCTTGGAGCACTCCAAAAGCCCATCAGTTTGGGCAATAGCAGCCACGGTGTAGCACTGTACTGGGCTTGAGTTGATTATACACACACTGAGCAGGACTTACTGTTTCAGGCTTTGGGCTATCCTGGTGTGACTGTGTGTCTTGCAGAGGAGAACTGAGGTGGTGCCTGAACACAGTGCAAACACATTTGCTTAGGCCTGGCTGTGTCCCTGTGCTGAGAGACCGGATGTAAAAACATGCTCGCTGCAGCATCTGCTGTTGACTTTAAAGAAATGCCTGTTTCTTTGTTCAAACATATTTCACTGCTGGCTTGCAGACTGAAGGGCAAGGAGAGATTCCATTTGTTCTATCAGAAAAATACTGGTTTGTCTAACCCTTTTTTTCAAGAAGCAGCAGCTTTGAGCAAGCTTTGATGATGAGAGGATTCTCAGGTCTACAAGGGAATTTCTGATCAAAACACATCAAATTAGTGAATTTCTGGGGCTGGTGGAATGTAGGAGGCTCATTCCAACCCAGCAACTGCCTTTTCTGGACTCCTTCAGTTTGGAGCTGGTTTGCTGTGAACAAACATGCATTCCTTGGCATAGAAACCTTCATCCTGTCTTCCGGCACCCTTCAGGAGTACAGCCTGCATGCTCTCTGCTTGCTGCCAGACTTTCCCTTACAGCCTCTCCTCCTGGCAAGAGAGGAAAAGCAGAGTCAGGGGACAGAGAAAAAGCAGAGCAAAGGCGTGTGAGTGGTGGGGCCATCACTCCTCATTACAGGGCCTGAAATGCTCGCTTGATGTGAGTCCTGCCTGAGACTCTGTGCAACAGCAGTGCTTGGAAGGACTATTACTTCATTATTCCCATTTTAATCTTTGACCTTTTTAACCATTGTGTTTATTCCAGGCAGCTATCTGTTTCATTTACACTGCATGCTTTCAGGCTAAGGGTATGAGGTCACAACAGGACAGAAACCAAGGCAATGAGCAGAGAGGATGATGTGCATGGAAAAGGATGATTTCAGTTTATACCTTCTTCAGCTGGGTGTAGCTTTTGTACCTTTTCAGGGTGGGAACAAGGGATGTAGAATTGGAGACAGGTGGTTACATTTAGTGCACGTAATTTACTAACCTCCTGAATTTTCCTCTTTTTCCCCCTGACACCTCAAGTATATTCCACCAGGGACTCCTATATGTTGTCAATCATCTAATGAATTTATTTGAATAAACATCTTATGTCAACCTGAGCTCCAAAAGAAAAGGATCCCAGCTCAGGAGAATAAAGTGCAAAAAGTATGTAGAGGAGCTTTCAACAGTAGTAAAAAAAAAAAAAAAAATCAGCTCTCTTGAACAAAAATTGTAAGGCTCCAATAATAGACCTTGATGACAAGCAGAATTAAATAAAACATGAGTGATGAAACCCTGTAATGTTTATGGTGAGGTAGTCCAGACAGATGATTATTAACTGTTACCAAAACAGTGTCTTGGCAGTAGATGTGCAGTAACCAGGATGGAGACTGGTAGCTAGTTTAAATTACTGGTAAACATTTGTTATATGTTTCAAAGAGTTCTTCTAACACAATGGAATAATAGCATGAAATCAGTAATTGGGTGTGTGGGTGAATAGTGCCTGACATCATATTCAGAGGAGGGAAAGGGGTCATTTCCCATTTCATTCTGACTTGCTATCATATCTATTTCACAGCAAATACCTTAGGAATAGGGTCGGGTCTCATGTTGTTTTTAGCTAAGCAGCCATGAACATACCATGTCACACCCTGCTTGGAAAAGAAAAAAAAAAGGGAAAAAAAAAAAGATTTTTTGCTCCCTGACACACCTGGAAATAAAACATCAGTGATCCCCAGACGTAACTCACTGAGTGATTCCAGTCAGACTGAGACGCCCAAATCCAGCCTCTCCTTTGGCCAGGAGCAGTGACGCCTGTCAGGCTCAGGGCTAAGTGCTGAAGAAGCCTTTTGGGACCGGGAACACCTACATCTTAGCTAGGCAGGCACAATCCATAAAAGCCTCCATCTACGCAAACGAACTGTTTCTGACCCGTCACAGATCCCAAGCACCGTCACCGCCTGCAGCAGGGAACTGCTGTTTATGTCCCTTATTGACAGGCTGCTCTTGTAAAGGCTTGGAAGCCCGCAGGGAGATGGATAGAAACTTCCAGGACTTGTCACCCTGCTACAAAACAGTGCTTCTCTCACATGTGGGCTGCACTGTGCCTTAAGTACCCCATTGCCTTGGCCTTTGTAATGTTTGGAGCCTGTGGTCTGCAGCTCCAAAACCTTCTCCCGAAGCTGATGAGGCAGTGTTTTCCAGACTCTCTTTGGCCAAACTTTTCCTTAATTGTTTTTCTGCTGTTGTTTTTCTGCTGTTATTTTCAGGGGTTCGCACCTGCAAATCCTGGCAATGTTGTCAAGACAGGGCCTCATGGGAAGCAGCTCCCACTGCTGTGGGATTTGACCTCCTCTCCCCCTCCGTCTTTGTCTCTTGGTTTGTGTATTTTAGTTTATATTACAAAAAACCAAATATAGTCCACAGCAATGTTAACAATAATAACAATAACAGTAATAATAAATAATAATATGAAATAATAATAAATATTCAGTAATTGCTATCTAATAGTATCTGTACACACCAAAACTTAACAAGCAGTCAATGTGAAACATTTGCACTTAATTAGCATGCTTCAACCAGCACAAACAGCGCTCTTCTTTACAAAACAGGAATGCAAGTCCATGCAGCCAAATGACAACTTTATCCTAAACTCTTAATCTCATTCTGAGACTTCCTAGCTACTAGCCCAAGTGACATTACCAAATTAACTGAAATTTGCTTGCAGACATGAACATCTGTCACCAAGATTTTTTTTAATACATCACCCTGACATCAATCCTGAAGTAAAATACGTATAACAATTCCTGTAAACCTAGGTAACCCTTATTAGATCCAGTGCTTCACACTTTAATTTAAAATCCAAGTGTGTTATGTTATACAAGATAGTACAGTTGTCTTCAGCAAAGAACAGCGAGCTCTGTCTGTTTTCAATACACAGATGCATGGCCCCATCATATTGGTCCCATACTTGGATAGACTTCTCCAAAAGCCATCAAACAGCCTCACGTTGTCCTAGACCCCATTTCTAATTCTAGTTCTTGCTGCAAACCCAGTTGTGGGCATTTCTCCTGGATTACAAGGGTTTATTGATCAGGTTTTAGCATTGCAGCTGAAAAGAACCATCTAGCTGAGAACAATTTTGAGTCTGGGAGCCACTGATCACAGACACAACACAGCTGGAGATAGGACAGGGCTTCAAGACGTGTAGGTTTGAGGTTAGCATGAAACTTTCACTTGCTGTTGAGCCAGGAATTGGAGTTGTTGCTGAAGCAAGGTGGTGCTTATAAGATAGGTCTGGGGATATTAATATCAGGCTCCATCTTCTGTATTCAGATGTCCAACATTCCTCACTGGCCTATTCTTGGGTATGGATTTAGAGTTGGGTTTCATTTGTACAGGAGATCAGGGTTTGACTGGCATTGGGCATTAGTCCTCAGTTACTGTTCAATCCAGAAATAACTACTGAGTTATTTTAAGAACTCTAACAAAAAGTGCCAGGGAACCCATGGTTATTTTGGTGTCTGTCAGGGTTTCCTGAATGAATTTTAGAATTAAGTCTTATTCTATAAGATGTAAAATATGCTTTTTTTTTCAGTTAAAAATCTACTTCCTGCCTATCACTTAGTTTATTGCATATTGGTTTGCATTCCTCACATTCAATCCCTTTCCCATTCAAGCAACCCACCTGGCTCAGGCAACTGGCAAACTTTCACACTGTCCTGTGCAAACAGTTCTCCTTTTACACATGTGATGCAAAACCACAGCCTGAACCCACAGCCACTCAGTCTGCTCCTGCATTTACCTGTGTCTTTAGAACTGAGGGTGGACTTTCTGCTGCTGTGAGGTGAGTGAAGTTTTTGTGCCAGTGTTTGGGCTCATGCAAGATGCACTTGGACGTGCATTTTACTGGAAAACATGTACTGTTTTTAATATCATTTTTGTGTAGATGGGGTAGATATATTCTTGGTGTAGGAAACAAGGCACCCTCTCTAGATCTCCAGCATTGAGATCCTCTGGCTCTCACCTCTGTGGCACTGTGGCACATGTGCTGCTTTCAAGACCATGCTGTCCTCAAACCAGGTCTCTGCCTCCTGTCTTGATTGTGCACAGAGATGTGGAAACATCACCATTGTTGTGGTTCATCCCCAGCCAGCAGACAAGCCCCACACTCACTCTCCCACCAGTGAGACTGAGGAGAGAATCAGAAGGGTAAAAGCCAGAGAATTTGTGGGTTGAGAGAGAAAGCAAAAGCTGCACACACAAGCAAGAAAAGCAAAACAAGGAATTAATTCACTGCCTTCCATGGGCAGGCAGGAATTCAGCCATCTCCAGGAGTGTAGGGCCCCATCATGGGCCATGTAGTGGTTACTTGGGAAGACAACATCATCACTCCATATGTTCCCTCCTTCTTCCTCCTTCCCCCACCCCCCCCCTTTATGTGCTAAGCATGATGTTCCATGGTCTGTAATGTCCCTTTCGTCAGCTGGGGTCACCTGTGCCAGCTGTGTCTCCTCCCAGCCTCCCAGGCACCCCCAGCCCCCTCCCCAACCTGGCAGTACAAAAATCAGAAAAGGCCTTGGCCCTGTGTAAGCCCTGCTCAGCAATAACAAAAACATCTCCCCATCATCATCACTGTGTTCAACACAAATCCAAAACCTGACACTGTGAAGAAAATTAACTCTACCCCAGCTAAAACCAGCAGATGCAAGAACTAACCTTCTATTCTTTGGAAAGCTGAGATGGATCACACTGCCCTTGGCTGACCCTCTAAACATGAGTGGATGCATCTCAGTATTTCACTTCAGTAGCACAGTGAAATGAGCATCCTTCATTTTTCCTGCTTCTCAAGGTATCTCCAAAATAATTTACCAGCCCATCACCCTATCACCTGACTGGTGAAAAGCTGTAGTCCACTGCTGATCCTATTCAAAAGCATTTGAATAGCACAGAAAGACTTTCCCATCACAGTGTTAAGTACAGGCCAAATTCACATCAAATTGATCACTGCATGACAACAGCAATGTCACATGCGCATAGCTTTCCTTAAGTGGTAGGAAGAACTACTTAATTTACAATATATATTTTCTTGTTGCTACCAGAGACCCTGAGTTATGTTCTTTTGCTTGTACAGTCTGTGTTGCCAGAAAGCTCCCAGCAGCCCCCTGGCCCACAGCTGCCTATCATTTATTCCACACACAAAGTATGAATTAGCATTCTACTCCAATTTTAAAGCTGTTCATCATTAAAATAATTTGGATGAATAAACAACACATTGGACAATCTTATGCCTTTAAAAATTGTTAGGTACTGTAGAGTTGAATCTTCTCAGTTTTGTTGTTTTTTCTGTGTATTGTTTTTTTCCCTTTTTGATCTTTGCCGTAGGTCCTTTATTCCCTTATTTTATACCCCTCCCCACTCTCAAAGGGCTTGGAGTTTTCCTTGCCCCAGAAAGCAAAGGACAAGACATCAAATCCAGATCTCTTGGAAAAGAGCATAGTGCACAAACCGCAGGAGCAATGGGTGTTCTGGGAGCATCTTTTCAATGCTAACTTTGTCCCCCACTTTGATGCTTTCCCATATGCTTTCTTGAAACAGGGTGAACCTCTGTTAAAGGCTCTACCTTCTGGTTTTATCCCATGTACAAGGCTGATCCTGTATCCTTGTAAAAGTTAGCAGTACAGGATAATAGAAAAAGTATGGAGAAGGCTTTCAGTCTAGAGGAGAAATTAGAGCTGACAACCAACATGCCACCCACTTCCTATTAAAAGATAGCAGTTATTTGCTAAAGCCCTGAGGATTAAATCCTAGCATTACCTTTAATATCAGCTTTAGCAAACATCTCCCACAAATCACAAGCAGATCTTCAGATAAATTAGACTAATTCCTTGTGAAAATTGCTAACACTGTCTCTCTTCAAGTTAAGAAATTGTCACAGCACAAGGAAGGCTGCACTGCTTTCTGTGCTCTCACATCCCCTTCATTTTTTTTTCCTGCTTGATGTAATCCTTGTCAGATTGTCAAAGAGCATTTGCACAGTCAGTACTGGAGATGAGTCAAAAGGCATTTTAACGAATTGCTGAGCCTGGATGAAAGGACCATGGGTTGAACTGCCACATTCCCATGGAAGACACAGTTCTCTCACTACTAAACTGCAGTACATTTTTGAGAGGGGCCATCCTTCGCCTGCTGCTAAGAACCCAAAGGTGGTACCAGCATATGCACCAGAGCCTTTTCTTTGCTTTAAGATGTGTGGCTGCCACATTTCACATCCATGCAGATACTCTTGTTTCCCCCAAAAGATGGCAGGACTGCAGAAGAAGTCTCTGGCCCTATGAGAGTCCTTAGAGCAGGGTTTGGCACTGCCTGGAAGAAGGTGGGTTAACATCAGCCCCAGCCTGGAGGAGAGCCTGCCAGCAACTACGCAGGCTGGACAATACCATGCCAGTGCCTAAGGCCGTGTTTGTTTTTTAGTTACAAACACTAAAAAGACTAAAAATGTAACCACTTAACCACTGGTGAGGATGATCAAACAGGGCTGGAAAATCTACATTCTGCCTCCCACCATCCTAGTTTTTAAGGAAACCAAAGCCATCCCAGCCACACTGGCTAGAGACTGCCCTGAGAAGCAAAACTTCCTGCTCCTTCCTAACACTTAAACCAAACACCCTTACAAAGAAGCCCTGAGGTGTCAGAGTTTCCAGTACTGTCAATATAGGCAGAAAGGAGACCCATTTTGGCATCATGGCTTGCTTCCTGGGAGCCTTCAAAAGCATCCATCTGTACTGAATGTATGGAGAAGGCCCCCAAAGTGGGAGCACTTTGGCTGAGGAGCAGAAGTTACCTTCACAGACCTGGAAGTGAAGTAACTACTGCTGAATACATGGAGCTGCAGATCACTACTTCCCAAAACCAGGCTGCAGTGGCAGGATGATGCCTGATGCTATCTTACACATTGGCACCATACTCCAGAGCTCCTCTGCCCCTAAAATACTTTGCAGAAGCCTCCCAGGGGGGTGGTGGTGGTATAAAATCGGAATGAAAGACGGGAAGAATCATAAATAGGGCAGATGCCAAAGCATAGTGAGGCTGGTGACAAAATGACTGTTCCCATGTGTAAACACAGTTCTCTGTAGCACAGCTAACTTCCAGCTTTTTTCAAATGGTGGAAAGTCTGAAAATGGCATCAGCTCAGCCTTGAGAAATATGGGACACACTGTACTTGGTGTGCAGCACCTGGAAGTGATTGGCGATCACCCACAGTGTAAAGGCAGGGTTGGCCCGAGAATCGTTTCCCACTAGTGCAGTTCCAAGATGCAAGTTCCCTTTCTGAGTCCCCAAAGAAGCAGCTGCATTAACTTGCTCCAGCAGAGGTGCTGCAGAAATGATAAATAAAGGCACCCCATGGCAATATGTTCATTCCTTTCTTTGCCAGCTTTGAGGAGAACCATGATTTGAAGGGTGACCGGCTGTGAAACTGGAATCACACCTCTGGCCAAAAGAGAGGGCTATCAGGAAGGTGAGGCTATTCTTCTCTTACCTGCTGTTTGGTCTCTAGCTTTATGGAGGAATGATGAAAGTGTTGTTCTGAGCTCAGACTCAAGGATCATGATCTAAATCTTGCAGAGACTGTCCATGGCTTGGGAGTTGGTTCTCAAGCAGGCACTTCTGCTCCACCTTACTGCAATCTGTCAACAGAGGTATGAATATGTTTCTAGGAGCAGTTGTGGAGAGGGTTTAAACAAGAAATAAAGAAACGTTAGGAACTACTAACTTCTAGTGTGGTTTTCATTTTCTAATGCAGGCTTTTGCCAAAATACATGAGCTGCTTCATCCAAAGAAAAGAGTTTGGCCCACATTTTCAGACTAGCAGATTGGGTAGCGGTAGAGATTTTAGAGGTTTAGAGGTAGAGGAAGAAACTTTGAAGCAGAGAGATGACAGACTAATTATTCACAAATTGTCCACCTAAGTAGGTACCAATAACCTAAGTGTTCATATTCTTTCCAAATATACCTATTATAATTCTGACTAAAGGGATATGTTCTCTTTTCTAGACAAAAAAGCAATAATGTCCTTTTTTTTCCAAGAAAATACCTTGAAAAATGTTTCTGTTTCCTTTCTTTATCCTGCCCTTCTTTTCTTCTAGTATGTCATACTGTTTTTATAAAAGATTCTGTAAACAGCATCCCTGGATTTAATTCATACATATTACTAGGAAAAAAGGATACAACAGTAATAACCTATAGTAACAGAGACACCTGGAGTCCAGAAGGTCCCTGTTCTGTTAGGAAGAACAGGTATCATGGACCAGCTTTCCCACCATGTGAGGAGTCTGTTTCACATAATTTTTCTTTGTTCAGATTTGTCTCAAATTGGCCAGATTCTTGCTAACTGAGAAAATTTAACTGAAAAATCATTCTCAGCTCTCATTTTAATACAGCACCAACTGAAAGTGGGAATGTATGCACAAAAACCCCTTCCATTTCTTCTTTTTTTTTGAATTCCTTTTTAATCAAAGCCATGCTTTGGGGTATTTTGCTTATATGACTTGAGGTTTTTAACCCTTTGAAATATGTAAGAGTGGAAAAGAAGGAATATTTGCGTTTCCGTAGCTTTTCCCTTTCCATATTTTCTTAGTTACATCACTGCTGTTCTTTTAAAGTGGTTTTCTCAGCAGAAGATGTTCTTTTCCAAAACCTTGTATTTGAAAGATCCAATATTTTTCTTTTTTTTCTCCCAGCATTCCCTCTTTCTTTCCCTAGTTTGCATTAGCAGGGATAAAGGTTTTGCTGAGGGAACAAAACTCTCCGTCACAGCCGTGCAAGTGAAAGGGGCCACATGAGTGAAACGGGCTGGAACCTGGAACATCTTTTTCATGCTGGTATAGTTAAAACTGGCCTCAAAAGAAGGGCTTTTCGTCACTTAAGCAAGCAAGGCAGATGGAATAAGCTCAGGAATCTCACCAGCTTAGTGGTGCCAATTTCACTTAACTGGTCCTTCAAGTAGAACCACACATTAGCAACTTTGAATTTTCTTCCATTTCCTTGTCCTTGCTTTGTGGCTGAGAACTTCTTGCCAGACCCACAAGGTATTTAGGCGGCCGTTTCCCATATAAGTGTCCAACTTGACAAAGTGAAATCAAAACCTTTTGCATCCTGACGAGCTATATCCTTCCTTTCCTTTGTTATTGTGAGCTGCATTTGGCTTTTATGGCATTTATTTTTCAGAAGAGGATAAAACATTTTATCACTTATGAAAATGTGGTTACAATTTGTATGCAGCTCTATAGAATATTACTTGGAGGTGTAACTCTTGCCATGCCATTTTCTGAATAGTCTTTTTACTAAGTGTTAATGTGAGTCCCAGCAGGGTGCAGTTAGTAAACTTATGGGTGTTTAGAAGCATTACACTAAAGGCTGTATTAAATGCCAAAGCTTGCAATTAGAAAACATGTAACTAATGCTTGCTCAGACAAATTCTTTCTATTGTCTGAGGTATTTGGATGAAGAATTGAATTGAGGACAATTGAGGCTGTTCACTTTTTCAGACCCTGCACACAAGTGTCTATACACACATACGTACTTACACATCTGTATGTACATATACACGTACGTGCAGCTATGTATGCATGTGTGCACTCTCTAATGGATCCAGAACTCCAAATTTGGTTCAAACTCTCTGGCTGTGGTTCTGCTGCAGTGCTTAGCAGAAGAGTTTAAGATGATTTATCCTGCAGGAGATGCCTACGCTGCTATTGCTCTGGCTGTTCTCTCAACCCCAGAGTCATCACGTCTAACTTATGCCACCTGAAAATGAGGAGCCAGGCATTGACTGAGTGACCCTCTTTCCATTTAACTGCAGAGAAAACTCAGACTCATGCTCAGGTACCTGGAATTTTGGTTGCTGTAACTTCATGAGATTAGTCGTATTCTCAATGGCATGTCTGAGGTCCCACTGAAAATCTTTGCTGAAGCTAGACTGGAAATGATTCCCAAGGGCAAACTAGCAGCCAAGCCATTCGAACCAGCTTTCACATAGAATGGATCTGTGCAATTCAAACTGTAGTTATTCTGTAGTCAAATTCTTGATTTTCCTAATTTAGGCTGAGATTTGTTTAAAACTAATTTTAATCCATGGCCCTGCTATAGTAGTTTGTCTTACTCTATATAGCTGTAGAAAATAGAAATTAAAAAAATCAGCAAGGTCTACATTTTAAGTTTATTTGACTTTAAGTTCCTGAATTATGTCTGAAACATTCTTTACAATAGCTTGATTACACTGTTTCAGAATGTACATATATAAAGCCTGTCTTTATTCTGGAAGATAAACTACCTAACTATAGTGAACTTCTTTGCACTGATTTTTCACTAACTTTTACACAGGCATCCTAAATATGCATCACACCTGTTGGCTTTGTGGGCTGGAGTCTGGAGTTATTAACACTGAGAAATAAACCCAACTGCTGTTTTGTTTCACTGACCTCCTTTGTCTAGTTGTTTTGCCATTAATGTCTGTGAGTGATGCAAAGAGAACGAGAATTCTCATGTCCTTATGGATACAGCCTATTTCTAATCTCAGGTGTGACATCTTCCCAGTGTCACAAGTCCTCTGCTATCCCCAGCTCTCTTTACTTCGAAGCCTGCAGGATAGTGAACTTGAAGAAGGGATGTACAAAGGGGTAAGAGGAAAGGCTGACAATAAGGATCTTCCAGCAGATTAAATGTATGAGATAAATGTGTATAAGAGATCAAAAGGATATTTCAGAACAGCATTTGTAAAATTATAGGTTTTTAATGAAAACCTTAATTGAGGAAATAGTTTTTCTTTAAGAAATGTCAGTATTTACTTAGACAGCAGCAGGAGAGAGTCTGTCTAGAATGCCTAGATTTTGCTTGGTATTGGAGTTAATCCTGCAACAGACCAAAATTTAACTTTTTTTGTTAAGGGTGGGGTGTGTGGGGTGGTGAGGGGTGGGGTGTGGGGGGGGATGGGGGGAGGGGGGAGATCAGCAAATAATGAAACCCTCAAAGCTTTGACCTTTCACAGTGTTTTCTTGAATACTACCTGTTGAAACCACACAAGCTTGTATTTTTAATTGGAAAAAGGACAGTATGTGACTATGTTCATATGTGATGGCATTTTGTGGGAATGTGGGATTTGTGTGTCAAAGATGGGTTTGAAGCTATTTCTGTGGATGGCACCAGCTGCTTCTTTGGCAGTCTGGCACCAGAAGGGGGTCTGCACTGGCAAAGAGCTCAGCTCCCAGAGCAGCATATGTCCCTCTTCTCATCCCACCACTGCTATAACTACTCCCTCAGCTAAAAAGGAAAAAAAGCCTCTCTAAACAAGCCTGACAGGTGGGGCAAGGATGGAAGCAGATAGGACAGTCTTGGCAGAAATGCACAGAATCCTTGCTGTGTCTCAGTTAATGCAAGACTTTCCTGTCTCAAGGAGATTTACTTGGCTGGAGCTTTAGATATCGTTATTTAAAAAAATCAACAACAAACAAGCAAAATAAGTAAAATTTTAAAAAGCCCCACCACCCAAATTAAATGAGCTCACTTACTGTAACAGGGGAATTGCAAAGTGCAATGTTTTCCAGACTGCAGGCTAGGAAAATGTGTTGCTGTTTTTTTCCCTGAAATCTCCAGGGACATCAAGACAATCAGCAGAAAGCAGCTTGGTTTTGCCTCAAAACCAGTGGAAAGGGTTCCCTGGTAGGCAGTGTTTCTAAGCCTTGCTAGTATTTCTCAAAACAGGTAGCAAAGCTTGCAACAGATCAACTAGTTTTCATTGCAAAAGCCCTGATTGTACCTCAGGGAACATGATACCATTTTCCTTTTTATTTCCTAGCTTGCATTACTTGGGATAGACATTTATCAAATTTGTCTTTTAATGGGCAAATGCCACTAAAATGATCAGATACTAAATGCCCCTAATTATCAGACACACATATCTTTTTGGAAATGCCATTAGAAGTTTTTTATTACTCCAGGCAATAATATAAGGGTGAATTAAATTGCACTTCTGCAATCAAAGAAGGTCTAGTCATATTTGCAAGCAAACCCAACAGGCTATCCGCTATCTCTGCAGGTGCAAAAGGATCCTGACTGCCAAAAAGCCATAGGTTTTAGTGATTGATTTGCCTGTAAACAAACAGGAAAATGAAGCTACTGTATTGACCTTGGGATTTCCACCTACAGACATTTTATAAATATTTGGTCATACCTAAAATGTACTTTGAACATGTGTTTATTATAATATACGATACTGAAATGGAAAACAGAATAAACTCCAATTACTTCCTAAATATTTTGCCTGATAAATCTGGAACACGTTAAAAATATTTTAGGAATAATTGAAACATTTCACACATTCGGCATTGATGCAGCATTCTTTTTTATATCTAAACCATCTGTGTGCTACCCAGTGCTTGTCAGATGGGCACTGTGAAAAGGGTCCGCTGATTTTCTGGGAATTGTTCTGGCTGAGAAAACATTTGACCAGTATAACCACACAGGTCACGATTTATTAGCTGAGGCAGCACGTCACAGCACACAGGCAGGTATCCAACATGAAACTCTCCTCAGAAAGCTGCAATCCCTACTGTTTTCCCCTGGAACCTAATCCAGAAAACATGATTTGAGGGAGGATCCAGCAGAGGAGTTTCATGATCTTCTGCTGTTTCATGGAAATGCATTTGGAAGCTATTTTTCTGGGGTAATCCATCATGAAATAATCATGGAATAAACGTGTCTTATATAAAGGTTCAACTGTTCCTCCCTTGGCTTCTCTGTCCACTTCAGTGGTCACTACAACAGTGGTCCTAATTCTGCCTTACACAAACAGAATATCTCCTTCCCATTCCCAGACCTCACCTCTATATTTCTGATTATCATATTAGCCTTTTTAACCACAGAACCATTTTAGGTATTCATGGATCATTGATTATTTGTAACAATTCCCACAGCCCTTTTCTGCTTCTTGTCATGTAGTGCCCCATCCTGTAAATGTAGCTTGTACTCTTTCATTTCTAAATATAAACCTGTATTTGGCTGCATTTGGTTACACCCATCTTATGAAGTGAGCCAGATCACCTTCACTCACAGAAGTACTGTCCTCTTTACTGCTTTCAAACCTGTGTCATCTGAAAAATGTATTAGCAGTCATTTCTGGGCTATTTGGTATTTAAATACAGATTGTGTGGCGTGTAAAGGAGAAAGGAGTGGTTTCCCTTCCACAAAGTAGCCATCCATTGATAGTTGCCCATAAAATATCTATGTTGAAGTCTGGTAGGTACTTTTAAAAATGCTGTTTCTTCGAATTTTACAATCTGGTTTGGCAGATTTTCATTTGTTGAAATTATTTTTCAGTAAATAAAATCAGGCTGACTTGACAAGCTCCGGCTTCCCTAAAGTCATAGTACTCAACAGAGATTTTCACCTCTGCCTTCAGTACCCACCATTTCCTGTGTGCCACTCACAAATGAAAGCTAGGGTAGTCAATTTACATTTATTTGGGTTGTTCCTCTCTTTTATTTTTTCCTTAAATTACATACATAGCATTCACTACCCACCTAAAGGATAGGTAAGATCCTTAGCTGCTCCTCAAGACATCTTGGGAACAGTTAATCCAGCCTTTCTGAATTGAACAGAGCTAAGCAGAGCTAAGCAACTTGCATTCTCCCAGTTTACTGCTAGATCAGAAAACATTTCATCGACATCATATGATGCTCATACTTCCTCCAGCTTTGATCCACCAGAACAGAGATACTTATTGAATGCATCTGTCTCATAATGTCTCATTACTAGGAGTCTAACCGTCAACATTTAGTAATGGACTCACAGAAGTTCCTTTCATACCTCATGTAAATTTATGGAAGGCATTTCTTGTCTTGTGTAGGATTTAACCTCTTTTCCCCTAGGTGGTGTATAGTGGGAGAAGAAGCTGGTTACTACAGCTCAGGTTGGGAAGGCTCTAAGGAGGCAGAGCTTATATGAATCATTTGAGCAAAACCACCCAAACACCTGGGAGCCTCTTTCATAGGAAGTCTTCTGGAGGAGATTTTGGACTGAGCAGTCTTACAATATTAGGGCTGGATGCCAACTGTAAGGCTCTTGTAACACACTTTTTAAAGTACCTTTTTTCTGCCTAGTGAGCCAACCAGGTGCTTTCCTCCTGATCCAGACGCAGGATCTCTGTGCTTCCACGAGGCTACTGCTCATGTTGCATCAGCAGAAGAACGATGATGCGAAAGAATGCCATTGCCTTAGAAAGAAAGAGCAGGACAACCATCACTTCATCTCATCCAAGCTCTCATGCTCAGCAGATCACGATGCCTCACCCAAGGCGGCTGTCTCAGCTCCAGCCAGCACAGGTGCAATCATCTTGCTGCCAGCTCACACCAGGCTCTCCATGCCAGACCGGTGGCTCAGCAACCTCCAGAGTGCTTTAAGGAATGCCAAGGGTTTGTTGGCTGTCACTAGGCCACAGAGGTCAAGATGCAGCTGGAGCAGAGGGAGAAGGACCAGGAATGTCTCTGTGAAGACCTCTGGGGCACGAACAGCATTTGCCCCCAGCTCGAGACTTCCCATCACCAGCACCAGAGCCCCTGGTGCCAGTTCCTGGGGAGGCTGCCCGATGGGCAGGGCTCTGGCATGGTGCTCCAGACAATCCCTCATGGAAGTGTTGGTGCGATGCCCCTCGCAGTCAGTGCAAATGTCCCCTGAGGAAGCTTTTCTGAGCAGCCTTGGCTCTCTCTGCAGTGTGGCACAAGCAGAGGCAGGGTGGAGCACTTGGTGCCATGGCTTTTTTCCACATTTTTGGTGGCAATCCCTCTGCAGTCACCCCTTTCACTAGAACCCCACCAGGATCTTCTCAGTGACCCAACAATGAACCACCTCTCTAGGTCAGATTCCATGTACAGAACTGAGCTGGAAGAGATAAAATAAACCCAAATCCACCCATCTGGTGCTCACTGCAGGACCTCTGCCAGCATGGAGTTCCACTGGGATCCAGGCCTTACATGTTATATTTTCTGCAGATATTCTTACAATTAAAAACAGGACTACAAAGGAATCTGGGAGGGAGCTCTTGGCAGCATGTTGAAAGCCCCTGAATAATTTTTTAAAAGAAGATTAATGTAACTGTTGCTGATACCTCTAGGGAAAAGAACAGCTCCATTTTGCA
Organism: Phylloscopus trochilus trochilus; assembly: GCA_016584745.2. NCBI lineage: Eukaryota > Metazoa > Chordata > Aves > Passeriformes > Phylloscopidae > Phylloscopus > Phylloscopus trochilus. Next base: position 33,620,904 of record WQNJ02000062.1, on the reverse strand, counting down.
GCAGGCTGTAATTTGTAAATTGAATCTAATACTGCCACATAAATAATACTGCAGAGATTAAATCTGGAGAAAGGTGTGAAATGAAGGAGCTACAGCATCTAAGAAGCAAATGCAGCAAACACTTTTACAGTCGCTGCAGAGCAGAATGTATTAACAAACATTTCTATTGTTCAAGTCAGCTCTCTGCTAAATGAGAATAACATACATTTTATATCACAGGGAAAGTGCCAAATATTGCAATTTTTTTTCTATTTCCTCAGACCTAGCCTCTTTGGTCTCAATGTTGCAGTCTTGTGTTACTGTTCCAAGAAAACTTTTTTGTCCTCAATATATTCTCTATAAACTGTAAAAACTCCAACTTAATATGAAAACTTTGTATTTTTCTTGTCTGGGACAGAGGCCGTGAAGCTACCAGAATGCATAATCACATGAAAACATTACTGTCTCTTAAAAAAAATGAGCAAAATGTAAAAATGTCCTATTTTTGTCCTTTCATCCCCTGGCACCATGTGACATCTAGAAGCTTATGCACAAGCCTGATCCCAGAGTGTGAGATTTTATTGGTATTTAGAACACTCTTGTAACACTTTACTTACTGTAAATAGTTATATCTACTAGAACTTATAACTAGTAAAGGAAAAAATTAGACCTTTATGTGCTGTTAAAGCAGTTAAAACAGTAATTTTCTGAAATATTAGTTCAAATTTGGTCAAAGGGAACATTTTACAGGCAAGTATTCCTTAATTTCATCCTATGGTCTAAAGGTTTTCTCTTTTCATTTGCTGTGTGTCCATCACCTCTGTCCTTATACCTCCAGGCAAATTTCTCATTTGGCACAACAGAGTAGCAGCTGGGTTGTCTCCCTTCCTATGAATTGTGCTAAAGTCTGGTCCCCTGCTCTGCTCCAACCTCTCAATATCCATAAATAGGGAGGAAGGACATCAGCATTGGCTGTGAAGCGACCAAAGGTCGCTTTCCAGCTTTGTCATGGACACTGCCTTGACTCCCAGAGCAGTCTGTCACTGGGAGTAGAGTGTGTGCAGGGTGATGAGTGAGTTGAATGTTGTACTCTTCATCCTATTAAGTCAAATAGACCATCTGCCTTCAATAAGTCACAAAAAAGTCCAAAAGTATCATAGGTCTTTGCCTTGTTTTGGGCAGCTGCCATGTTCTGGCTACATTTTTTACTCCTGTCAAAATGTTTTTCAACGCATAGCACTTTGGGTTTTCTGCTTAGAAATGCTTGTGTGGTACCAGCCTCAAAAAACTAAAATTCAAGAAAAATGTTGATGCCATTTTCTATTGCTATTTCTAGAATTTCCTCAAACCTGTGAAAAGTTTGAAAATTTCCAACCTGAAACAGAGTATTTCTATAATTTTGGGGATTTACTATGCTTTTCCTTTTTTTTTAGGGCTGAAAGAGAAACACTTTCCAAGCCATCCAAAGAGCTGCCAGAGTTTGGGTATTGTCATAAAAGATCAGAAGTGAGAGAGTTTCTAAATATGCACAGTATTTAACACCTCAGAGAATGTTCAATATAACTTTTAGTTGCAAGTAATGCCTCACCAACAACCCTTTGAATCTGATGCATTCTAGAAGTTGCTTTCTTGAAAAATTTCTGCTGCTTCTTGAGAACATCTTGGATTCTATCTTTTTTTTTTTTTTTAAGATGAAAACAAAACCCACATGGTACTTGGGCAACAAGCCATTTCTTTCTGGATTTTTGAAATGCTTGAAGTCCCATAACTTACAAACGTGAGGACAGCTGTAGCGGGTGAGATGAAGGGCCTGTCCAGCCCAGTATCCTACCTCTAATGGTGTGACAAGACCAAAGGGGAAGAGCAAATGAGCAAAGCAAATGCATGTGGTACTTCTCCTGTTGCCTCCCAGCCGCCTACCACCTGCACCACAAACATTTCTTATGACAGATGTAGAGATACCCTTGAGAGGATACAAACACAAACTGTGGATTGCCTTGTTTTTATATGGATTCCAACCATTTTAATGAATCCAGAAGGTGGGAAGGAAAAGGAAATTTCACATAGGATGGGAAGAGATTACTGATCCAGGCTCCCCAGTTGAGAATTTCTATGGAAGACTACTCAATTTCTTGTTTAAGATGAGGTGACATTGCTAGAGCCTGTAGCAGCAATACATAGGTCATGGTTTACTTCAGGCACACTCCTGTGATACACTTTTTTGTGTCCCACCCTTACCCACTCCTCACTGGACTCTGTGCTAGTGCTACACAGTTTTACATCAAATTTTAATAAGAGGGTTAACCAAACAGCTTTTTTTATCTGAGTTTGGAAGTAGGCAAGAACAGCCCAGTGGACAGGCCACAACTTATTAGTCCATTATTAGTATATGCTGGGTACCCAAAGAATATTGGCTCCAGTGGCTCAGCCTGCATCTTCCTATGGACAGTTCCAGGGCATGGAGGAAGTCTGTCCATCTATCCTTTCTCTGATCCCCCAGGAAAAAGGCCTTCATTCGCTGTGGCAGGGGAAGCAAACCTGCTTCCCTCAGAGTGGCACCTCTTGGTTGCTAGAGCTGCTGGGGATCAGAGGGTGGGATTATCTTGCACTGTACATCCCCTTCACACAGTTAGCAGCAAGAGGCATTTGATTGTTCTCCAGCATGAGATTGCCTATTGTAAGTGGTCCTTAGACAGCCAGATAGTCCTCTGGAGGAAAGTATCACAATTGTTTCTGGACATCTAGATGGGGTGTCTGTCATCTAGCCCCACTGATCAAATCACACCATGTCCTCAAGAAGTGAATATTCATCAAAGACCTGGTTCTCACTTTCTCAATGCAGAACCACTCTTCATCTCCCTACCTCCTGAAAAGAAAAAGGGGGGAGGGAGGGGGGGAAGAGAGAAGAAAGCCATGAAAATTCAAAGTTCATCTAAATCTATCAACATGTGCATAACGCATGTTTGTGTCTATTAATCACTGCTGGGGAAACACAAAGCCACAATGCCATTATAGAAAAGACAACAGATCATTCCAAAGCCATATGGCCACCACCATTGATCCTCACATCCAGGAATCAATGAATGATCTTGACTGGTAAGAATGTAGAATAAGAGCCAATATTATAACTCTGCTGCTTCTACAGACTGTGGAGAAATATACTTGGACTGTAATTCAAAACTGCAACAAAGGGCACATGAATGTGCTATCGGTATTTGCTATCAAAGGATCTGCTCATGTGGCGTGATGTGCTCCAAGAGTGATTACAGCAACATCTAAAAAAATTACATTGCCCTATTTGTTCCTTAATAAATCAGTTTTTTAACAGATTCCTGAGTGAGGTGGAACCTGAGTTATATGGACAATCCTCTAAACCCTTGATATATATGATTCCATATATTTGGATAGGAATATGTGCATACTGAATATGACAAGTGGATGTAGGACTCAGCATCTTTGTTTTGGTGCTTTCATTGAGGCAGAAACCAGATAGGGAATTTCCAGCTAGCATAACAGGCTCTAAATGTCTTCAACCATGTTTATAAGCTGTGTTAGAAGGTAGGTGGTCTCTGACACGGTCTTTAAATGCAATGGGGCAGATATTCAGCTGGTCCTAATTGTGACTCTTTTGTCTTTGAGAGCACCATGCCAATTTAACCCAGTTTGGGATCTGGCTCAGCATGTCCTTTCCACAGTGTCTGCTTAATCTGTGTAAATCTGGGTTAATCTAAAGTAGCTTTCAGTATAATTTAAAACTACCCCAAGGAACAAACTTCTCTTTACAAAGATGAAATGGCATCCAGAGATATTTCCTTATAAAATGAGCCTTCAAAAGTTGATCTCCCACTCTGCAGAAATATGCAGCAGTCTTCAGTTCTCAGCTGGCACAGAAAGAGAGTCTAAATTTGAATCTCCCAAAGGACCATTCAAGACAATTTGGATTTGTCATGCAATTTTGTGTGATTTTCAGTTCAAAATTTCAGATAAGTAGATAGGAAAATGTCTTGTGACAAGGCACTGTTAACCTTGCAGGCAAGACTTACAGCAAGAATGAAGTGGTAACCCTTCACTGACATTCATGGGTTCTCTCCAGGCTGCAGAGAATATCACTCCCTCTTAACTTTATGAAAGTTCCATGTTCCCACTGAATTGGCATTTACATCTTTCTATTAGAGAAGGCCTATGGGTTTTACATTTTTTTCTTGCCTGTCTAGTTCAAGCCACTGCTGTCCCTGACAAGCTCAGCATGTTTTCCAGACTGAATGAAGAGCCACCAAATATATTCTCTTTCCTCAGCATTTTTCTGGTTGGCACCAGCCACCCTTGGGAAGTGGGACATGAGTTCAAATGCCCACTGCTCATGGGAGTGTATTCCAGGCCATGAAGTGTTAAGGAGGGGAATGTTTGGCCGCCTCCCCGTGTGTTAAAACACTGAACTGGATAGTCAGTCTGGGATTTTTTCCCTTCCTGCCTGAAGGTTGTCAAAGGCCAGAGATAATTCCCAGAAGATAAGGCATCTGCAGCCACCCTTTTTTAAGGGAAAAGGTGGTGAATCTGTACTGGCATGATCCTTGCAGCAGCACCCCGGTGACGCCGAAGCAGAGCAGAAGAATAGCTCCAGAGGCTATTTCCAGGGACTGTTTTTCATGCTGTGCTTGGGAGAGAGGTTGGAGCATAGGTTGCAAAATCCAATTTCCAAACACCAGTGATGTAACAGAAAAAAATTGTGAACCTGTGGAGTTAAGAGACAGTTCCTTGGATGCCAGTGGCACCTAAATATTGGACAGCAGGCAGGGGTAACACCTGTGGTGCCAGGGGCCTGTGCAGGGAGGAGCACCATACAGCTACACTGGGCTGTCTCTGTGTCCCAGATGCAGGAACCATGCATGTGCATCCCTTTGGCTGACTATCAGGCAAGAATGCATGAAAATTAAACAAATTACTGGTTATTACGAGAAACATATTTCACTAATTGGCTTCTGAGGGCAACATTTTATTGGGCAACAGCTATCAATAAGCAAAGTGTGGCACTTGTTTAGTATTAGAACTTGATTCTAGCCTAAGGGAAAGGAAAGACTAAAGGATCAAGGAGACAAATGAAAAACAAACACAGAAAGCTGCAAAGTTAAAAACACTGAGGGGAGGAAGCCACAAGGGAATGGGATTAGATTTCAGAGTCTCTGTAAGTAAGCACTAGGATCTTTCTTGTAAATTAATTCCACACTTAATTTTTGGAATTCTTTCTTACTTTTCCAGACTCCAGCCAAAACTAAGTCAAATGAAATGTTATAAGAGATTGGCATACTAGGATGTAGTGGTAAACTAGTTTACTTTCCCAGTTTCCTTTCATATGTAGATTAGGCACTGAATTTTCTTTTGTCATTGCTTGCAAAGATCTAAGTTTCCTTCCTAAGGCATCATCTTTTATTAATCAGCTTATCCACAACAGAGTCCAAAGAGACTGGAAATGGGTTCAGACAGATGTTGATAAATGTCTTAAGTTTCTTATAAACTAAATCAAGGCCAGCCATGTTTTATTAATAAGCTAACCTTCAAACATACTTTACCCTCTGCATACTGTATCACACTTTATATGCCATCCTGTTTACACTATTTGTCCCAATTTTATTCAAGGCTGTTAACATCTCTTTCTTAAAAAGGCAAATCTAATGTATATCTATAACACAGCCATAAGGGGTAAATGGTATCATCTGCTAAAATACATGCTACATACCAGGTGTGGTAAGAATTTGGAAAGACTCATTTCTTTACTGTTATACCTCCTCATCTTTAATTTTATTTATTTTTTTATACCTGTTGCTGATTAAACATATTTAACCAGCATGCAGCTTAGCTGATACTATCACCTTGCCATGAAAAATAGACTTCTGTTATGCCTGTGAAACATTCCCCCCTCTCTAGCAGCAATGTTGTGCACTAGATCATACTGTCCCTTTTCTAAGAGCCTGTTCTCAGTCCAGTCAGAACAGAAAATACCAGGCCATTCCAGATCAACATGCAATCTCATGAGGGATCCCAAATCTTTCAGCTGTTGCCAAGCATAAAGTGGACACTTGAACATGCACTTTGGTTTTACAGAATTTTAATATCATTAAAATCATTCATATAAGTTGTAAGCATTTAGAGTAATGCTTTCATTAAAGAAATGTATGGAGGCACAAATGAGTGGGCAAGCCCTGTGACGAGGGTGATCTGTGAAACCAGAAGACCTGTATAGTATTTCCTATGGAAAATTTGATGATAGGGACAGATGACAACCCAAGGAAAACATTTAGGGAGGTGGGGAGAGCATGGACAATGATGTCTGGCTCAAAGTGTTAGAGAAATGTTGATCTGGATGTTCCCCAGTGACCAGAACTGTGAATGTGATTGGTGACATTATCACTTTCAAAAAAAAAGAGCTTAGATTATTTTAGAAGAGGGAAGAAAAAAAAAACCCAAACCCTCTAAATAGATTTTAGTGACTTATTTTTTTAACCTGTCCCTCGAGGTTAGTGTTTGAAAGGCATGACAATGTTACTGAAAGAAGTATTGCTGCAATTAGGGGAACATGACTGGTTTAAGGCGTTCTGTGATATGCCTCACAGCATGACATCTACTGGGTTGCTTCTTTGTGCTCCACAAACCAAATCATCAGATATTTTGCAGTATTAACCCTCATTAGAAAGCAAGTTACACAAATAACGTATCTTCAAGAGGTACCTTTTCTTTGTGGTGGTGTTTTATAGAATGTTAGGCTTTTGCAAGCTGATTTTTCAGAGATGCTAAACATTTGATCTTTCATTAAAGTGTTTTAGGGATGGAGAGATATCATAATTTTGAAAAACAAAAATCCAGTACCTTCTACCTTAGGCAAAATCCTGTCTGTACTGTCACGGATTACAACTTTATCACTGACTTAAACATTTTTTTATCATTGATAAAATATGCACTATCTCTGCTAAAACTGGAAATTATATATGTGGAAAAAAAAAACCAAACCCAGGAAAAAAGGATGTTTAGTCAGAAGCTCCTCTCACTAATATGGCTCTGGGATATGCAGTTGAGAACAGAGTGTTCACACAGGCACAAAATCTCAAGTAATATGTATCACGAAACACTTCCTATTAGGTCAGAGTTACACTGCTGATTCATTAAAATACAGTGTTGAACTCAGACTTCAATTTTAAAACCAAATCTTCTGAAAAATGGACCATTGTGGCATCAAGCCCTGTCCTGCTTTCTATACTCCTCTCCACTCCCAAGTTTCTTATAAAGTCTTCCTATGGGAAAAGTAATGAGAAGATAAGCAGAATTCAAGCAGAGAACCTTGAAATGCAGCAAATTATTTATCTCAATAAAATGGAGTATCCTTGAGAGTTCTGAAAAGACCATCAGATAATTAAAGTGATACATGATTGGAAAACTATTTCTGACTGTGTCAATTAAACATCTGTTAAATGTTTTAACAGAAACTAATGAAACTGTGGTGAAAAAAACCAACAAAAAAACCAACCAAAAAGATGTCTCCAATTTACTAGACCTATTGTTTCACAAATGCATTCCCCATTGTACCTCAGTGTGCTAAAACACTTTAAACATCTTGCTCTCATCAGGTTCTTGCATAAAGGATCTCCTCTGCTCCTCAGGTGCTTTTTGACAAGTGTAAGATTCCCCTTTGCTAACCAGCCTCAAATCTCACTGAAGCTAATGGGAAATCAGGACAGTCCTTCACCACGCAGGTTTTGGCCCAGAGGCACAAATGAAAATACTTTCACCATCTTTATCGTGTCCAGGAGATGAAAGCAGAAATTTCAGTGGCGCTTAGCACTGGCCATGTAGGCCTCATATTCTGTGCTTTTTCCAGGACATGGAAATCCCACGTGCCAATTCCTCTTATTTTTATTGGAGCTGATGAAAGTTCCCAGCATGGAGAATCATGAGAGTCTAACTGCCAAAATTCCCTTGCGAAAACCCAGCCTCTAAAAGATCAGTTTTCCCTCCAGAAAGAATATTCTACACAGTTCATGACTGCTGAGTGCAGGGTGACCTGCTGAACACCAGTTCCAAGCACCTTCCTGCATCATCCTCACATGAAGTTGTAGCACTGTTCTGCAGTGATCACTACCTTTCATTGAGATTTAAAGAAGAAAAACTTCTCTGTAAAAAGCAAGTGAGCTGCAAGATTGAATAGCCACCTATTCCATGAAAAGAGGGACTATCAGTGGGTTCAGTAAAGCTTAAAATGCCTTGCTTTTTAAAATCAGTCATTTATTTTCCTATCAGCTGTATTAATATGTAGCAGCAGGCAGCCAGAAGCTCACTTGAGGTGGACAGGAAATTTTTTTACATTATAGTTGTCAAACATCTCTTAGTTATCCCACCGTTATCAATAGAAAAATTAGGACCATGCCTCTCCTAGAAAAATAAACAAGATCAGGACACAAGCATGGGCTTTCAGCACAGGCCAACTATCCTTCCAAGAACAGCTCAAATAAAGTAACAAAGACTCTCTTCTTCAATTTCTTGGGATGTCCTCAAAGGGGATGTTCACTGCAGTTTGTATTTCTTGTTCTATGTGATTTGCTGAAAAATCTCAGCTGTAGCTCTTCAACCTAGCCATCAGCTGGAAAGATCAATCACTTGTAGTGGGTGAATGCCCTTCCTACTCTCTGCAGGCTGTGTGGAACAGGGTAGGAGCCCCCTAAACTCCACTGCTCACTCCCTCTAACCTGGGAGTCATTCAAACTCCGCTGTAGCAGCAGCAGGCACAAACCATGGTCGAAATGGGCTGTTGCATGGTATCCCAGTGTGTCAGCCCCCCATGGACACATCAGCAGGGCGCCCAGCTTTGGTGTGGCCGGGGCACTGGGGCTGTACTGCCGCCCTCTCCGCCGTGCCCAGAGCTGTGGTCTGAGCCTGGGGAGCTCCTGTGCAGCACCTGGGCAGCCAGCAGCTCCGGCGTGTGCCGCCTTTAGGGCTCTGGGACAGAGTGTCACAGCTCCAGCTGCCGGCTCTGAAGGTGGAACCCTCATCCCGTGCCAGGGAGCAGCCACGGGGAGCAGCTGAGGGCTGTGCATGTGTGCGCGTGAGTGTGAGTGTCTGTGTGTGTCTGTGTGTGTGTGTGTCTTGAAAAGCATTAATATGTCTGGCTGTTGGCGGGAAAACGACTTGTTAAATTGCTCAGAGGAGGCCTGGCCCACCTATAGTGAGACTGGAGCAGTGTATAATCACAGAGAGTGTAACTGATGGGAAAAATATGCTGAGTTTACTGAGCCTAATAGATGCTAAAAGGTACAACCTGCTGTGTAGTTTAACAGCTCCTATTAAACCCCCAGACAAAGCATTTGCTGGGACTGTGGAAATTCTACAAAATTGCCTGTCCCAAAAGTCACTGGTGAGCACAAAGCTTTTCTCTTTTTATAAACTGAATCATAAAAATAAAAAATAGAAAAGCAATTTCTGAATATGTGGATTAATGAAATTAACAGAGTACTACTAGCTTAAAAGAGTTTAATGATGCTCTAAGGAAAATGCAAACTGAAGGCATTAAAAAAAACACCGACTGAATGAAGCTGACTTGATTCCTTCTGTGCTACAAATTGTTCCAGCAATGAAGAGAACTGCTGCAATGCCAGGGTACTCTGACAGCATCTGGTAATCTTTACAGCAGATAAACTGCTGGTGAGGCAGACAGCACAGGCAGCTCTTGGACGATTCTTTTCCCCTCTTCTTGTGGTAAATAATCTTCAAAGCATGTTCAAGCACAAGCAAAACACTGAAAAAAAATTACAAAAAAACCCACCCCACCTTCTCAGAACGGGAAGAGCAAAGGATCCCAAATCACATTCTGGAGACTTCGGAGAACAATGTAGCAGCTCTACACTCAATTAAGAGGTGTTTGGACTTTGCAATTAAAGGTGCAAGCCTTAATGCAGAGCTCATTTCACAGTCTGCTGCTTGTAACTGCAATAAAAGCATCAGGGATTGCCCAAAAGCGTATCTGGATGTGACTTCAGCAGTGCTAAACCACACACAAAGGAAATCCTTGATGCAGTAACCTTGTTGCTACAGAGGATGTAAAATAAAACAAAAATTAAAAAGAAGCTGATTATGCTAAATACCTGAGAAACCAGCTGGCAATATCCAGCTCTGCAGTATGGTTTGGTACTATTCTCATAGAGGTAGAGCCAGCCCATGAGAGTGTGCTGCTCCAAGGTTCCACTGGCTGGCATCCCCAGGGACATCCCCTGGGACAAGGCTGCACCTCCCGCAGATTGCCCACATCTGCTGCCACCAGCAAGGCAAGATGTCACAGCTCCTGTGGATGAAGAATGGCAGAGAGGAGACATTTTAAATATGCAGAAGGATCTCTGTGAGAAGTTGATGATCACTGCAACAGAAATTAGGCAGAGTTTAATGGTATGGAAGTTAACGGTTGTGCGTTGTGGTGGTGAAAGAAATTTATCACGCAACGTGATAAATCCAGCATGAACAGAACAGAAAATCTTGACCATCACACAGTCATGGGATGGCTGAGTAGCTTGTCCCTGTGGGGAGACTAAACATGTCCAGATAGTGTATACTACAGCAGCATTTTGAATGTGAAGTGCTGGTGCTGCCAGACAAGGAAGGCCCTGGCAGACCCACCAAGACTATTGATCTGGGCTGCTGATGGCTGCTTTTAACAGAGTTCTAAGCCTCCAGAGGACTGGTAGCTTTTCTCCAGTGACTCTTCTGAAACCAAACGCTTCAGGTGCTCTCAGAAATGTCTTGGGCTTGGATCACTCTAGTCAGTCTCTGTGACGTCACATTGATAATAAGCTAACTCTTATTACTCAAAAGAAGACACCTGAAAGAACACCCTGAAAGAACAACATTTTGTGAGCCATTACTGAGGCAGTGAGTCTCATGATGGAAAAGCTGCCAGCCAGTCTTCTACTTGTTCCTGTGGTTTTCACTGGGTTTCTGCATAGCCATTGCTTGAATATGCAAAGAGAGGGACTGTGCATCCCTCAAGTGCCCCATAGCACCTCAAAATGCATTTTGGGTACTAAGCAGCAGAAAAATAACTAATTTTATACCCTTCCTTACACCATCTACCCAAAAAGCAAGGGTTCTATCCAGTCTGTTTCATCTCTCTTATTTCCTGCCCTTTCCACAGACAGAAGGCTAGTGACACCTGCCACATCATTTACGCTGTACTGACTATTAAGTTTAACCAACCAGATCCTAGGAAGCTCTTTGATCTTAAAGGAACATGACAAAAAGTCCTTCCCTCAAAAGCCTACTGCTCAGAGGAAGTGCTAATCTTTGGACTAGATTGGAGCTTGCATGAATTTGGTTGTGAAACAAGATTTCACAGCCCTGATACACACTGTTATTTCTACAAAAACATCAGTGGATCCACTGCGGATAATTTACAAGAATCATGCCAGGCTGAACTTAAGCTCTCATATTTTCTCCTCAGTGCTTGGAAGCCCTGACTCACTAAGCAATCACGTCCTTCAGTCCTTTATATATTTTCATTTTGTTTTTATCCCCACGTGCAGAAAACATTCAACAGTACATCGCATTCTAGCCTCTTCTCTATTTGTACATTGGAGTGATCTTCCCTTTGTCTAAAGGTCAGATTACATTAGCAGTTCACATTCCTGGTTAAACATGCAGGCAGATGTTTTCTTCAGGGGGCAGATCATGTAGGAGGAGGCACCGTTTTCTCCTCCGGTCCTCAGTCAAACTAAACTTGTCATCTTCAGCTGTGTAAACGTGCATCTTAACTGAATGGCATATGCTTCATTTTGGATTAACATTTCAATGAACTTAAAACCATTTGAGGGTCTGTTATCTCTTTTCTTAAATCCTGGGACACTGAAATTAATGGCAGGTCTGCTGTTAACTTCAGGAAATGGTACTGGAACTTCTGCCTCCCCCTCAGCTAAAATATGGTTCAGTCATGAAAAATGGAAATACATTTCACTCTGTTTAGCAAGGACACATTCTGAAATGCAATTTGGCACTGAGGAAATAAGTCTGGTTGATGAAATAGCTATGTATGTAGAAAAGAAATTACTTTTGCAAAGCCTCCAGCTTCTCTTTAATTAGACCAAAAACCCAAGACTGTGACAGGTTTTCTGCAGAGCTGGAGGTCCTTGTGGACTCAGCCTTCAGCTGCACATGAATGTTTCACCTCTACTAATTTTCTATTATTTTCTGTGAGACTTGCTTCCCCTAGCTTCAATTTTCAAGGTCTAGAATAACATGCCATGCCTTGGACAAGGAACTTTATTTGAGTGTTTCACAGTTGAGAGACCACAGAATAAATACAGTTTTGCATTTGCTTGTAATTCATCCCACAATATTGCAGGCTCTGAAAGCTGGTTTTTTTAAGAACTGGGGATGTTTTAGTAGGAACTTCCTAGTGTCTAGTCTGAGTCAGGAGGTAGAGATTGTCTCTGGGCCTGCCCCATCACCTCTTCTCTGGGTGTTAGAATTATTCACTCTTATATTAAATTAGCAGCAGGGTCTCCTGATGGCTTCTTTTAGTTCATTGATACATGACACAGTTGCCATATATCACTGCCACAGCGGACTGAGAGGAAGGCTGGAGTTTGGGCCGATAATGAGGAGTCAAACGGCTCTGTATGTGGGGTGGGGTTTAATGTGACATTGCAGGATTACCTCTACTACCATTTGCTAAGAATATTGACACATCCCAACAGAAGATCCCATTTTGCTAACAACTCTCCAAAACTATGATCTGAATATTCTAAATTGTCACCTGTGATTGGGTCAATCTTCTAATAAATAGCTGAACAAATAGGCAGCAGGCAAAAGAAAATGTATCCATATCTATACTTACAGACAAGATAGGACTAGGAAAAAAATCAGCTCTGCTTCTGTTGAAGAAAGTGGTGACTTTTTCTTTTAAATAAAGAAAGCTCAAGTACAGCCACTGTGGGTGACCCATCCCCTCTTAAGTGGCCTTTCTACCAGAGTTATAACAGTCTGCTCCTGTGAAAGCTTGCCCAGACTAGCTAAGCTCTGGGAAAAAGTTCCTGTAAGCAGGAAGTTTTTACTGGATCAGTTGGAAGAGTGCAGGGCTGCTGAGCATGCTCACGTTGCTCTCAGCCCACAAAGGTGTCACCACTCAGGCAATGAACGTTTCCCAGCTCTGCCCTGGTCCCCTGGCTCCTCCAGTGCTCCTGCGGCCATCCATCCACCAGGGAATCCCTCTGGAAAAGGAGGAGGAAGTCCTCTGATCTGATCCTAGTGCAGCCAGGTGGAAAGGAAAGAGACACATAATGGCAACAAGGTGTTTCCTGTAGGGTCACTGGCAAGTGGAAAGGAAATGTGGGATTATTTAGGCAAGAGGCGTGGTCTGAGAGATGGAAAGAAGGAAGGAAGAATTGATCAGAAAAGGATTTAGGAGGGAGAATTGGAGGTGAGCTGGAAAGGAAGTCATGGCTGGAAGGTGAAATCTGAGAAACAGATCCTGGGATATTTAGGTAACAAGGACAAACTTCTCTTTCTCACTGCAGCTCTTTTCCCAGTCTCAGAGTCAATCACTCAAAAATCAAGGTTTTGGCAAAAGTTATCTTTTGCCAAACAAAAATATTGCAACCCTGTGGTCGGTCATGTAATTAAAATCTGCATCCTCATACATATATAAAGTAGGCCAAATTTAAATTGTCAGACAGTAAATATTATTTTTTAAATTAAATCGTAGAAACATTTTATGACCTGATGACTTTTTTTGTTGTTGTTTCATTTAGGGGGAATAAAATTGTTGAGATATGAAGAGCAACCAAAACAATAAGATAGAGAACACTAATACTGGAAAATATTCAAGCAGTGGATTGAAGTGACAAGAGAATATCTCAAGAGACCCACAGGCTACCAGAATTTATTTCTCTTTCACTTGCAAGTTCATATTTTTTGTTGTATTTTTTTTTCTTTTTTTTTTTTTTTCTTTTTTTTTTTTCCTGGAAGCTGATCAAATATCTGTGGGGATAAATTTTAAATCACAACACTGCATTTCAGTGACTAAATATTGAGGATGTCTCTCTTAATGACTCAGTTTTCTGTTATTTCAAGAGGAAGTATGGATCCATTCATGATAAGGGAAGAAGCCTGAATTTTGCAGAAATTTCTCAAGTCTGTGGAGTGCTATTACATCCAGCTCCAGACTAAACAAACACACCCAGCAACATATGGAATTAAGGGCTAAGGATGAAGTCCACTAATATCAAAGAAACTCTTTTTTCAAATGCTTTGGATCAGACCTCACATTACCATAGGAAAAACTTCCACAGCCCATTGTATTAGGAACATCTTAAGGGAGGATGTTGCTTCATGAGCATTCATGTTTAAATTTGCTGTAAATGATGTATATCAGAGGTAACTTCTGTTAGCTTCCAGAAATATTTCTTTGTCTGAAAAAATTGTAAATGGAAAATGTTTCCTGATTCCTAGAAGAACTGGTCAGAATATCTGTGATGGCAGACTCTAGAAGCAGCAGCTCAGCCCTGGCCTCACTCTTCCCATGGAAATAAAATGGAGTTTTATGGCTTTTACTTCAAAGATAGACAATTACCATGATCCTGAGGATCTGTAAGACCTGCATTCTCTGCCCAGCACTCCTGAAAGGGCTCAGCTCACATCACCAAGATGGTGCCTTTCCCGCTTCTTTATAAATGCTCCTTTTTTTACCACTGAATACAATGTTTATTAAGGTCCAGGGTGTTTCATATTTGGGGCCAAATTCTGTTTTGTTATTTTTCAGGAAGAATCTCACCACGTTGAGAAGCACCTGATTCATGGGTGAGCTCCTCCAAGCAAGCAGCCCTGATCCAGCAGGATGGAGCACCAGACCACAGCACTCCCCAGGAGCCAGCTCCTAAGTACCTCAGCAGCTCATTTTTGTATGACAGGGGTGTCAGCGTTTGGCCAAGAATATCTTGGTCCCAAATTTGCACGCTGTCAGATACAGCAATCTCGTGGTTTTTATCTACAGTGCCATTATTTTCCCTTTCTTTGTGTTTGCACAGTGAATTAAGTTATTTTGGAGCAGAGCCAACATCCTTCTCAGACTATATCTGAATATATTCCCATAGACTGTCATTGCATTTCAAGGGAAAACTAGACCAAATCTGCAGCTTTCTACTTCTGTTAGTATTAGTTTAAAGGAGAGGCTAAGTTGCTGGTCTCTTGGATAAATGAAGTTTAGAAATGTCAGTGGGAGTTTGGCTCTTCCATCTGAAGAGAAGAAAATCTGGGAAATTTTTAAAAAATTAATGTATTTTCTTTGAATTTGTGGATTTGGCTTCTATCATAAGTTCCATAAGCATGTACTCTTCTCCAAAATATGGCTTTTCCCTTGATTTTAATTCATTTGCTGGAGGATTAGGGGTATCAGACCTTTGTTTGTTTAGCCCTGTTTGATAGTGCCTTTGGTGTTGAAGCAATCAGCGAGCCTCTATGGGTGTAGGCACAGGAATCACAGAATCCCAGAACTGGTCAGGTTGGGAGGGACCACAGGGTGTCATCTGGTCCAACCTCCTTCCTCAAGCAGGGTCATCCTAGAGCACATTGCCCAGGATTGCATCCAGGTCATTCTTGAATATCTCCAGGTTGGGAACCTCCACAACATCTCTGGTTCCAGTGTGTGGCCATTCACACAGTAAAGTTCTTCCTCCTTTTCAGGTGAAACTTTTTGTGCAGGAGTCTCTCCACAGCCCCCTACACCTCAGCTAGGAGTGGCTGCTGGGTTGCCTGTGGAACACCAGGCTCTGCCTCTGCACGTGGGTTGCCACAGGAACAACCTCTTCAAGCCTGAAGATCAGGTCCCTTCTTAACCCTCAAGGGACTTCAGCAGCATTTATGCCCATTTCTTGTAAAGATATGTTGCAATCATTATATGTAATTTTTGTATTGCAGTTGATAGCTTCAGTGAGTAATATTATTCCTGCTCTTTGAAGTCAGGGCTTGAGACCACAAACAGAGGATGTGTGCCCAGCCACTCACAGGAAAATAAACACAGAGACCCGTTCTGCTGTGCCACCTTTAACAAACATGCAGCACTATTCAGGGCTTTTAAAAGAAAACAACAGAGTTCCTCCTGCCACCCAGTAAAAAATGTACGTTTGCAATCGCGTCTTGTTTTGCATATGATTGGTAGCATACTTTTAAACTGCTGTAAGTAATAAAAATATATATGTGCAAGTTGGCTATAAGAAATGCCAAAGTTTCACCTAATAAAATTTTGGTATGCCTCAATTTTCAAAGTAAATTTGATTTATTTGAGCCACCAGCCATCTGATGACAGCCTTGTGTTTTTTATATGAGTCATGTCCCAAGGGGTCTAGAATATGCCAATAGTGTACCTTGGATCAGATCCAGTGTCCGCAAACAGGTTTTCATTAGACTTTGATGCCAGTTGCATTGGGGAGCAGAGAGGCTGCTGAAAACCAGCTTTACTTTGGGATCATTTCTTTCTTTTAGAAAAAACAACAAAGATCTTTTTTAGAGAAGCTTTACGCCTCCACATTGTAGGTGTATGGCAATATTTTAGGGAACAGTAATCTGTTATTGCAGGTGGTCATGCTTCAAGCACTTCCGTATTTTGAGAATAGATCAGACAAAGTGCAACAACTTTCATTGAAAAATTGCCGAATTTGTAAATTAGAAACATATTTTTCTGTGGCTGAGATTAAGTTAGCATGTATTACAGTCACTGGGACTTTTCTGAAGCACTAAAGGGAATAAAATTACATAGATTATTCCATATATCCTGGGTTGGGACCATGGGCATACAAGAGGGCACCTCAGTCACCCAGTTCTAGATCTGGATGTTTAATATCTGCGGTAACACCGTAGTGCCTTTGGACTGGAGGTCTTAGACAGGCAGTGTGTACCTCCCTTCCCTTGTCCCCCCAGCAGGGCCATTGCTGTCTCCCAGGTGATGTGGGAAGGCAACAGGAACTGGATTTAAGTTCTGGGAAGAGCCATTGCTGTGTCTTGCCTTAGTGTGGTCTCTATTATAGATTCAGAGGTATCACATTCTGCCTAAAAATGGACCCTGGCCTGCCCTCCCCTTCCTGTAAGTTAAACCACACTTTGAAATTTTGAATTACAGGAGAGTAAATGGGAGTGAAGGAAATCCTGAGAGACTCTTGGAGATGCTGGTGGGTACATACAGCAGTGCAGTAAAATAATGCCTTTGAGACAGTCAGATTTGCCTTCACTGCTGATAATTCTGTATGAATTCATGGAGCCTTTGGCCTATATGTCTCACTGATAGAAGAAAAATAATGATATAACAAGAGAGAAGTTTTAATTGAGAATCTTTTACTTTCCTAACCCCAGAACATTTCTGACCTTTCTTGTCTGAAGATGTCATAAGATAAAAAACTTCATGCTTTTTTGGCTGGACACTGCTGTTGACAAAGGGGAGCAGGGAGAGATTCATCCTCCGCAAAGCCATGCAGTGCCAGATGGCAGCAGGAGAGAGGGACAGATGGAGGCAGGCTTTTATCCTGTGAGCTGCACCCCTACCAGGGAGGAGCCCTGTAGCTATGTACCCCTGCCAGCTCCCACCATGCAAAATTCTATCCCTCCTGTTCTCACTGTGCAGGCTTCTCTCCCTGATTCTGCTATGGAGGCAGAATTACACCAACGCTGGAGATCCAGCATTCCTAGGGTGGAAAGCTGCATCCCTTTCCCATGAAGAAAGATGGTGAGGGAAAGTGTCCTTCCTTTCCTTGAGTGGAGCCCTGCCACACCTTGGCATAGGCCTAAGGGGGAGGGTGAGCCCTTCTCAGCTGGGAGTTTCCATGTGACTGCAAGTCTGGCACAGCTGCGAGGCCAAGAGGCACTCCTGGATAGCCTCTGCTTGCTTTTGAAACTTTCTCTCAGCATTTTCTGAAGGCAGCACTGTACAGGGCAAGGAAGGATGTGCAGGGCTTCAGGTGCCAGGGAAAGCCAAGCTCATCTTCCCTGTGAGGCCACGAGCAAGCACTTTGGGCAGGACCTGTCTATGAACCACTCACCCCAGCACCTCTGCTGTTCCTGGAGACAGACAGGCCTTCCCAACAAACCACTCCTTCGTCCCTTCTTTCACTTCTGAATTCGGTATCTCTGGCTTTTACCCCCAGTGACAGGCAGCCCCAAAAATCATCTGATTCCCCTCCTTGGGAAAGCAGAGAAAAGGTGTGCAGCACAGCCTGAGAGTCGTGCAGATGGGGGCTAATGAGGGCCATATACAGGATCGATATACATATACCTACAGGATCAAGAACCTCATGGTTTTGTCCCAGGGGCTCTCTAAGGATGCCCTGTGACTGAGGTCAGCCCACAGCTGGAGCACCTCTCTTCTCACTGACTCCAACCAGACATTAGGTGTCACACGGCTGCTCAGGGCACACGTGCAAGCCTGACAAGTCCCTGGAATTTCTGTTGTATGGTGCAGAGTGCTTATGGTACAGGGAAGACTGGAGCACTAAGCAACACATACTGAATACTTTTTGGTGGTGTATATTATCTTCCAGTGGAATGAACAGCTCTCATAGTGCAAGTTACTGCCAAATACTTGTTTTGTAATTTACAGGTAGCATAAATACACAGTATTGATTATCTTCTTTCTACTACTCCTTGGTTTCCAATCACATCAGTCCTTTCAGGAAAACAATGTACCCTCCCTCTCACTGGATCTGTCCAGTCACCAAGCATCTGTCCAGTACCAGGAGACATTGGTTGTGCTGCTGTGATTATCCTCCACTGCACACACATTTCAAATTCCGAACTCCTGTCTGTGCTGCGTACGTTTTTCCACAAATTATCTGGTTTCACACACTTGATGCTTGCAAATAGAATCCATGCAAATACCCCAGCAGTCATTAGTCATGCTTGGTTACACTTTTCAACAACTTCTCAGTGTGAACCCTGAAAGGCCCCGCTCTGTTTTGCAGCTTTTAAAGCTCACAACTGGTAAAGGTGAAGGACAGATTTTTGGTGTGTGTTTATTTGGCTTTTTAATTCCACTACATTTTCATGGGAAAGAAATATTTCTGTCAATTCATGAACACCTACAGAGCACAATGCTTAATTCATTTTGATGTTCAAAATAAAAGAATTTGGCTTTATTTTCACATATATGGTTTTCTTTCCGGCTGTGGTGAAAGCCTTTGAAAAGCAGCCCTAAGGAGATGCAAGATTTCCTCCTGAACAGACATGCTTCCAAACTTTTCTGAGTGTGGAAACTTTAGCAGCATCTGCAAGAGGAGAGAGACTAGGACGTAAGGCTCACCAGACAAGCTTAGGAAAAACACTGTTTCCATAGCTAACTGAAGAAGCTGTATTAAAAACTGAGGTGAAGACAGTGCCAGCTGCACCCACCCATAATTTTTTTACACTGTGAGAGATTCTGGTGACCTTATATTACGACCAACTTACTTGTAAAGAGAGGAGCAAAGGGACTGAAGTTAAACTGACATAAATCAGTCACATAAAGCTAAAAAAGATTCAGTTTAAGTACCCTCCTGTGTGTAAATGTAAAGCACCCTCTAAGAGGAGGTCTTTCAGCGTGCCTGGAGCACACATTGGACCAGCTTACTCCTGGCTTGCACATTAATAGATGTGATGCAAGTGGGCTTAAGACTGCTTGAATGAGACCAAAGCTGATCTAATGCACAGCACTCCACACAGTGGTTCTGAACATGATCCAGCCCCCACTGGCAGAAGCTGTGCATGTATTGTATTCCTTTCCTCAGTTTATAGCCCCTCATTGTAGCAGAGGCAGGCACCATCTGTAAAACTAAAATCATCTTCCATCACCAGTCCCACTGGTGGCCCTGGGGCTTCTGCCAGTGCCACTCCCCATGCAGAGTTCCTTCCCTGCTCAAAAGGATTCTGCCAGTTCTGGGTTTTTTTCCATTCCTCGCTCTGAGGAAGCAAAAGGGAAACTTGAGGAATTTTTTTGCCAAGAGCCGTTTTCCTCCATCCAGAGCAGACATACAATGACATTATTTACCCAGCTATTGCCACCTGGCTGCCACCTCCTTCTGGTTCAGCTCGCCTCAGCCATGTCCCCATCTCCCAGCTGAGATGATAAGTGATGACAGCTGTGTCTGCAGCCAGACACTCACTGTGCCTCTCAGCTTTGTACCCTTTCATTCTTGTGGCCTGGGTGCTGTAGAAATGGAGGAGGGATGTTGATGTTTCATAATACACTGTGTATGAGGAATAATTTCAACTTTTCCTATAGATCTCATAGTCAGCCAAAGCCGGTAAAGTTTCTGTTGATAGCTTATTCTTTTTATTTTTACTTTTAAATTTTTTTTTCAGTACCCATCAAAGAATTTATGCCACCCTTTGGGAAAGCCTGTTTCCCTTTCCCAAGGCAAAATGTGTACCTGTGAAGTTTGTGCTTGCAGATTTTGCTGGGATTTGTGTTGTACTCACAAAATATTTTTGCCCCTTACTCAGTGGATTCCAGAAATGAGTGTTAATGCAAGGCTGGCTCACCAACTTGCTTTATAACAAGACATAAAATGGCCATGGGAAAGGATAGTATAAAACACACCTATGTAAGAAAAACTGGCTTGAGGAATAACTTAAAACCCTGATTTCCTTCCTCCTGTCTAAATCAATGAGAATCTTTTTTTTTTTAAACCAATCAAACCCCATAGAAAAGAAACTTTTTCCCTGGTTGTTTTTTTTTTTTACTTCTATTCTCCAAATCATAAGAAAAATGTTAGACAAACAGGGAATCATTTACCAAGTGTGATCTTACTAGAAGTGTTATAAGAAGAAAAGATGAAGGTATTTTGAGGATAGACAGAAAGAAGACAGAGTCAGATGTGTCTCATCAGTAAACAGCAAAATGTTAAGAGGCAGTGGGCACAAATTACAATATGGCAAATTCCCATTAGGTATTAAGTGAATTTGTTGACACTGAGGATGTAAAACAGTCCAAAAGGTTGCCCAATATCCCCTTGAACATTTTCAAAACTCAGTGATCTCACTCTAAGCAACCTGATCCAACTTTGGAAGTGGACCTAACCTCAAAATTTGAGCAGGGGTTTGGACCAGATGATGTCCAGAAATTTCTTCCAAACTAAACTATTCTATGACCCTGTGACAACCAGGGTCAATGTTCAAAGTCATAGATGTAGAAAAGTCACAGATGAAGCTCTGTTTCTCTCATGAATATTTCAGCTGTAAAGCTGAACACAGGTTGAAACTCTTGGGTGCAAAGAGAGCTCACATTTTTAGCAGTGCAAATGTCACTGGACTGTTATTATCCTGTGTATAAAGATTTGTCCAGGCAAGAACTGACCACTTGAGTCAATGAAACTTAAGTGGGGTGGGTGTGGGAAGGAAAAGCACTAGTCCTAGGACAGAGAAGCAGGAAAGCTCTGGAGAATTAGCTCATGGTACTGAGTGCTGCCAGGGAAAGTGAAGGATGGGGAGTTAGAAAATTTATCTTCCTCTCCAGAAGTATTTACCTCCTTATATATACTCTCCAGCAGCCAGCTTGGCTTTAATGGGCTGTGGCATAGGCAACAGAGGCAGCAGAACAAGACTAATTTATGACCTTCTGTCATATTCAACCTCGAAGCAACAACAAGCTATTTCCCCTTCCTGAAACTGGCCCTCACTCATTTAATGTTATTGTACACTAAATTTTCTTCCTAGAGATGAATTCTGTATGAATCTTTATCACCCTGTTAAGTGAAGGTTTTGTTGATTTATGCAGCTTTTATTGGCATAGGTCTAAGTTGAGTGCCACTCTCCTCACACTCTGGTATCAGCTCAGAAATGCAGAAGCAAGGAAGTGCTAGTAGCAAGCTCCCCAGTGGACCTACTTCTGAAGGCCCTCTGCTTCCCTTTCCCCATGCTTGTTCTGAGATAGACTGACTCTGATGACATTCAAATGTGCTACAAGCCCCATCTGTCTCCATCTCCATTTAAAAAGGCACAGGAATTGCCGAGGTGAGAGAAAATTTAGATATCCATTCTCCTTGTCATAGTAAAAGTTTTTGGACTTCTCTATCAAATGTCATGCTGATCCAATAAAGATCAACATTTTGAAAAGTTTATAGGTCTTCAACATGGAATGGCCCAGCTTTCCAGAAAATTGGATTGTCTGAATTGGATCTCCTCTAAGTCAATCAGATAAGCCAGCCATGAACTGAAGACTCTTAATTCAAGCCTTCGGTGTCAGTTGATGTTTTGCATTAGAATTATCCTCAGACTTTAAACACTGATTTATTGATTTAACCCCAAGTTAATGAGTCTTAAATTTCTCTGAAACAAAAATGACTGGTTGCCCTAATTGTACTTCATTTTCAATAAATGGGTATAAAAAGGGAGAGTTCTGAGTCTAGATCTAAGATATCTTGTTTGTATGATAAAAACAATGTGGATTTGTGTTGGCTGGAAACAAGCATTGACATGAGAACCTTTTCCCATACAACAACTTATTTATTTTGAGATTATTTTTAAACAACCACAGCATTCGTTCTCTATCCAAGGATAAGACAAAAATCATTCAAAAATTTTTTCTTGATGATGTCTGCTTTAGCAGTTTCTTCACAGTATTTCTTAGAAAGGACTGATATCTGTTTCCAGTAAATGTCCCACAGAAGGGACTGGACTGATAATTTTGGAAACTGCTTCACCTTAACTTGAAAAGTGTCAATATTTTTATTTAGGATTCATAGCTGTGTATTATCTCTATGTCTGTGTGAGCTTACAAACAGCTGGTTTTCATGCAAGTATCTTAAAACTCAGGTCCTTCCATCTCTGTATTTCTTCCTACACACTCCCTTGAGATGGACAGGCCTATGTGATTTTTTTTCTGTCTTTTACTTTTACTTCTTGAATATATGAAAGGAGGAAATACATTCTACTTTGCAGCTGCTCACAAGATGATCCTCCTTTTTTTTTTTTTCTGGCAGGATTAATAACCAAATTGTCATTAATTATGTCCTTATGTATCAACTGTTAGGAGGAAAGAACCAATCCATGATAGTAATTGCTGACAAAACAGAAAAAACCTTCATCAGAGTAGTGCTAGCGGGTGCAGAGGCAGGCCTGACTGGCTATGGAAACCAGTAAAATGCAGGAATAAACTGAAACCCAGCCTCTGCCTTTACAGACAGTGACAAACCTGAATCTTTTGTATCAATTTTAAAAACACTATCTAGTATCTCATTCTTTGAAAACACATCCACTGGCCACTTAAAAGAGAAGGCCTTGGATTCTGGTCTTCAAGTTCATATCATGACTGAAGAAAACAGGGATGGATTTTGAAAGACCTGATTTAGGTAGGAACCTGCCAACAGAATAACATTATCCTTGTGTTTTGAGCCCTGGTTAAAGTGTCTGGGATGTATGCACACAATTAAAATTGATTTCTCCATCCAGTTTTGATTCAGGGCATAGATATTCTGTCCAAAGTCATATAGGAGATATTTGGGAGAGTATTCACCCAGTTTTTGCTGTATTTCCCAGCCAGCCTAAGTATATGTCCAGACCTTTCTCCTTGGCGATAGACAGGACTCCTCAGACAAAAGAAAAATTTCTTATTTCTCTTGATCTCCTCAGCTGCCTCTTATAAGAAAAATATTTGACCAAAATAGCTGGTATAACTATAGAGCTGCTATCTGGTTTTTGTCTTGCTCCTCATGGACATTTGAGCCTTTTTTATTTTCTCTAAGTCAGACACACCTCTTCACCTATCACTTTGGAAGGAAGGCAAGCTTTTCTTCTGGTAGCACTGCTTCTATACATAAGTTTAGACCCCTCCATAACATAAGCTGCAATTCCCCAATTCCCTTCGGCAATTGGTTTTTCCAGTAGCACTCACTTCCTTGACCATGCAGATGTTGGAGGAGGAGAGCTCTTGAGCCACAGGAACATTATGCATGCATCGTCCTCAGCTCAAAAAGCAACCCACACTCAAGACCAGGGAGTGGAATACTTTTCTCATGTCCTGCAAAGAGGACATAAAAGGTCAAATTTTGCATTATTACAGTGGTGAAATGCCACAGACCGCAGTAGAATAACTTTGAATTTCAATGTGTTCTTGTGCAACAAAGCTGGCCCATGACCTCCTCAACTGAAAGCTGGCTGGTGACCCCTATCCCATCACCCAAACAAAACACATTAGGAGATGTAGTTCTTGGTCTGGCTTTGGGAATGAGAAGATAAAACATTTTCTTGTCACAATGGAAATATGCAGTATAACACAGTTAAAAGTTAAGAAAATTAGGAAAACTGAAACAATTGAACTGAGAAGCCTTTACATAATTTTTCAACATAATGACACATTATTTTATGCATTGGTAGAACTGTGTAATTCTGACAAATCATGATCTAAATAATATAAACAGGAGTCACCATTGATTTTTTTCCAAATTGCCACTGGAATTGATTCAGACAGCCGATATTTATAGCTCTTCAGCAAAGATTCTGGTCCTCAGGCTGCCATACAACCATTCACATCTGCTGTTTTGCTATACAGAATTATAAAACCTTCTACTGCAGCCAACAAACATGACTCCAGAAAGGGAATCTGGGAAATGCTGAATAGACTACAGTCTAGGATGCCAAATACTGCATTGGCCTGCAAGCTGGACTGCTCCCCTGCCCTGCTCTCAGGCTGCACACAACTAAGGGTTGGGCATCCCATCAGACCAACAAAACCATCTCATGCTTGGAGGCCTTTTTCTTTAATTGCACTGTGCCTCTTTCTAGATGAATTGCAGGGGGATAAGAATGTTTAAATGGAAGATGAATCACCTCTACAGTCAGCCAATTTAATAAAGCAGAAAATATGAATGAAACAGCCCCTTTGACTGGTTCTGCATGGGGATTTAAAATCAGAAGTGAAGCACTGAGCTTGGCATTCAGCTGGGAACCAGCAACATATGGAACAGGGCACCTGGATGACATGCTTTTGGCAGCCCAAAATGGGACATTTACTTTCTGAGCCATCTGGAGCCTCTCTCTAAGGCCAGTGATTTCATTACTTAGCAATCTTAGTGATTCATCTGTTCTTAGCTTGTGGCTCACTACAGGTGATGAGCAGGAACAAGCTCCTCTGCCAGTAGTGGCTGTTCCTTGAATCCAGCAGCAGCCAAGTGGGAAGGGCCCCAAGACTAGGGGACCTTTTGAGAACTGGCCCTTTGATGCATTGGGACACCAGTTAGAGATACTTACATTCCTAATGTCTGTGAGAGTCAGGAAGCCCAAATGACAGCCTGAAACTGGACCAAATGTCTGTGGAACATTTGCTCTGCTTGTGGCATCTACCCCTTTTTAGCCATGTGAGCCTATTACACCTAAAAATAATCCTGGAGAATGGATATCTGATATCTGTACCATCCTGGTGTTAATTGAAAAGATCACATGCAGGGGAAGACTAACAAGGTATCAGCCTGTGGACTAGGGTGAAACCAGTGAGCAGCATTCTCTTAATCCCCCAGAACACAGCACACCTTGTAATAACATCAAAATTACATCTGAGAAGAAAATTTAAAGAAAGAATTGGTAAGGCTCAAGGCTTACTTTCTGAAGCTGCCTCTGCAACTTAAGCTTGGACTGCAAATATAAACTTCTTGGAAAGCAACTCATTGCAAGATGAATATCTGAGAACAAAGGGACATGCTGGGCTGCAAAAAACAAACCAACAACTTTTTGCTCAAGTATTCATGCACAAAATAAAGGTGGACACTGAGATGTCTTTTTAATCTTTTCATAGCCTGATGTAAGTATTGAAGCAATATCCCTGGATAAAAATCAGTAGATTATGGCACATACAATGTATGTTCCTTCCTTGGAAGTGAATTGAAGGAGTTAATTTAAATTTCCAGGCAGAGACCTGGGGCCATGTTCTGTGATTTTAGACGGGGTGTTTTTAAGGGATAAATTTTGAGATGAATAAGAGGACCCTCCCCAGCAGAGGAAGATCAGATTAATGGACACATTGAACATACACAGTTCCATGGGGCCTATAGGGATACATGCACAAGGGCTAAGGGAGCTGGTCAATGTGTTTGTGAGGCCACTGTTGATAATTTCTGCAATAAAATTATGGCAGATGTGAGGGATTCCTGAGGAAGAGAGGGAAGTATATGTCTACTATCTTCAAGAAAGGCAAAGAAAAGGATGTGAGGACTGAGGCCAGTCAGTTTCACTTGTGCCCAGGGAAAGGAGGAGGCAAATAATAGTGAAAGTGTTCCCAAAGTGTTGAGGGCAAAAGTGTTATTTGGAACAACAACTTTGCTATTCAATGGATAAATCATGCTGGACACACATGACAGCCTTCTATCATGACCTGACTAGTTTGACGCATAAGGAAAGAGTATGAATGTTATTTATCTTGACTGTAAAAGGGCTTTTGACAGAGTCTATCATAATATCCCCACTGACAGGGAGGATGAAGTTCAGCCGAAGTGGACAGTGAGGGGAATTCAAAACTCTTTGCTCAAGGGGCTGGTGAAAAGTGGCAGAGAGTCCAGCTAGAGGTCACTAAGGATTGATACTGGGCCCAGCAGGGTTCCTGGTTCAATTATGACCTGGATGATGGGACAGACTGTCCCCTCAGCAAGTTTGCTAAAGTTGCAAAACCTTGAGGAGTTGTTGATACAACCGAGGTTTGTGCTGCCGTTCCGTGGGATCTCAGCAGGCTGCAGAAAATGCAGATCCTGGCCTTGGGGAAGAACAACCCCATGCACCAGGGGAGTCTGAGGGTCAACTGGTTTGCAGAAAAAGATCAGGACATCCTGGGCAACACCATTGTGCCAGCAGTACAAGCCAGGAATATTCCCTTGTGGCAAAGACCAACAGCATAGTGGGCCATGCAGAGGGGAGCATTATCAGCAGTCAAAGGAGGTGATATGTTTCCCTTTATTTATTATTCCCTTTATTATTTAACATTTTATTTATTTATTTAAGACAGGTCTTGAGTGCCAGGGCCTGTTCTGAGTTTCCCAGTACAACAGAGTGTCTGGAGGGAATTCAGTCACAGAGATGGCTTCAGCACTGACACATCTTACAAATTGGGAGAGTCTGAAGAGAGCTGGCAGTGCTCAACACACACATTAACATCACTTTATGGACCACATAAAATTATTGGCCCTATGCTAATGTCCTTTTGTCAACCCTTTGTTTAATTTTTGAATGACTTGACATGGCAGTGTGTAAAATCAGTTAACATAGGTTAAGTTAGCTACAGTGAACACAGTTATTTGTTTGTGAAAGAACGAGATTTTAGGATTTGAGGAAAGA
Source organism: Phylloscopus trochilus trochilus (assembly GCA_016584745.2). NCBI lineage: Eukaryota > Metazoa > Chordata > Aves > Passeriformes > Phylloscopidae > Phylloscopus > Phylloscopus trochilus. Next base: position 33,593,628 of record WQNJ02000062.1, on the reverse strand, counting down.
GAGAAGTCCGTTAGTCCTGGGGTATACAGGACTTTCCACCTTCCTCTTTAATCTAATCCTATCTGTTTTATGACTAATTTTTTAGTGCATTATCTTTCCTATGAACACATAATGTTTTCTAGATGACTTCAGCTTCAGATACAACAGCCATAAGGGTGGGGAGGCTTGTTTTGCTTTCTAGTTTTGGGTGGAGGAGGCACCAGCCCCAGATGAAGGAGTTAATGTCTCATTGGTTTAAGTCTCTAAGAATTGGCTGTTCTGAACAACACATACCTCTGAGTGCAGTCATAGTTGTGTGAAACCATGTCACTTCTCACTTAAGCACAGACACTGAAGTACTGAGAGAGCCAGTCTGAGGCTTTCAAAGGTAGGGTTTTTGAAGATATTTTTCCACTAGTGACTCAGTAAAACCAAAGTAGTGCTTCAAGTTGATTTATATTTTACAGATCTTTAGAAGGGCTGACCAGCCTTTTATTTAACTTTTAGGCCTGTCAGAAACTGGGATCTTATAACCAAAATTTATTCACTGGACAACAGTTTGCATAGCTGATTTCTTTCCCTCAAGCATCCCAGAAAAAAAGTCCTGACATATTGAACTGCTTTTAGAATTGGCAAATGGCTAATTATACTTTAAGATAGTCTTTAGCCATCTACACATTGTGATAAATATTTTTAAAAAGTATGTTTTGTACGAACAGATGAATCCCAGCACACTTTCCACAATCTCCATTGCTAATTTTGTGTTCCACATGATAAAACTGAAAATAACACATGATAAAATTGAAAAAAACTCTTGCACAAGAAAATTGGTGGCATTAAAAACAGGAGCAAAAATCACTCAAAAAAATCTGCTTGAAGTAATCCCAATGTCAATATGGAAAATTACTCATTTTTCTGAGTGCTAGCTATGAAAACTTAAAGGGAGGAAAATTCTGCATCCTTATATTTATTGGCATCCCATGTGGGAATATGCTGTCATTACCCAACAGATAAGTATTTGAAATCCAACTTTGCACTTCACTGGAGCAAGGATCTGACACTGAGACTTTCTTTATAAAGAGAAACAGAAATCATGCAGCCTTCCCTGCTTCTTGTAAAAATGGATGGTCTGTCATTGTGTGAACAGGTATTCGCTAAGTATAACCATGCCTTCGTTCATACCTCCCCACTCAGCAAGAGAAAACTCCAGCAACACATTTTTCCCAAATATCCAGCCTCTTGTAACTTCCTGGGACCGAACAATCCCCACTCCCAGTAAAAAGTGAAGGTCGTGTTTTTAAGATACTTCATTTCAAAGTATCATTAATGTCACTGATTAGAAAAATTTTGGTGGTTTTGTACGTAAAATGTAAACAACAAGGCAAAGACAAATCTTTGGGTGAGAAATATCACCTAGCTGAAATATGGTTTCATGGGCTTCACAAAAAAGGATAGAAATAATGGAGAGAAAATTACATTTATCTTCTTGTCCATCTACATAATACCATCATCTTGCTGGATTTTTTTTCTACCCTCTTGGTACTGGCAAGGCGAGTGACTAATATATTTAGTGTTATGAGAACTCTGCAAAGCAATGAGGCAATGACATCACATTACTCAATTTGTCTCTTGTGTCCTCTGAGAAGTCAAAGGTCTCATGTACACTCAAAAGAAAATCGAGTGACCTAGTCAGAAATGAAACCACTTTCCAACAAAAACAAAACCAAAGATCCAGTATTTTTGCAGCTATGACAAACTCATTTGAGACTTAACAGTTTTACCCTTGCTTTGAATTAGTCATTTTTTATTTTATTTTTCTGTTAAGTGAAAGAAAAATGCCAAATTCTGTCAGAGTATGAAACCTTTTGGTATGAGATTTCTCTGTTAGATGATGTTTCCTACACTGATCTTATGCTGCCAGCAACTCAAATACCTTTTAATGTGATCTGGCTTTTAATGTGTAGCACTGCCTGTGTTCCATATGTTTACCATTATCCGTAGGCTCATCAGTCCCCTTTATTTTCAGTAGAGGCTGTTGTGGAAGGAGGCCAGATTGTGCAGCAACAGAGTTCCGGTAGTGAAATTAGCAACTGAACAATATTCCCAGAGAAGTAGTCCTGTTCGTTTCTGGCCATAAGCCTGCTTCTGACACAAAAAATGTCCATAGGAAAGAAATTGTCTGTGCAGGTATGTTTACAGAGCACATAATTTACATGTAATTTATGCATGTGCAACATAGCATATCATGCACACATTCACAGAGAACGCCTCATGTGCAGCTCAGATCTTCACCAGGTTGGGTAACCATTGCTGTTTCCATTTTACAGAGTAAGAAATCGAGGCACTGAGGTACAGGAGTGCCAAGTAACTTTCCAGAGTCCCACTGTTAGTCTGAGCCAAGCTAGAAGCAGAATGTGAGGCTGCAGTGTCCTGTCCCCAGTGGCAGTAATGGCCGGAGGTATTGCTGTTTCATTCCATCCGCTGCTCTTCTCCTGGTTTCCAAGCTGCAGTGCAGTGCCCCTGTAGCTTTGCCAGGACAGCTGTTTGTGGGGAAAGGCTGTGAAACATGTCAGGAAAATGGCTCTAGGAAAGAAACTTTCAATTTTTTTTTTACAGAAAAGAAGGCATTTTGCAAATCCAGACCCCTCACCTGATCTTGCATTGCTGCAAGAATCGTTTTGTCAGCACAATCTGAAAGCAGAGAGAGGCAACAGGCAAGAGAGGATGAACAGACAGGGAAGCCATAAGCCATCATTAGCACATCCATGGCCTATGCTATCCATACATGCTGATGACATCCATGTGGTACTCTGCAGAACAAGGCAGTAAACTATCATGTGCCTTTTACTTACTTCACTTCAAGTTCCCTGTCTGCTCTCTAACATACTCTTCCTGTACACCACTTTTTCTTAATGAATTATTACCAAAAAAGCCTAAACTACTCCTATTCCCTGAACATGGAATATTTATCCTCTGCTAACCCTATGTTTGGTCTTTGCATAAGCAATATTTAGACACAGAATGCTGGTACTTAGAGATAAGAGTTTTCTCAGCAGGAAAAAGTATCTGAGGCATAAATGGTAGTGCCTGGCTTTGCAGGAAAATGACACTGCTTAGATGCACAGAAGAGACAGTGTTTTTTCTCTTTAAGAAACTGATTGAAGGCCACTTTTAAACGGGTTACCCAGCTGTGAGCTTTAGTTCATTCATCCCTTCATTCCTTCCTCCCCAGGTGAACTGTAAACAACATTTGAGAGTAGCTGAGGCATGTGACTTTGCAGAGGAGGCAAGAAGAAAGCCCGGTAGATGGGCCCTATATCTTGGGACATGGTTGAAGGTGAGCTCAAGATACCAAATATCACTCACATTCCTTGACATCCCACTAATACAGCAGTGAGCAAGCCCAGAGTTGCTCTGCTCTCCATCTCCCTGCCACCCCCATGTTCCCCAACAGGCACATGGCCTCTACCACCTCCTGCAGCTCGGAAGTCCCCCAAAGGCTAAGGTACTTCCTGACCTCCAGTTACTTCAACAACTGGGGAAGGACTCTAGTATTAGCCTACTGTAATCTCTGTGCTTTAATCTACACTGTCATGACTTTTCTCAAGCAGAACAAAAATATATTATCTACCATCACCTTTTCAAAGATGTGGTTTGAGTCCTTTTGCTTCTTTTAATTTTCTTCATTGGCTGGATCTTTCTTTATTTCATTAAGATTGAATTTCCCAAAGTCTCCATCATATTCCTATATACTTTTATTATTTTATTAGCTTACCTGGGGAGCTAAACCCATAGTATTGTAGGGAAAGATGGTTTTAAGATGTGCTGGCTCCTCCTATGCTGGTCATTTGGAGCTTAGAGCAAGTACAGAGCAACCCTCTGCCAGCTTACATGGTTCTCCTTCTTTTTTGAGTAACACAGTTATCACATAGGCTTTTATTACTTTTTCTCCATGGCTCACCTGAGACAAGCCTATCTTCTGCCTCCCAGCAATGCAAGGAATGCTCCTCCTGCTTTTCTGCATTCATACTCAATAGTTCGACCTGGAGTTATGAACATAATGTTGACATTTCCCAGGAAATCAGAGTGAAGGATCATGACTGGTTCCATCTGGACTTGAAATCAAGGCAAATATTGAAGTTTTTTCTTAGGTGAGTACTGCCAAGTTGTCTGTTCTATCTGCCTTTCTTTTTTTTCTCCTTTCTAATGCAGAAATTGGGTAATTTAACTTTATTCATCAAACTTTCCAAACAAAGTTCCATTAAATGTATGTTCAGCACATATTTAACATGTAGAGAATATATACTTGGAGGTGTAAATATAGTTTTACATGTGTGTGTCAATATGATTGCATTTAAATACATAGCAGCTTGAATTATGATTTAATATAGGTCTGTGTATACAAGCCAGGATCTTGAAGTTCCTTGACAGGTGAAACCAAACAAAGAACATTCTCATCTTTCCTGTAAGGAAGGATGAGTGAAGGCTGCTTGCAGATACCAGAGAGAATAAATACTCTAAACAGAGTGCTCTAACAGCTCTCCAGATTTCCTGGTTTCATGTAGCTTTTAAGCATGAAAACACTGCAACCACAGCAAGATCCAGGACTGCAGAGCTGGTAGAAAAAGAGGATGCACGTGGGCCAATGGAATTCCCATTTCATTCCTTACCCGCAAGTTCACACCAATTATGCTGTCACTGTGTCATTTCATGTCCCCTCAAGAATATGAAATAAAACAGGCTGGAGCTGGGTGAAGAATGTGTGGAAATAGGAAATGAAGCAGAGAAGAGGTGTTTGTTATACTGTATCTGCCTTGGTCCTGCTCTATGTGCTTGAAGTCTGAGTGCTCCCACTGATGCAGAGGTTTCCCATCTACTCTGTCTTTTTAATCTATGCTTGTAGGCACAGCTGGGCACTCTCAGCTCCCCACCACCAAGAAGAAAAACCTGAAGAGAGAACTTTTCATCCTTCAGGATTCTAGAAAAAAAAATCCAGAATTAAGTAGAAAAAATAAAATGGATGGAAATCTTCAGTACCTGCTGTACTTGACCTGATCAAAGAAACTCTATTCAAATTAAGACAATAAGCAACATGGCAGAAATGTGACTTGATTTCTGAGTACGTTGGATGTGTCTCTACTTTTGTACACAGTGAAGAAGCCATGTGTGAATGACACCCTGTGAGCTGATCTGAACACTAACTTGATGCTCCAGCTGGCTCCAAATGCACTCAGCTGGGTGTGTTTGGTGGAAGTGTGACCTTTGGAGTATATCCACCCTCTTTCCCTTGCTCCAAGTGCTGCTGGTGTGTTTGCTCATATGTGCTTGTAGTTGTGGTGCTTATGTTAAACACAGGAAAAGTAACAGATTTTTTTTCTCCCTTTGTGGAGAAAATCTGAATTGCTGAATGCAGAGGATGAATTTGTTTTTCTTTTTATCTCCAGTTCCAGTGATGACAGCGGTGGTTTTGCCCATACTGGGCTGTATGTATACAGTACAGAACACAGCTGTGGTGGAGGGAGAGAACTTCTACTTAAAAGGGAGCAGATCCCTAGCACCCTTAGAGAGCTAGAGTTCCCAGGCATTGTAGCTACAAAACCAGGGCAATGCTGCTCTAAGGCTCTCCTTGGAGCCTTCTCTTCTCTGGGCTGGATGACCCCAGCTCTCTCAGCCTGTCTTCATAGCACAGGTGTTCCAGTCCTCTGATCATCCTCATGGCCACTCCTCTGGACTTCCTCCAACAGGTCCATATCCTTCTTATGCTCTTGCATCCCAGAGATGGATGGATTACCCAAAAGAGCAGAGTAGAGGTGAGAAACCCTCTCCCTCAGCCTGTTGGCCACACTTCTTTTGATGCAGCACAGGACATGTTTGGCTGTCTGGGCTGCAAGCACACATTATGGGCTTCTTACCAACTAAAACCCACAAGTCCTTCTCCTCAGGGCTGCTCTCAACGCATTCTCCACCCAGTCTGTGTTTGTGCTTGGGATTGCCCTCACCCAAATGCAGACCTTTCACTTGGCTCTATTGAACTTAATGATGTCCACTTAGACCCACCTCTCAATCCTCAGAGTCCAGGTCCCTCTGGATAACATCCCTTTCTTCCAGTCTGTTGTCTGCTCATTGTAGCTTGGTGTCATCAGCAAACCTGCTGAGGGTGCTCTCAGTCCCACTGTTCTTGTCACTGACAAAGGTGTTAAACGGCACCCACCCCAACACTGAACCTGAGGAATGTCACACATCTTTGCTGTCCACTTCCACATTCCACCTGTCTGGAGTGTTATAGACTTGAACCATGATTATATGATGAATATTTAATTTATATTCACCGTATATTTGGGAAAAGTGTTAGAAACTCAGAATAACTTTTAACTTATTGAAGACTTAAATAAGAGTGCCAGGAACTTGAAATATGACATAATGGTGGCTAAAGGGAAAATTCAAAGATTTGAGACATCTCATCACATAAAGTACTGCGATTTTAAGAAATGAATGGTCTGGGGAACTTTGCTTAGAAAATTGGATTTTGTAGGACCTAATTAGCTGGTTTTATTCTTTTGAACACAACCATTTCATTTTTTTCAATGAGGGCTTTGAAATCCCTTGTATGTTCTGGGACTTTTTATTTATCCAGAGAGGTTCATATGCTGGCATGAAGAGTTAGTTGCAATACAAATGGGCAAGTAAAATAGTACACACTAATAATGTAGAATGTAACCATCAGAGGGAAGTATTACTGGTTGCTCTGGCTTGAGCTTGTGCTAGCAGGAAAAAAACAAATACCGTAATTTTGAAAGGGCTGAAGTTGATGGATTCCATGGAGGGCATATGAAGAAGAATACGCAGTGGAGAGGCTGAAGGAAGACTTTTTCTCACACTGGAATAGCGTGAGACAAGTGTATATGTGAATGAGATGGCAAAGAAAAGCAATCTGATATGGCCAGACAGTGCCTGGCTGAGGATGATAAGAACAAACCGTATGTTGCACAGCTTTCAAAGCTGAACTAACTTAGAAACAAATCAGGAGGGGATGCATGCACCTCAGTAAAACGCTAGATCAGTTCTTGAGATTGTATTTTTTTAATGCAAGGAAGGAGGTAATAGAAGTTGCTATAATAAAGAGAAAATTATAAGATCTTGCATACTCTGAATGAGAGGACAATATGTGAGATGATGTAGAGAGAGAAATGAGTAGGAAGTGACAAGATTGGGGGGTGGGGGGGGAGGGGTGGAAATGACAGTGTCTAAACCAGAAAAAAATATTAGTATAGCCACAGTAATATGAAAAATAAGAGCTACAGTTTCTGTAGGGTCACTCAGTTTTAAGAATTTTTTCCCATATTTTTCAACATCAGAAATCTTATCCAAAGGCACCTTCAGAAAGCGCTGTAGAAGTAGCAGGATCCAACTACTTCTTGATGAAAGTGTAGGTTTTACTCTGAGTGTGACTTTGGGAACAGATGAAAGGATCTAAACTCAAATTGTAGTTTCAAGTTTTACCTGAAGACTGACAGAGTCTGGATCTGCACAAATTTTTGGGGAAGACTGTCCCACCTGGATACAGTGAAAAGAATGCAGCAGTTGTCATGTGCACAAAGAACATGGTAGCTGAAAGGGACAGGGAAAAGCTTTTCTGTGTGTCTACATCCCCTAATGAGGTCCTTCCTAGTCTTTCCTTGTAGTTCCCAGGTGGACAAATACTTCATGGCTGCCTGTAGCAAGAAATCCAAATTCTTAACTTCTATCCCTCATCCAAATACACTGAGTGACTTCAAGATCCTGGCTTTGTCAGTCCTCCTACATCTATTCCCAGCTTGATCCAGAAAATGCACCAGGTCCCCTCTGCTTACAGGACTCCTCCCTGTCCTGTAAATTCTATGCTCCCTCCCATGCTCCCCAGACATTCCCCTTTCTCAGCTCTCTCATGCACAACACATGCAGTTGCTGCTTTAGCTTGTTTCCCTGGCCCCTCCAAAACACAGAACTTTTCAGAGCCACGCCCTGACCTCATTATCACCCACACAGGTCGCCAGCACCTCCAGCCAGCACCCTGCCGTGCGGCACAGCCAGCCTCCTTCTGCCTCCCTCATAGATAATACCCCAAAATACAGCTCTGTCCAAGCCATCCTTTCAGTAAATAGTCCCCTGACCTCCAAGGGCAGAGAAGGAGGACATATCCAAAAGAAACACCCCAAACCCATGTTTGGGGTAGTCCCAAACTTTGATTAAAAAATGTCTCCTTCGATTCTTACTCATAACTTAACCATAGCTCTCTTCTTTCTATAAAACTTAAGGAGAAGAAACCACGTAAGAATTCACCATTTTCTCATTAGTGCTCCAGTCCATTCAGACAGTTGCATGTGTCTTGCTCAAAGACTGATGCAAGAAATTGCTGCAAGCAGAGACCACCATCAGTCAGGAGGTCCCTGTGCTGTGGAGACATGACTAGGCAGGACATGTTCAAATGTTCTGGTAGGAGAACCAGTACCACAAAGAAGAGAAAAAGACAAGATTTGTCTAGAAATCCTACCAGTCTGATAGAAATGAAAATCCTTTCTTCACCCAGTGCACAGAGGAGCCCAACTCTGTGACCTAAACAGCCAAGCTTTACCCAAATGCTTGCTACCATCGTTGCATGCTGATCTGTCCTGCCCCTGCGCGTCCCTTGCTAGCTTTGAATTCTGTGCTAACCAAATATTTACCTGGGTTCCAAAAAACCTTACCTAAGCTCAGTCCTGGAGCTATCTGGTTGAGGCTAACTCAGGTTGATAAAGACAAGGTCAATACAAGGAAAGGCAAGACCCCAAACTTCTTCAGAGCATAAACAAAATTACAACATTCCAAGTTTTCATCCAGATCATAACCTATCAGGCAATTTTTGATGGCTGCTGCTCAGAAACATAAGATTCATTTAATTAATTAGATTCATTGTCTTAATGAAGAAAGGCGAATATGAGACTCCTTCCCCTCCTCACAGAGACAAAGAATGGCATAACCAGAGGAACCCACCAGCTCCCAGAGTTCAAGACCATCAAGATCAGGATCATGCAAACCAGCTTCCTCCTTCTCTTTGCGAACCTAGGCCCAACTCATTTTGCTGCCAGAGGGTCAGATAGTCATGTTTTTCAGAAACATACCTAAGCCTACTGAAGTCTGTAGTCTTCTATGGTAAAGCACTCCCTTGTTTAATTACCATAAACAGCTAAGAAATTGCTTCTTTTTCGGAATAGGTTGACTTTATCTCCTTGCTCCTGACTGTTGTTACCCTTTCATCAGCAAGTCTGGAAGTCCATTGTCCCAGAGGATTGTAGCTTTTATGGTAATTTACAGATCAAACCCCAGTCTGATGTAGCTAGCACCGGAGTCACTATTTTCTCAAAATTAGGACTGTGCCATCAGACGGCTGGTGGAAGCTGGTGGGAAGCCACCAAAGGTATTTGAATATAGAATGATGTGTAAATGGTGGCCTGAGCCACAGAGATGGGATATATCTCTTTTCTGTGCCAGCTGCAGCCCGTGTATCATCTGTGCATTTAGTTCAATGTCACCTCGCCTGGTCCTGCCTCGTGGTCAGAGCCTTGCCTGCTTCCAGCTAGCCCTGGCAACGGCTACAGGCAACCAGTACTGCCCAGTAGGCTGGGCAACCGAGCCGATCCCGTGGGCTCTTGTCTGCCCAGCCGCTTGGTGTGAGTCGTGACGAAGGTAAGGATAAGAAGGAGGACTCTGCTGAGGGGTTGCCACTGAAGTTTATTGAAGCTTCCGGGGAAAAAACCTCACTCCAGCGAGCCTGCCTAAACAGAGCCAAGACTGCCCTGTGACAGCTCCTTTTACCCGGGGGAGGAGTGAGGGGAGGTGACAGGGAAGGAACCAATGAGGGAAGTCCAGGGAGTGGCTGCCAGGATGATTGACTCCTCCAGAAGCCAATCCCCGTGGGGGAGGATGGACCTCCTCGGATCCCGGCCTATCACTTGACACCCTCCTAGGAACTTTCTAGAAGCAGGGAGAGGCCTCGAGGAGATGGACAGGTTCTCGGGGGTAGGGAGTAAAGGATTGACAGGTAACTGAAACTGGGTAAACAACCAGGGTAAAAACCAACTGGGGTTTGAACAGGAGTACATGAAATGAACCAATAAGCAGTATGAACATTTAACAAATAGAATTAAACACACCACTACAGTTCAAGACACATAAACCACAGTAAATGATCTTGGGAGAATGGGGCTGAACGTGAAGGGAGTACAGGCTCCCACCTGGGAGGATGAGATTATCCCTAGAAAGCAGGGGTTAACACTGACACTGCTCAGTCCAGGTCCAGAGCATCCAAAGAGTTCAAAACGGTTCAGACTCAGCTTCAATCCATCATTTCTCCTCCCGAAAGATGTCTGTGTGTGTTCATCCCTGTGAGAGTGGACAACTCCCTCTCATTAGGGTAGGCAGACCCTAAGGTTTGCCCACAGGACGATGGGGTGGAGTGCAGAGTCAAACCTTGGCTCCCCAAACCCCGCACTAGTTCCTTCAGGAAGAACTTTCTTCCTCAATGTCAGCAAGCTGAGCTGAATAAAAAGCATGACTGTCCCTAAATGTGAGGGCAGGAATTGAAATGCAAAGGGTAATAGGGCAGAGAGAGGTTTGGTGAGATTTCAGAACTGAGATGGTAAAAAAGGGCACATGACCATTTAACAGTATTAGGGAATAACAAGTAAAAGAAAATTCATCCACAGAGAGACCCCCCCAGGGACATCAACAGAATGAGAGAGGAAGGAAGAAACCACAAAATAGCCTGAAGGCTGGGGGTGACTGCTGACTGTTGAGCTCTCTCAATAGCCTCTGAGCTAGGCTCCTATGCACAGATTGTAGTTTTTATTTCCAAGGTCTTTTTCACTTCTAAACTCTCATGGTTTTCCCATGAATCCAAATAATGAAAAAGGGACTTGGTCCCTCTCTAGATGCAGGTGTATTGATTGTCGTGACGAAAAATCAGTTCCTAAGTCCAAAAACCATTTTTCTTGGCAAGGATGTGAGCAAAGGAACAATGACTCCAAAATGTCTGGGATACCAAAAGCTTTCTGAGAAACAGATTAACAAAAACTTCAGTAGAAAAGAATTTTTAAAAACCCTCCTAGTAAACTAGATAATATAGAGAAAATATTTACTCTAGGAACTTATATTAATAAGCAGGAGATGTTTAGAATATGATCACATGAGGAACTTACTATCTGTAAGACATGAGTGCTGAGGGATGTGAGAAGATTAGCAAGGAAGCTTATTGTAGTACATGTAATCTAATTTTTATTTGAATTAAAATTGGGAGGTATGGGAAAATTAAAGAAAAACAAAAGGCACAAATACAGTACTCTGCATCCAAAATGAAAGAATTACTTTGGCTATCATTGTCCCAGGGGAAAACGTTGTAAATGGCTATAGATAATGGACTCCTGAGCAATACCAGAGCTCATTGTACACAACAACATACGCTAGATATGCTTGACCATTAGAGGAAAGAAAAGTAGGAGCAATCATACTTGGAAATATGTGTTTGGCCCCCAAGTTTGCGAAGTAATAAAGCTGTCTCAGGCATGTCTAGTTCTCATGGAATCTGAGGACTTGACAAAGAGCAGCTGATAAAGAAACAGCAAAGTATAGAATGTAAGGAAAGTGTCTAAGTGTTCAAATCAAAAGAACTAAATACTCTAGCTTAGCTTATTTTTACAGTTTATGTGTACATTCACAGCACGCAAGGAAAGAAGAAGTGCCAAGTAGTACAGTTTAGCATCAACTGCAATGAACATGAAGGTCCTACAATGAATGATGATAAGCCCAGACCTGTTAAATATTTTTCTTCATGATTTAGGGGAGTGAGATACAAATATTTTATAAGAAAGGACTGAAAAGGTTATGACTGCATGAGGCTCTCTGCAGTATGGATGTAAAGAAAACAGGAGAAGAGAGCAGATGTTTGGAGGTCAAGGAAATTTCTGGGAATCAGATATCTCTAGAGGTAGCCACCAGGCAAGGAAAACTGAGCTCCTGTTAATGACCTCCAAACATCTGCTCTGCTCCCTCCCCTCTTTAGTTTCTACTATGATTTGGAGGATGTCTTATACAACCATGATTTGTCGCAGACAGGTTAGGGGGTTTGGCTGACTTCCAGTCTCTGTTTGAAGTGGATGTTTCTGCTATGAAGTTTTTGCTGTATCCTTTGCAAGTGATTATCAATATTCAGTCTCATCTTTCTTGAAATAATACTGAATTGTGCTCCTGCCTTTCTTCCTTTCTTCTTATATTGTGACATTTTTTTCTAAAAAGCTTTTCATAATGTGTTGATCTGGTCAATCTCTAGTTCTGAGATGGCAGATTTGCTTTTACAAGGTAGACAAGTCATCTGGCCCAAAGTTTGTTTCATGACATTGACCACGAAAACAAACTAGAAGTTACCTCCAAGTGTTCTCTTGTACTGGTCAGTCACCTGAATGTTATGAAGCTTTACACTATGATCTTCTATGAGGCTCAGTGTCTGCAACCAATTAGGTGCCTGCTCTATCTTTGCTGCAGGAAAAAGGAAAAGAAAACCCTTCTATTTTGTCAAAGTGTAAAATTAAATTTTGTACTGGTGGAGATGAGGAAACCAGTGGAAGGGAGGTGGTTTTCCTTTAGTGGGTTAGTAAAACCTCAATGGTCAAGGAATTGGCTCTGTGAGATTGGAAGAGCTTGTTTGAATACAATGTTCCCAGGCTGGCTGGGAATGGGCAGGCAGCTTTAGTAAACTCATCTGGTTCTTTTGCAAGCTAAGAATTCCTCACCTCCACCCATCACTTTTATATATATAAAAAAAGAAAACAAATCATTAGCCATGTCTGGTTTTAGCATATATTAGACTTTATATGACTATATGAATAGGAAACTACATAGCAGTCAGATGGAGAAGATGAGATGTGAGGAGAATATAAAAATAAGGAAACAGGGAAGTAAAAAGCAGCAAGGAACAGCTCTTTAGTAGAGACAGTTACAGTAAACAGTTCATTTCATGGGAGTAGAGCTAAATAAACTTGATTTTCCCAAAAGCTTTGTCCTGTGCACCTTAACAGCTTTTCTAGCATCCTCAACTTCCTACTGTCCTCTACCATTCCATAAATAGCCCTTCCATACCTACCTGGTGTTTTGGTATTTTGGCTGGTCCAGTGCTGACAGATCAGGCATCACGTGGCTACCACAGGCTGATCTCTGCTTACATATTTCTTGGTGGAGGTACTAAACAAGATCTCCCTCTTCTGTTTAGAAAGGTACATCTTCAATGGTTTAAGGCACTTTGTAACTCTGAGGCATTCAAACATCTCTTGAACTCCTCTAAAACTGGACTGGTCTTTTAGGAGGACTGATGGATGTGGAGATTCTGTCAATTGGCCGACACAGGTAGATGCTGAGCATAGCGTGTAGGTAGGTATGACATGCCAACACAAGAATATCTTAGGCAGTTCATCTAAATATGATGTTCAGTGTGATAATATATGCAGACAGAATTAGAGGAAACAGAAAAGAAGACATCTAGAACCAAATCTTCAGGAAACAAATTGCATTTGCCTTGTTAGAGATCAGCTAACAGCCAACAGAAGAGGACTAACTACTTCTCATGAGAAAATGAAATAAAAGACTCATCTAATTCAATTAATAATAGCCTATTTAAAACCAGAAGCTTACAAATTCAGTTCCGCAAAAAATGGAAGTTGTATAAAAAGCTGATAGCAAAGCTGATGTTAAATGTGTGCTATAAACTGCCATATAGCAAAGGGCTGATATTTAGGAGGACTTGGAAGGTAAAATGTGAAGAACTTTGAATAGATGGAGGAACAGAGAGGGGACAACAACACTGGAAAAAAGCATGGAAACATTTTGCTGAAGGATTAGGGCTTTGGCTGCCTTTTTTACAGCAGCAGGTGCACAGGGAAGATGCACTGAAGTTCTGCAGGACTTCACAGGTCCCAATTTTTTAACATCCAATTTAAAACACTTCTAAATGTCATTATAAAGTTGGCATACAGCTCATACTTAGCAAAAGAGTTGAAGTGCAGGAATTTAAGGCAGTTGAAAGATTTCTGTCTGTCTCCTTAAAATTGCACTTGCCCAAGCAAAATCTTGCTCCCAGTTTTGCTGCCACAATTGAATTCTGCTTAAAGCAGTCTCTGTGACTTTGCTTGGAAGAAAGTTCCTTTGCAACCAGAAACTGCGGGAAGTTCACCACAGTGTAATGCTCCACAGAGTTTTGTTTCCTCATGCAAGTCCTTGAAAAGGAAAACTGTCTGAATTTTTGTATTTTAGGAGAAATTTATTGATTTGAATGTATGTGTATTTGAATGGGTCTTTGAAAAACATCATCTCTTAGCAGTGTTTTCTTAGGCAACATGGATTTTTGGACTGTTTTCAAACTGGATTTGAATGTTTCCAGGTTATAACCTCAGTGAACAGATAACCTTGAAGAGAGCACTTTTGCAGGAAGTTGGTATGGGAGTCCCTCACTAGAGGCTGGCCATTCCATTTACTAGAGGAACTTGCTTGGACCAGACAATTATGAAGCCCATTATTAAAATGTGCAATAGTTTTGCTGAGAAAGGGACACTGTTCTATAAAATGCTGTCATTCACTACAAGGTGTTTAGAAAATATGGCACTGAAGGCACTAGGCAGTGTTGGGTTAAATAAAACCTATAAAACATTATGAAAGCCAAAGGATTGTTTCTGAGAAAGAGATTCAGATCTCCTTGGCACTGGATCAGTCACCTTTCAATAAAATGCTTTAGGTGAAATATCATGTATAGATTTGTTAAGAGAAGTGCCAAATTTGATAGGCTTGAAGGCTAGTAGTATGGCAAATCTCCTCTCCATCATTAACAATTCCAGGTCTTGCCAGAAATAACTGCTGTGCAAAGGGAGAACACTCTTCGATATGTTAAAATTAGCTAGAATAGAGTGTCTCCTAATCAAATTTTGTCCTGATTTGCCAAATGATGTATAGTTGTTTGTGTTGTAGATAACGCTCCAGTGGGGACTGTGCTAAAATCCCTGAAAACTCATATTATGCAAGACCTCTGGCTGAACTTTAACTCTATCCTTAGAAGTGAGAGGTTGGTGCTATAAGCCACTCAGATCTCCATTAAATACTTTAAATTTAATTGTACACTTAGCTGACAAAGACCAGCTTAGATTAAATGAACAATAAATTCCCACCTCTACAAAATGAACACAATGACATTTCAGAATAGCATAAGCTGCATTTGAGGCCACCCTCAGAGGTAATGATGGCAGAAAAGGGACAAAGTGATCATCTAAGCATTGGTAGGATTCTAGTATTCTTTGCCTTTGCCTGCAACAGATGTTTCCCTGAGTTGGTCAGTTGTATCATAAAAGCTACAAAATAAAGACAGAAGGCTTAACAAATAATTGGCACAGACCCAACCCTTATATCAGCTTCAAGTAGTATGAGAAATTATCCTGCTTTGAGGGCAACTATAAGCAAAATCTATTCAGATGGAGTGTACCTATTGAGTTTTGGCTGATTGCTGTTTGAACTCCCCCTGCTTACAAGTACATTAGGGAGTATAAATTAAAAAAAAAAAAAAAAAAAAATTGCTCAGCATTGCTAAGGACTCTGCATGTATTTATCCTGTGGAAATGTTTGAAGTTATAACCAACATATGAGGTTTTAATTTCTTTCCTTTTTTAATATCCCCTACTGGAAAATTCTGAATTTTGTGCATCCACACATAGCACTTGTAGTGCCATTCCAAACCTCTGCAATTCTCTATAACGGAGTCAGAGGCTGGAGCAAACATCTCCAGAGCTGAATGTTTGTACAAAACACCCTTTATCTTATTTGTTCATTTCTGATATTTACAAAGCCCGTTTTACTGTGCTTGTGTTCAGTCCTGGCTCATTTCTATTCTCAGACTGAAAAAAGCAGACTCTTCAGATTAGAAATTTCAGATTCCTAAAATGGAGATCTATATGAACGGTTTCACAGTTGGATCTAAGCTGACTTGTGCTGATTTCCTCCAGATGTCTGGTCATCTGGAGAAGGAGAAATATCAAAGGTCTCCCATGCATTTCAATTTTTCTTCTGCTAAAAGAGGCCCTAGTACCCAGTAATGCTGCCATTGTTGGCACTGTTTCAGGGCAAGCCCTTTTGCTGTGTGATGGAGTTATTCCTTCAAGGAGCTCACTGATCTCATAGTTTTAAATTATAAAGGTGACCTGGGGCTTAATGCCATGCCCATGTTCAACCCTCCACACATCCCACACTCAAGATGATGCCATTTTTATAACATATTTGCATACAGCAAGCACCCCCTGAGGCCCCTCACCATGGTCACACCAGGGAAGAGTCTTCAGACAGACAGAAAAAGAATGAACATTTGAATATCCACCCCACTATTAGAGAACCCCTATTAAACCTTCTGAGTGTCCATATCATGATTTTTTTCTCTGAATGAGAGTCATCAGTCTTCAAAATTGGGATTTAACACAATAGCAGTGGAGAGCTTTTAGGTCCTGAAGAAAGCAGCTGCTCTCTCCTGCAACAATATAAGCATCTCAAGGGCTTCCTTCTTGTGAACTGATCTCTATTCACTATTGCTTTTGTTCTTAACTATTTGATATAGCATTTGCTGTTAGATTTTACTATTGATATTTTGCTTTTATTTTAAAGTGTCCAAGAACCATTAAGACAACTGCACTTTTCCAGGTCAATACAGCTACCAAAAGAGTAGATAAAATAGCCCTTGTTCTCAAGAGATCCTGCTGTGGAAGAAGTTTACTAGGGGAGGTGAAAGCTAAACCTCCATTTAGCCACCTGTCACCTTTAGAACATGTGCAAGGTTTCTTCTCTTTCAAAACCTGAACATATGAAACTTCAAGTGCGTAGAACAAGAGAACAGAGGTCAGTGACAGGCAATAGTCAATTGAAATTTCAGTCAAGACCCGTACCTGCAGCAAAGGAAGAAAAATACACCGTGAGACATATTAGTCACTGTCCTTTCATACCAGAAGACTTTGAGAGGCTACAGAGGTGGATGATGAAAGCTTCAGAGCAGATAAATGGAGAAATGGCACAAAAACAGGGTGATGGTGAATACAACAGTTGCTAACACCTCCATATAATTCTGTTCTGTAATTCAACAGGGTCATGGATGATAAGGCCTGAAAAAGTTGTTTTATCCACAGGTTCCAGGTTCTTCTGCATAACATCTGAACAGAGAGATTCAAATTCAGCCCTGACATAAGTGACTGAAGTGACTGGGTGGGTCAGCAATGTGGCTTCTACAAATTCATCAGAGATTTCTTGTTACCACAGCTAAAGGATTGCAAGATTAAACCAAGTTTATGAGTTGCACCTGGAGTGTGGGTTAAGAATCCTCACTGTGGGTTCAAAGGTATGTGGCAAGACTGGCTACAGATTGGTAACCAAGGCCACCACCAGTCATTCCTGCTCTAAGTCAGTTCCTACTGATCAGGTTTGGGAAATCAAAGATAGTGGTGTGGGGTACAGTGGCCATGCTAGTGTCCTGTTGGCCACAGAAAACAAGGGTACAGGTTCCAGCCTGACCTGTCAAGACAGGCAGTCTCAGATGGTTCCTGAATTCTGAGTAGGTGAAACTGATTTCCAACATTTCCAAAATGCCTTACATACCAGGTGTGTGATCTGCTACAACTGCATCATATTTATAAGAGCATCAATGCAAAATATTTTTAATGCTACACCATCAAAGAGTTCTAGCTGTTCTCAAACTCAAAGAATTTTTATTTATGCCCTGAAATAAACAAGAAAATATTTTAAAGGGTATGTTAAATATAAACTTTATCATCACCTTTTGATTATTGCATTGTTCCATGAGTATATAATATTGAGTATATTACTTTCCTACAAATTCCTGGAGAAGGAGGAGTTAATGCATCATGGAAAATAACTTTGTGTGAAAGACATTTTATGAATCTGTCTCTAAAATTCTCTCTCTAGTTTTAAAATTACTATCACAGCCAGATTGTGCATCAAAAAGATCCTACTTAGCAGAATATATGATCTCAAAAATGAATATCTGTTAGATTGTTCATACAGAGTGCTTTGAGAAATAATTTCTCACAGATGGAAAGCTATAAAAACAGTGTTCTGCTATCTCGTAGTTTGAACCACAATCTCAGAACATATGAAATATCGATATTGAATCAAGCTGTACCTGGTTCCGCTTGAATGAGTTCTTCCAAGTTCTTGACCTCTATTCTAGCACTGTTGCATTTTAAGCTGGAGTCCAATGAAAAGAAAAAACCCCCAAACCTGTAAAAAAACACATACAAAAAAATGCCCATCCTCAACCTTTTATCCATGAGTAGAGGTTAATCAGGAATGACATACTGTTTTCTAATGAGCCTATTTGATATTATATGCTGCTTTTGAAGAGTGTAGTTATAATAAAGAAATGACATTAACAGATCACACACATGAACATTTACTTGGTGTGAAGTGTTTTCACTCCCTACAGAATAGATATGTCTTGACAAAGAGAGAGGTTATAGAGAGCACTGCTGACATTTTTAGATGATGGAATAATGAAAATAAATGTTCGTTACTGTTGACTTTTTCTGGAGATGATTCTCTATTGACAGAAATATTCTCAGTGAAAAATTCTAACATCATCAGTAGAGAAGTCGGTCTGTGAATAGCGAATTTTTCTCTTAGGGTCTTCTCTCTTCATTCAGCAGTTCAGTCCTGGCACAGTTTTCAGAGCGTACTGCAAGGATGCTTTCAAGCACATTGCCTTTAAATCACTACTTAGGCCACACCAAAAGTACCAGGACAACCATTTCCTGGAAAGTTTCAGTGCTCTCTCCAGGTGTTCCTAACTTTCTTAATAACAGTAATTCACAGTGTCAGGGTCCCATTAGTTACCAGATGGATCATTTAACCACTGGCAGAAGGTATCCAGCATCTGCCCCACTGGTCTGTGTTTCCTGATCAGAGTCTGCTGTCTTTTGATCTTGAGCTGCAGTTTGACTGTGACTTCTTGTGAACAACAGCACAAATGCTGATACCTAATACCTCAAAGTCCACTCCTAAGCTAACAGAGACCCTGGACAAACAGCTGGAGAAACAGAGCATCAGTGGTCAGAAAATTCTCCTCTTTAGCACAGACCTTACTCAGAGTCATGATACCCTGTTTTGTTTTTTGGGTTTTGTTTGTTTGTTTGTTCGGTTTTTTTGTTTTTGTTTTTTGGGGTTTTTTGTTTGTTTTCTGTTTGTTTGGTGGTGGTGGTTTTGTTTTGTTTTGTTTTGTTTTGTTTTGTTTTGTTTTGTTTTGTTTTGTTTTGTTTTGTTTTGTTTTGTAGATACCTCATGTGGAGTAACTTGTCCCAGACAGGCTCTTATTTAGTTCAATTCGGTATAGCACAACAGACCATTTGCAGGTATATTACTTTTATTTTCCATACCTTTCATTTCAACATATTTATTATCCTTTGCCTAATAAATCTTTTATCAAGTTATAGAGAAAGCTTGGATTGATTAAAAAAGTATCTGTGGCAGATTTTACAGCTGAAGATCTCCAAAGTGCTCTTTTATCACTACTGGGTTTTCCATATAATGGCTAATACTGGTTGGTCCCTTTGTGCAGCCCAGGGGCTAGCTGAAGTGTGTCCTCTGAGGGCATTCCGACTGCTTCTCCCAGGACAGCCAGCCCTTGCCCCGTTCAGGACTCATCAACTTGAACAGTGCTCGCAAAACCTGGTGCTAAAACTGATGATAAATGCTGTTCCTCAGGAAGCACATGTTTGAGAGATGATGTGCCTGCAGATCTCCAGAATGGCAGAAGAGGTGAGAGTTTCATGTCCATGTGGCTCATTTTGGGTTGAGGGCCCTTAGGAGCTAAATCAGGCCACCTTTCTATGCAGGAGGTGGTCATTAGAGCTGGCAGGAGGCTCCAGAGCACAGCCTACAGACTAGCCTAAACCCTGCTGAGAGCAAGCCCAGGGATCTCCTCTGGGCCTAAATTCAGTGTCTAAAATCAGACAGGTTAGTCATTTCAAGGAAAAGATTAGAGGTGCCATTCAGATGTGGGATGGGTCTCATCTTGAAGGTCAGCTGGAAGTTGTACACTACTCTGAAAGGACCCAGAAATTCAGCTAAAACAGAAAACCTCTTCCTGCCAGAATCCTTATATCCATGGTGATGAGCATATTCCCTGAAAAAAATTAGTCTGGGGCCTGTGGACTAAAAAGATTGCCTACTGCTGGATGAGAGGTACAGCTGAGGTACATCATGCAAGGTGTGAAGTCAAACTTCCCCAGTGCTCAGCCCTCAAGCAATGTTCTGTAAGATGCACTCAGCTTTTCACTGCAGAAGAGAGGCAGTAGCTTTTTAAAAAAGCTTATTGAAAAAGAATTTGGCTCTCACAGGAGGTCAGCAGGGTTGAGCTACTTTAGATCTACATTAGCATGTTTCCTCTGTGTCCAGCCAGACATCACTGATGCATCACAGCTTTGAACTTTAAAGGAAGCTGAATGGCTTCTGCTACAACTTGCCCAGGGACCTCAAGGAGCCCTAAAATCCAATTCTGGATCTGCCAAGGGAGCCGAGGACATGCCCTGGGAGCCCAGAGCAGCTTTTGGCTCCCAGAAGAGGATGTGAAATCCAGGCTCACCAGGCTGTCTGGAAACAGAGCTGTCTGGAAAAGTGTTAAGAAAGGGCCTTAAAACCTGCCCACTGCAGCAGGTTTAGATTAAAACAGGTATGTTGCAAGCAAACCTAAACCCACTCAAATGGCTGGAGACCCAGCTCTTGCTCAGCTTGCAGGGATTAAGTGCCTCACACTGACCAACTTCTCACTAGCAGCCAGCCCCCGTGCTGCTCAACTCCCATCTCAACTCTAGATCCCACCTTTTTTCAAGACTCCCTTTTTCAGCAGGTGGTAGCCATTTGCTCTGCAAAGCAAAATCTGTGTTGAACCTGCTAACTGATGGCTGATACAGAGCTGTAGGTAGTCCTCTTTTTTATGTTCGTGTGCGTGGATATGGGAGCATCAGTGCACCCAGCTGACCTTGTGGGGCAGGGCTTGCATAGCACCTTTATCCCCTTGCGCATTAAAAATTGTCCTGTGCAGACATTTCCACACATTTCTTGTGAACACTTTGCTTTTGTTCTTTCTTGGTTTGTTTCCCTTAATCTAAAAGAAATTACTCAAACTGAGAACACATTGTTGCTCTTTGAGTGTAGAAAAACATAACATAGCAACTTGTCTTAGCTTTCTAATAGTTTCACGATGTGCTTTTAAACAATGTCAAACTTGTTCAAGGCTTGTGACATTTGAAGTTGGCAAGTAAATCAACGTTTGGTTTTTTTCCCAAAAGCAAAACTTTTTAGAAATAAAATGGTTGCATTTATTTCAAAAGAAAATATTCATCCTTGTTTTTTCTGGTTTGGGGTGTTTTTTTAGACACAAAGTGCTGTGTAGGCAGGATTATTTTTATTTTGTATGTATGTTGCAGTGCTCAACATTTTAATTGCCACTTCCTCAATAAAACTATTGGAAATCTTCCATCTTGCCATTAGCACTTACAAAATAACTGTTAACAATATGTTATCCAGACACAGAAACTTTATAATTAACATTGGACTAGTCTTCAAAGTCTAGTGACTAAAATATATCCTATAAAATTACTGGACTTCATTCAATGCTATTCTGCTGGTTTAATGTTCAATAAATGTGTTGAGGGGAGATATTTGGCAACATGCATTAGTCTCTCTGGCAGAGAGAATGACTACAATGGGGTTTGCTCTCTGCTCTATGGCAAGAGCACCAAGGCTCTACTGGGCTGCCGCACAAACACTGAAAGGTTGCTGCTGGTGTGAAATAACATCGCTCCCAGACACACTGCTGTGCAATCCTTCACTGCAACGCTCCTCCCTTGTCAACTGACAAGCAATTGGACAGTTTTCACATGAACAATAAAACACAACAGGCAGTGTATTTCTGGGCCACTAGAGCACAACTGGGGTAGTGTCAGAAGGCTGAAGGCCAAGCATCTCAACTACGGGGGAAATACAAGATTGGCTCTGAAGCGTCTTAATGCTCTCCCTAAATGGAATTTCTACAGTACATTAAATAAGGACAAATGCTTAGTCCTGTGCCTTTAACACAGACATGGACATGACATCACTGGCAGCTAATTAAGACTTATTCCAGCCAGGATTGTGCTGCAGCCATAGCAGGCCATTGCACTGGTAAGGAGTTTGGAGGACAGGATGAAAAGGATTGGAACACACTTTTATTTAGATTAAGCTATGAAAAGGGCATGATAATGGATTAAAACCCACATAATTTTGCAGGATCAAAGTCATTTAAAGCAGTACCTCCACATAATCTGATCATATGAAGTTCTTTGCCCATGGGAAATATAAGAAAAAAACCTCTCTGTCTAGTTTCTGAGGTAAACAAGACTAATGGACCAACAGACATGTGGATAGAGTTCTGAGAGTTATTTTTACTAGGATAGAGCTCTTAGTCCAGCCAACTAGCACTCTAGCTGCTCGTGGGGTGAAGGGGTCACTGTCCCAATACACTTTCAGTTCTTTCTAGGTATGAAATACTTCACACGCAAGGTGATATCCATGCCAGGAGGTGCTGTAAGGCAAGAGTCAGGCTGTACAGGGTTCCTGCCTAGCAAGAAAAGTTGATAAGTCAGAAGCAAAATTCTTGGCCTTAAAGCCGTTGGACTCCACAGGACACTGAGGAAAGGAGGGGTGTGAATGAGACATGTACAGCTCTCCCACCCCTGCAGTTTTTGCCCTGGGTGGACCCAAATATATAAAGAAAAAAGTGCACAAATATGCACTATAAATATTAATACAGTTTTTCTGTATCCAAAAGGCAAAATTTACTGTTTTTCCAGATCACTTTACTAACCTTTTACAGATTTTTAGCAGACAATATGAAAAAATATGACTGCAACATCTGGGCAGATTTTCCTTCAGAAAATAAGCTTTAGTTGGAACTGTTTTCTTATACTGTCCCTGTTCTCTGCTCACAGGTCATCTAGTGAGGCCACAGGTCAGAGTAAAGGCTTCAGTGGAAGAACAGCACCAGGGAAGGGCTTTCATCTTTCATGCTTGTTGCACACATGAACATTTCCTTTCTTTCAGCAATTTGGACGCCTGGTCAGGCCAGTTATTTTCAAATTGTTTATCATTGTCTGAACAGGTTTGGTCTCTTTGCAAAGCATAATTTTTCAGATCTGTCACAAGCAAGAACAGACATCTGAGCAAGAGGCTGGGTTCCTGAGAGAAATTGTTTGGCCTCAGAAATACCCCCTAGGACACAGTGGAAGCTCCTGTCATCTGGATATTTCTCTACACTGAATCAGTGAACTCCTGTTCAATCATCTACTTATACTATAATCCAATAATACACTTGTGAAATTAAGTTCCTGCTCATTGTGAGGGTGGCTGAGTTGTGCTAGTATAACACCACTGTGTATCACAACAGTCAGGTTTGAGATGAAAAACACTGATGATTTTTAAAGGGAAAAAATCCTTTGTTTACTCAGTGTCAAGCAGTCAGACTGAAGAGAGAAAACTTCTTTAGGAGGGTGCCATCATTTTTGTGCCTTTTTTTTTTTTTTTTTTTTTTTTTTTTTTTTTTTTTTTTTGCATCATCACACAGTTATCACTCACAAGGTCAGAGAAAAGGTACCTATAAAGGACACTAAGATGTTATCTAGCTGATCCACCTCCAACATGGTAGAGCATGTAACTACATGTTCAGCATTCCTACTGTTTGCTTTTCTAACCTGATTTTTGGTCCCTTTTATAATTTGGCTTCACAGTTTCCCTAGACAATTTATTTCAATGGTTGGTTACTTATTACAATAGTAACAATATTCTTACTCTTCTGCTACCGAAGAGAATTATTCCTTGTTTAAATTACCTCCTTTTTTATGCACAAAGGGCAAAGAAATTTTTTTCATTCTTCTTGCTGCTACCCTCATATATCTGAAGGCTATTTTCACAATTCCTTTTGATTCTTCTGCAGACTAAACCATCCCTTCAGCCATTATTTGTAAGATGTGGTTTTAGACCTTTGCCCACTGTTGGTGTCCTCCTCCTCTGGTGCCCACCATGTCTTTTTTGGTATGCAACCCCCAGGGTTTACACACTGAATAGAAGGAATATGACTTATGTCTTACATGATATCCTTGTCATCTGTCTTCTTCTAACATCTGGGATTAGGAGGCAGAGAGATGTGAATCATTCACACTCTGACCAGGGTAGGTATTGTAAGACAAAACATTTCTGTGATCTTTATCCAATAAAACCATTTTCATCTTGAACTCCATTTATTTTCCTGAACATTTGCCTGAATACACACAGAAGGTGAATGCAACTGAGGACACAAAGGCAGCTGTAACAAATTCAGACAGATATCCCTAAAAGAAGTGTAAATGTCATCTCATCCTGAGTTAATATAAGTACTCTTCTTTAGGATGATGCAAGATTATAAATTATTCTGCAAGTCTGAGAAGATAAAATGGCATATATCCATCAAACTGCTAGTAGATGTGCTCCATGTTGTAGTTTCCATGTTTTAAGAAAAATGAACTAATGCTTATAAAGAATACATGATGTCTTCTTATGCTCTAAACAAGAAGGGAAAATACACACACACACACACACACAAACCAACAAAACAAAACAAAACAAAACAAAACAAAACAAAAAAAACCCCCGAAAACATAACAAACAAACAAAAACAGTGAACTATCATCCACAAGCTGGTCCTCCTTCTGATTTGGACCTGACAACGGGGTTTTGACCTGACAGTTCATTTATTTTTTTTTCCCAATGATATTTGTCAGCCTAATAAAAGAGATGGCCTCTCTCCTTGGGTCTTCTTTTGCTGGTGGTTATCACTGTGATATTTGCCACCACAAGCCTCTAGGAATTTATGAATCATTCTGTATCTCTCCCTCTCAAAAAGACAGAAGGGAAAAGGTCAGATGAAGCCCTATCCCACTGCAGGTCCATACTCCTGTGCAAAACAGCAGTGTCAGGGATTCCTGCATTAGCCTCAGATGAGCTGATGGGTTGATACAACAGGATGCAGTGCCATGAAGAAATGTGACCTTGTGTCCCAAAGCCATGAGACCACCAGAATCAGTGCTGCACTGATGCAGTGACACCAGGGCTGGTTTTGGAGGCTCTCCTAGTGCTCCCTGTGCTCTAGTGCAGCTACCAGACTTCAGCTCCTTGGGTGCATGGTGGCTTTGGAAAATATAATCTCCATTCACAAGTGGGAGAAAATCACCAGGTGATTTGTTACAAATTATTTGCCATGCTCTAAGAATAACCAACTTATTTCATTAAAAAAAAGGGCACAGAGGTTCTCTGTAAGCACGTGAGCATTTTTCCCCAATGAAAAATTTCATAATGGTTAATATAAGCAGAACTACAGTAGTGCATATGGTTAACAGCTGCTTTAACATGATATGGCATAACAACTGTCTGGAAATCATTAGCCTAACTTTTCTTTAGTATTTAGGTAATTAACCAACAGACAGAGCTATTTCAGTTTATCTGATAATACTTTTTTTCCCCCATTTTATTTACAGTACATATAGTGCTGTTTCTCAAAATAATACATGAAATGATTGCTGAGTGAATCAAAAAAAATCCTAAGTCTCAGCTGATATTTGACATATATTTAGATCTTTCCAAAACATTGAAGGATTCATGGCTTTCAAAGAAGATTTTCCTTTAAGGAAATTAAAACATAAAATGCTGTTACTGTTAAGGTTGCATAGAGGCTAACAAAAGCCTGGAATATAAATACTTATATGTATATATATAAATTTTGTTAAATATATTAAACTGTAAAGCAGAGTTGTCAGGGACTTTGATAATGTAGATCACTTTTTGGTACAAGGTTCTGTAGCACGTTTTTATTGCTCTTGACAACTCTCACCTTCCCCCTTTTTTATCTACCTATAAGAATTTTGTTAGCAGTACAGCTATTCTTCAACTTAAACAGTGGTATCAGAAAGATGTTAGCTCTTGTAGTATTAAACAGAGTCAAAACTGAAGCGGAAGAGAGAACAGCACCACACAGGGAGGGCAAAATAATCTTATGTTGATCTACAGAAAGCAAGAAGTCATTGTCATCTTGTATGAAAACTTATTGAAACATGTAGAGTGTAAAAGGAAGTATTGGAAGTTTAAAATATAATCATTATATATATAATATTAAAATACTTAATATAATAAAAAAATAATAGTTTAACAAGCCAACAGCTCTATAATTCATTAAGGTTGCTGGTCTAAGAATCAAAATTTTTCTTATTAAAATTGTTGATGTTTTGTTGCATATTAAAACTTTATTCATTGCGGAAAACAGTCACAATATAACAATAATATCACTTCCAAAAGCTTCTTTAGGAAGTAAATATGGTCAAAGGAACATCCTAAAATTTAGAATGTACATAAGTGGCAGAAATAAATACTTGAAATCCTAAGAGGTGATTTCTTTTCAACTTTATGAGTCCAAGTAGTAGGGAGGTAAGGACATGAAGCTTTCTTTTCTGCTTCCCAGGGTGTTTCATTTGGGGATTTGTACACTTGTCCTTCCTTGAGGACAGCTCAGAATTCATGTTCAATACCCACAGAAGGCACCCTCTTGCAGGTGCATCCAGGTTCTTCTGAGAGGGGAAGTGAAATGCTCTGAATAGTTTTGTCATAATGAAGCTTTGGGAGTGGGGAGGGAGAAGTGACAGGACAAAAATACAAATGGTCACTCAGCTGCCTGAGAATAAGCCAGAGATTAGTTTGACCCAATCGACTTCTATTTTGGATGCCACTAAATGCAGCCTTCTCTAGCTGCTCCACACAAGATAGCTTATTTTCCCCTTAAGGACCTCATATGTACCAAACCCCACATTTTTTTTCCAGCATACATCTGAAAACAGAGTGGTGAATGCAAATCCTGCAATGGATTTTGGAGTGCAGCTATGTTCTTGCTTGATAAAGATTCCATTTCAACAGTAGCCCTTTTATAAGAACTATGTGTAATGCACTGCTGCCTGAATCTGATCTATCACATTTCTGCTAATACAAAACTTTCTAGAAACCAGACACAAAAGACTTATTAAACGTCAGTGGCTTTTCCAGACAATTGCCACGCTATTAATTAAGTGCATGTTAATGAGGACAGCATGCTTTCCAAGTCCAAATCTAGCAATTTGGACAGAATGCAATGAACCCATCACCCTGATAGGATTTGACCAACTACTAAAATGCCTTTTTGCAGTCGTCATTGGATAATATAATGAGTAAAGATACCTGATGGTATTTCCACATTTACCGGAGTTCCATGTGTTTTGTGATCCAACGTGAGCAATGACTGCAATATCTGTAAAGTAATGGTGGAGACTGGAACATGCTGGAATGTCCGATCGGGCTTTGTCAGTGGCAGTGCCGAAGCACACCGCGAGAAACCATCTAGCCTGGAGAGCTAAGCTTTTGGAACAGATGCAGTTTGCTGAATCTGTTCCTAGTTTTGGTTCCATGGGAGACAAACTGAAAAACTCACATTTCCTCATAAATATCATGAGTTGAGCTATTTCTCCAAGATCTTCATATAGCAGAGAATGCTTTTGGGCTGACAGTCTTCCACAATGTTTAATACCTGATCTATAACTCTCAGGAGAATATTTAATTACATTTTGTCTCCTTCAAGCTTGACCCAGAATTCTGCTAAGTCACCCTGTGACTGAGGAGGAACTTTTGAGGTGCAAGAGTGGAAGGCCTACCATCTTCCAGCTGAGCATTCCCCTCCTTGCAGAGATCACGGGAATACTTTTGGAGCACCTACCATGAACTGCCATGCACAAGCACATTTTGATGACAGCATCTGAGCCAGATTCCCAGCCTTCCTGGGGAGCTTATAGGGGTAGGATGTGCACTTTCAGATTGCTCCCAGCTTGGTGCAAATGAGGCATACAGCCATTCATGTACAACAGGCCATTGCAGTAAACAAGCACGTAGGGGTCTTGTGAGCATGGATAAAAAGCAATTCTTATTGGGGTAAATTACCTCACTTGCCCTTTTTCACTCTTATAGGACAATAGCTGGAGTAAATCTGCACAACAATAGAGTCAGATTTCTAATCACAAACTAATGTTTCCATTCACAGCACATTATTGGCCTCTGACCAAGTCCCATGTGGGTCCAATACTGCAATCTTCATTCAAATAAGAAGAGATTTATCAAAGTGAGGATCAGAACTTTTGTCTATAAAATCAGCTGGTTCCTGTTAGAAGATTCATTCAATCATGATGACGTTTATAATATCTCCACCAAAATCAGTTAAACTCATTCCTTTTGCTTTGCAAGATTTGTCTCATAGTACATTATCAAAGTCTTTTTATTACTCAGACCAATGACTGTAAGGAATTATCAGAAAAAAATTCTGAAACTGCTTAGAAATACTGATTTCATGAGATGGATGGGATGACTGTATAGAAATCCCCTTCCAAATTAATAGCATTTGAATCCTGAACCAAATGTAATGCAATAAAGTTGTCTTTAATATCACAATGATATTAATGAGTTTTAGAACATTCCAGTCACAATAATAAAACTCAGAATCATAAAGAACTCTAATAATAACAGACAAATTCAAAGAATAAGTGTTGCATCTATCTGATAATAACAATGGTAAAAAAATGTGAAATTAAATCCGAGAATGAGCTTTCAATTGAAAGCTTACTGTCCAGGCATTTTATAAAGTATGTCTAAAATAAAAGTAGTAAGAAAATATTAAATATTCTACCATAATATTAATATTCCAACTTTTTTTACAGTTTCATAACTTCCATCTTTGTTTTTCAGTATTTAGGGCAAGATTCCTGGGAATGCTTTCCATGGTTAGGTTCCAATTTATTGTGTCTCTTCTGTTATTTGTTCCTAGGAGATAGGAAATGACAGTAAAGGAAAAAATAATGGATTAGTTAAAGAAAATGATAGAGAAATTATCTAGCTTTAGTCTCATTTTCTATAACATTATAGGTACTCTTCTTTTGTTAAAAATGAGAAATGACACATTATAGTTTCAAGGTACTGTTAAATGCTGAATGTACCTGTAGTTCCCGGACTATTTGTGAATCCAGCACTGGACTATTGCTCAGACTACTCATGAATCCAACTGGCTCTTTTGCACGTCACCCAATCTGTAGTTTATAAAGTATTTATGCATCCTGTGTTGGACCTATAGTTACAGTTTTGTAACACCAGCAACATTTTTGAGAGGACTGCTGCCAAAGAACAAATAATATCTACACTTCAAGAAACAGAATTTGTGTCCTAAAACATCCTCCAAGAAAAAGGAGAGCATTACTCCCTGTTGTTATATTTCTGAAGAAACATTTAATCCATGAGCTAATTGATTTATTTTAGCAGAAGACCTGTCCTTTTCTCTTTTTTTTTTATTTTATATTCTTATTTTTTCCTTTTCTTTTCTCTTTTTCCCCCTCCTGTGAAACAGGGATACTATCAGGACAGCTTTTTTAAATGTGAAGATCTTCTTAATAAACTTCTTTGAGACTCCTTGGGACAGAGATGTTTCTTATAATTATTAGTTATAGCTAAAGATAAAGTCATAAAGGCAAATTAGAAGGCTGCAGCTATTAAATGTCTATTCATGACTTTATCTCAACAATATGCAACAAGCATATTACTGTAAAGCACACATTAAATATACAGTGCACGTGTAGCCAGATAGTTGAAGGACATTACAAATAATGCAAATATTTGCATTCTTTTTCCATGGGGATGCATTTATTTCTGTAACATAAAGCAATCCAAGTTCACCTAGTACAAGAGTTGGTGTTTTTTCATGGCAAATACATAAATCTTTCCCCCTGGATGTTTTCCTGTAAAACTTATGTGGCTCATCCCTCTCATGCAGACATAGGATAGCACTCGCTGTTGACCAGGACAATTATGGCCATGTTAGACCTTGACCTAAAAAACAGGTCTTCAGTATTAGCTGTCTTGCTGATGCTTAGAGGTTTCTGCTAGTGATTAGGACCTGCCTCTTCTAGGCACCTCACATACATGGAAGGGCAAAATTTTTGCTTCCCTGAAGAGTTCAGAGGCTTGAGAAAGTAATTTGCACCTCAACCAGGCAGCTGTGGCTGGTGCAAGCTCCTCACAAAGGCAGATGGACATTCCCCAGCTGAGAGCAAGGGCACAAAGCCTTTGGTGCCCCTCCAGGCCATGTTCTGAACTGCTGACTGCAAAGCAGTCTTGGTTTTACCATTTTTGACATGTCATAGCTGTGTTCTCTTGCTGCCTGGTTTTTTTTTTTCTTTTTTTTTTTTTCTTTTTTTTTTTTTTTTTTGTGGTTGCTGTTGTTGGGTTTGGGTTTTTTTTTTTCTTTTCTTTTTCCTCTCATTCCCTTTCAAACCCATCACTGTGTTGCCACAGAATTCATTTCAGCCATCAAGGATTTAAATTTAGCTCTGGCAGAAGTCAGAGGGTAGGCTTATGCACCCACCTCTGGTGATGTAAGGCTAACCTCAAGGTCCCCACTTCCAGCTGAGCCCAGTGCTCAGCCCAGGAAAGCTAAACACACTGATTTTCCCATGCCCTCAGAGAGGCCTGCAAAGCCTCTCTGGGCTGCCTGGTGGCAACCACCGAAGTAAACAAAAAGAAAATTCAGCACAGTCAGTTCTTGTTTAATCCTTATGCATCAGGATTGACCTGATCAACACAGCAAGGCTATGCCAGGTTCTGTTACCTGAGGAGCCTGGTCTGAGGAGCCTGCCTTGAAGTTCACTGGGCAGCTTTGAGCCAAAAAGCTTTGTGTTCCCTTTCCAGCACTGACTGCTTCTTCTGGCCCTCTGGAAATTCTCGTGAGACATGTACTCTTGTTATTACTGTGGGACAGTAATGCTAACATTATAGTAGCACCCAAAGGCCTGGACTGAGGTCCCATCAGGTTGCACACTGAACACAGCTGTGGGTTTGGCCAAAGCATCAGCCCTGCCATGGCAGCAATCACTGATATGTGCCTGCAGGGGAACTGGAGGTATTGAGCTGGAGGAGACCCCTGTGGCTGCCAGGTAGGTGCACACCAGCCCTGCCTGTCTTCAAATACCCAATCTTTTGTGCTGAGGGCAGGTTTTCACCCTCCTTTTTCACAGCCTCAAGAGGTCTGTTGGAAAGAAAAGTTATAGGATGCAACACAAAGCAGAGGGCAAGACAGGGAGGTCGTAGTGGCTCTTGGAGAAGAAGTAAGAGTATATCTGATCTGTGCATCAACATCAGTCTGTCTTTCAACAGAAATATTCCAGTCATAGTTTCTCTGAAAGAGAGACTTTTAATGGCTTAGGGTAACCAACAACTGGCTTATGTTCCCTACTGGGATTCCAAGATCACCCTTTCACACCCAAAAGGGAGAGAAGATGCACCTGCTTCCAACTGCTCTCAGACATACCTTTAAAAATTGTGCAGTGCCCTGGCAAAGGATTACAGAGGAGATGTCGCCAAACAGAGCCTGTCTGAAGGAAGTTTTCTGTGGTTCAGATAAGTGGTCTGCTGGAGAGAGATGGGAGCCCACTGCTCATTTGCTCATTCATTTATAGTAAGAATGTTTAAAAAGAAATCAATTAGCTTTAACAGATTTGGTTAAATGTTTAACTATTTTAGCATGAGAAAACTCTAGTTATTGTGCCAGTTTTTTTAAAGGAGAAGCAATTATTGATTGACACATGTCCTTTATTGCTACTCTTAAACATTATGTATTAACAGATTTAACATTCCTCAGTCCTATTGCTGCCATTTATTCTCTGTCCTAGGGTACCTGGATACTGATCCCATGCTTTATCATTCTGCAAGGTACTCTGCAGCCATGTAATGTTTTGGAAACTCTGTTTTGAAGAGTTTTAAAATCACGTTCATGGTTTCTGGACTGGTTTCTCTGTTAGTTTAGATTGGCAGCCCTGCATTGACTTCACTGAAAGTCTGGCAATTTACACCAACTGTGAATTTTGATCTTTATTTCTTCTTCTTTTAATTTCTGAGGACAGATTGGTTTATTTTAAAACCTGGCTGCTGATTCAAAATGTGTGAAATAGCTTTTTTTTTACTGCATAAATATTTTTAAACAGTATTTTCAAGGATTTTGCAATGAGCTACGTGAAGCTGGCAAAGCTCTGGTACCCCCTTCATCTTGTGCAAACAGAATTATGTAGAGAATAGGCCTCTGGGACATTAACATGTTCAAGCAAAAAGGACATTAAAAAGCAACTTTTTTTCTCAGAGACCCTTAACCTTTCCTCATCCTGGCCCCTGGAGTGACATTCCACCATCTAGATATTTTACCTGATTTATCCTGAGTAGATTTTCTTTATACCCCTGATAGAACCAGCTGGCCAGTTCACTGCTTGCATTTGCCATCACTGCAGTGAACAATTTGTCTCATGCTGTGAGTCCCTCGCTCTATAAAGCCTATTCCAGAATCAATTAAATTTCTAAGTGCAGGCACAAGGCCATCTAAAAGTTGTTTTTCCCTTGAATTTAATGGGGTTTGGCCTAGAAAGTCGGTCTGCTGGCCTGGTAGTCTTTCCCACATAAGGGACGCCTTTCTTCCTCACTCAGAATTACCTCAAGATCTTCTTAGCAGTGAGTATTTGCTTAGCCATACACCTTCCTAAAATGCTTTCATGTGATGAAGCTGTTGAGCATTTCTAAACATAGACGCAAATTTGAGACTGTACTGTAAATGGTTTCTGCATCCCTTTGAGCATTGTCTAAGGCCAAAACTCATAGCCAAGGAGGCAAGCCTAAAACCTTGCCATGAAAATCAAGGCTCAGTATCTGGCTGTTGAAGGAGGGCTGCACCCCCTCTGAGGCTGAGGGGATTCTCTGCCTTCTCCAGAGCTGGCATTCACCCAGCTCCCTGCACGTGCCTCAGCATCCTCTCCCTAATCCAAGGTTTTCTTTCCCTTCCCAGCAGTGTACTGGGGAAGCAACATCAACTTCGTGCAACATCCTGTCTCTCTCCTGATGATGAAAAAATTTTCCTCCTCAGCTCTAACCACTCTTATTCCATGCTTCCAGTCAGCTGTACACTGGTATTGCCACAGGAAAAAGTGAACAAATTGGATAACAGCAAGCCACAGGTGCTGCCAGATACCTACATGTATGTGGGATGACTTTGATCCCTCCTTTGAGTCTGAATTCCTTTCACTTCCTCATCTCCAAAGGCTGTGGTGCTGTGGTGTGCATGGTGGTGCAAAGCAGGTGAGAGCTGCACAGCCAGTTCCAATCCCAAACCCAATCCCAACACGAATAGTTGCCACAGGTCTTTGGGCATTAGAATGTTGTTGGTTTCTTCTGGCCTTTGCTTTGTTTGGCAACCCACATGCCTTGCACCAGTGCACTTCTCCATCTAACAACAAGAGATACTGCTTCCTGCCCCTTTCCATCTGCCCCAGATCTGCCCCCTGCCTGCCCCTGCTGCCCAGATCTATCTCACTTTGCATTTCCAGCCCTGAAGGGCTGCTTCCCTAGCTGCACTGTGGTTCTTCACTCTTGTCTGTGATGCATTCCATCACACACACACAAATACACTGGTACATCTGCTTCTGCAAGATTTCCATTGCTCTCTGCCCATCTTCCTGCTTCCAGTTTTCCCATTCACAGCATGGGAGCAGGGGCTGGCCAGCCCGGGCATGTGTACCCACCTGAGCTGCTCCCTTCTCCTGAAGGTGTAGGGGCAAGGCACAAGGGGCCAGGCAAGGAGGGCTTCCTCCCAAAGGCAAAGCTGAAATTTATTAGGGGGCTGGAGTTCTGTCTTTAGATCTTTCCTGGCTCTGCTCCTGAGAAAATCATGTCAGTGAGAAGAGCTGGCAGCACTGCTGCCGGCTCCCCCGGCTCCTCAGCCCTGGATCCAGGCTCAGCACTCGGCCCTCCAGCTTCTGAATCGCGGCTGAGCTGCACGTGGAGCTGGCTGTCGCTCCCAGCCTCTGCTCTCCCTCTCCATGCGCCGCTTCTATGAATCACAGGTGTTGTGCATTTCCCTCCGTGGACTGAAAGGAGTTTTCAAGAGCTCCAAAATCACTCAAAGTTAATGGGAGCCGGGAGCCCAAAGCGCCCCTGAGGAGCTGCACTGCCCCAGCGCCGCTCAAGCCCTGGTGTGTGCTGGAACTGGGATTCCTAAGTCACAGGATGCTTTTAAAAATGTGTTTCACTCTCTCACACAAGTAGGAGCCAAGAGCTTGAGAGTTCTGGTCTTGCTTCTGCAATTAAACTGTTCTAAGTTTTTTTAGGCAAGTCACAATCCTACTGAGCCTCTTTCACCATCTGTAAACGAGAGATAACAATACTTAACATCCTTCCAAAGTAAATGTTAATGAGACTTCAGCAGCTTACGTCTGCATCGAGTCTTGGAGATGCAAGGCATTGGGAGAGCATTATGTGTTGTCACTAATTGTGAATATCCTTTGCTTTACTTTGTTGTCAATTATTATTAAAAGTGAGAATTTGTGATGCAATGTAATATTACTCAGAAAAGATTTAGTATCTTTCACAGCCTGTAAATAACTTTGTTGTATTTGTCTGATGCAGAGATGGTAATAGAAAACAGATTTCAAAAGTGGTGCAAAAAGGAATGTGCGGTTGTTCTGATAGTTTTCTTAAATTTAAACCTGATAAAACAACTTTGGAGTTATATTTTCTGTGAGGAGAATATTTTTAAGTGAGGCAACATAAATGAATTCCTTAACTGGAACATAAACACTAGCACTATGTTCCTACCCTTCTGTTGAATTCTAATGAATAAACAGACACATGTCAGGGCTTTAAACAACATTTGGCAATGCAGTATAGAGAATTGGTTCACAAATTGCAGAAGGAATCTGAGGTGGGTCTTCCTTTTACCAGCTTTTTAACCCCAAGAAGTGAAAAGTGATGCACACATTTCAAGTCTAGACACATCAGTGTCATAAAGGGCATTGAGACACTCCAGCTGTTTACCAATACTCTTTGTCTTCATTGCCATGAAATACCTATCTGAAGCCATGTAAAATTTGGCAAATGAAAGTTAATTAAGCTGCAGATATTAGATCAGCTAACCCCCTCAATGGGAATATTGCTCAGACACAGGAGAGCTCTGCCCAGCTTACTTCATCTTTTCCCTTTTCTTTATTCCCTCTGGAACCACAGGACACTAGATACATTCACTCAAACTTTTTTTCTCCAGCATGAATGTCTGGTTCTCCTCCCCCATCCTGCTCATTCCTATGGATTCACAATGCCATGGGCTTCCCTGTAGTGTGGGCTATGCCTAAAAATCAGCCTTACTCTAAAGGGTGAAATAGCTTTTGGCTGTTGTGTCATGAAGAAGTCAGTTTAGGAAATGCAGAAATTTTCCCAGGAATATGGGATTGCTGGTTAGGTTTTTCCTCTTAGAGACTTCCATCCCCAATTGACTGAGCCTCCATTCCCTAACACCAAAATGTTCCCAACCCTTCTGGGCCATTAGTGCACCAGCTGAAGGATTACTGATATTGCTATACTTCTCCTTTGCACACAAGTATGGGTCACTGACGCGAAGCAGCCGATTTGTCTGTGGAAAATGAAGTCTGGGCTCTTGCTTCCGTGGCTGAGGGGGTTTTTATGCTCTCAAGCCTCATAAAGCCACCATGTAGCTCCAGGTGTATGCGTGGTTTTGTGTGTTTTTAATTTGGCTTCTTAAATGCTTTAGATTAAAATCCATAATATTTTTCTAATATAATAGAAAGTTTGGAGGAGTCAGCCCTAATTAGTTTTATTATTGTTGGTAGCAGCTCTTGGCATCCATAGATTTTTAACGGATTCTTGACTTCTGTGGAGCTGGAGCACATAGGAATTTCTCACAAGCACAGAAAGGAGTGAAAATTCTAGTCTTTTCCATATTTCTAAGCAGCCAGTTATTTTGGAATCTATCGCAGATGTATCCCATTAACTGTCAAGTTACTTAGTAAACCCACCAAATTACTGCACACTCACTCAATAAAAGTGCTAGATATATAAACTAGCAAGGAAGGTCTCAAAGTTTTGTTTAAGCCTCAACAGGGGAAAAATAATTGTTTTGGTTTGGGGTTCTTTTTTTTCTGTTTTTTATCTTTTTTGTATTTTTGGGATTGTTTTGTTTTGGATTTTTTTTTTTTTAAGCAAGGAGTACAGCCAGGGAAAATTAATGTTTAAAAAACTAGCAGCACAAAATGAGGGCTTACATTTCCAAACCTCGACATACCACATGTGCCTATAAAATACAGGAAATGGGTACAAATGTGAAGCTGCACACAGGATTAGAGGCACATGAACACATTTAAAGCAGGTGGAAATAATGTCAGCTGGAGCTGTAATGTTAGGTTTCTACCAGGGGGCAAAGAGTAGATGTGGCTGCACTGCTATTAAAGTACTCTTGATAAAATTTTCTGAGAAGAAAGCATAATCACAAAAAATTTCTGGAATCTTTAAACAAATGTACAGATGTTAGTCGCATCTCTTCCCATTGCTTTTTAAACAGGAGAGCCTCCAGGCCTTCAGTTCAACTGCAAAGACGTCCAAATCCAGAGAGCTACTTTGTCAACAAAAGAAGCCTTGGGCAACAGCGCAGAAGTGACTTTTTTTTTTTTTTTTTTTTTTTGTCAACTGGCATTGCAATATCATGCAAGGCCAACACATGACATCAAGTTATTGGGAAATCTGTGGTCTGGTGCTAGTTATCCTCAAATAGGTGCGTCATGTGTTAAAACAATGATGGGATGATGGGATGTACAGAGAACAAGTAATACAATGGCCTCTACTGCCCCCACAGACTCATCCCTACAAGATCAGCACAGGCAGGGGCAACCCCCTGTAAAACTGCTGTTTTCCCTCACATTTACCAATTAGAATAATTATTAGAATACCTTTTTGGGGTATTCTATATCAGAAAGAGCCTGCCAGGATCAGTGTAAGGTCTACAGAGGAAACAAGCTTTTAGTCTCTTTTCAGATAATCCTACCATCAGTGAGGGTAAAAGTAATTTGTCATTAGCTATGCCCAGTGCTACTGTCTCCTCCCTCAAGATCCTGGGGGCAGCTTGAGCTACAAATCCACCAGCCAGGTGCAAGGGCTAAGAGATGCCACAGAGGCACAGCACAGGATGGTCCCGGCCCTGTCTGCATCCTCTGGGATATGAGCTGCTCTGTGCGCACAGTTGGTAAAGTTTACTGCATCCTGTGCCTCTCCTGCCAAAGTCTTGCTCACAGTGAGGATCCAAATCAAAGGCTCTTCTGCTTCTGCAGCCCTGCTTCCTCATAGCATTAGATTACACATTTTCCATGGACTAGAGGAGCACCCATATCCTACGGCTTAAAAGCAAAACTTGAAGAATTGCCTGGTCCAAAGAAATTTGTGTTTCCAAAAAAGACAAAATGAGAATGATTTCAGAGTCTGGAATCCCTTCAATCGGTGCTTTCCAAAAACAACCCTAAGCCCTGCATCCAAAATCTACTGAGGGAGAGAAAACAAGCAAACCTTTCCCACTTCTGAAGATACAGCATACTTGCTTCAGTGCCCATTAAATGAGATAGTAAGTTTTCTTCCTCTCTGCCAGGTTAAACTACAGATATTCCTTCCCATTATCTTGTACTGTGGTCTTCCAGAGCACAAATAAAGCACCATCTGGTCCTTCATTAACTCTATTTGATTTCTTTTGATCTCATGTAAACGATGAGAAAAAGATCTAAGACTCCCTTCTCCTCTTTAGACATGTGCATAACTCACATCAGTGTCAATGAGAGTTAAACATGCCTACAGAGACGAAGAAATAGAAACCACTGTGTGTTTCACTGTCGCATCTTTGCATTTGCAAAATGGAAACAAAATGGTCCAAAACCTAATTCCCAGATCACATTCCTGCAAGTCTCAAAGTGAACCTCAGAGAGGATGTAGAAATACCAGGATACTGTGACAGGACACAATGGGGTTGTTGATGTTCTTATTCATAAAGAAAATCCTCTTGATTGTCATGAATTCAAGTATCTGCAGCCCAGAGGAAGAGAAAAAGAATAAAATTTAAAATGCGTTTTGAAGTTTTCCACAATATACTTGATCTTCTGTTTATATACAAGACAGAATTTGTTGTAAATTAAAGCCCTAGGTCACGATGCTTTCCAAAGCTCCTCTTTTATTTGCCATCCACAATCCCCCTCCCTAAACAGCACCATCACTCTCCAGATGAATGGAGCACGTTCGGCATTATCTTTTCTTACTGCTGGTCAATTTGTGAGGACAAAAGATGCTCTCTCTGTTTTGCATCGGGCAAAGAAGCAATGGCTCTGGAGAGCTTGCAGTCGCCAGTTAATCCCTCGCCCTTTCCAAGGCATGCGGGGAGGTTAAAGGCGGGCGGTACCTACAGCCCCGGGAGAACCCCAGTCACCCACGCACCTGGCGTGGGTCAGGCAGGAGTGAGGGATGTGGCATACTCGCTTACATCCCCTGGAGCGGGGTGCTTGTAGTGGGATGCTGAGGCGTTCACTCCGTCCTGCATCACACCCTGGCACTGAGGCTCCCGCTGTGCTCTCCTGCCAGTGGGTTTCTCAGCCTCCGTCCCGCACACCTCAGCATTCCCTTCAGCTCCTTCAGTGAAACTTTCCACGGAACAAGCAATGGATTGCAGGGTACATGAGTGTGTTAGGAACAGCTAAGCATGTCCAAGAGCTCACCGTTCTGAATGTGTGGCCTCTTGCACTCAGCTGCAGCCCTCTCTGTGCGTGTGTGCATATTTGAACACGCACATTACACACCTGGGGCTGTCTCTGCAGTCCGGGTGCTCCCAGCCTCAGCCCCGACGGTACAGTCGCGCTGCTGGAGGACGCGACGGGTGCCTCTCTGCCGGAGCTGGACGAGAGGACCCGGCGAGCGCGGGGCTGGGGGCAGCGGAGCAGCTGCGCGGGGTTCCGCGGGCGCGGAGGCGGGCACGGGCCGTGCCCAAGGGGCTTGGAGCCCTTTGGCGGCTCCGCGGCGGGCGGCTCGTCCCGTCACCCGCGGTGCGGAGCGCGGCGGGGAGCGCAGCGGCCCCGCGGAGCCCCGGCCAGCCGCGGGCCGGAGCCAGGCCCTCACAGCCGGTCCATTTCGTTCCCCTGGCCTTTAATGCGGGCTCTGATCTAGTGCAATAATCAATAATCATCCTTTAGTCTTTGAACACCAGGGGGCTGAGAGGACTTTTCAAGACAAATTCCTCTGGCGATGATGTATATTTCACACTTACTGTGCAGTTTCCACTGAGAAAAAAAGAAAGAAGGAGAAAGGAAGAAAAAAAGGGAAAAAAAAAAAAAAAAAAGAAAAAGAAGAAAAAATATTAGAGTGAAAGAAGAAAACACTGTAGGAAATAATTGCATTTATCTACAGACATGAACGACTGAAAGAATCCGGACCGCAAGGCATGTCTATATTTAATATAGAACAGTGCACGATATACGTGTGTGTATATGTGTTTGGACATACATACAGATTTATATTATTATGTATGTGTGCACAGATATACAAACAAGCATTTGTTTATTGTTAAAAAGGCGCCAAGGGACTTTACCCACGCCAACTTTAAAGGATAGCGATTTTAAAGCCCCGCTTTCCTTGAGTTCCCCACTAGCTCCTCGGACTCGCCCCGCTCCCCGGGTAATTACGAGCAGAGTGCTCGCACAGTTCTAATAACTGTCTCCCTTTCAGCACAATATCGAAAAGAAAATATATTTGGAAGATATATCTTGTACGCAACACTTGATAGGGAACGCGGGAAAAATGATCTCCTGGATGTTCCTCTGAAAGCATTTTGGTGCGGCTGATTGCAGAGGAATTTAGTTTTGACCAGCCAAATCCCTTCATTCGTGTGACAGGGTGAATCGGGCCACGCTCAGGGGCTCGGCCGGCACCTCCTGCAGCGGGCGACGGGGCCAGCGCGGGGAGCCGGCGTGCGTGGGCTGCACGGCAGAGAGAAGCCTGTTTGATGCCTTCTTCAAACATCGCTGCCCCGATGGAGCTCAATCTTCTCCTTCATCCACGCCTTTCTAACCCTAAAGCCTAGCCGCCTGCCCCTCTCTCCGACAGCTCCCCAATAACGCGCTCGCCCGCCGCTTCTTTGGTGTCCCGGCCGGGCGCAGGAGCGCTACGGCCCCGCCGGCCGGCAAACTGCCCCCGAAAGCGAGCAGGAGGAACGGAGGGGGCGCGGGCCGTGCCGGTGTTCCAGCGCGGACACGGACTGCGGGCAGCCGCGGCTGGTCCCCGAGTGCGCCGTGTCCCATCACTGTCCCCAGACGTGGGCCGCGGCCAGCCCGTGGCTCGCCTGGGGGTGTTTGCAGGGGAGGAAAAAAAAGCAGAAAACGATTGCTGCCCCCAGAGCAGCTCGTGTCTGCGCTCCCCCGGCAGCGAGAGACTCCGAAAATCCGGGAGTGAGGCTGCGAGGCGAAGCCTTCGGGCTCGCAGCGCCGCGTCCCACTGCTCGGGGAAAGAGCAATCGGCGAAGGTGCGTTTCAGTCAGCGAGACGGTGCAATTCCCCTCGCATATAAACACAGGAACGGCCTTTCATGAAATTCAGACAACTTTGTAAAACACCATCTACTCACACGTTCACACCGAGAAGAGCAGTAAAAGGATATGAGTGCAGGGTCTGGATTTTATATTTTCCTGTCCTCTGGGGTCTGGTTTTAGACGGAGGGGATTGTGGGGTTTTTTCCTTTTATTTTTAGGGAATTTTTTTTTTTTTCGTTTTCTGTATGGGGAAAGATTAACCTTTCGAGCTGAGAAATACAGGTGCTCCCAGGAATTTCTCTCCCGCCGCCCGCACCCGCCCCCCCCCCCCCAAGCCCCCCGACGCACACATCCAGGAGAGAAGGGCCAAACTGGGTTCTGCGGGACAGGGAAAGAGAGATGACAACGTTGGAAGTTAAAACAAAGGGCTCTCGCGTTTCCCACCGAGCAGTAGTGGGCTAGTCATGGCAGGGAAAAAGTCAAGTCCTTAGCAAGTGAGGGAAGAAGGGAAGAAAGCCAGTGCAAGACGGAGAGGCAGGGGCTTTCGTTCAGAAATCGGTCTACGCTTGGAACAGGAAAAACTGACTCTTCCCTTCACATCTGTCCGACTATTTCGGTTTATTTATATCTGATGGGGAAATACCATCTTCTCCCTCGCCGCCCTGCAAACAGGAGAAGTACTAGTAGCTCTCTGCTACGGGATGAGCTTTTCCGTCGCCGAGAGCAAGCGGTGCCCGCGGGATGCGGCGGCGGCCGGCGGGGCGGGGGCTGCTCCGCGCCCCTCCTGCCCCCGGCGCTGCCCCCGGCCCGTGTCCGACGGAGCCTTCGAGCGTCTCGCTGGTCAGGCTCGTGTTTCGGGGAGCCCTGCCAGGCGCGGAAAAGGAGGCCCGATCCTGCGGTCACAGCCCAGAGCGCTCGGACTGAGCAGAGACCGTAAGGTCAGCTTCCGCAGCAGCCTGCTGGGCCGTCCCGTGGCCGTGAAGTCCTTAAGTAACCTTGCATTAAAAACACGGGCCGGGGCGGGGGGGAGGCAAGGAGAAAAAAAAAAAAAAAAAAAAAAGCCTTCTTTGACACGATTCAGTAATAAAACAATCGAAGACGTTGAATCTCTCTTACTCGGGCGCTCGAAGAAGGGAGTTCGCAATTAGCTGCAAAATCCCCTGTGAGTTAATGACCTAATTTGTGAGGTATAAATTCACGAACTGTTTTGGTTTCTTCCTTTTTTTTTTTTTTTTTTTTTTTTTTTTTTTTTTTTTTTTAATTCCCTAGACCTCCGTGGAAATGTCTTTATTTATTTGTTATAATACACGAAAGCTACAACTGGGACACTCCACAGTATTGAAAGAACAGAAAATACTCGCTTGGGTACCCTTGGCTTTGTAAATAACTGCTTTGCCAATAGATGGCATAGTGTCCTTTCCATTGTGAGGAAGCTCCGCTTCCCCGTTTATTTACCTGTCTTGTTTGTTTCGCTTGCGGCATTTTTTTTTTTTTAACGTGTAAACGTCGCTTTGCATTTCCTTCCCCAGAGTACAGAAAACATAGATATCTTTAAAAAGGTATATTGCAAAAATTAAAATTACAGATGTAATACATACTGTGAAACCTATAAAAATGCGTTTACAATGGTTACTTAAAAAAGAAATTTATAACTTTCATATGTACCTTACTCGTGCAATATGCAACTGCCATATGTTTCCTAGTTCCATAATTCAGTTTTTCCTGGACAGCTGGAGCAGGTAGTACTTCTTAAAGTACATTTCATGTAATATGAGAACTAGCCCTGACTAAAGACCGAGGGTTGCCATAAAAAGACACAAACGCTGCTTAAAAAATGTTGTTTAACTACACATCATTTCTTACAATGATATGATATAAATGTTCTCGTAGACCCGCGTTATGATAAAAAGGGGATATACTGTATCTTTTTACTGCTGAAATCCCAGCTTCGCAAACATAAATATTTCCAATTAGTGACTCTACCCTAAACTACAGTGATTTAAAGCTACCTGGTTTAATTTTATTCCATACACGTTTTCTTTTTTTTTTTTTTTTCTGAGACAATAATGAAAATATGAGTTAAATTTATAAGAAAGCAATAAAAAAAGTAAAGCCAGAGGTTTCTTCAACCTTCATTTAGCGTTTGCAAACGCTTATTTTGTGACTGAAGTAATGAAAAGGCTATTTTTTAAAACCGTTTTTCTGAAACGAACAATAAATATAAGTGGGACCGGCATATTAAAGAATGGAGATTTCCTTAAAAATTCTTCATACTCGTGGCTGTGTAATTAGGAATTAAAACAGTAATATAAGCGCTATAAAACGCAATCGCCAGAATGTTTATAATTTTAACAAGGATGCCTTTAAACTGTGTTTTCAATGCTTTAATGTAGTTCCTCAGCATTTTCACCCGTCCGGAAAGCCGGTCGGTTGGCTGAGCGTTTATTTCCGTACTCTGATCTTATTTATACACCGCAGCAGGGGAGCGACTATTCCCCCCCCCCACCCCCCT
This sequence comes from Phylloscopus trochilus trochilus, assembly GCA_016584745.2. Taxonomy (NCBI): domain Eukaryota; kingdom Metazoa; phylum Chordata; class Aves; order Passeriformes; family Phylloscopidae; genus Phylloscopus; species Phylloscopus trochilus. Next base: position 33,550,549 of record WQNJ02000062.1, on the reverse strand, counting down.
AAGTTTTAAAACGAGACCCGAGGCTGCGGGGGTAGCTGCGGGAGGACGGCGGGGCCGAGGGCTCGGCGGGGCACGGGGAAAGGCCGGTGCCCGCCGCGCGGGGGATGAGGCGCGCCTGCCGGCGGAACGCGCGCCCCGTCGGCGGCCACGGCGGGCTGGCCCCGACTCGTTCGCCTCCTTCGATGCGCGGCCGTCCCGCGGTGCTGAAGCGGGCACAAAACTTGTCACGCCGTATCTATGAGCCCTCCCCTAACCCCGCTCGCAGCGACTGTTTGCGGGCCGCCGTGGCCACGCTCCTTGGCAGGTTGGGCTTGGCTTCGGCGCGACCGGCGACAACCGCAACGAGAGTCCCCGCGGTTCAGACTAAATCTGGGTCACTCCAGGCGGCAAAGGGCTCTGTGCGCGATGAGAGCGCGGGGGCTACCTCTCTCTTCCCCGGCCCTCTTCCCTTTTCTCGGTTCCCGAGCTAGAAGCACAGAATGGGATGCTACATGCTCTGTGGTTCTGGAGGATGGGTACAGAGCGGCCTCTTCATCTGCTTGTTTTGGGACCCTTCAGTCCAGTTATGTAGTTTGAAGCCGGGCAGTCTCAAGTGTCGGGAAACCGACCCCGCTCCCTCTCGTTCCGGCTCGGGCGCAAAGCTCGGGCGGGTGCACTCGGCGGTGTGTTCGGGACAGGCCCCGGGACGAATACCAGGGGGTTGCCCACGGCCGCCGGGGCACCGCGAGCCTGGGCCCGGCGTGGGATCAGCCGGGGATGGCCTGCGCCCCGCGCTGTGAGTCGCGCTCGTTCTGCGCCCGGGGAAGGTGACACACGCAAGTGGGAATAGGGGCCGGGCCGTTCTCATCGGAAACTAATAAAGAGCCCCGCCGCCGCTCCGGACGACCGCTCCTGCCGGCTCCCTAGGGCCACCCCTTCCGTCGGGCTGCAGCCCACCTGGCAGCGGGGGAAAGCAGCCCGGCCGAAGGATCCCCGGTGGAGAGGGCGTGAGGGCTCCAGGGGACTTTCCTGTCTCTTTTAAATTTAAGCCGCGCTTAATCTTCTCTCAACCCTTTTGAGGGTCATCTCATGCATTGCTGGGACAGTCGTTCTAGGCTTGCTGTTCACCCCGTTATAGAAGAGCTGGAAGTGCTAATTGGCCCCCGACACACACTCAGCCGCAAGCAAGGGCAAGGGAGAGGGACGGGGGCGAAGGTGCGCTAGGGATGTGCAGAAACGGGGTTTACAGACTACTTTCTCGCCGGCGCCTATAATTTTTTTTCTGCAGTTGATAATATTTGACTAAGTAGCCGCCGTCAGCTCCCTGCTGTCAGTTTTACACGCCACGTCTCCTTAGGGTGAAGCGATTAGGCTCACTTGGGGGGCGGAGGGAAGAAGAGACTAATGATATGTTTTCCTTAGTGACCGCTTCTACAGATCCCTGCTGGGTAGTTACAGAAAATCATGTCTTTGAAGGGAAAAGGACCCTGTAGATATTTTTCTCTATGGTGACGCCCGGCTTCAATGTCCGAAAAGATTTGCAAAAATCACTGTGAATGGCAGAACATGGCCACAACATTCCTGTAAATGTCCCTCAAGATTTTCGAAGGAAGGACAGGAAAATATCTTTCTGGTGGAAAATAATATATTTTTTCCCCTCAAGTCTAAATATGTGACTCTGCTACATCAAATAACTGCTGCCTTACCAATTGCCTAAAAGCTCAGACTGCATTTTAAAGTCCGGAAATAAAAGTAACCCCAGAAAAGTGTTTTAGATATATATTATTCCATTAGCAGATCACTATATATATAGATCCTTCTCTCTTTCATCATCCCATAAAAAAATTAATCGGACAGACATATGGATAACAGGTTGTTCGATAAATTTAAATCCAAACAGTTATTTCAAAAAGTCAAGAAATGAAAGCAACATGCCACATAGCAACCTACGGAATTCTAGGGAGGAATAAAAAAAATCAAGAATAAGCGGCATTCCTCTAAAAATAAAAACAATCCGGGCGATCTGTCCATCCGCCGTAGAGCGGCCGGGCTGCGCGCACCCCGCTGTGCGGCTCGGAGGGGTGCGGAGCGCTGTGGAGCAAGGGGTCAGGCTCTCCTCGGCGGGAACGCGCGGCGGCTGGCTCTAGAGGGAGGGAAAAGAATAAAAAAACGGGCAGGATCAGCAACCTCGTGCCCAGAGGCTTCTACGGGACCTCCGCGGCACCACCGCCGCTTCGTCCCGGTCCCCGCCTGCGCGCCGTGGCCGCCCTGGGCCGCGGAGAGCCCGGCGGAGGAGCGGGGCAGCTCGCCCCTGCGCCGGCAGGTCCCGGCGGCCGCTCGGGGCCGGCCCCGCACGCCGCGCCCGCGCCGAGTTTCTCCACTAGCTCAGCCTGGCCCTAAAGCCCCCGCGGCCCCCGTCGCTCGCACCCGGGCCCCGCCGCACGGAGCGCGCCCTCCTCCCCCCGCTCCCCTCCGCGCCCCTCCCGGGCCGCGGCGGCGGGGGTCAGTACCTGCTCCGCGGGCCTCGCCCCGGCCGTCACACCGGTGGCGGTGGCGTGTGTGGCCCGGCGGCGGCGGGAGCGCGGAGCGGGGCGGCGGAAGGTACCGTCGGAGATGGGCGGGCGGGCGAGGAGGCTGCGGGAGCGCCCTCGGACAGATGACATCCATTTCCTTCCTTCCTTTCCTCTATCGATCTCATCTCCACCGCGACGGCGTTTAAACTCCTGCAAGATCCTCTAGCTTAGCACATTTCGATCACTCTCGCACATCTGATTTTCTTCAGATTCAATCACGGCTGGAAAGGCAGAGCAGACAGACTTTAGATCACGGAACAGTTAATATGTCCCAGATTTAACGTAAAGATAAACTAACTCCACAGCACTGTTCGTCGGTGACAGGCATTAAGCATTTTCTGCTCTCCTATCAATTTAGAGCGACAGCAACTGCAGAGCAACTTTTTTTCGTAGTGACGGATTTTTCTCAGACAAGTTGCCATCTCTTTCAATGTGGCGAGAGTTAGTCCTCCTACGGCGGTTTCGTTTCTGTTTTATTTTTTTCTTTAGTTAATTATCTTTCTGTCACATACCTAATTTTTCACGTCTGGAAAGTACTTGTACAATTTTAACGCTGATAACCTTATTCCAAAGGATAATTTATCTCTAGGGTATATATGTTAATCAGCCCATTCCTCACAGTCTCTGACGAAATAGCTATTGAAATTAGCGATAAATTTGCATTTTACGGGTAAGTAAAATGCGATAGTGGAAACGGTTACGTCTCCTAAATGGCAGCTATTTCCGTTTCAGATTACGATCAGAAATCTCAGCTGTGCCACTCGACGGCCCGAACAGGACCTCCAAGGCTGTGACACAGGCGAACCACTTCGCGAATTTCCTTCCCTCCGTTGCCCAAAACAGAATGAGTTTGAGTTCCTAGTTCCCTAAACAGTGAAAATTGCCCCACTGATTTTTTTTACAGCTGGAGGATTTCTATTCTGTTTCTTTCAGGGGAGCACCTCACTCCATTTAGTTCTGAGGACTTAAAAAAAAAAAAAAAGGAACAATGTCCCAACAAGAAAAAAAAAAAAAAAAAAAAAAAAAAAAAAACACCAAAAAAAAAACCACAACAGAAATCTCGCTACCTTTTTCATTTCCCTGGATAGTCAAAGGAAAGAATATCTGGTTCCAAAACTTTACGAGTTTTACTAGAAAGATACGAAAGAGGATTTTCCCTGTAACTATTTCATGCAGCTAAATATGATTATTACTAAAGTTGCTGCGGCTGGATGTATCCATGTTCATACAAGGTTCGGTTTAATTCTCGTTTTATTGCAGCCTCGGCGCTAATGGGTCGCGTTTAGCGGAGGTTGTGGATGCTACACGCTGGAACCTCACTGCAGCCAGAGTTTGAATAACAACGCGATGAATCTCCAAGCGCAACAGTAACAGCAATAATTCCTAATTCCTTACAGCAAAACAGGGCACAACGTCATTTTTTAACGTCCGAATGGTTTTCCCGGCCGAAACACTTCGCTCCAGGGGACTCACCCCCCCCCCCCCTCCCCACTTCCCTCTGCGTTTCGGGGGTAGATACGGCTGGGGGCGAGGGCGTCCCTTCAGCGTTCATTGCGGGTGCATCTCCGCGGGCCGGGGGCGCGGGGCTGTTCGGGCCGGGGCGGAGGCGGAGCGGGCGCGGGGACGGCGGGGCGCTCCCCCGGCCGCGGCGGCGGGGCCCCCTGGAAGGGCGGCGGGGCCGGGGCGGCGGGGCCGGGGCGGCGCTGATTGGGCTGCGGGCGGCCCGGCCGCGCCGCCCCCGCCCCGCGGCTCCGCCCGGCCCCCGCCGCCGCAGTGACACTAATGAGCGAGTTCTTCCCACAGGTCTCCTGCCTGGAAGTGCTGACAGATCAAGGCAACAAATTTCAATTACAAGCCCTAATTTGTGTCCGCAGAGCGTTTGTTACCCATGTCAGCCCTGCCTGGCCCATCAGACGGGGCAGAACGTGAAGGAGGAGGAGGAGGAGGAGGAGGAGGGGGAGAGAAGGAACGCATCTGCAGAAAGGAATAGATTTTTTTTTCCACTTTAAAAAAACCCAAAACAATCCCCCCCCCCCCAAAAAAAAAAAAAATCTTGGCTGATAACTCGGATTTAAAAAGAAAGGAGAGGAAAAGCCTCAGCCCCTTGCCTGCGCGGTCGGGAGGACGGGAGGGCGGCCGGCGCGGCGGGCCGGGCGCGGGTGCCGGCGGCCGCGGGGCGCCTGGATGCGCGGGCTGTAGGGTGGCGGGCATGGCCGACAAGCGGCGGTCCTCGCCAGGCACCACCATGAGCCTCAAGGCTCACGCCTTCTCCGTGGAGGCTCTCATCGGGGCCGAGAAGCAGCAGCAGCAGCAGCAGCCGCCGCCGCCGCCGCGGCAGCCCAAGCGGCGGAAGCTGGGCGGCGAGGACGAGGCGGCGGAGGACGAAGGCGGCAGCGGCTGCTGCGCCAAGAGCTCCCCCGCCGCTGCCGCCGGCAGGACCTGCGGCGACATGGACCTGGGCTGCGCCGCCCGCGCCCCCGCCGGTGAGTGCCGCCCCGCCGCTGCCCGCGGCCCCGCTCCCCGCCTGCCCTCGGGATCCCCCTTCCCCGTCGCGACCGGCGCTTTGATTCCCTGTTATCCCTTCCGTCTTTCCACGCTGCGTGGGCACCCAGCACCCTTCCCGCTAGCCTGGCGGTGAGGATCCGCGGCGCCCCTCGGACGCCGGCACAGGGCAGGGCGGCTGCCGGGGCTGTCGGTGCCGCAGCGCGGTGGAGCGACGGCGCGGGGCTGTCCCGAGCCCTGTTTCCGAGGGAAGGCAAAAGCACTTATACGACACATATATGTACGTGTGCTGCTAAAAGTGCTTATGCAACTATGTATATAATTATGTGTGCATATATATATATATATACACACACACGCGCAACACCTATATATATGTGTGTGCGTGTAATTTGCTGTGTGCGGAGGGGAGCGCACTTTCACCCTGCGGGGCAGAAGCCCGTGGCCAAACGAAATGCGGGGCCGGCCTCGCCCCCCGGACAGGCAGCCGCCTGCCTCGGCCGGGGCGCGGTGCGGCGATGAGGGCAGCTCGTCCCCGGCAGCCCGGCCGTCCTGCCGCGGTCCCGGCGCTCGGGTCGCCCCTCTCCACGGAGCCAAGGCTGCGGCCCGGGCCGGACCGGCGCAGGCCGTCGCTGCCGCCGGGCTGGCTGGTCGGCCGGGGCTGAGGGAGCCAAGTCCGCGCTGCCCCGGCCGCTATCGCTTCCTCCGCTCTCTCCGCAGGCGGCTGCGAGGAGAGCTTCCTGGCGGCCTCCCCGCCCGCCTCCCCCGGCGGCTCCCCCAAGGGCTCAAGGCCCGGCTCGCCGCTGCCCACGCCGCAGGCGCCGCGGGTGGACCTGCAGGGCGCCGAGCTCTGGAAGCGCTTCCACGAGATCGGCACCGAGATGATCATCACCAAGGCGGGAAGGTAACGGGCACGGCGGGGCCGCCACCCGCGCGCTCCCGGGGCGGGCGGGCACATCAAAGCGGGCCCAAACCGGGGAACCCTCCAGATTTACGAGGCAGGTAGATGGCGATAATGTTAGATGGGCACGGGAGCATGTGGCGTTTCGGGTTTCCTGTTCATTAGGGCGAGGTCTGGGAGCGCCGTGCCCTTCTGGGGGGAAGCTTTTCCCCTTTGCAGGGGATACACATGGTTAAAACCTGGGAAGTATAAAAGTATTTGGACTTATTAGAAATTACAAAAACATATTTTATTGAATCCATATGCTACCGTCTGCATTTTCAGAGAGGCTTTATTAATGATTGAAACGCAGTCTTAAACAGCACAAAGCTGCGTTTGTCTTAAGAGAGTCCAGTCGGGGATTTTCTGTTTTATCTTACAGGTGCACTGAAATAACACCAAAACTTAGTTAGCCATAGTCGGGTTTTTACCCTCCTGCTTATGCAGAAATGGCGGAGATCGGATTTTTGTTTCCAGTAACTGCTTTTAATATCTTGTTTGTTAATGTGTGTATATATATTAGCACTACAGCAAATGCTGAGTAAACTGGAATATCTTTCAGGTTTATAAAATGCAGAAGAGTATTTTATTAGCTTGCAGTCAAGACGTTTCTCTTTTTTTCCCTTTTTTTTCTTTCTTTTTTTTTTTTTTTCTTCAAGAATGAAGTTTTCTGATAAAAAACATGCCAAGCTAAGAGTTAAGGGCAATTTTATGTTAAAACCACCTCATTGGTTAATTAATCCGTTTCTTCACAGAAGGATCTAAATCTTGAACTTTTGGGTTTTTTGTCGTTTTTGTTTTATTTTTTTTCCAGAAATTTGCTTGTAGATTCGTTTCTGCTTTCAATAAAGAAGTTTTACTATACCTTTCAAAGACAGAGTAGCTCTCGCACTTCACCTTTAGTAAGTTGCAGACAGGAAGTCCCGTGTCAATAAAGACCATATTGTTGGGTTAGAGCATGGCACATTGGCTTTTATAACTGCATCCTTGAGGTGTTATAATCGTATCACAGTGGATTTAGCTTTCTAATTCGCTGCTATAGCAATGAGACACCATTTTTTGCTGACACTTGAAACTTTAGTGGCAATTTGCCTTTCTGTAAGCCTTGGGCTTCCTGGGTGGAGGTGGTGTTTGCACATCTCCAGGAATACATTTCTTACTAATATCTCAAATGGGCTTTAAATGTGTATACTGCTAAAGTAAAGTCTCAAACCCAAATGATTTACTGTCTAACAATAAAGTTGAAATGATGTGGTAATAGCTGTACTCCCAAAGCGTATCCCCAAACATACGAAGCATTGTTCGAGTAAATGCACTTTAGAAATCTGTTTTGACATATCGAATGGGCCATTTCATGGCTATGTAACTATAATCGTCCAAAAGGACTCTGTAGGCTAAAAGGAAGAACGACAAAAATCCCACGAAGTGGTTACTTTTCCTAAACAACCATTCCCGAGTCTGTTTCGTATTAAAAATGACCTCTCTCTTTCCAATGTTCAGGCGGATGTTTCCTGCAATGAGAGTGAAGATCTCAGGTTTAGACCCACATCAGCAGTATTATATTGCTATGGATATTGTGCCAGTGGATAACAAAAGATACAGGTATGGTGACTTTTAGGCAAAAAACATATGATGTAAGCTATAGGGTGCTTGGCTGTTGGAAGAAAATACTAACACAACATAAATTAGCAGAAGGTCATGTTTAACTCTCCTTAAAGGTTCTTATTTTTATCCCAGTGTATTTAAAAAGACCATATTGTACCAAGTATGAAAAAACAACTAAAATTTGTGTTGAAGCTCTTTATGATACATTTGCCTCACGCTATGTATGTACTGGGGGCAGATGCTCAGGTTTGGCTTTCAGAGTGCAGTTCTGCTGTGGCCAGGAAATGTTATCATATTTTATTCCTTCTCCTGTCAGTGGGAATTATTTCCTATTAACAAATAAATACAAAAATGTACATTTTTTGGTGCCAAATGGTATTAACATTAATTAATAACATTAACAGCATGGACATCTGATTAAAATACTTATAAGCTATCTTATTTATAAGTTACGCTTCAAATTGCTTACATAATTTAATTTAAAAGCTGTTTATCAATCAGATATTTGGTTGCTTAGACTTAGAAAAAGGGTAATGTTTCTAATTACTGTTACATAAAGAATTAATGGCATTATTGCCTGGAAAATGATGTGAGGAACAAAAGAGATTGTTCTTTGAACATTTAGGAGTAGAAATTCTGTGCTGAAGCTCTCACTGGTTTCGAGGGTAGTTGTGTTCTGAAGGAGATGGTTGGGGTCTGCAGCAGGCACTGGTCCTGTAGAAGTATTTGCAGGCTTGGCCCCGCAGCAGTTCCTGTTGTGAGTTGAAGCCGTTTCCAAGGTCTGCTTTTCGGATGCAATCCCAAGCTCCAAAGTAGCCGGGGGGAAAGCCTGGCCAGAGCAGTTCAGAGGATGCAGGATCAGGTCTTTACCAATTGCGGCTTTGATTCTTTTAACCTATACTTAGTATAATGTAGGGAGAACCGCTGCAGATTTAATTCTAGAGCTAGGAATAATTTAGACCAAGATTAAAAAGTTGGCTCTGCAGGCATGCTGCCTTGTTTCCTAAGCAAATGCTGCCCTGTGTTTTTTCCTGTACTTACCCCATTGACTGCTATTTTGTTATTTTCTTGTTGGCGTATAAGACCTTTCTTAGGACCACTTTAGATTTTGAGTTTTTCAACCAGGAGCATCAGATGCCCAGCATATACGGTTAGGGGAGTCTTTCCTGTCTCTACCATAGAGGAAAAAAATGCTTCTTTTTCCTTGTGCAGTGCAGTTCAAATGAAAGCTTTTTTTTTTTTTTTTTTCTTCTTTGTGTGTGCGTTTACTTAACAATCTAAACGTATAATTCCTAGAAGGTCTGAACAATTCATAAGTTCATGGAAAAGGCAAGGTAGTAATTCCAAAATAATTAAAATGTTAATACTGAAAATTAGAAGCAGTTGTAATGAGTATGAATTGTTTAAACCTCATTTTATTTAAAATAATTATAGTTATGCTGACCTGCACTGTCTTCAGTGTGATACATGGTGCCCAGAAAACTGAAGTAACTTAACAAGTGTTGTATGAAAGGCAGTATTTTCTTAGTTGACAAATGTGATTTTTTTTTTTTGTATTCATGTATTAGTAGCCATACCTTTAAGCTTTCTGCTAAATATTAATGTTTTGCATGTTTTACTTGAGGCTTTTTGTGAAGCTTCACACACTGTCTTGCAGATCTTTAAATTTCATAGACATGACAGCAGTCACATGGAGCTTAATCTTTAGCCGACAGAGCAGATAGCAAAACAAATGGAAATGAAGAAGATTACACCTAGGTCTGGATTTCTAGCAAAATTTGACCTTATAAATATTTGGAAGCTTAAAATATGTATTTATCATAAATTTGTATTTATCATAAATTTGTATTTGTGTGTATTTATAACTTTATTTACCTTTTTAGGGAAGGAATATATTTAGTATAAACCAAGAAATATAAAATAAATGAAAAATGTTCCAACAGTGATCTGGGGTGGAGAATTTGTCTCCAAGAGAGAATTTCACCGTCATTCTAGACCTTAGCTATGCAATTAGCTTGAATTGTACAATTGATCTGAATTGTATGGAGCAATACCTGCATTGGATCATTTTGTTTTCTATTCTGACGATGTTGCTTGTCTTTTTCTGATAAGGAACTGAATTGTGCAAAGATATGATTTGATAAAGTCTTTCTTGTTTTCATTTAAAAACACAGCTGAGTTACTGGAATTTTACTGTACTTGAAAAAAAACCAACTTTCAATTAATGCTTCTTAAACTGCTTTGTGAAGTGTCTGCCTTCAAAATAGGTTTTCAACCAAAGCAGGCACAATTTTTGTTATAAAATCACCTTGTCAACACTGGCTTATCAAATTAAATACAGACTCTGTGGTTTAATTTTTTAACCTTTTTGCAATACTATTCAAGCCTATTAATATGGTCTACAGAAATATCAAGAGCATAATTTCACATAGTTTCATTATTTTTCCCAATCATAATGTTCTTTCTCTTCAATAGCTTTATTTATAGAGTCCTATATTAGACTCAATACGATAAAACTTCTAAATATGTTATTACTACTCAATTTGATGAAAGAAGGACCAGATTCTTCCCTGTTTGCTGATGCTTTTTCAGAACAGAGCTGTAGAAATCAATGAACTGACACCAACCAAAACTCATTTTGAAACCTGTTGAGACTGTGACTGACTTTAGGAAGAGTAAGGTCAGATCAGAGCATGGATTTTAACCTTATTTTTGCAGGTGACAGAAGTATGTTTTGCAGCAAACAAACAAACAAACAAATATCTTTATTTAGGTAAAATTGAGTCCTTTCGTGTTTAGTTAATTGATAGGTTTTTGCTGTATGCATGGGCCCTGATTTATTAATGCTGAGTGGGTCTAATAAATTGTTTTGGTGCTTGTGGTTAAAGGTATTTGTTTTCTTTTTGCAGGTATGTTTATCATAGTTCCAAGTGGATGGTGGCTGGTAATGCTGACTCCCCGGTGCCTCCTCGTGTTTATATTCACCCTGACTCACCTGCCTCGGGGGAGACGTGGATGAGACAAGTGATCAGCTTTGACAAACTGAAGCTTACCAATAACGAGCTGGATGATCAAGGGCATGTGAGTACTTGCTCTTTGGTGGCATTATGTGTAGGCACATTGCTCAGCCCTGAGAGGCTCTGACGTACAGCTTCGGCGGGCCAGAAATAGGCTTGACTTTTCAGAGCTGTTTTGGAACTTTACTCTCCAGATCTAAAATCTGCTTACTTTCTGCTCCCATAATTAACTGCTTATTAGAGCCTGCTGTTTTACTCCCCCCTCAAATAGAGAACTCCTTCTGCAAAGTAAGACTTTACAAGGCTAAATTGCCTAATACAGAGGGGCAGAATTGCTCTCGGTATTTCCCACCGAGCGTGTTACTCGCAACTTCTGCTATGGTCGAAGAGGACGCTTAAATTCACAACTGGCTAGGAGAAACATTAATAGTGTGTAATAACTTCACGTGGACAAAAATACACTTAAGTATTTTCTTAACCTAAACGTTTGTGTGAAATCCCGTGAGGTGTTAATAATTGCAGTCCAAAACGAACAACATGGGAGCTGGGTTTGCTCCGATGATGATTTATTACATACCTTATGAAGCAAGACCCTTTCACAGCTGAGGCTCATTACTTCTGAAAAAGTTGGCGAAGACGTATGCAGTATGAGTGTTCTGTTTGCAAGTTCTAAATTGTTTAGTTATGACATTATCTAATGTGACAAAATGTGTTATGTTAATATTTCCTTTTCTCTTCAAAACTGTTGAAACACGACAGATGTAAGCCAGTATCATTCCAGCAATCCCTAAAATAGTTTTACTTGACACCTTAAGGAATAATTAAAAAATGAGGATTGTTTTCAGTCAGAGTGAAGCCTTTGATTTTACAAACCCCTGTAATAAATGGCAAATGTTGGCATCCTTTCAGAAGGAGCATCAAGTTCCAAGTGGAAGAGTTTTGAGATGTTAGAGGAAAGTTTTTAGACTGGATGTAGATTCCATTGTCCTTAGCGTAACCGGATTTATTAACCAGGATACTTTCTCCTTCAAGGAAAGGAGTAAAAGAAAATATACCTGGCACAGAGCGCAGAGATACCACACTTACCTTTCAGTACAGCTGTAACTCTGTGACATTGAGCCAGGTATTTTGCTAATACATAGTCTGAGATTATCCCCCCTTATTTGTGTTTGCAAATGCGATTAACAGAGGCAGGAGTACAGGAGCGTGGCTGACCTAGCAAATGTGATAACAAGGATAAGAAAACTCCAGTTTGTGCGATAACTTTCATAATTTTATTTTGTTCTGCCTTAAAAGAAATGTGGAGGTATTCAGGTCTCTTTTAGTTAGCAGTGGTTTTTTTAGGACAGTACAAAAGAGATTTTGTGTTGCTTCTTTCCAGAATTACAGTTATGGAGTCTCATTTGGCACTGTCCATTTGAGTTAAGGTTAGCACATGAAGTTCCCTTAGTTTCCTCAGCATTCGTGTATTTGTGACTCCTCTCAAGTGGGAGTTGTTTTCCCTGAATCCTGAGTCTATTGTAAGGGCTCTGAAAGTGAAGCAGATGCAAATGGATAAAATGTTGCTTTTCCAGCAAGGAGCTGGTTTTTGTACAGAGTGGGTGCAGAGGGACAATCTGTGGGTACTGTGGTCCACCTGTACACGTGCAGTTGCAAACTGCCCTGTGATAAAATCTCAGCTATGCAGAGAATTGTGTTACTGTATTTTTCCATCTCACATTTTAGCTTTGTTTTTACTCTGAACTGAAACCTGTGTAGCGTACACAGCACACCGTTATTTGTAATATGGGGGGGGATATAAATTTTCTGGGCTTTAGTTAAGTATTTCGGCTTGGAAACGAGTGAAGCAAAGCTCAAGTACAGTGATTTGAGACACATTGAACTGATTCAGAGCTATGGCAGTGCCCCTCCTCCCCAAAATGGAAATTTAAGTATTAAAATAAAAGGACAAAAGAAGGATGACTGTAAAATAATTTCATATTTCTCAAATCTGGGAAATTGCAAACATGTCATTCATAATTACCAGAAAAGGCAAAAGCAGAAAGCAGAAAAGTGTCTCTTCCAATGGGTACATTTTTTTCTTTTAAAGCTATGGTAGTGTGGAATGCTGTATTGAAAAAGCTATGTAGCCTCTGAATGCCTCTAGCAATAATGGAAAATGAATAATCATATTTTGTGATGAATGTAAAAACCCAATTGTTTCTCGTAAGCAGGAAGAAACCATTTTTCTCAGGAGGGTACCAGGGGACGGATGGCAAATTAGAAGAGCTAGGAGTCAAGGCTGTAGTGTCCTTCCAATATTTGTTCTTGTATCAGAAATTCTGACTCTCCCACCCCTGTATGGGACATGGGGTATATTTTACATGATTAGAAAGTGGTTTTTTTTCCTCTCATGAGCAGACAGAGTAGTTCAGAGAAACCGTGGTGGGGTTTCCACCAAGCAGCGTTGGGCTTTAGCTGTTGTTCTTTGGGAATGCTTTCCCTGCTTTCTGGTTCTGGCAATTTAATCCTTGTTGAAATTGTTCCTTTATGTTTCCTGTGCTCGTCGAAAGTGTAAGCCTTTGCAGAGTTTTTATGTTAAGATCCCAGGGGGTAGGTTTTGATCTTGCAGGCATTGAGGTACGGAGATTGCATGATATCAATCTAGAGCCCTTTTACCTATTCTAGAGTATTAATTCTCAGAATCTCTGAGAGAGGTCGTCCATGCCCGTGAGAATAGAGACAGTATTTGCAAACAGGCACTAAGGTAGAATTCCTGCACAGTATTTATGTTGTGGTAGTAGTTGGTGGCAGTTCATTCCCCTTGCATCTTGTTGCCCTGGGATTAGCATTCTGTGAAAGGAGGCCAGCCATCTCTATGAGACTCACTGCTCCAGCACTTTCCAGATTCCATGCTGCCTGCTGCTATTTTCATCAGCCTTTCAAGTGGGAGTTTGTGGCTACACAATTTTAGAGTACTGCTCAGCTCAGAGATTTTGAGGTACATATCTGCACACAGGACACCCTCTGATATATGGGTTCCACTTGCAGTCTGCAGAGATGAAGCAAAAATTTGTACAGACATGCTCTCCTTGTGTGTTTCTGATCTCAGAGGGAGTTCCAGGGTGAATTCTCTGCTTTGGAAATGCTGCGTTCTTATACTGCGGCTTTTGTGTGTTTCATCTAAGTCGTGATTCTAAGGAAAAGTAAACCTGGATTTTGCAGTTGTCACTGAAAAGTGCATGGTCTGGATGCTCTTTGTTAATGCCTCTCTTCCCTCTCTCATCTGTGGAGTGAGTGCTGCATTGTAAAAGCAGTCTCTCCCTCCGGCTGGTTAGAGCTGGCTAATTTTTCTATTTCTATGCAGTTTTTAAACCGAATTTCAGTGGAGGGGGAAAGTCAATATTTTTTATGCTATTTTCCATGCTTTTCAACTGAACATTTTTTGATGCAGAGGAACATCTTTTAACTTTTAGCGAAAATGAGGCTGTTAGTGTGTTAATTGTTCCTTGGTGGTTGGGGAGGGTTTTTTCCCCATTTAAAAGTGGGGCGAGGCTGGAAGCAGAGGCGGACTGTAACTCTGCCCAGACTTGGCTCCAAGTAGCAAGCTCTGCTTACAGTCAATGGGCAGTTATATGTTCTTGTCACAATGAAAAGCTGTGAAACATCGGCATTTCCACTTGCAGTTTTTGTCTTAGTACAGAGGGAATCCATGCTCCTCAGCCCCACACATTTCCCTAACTTCAGAGAGCCTGAGTGCTTGTGCTTTGGAGGGAGGATAAAGGAGAATTTTTGGAGAAAACAGCAGCAAGGACTGTGTCGGTAGTGGGGAGGTGACTGTGTAGTGTTGGCGTCGCCAAGTTGCTGGAGGATTGTCGTGTCCCCCGTGAAGGAGTATCTGTTCTGGCTGAGATGGTTGTGCCATGGTGGTGCTTGTGCACAGGGTCAGCTCTGAGGCTCCATCGTGGCAGCAGCTCCCAAAAGCCATTGCAAAGGTAATCCCTGCAGGTAAAACGTGCAGCTTTGTGTGGCTGCAGGTGCTCTGGTGGCCTTTGCTCTGCCTCCTACCTGTGGGCTCCCTGCTGCAGTGTCTTCTGTCTGATCGTGATTTCTTGACAGCTGCTGTAGCCAAAGTGTAATTTTACTTTTTGTGAGAGAGGTTTATTCCCGCATAAAGTGTTTTGATCTTGTTCTGTGAGGACTTTGTAGAGAGAGGCGGGCTCCTCAGCTGTGAGTTGAATGTAATGCCAGTTCATGTTTGGGAACACAATGGGACTTCTGATTGGGGGTTTTGGTGTTGGATTTTAAGGGCATAAGGGAAAGTTGCTGTTTCTGCAGATAAACTGTTAGATCCTGTTGCTGCTTTTAAATGTGCAAGCACTGTGAAATGAAAGCTGGAATCTCCTTTTCCTAGGCTTTTTCTTCACAGCAGCTTTAGGTAATGCTTTGAATAATAGAGCTAGGCTGTTTTTGGAGTGGATGTTGCATCTCCCTTTCCTTTTATGTCCTGTCTCTATATGTTGCTCTTTAATTCACAAGGGCTTTGCAGTTATGCATTATTTAGAGTTCAGAGTCCTTCAGATCAGAAACAAAGATCCCGTTGTTAGAAGTCATGGTATAAAATCAAAAAGAAGAAATAATTGCTATGGATTTGCTGATTGCCAAAACAGTGTGTCAGCACTGGAAATTTCAGTACAGGACAGAGGCCAGACAGGTAGCTCTTGGGAGATGACATGGATCAGTTTAGCTGTAATAACCACCCAGATAAGCAGTGGGAGGTGTTCATCTCCATGCTGCTTTGATTTTGCTTGTTCTGATGTGTGAGCAGAGCTCTTTTAGCTGCCAGGGTTATCGTTGATGTGTGGGCCAGCAGTGGTTTGCACCACAGAGCTGATGGGGTCAAGTAATCCATGTGGGAGAGAACGTGGCACCCAGACAAATGGCAAGGCACAGAACAGCAGTGGATTTGAACTGTGCAGCATCTTTTCTTGATCATTTCTTTTTCTCTTGCACCAGCGTCTCCCCTGGTACCACTGGGTGTTCACAGGAAAACAGGGTGAGGAACATACTGTCCTCTCTGCATTTTTCATTTTGTAGATCTTTGCCGTTGGAGAACTGAAAGGAGTGTTGTAAAAGAGAAAACTCTTGCTCTGTTCAAGGATTCAGAAACTCAAAAACGACTTTGTATAAAAACATCCACGAGGCACTCCCTGAGCAAATTAATTGGAGCCTGTGATATCATTGTCAAAATCCTTCTCAAAGGCCAATAAAACCCCTGATTATCCAGAAATTTGCCTTACCAAAACAGGCTCATGTAATCTGGCCAGGACCAAGTGTATTAAACTAGTCAAACTCTAGTTTATCCAAATTCTATGGAATGCACTGTCCTCTATATAATTTGGGTGAATGAACTTCCATGGTGTCTGACATAGGGGCTCTGTTGAGTGCTTGAGCACACGCACATTCTGAGCTTACTCAAGGAGCAGGAAATTAAAAAGCTTCTCCAGAATGTTGATTAGTGGTTCCACAGGCCAATAGCCATAGGACTATTTATTTATCAAGTTACTAATTTCTTAGGGTTTCCAACAATAATAGTTGGGCTTCATTTTTTTTTTCTTGCAATCTTCTGTTTTAATAGTGGTTAGTTGAAATGGAGTAAAATAGAGGAAAAATTCTCTATTTTAAATCTCCATTAAAACTGGGGTGCAGTACCAAGAGGTATTTGTGTGTTTAATTTTATGCAGTATGAGTTCATCCACTTCTCTTTTATAATTTATTTTTGATTGAGTTTTTGTATGCAGGGAGGGTTTTTTATTGAAATTCATTGTCTGTTTTATAAATTGATTGTTATTAACGCTTTAGAGTTTTGGATTTTGTTATCATTTTACTCTTAAGTTTATGCTTCTTCAGAGTGTGAGAGTCTTAGCTTGTGTTCCAACCAAGATTTGTTTCCAGCCTTTAGGATATAAGGAAAAAATTGCTCCAGTACCATATCCTGAAGGTTCCAAAAGCAAAAGACAAATTTCTGCTGCTGTTAATCCTGTTAGGTCAAATCCAGACTTCAGTGGAAAAAAGTGACAAAACTTTCATAATTCCAGTGGGACCTGACGTCCTGATTTCTCTTTGTTTTTTCTTTTTTTTCCCTTTTTTTGAGCCAGTTTCAATTGAGCCAGTCTCTGAATTTGGAGCTCCTGAGTCGTAATTTTTAAATGCTTAGGGTTGGCAATAACATAAATGCACAGGGATTAGACTACTGTAACAAGAACCTTCAGAGGTTAAAGAAAACATTTGATTTCCAGTAAGTGGCACGGTAAACACATACCATAATCAGTTCCAAAAAGTTATTAGTCCTGAAACAGCAGGGTGTCCTTTCTAATAAATGTTATCTTTTTCCTTTCATGACTGTGTAGATTATCCTTCACTCTATGCATAAATACCAGCCTCGTGTGCACGTCATCCGAAAGGACTGTGGTGATGATCTGTCCCCTGTCAAGCCCATCCCTTCGGGAGAAGGGGTGAAAGCCTTCTCCTTCCCAGAGACAGTTTTCACTACTGTCACAGCATACCAAAATCAACAGGTAATTTGGGCTTTCTGGTTAGCACTTTACAGGCTTTTCAGAGCAGACCAGAGATGTAAGAGATAGGAGAAAAGCAGATACTTTCATTATCACTTATTAAAGTAGAATTATCTAAATCTTTTTTTTCCTACAAGTAGCTTTCACTCTTAGTATTGCTGTAGTGCCTGGAGGCTATAGCTGAGCCTTCAGAGATGCTGCATGTAAAAAAAATCATTCTTATTATGGAGATCATACAGTCTAATTAGCATGCTTAATTGTGTCTTGATTATAAATACAACATTGAAAAATAAGGCAAAGAGCCATCTAATTTTTAAAGGTATTTCTGTACCTTTAAATGTAGATACATGAGAATTTTTAAAGCCCTTTTGTTCCTGACTCCAGTGCTTTTAATACTCCCAGGACCTTAACAGAGAAGCTGAGTTCTGAAGAAAGTTGCAGTTGCTTTTATTAACTGCATTCAGCTTATATTGTTAAGGGCAATTTATCTGGATCCACACGGATTCAAAGTCAAAAGTTAACTGCAGGTTGTATCACTTGGCTCTTTCACCTCTCATTTAAGTATTGGCATACATAATGACACTATAGTTAGTGTTGTGACATTTTATTAATTCCATATAAATTATTGTAGCTGTATTGTTTTTTTAATTACATATGCATTGATGATTTTACAAAGAGAAGAGCAGGAGAGCCATGTAAATACTAAAATATAAGTATTTGGTGACTTCCCCATTTATTAAAATGAATGGCAATTATTTGGGGTGTGGTGTGTTTTGCTGGGTTTTTTTTTTTGGTTGGTTTGGGTTTGTTTTTTTTATGGAGGACAACAACCTAGAGATAATCACTCTTTTCACATTTCCTTCTTGGCCAGTTCAGAAATAAAATTTAATTTAAATTGTATTCCAGTTACACAGTGTACTCTCTTAGGTGAAGAATGGCATTTGCTTGAATTTTTTTTTTCTCAGTAATTCCATCTGGCAGCTTTAAATACCTATTAGCTTCTCCAGGGATCTTCAAAAATAATGATCAGAAGATTGGCCCTTATTTTGCTATATTTCAGGACAACCATCTTAAACTATACAAATATGAAAATGCTTCTGCTGTCAGCTTATTTCTGTCAGGAGAGTTGTTTTCTATGCTACTTATCTGAGTTTACAGGTAATAATTTCTCTTAATCATATTCACAGATAACTCGTCTGAAGATTGATAGGAATCCATTTGCCAAAGGCTTTAGAGATTCGGGCCGTAACAGGTAGGTGTTGGGAAGGAGCTGGGCTTGTTCCTGCTGACAGAATCAGTTTGTGAAGGCTGTTCAAGGTGAACGCTTGACTTACAGATAAACTAATTTGTGAACTCAGACTCCTTGAGGGACCACTCAGATTTCCCAGTAATGTTCTCCATGGTGAGCTCCCATTGCTACACCTCTGACCATCCAGGTCAAGAGCAGGCTGGCACTTGGCTTGACTCATGTACTCAAGTTTCCTTTCAGTGGAAGCAGTGACACTCCATGAAGGTTGAAAATGACCTTCATGTATTCCATGATTTCAGGCTGTGCTTGAAATCTCCTCTTTCTCCTGGCTGGAGACCCAAGTTGCAGATGTCATTGTCAAGCTACAAGTCCAGGTTCTCTTGCACATAACTGGCATATAGCGCAGATGAATGGCTTGCTCCCTCATGAATTGGAAGAAACTGGTTTGTGCAGTAACCTTACATTTAGTACACTTGTCTAGAAGGTGGGAGTCCTGTATTCAAGGGTCTTTTTAGTCTAAGGAGTTTTAAATCTGCTTCCTAGGTGAATATATTTTTCTAGCAGGCTAGACAAGACCTTGAAATGAGACTGGTTTCCACTTCTTCTGTTGCGGGTGGACTGATTAATTGCTTATTCTCTCTTGATCCGTGAATCTTTAAAAATAGCAGTGGGAAAAAGGAGATTTGGGCCTGGTCTGGGCTGCCAGTGCCCATGAGGTATTTTATCCAACAACTGTTTAATGCAAGCTATTTAAGCCTGTTTTGAATTGTATGTTAAAGCATTCCAGCTAAAAAAAAAAGGCAGTATTTCATTGTGGTGTATAGCATACATCAGTTCTAGTGACCACATTGTGTTTGGTGTCTGCAGCTGCTATATTTATGACCAGGCCTTGCAGAGAAGGGAGCAGACTGTGCTGGTAGGAATGATCAGAGAGTTTCTTTTTGCTAGTTGCCTTATGGAGCTTCTCTGTTAGCAGAAGCTTCAGCATTAAAGCCTGTTTTGTGCTTACACCTGAGTTACATAAAATCTGAAACTGGACCGCAAATGAGAGTAGTTTTTGGACAATGAATACTTATGGAAGGGATGAGTTAGTTGTAAAGACTTACAGGCATTCACTGTTAGTGTCTTTTCAGTATGTCTGAGATTTTGTCTTCTAGCATAAAAGAAGTAGCCATGTTCAGTGGACACTGACATAAAGAGCGTTTTGCCCTCTTTTGTAGCCTTCTAGTTAGAAATTAAGTGAACAGAGGCTTCCAGGTAAATGCAGTGACTGAAGAAGCAAAACATGCTGTATGTACTTTAGAAAGAAAAGGATTGCTATACGTGCCCTGTCTGAAAGCTCTCTCTCCCTTAGACAGTGTCTCTGCTATGTTTGCTGTTTGCAGAACTATAAAATAAATACTGTGGAACCTCCTAAGAAGTGTGAAACCCTGATCCTCTGAAATGTGCAAATTTAGGCGGACTTAGAATTTGTTGCACAATGTTATATGAAACAAGAGAAGATACCCTTTTAGGAAATAAAGAATTGTTCAGAAACCAGTTTTGAACAGGTTTTAATGTGCCAGGACAACTCTGGAATTACCTGAGGATGATGTAAGAGTACTGCATCTGCAACCACACAAATACAGTTATGGGACTGGGTGTATCCAGAGAGGGTTTTTTGTTTGGCTGCTAGAAATAGTCTGATTCAGGCATTAGAAAAAAGAAAGCAGGATATTTTGATTGAAAGTTATTTTTTATGGAAATGGATTAAGAAGGCGAGTCCTGAAGGAAGAGCCAGCATCTCTAAAATGTTTTGGAGCAGCCTTTAGATGAGGTCTGAGTGCTTTTACTCCACAAACGATCTCGTTATAGAATTGACTCCGCAAGCTCCTGTTTGTTGCAAATTGACATTGTTTTACTGCAGTCAGTATCGCTATTTTCTTTTATAGTTGCATAACTGGATAATGCAGACTAATAATGTTTGGGAATTCAGCTCTGAATTTTAATTGTCAAGGAAAATATCTATTCATATACTCAGTGGATTATTATTTTGGTCTGTTGAATATTGAAATTAAATATTAAGATTCTGTTATCCTCATTGTTCTAGCCGGTGTGTTATCATTGAGGCATTTTAGTCTGCAACAAGTTGAAAAAAAGTACTGTGGTAAAATTATACACAACTTTTCAATATTGCTTTAATGCAGCTATCTTACTCTGCACTGCTGCATGCAGTAATTCTGTTTAATTAAAAATATGCCCTTTTAGGACATTCCTGTTCAATTTCAGTCCCACAGGCTATTTTACTGAAATCAGTAGCTTCACCTTTTAAAAACATTCCCCGTGCATTGGCAAAGTGCAACAGAATTTATGTGCTGAGAATAGTCTCATTCTTCAGTTGGGCCTTAACTTTGACCCTGTAAAAACTTTTACTCAGGAAAGGACCAGCATTTCTCCATTTAAATAGTTCAGGAAAAACATAACTTTTTTGTTAAAAAAACTTGGGCATTTGATAGCGCAAATTAGGGTGGTGATAAAATGTGGAAATTGATCAAAGGCATCTTGTATAAATTATCGCCTTGGCTACACTCCTCCAGGAGGTGGCTTTTATCTCCACTTTAACTAGAAATGAAAATTCACCATTACTGCAGAAAATTAAGGCTATCATTTTAGTCCAGCTTCAGCTAATAAATGCTTCATAAATGTTTCCTGACAGACATTTGTGTTCCTGCTGGAAGAAGTAGTATCAGAACATGTTGGTTGCTTCAAATTGGGCTATTTGCACAATTCAAGTTTACAAAGTACTGCTGCTCACAGGCAAGCACTTGTATTTGGTGTGTGCCTGATGCTGACACTCAACAGGCCTCTGGGGCCCAGCAGCCAAAAATAACACCAAAATTATACCTCCAAGTTTTTATACCTCTGAGGTGCATTATTCATAAATAATTGTCAGAAAACAAATGAGCCTTTACCTTCAGGAAAGATCCTTCTAAATAGTGTCTGCCACCATTGTCTACACAGTTACTTCTGTTTTCTCAGGACACTTGCAAGAAAGTAAGTTGAGACTTTTAGTTTCTAAAGGCATTTTGTTTAGCAAAACAACCTTGTTTTATATATGATTTTAGCAGCAAAACAGCTGTACATCTATGCCTTGTTCGTGGATGATTCTAAGTGTGATTTTCCAGCTCATCAGTTATGATTAAGAATCCTGTTTTAATAGAAGTTGTTACTGGATACTTTGTTCTAGGAAGAAATAGCAGATCATCCCTCTTTAGGAAATATCATACTAGCAAAGCATTTAAAATCATTTTAACCAAGTCTTCCCACTGAAACAGCCCTCCCCAAAGGCCCAAAATATAGAAATAGAGAGCCAGGCTTGTGGAATTGGAAAACACTTTGTGTGCTGTCAGTCCAGTGGTTGCAGGTCTCTGTGGTCTCATAGATAGGCTGTAAGGCTTTTTTCTAAAAAGCAAAATCAACTTGAAAATAATCCTGAAATGTTACTCATTTTTTTTTGTGTTTCTGAGGTAGAGTATCCAATAGAGATGTGTAGCAAAATACAGCTTGCTTTCATGACACTGTGATTCTTTTGTTTTAAATAGAATGGGACTGGAAGCTCTGGTAGAGTCTTACGCCTTCTGGAGACCTTCGCTGAGGACACTTACATTTGAAGACATACCTGGGATACCCAAACAAGGTAACAAGTGTCTTTGTGTTCTTTCAAAACAAAAATGAAAGATGAGGCTTTGTCCATCATACCTTACAAAAGTCTAGGTAAGCTTGTCACTGGCAAGAGTGAAACAACCAGCTAACCACAGTGCATCTATCTCCCCCATCAGAGTTATTCTAAGTTAGGAAACTAATGCTAACTCAACCACCCTGGAAAAAAAATAAAATTAAATTGTAAAGAAAAATCAGATCACATGTTGAGGAGAATGTCAGCTACTTAAGGATTGAATGACCTATTCCTTAGTGTGTTCTGCTCAGGCTAGATACAAAAGGTAGAGGTCACTTACAGATGTCTTCTGTTGTATGCATTCAAACTGCAGTATAGGAATTACTGGTGTTTTTAAGAAAAAAATAAAAGGAAAGAGAGAATTTGTTTTCTTCTTAGAACTCCTTCTTGATTCTTAAAGACCTGAAAATTGTTCAGTAAACAAACTTTATCTGCATCCTAGAGTTTAAAGAAATGGATCTTCTCTCTATTTTGCTTTTTACTGCTCCTCACTCCTTGTTGGAAACCACTTTGTTTCCATTTTCTGCATTGTGCAGGTAGTGTCATGAATGAGAAAAAATATTTAAATGGCCCATTTGGACAGAGAGTGGAATCTCTGTACTCTTTTCTAAGTTCTTTTATTTCCAGAGTATGCCAATGCACATAGAGAACCTCCCAGCCTTTTCCCAGTTAAATCAGACATATTGCTCCCAATTATTGCGTTTTCTGCTACCAAATTTACAAACATCCAGTCTCCTTTCTTGATAATGTATTGATTACAAAGTTGTTAAACATTTTCAGAGCAAAAATGCAGAACATAGAGAAATTCAGAGAAATCATTTTTGTCAGCTTCTTAGTTCCTTAGTTCTCCTTTGAGAAATCTTGAGTATCAGTCCTCGATGTGGGCAACTAAAAGAGTTTGTGCCAAGTCATAGATACACTGGATGAGTGTTGGCAGAGTTTTGGGCGTAGCAGGGGGGTGAGGGTTGGTCTCATCAAAAAGGCTTTTAATGAGAAGATAGAATGAGACCTGAAATACCTTGTCAGGCTGTGTAAGAGCGAAAGGCAACTGACGATGCAGGTAATCCATTTAGGAGACAGACCAGCTTTATTGGCTGTTTCTATGTAGGAGCATTGTTTGGTAGCAGGGGAACTGCTGCCTTGAACTTCTCACTTCCTTTTTTTTGCTGTTGCCTGAGATTAAGAAGATGGTTGAAGTTATTGTTGATATTCTGAAGATGGGAAATGGGATCCTTACAAAATCTTTAGTCATGTATACCTTGGACATAGCAACTTTCCAAAAGACCCCATTAGAAATTTCTCCTGATTGCTAATGCTGAAAATGCCCATCTTCAGGTAGTGAAGGCATTGATGAAGATTAAAAGAAAAATATGTTTAATACCAGGATTTCTGTAACATGGCAGTGTCTAATGTGCTTGTGGTGTCCTGTTAACAGAGAAGCAGCTGCAGGCAGTGTTCATTAATAACGTATTTTTCTTTTTACTATCTCACCTATTACGGTAACCTGTTAACTTATTGACAGCATTTATCACTTTGCAGCATCAAGCTGTTTGATTGTTTTGATTGTTAATGTGATTGATAAACAGATCTTCCCCGTTAAGTGTTTTCTGCCTAAAAGACTGTAAAAGGCCCCCCTAATTTTTCTACACTTAGTTTTCAGGAAGATACAATCTTTTAAGAAAAGGAAGTATTTCTTGTGGCTGGGAAACTTTCAGTCCTGAGAAAAGGTTTCACCTATAGCAAGTAGGTTTTTTTCAGGAGCATTTAGCACTGATATTTGTAATATAAAAAGTTCTGATATCAGTAAATGAACAATTTGCAAACAGTTTGCTGCAAACCTACCCATTCAAGAAAAGAAGCAGCTATGTGCAGTGCTCAGCCTACACTTTTCCTGAAGCTGTTTTGAAAATTTTTTTGTTGTTCTCAGAATTTTTTGGTTTGAAGTCAGAAGTTTTTTGTTCTGAAGTTTTGTTCTGAAGTTGGGAGCTTTCCTGAAGCTGTTATTTGTGAGAGCCTCCGAGCTAAGGAGCTGGTTCCTCAGCTGGTGCTCTGACAGTGACTGTCAGGGGCAGAGTGCTTGAAACACATTCCGGACTGTAGCAAGAGCACAGACAAGCCAAAAATCATAATTTTGAAGAGGGCTTCCTGTGCTGTGGTACTCACTTGGCTACATCTTAACTACCATGCAATTTCCTTCCATGTCATATAAGAAGTAGTTAACCTTTTGGGCAAGAGCCCTAACCACCGAGTGATGGCTGTAAAAACATAACTTCAGTTCTTTCTCTTGGTCAAGTTGTTTCTTTAGGAATATGCATGTGGTTTACTCACACATTCTCCTGCACATATATGTAAAAGTTTTTAATTAAGTTGGATTTCATCTCAAGGGTTATTATAAAAGACAAAGGTCTTGATCTTTCACCTGGTAAGTGGACCTTTCCCAATGTGCTTCTTACGCTGTAATATTCTCTTCCAGGAAATGCAGGTTCCTCTACTTTACTCCAGGGATCTGGCAGTGGAGTGCCATCCACCCACCCTCACCTATTACCGGG
Organism: Phylloscopus trochilus trochilus; assembly: GCA_016584745.2. Lineage (NCBI taxonomy): Eukaryota > Metazoa > Chordata > Aves > Passeriformes > Phylloscopidae > Phylloscopus > Phylloscopus trochilus. The sequence goes on along the minus strand of WQNJ02000062.1, from coordinate 33,525,866 downwards.
TTCCCCTTGCTCATCTCCAGCCTTCCACCTCAGTCCCAACACTAGCCAGCTGTGTACCCTTGCTCCAGCTGACTACACAGCTTGTGCCCGCTCAGGCTTGGCCCTGAACAGATACAGCACTTCCCTGGCTGAAACCTACAACCGGCTCACAAACCAGAGCAGTGAGACCTTTGCAGCCCCAAGGACTCCCTCCTATGTCGGTGTGTCGAGTGGCACAACTGTGAATATGTCTATGAGTGGCAATGATGGGGATGCATTCAGCTGCCCGCAGACTGGCTTATCCATGCAGATTTCAGGGATGTCTCCACAGCTCCAGTACATCATGCCTTCCCCATCCAGCAATGCCTTTACCACTAATCAAACCCACCAAGGCTCCTACAACACGTTTAGACTGCACAGTCCCTGTGCTCTCTATGGATATAACTTTTCCACATCCCCTAAACTGGCTGCCAGTCCTGAGAAAATTGTTTCTTCCCAAGGAAGTTTCTTGGGGTCCTCGCCAAGTGGAACCATGACGGATCGGCAGATGTTGCCCCCCGTGGAAGGAGTGCACTTACTTAGCAGTGGGGGGCAGCAGAATTTCTTTGACTCTAGGACCCTAGGAAGCTTGACACTCTCATCTTCTCAAGTGTCTGCACATATGGTTTGATGAAGCCTTTAAGTAAAAATACTGTATGTTTGGTGTCTACAATGTATTTCTTTTGGAATATGAAAGGACACTTGATGTAGCTTGTAAAGTGTGTGTATATATAATATGAGAGGAAGTTTCACTGAAATTTTGAATTGCTTGTGGCCAGATTTTTCTCCTATTTTGAGTTACACAGAGATTGCTGCGGTGCAGACTGCTTTAGTTTTCTGGTATAATACACTTAGTTGTATAACACGTTGGGACATATGCAACAAATTAAATAAGACTTCCTCCCCTTTCCCCCTCCTCTGTTCTAACCCCTTTAAAGAATGAAGTGACACTTGGAGTATTAAACAACACAAAAAAGCCCACTTACATTTCCTATAGCACTAGTGAGTTCCTTTAAAACATTCATACAATAAGCTGATGCACCAAAGGCATTTTACAGGTTTCTTCTCTGTTATAAGGGATACAAAGGGTATTTGGACTTCGTAGTGTTAAGCATCAAGCATCCAGCCTAAAATAGAAGTTTAGCTAATGGATTATTTACAAGGTAAACGGAAAGATTAGTTTGCCTTCTCATGATATGCTGTTTTTAGCTTATCAGTGGCATGGTATTTTCACTAGGATTTGCTTTTTTCAGCATTAGTCTAGATTTATGATTATATATTTGAAGACAAATAATGCATATTCAAATTGTGGTGATAGGAATAATTCAAACCAACAGCACTAGAAGCAGCATTCCCTTGTATGAAATGAACGTTGGGGTGCTTAATTTTTGTCAAAGATAGGGCTTGATGCATTTTTTTCCTCCATAAATATTGCCTATAAGACATTTACTGGACAGTAGGATATTCTAATGTATCTCTCTTTTTTTGTATTTTTACTTTTTTAAAGGAAAATGCGGTTTGATTTAGGAAAAAAAAAATGTGAGCAGGATGAGAAATTCCATTATTGGTTTTACCTGTTTTGTGTGTGTGACATGTTTTGGGTTTGGTTTTTTTTCTTTTGTGTTTGCTTGGTTGTTTTTTTTTTTTTTTTTTTTTTTTTTTTTTAAATAAGGGCGAAAGATCCTGCATCCTCAGTATTTCAAAAATACATCACCTGTATCAATTCGGCAGATGACCCAGTTTGCCCAAAAGTGTTCTTCTGAAAGCAGAACGTAGTCATAGCTGCCTTCCCGTTGCTCGGGTTTTGTCCTGGATTTGGAGAGGTTTCCTTCATTCCCACCTCTGGTTTCTAAATGGCACTTGTATGAATGTAGATCACCATCTGCTCCTGACTAGACTTCTCCAGAGTGACAAAGACACAGGGAGACACTTACCAGGCAAAATTTCTGCCCTCATCTGCAATTGCACAGCCCAGGTGTGTATCAATCCTTCTGCAAAAGCTGCCCATCTGTCAGAGCTGAACCACAGAAACTGTGAAACAAATTTTAGTGCTTGAGAGAACAGGTAATCTTCAACAGTATGCTAATCCTCATTTATATTGTGCAGGTGATGTAAAGACATTCTAAGGTGGGTACACGTGTAATTGAAAATGCTTCCCCAGTCAGCACTGAAGGAGATTAAGGTCTTTCAGGTTTATGTTTGTTGGATTCTTTTGGTGAAGGTGAATTTTCATGTTTCTCAAGAGTTGCCTTATCTTTTCAGACAAATAGTGGGCTTACCCACTCTCACATCAAAAAACTCATTTCAGCTAGTATTTCTTCAGTGAGATGGAGATAATACATGCAGAAACAGCTCTCTTGCTACCTCTTCTTTTCTGGGAACAGAACAGCAACCTTTAAACCTGTGCCTGAAGGTTTCTATTTCCTTTATTTCTATTGGTTATGTATTTGTTTCTGTTAAAGATACATATGAAGTTCTTATTCAAAGTTAGAAAGAGATCAGAATGCAATTGAGGTGATGTGGGCTTGCTTCTTTGCTGTCTTAAACTCTCTAAGTGACCTTTCTGAGTAAACCTAAGTTCACTCAGTCTCTATCAAATTTTTTTCTTCTGAAAAATGTGATAATAGCACTTCTCTTCCTCTGAGGAAAGGGTGAAAGTACATTGAAGATGAAGATCATCTTTACATTTGCTGCGCTGTGAACAGTATGTTACAGATGAATGGCTGGGTAGTGTTCATACATGAGGGTAACAAAGAGCATTCAGTGTACTTCTGTGGTCTTGGCAGTGCAGCCTTCTTTGAGGCAAGCTTCCTAGAAGAGACCTGCAATGCTAAAAGTGCTATTCAAACCCATGCTAATGGTTTGTGAAATTGTTCCAAGGTGTGTAGGTGATGGGGAAATATTCCGCTATGCAAATTGTCATTGCTCTGTTGGTTTAAATTAAGTAACTTGTGTATAGTTATTCCTGCTCTAGCCAAAACTTTGAAATTTTGCAGTGGAAATAAGTGGAAAGATGGTACAATTAATCTGTACTTGAAAAAGCATAAGTAGCTATATCAGCTCAAGAGCTGTGACTGTGTAAAAATGTGGAAGAGCTAAATCATGCATGTTCCTATAAAGAGAGAGAGAAAAAAAAAAAAGGTTGTGCATGGATGTTCATGGTGGTGCTCCTGTCAAGACTATGTACTTTATTGTCTGGGAATTTTTTAGAACTGGTCTCTTATTCTTCCTCAAATTATTCTTATCATATAACCACACAATATTGTTTTATTTGTTCCTTAAAATTTGAATCATATTGTAAATACTGGTTTGTCATTGTGAAAAGACTAGCTTTTTATCCATACAGTAAATGCTATATATGCATTATATCTATAATTATATATCTGTATTTTACAAAAATGCCACAGAAAATATATTAAAGTGTGTATTCAAACACTTTTTACTGCATTGGGAAAACTGAGAGGCTTGGGCTTTTTTTTTTTTTTCAACAAGACCAAAGGCAGTGACTCGAAGGTAAGCTCTGAATTTCAGAGACTTGATACAACAAGCTCCAACAAGTCCACAATTCCTTAACCACCTGCAGTTGCACCTCTCTTTTTATTTCTATGCAAAAGAGTCGTCCCAATAGGTGCTGTGTATAAGGAGATACTAGCTGAAAACAGAGTTGTGGTATTTTTACGTGGGAAGAAGGACTGAGCTGCTTGCCAGGTTCTTTAGCCAAAGATGGAACTTCGGTACTTCTCAAAGCCCATGTCATCCCAGCTGCCAAGAGCAGTTCAGCTGCCCTACATCAACTGGATCTGAGAAGGTGGCACTTACATGTGACCAGTTTCTTTTGCGGGAGCTCGGTACTCTGTACTTTTTCTCTCTCTGTATTTCTTTGGTAATTTGCCCTTTGGTTCTGCTAGTTCTAAATGCAAAAAGCCATTGATTTTGAAGGCAGAATTTACAACCAATAATCATCTGGGTATACTGTTACTCAGCAATGAGCAGCATTTCTCCCTCCAGAAATACTGTTAGGCATAGTGGCCTTATTTCCTATTGTACTGCAATAAATGATTCCATGTGACGTAGGGCGCAGGGCCTGAAAATCTGATTACTTCAGAGACTAGAGTTTCATAGTCACTTAACACCAGCATTGTTGCAAATGACCAGAATTAGGACAAGAGAAGTAGGCATGAAATGCTTGATCATAAATATCAGGCCCCCAGAGAGAAAGAAAGCTTCTGGTTTTAATAAGAGAGCAGTCTTTTTTTTTTTTTTTTTTTTTTTTTTTTTTTTTTTTTTTTTTTTTTTGAATAGCACCATCAGACTCTAAGAAGGCTCATTTCTGCTTCAGCAGACAACTGGAGCAACTCAAAAGTCATGGACATTGTTGTCATTAATACTAATAAGCCTGTACTTTAAGCAGTTTGACAGAAAAAAATATAAACTGTTCTCAGCAGTAGCTCACAACTTATATGTGCATATTTTTCTTGTAAACATAATATATCTAATTAATCTGTATAGAAGTGTATTTAAAAAGGTTGCAATTCATCTTAATGAGTTAATGCTTTTTTTGGGCTCTCTCTGCACTTCGGATGACAAAACCTGTTATTTTGTCAGTTGAGCTCTTCATTAATGTGAGCCTCAAGATTCAATATTTTGCCTTGTATCTAACACAAAGTTGTAGACATGTCAATTTAATATATGCAAAACTACAGGAAAATTAATTTTCTGTCTTATATTCCATCATATTCCTCAGTTCATGGTTGATTCAAAACACTAACTTGATGAGGTGACACATTTTTAAGAGGCGATGACTTAACATTTCTAGAGAATTCAAGTTGCTTTAAATGCTTTTTGTCAGTGCTGTTGTGTTCAAACTCTGAAAAAGTGTTTGTTACCCAAAAAAGAAGTCCTTTGCAGTCACCACTTTCTCTTGAAATCCTATGTATTCACCACTTACTCTTGAAAAGCAGTGTTGAATTGGCCATAAAACCATCTCAGATAGCTGATGCCCAAACAGAGCAATTACAGCAAAATGAGAGTCTGAATCTTCTGCCTCAATTTTAGAACTTGAAGTCCATAAAGAAAATATTTTTAAGAAGCATCAGTAAATCTGGTCAAATACTGTGGACATTTAGAAACACTCATCATGTGTGTCACTTTCACAGGTATATTGGCACTTAAATATTTAATATCTCGCATCTTCCACTGCTGCAGAACGGACATTAAGCTCTTGTGAAATGGATAAATTTCCAATTTTTTTTTTTCTTTAAGGCCTTTCTAAATGTTGGAGGTAGCACCGAGGTTTCAAGACAAGCACCTGGACCCCAGTTTTGCAGCAGGGAGTGGCAGGAGACATGGAGATCACACAAATGGAGCCTGCAGTGCCACCACACACTTTTGGAATGTCACAGGTGCTGTGGTGGCACCCACAAAGTATAGTTCTCTCCAAGCATATCTCAGTGCTCCTCTAGCAGGAGGATGTAGCCTAAACTGAGAACTGACATCAAAGGCTAGCCAGGAAGGATAAAGTGTGATGTGAAAATCCTTGGTCTACCTGAAAGCTGGGCCGTGGCAGTGAATGTTAAACATAACACAGCACAGACTTGGCCTTTGTCAATGCTGCTGCCACTCTATTCCATGCCCTTATGTTCATTTGCACACCACTGGGTTTTTTTCAGATGCTATAATAGAGAGCCAAGAATAAATTTAGAGCACATTGGAGGAAACCTGGACTCACTGAGGCCAGTGGTAATGTTGCCACTGACTTGAGCTTTATGGATACCACATTTTCAGACCCTAAGACAACCCCCTTTCTGTTCCAGAGTGCTTTACCCACACAGCAGCTGCAGTCATAATGGTCTTGGCCATTTTTCTGTCCATTTGTGATGTTTTTCAGATGGATAACTGGCTTTTTGCATTTCACATACATGTATTTTGTTTTAAAATTTGTGGTTCTGCAGTTTTTGAGCCATAGGCTGGAAGACAAGACAAGCCTGCAACCCGTTGCTCTATCCCCCAAAAGTCTTGCAGCGTATCCTTTCCACTGCAGATAATTGACTATATATTTCCCCACAATGTTTTTATTGTATTTTACAGAGAAAAGTAATAAAAATAGAGGTTGTATCACAAGCAAAGCAGTGTTTCCATTCCTCAGGCACAGTTTTTCAGTAACCCAAAGCAAAACACCTCCCCACCCTTTCCTGGTCACTGTACTTGGTATATGGTTCTCAGTAAGAAGAAAACCAGATGCCATGTTTAAATGTAAGATGGCAGAAACCAGAAAAGAAGAAAAATGGGTCCCAGCTCAGGGAAGTTTTCCCAGATAGTCTTTTTATTCTTTGAAGTGCAATCTGGACACTAATGCTTCCAGAGACATCTGCAAAGACTCTTTGATACATGCCCCAGACGATTGCTGTTGGTGTGTGATAAAGGCCTCACTGATGCAGTGAGCATTAGGGATTACCTGCAGCATAGTCCAGCAGGGTGATGTCAGTGTCACACAAGGACATGCAAGCAAATGCCATTTTTGTGGTTCTAGTAATCCTATGCAGAAGCGCAGCCTCACAAGTGTTAAACAGACCCCAAAGCTACATTAAGAGACCAGATTTTGAGGCTAAGCCCATGCAATCCAGTTATCCTTGTGATGGTAACTAAAAACCATCTAATAGTGAATAAAAAAGCAATTATCTAAGCAGATATTTATTTCACTCTGCTATAACTGAGTATATTAATTTTCTAAACATTTTGGTGAGGGTGAGAAGCGGACTAAATATCTATGGGCTATAGCACTGAAGGTTCTAGTCCCACACAAATTTTTTTGTGGAAAGAGAGGAGCCTTGGAAAACAAAAATTAAGGCTAATGAAGACCGGTCTGAGTAAGGATGCTTTAGACATCAAAATATACCATCATGAATGTCTAAAAATGGTCTGCCTGGTGTCACATCCTTGCACTCAGTAGAGGATAGAGCAGTTGGATTAAGGAGTGTTCTGTGAAGTGTTGGGTAGAATGAAAGCTTTTCGTAAACTGAACTACATCTAAGTTTGAATGTCATCCATTATAAGTCCTAACATTCTTGTGTTCTTGTTAGGTTGTTTTTTGTTTTGGGGTTTTTTTTTAAAGATGCTATTAGCAAAGATGAGATGATGCTTAAAATTTTCCAGCCAGATGTGTCTCCAGACTTTCCCAGAGATGACAGATAGATGTAATTTGAATTAAACCCATTATATAGACAAGTTTGTTTTATAGCTGGCTGCAGCTGTGAAGTTTGGATTCAGATCTGTAACTCCTCTCCACTTTGAAGACTATAGTCAAATCTGTGGGTTTGAATCTCCAGTTGCTTATTGCGTCAGACTGTCATTCACGTCTGTTCCACCACCAGCTCGGTGCAAGCCTGTGATACCAGTTCCAGCCTCAGCAGAGCTGAAGCTCAGAAAGGCCCCTTCTCAAGCCTGGTTACGTATGAGCAGTGACAGCAGCATTTTGTAGGTCTGTGGGTTAACAGCTCTCTATGTGCTGTCCAATGGCCATCGATGACCCACCACGGAGCACTGGCTGCTGGGTCACAGGCTGTTGGCTCCCACCCTGCAAAGTACACTTTGCATACTTCCTTCATATTATGTTTCTGTCTAAGTGAGAGCTGTAGCTTCCCACAGGGATATTACATGATCCAGTGTGGAAGGAGAGAGGGTTGGTGTAATTGCAAATGGGATGAAAGCTGCTCCTTGAGGGACTCTCTGAGGGTACCTCTCTTATCTATACAAAGTGGTTGCTGAGAGATAAACTGGGAGTGAATTTACAACACCTCAGCTCCACAGGTGGGCACTCTTAACATGCAGTTAGGAGAAGGTGCTCCATGTGAGAAATGAGAGAGCAGATATTCCACATAAGGGATGTTCCCTGTGAGGATACAGTGCTTTGAGGCTGAGGTCATGCAGTTTCCCTCTCTTGTTCGCTCTACAGGCAGACCTTAAGGCTTCAGCCACACTGTAAAAAATAACAACCCACGAAAGTCTGTCTGGGAGGGTGTCACTCGTTGTCACCGTGGCACAGACGGCCTCACCAACTGCAGTGACAGAGCCACCCATGGTAAATGCTGGACAACTCTTCTGACCTGTTAATAGTTGGCAGACTATTTGATGACAGTTGCAAGAATCTGATGCACAGCAGTATCCTTTACAGCAGTTTAATCTTTGTCATCAAATCCCCCAGCAGCCATGATTAATAGCAGCACTTGAGCTTGTTTTGAAAGTTGTATATTTGGCAGCTATGAACTTTGATCTATGGTTTCGCTTTAAAGAATCATTATGACACAAACTTTTCCTGTAATCCTTCCATCTAATTAAACCACACACAAATACTATGTGGGGAAATATGATGCTATTGATATAAGCTGTGTGTTTATTACATTATTTTAGGCACTTTATTAAAGTGGATAGTTGTTCCCAGCAAGATAGTAGATAAGCTCCCCAAAAACAATAACATCACCCAGAAAGAATATATAAGAGAATTTCCCAAGGCCAAATTCAATTAGAAACTTTCTTTGTTGATTAATACTGTGCCCTTGAACCTGTTGAGGGCTCAGATGTTTTAACCTGAGCTAAAATTACTAGCATTTAATGAATTCAGTCTACTAATGTGTACTTTTCCACAAAACATTCGCCTTTGTTCCAGATAGTCAAAGGACTCCAATACCAATACAGACATGATAGTGTCTGTCTTCCTCTTCTTCCACTATTTGGGTAAAATTTAATCAGGAAGTTTTCGAAAATCCAAGAAAATTTATTTTCATGTAAATATTTTAAAAAACAGAACATTCATCTTTTTGTAGCTGAATCAATCATAAACCAGCCATTGGTTGCTGGCCTCTATTGCACTGCATACTTTGTAGAGAAATTCCAATGAGGCAGATAACGCTCATGTTTTCAAGATGAGAATATGAATTGTGGATCAGTCTGATTTTTTTTTTTAGGGCCAAAATACAGGGCTACATAGCCTGGACTGAGTTGATTTGCTTGTGCATTTCATCTTCATGACCCCTGCATTTTTGCAGAAGTGGATTCTTTCCTCTAGAGCTGACTATGGAGTCTCTGAGCAGCAGTTTTATGGAGCTACCTGGCATCCCCAGAGTTTCTCTTGATTGTTCTACATGGATCTCCTAATCTGGGTGCCACCAAATAGAGAGACAACAGAGGTATAAATCACCACCTTGAGGCTCCTACTGCTGCCAGGCCCAACAGTGTTTATATTTGCCAATTACCAATTTTTCCATATTTTTGGGGTAGACTTTCGGCCAGCTGGCTTTTGGCTAAAATATTACTCCTGTCAGTACTGGTTAAGCCCAGTGACCATGGTTTCTGAGTCAGCTGGAAACCAGACAAAGTACCAAGTATAATAATTTTCCTAAATTGTCTCACAAATTTGCAGAGACTTCATACAAATGTAGAACAGCTGAAGCAACATGAGTGATCCCTTGGAGAATTCACAGCTGAGCACCCTCAAGCAGAGGAATAGCTGCCCATCACCACTCTTTGGACATGATCAGAAAAGAGTGAAAGGGAACTGCTCTAATGCAATTCCATCTCCTTGTGCCAGGTTTTCTAGTCTTGGTATTAATACTCTGTGATGATCTGTGTCCAAGACTACCACAAAACTAAGCAGAATTAGCTGGGACACTTGTCATGTGTTCGTTGTCATGAGGGAGGCTGGATCAGTGGCCAGAAATGGCCTTGACCTAACCTGCTCCTGAATAGCTGGACATGAGGTACTTGAGCTGTCATCCTCTCTTTAGTGGCTCTTCTCTAAAAAGCAAAACTTGCTTAGGTAACCTGGAATCCCTCAGACATCTGCGCAGCCTTGAGTGACAGCCACAGCCTGGGCAGAGTGGAGGTGTCACATTATTCGCAACCAGCCACACAATCTCGTGTGTGGATATGGGGTCAAAATGTATTTCATATACAGCTAGAATAAAGTTTTGTATAAAGAGCTTATAAAACCTCATGAGGACTTTTTACTAGTTCAAGGGCTGCCTCTTGTTCTTACTGAACTCAATGGGAATTTTGCTACCGACTTCAAAGGAAGTTGAAAGGAGCCATGAGGGGTTGATTTGCACTCCTACATGTGTGCTTCTGCACATCAAATTTGCAGCTGGAAGGACTGCGCTTTAGTTGTTTTTGTTGCTGTACTTGCTGGGGTTTTGCTGCTTGCAAACTCTTGCATAAGCACAAGATCTGCTACATGCCGATTGTCTACACACATGCAAAATGTATGCAATGCAAAAAAGGGATCCATTAAGCTACCTCATTTGGGTGGCTTCATTCTCCAGAGAGGCAAAAAATCAGAATGGCTGGTGAAGAAGGTTCCTCACTTAAGACTGTAGGATGCATAAAACCAAATCAAATATAAATTACTCCTTTTGCAGGTCTTTTCCAAGGCTTTAAAATGGAAAACTTTAGCTTCTATTCTATAAGCGGCACAGAGCCTTAAGAACAGATTCAAGAATCCAAACATGTCAAAATGGTTTGGAACTTACTTTAACCACTTCTGAGGGCATTCTTTTCCATCCCTTCTCTGTGGCAATTTGCAGAGGATGAGACTTACCAACTGCATCCAAATAGACTCCATTAGGCAAGCGAGCCTCTTTCATAGGAGTAGGAATTAAGGCTTTGATGGTTCAGAAATAGGAAGAAAGTTGTTTAGAATGGGAGCACCATTTAAAACTAGTGATTCACTATAAGAGAGTGACTTTACAAATATCTGTCAGTTCTGTACAAACCATGTGAACACTGGAGGCTCCTGGGGACCAAGGCAAAATCAGATAGAAGTAATTTCTGTGTCAGTAATAACATACTTTGCTTTACAGCTGACTGAGACCTGGCTGCTGATAACTTTCTGTTAGGGTTGATTTCATAAGGTATAGATTTTCCTGCTAGGAAACACTCCTGCATTGCATGCTTCAAAAATTAACATCCTATTCTTGATAGTTACACATTCTCTGTGAGTCTAAACAGATTTTTCTATGTACCTCATATATTAGCAGGCATTATCATAACCTTCTTCAGTGATCCTGTAGCCAAGTCATGTGCATTTACGTCTTTCAACATTCCCTTGTGAAAACATTCCAGGGAGACCAGAAGAAAAGTTGAGGCAGCATCAGTATCTCTGAGCAAGTGTGTAACAGAGAGCAGAGTGGTTGGGCCCTCAGCCTCTCAAGAGAAAACTGTTTTTCTGGGTTTCCTCTCCTGCATGACTCTTTTCTGAATTTCTCAGGCCATGGACATGGGGTAGAAGATTGAAGAAGCTCCACAGAGGATGACTGCTGCTAAACCAGAGAGAACTGAGTGACCAGTGTGATGTGTGTAGGAAGATACTGACTCTGGAGATGGAGAGTAGTAAGTGGAGAAGATTGATGAAAGCCTACACAGCCATGTGTAAAGAGTTTGGGTAGTCCCATAAAGCACCAGCACCTGGTTGCTGATAAAAAACAAATACAGTTTTCTGAGCTGACTGGTTTCTTTCCTTTTCATGAAAAATATGTACTTAAGATCTCACACTCTGAAGCCAACCCAGTCAACTTTTCAGAACAGGTTTAATATCTTTCCTTGTATTTGAGGTCAAAGGGCTTTGCTGCAGCTGCAGCTCAGTCAAATAATCTGGACCTGTTGCAGGAGTTACTAGTCAGACCTCTGATTTGTGTCAGGTGTAGGTTTAAACCAGATGTGACAGGGATACTTTCTGGTGTTGAAAGCTAAAGAAGGTGTCCCACACTTCCTGGGAGCTTAGCCTTGGGCAATAGACACTTAAAATATATTTAAAAGGCAGACAATAAAAAAAAAAAAAAGTGACATTGGAAACGGAGTTATAATTCACGTAATAAACAGAAATATCCTATACCGTGGTTGTAGTGGTGTCTAGTGCTGATTTTTTTATGCTTTATATAAGGCTTGCTTTATGTCCAGGATTAGCTTTTCAACATCCAAGAGTGATAAGGGCTTTTGAAGGGTTATAGGTAGCTAGCTATAAGATAAAGTCACAAAGCAGCTATTAGCTTTCTTTTTGTTAAAGCAAATATAGGTACCAAACCTAAAAGAAAGTGTCCTGGAGACAGATACTGACACAGAAGCCTAATGTGGAGGTTCAGGTCTTTTAAAAGGTGGAGTTTAGACTAAGAGGCCCTCATGGTTGTGAGGGAATGAGGAGACTGAAGGGGCGTTTGCACATATATGTCATCAATATACGTAAACTGGATCTTAGCTTGGCTAGACCAGCCTTTCAGCTCTGGCAGCCCTCAGTGTGAACAGGCAAGGACACAGCACAGATACTCATCATCCATTTTGACCTGACAGATGTTTCAACCAGAGTGTTTGACACCATTTTGTCACCAGGTGTCATGCCCCTAAGTCCTGATGGGATCTCATGGATCCTCATTTTGCATTGACAACACTGTTTCAGTATATAGTCAGTGATTAAGAATACTTGGATGGATAGTTTCATTGTGATAATTAAGAAGAATTTTCTAACATTGATATGTTAGACTTTCTAAAAAGCTGTTCACGTCACTTGCTGTCTAACGAAGGGACTAATACTGCGTCCTGTTTCCCTAAATGTTAAGAAAAAGGAGGAAATGTGTGAAATACCTATATGTTGCTGCCTGCATCTTAGAAACTCAGAATACACCCTGCATATGTAAAAGCACAGCACAGCTCTCTTCAACAAGCAAAACGACAACACATGTATTTAAATATCAGAGTCTGCTTCTTTTCCCACACCTCTGTAAAATCAAAGTTTGAAACCCTGTAGGAGCTCTTTTAAAATATCCTGGCTTCCTTGCTGCAGACCATATGTTTTTTCAAAAACCAGGACTGCAAACTCGAATAATTGCATGACTTGCATTCTATCACTGTAGACTGTGCTCCACTGGCTTCAACTGGCACGGTTTGGTAGCTGTTACAGATGCCACAATTCATTGCTTTGAAGTCTGCACATTAAAAAACTGGGGGGAGGGAAAAGAAAAAAAAAAAAAAAGCTTTCAAAAGATTGCCTGACTTTCTGTTATGAATAAGTCGACGTTTCACAACATCTGTCATAGTCCCTGCCACTTCAGCTTCCTTCCTCTGCTCAGGCTTATAGGCTTTATGTTAATACTGGAGCAGCTGTGAATTCACACTCCAAGTGAGGTGCAGCAGAGTGGTAAGGGCAGGTGACTGCCTTCCCTGAGGATCAGGCCAGTAGGTGCTGCCTTGCTCCTGCTGACACGAGGTGCAGGACAGAGAAAGTGTGTGTATTGCAGTGACAGTTCTTGGGAAGCACACTGTCATTGCAATAGTCTGCAATAGCCTGTCCTTGTGAAAGAGGCTCAGATCATCCCTGAGGAGCCTACAGGTACCCCAACCACCTTCCAGCACTGCTCAGGCATTTCCCCTTCTTCTCTACTACTCTGCACAAGGAGTCATGAACAGCTGTGGCTTGGATCACTGGCTAACATGCTTCTTGCTGTTTGGAGGCTCAGGGCAGGGAATCCACGCTCTGCTCTGTCCATCATCACTAATAGCTCAAGTGTCACTGTTGGAGGAAATAAGCCTTCCCTGTGCTGTTTCTTTGGTTATTGATTTTCGTATTCCTAGATGCAATCTGCATAACCTCATTCAGCTGTTAAATGACAGGACTCTTGAGGTAAAACAATGTCCCAGGTGGACATGCTATCAGTTTGTTTTAATTAGTTTTTGAAAATACTGCCAACAAGACAAAGCAGTGCTATTAGTTGTAATATTAAACTTTGACTATGGAAGTACTTGAACACTTAGAAAAAACATATTCACTCTGGCAACTTCAGCTGGCTCCCTGGGGAATTTGCAATGTGATAGCATTTTGCGTGCAGTACAATTTCCCCGTTAGAAAAGTGACGCCAACCCGTCCTTGGCATGTGCTAGCAGGGTTCCTCACATAGTGCTCATGCCCAGGGAGGTGTCCTGGCCGTCAGAAGGGTCCTGGCTGTGTTGAACTTTGGCTCTTCCATTCAGACTCCAAATGGAATAATTCCACCCAGGCTGTTTTCGGGTTTGAATCTGGGGGCTGGAATTCATCGCCTCGGAGGGCGCTTCCCCTGATTCAGTGGTGTGTTGGATCACAAGCATCTGTAATCCCTGTAATCCATTTCACCCTGCTCGCCTTTTGCATGGAGGGTGGGAAGAGAAACAGTCTGACTTCATGAAAGCACGCAACACTGCCTGTGACCCTGATTAAAAGCCAGAGGAAGGTGTCCTTGAAGCTATTAAGAGGAACTATGTGACAGCTCTTTATGCAATTATTTTGAGTATCAGCTTCAACTTCCTTGTTCATTCCCAATATATTTTTTTGTTTTGTTTCTATTTGCTAATAATATTCTGAACATGGTGCTCATCTGTTTTAGCTGAGGTGGTGCTACTGAGGCGGGGTCCTCCTCCCCCCCATACTGTTGGTCTGTTTTATAGAACATGGGAAAAGGGTCAGGGCAAGCATAATTAAAATGCCAGCACATAAGCAGATTTTGTCCACATGTTCTTAAGATCTTCTTGTTCTTGAGTTGGCTGTTTCTATACACCAGGTGTTAAGACCAAGCTATGTTATAAGGGTTTCATAATAATAATAATAAAAAAATATTTTTGATGTGGTATATTATTAGCTGCCAACACTGCTGTCTTATCCCAAAAGGTAAAATGGGAAGTTTTTGCATAACACTGCACTTTGCCATTTTTGCAATGTGAAGCACCTAGGTTTTGGGAAAGTGAATGCATTTCAGCAGATACTGCTTTGTCTCTCCCTGTCAGCTTTGATTTGGGAGGGTTTCTAAATCTTTGCCACTTGAAATCACATAGAGCTGAAACTTGCCCAAAAAACTGTCAACCTTGTTGCTTTTTTTTCTCTCTGTTCATTACTTCCATATACCTTCCCTCGCAAATAAAAAGTGGCAAAAAAGGAAACAAAGGACTTTTTAAAAAAGCAGATTTCTCACTGGTGGTGATTTACAATCTTTGCAAACAATTAGACTTCAGTGAACACAGAGATTTTGTTTTTATTTTGATGATTAGCATTTCTGAAGAAAAATATTTTGAAGCCTTTAGATACTGATGTTTGAAAAAATTAATTAGAACCATGCTGTGTTTTTCATAAGGATATGATTGTCTATCATGATGCTTGCAAAGTTCAGATTTAAAATACAGAAACATTTACCCATGTTTAACTAAGAATCAAAAAAGAGGCAAGCATGAAAAGAGAAGTTGTTAGAGCAGAAGGGAACATTTTTCTCAAGTAAAATTTGTGAGCAGAAACCACCTTTGCTCCTGCTGCTCTTGCCCCTTTGAGTTAACAGGATGCTAAGCTGGAGATCAAAGTGACACACAAAAGTGATTCTCCGAACAAGCAAGGTTAAGGATCAGCTCACCGTTGTCGTTATGTTTCCTGAACATTTAGGATACCTCCAGGGGCAGAATTTGGGGTGTGAGGAGGGGCAAGGCTGGAATAAAAATAGAACAATGTTGAAATAGAGTGAAATATGAATAATATCATGCATGCATGAATATGCTATGCTGGGGTCATGTCATTTTGTACCATGGAAGTTTTACCAGCATCTGGGAAACACAAACTGAGCAGCCACCATTTGTAAAGATGGGGGTCTGTGCATTTACACAGGTTTTATACATGTTCTTCATACATAGCTGCAACACATGGACATTACTACTTTATAGCCCACAGCAGAAAGTTGAAACTGCTTGGTTTCCATTCCTCTTTCTCCCCCAAAGAAGATATACAAAGCAGGTCGGATAAATTACTTTTTACAAGCACTGCTAACTCTCCCAGAATTATAAAAGGCAATCACAGAAATCCAGCTCAGATGTAACAAGATGTCTGTAATCAGGTGGGATGAACTTTATCTAAAATCGCTGTGCTAATGATTCTGACTCCCTCTGGGTCTCCCTGCATATACACAAGCATAATGCATAACACACCACAGCCCTGGCCTTGCACACAGCAACTGCTTGTCATTTGTCTAAGCTTTGCTCATTCCAGTCCTGTGGTTTCTTTGGAAAAGGAAGTGCTTTTCTATCAATGCTTTGCAAGGTGCTATCCATTAGACAGAGTGACATTTATACCTGTGCCTAGAGCAACACCCTCTAAACTTTTCTGGGCTGAACATGAGCTACTTCTATTTCCCCTCCTGAAGTGGCACTTGGGAACATTTTGCACTTGGTGCTGGACATGCACAACTGTCTGTTCAGAAACCTAAAACCTTAATGTTTTGAACATCAGGTGTGGCCTAATTCTTCCAGCACTGTAAAAGAGCACTGGCAACACATATAGCTGCCTCTGTTCTTAAACCAGACCATGACTAGAGCTGCTACACTGTGCCTTTTTACAGAATCCTGAGAGCAGAGATCAGTAATTTCAGAAAGTTAAAATCCCTTTCCTTTGTCAAAGACCTCAAAGAGACTTACCAAGAATTAAGTGTGGGCCGACTGTCCTTGTCTTTCCTGCCTTTTTTAGAATAAAATTGAAGTATACTGAGACAAAGTTGTGCAGTTATGAATATAATGGCAATGTTGATAGAGTGGATAGTTGTTACTTTACTCAGTGTTACTCATCACCAGTAAACTAGGCCTGTATATTTACTTATCAATGCTGAAATAAATATATTGCTGCAGTTGTGACTGTTACATTTAAGACTGAAGTGAAACTTTCAGTTGCAGCTCCCATTTGTATATCCAACTATAATGTTCTTAATCTTGTACCAGCTTTGCTTGGCTGAAACATTGTATTTGCACTCATTTGAGAAAAGCATTCATGATTTTATCGGTCATGAGTAGTGTCGTCATTTCTATTTCATAGCAATAGCTACACAATCTTGCCTTCATATTCTATATATATAAAGTTTACATACATAACTTGTTATTTTATATGAGTACTTATTTACACACATATACACAGATGCATAAACTGATAAAGAAAAATAGTTCAGCATTAGGCTTTCAAGGAATTATGAAGTTAGAACAGAGTGAAAGGTTCACAATGAAACTCAAAACTTTACTGGCTATAAGATTTCATTACTAACACAAAACTCAGTCCAACACTTTGCTCAGGCCGGGGTCAACTTATTTTTAGCAGGCGGGATAGTCTTGTAGTTAAAATACAGGGGAGAATAAGGTTTGAATTTCCACACAAACACTTCACATTGCTGAGTAGCTCCTAAAAACAAACAAACAAACAAACAAAACCCAAACCAAACAAAAACAAACAAACAAACAACAAAAAACCAAGAAAGAAATGAGGACTGTATACTGGCAAGAATGAAATCTTGCTCAGTTTGGTGCAACAACTTTGGATTTGCCTTGAACTGTGTATATGGGAAAAATCTATATGTTTGTTTCTTCGTGGTTTTGTCCACTGCACAACACCAGTACTTTATTCTTCTACTGAAACTGTGGGGCAGAGACTGGTGTGAAGCAACTCATCCACACAGTAGCCAGAAGTACTTCTTTAGAAAGAGTTTGGCGTGGTTCCCTTCTGTGCCCCACCTCCTTTCCCCTGTGAGTGCATTCGTGCCAATGAGAAGGTTTTCAGAGAAGGAGGGGTGCTAATGCACACATAGTTGCTCCAAGGTCCTGAATGGTTATCTTGGAAACAGCTCTGCACTTTCAGGAGTCATCTCCTCAGGCAGGAGGCAGCAATGCTTCCTATTTTAGTCAGTCACAGACCCTAAGGTGTCAATGAAGAGAAAAAAGATCTTGCAATAGTAGTCACAGCACACAGCATGAGCAAGTCTCACATCATTATTCATTTGCATTTGCTGAAGGGATAGTCGATCAGCGCTGAATTAAAAATTAATTTTTAAACTTCACTTGTAATTGGGATGTACTTTCTAAATATCAAGAAACATAAAGTGTGTATTAACAAATTTGATTTTAGAAAGATGAAAAACAGAAAGAGGAAAAGTGACTGGATTTCCCCCGTTAATTGCTTAGCACTCTTCACGAAAGAATTTATTGTTATAAAAAAAGGTATCTTGAGCTAACAAAACAACATAAAAGTTGATGACTTTGCTGGTAGATTTATATGTGAGAATTCTAAGTTGAGAAGGGAGAATGAGTCAGTATTTCTGTCATGCAATAAGGTTTCAGAACATTCATCATCAGGAATCGGGAATCTTGCATTTCTGAAGCTATGACACAAGCTGTGGCATTTTCCTCAAAGGATTTTGGAAAAATATATACACACACACTGAAATTTTACACCTGTCATTGTGTCCCCTCCCTTGCATATTGGGGAAAACAATACTTTGTGAGCAGAGACATTTTAAAGGCCTTTTATGGAAAGACCACTGTGCTCAGTATTGTGCTAATATTTTCTTAATCTAAGCAGATGTTTAAACAAAGTTGTAAGACTGCAGCATCCGTGGCTGCTGGGAATTGCCCAGTTCCAAGGCAGAATCATGGAAAGTTGCCATAAGGAATTATTTCTCTATGAAAATGAAGCATAGGTTTGGAGGTGACAGACTACCCCTGAGGAGAAACAAGGAACCCCTGAGGAAGTTCTTTTCTTTGGCACTTGGCTTTACATGACCTAGAAGCCCCCCTGGGTCTTCTGCAATTTTTCCAATGGGTGGGAAACACAGTTACCATTTAGGAAAAGCAATTTTTGACTGCCAAAAGTGCAGTGCCTGACAGTTTTTCATTGAAGCAGAACTGATGAAAATCCAAATATTTGTGGATTTTGCTTCAGATGCAAATATTTTGTATAGCTTCAATACCAAGTTGGAGTCCCAATGGAATTTTGATTAAAACTCCTGATATCCATACCTCAGTGTTTCCCTCATTTCAAATAATATCAAGCTGAATATTATTTAATAACTTTCTGAGTGTATATATATGTCAAAAATATTTTAGCCTAGTACATGCTCATAATGTGGTATGTGTGTTTTCAAAGCAGACTTCAGTGAGGATTTTTATTCAGGGTGTATTTTATGTCCAAAATAACGAGCAGAAAAGATGATTATTTGCCAGGAGTATCATTCAAACAACCAAACTGCACACTTCTTGGCCTTGGGTCAATTGTGCTATCAATTGCCTTATACAAAATCAAACTCTGGGGCAGAAAAAAAGTCACAGCTTAAAACAACAGTCAGTCTTGTGATGCTGTTTGGATTAGCGGAAAGGATATTGCTGAGGCTGAATAAGCATCACTGTCTTCTGTCAGCTAAGTAGACACAGCAGACATGGCAGAGCTGATTGCTGCAAGGAGAATGATGTGAGTGATTTAAAAATTGAGTTATCTCAAATTTTAAAAAATATCTAAGGTTTTGTTCTCTGTATTCTGTGCTTGCAGTTACAAGCATCCATGTTAGTTCTTTGAAGCACACAGATCAGGAAGGTGAAGCTGTATTCTCCTTGAAAATCCAGAAAGCTTTCCTCACCAATGCCTACCATAAAAACTAAGCTGCCATGGGATGAGAACCAAAACTCTGACACGACTCTATCTGATTAAAAGATAGGAAAGAAAAGGTTAGGAATGAAAGGTGGGGAGAAGTCAAGAGTGAAATCCTGCAGGATCTGTGTTCTGGCCTGTGCTGTTCAACATGTTCATAAGTGATACGGAAAAAGGAGTGAATAATGAGGTGACAAGGTACACTGATGATAGTAAGTTATTTAGGGTGGTTAGGACAAGGGCCTCTTCATGGCTGAAGAAGGACTTGACAAGATAAAGTAACTGAGTAGACAGAAGATATTTGATGTAGGTAAATGTAAAATAATGCATTAAAGAAAAAGCAATTCTAGTTTTACCTGTTCAGTGGTAGGTCTCAACATCTGTTGCCACAGGCTTTCACAAATGAGATCTTTGTATTACAATACACACTTCCATGGAGACACCATCTCAATTTTCAGAAAAGGTGAAAAAATATTTGTTAGGCACTGGCTGCAAACAGAGGGCAAAAACTATTTATGATTAGGCTGCCAAAGTGCCTGTGGCGGTGCAGCACGGAGCAGTGCATACAGTTCTGGCCTCTGTGCATCCCCAAGGGTGTAACAGGGCTGGAAAAAGGCTGGCAAAGAAGAGCTGTCAAAGTAGGGCACAGCTTCTGTAAGGAGTGACTGAGACACCTGACTAGAGACACAGTACTGCTCTCTAAAATCATGCTTCTGCTATAGAAGACAAATAGGAAACAGGTATCCATTGTTCCTTACAACACAAAAGCAGTCAGAACAATATGAGACCTTCTATGGAACTAATGGGTGTGAAAGAAAAGAAGGGGCTATTTCTTCCATACGTCAATGGTAAGCTGTGGAACACCTTGCAATTGAATCATTTGGATGCTAACTGGTGGTTGAGTTGAAAACTGTAGATAGAAAAAGCAGTTCCAGACTAGACGACTCCCTAAGTTACAACTACTGTGAGACTGAGATTGTATTTTGAGGAAATATTATTGCAGACCTGCATTGCTTTTGCTGTCTTCTCTAGACATCTGCTACAGACACTCTTGGAGACAGGACACTCACCTGGATGGACCTCTGGTACGGACTAGCCAAACTACATTTAGATTCCTCTATTCATGACTCGAGATCTGTGTCAGCTTTACACTTCAGTGGAAAAATGAACCTTTAATTAGGAAAAGAAAAAATGTTCCCTGCCTCCCCAAGACAAAAAACCCCCAAGTGTTTCTTGTAATTCAAGAATTACAATTCTTGATTTCCTGTAAAACTTTAGCTGAATAATCAATCATTTACAATCAGGAAAAAGTTTGATGGTCACAAATGTTTCCTTGGCCATTTGAATTTTACATGGAAAACCAAGGGTGACTGATGTGAATCCTTCCCTCCATGCTCAACAAACTCACCTTCATGTTTCTCTTCTGCATCAAATCACCGCAGTGTTTCCAATGCTGCTGTTGGAAAAGCCACAGGAATACTTCTATGAGTCACTGTAAAAACTTCTGTTTCTTTCCATTTGCTGTTTTTTACTCAAATATAATCATCTTATATGTCAGATTTTTGAGATATACTGTTTAGTCACATCATGGAAAGCTACATTATGGCATTAGTCGAGCAATATTCCTTATCCCATCTTTCTACAAGCCTCTCCCCTGTATGAAAAGAACTTGACCTGGCAATCACAGAGCTCACAAGAATGACTTGTTATGTCAGTCCCAGGGAGTGTACAACAAACAGGAATAGCAGCATGCCATCAATCCCAACAAAAATAAGAAATTCAGAGTCGTTGAAATGACGGACACAAATACTGTTCTTGCAAAGGAGATAACAACGCTACCAACCAGAAAGAGGAGCAGAAGAGCAACTGTTGCTAAACACATGGGGATCTTTGACAGGCTGTGATGATAAGGAGTCCTCAGCTGGCAGGCAGACAGAACAACTCCCTGCAGAACGTCTCCAAGGCAGAGGATGCCTGTTGACCAAAGTGCCTGCAAAGGAAGAGTGTGAGGCAAAACAGGAGTGTAAGACAGAACTCATGCGGCAGAAATCAGCATCAGGGGTGGAAATTTAAAAAGTAACACAGCCTTGTGCCACTGTGATGCCTGTACTTGAACTTCTCCTGGTCAAAGTTGCCTGTTGCAGCAGAATCTCTTTCCAACATTTGTGAATATGCTGTCAGTCACAGAAGAACTCAAAAGCTTTTAGGAAATTTGTTTTAGGAAACTCTTCTAGACCACTTATTAATTTCACTTTCATCAATGTCAGGCATTTGTACTTTTTTTTTCAGCTGCAAGTGCCTTTTGTTGTAGCAAAAAATAATCCAATACCATTTTCTTTGGGTTGTTGCTTGGAGAAAAAAAAAAGTTATTTTGCTTTTGCCTTCCGTCTGTAGTAGAGAAAGTAATTTGAAGATTATAGTATTTTTCATTATAAGAAAGAGAGAGACAGAGAGAAGGAAAAGAAAGACTTTACCACCAGTAATTATTTCCTCCTCTGCTCTAACCATAATTATTTAAGGTCCAGAAAATGTGTCAATTCAGACTTCCCTACAGCTCTGTCTCTCTAGCTTGTCAGAAAGAATTTACAGGACCACTTAATTACAACTTACAGGGAATGGAACCCTGGTAAGAGAAAGATACAAATATACAATATCTCATAACTCATAAAAACCAACCTGGAAGATAGAAACCTAAACAGCAATTGAAATAACTGAAGCAATAAAGGTTTTCTTCCAGGAAATTTTAATTGAAGGGTAGGTATTTATATAGAACACACCTGATTCAGTGCCAGCTTTTGAGTTGCCAGCAAGAATTCAGTCAGAAAGGTCCTGTATTATTGAGGGTCTCAAGAGCAATGTGTCCCCTTTATAGGTAAAGAAAGGTAGGCCCCCTAAAGTGAATCACACCTGTGACTGAGGATTGGCAGCCCCCTGGCAGAACCAGCTGTTACACGAGCTTTTTGGGGAGGGATCACTTTGAGCTGATGCTCAGGATCTCAGGCTGAGGGAACAGCAATCTGAAGCCCACACTTTCAAAAGCCCTTGGTGACAGCTTGAGCACTCTCATTGCAAATAAAGAATTCCAGGTTGGTGGCAATTCTTTCCCATTTTAAAGAACAGCTCACCCTGACAGTGCCTGATCTCCTCTTGTTCAGACAACCACAAAGGCAGCCTTCTCTGCACACCCAGAGATATCAGCTTAATCAAACTCAAATGAAGAACTTCCTGAAGTCATAGGAAGTGGAAGCTCTGATCCTCCTTCCTGAAGAAGGCAGGATCTCCATAAGACAAGCAAGGTGATGAGAGGGGATTTGTAACAAGTCTGAGCTTGTTTTCCTTGAGGGTTTCTTCTTATTCCACCAGCAACATGCTCTTAGGTGCTTTCTTACATTCCAACTGTAGATGCTTTTAGTCAGTTCCTAATCTGGCAGAGAGATGACAGTGTTTTGTATGAAAGGATGCATTTAGCAAGATACCAATGTGGGTTTTATTTATTTTATTTTTAATTTTTCCCTAAAATCTTCTGGTTTACGGTTTCCAAGAACCTACTTTGGCTTCTGGAAGTGCTCTGTTTTGCCACATAGCAACATCAGAGAATAATATGTAATAGATTTACCACAATAATAATTTCAAATTATGCATTGCAAGACCAAATGGGGGGCAATAGTGATTTATATATGGTTCTAAATACCTGATTAGCATAAACCCCTGCAACTGCTTTTAGGTACCTCATCTCCTTGCCTCTTTGTAAAGAAATCTTGAAGATAAGGAAATTGGGAATATTTTGGAAAATTCTTGGCTTGAAAGGCAAAACACTGAAAGCAAATTTATCTGAGGACACTGGGAGATGCCACAGAGCTTTTCTGATGTGAGGACCTTGGATTTCCAGGTATTAACTCTTTTTTACTACAGTGTTTATCAGTAGCTGAATCCTGTATAACTCTTAGGAGTTCACTCTTCCACTTACCATCCAAAACATAATAATGAAAAAGAAGCTGTACAGAAGAAGATTATGACACAGACTTCCTGCCATGACAGCTATGTGCTAGCCTCTCCTTCCATCACAGCTATGTGCTAGCTTCAGCAGGGCTGCTGGCTGTTGCACTCAAAGCATGCTGACATTTGCTGGTGCCTCTGAGAACAACTGGCATGATTTGTGATCTGCTCTTTGGGCAGGTGAATGGCAGGAAAATGCAGGCAGTGCACTTAGCTGGTAGGCGCCTGTCCTCCCAATCCAAATCCCTGGCTGGTATAAGAGAGACAGTGTACTGGCATTTCTGCCCTCCTGGCTGCTGCTACCACCACCTTCTTAGTTATTTATTTTTAGCTGGGACTGAGAGGGAAGTGGCAAAGCAAGTTACACAGCAGATCCAGATACAGTTTGCTATCAGACTGTTTCTTGGGGTTTGTCATGCTCAGTATCACAAGTGGATTGCTGTCTTGCAGCATGAGAAAAGAAGGAAGGAAATGAAGGAAAAGTCAGAGGATATTAGTAGCATCATCACCAGGTTTTGATTCTTTGATTCTAGTGTTATACAAATGGATAAGTAAAATGCATTTAAATTTCATTCACATTCAATGTACATGGCTGGAGAATGTAGTAATTTGTATACAAGGTTATTTTGCATGTAACTGCCATTCTTGGACAGAACTTTTCATGTGTGGAAATCAAAAACCAAAACCAAAGAAGGAGAGCAGAAACAAAAAAAAGATATGAACATGTGCCCTGCCCAGCTTCTTTACTTGTGTTTTTTTTGGCACTCATCAAGGAAAGGGCTGACTTTGAGTGGTGTTCCTGCAAATCTGCAAAATGTTGTTGAACTCACTGAATCTGCATCAAAATTTGGGATTCTCTGTGTCATGAGATGACTGAAGTTCAGAAACGTTGGCTCAGCTTCAGAGTCTCGGAGCATGAAATACAGAAGTATGCCTGGTGCTATTAGGAGCGAGCTTCCAAGGACAAACTGAAAGTACACAACAGCAGAAACTCTTGCTGGGGAGGGAGTCACTATTTCCTCCTTAATGTTGTGGTGAGAGCCCTGAAATGGCTGAAGCCTCTGGGAGTAGGAAGCTTGCTGTTGACATCTATTGATGAAGAAGAGAAAAGCAGCTCAGACTGGCCTAAGAGCACCACATATCAGAGGAAGGATATGGCCAGCAGCCCTTTGTGAGCATCAGCTGAGGAACAAAGGGGAAAAAAAAATCAACCTACCCTAAACTTCTTTTTTTTGTAGTTTTTTTGTTAAACTTCATTTTCTAAAAGTGCTTCTGGGTAGGAATCTCTTCTAAGAATCAGTTTTACTTCGTAAGAATTAAACTCAAAGGTCAGATCATAAAAATCTGCAATTTACAGTTAGCTATGTGAGTTGAGTGATTTTTCCTGTAAGCTATTCAGTTTTTATCCTCTTTAGGTCATCAGCTGTTGTATTAAAAAATTATACAATATCATAGCACTACTTTGCTGTTTTCTACCAGAAATTAAAATCATTTAATAACCATCATTGTGACTCCCCAGTGCTTATGGTGTTATCACTTAATGGCTACACATATACATAAATCCCAGCTTTCATTGTGTATGCCCATGCATGATCAGGGGATCATTTTCACATGTAGTATTATTTGCTATAGTTCCCCCATTACTAAGTGTGGGTTTAGTCCATTTGCCAAATTTTCAGCTTTTGAAGAAGAAACATAGAAAGGAATTGCCATCAGGTTTCCATTTCTAGTGTTTTGCTTTTCCTTATGTCATAAAACCCTTTGATACATATAAATATGTTTTCACATGCATGCAAAGAATTGTTTTCAAAGTACAGCACGGTCCTGCAGACAAGGAAAACTGCCTGAACATGCTTCCAAACACGATCCCAACACAGTCCCAATGCAGCTATCCACAAAGTTAGAGTTCACTCTTCTGAAAAGTTCACTCCTCTGAAAAGTTCACTCCTCTGAAAGTTAGCCCTAACTTTCTTGAAAAGAACAAACAGATCCCAACAACAACAGCAAAATCAAGCTTGAATGTATTAAACAGCTATTTAAACCCTCAAACAATATGGGCTTTCTTGTGCATCAGCAGGGAACTAAGCTTTCCCCAACAACACTCTGTGATGGATGGCCGTGCATTTGTGTCAGCCCAGATGGCAGGTCCAGCACCTTTAAGGAGGGTCATGCATTTTCCCCGTTTTTACTAGGCTTGGAAAAGTTGGGAGGAAGAAAGCAAGCTTCTCAGATCATATGAAAGAAGGCTTAGTGCACTGCCCTGCTACCTCAGGATCTGCCCAATTAAAGGACAAAACACTGTCACCTGAACTCTTACTGAGTTACAGATAAAAGACAAGTACAGGGGAGATATGTGCAATTAGCAAATCCACAGAGCAGCCAGAAGCCCAGGTTGTTCCCTGACACCTACTCCCAGTTGTTTGGGATTTTTTTTCTCTGTATCTAATGAAGCATCACCAGTTTTCCAGTGCTAAATAAAAAGGAGTAAGTACCAACAGCTCAACAGAAGCCTTCTCTTGAAATTCTTGCAGCAGATTTTGGGAGGACTCTTAAATCTGCAAAAATCCCAGCATGAAAACAATGGTAAGCCCC
Organism: Phylloscopus trochilus trochilus; assembly: GCA_016584745.2. Classification (NCBI taxonomy): domain Eukaryota; kingdom Metazoa; phylum Chordata; class Aves; order Passeriformes; family Phylloscopidae; genus Phylloscopus; species Phylloscopus trochilus. Next base: position 33,499,819 of record WQNJ02000062.1, on the reverse strand, counting down.
ACTCACCATATTATCCCAGGTTTTTTCCGCATGTCAGTCTTTCATCTCACATAGAGCCATGTGACTGCTTTAGTCAGCAAAGCAAACTGCATGGACAAATTAGGATGTTTAAAGCACTAAATAATTGAATCACATCATCTCTTCTGTACTGGCAAAGTAGAGATATTCAAATACAAAATTGTTTTGTTTTGTATGAGTCAAAATACAAATTTGATAAGCACAAGCATCAAGTTATGTTTTGCTTTGCTGTTAAACCTTCAGACCTCCTTGAAATAATGAGGAACTGTCAACTCTGAGAGGTAGACATACTCCTTGATAGGCACTCTGAAGAGGTGCTGCACCGTGGTGTGGACAGAAGTTAACTCTTTGCGTCCTTCTGATCCCTCTGTGAACACCAGCAGTTTTATGTGTGGACAGAAATGTAGGTTTCTGTCTATGTGGTGATATAACTAGACATTGAAATAGGACAAAAGCACTTGAACCATCTATGCTCTTGGATGCAACACTGAAATTCAAATGTCCTGTGTTTAATCCATTTGCAAAAGAAGATAACTGCCTTTTTATTAAAACTTGGCAATCTGTTTGACATTAATATAAACACTGAAAAGAGGAGTATAACTTCTTAGTGAGCAATGCTCCAAATGTACATTTGATTAAAATGATGCCTCTTCAGACAAGTAGACTGTATTTATATATGTTGGATGGAACACTTATATTTTTTGGCAAGCCCACATACAGAATTTGCATGTTAATATGCCAGTATGGATACGCTCTTTTCAAGTAGCACACATCAGAACTCATATTGTTTTCCTTTGGGTCCCTGCCACAACATCACTGACTGTAGGGGGTAGATGAGACTTTTAAGAGGACCTAGGAATAAAACACTGTTGAGCTTCACAACTTCTAAAATTCATAGCCAATGTAAAATTTCATAACACTTGAAACATTTAACACCCTTGCCCATAAGGATGGAAACCTAGGAAAGGGTAATAAAAAAAAGTCTCAGGCATGTCTATCAGCTAAATGTACAGATCATAAATTCACAATGTATTTCATTGTTGTTCATGCTACCAGACAAGCAAAAAAAAAAAAAAATCTTACTTGGAGACTGACAGACTTCATCCTATGGCATGTTTACCAGGCATCACTTTTTCAGTTCTATTAATCCTTCTTAAAACCTTAAGTTTTATACTTGTAATTCATCTGCTGTTTCTGAAGACAAGACGACTCCAGAAATTTAAAAACACCAGTTATCATATATTATACCTTTCTCTACTGCATGGCTCTGTTTTAATTTTCTGTTTTATTTTCTCAGATTTTCAGTAATAATAATAATAATAACAGTAAGAACAAAAACACATCTAGATACCCACAGATTATTTTGCCATGTATTCTTGACCAAAAGAGGGTTTTTTTATTGTTATCTTTTAAAAAGTAACACTTAAAACTCTCAAAATGTGCTTCAGATTGGAAATGACCAGCCTTAAAAACAGTTGAGCAAGATTTACTTTGCAGAATAAGATTTTCCCATCAAGAGAGATCTGAAGAAAAGTGAGTTAGATGGATACTCAGAATTAAACAATGAAGCTGACTATATCATGCAGGTGCCTCTGAAATTGTCAGCTTTGGACAGTATCACCCATGCCTGTGAAACTTGTGACCACGTGAGACTTAGGGGCGCTGGCAGGAGTGAGTGCTCCATTGTGTGGCTCCAGGCTCCCACCCTGAGTGCTGCACAGCAAGGGTCAGCACAGGGCACTTCTCACAGGCACAGGGTACCTTCCACTGCAAGACACTGTTAGGAGCAGCTTTGGAGAGACATAGTCTGGAGGGTATAGTTTGTTAGAGAAAAGCAATAAAACTTTCTGGAAGTTGGTCAGGAGAAGGAAAGGAATTCCTCAATACATTTGAGGGATAAATGGAATGGATTTTTTTTTTGCATATGTGCTTGCACTTTGCAATACCTGCAGTCAATTCTGAAAAGTTTCTATTCCATTTGGTTGGATGGGGCTCTGATCAACTTAATCTAGTTGAAGAAGCTCATGCTTGTTGGAGGAGTGTTGGACTGGATGATGTTTAAAGGCCCCTTCAGATCCAAATCCATCTAGGATTCTATCATTCTATTTAAGAAATAGATGTGATAAATTATTCAGATGCTTATGAACTAGGTGTCAGACTTTAGATAGGAATCCAGTCTCCATATTCAGGTAGAGAAATTTCCAGCATTGTCTAGTGGAAGAGAGAGGTTGCAATGATCAGTGGTTACAAGTCCCTACCTTCAATAGGTAGGCACCTGGCTGGGGACTGCAAGGAGTCCCTGATGACCACCTGCACACCTGGCATCCACAGACAGCTCCCCAAACCCAGCACCTCAGAAAACAGGCAGCATCTGCCAGCACTGCCTATCTTTTGGTAGTGTTCCAGTATTACAGCCCTTGGCCACAAAGCAGAGAATTGAATGGGAGGTATCAGTGCCCGGCTCAGTCTTGATGAGCTCAAATTTCCATTTCCCAGGAAAGCATCTTAATCACAAATAGGGAGGTGCTGTATAAATGTGAACAGCTTCTGAATGACAGGAATGGAGATTTTGGACCCTAATCTGCTTGACTCTGGCTGCAATTCATAAATCTTTGAAGGAGAGGGGAGAGATGAACCCAGCGTCCCCTATCCAGCAAGAGTCTATACACATTGCTGGCTGTATGGGGATGCTGCTTGAGTATCTGGGGTCAGATTGGGGCAAGAAGGACAGACAGTGCAGCTCTTCAGAGACCTCCCACAAAATTGCTTCTGTCCCTGTGAGATGTCAGGATGAATTGCTGCTCGCAGTAGATTGTGCAGCTGTTCAAACTCTGATTGTGTTGCCCTCTGTGTGCTTGGAGCTTGGCTCTCACACTGAACATGCCTCTGAGGAAGAAATTCCCAGATAATAGTGGTTAGATAACATGCCAAAGTAGCTGATACTATTATTTTAAAAGGTTTTATCCCTCTTCCCCTCCCTTAATCTAGGGGTTGACATCTTAGATATTGAGCTGCTTGGGGCAAGGCCCATGTGGTCCTATTTTTAGACCATACCCAGGACATTATAGGCCTGATGCAAGCCAAATATGTTATTGTAAGTCAGTATTGGAAAAAGGTTGTTAAGGGCAATGCACTTCTGAGGTTGCCAGGCAGGCTGTGGGGACTGCTGGATGGTACACAGTGGATTTGGTTCCTTCTGCCTGAATGCCTCCTTCTCATTTCAGTTGTTGGGAAAGTGGCTACTCCACTGAAGATACTTGCTGCAGGATTTCATGCCTGTAACTTTATCAGAGTGTTTATCTGCTCCAATCATCTTAAGATTAGAAGAAAAAGGGATCACTGGCTTCTTCCTAGTAATTCTTCCTTGTTCTGGCAATGGCAGATTAATGCTCATGAGCTCTTTATGTAGTTCCAGGCTGTGGTTGATAGGCGAGCCTGCAGATATATGGCACATTCTATTCTGCTTGGTTTTCTTTGCAGCTGTCTGATCAATTTTTGTCATGCAGATCTGGGATCCATTGCATCTTAAAGGTTATTGTGTGAATACAGAGTAATCCATGGAATTATTCAGGTATTTATTACACCCTTTCCACAGATCTGTTGAATATGATGGCCACTGGACTATGTATGAGCTTCTCAAGGAATGGTGTATGAGCCTAGTTTATTTCTGTGGTTAGAGCTTTATAAATTTATTTCTTTCCAACCATTTAAAATTTAAAAAAATATATATACTTGATATCCCAAGGCCAAGCCAGTGCAGCACTGTGTATACTGGAATGGATCACAGAGTAAATAGAGAAAAAATGAAAATAAAATTCCAGCTGAAATTCTTGTCCAGGAATAGTCTACCCAGATTTAAAGGTTACAAAATGCCAAAACCAAAGAAGTCTTTTCAACACTAATCTTATTTTCAAATTATTAATGTCTTTCCAATAATAACATTGGTTTAAAAATAATAATAATATTTACCATCTACTAAGTGCCAAGAATCAAACTCTTTGGGATATTCATTTTTAGTTCCTAAGTGACACATGGCAAGATAATATTACTTTCCTGGATTTTCTGTGTTTGGGCTGGGGTCTCAAATGGGTCTGCATTCTCCAAAACTTTGAGAGCTGTCTCTGGAATGTGCCAAAAGCTTGTAACTCGCTGTTGTTTCTAGTAGAGGCTGCTACTTATTGCCACTGTTTGAATTGGTCATTAGCACATAATAAAGAAAAGAAGAAGAAAAAGACAGGCTAGATGTAGGATCAGGAGTAAATATACACCTTGGACAACATCTATCTTGTGGGGTTTTTTTCCCTTTTAAATATAACTTACATAGTTTCTTTGTAAAATATGCCTCACTTTTGCTGCCCAAATTCACTGTGAGACAACACGAGATTCCCAGAGATGGTGTTTTTAGGAACATGTGTGGAACCAGGAACCAGGAGTGCTGGTTGCAAAACTATAGGTGACCTCCATGTGTATGGACATGAACTTGCAAGAAATCCCTGATATCTGCCATGCTTGTGCATACTTTCCTGGGCAGTAAAAGCAGGGAATAAATGTAACACTCTTGTCAAAGATGAGAAATCTTAACGAGGAAATCCTCTTGGAGTGAAAACTTGAAAAAAATCCCTCCTGTGGATTTTGCAACTTTCAGTTATTCTGTGACTGGTTCCAAAGCTAGCAAAGCAGCTATTCCCGGCTGCAGTCAAAGCAAGCCAAATTTCACCAGAAAATTATTTGGCTTATGCTATTTTTGAGAATGGCAGTTAAGTGGAGAGGAAATTCACACACATCCTTGTGAAACAATATCCAGTGTGAAAATCATAAGTAAATTAGAGAAAATTTACTGAACATGCTAATTCTTTCTACACGAAGCAGCATTACTTGTGGGTTTTTGGTTTTAAATGCCATGGTCATACTTGTGCTTTCAGAGTTAATGGTGAATCCTGTTGTCAATATGAGAAAAAAAATGAGTAATCAGACATCTTCAGAGAAAGCATGAATAATTTTAGCAGCCTGATTTTTGTAGTAGTGTTGATTTTCTGTTCTTTAGTTTTGTATGTTCAATTATAAAGCTTTAAAGTGCTGCTGAATGGAACCCCAGTTTGGTATATTTTTATGATTTTATCTTCACATAAAAATCTTAAATAACCATGTTTTGTCTGGGTAATGGTACTTCCAGAAGGTACAGAAATAAACTCCTCTTTGCCACCCAGGCAGCCAGTTGCTGTGCCGACCTGCCAGTCAAACTGAATGGGCTGTCCTGAAAGCTGAAGAAATTCATTACGGTTTGGACACTTGTGCAGTGTCAAGTGATCTCAGTTCCTGAGGCTGGAGATGATGTGAGGAGTGATTAGCACGGCACTTGTCCAAGACACAGCAAGGGTTATTGCCATCCTTATGGTCAGCAACTGCACAAATATGAAATGGGCTGAGTTTGTGGAAGTTGGTTTCCACAAATTATTTGAAGTGTGGGGCTACCCCCTAGGTCTATTTATTATTCCAGTTCTTGGTGTAATACTGATGAAAAACTCTGTTTACATTAAGCTATTCCCATTGCTGGAACAGCATTATAGCCATTTTCCCCCAGTGCTGCCTCAGCCACAAAGTGCTGGCAAATGTGACGTTATGACAACCTTGTTTAAAAATATTCAGCTTAAGATGAGGAGCTGTATTAGTTCTGTAAACTCCTTGGTGTTTTAAAAACACAAACTTGCATGTCTGTCACCTTTTGGGCCTAAACACTCCTGCCATAGGATCTAAGGCAAATAAATATTTGTCCATTTTGTGTTAGGAGTTTGGCGAGGCAGGGAGCATGGAGGAGCGGCAGAAGGCAGTGCCAATGGCCCCAGTCCAGTTTTGGGCTTTCTCAGTGTGGCCATGCAGCTCAGGAGAGCCTCAGAGGAAAGCCCTGCTCTTGGATCCCCTTTGTGAGGGACCATGGATAGGCCTGGCCTGCTAAGTCCCTACTTCCATTTTGAGCAGTACTGTCAGCAGGTAAAGACATAATAAGAAACCCATTTGGACAAGCTTTATTACCTTGGCTCCCTGGAGTACCCTCCTCCCCGTGATGGCAATAGGCTTGGCAGCCAGGAAAAAAAAGGAAGTTCAGAGATATTTTATTGGTTTGTTGTCACTGTCAACAAGTTATAGCTCTGTTTTTGGTAGACAGCCACTGGGTAGCACTGCCCGGCAGACATCTGAGTAAGCACCTCGGATGACTGCAGATGACATAACCCACCGCTGCCAGGCCCCGCGCAGGCCCAGGTGGGACACCTTAAGCAAAGGCTCGAATAAGCCCATGAAAAGTGCTGGCTTGCAGATTTGGGGCTGGCTGTGAATTCTGCCAGATGGTTGCTGTGCCCTGTGCCACCCTGCTGCACCCAGCACGGATGCAGAGGCACCCTGGTTGCCTGTGCTGGCTGTGCTGGGGAGACAGATGTGTCCCTGTGAGGGTGGCCACACATGGGCTTTGCTGGGGACACAGTCACATCTGGCCCCTCTGGGGATGTGGCTGCATGTGAGCCTCTCTGAGGAGATAGCCATGCTTTTTCCTCTTACTGGGACCAGCAGGTTTGTGAACAAGCAGAGGAGAAACCACCTGGTGAGGGAATGGCCCCCGAAGGCAACTGGGGGAAGGAGAATGGCAGTGCATGAATAGGAATCTTGTCTGCTTAGAAAGGGACATGGAGTTTCCCAGGAAAGGACAAAATCAGAGTGTTGCTCTGGGCATTTTCTGAACCTTGTTCACCTGGAAAGCCTGTTGCACCAGTGTGTGTAGTGGCAACCATCTCTCTGCTGGGGACTACCAGCTCCCTGACTAGCAAGAGTGGTGTGAGGAAGGCTTCAGAAGGATGGAAGCCTAAGTGTAGATGTAGCAGGGTTGAATATCTCTTGGTTAAAATTATAAATTAGATCTCAGAATGAAAAAAATTAATTAAGAGCATTGTGTATGTTAGTGTTCCAAACATACCCGAAAATAAAACCTAGGTCTTACAGAGTCATAAAATCACATAGAATTATAGAACAATGTAAATTGGAAGGGACCTGTAAATGTCACCCAATCCAATCCCTTTGGAAAGAGCAGGGACATCTTCAACTAGATCAGGTTGCTCAGAGCCCTATCCAGCCTGTCCTTGAATATTTCTGGGGCTGGGTACTCTATCTGTTCCAGTGTTTTACCACTCTCTAGATCAGAATCTTTAGATATCAAGACAGTTTATGAAGAAGAGCAGAGGGAAGCTGGCAGGAGGAGACTTTTCACAGAAACCCTGGCAACCCTGTTACTGCAGTTTAATGACCACTCCTTGAATGATGGGCAGTAGCAACTGTGGGCTCAGAAGTGACTACACACTTGGTTTGATGGCAACCCTACCTACTGAACAGGAAACTCTGAGAGGGAAGGTGTCTTGTGCTCTTCTCTGAACTCAAAGCAAGTGTTGTAATTTGTTTTGGATGTACATTGAGTACTCAGATGCTGAGTATGCTCACCATGCTGAGGATGGTGATAGAGGAACATGACCAAACAAATTCAGCTGAAGTACAGGACAGAGGCTTGGCTAACAAGTGGTGTTGGATCACAACTACAGCATCATACTACAGAGAGTTCTACACATGTCTGTTTTAATGGGGATACAAACCAATGACTCACCCAGTGCTTTGTGCTGTAAGTTGCTAGATCACAAGTATGGCACAGCTCAGTTTCCAGCTAAGAAACACTTCATTCAGCAGTTAAGTGGGTTGTTATCTGGCAGTCATTATACATGTGATTTACAAGGAACATACAGATCTCCATTACCAGTGTGAAAGACCACCAATATAAAATACAGCAAATGGGATTTTTATCTTTCAGCACACAGCAAGAGTGGATGCATGAGCACACTTTTCAGGCTGTATGCAATCAATCTAGTATAAGACATTATCTCCAGAACAGACTAAACTTAGGACTGCTTTACATGACTTTTTACCTTTAAATATATTTGACAATCTGCTCCCCTGATATCTTGAAAGTTTTCTGTGGCCAGTACAAGATGTTCATGATGAACATAAAATGGTTACCGATGCAATGGGATGCTGTTATGTCAGAGGAATCTGCTGACAGGCTAAGGAGCAAACACATAACAAAAATCAGAGTCCGTTTCTATTTTGTGTTTTAAATCAGAGCTTCAATGGTCTCTCAAGACAAGAAAAATGTGCACAAGCTAGAAAAGCAGACAAGAAGTGAATGAATACTTCTAAACAGAGATGAGGAAACTGTAAAAAGAGGGAAGTTAAAAAACAAACAGAACTTAGCAGTGACTGTATATCTTTCATATTTTACAGAGTTATTTTGTAACAAGGAAGAATCTGAGAGCAGAAAAAGAAAACAGAATGTCTTAAACTTTGCATCTGGAGCAGATATGAGTACCCTTAAAGCAAATAATTTCTAGGGCTGGTTTTCAGAAGGCACAAAGCTTCTTAATTGTAATCAGGAAGCCGTAATCAGTATAAAATTTTGACTAACAGTACTTTCCCTCAGTCTCAGAGCATATGAACAATCAAGAGACTCACAGACCTGCTGGGCACCCTGACTGGGAAGGGAGAACTCAAAGACACTTGGATCATTTAATTCACTTAGGTGGGCTCCAATCTGGCAAGCACTTAGGATGTGATGATTAGGGCTGTGTAAACAAATGGGAAATTGTATCCTTGCTAATATTTAGTGGTTTTTTCTCAAAAAGAAATTGAACAAAACTACATTGAATAAGAAACTTAGTATAAACCAAACAAAATCTCAGGTGCATGCAAGGAAATTATACAAAACTTTACATACAAGTCAGAATAATTATTATTTATTTCTTTTCTACAAAAATCAAACCAGGAAAAATCTTTTCACAGACAAAGCTGTTAAACATTCCCCACTCAAACCTGCACATACATTTGGGATGACCAAAACCATATGTTTTGGGGTTCCCTGAAGATTTTTTTCCCCAGTTCTTGTGCCTAATTTTGCATATACAGGCAGTTTACTTGAAGGCAGCAGGGGTATTCCGACCTAAAAAAATGCCAAGTATTTGCAATATGCAGCCTTTATGTGTGTGTGCTTCAATCCATCTTCAGAATTTAGAGTCCATCTTGTTGTGAGTAATCATATGGAGATTAAGAGAAGGATTTTACATGAACATTGCCTTCTGGTTTTGCTGTGTTAATTGATAATAAATGTTCTCTGTTTGCCACCGTGATAGTGTGAACTCAGAAGAAATGGATTTAAATTAGGAATGAATTTTTGTTTATATGTTTATGTCTCACACAGATTTTTAAATTTGTGTAATGTCAGAGCAGGAAATTAATGTGTCCTATGATCTCAGTGTTGTGTATTTATAACTTGGGTTAAAGGTGACATCATAAACCTCCAGAAAGTCCTTGTATACAGAAAAAACAATGAGGGGGAGAAGACTGCTGACCTCTCATTCACATCAAGAACATTCAACCATAAAATCAAAGGTTCATTTCAATGATTTTTGTAAGTCAAAAATTTCCCTGTGTGGTGAATCTGTGATGAGAAATGCATTGCTCCTGTCTCAGAGATACGGAGTTTGCATGTCAAAATCCTTTTCAACTATGGGGATTTGGGGGTTGATGATTTTATAAATAGCCCTTTCTACAAAAACTAGTGAAGGAGAAGGCAAGAAGAAAAAAGAGTTTCTTCCCAAATCACCCACAAGGAGAAGCACAGTTCCTTTTCTGCCTTTTAAGGGGACAGGTCTTAGGATCCTGGATACTGAGAAGTCAGGGTGTGCCCCTCCTTGTTTCAGTAGCAGTAGGAAAAAAATTCTTTCCCTGGGAAATTCAGCAACATTATGTGTATGTGTGGGCCCCTTCCACTGCTCTCCAGGAATGACCTGTCCTACTGCTTCCCCATGCACTCTTCTCATTCTCCCATATTTCCCAAAGTTAACAAGTCTGGAAATAATTAGGGAATCCAGTCAGCTCTCTAGCACTATATAATTCAATTTACTGCTCTGTGTGTGAAAATTTGAGCTCAAGACAGTGTTTATCTGTTATAAAAATGCTTTCTTGCAGGGGAAAAAACATCCTTTCTGGTTGCTTGTGGCTCATGTCTAGTTGCTTAAATCATTAAAATCACAGGATTAATGATTACAAGGTACAGCTTTTGCCATTGCTGTTTCAGTGTACACAATGATTTATTTCTTGGAGCATGAAACAGAAAAATATAGAGTAGAAGGTACTTTTGCAGTGTCTTCACTGTCATCCAGTCCAGATCTGAGAAAAACAATGTGAAAATAGCCACACTGTGTCAGCATGAATCAGGATGACAGATTCTTGACTGAACTTGAAGAGTAATATGAATAAGGTGAGAAGTTAAGAAGCAATGCTACTTCACAGTCTTTTTAGTCGCATACTGCTAACGATATAAATGCTTGACACTGTATAAGAAGTAACAGAAGTATTTGCTTTTTAAATATACATGCTATGTCACGACTTTCTCCTTTTAATAGAATTTTGAATATCTGCTGTTTGTTCAGCATTAGAACTGGGAGCATAGGAATGGTAGAGCTTCCTAATACACAGGAGCATATAGGGATGTAAAGGTCTTATTTAGATGGGGTAATACATAAGCATTTTCCTGCATTTCAGGCTGAGAAAAACACATTTTCTCAGAGTAGTATATTCTGCCCCACCCATCTCTGGTCATGATTGGCCTTGTGTCAAGATTGCCCTCACTGGCTGTATCTACACAAGCAACTGAATTGTAAGGGATCATTCCCTGGCTGTGAGGTCAGCTGTCACAGAGCACCCACAGCCACATTACTGACATCTTGCAGGGGATGATCTTTGCCTCATGCTGACTCCCAATGCTACAGAGAACTAGCTAAAACCATGCTAACCATTTAAAATAGAGACTGTTGAATCTATTACATTTATTTTAGTAGTTAATAAACTACTGAATAAATACTTAATACTAATAAATCCCTGATATTGACCGTGTTGTGCATGCAGAAGAAAAGGAATATTTCTTTTAGATGGATCTTCATAACTTTTTTGAGGTGCAGGACTGGTAAGGCAGCTGAGATGTGTATAGAGAGCAGCCAATTAAAAGTGTGTGGAACAGTGTTTTCTTGCTCAGGTTGCCCAGGGTTTGCAGAGATGTGTAGAGGTTGATCTTCCACTGCAGGTCATGTGGGATTCGGAGGTAGAGTGAAGCAATTCAAAATACAAATACTTACTGGATATGACTCTCTTAAAGCCATAGATACTAAATTTCCAAAGAAACCATGACTAAGAAAGGGCAGCTTTCAACTCTTTCTGCTTGGCTAGTCAACCTTTGTTGTATGACTTGTAAAACTGTTAAAGCATATTAGATGATTGAAAAAAATTGTGTCCAATTGCCACTTCTAAAACTTTTCTGTTTGATTTAAGGTATTTTGGTGTGTCTCCAGAGGTGACAGAGTATTTGACAATACAGTTTCAGGTAGTTTGGTTACAGAGCAGAAAGGTGGGTTCTGGAGGATCTATACTTTTCATTCAGTACCACTCTGGCCTCTTTAGTGTTGCTGCAATATGAACAATGATATATCTGCCTGACCATGGACTATCTTCCTAAGAGTTGGACAAGATAAACATCTTTACTGTGAAGGGACAGCTCGGAGAAGATAATAACCCCACCTACTGGGATTATTCAGTGCCTGATTTATTATTGCCTAGCCAAGATTTTAGGAACTTTAAGCCATGCCAAAAGTTAGGTGGAAATATTAAAGTCCTATTAGCAATCATAAGCAGTCCAAGGTTTTATAAGCCATGCAACTACTCTCTTTGCAGGCTCTCTTCTAAGAAGAGAACTTTCTGTGTGCCTTACTTCTGTTTCCTAAGCCCTCAAATATAAAGATTTCAGAGCATAGTGCAAGCATGACACCAACACCTCCAGACATCAAACCACCCTTCTATCACCACTGCAGTTTTTCTGGGGTGCTGAGTAATATCCAGCATTCTAGGAAGGGTCATTAATGGTGAGACGGTCTGTGTTTCAATCACCTGCCTATCAATCAAATTCCTGAAGGCCAGAGTTCAATTAATTGATGACACCCTTGAGGCAACCTAAGCAGTTAACAAGTCAGTGAGACTTGGTAGAAAAACAAGCAGTAAGTTAAAAAAAAACCACCAACAAAACCTCCCATAACTCTCTTTTGCCATTTTACCTCCCTCTGACTTGTCTTTCCATCACTGCCCCACACTTACAAAGACAATGCATACTTTTCATGCAAAAAGCATGGACTAGACACAGAAAAACAAGACATATTTTAAACCCAGACATCCTTCATGCCACAGATAGATAGATTCATGATCTTGAAAATGCCAAAGGGAAATAACCAGAGTTTATCGCAGTCCTAATAGTTAATTTCACTGTTTTCTTTTCTTCTTAGCTGCTTTAAATTATTTCTCTGTAGTCCCCAAAGTTTCAGTGAGGTGTGCTTCAAGTCCCCTTTGTATAGGATTTTCTTTCTGTTGCTTTGATTTAAAAGGCTTTTTGACTTTTGATAAACTCTGATGTGGAAGTTTGCATCACTTATGTGACACTCCCAAAAAACTCTGAGCTATGTAAAGACTTCTCCCAAATACAGATGTTATTTTGTGATAATAAATCAGACAAACATGGTTTTAACAACAAGCAAGTCTAAAACAGTGAAATTAGCTTGTTTAATCAAGTAGTTTATATTGTCCTTACCAAAGCGAACATGCATGTTGATAAAATATATGTTTTTACTTTATGTAGATGTATTTAAATAACTCATTTGGCTTAATTATGCACTACTTTTGTCCAGGATTTGCTTTTAGCTGAAAAGTACTTTTGATAGTGTAACAGATTTTGGTATTACCTTACATTAAAATTCCTCAAACACACTAGTTTCTCCAGCGATGTATAACCATATACTGGGGGACTTTGCCTGACATGTTTCAAGCAGAAGTAAATCTGACAGACCTGTCCTGGTCTGAAAACATGCGATGAAAACTTAATTTGTCAGGTTTTCCACAATCATGTTTTTATTAATGCTTTGAGCACCTCTAATCTGTGCAGCAAAAACAATTATGGTGTCAGTTTGCTTCAGCTAAGGCTTTCCTTCTCACTAGTGGATTTTTTCTGGCTTTAGGTTGCTGAGGGAGGGTGGAGCGGTGTCTCTTTTCCGTGTGGAGCCAACTGTTTTGATACACAGGGAATGCAAGTATCTAGCACCTCTTGCTGAGTGAGAACTGAAACAGATCTGCTGCATGAACACCAGAATATACAAAATCTGTTTGGGGTGGTTTGTCAGCAGGGGTTTTGTTTACAACAGCATGAAGCAGTGTGTAACTGAGGGAGCCATCTGGGAGATGCCACAGGTTTTGCTCAGCAGCAAATCCCATGGAGTATCCCTGATCTCGCTTTGTCCACTTGAGCTGTGTGGAGGGACCAGTGCTTTTTGAGTAGAAAGCACTACTAAATATTCTGAAAACTGACTATGTGAGACAAAGCTATTGATCTGTAGAACTAAATGGATATAAACATTTTGGATACAGATGTTTATTATAGCAGCTTTATAACTTTGCAGTTACACTGATAAACAAGATGGGCTACTTACTTACTTTTATATTGATTTGCAAATCTAACTACAACAGCATGAATTTTGAAGATCACATATATTATTATTATTATTATTATTATTTGGATTCATTGAGATGTCTTGTGTCCCCTTCAGTCAGCAGTTTAAAGCCAGTTGCTACTCTTCTAGTCCCTTATATTTATTACATGCTTTAAAAGCTCTCTTTCCAAGACAAGAGAGAAGCCTTAAAGGTCATCAGAAATCAACTTGGAAGATCCTTTCATAGAAGATGGTATTGGATGGTGACACTGTCAGGTAAAATACAGTTGGGATGTGTAATATTTGGGGTAGTCCTTAACTCAAAAGACAGCTTCAGTGCTCTGCTTTGTTTTAGCTCTCCACAGCTTTCTATATGATGCTGAGATTCTGGAGAAAAACAATTCTAAAAGCACAAACTTGTCTAATAAGCTGCATCCAGCTTTCTTGTTTTCAATCTAATTTCTTAGGGGAGGTCTTCCCTTATAACTGCTGCTGATTGCACCAAGGTTATTTTCAAATAATTGTCAGCAATTAAAATATGCCAGTGAGACTCTTCAGAGAAAAGAAAAAATGGTAACGGGAAGCATATTTGGGTATTTGGAGACAAGAAAAGAGGGAACTGGAAAGGAAAAAACTTCTAAGCATGCAAATGATCAGCTGGGTTGGAGTCCAATATTTATTCTGGATAAGGCATACTAGGCAAACACCAGTTATCTCCTGGACAGGAAGCTCAAAATCTGGAGCCAGGGCAACCATTTCTGTACTACTGTAGAAGTAGGTAAGTACCCAAATAAACTTACCACAAGCTCTTAGAGCTTTGCAAGAGCACCCATGGAAGGAAAGTGGTATCTTTTGTGGAGCTGAAGACAGGCTGCAGACAAAGTGCAGTGAAAGGGACTAGGATTTTCTCAACTATAGCAAAAGACCAGTGCTTTTAAAAAGCTTATTTGATCAGACTGAAAATTATCCATAGGCTTAAAAAATCCATTGCTCTGGCAAAAAATCCAAAATACATTGCTCTGGCTTTCAAAAAAATTCCATTGTTCTGATAAAGTTTGCTGTAGGCTTACAAAGCTGTAAAATTGAAGAGAAAATTCAGGAAAGCAAAAATGATGCATCAGTCAGATCTGGCACAATCAAATGATGGAGGCAAGGCCAAATGTTTGGACAACACATGCCATGGCTGTCACAGATCCTGGGAGGATGGCTGGCAGGTCACCACACCACAACCAAAACCCCTTCTCTCTGAATGATACAAGTATGCATTAGTGATTGTAAGCAAGAACAAAGAGATTTCTGTAGTGTTTCAAAAGCTTTGTGAATACTTTAATGATATGTATTGCTTTGTGCCAGATAACCTTACAAAAATCCTATCAATAGAAGAGACATAGTACAGGGCTTAAAAATGATAAATGTTTCTGCAATATGTATCCCTTCTCCATTTTCTCTTTCAGTAATACACAGAGAAATAAAATTCTTGCATCTTCAAAATAATGAAAAAGTATCCTGGACTGAAATACAATGAGATTTTTTTTCCTGGCTTTCTTGGGGTCACGCATATTTACGGTGTAGATCTCACAAGCTTGGTAGTAGTGCACCAGATGCTGGAGTTTGCTTCTGATTCAGATCAAAATCCCTGGGCTGAATCCAGATCTCAAGTTGAGAAATGGCAGGGTTTGCTTTCTCTGACAGTTTTGAATGTTTTTAATATTCTATGCCTACTTGTAAGGAGACTGTCTTAGGTACTGACAGCACAAAATTGAATACAATGAAACAATACTTTTCCACTTTTCATTTAAAAAAAATTATTTAATTATGACCTCATCTGTTCTTACCAATCAGCTAATTTGCTGACACAAAGGAGGAAATGATCAGCTAAATTTTCAGACATCTCTTCCTGCAAGACTGGCACCTCTAACTCACAAACCACTTGACCTTCATATTGTAATGTGTCACTGCTGCTGTTGGGAGGACAACGAAAAAATTTATTTCTTGGTTTCCATAGTGTGTTTATTAAAGCTTGTACATTGGTTTAATTCAGGTAGCTTCTGCATGCATCATAGAGCTCTGAGATCTCTAGTCATTCTCTTGTCCCTGTGATTAAAAATGGAGTTTCTTCAGCAAGAATTTGCTAGGTATTATAAAGAACTGTTTAATTTGGGCTGTATAATCTTTTCTATTTATTATTTGTATGTGAGTCCTATGTTCCATTGTTTCAGCTTCATATAGGCCAGTTATATAATACATTTGAAAATAGGTATTTGCAGAAGAGATATTCCCACCCAGTACCACTTTCTGGAATGGTAGGTCAGAGTTCCCTGTGAAAACAGTGGGTGAAGCAGTATCCTCAACTCACCATCCCATAAAATTCACATAGAGCAGGAGTCTTCACAATGAAAAGAAAACTAAAATCCTTCCTGAAGTTTTTTAGTACGGTTTAATTTTAAAAGCACCTGTACTAAATAATTATGTTCTGGTTTAGTTTGTGTGGTGCAAGTATTGCACATTGTATTCACTTTCTCAGCAATGACAGCCAAATATACTTTTCTGTTCATTATCATGAAAAAAATGTTTCTGCCACGTCTTTGTACATTATATTTCAAATCAATTTGTCCTTTCTTGTATAGTGGAAGAAGGGATTATTTGATTAACTGTCCATTTATCATTCCCATTTTCCATTTTTTTTCAACTAGGACACGTACTAACTTATGCTGAGCATGTTGTTTGTTTTACAGTTCCACTCACACTGCCAAGGTTTTATTCATTTTTATAGAGTTCAAAGGTAGATTTTCTTGGCACTGCAGAAAATTGAACCTAAAAAGTAACAAAGGCTTTTATTTCTTTGAGTCTTTGTTACCCCAAGCAGTATGTGTTTCTGCATTCAACCAAAACAAAACGACAACAGAAGGGAACTTCTTGTGGATAAACCAAGGCACGAGTAATCTTCCTGCCACAGCAAGGAGTAAAACTCAAGCAGGATTTGATTATGGGACAGAACATTTTTTAGATGGACCTTTGGGCTTTGGCAGGCTGAGAGTTAGACAAAGAAACCTGCGCGTCTCTTCAGCAAGATGTGGTCATTTTGAAGCAAGTTGTTTTCTGCAAATGGGCAAGAATACTGGGAACAGTAAAGGTGTAGCGTGCAGAAAAGAGGGTTTCTCAGATTCATAAATCATGTCAGTGTGGTTTAATATTTTTTCTATGTATATTATTTATAAGAGAATTAATTCCATCTGTTTCATTCAAAATGCTTTTCCTTGACTTTAAAAACAAACAAAAAAAAAAGAAGAATCTTTGATTTTAAATTAATCTTGAATTTTGGTTTTGAAACATGCTTAATTGTCTGGAAGCCTTGTCTTTGTTTCTAGTTATTTTTCGTCCTCCTTCCACTAGTATGGCAGAGTTTAATTTTTAGAGGAATTTCTTACTTTCTTTTGCTTCTAACTTTTAATTAATTTACATATTTCTTTGCTTTTAATATTCTAGCTTAACTTTTAAATTTTTTATTTTAATATAAATAAGTTTGTAAAAAGGGTTCCAACAAAAGAGGGGAGAAGATGTGTGTTTCTTTCTAAATATGGGGAGTATTGTTTCCTTAAAACAATATTATTTCCTTATTCTAACTTTTTGTACATTTATCAGCAGCAAAAAGAAGCAAAACTACAGGTTTTAAATACCAACATATGTGAACACTGGACCGTTCTGATATTTCATTAAAAAAATTACAGATTAATATTTCATTGTCATTACTTTCCCATTTTAAACAAATTTGTCACAATCATTATAAATAATGCAGCAATTAGGGTACAGCTAAACCAGTGCTCATGTATTTGCACTAAAGCATTAGCCAAAGTATTAAAAAACATTCTGTTCCTTTTCAGATGCCACTCAAAGTCTATTCTGAAATTATTGAAAGGCTGTTCTGAGAATTAAAGAAAATAAAAAAGCTTTTTTCCCATTTCTCTTTGAAGAAATTAATGTCTGTCTTTGCCTTGCAAAGAAGTGAAAAAGCAGATGGTACTCTTTTATCTTGTGCCCTATTTGCTGACCACTAGAAACGGCGCTGGAGGCGGAATGCTCTGCTGTCCCCTAACGCGCGGCCGATAGCGAGGTGTTATCTTAAAGCTGCCTCTCAACCTCTACCCCATCACATTAGCCCAGATCAGCAATGCAGTGTGCACTGTCAGTCCCTGAGGTTAAACACTCTGCGGCTGCTGAAAGGCCTTTCTCAGTTAGGGGCCACAACTGTGAACTTTCTCATGAGCACAGAGACTTTTAGGACCAACCTGCCCTTCCTATCTAGACCGAAGCTTTCTGTAACGTGGCTGGTGCTCAGTGCAGCTGACGACAGCCATCAGGAAAACTGATCTGATTTCCCAGAGCTTTCCTTGTCTTACAGTAGTTTTTTGCTGGGATGTATGGTAGCATTTTAAATAAGCCCTTCAGGCTGGATTCAGGGAAAGGTTTAAGATCCAACTGCACAAGAACTTAGGGAAGGCATTTCAGTTCAAGAAGAAACGTTCCCAGTCCCCCCAGCCTGTTTACAGGAAAAAAAAATATTTTGAATTTCCTGACCCTTTGATTTCCATGGTTGATGTGTTTCACTCAGGGACCCAACTGTCCTGAATTCAAAAGCATATATGGGTGGCCAGCTCAGCACTGTGAATCCTCTACCTTGTGTCACATCCCATGGTGCCTGAATCTGTGTTTTCTTTCCACCGCTCTCTGGATAAAATTGCTGTGGTAGTTCTCCAGTGTGCTCAGCGGATTGTAGGCTGAAAAGTCATGGTTATGTCTGCTAGGAAAAGTGTGGAGTGCTGAGATTCAAATTAAGGTTTGTTCAAACATGAAGTTGTCTAGCACAGGAATGGTACAAGAGGAGGTGTTTTTGAGTGGGGACTAGCTGGATTTAGCAATGCTTTTGCTAGCACTCCTCCCCACAAGAAATACTCATGTGGAGCTAGATAGCTTCAGACTCCATGTTTTGCTCTCTCAGGGGTGATAGTGATGTCAACATTCAGAAGAAACTTCTGACACTGCAACAGTATAAAGTAGCTTCATAAGAACTGGAAGTTTTTCCTTGTGTATTTATTTGAGCCATTTGTGAAAATGGCTCAAATAAATACTATTCATATTTTTAAAGAATTGGATGTAAAGCTTGAATTCTTGGTAGGTCTTTATTTCAGTGCACTTGATTTGTCTACTCAATAGAGAGAAAAATTATTCTATAAAAGGTATCATAGTAGCAGTACTCTGTGTCCTCTCCTAAAGCTGGGCCACAGAATAGATAAAAACTTGTCTTTCACCCTCCTTGTATTATTTTTTCCCCTCCATTCCTTTCCCACAAACATACATCCAGCCAACATTTCATAAACTGTGCTCTGGAAGACATAAAGGTTGTTTCTCCCAGTGGCAAACACTTTGTTGTCCAAATGATATTATCAGTCATATTTGCAGAGTAATTTTACTTGAATTGCATCTGTTTGATGCATGATATTGCACTCTTCATTTGCCAAAGGTAGAGCACTGAAAGGAAGAAAAAACAATAAAGAATGTAACCTCTGTGGAAAAAACAGTAAGAAGGTGCCATTTTTATAAAGTCACCTTTGCAGGCAAAATAATACTACTTTAAAAACCAGTTATATTTCCCTGAAGGCCTAAAAGAAATGTGTATCATAGTTGAATATTGCAAGACCAAGAATTTTTCAGCTAGTGAAATAGAAAAATACCCACTACTAAACTGCTGCTCAACTCATCTCCCATCAATTTCTTGTCCTGATAAAAATATTTTTATTTTACCATGCTGTAGTTGTTTAGACACTTTCCATAAGCCAGAGAGTTTGAGATGCCCTGTTATTGCTGGTAATTTTAGCACTTCCTTCCTATTGCCATAATAGCAGAGTCTGTGAGGTTCCTCGTTAACAGACGAGTGCCAGATACTGACAGAGTGCAGAACTCAGCCCCAGGCTTCCCCAGCTTGTTCCCTTATTACTGAAGCAGAATGGAAGCTGTGAACTCACAAAGATTTACTTGAATAGTGCTAATGCATCTTGAGTGATAAACTTTAAAATGGAATGATTGTCACTCAATGCACTGGAAATAAAAGAGCATAGTGTAGTGTTAATATGTCCCACTTTCCTCTTAAAACAATTGCCATCAGATTTTCGTCTTGCAAACAGGAAAGAAAAGATTCCTTCTCTTATGCCACCTCACATATCATGCCCAGTCCCATAAAAGACTTCCCCTTCTGCCTGTTGGGACTTAGCCTTAAATACATTGATTAATATGAAGTAAAATGTAACAGAATTGTCCCTAACTTCACATGAAAGGCTGACCTTGATTCTCTTTGATTTATAGTGTTAAAGAAGGTTGTAGCTGACTGCAAGGCCTTGTCATTATAGATCTCCATCTATGTTTTGGTCGTCCACTAAACAAGTGAACTTGAAAACAAAAGTCGTTCATCTGTGGAAACGTATGAGATAAGGCTCTTGCACTTAAAGGATATGGTCTAAGTGTGTCCATAATTTCTTCCCATTCAAAAGTTAAAATGCACCTCCTCACACTCTCCTGTCATGTGTTAGTGCTGTGATGGATTTAGAACAACTGTTTTACCTGGATGCACTCCAATCTCCAAAGGCCCACAAAAAAAGAGGTAACATCAAAAAATAGGATGATGGGACACCAGAAGATTCATTTATTTGGAGCTTTTGCATAAAGTATGGCATGGTTTTGCATAAAGTATGATATGGTGAACTGTGAATCCAACACAGTCTACATCCTGGTTTGAAAATGAAGCCTCTTAGGACAGCAAGTAGTAAAAGGGCAGAATAGCAAGCATTAAAATAATGTATTGGCAGTTATCTTGTAAGTATATAACCTGTGTCAGCAGTTTGCCCAAAATGTATATTAGTAGGAATTAATAATTGATTATTTCCCTGGTGACTAAATTTCTTAAGTGACTAACAGCATCTAAAACATTCCTTACTTTTCGTTTGCATGCTTTTCACATTCCTTTCCTAGAAGGGTGATATAAAGCAAAGCTGAGAGGCCAAAATTTGTAAAGCCATTATCAAGATGCCCCACAGGTAGGTACATTCCTTTAACTGGAAGAGTTAAGTAACGTTGTTGAAGGATATTGGCTGATTGACAGTGGAGTGTGATGGTTTAATCAACTTCCCATGGGAGACATCAGCCACAATTCACTTTTGTCAGCTGTGAAATACATAACTGGCTTAGCTGAGAGGTTTTGTTTTGGAAAACACTCTTCCTTATTCATTCCCTGATCCGGGTAATGAGGTTGACCAGCTTGTAGTAACAGCATGAAAAGCACATTTATTTACTGTCTACTGTAAAAGTATTTGATTATTTTTCCTCAGATGAGCAAGTTTTTGGAGAGGCTGTAATTCATCATCTGACTCAAGAAGGGATCCCTTACATGTCATGAGCAGCTTGATCAGACCCTCACAGTCTGTTACTTAATATGAAAGATGTTCTGCATTTAGAACCAGACCACCAACAGTGTTATGATCAGAACATACAAAAGAAAATGCATGATGCCTTCCTGAGCAACTTCTCTCTTCTCTCCTGTGGAGAGGTTTAGTTGGAGAGGGTTGTAGGATGATTAAAGACTTCTAATGACTCAAATCAGGTAGGGAACAGGGTTTCTAAATTTCAGCAGAGGGTTTTATTGTCCAGTCTTATAAAATGGACAGTGAATAAAAGGCAGCAAGATCATGGCAAGCTCACTCATAGGTGACTCCTTACCTTCTACCTAATGGTAGTGAGGAGCAAGATGATATATGAAGTAGTCACTGAATCTTATTTTGTATTTTCAATTTAAAAGGTTTTCTTGAAGATCTGAAAGTACAGTTCCCTGCTCAGAGGAACTGGATCAGAGAAGAAAAAAGAATTGTCTCTTCCAAATTTTGACTTGATTTGTAATACTTTAAAAAGAGCAATCAATTATAGACTACAGTCATCAGAAGAAGCTGAAAAAATTATCTGCTGATGGAGGTTTGGTTTTTTTGGTTTGTTTTTGTTTTGTTTTGTTGCTTTTTTTTTTCAATTTTTTTTTCTTTTTTTTTTTTTTTTTTTCTTTTCTCTTTTTCTAATGCAGGGTGTTTGGTACAAGATTGTTAAGCATTTTTAGATGAGCACTGGACAAAGCGACTCAGGCTGCCACTGAACTTCATCCATCTCCTCATTTACACCACCAAATACTGCTGCCCTTCTGTCTCGCAGAATAAAAGGGAAGCATGCAGATTCCTGCACTATTTACACAGAGAAGTCAGAGGTGTGACAAGACCTTGGAACTGGCATTTTGCCAAGGGAATGCTCTTCCCAATGACCTAGAAGGAATGGTTCTACAGTACCCTTATCTCTCTCACTTCAGAAATCTGAGGGTGACAAAGTAGCCCTGCAACTTTTAGAGTGGCAGTAGCGGGTAGCCCATAATGACTTGGCTTTCAGTGGCAATGGGATTCTTAACTTTTCTAACATTCTGTACTAATGGAAGTCTGTAGTCTAAGCAAAATGCAGCTTTTCTCCAGAAGATATCTGTATCTATCTGCACTGATTTTGGAACAACTAGGTTCATAAAAGGAAGTTTAAAGTAGCATAAAACCTCCCCTATGCCCTTCTTAATATTCCCTTTGTAGTAGCTTTGGAGATTTTTTTACATTTCAATTTTAGTTCTTTGTTTTTACCTCTGCAGCATGGCTAGATTTGTCATGAGATTTCAGGATGATACATACATCACATTTAAAAATTAGATATTGGGTGGAAACGAACCCATTTCTCCCATAATAGCCTTTTCATGGCTTCAATATACCGCGAGCAGTACCATTGGCTCATTCGTGATTCCAGCCAGAATCATCAGGGAAAATGGAACCTACTCATTTAAGTCTTGGATTTGATCCTTGGTATCTTCTGTCACGTGAAAGATGCTCTAAAATCTGCAACATTATTTGTCTCACAGATTCAACGATGTAGTAATATGCAAATGCTCAGCCACTGAGGCCAAGCAATACTTTTAGAGTTGTAAACATCTGCTACATACAATATAAGAAAAGTATTACAATATCTGTGTAGTATATATACGTAAAATACCCCCAGTGCCTTATTGACAAGGAGGACATAGGTCTTTCCTTGGCTGTAATTCTGCTCTTGTTGAGCAGCACTTTATTTTAGACATGGGCCAACTGTAAACAGCAAGACCTTTTGTGGCATGTCTATTATTCTGATTGAGGTTGCCAAAATCGGGTTCAGAAGGAGGAAGTGTTCTATGAAGTTTAACAAGAAAAAAAAGGATAAATGTTTTTTAAAGAAAAATACTCTTATTTTAGGAGAAAGAAACTATAAAGAAACTTTACTTTTTCACAATATTTTATTTAATTTCAGTAAGATGCGGCAGTGGTAACATGAATCTATTTATCTTCATTTCATTTTTAATATGTTGTCTAAACTTCCATTAAATATGGAGGAGATAAACTTCCTTAGTTCCTAAAGTTATAAATTACAGTAGCAAGAGTCCTTTATTGTTTGAAGTTAAAGTTTACATCCTAGCTAATTTAAAAGAATTCCAGATTTAAATAGGGATTTATAACACAAGCACAGAGTGTGAGATGTCATTCCCAGCCAAAACTTGCAGCATTTGTTCATAATGGCAGAGCCAAGTGGACAGAGCTGTGTAAAATATCTTCGCTCTGTTTTACTAATTACTACACGTCTGCCAAAGATACAAGCAGAGAGATAGGACTTCAAGGGATGTGCTGGTGTTAGACTGCAGAGTCTCTTTCTGAAATTAGTGAACATGAAAGGAATGTGTTGCGAGTTCCTATCTACTGTTTATCTGTGAGGGCCCAGCAGATAGTGAGCTTGACAGTGAAATTCTAGCCCTGAAACTGATGAAATGCCAAAGTTTCCTTAGTCCCTGGGACCTCTCAGTGTATCTTTTCTTGCTTCATAAGGGAGTGACTGGTATTTGTGCACTGATAACAGCAATCTTTCTGGTGGTGCCGAGTTAGAAAAGACATTCCTCAAAAATAAACAGCAGAACACAACTTCTTTTTTCCCTGTGTGAATGGCAACCCATATAAGAATCAAGTAATACATAAGTTTATGGAGCAGAACAAGGAATTCTGTGCAGATCTAAACATCCATTGCAGAATGAGAAAATTTCGTTCACTTGGATATGTGTGAAGCTAGAGGTGAGCATGGCAAATGAGAAGAAAGGTGTTGCAAAATTTTTCTATAAACTTACTAGACCCATAAAAATGTTCCTTTATATGTGAATTTGGACAATTGTGTTTAGGAAGGTTTATGACAATAATACTGAAGCTCTTGTCATAGCTAAAAACATACTCCAAGCAGAAAAAAAAATTATGTTCTTTGCTATATGTAGGTACTGCAATTTAGGTATCTATACTGTTCTTTGTCTCACACATACTGTATATAAGAAGGAAGATTTTCCAGCTGGGAAATGAAGTTTCTACTCAGTGATTATTACTTGTATGTCCTCCACACCTCCAGCATTATCTTATGAGAAATGTTCAAGTACCAGTCAGGAGTTACTTCAAATTAGTAAAAAAAAAAAAACCTGAACAAAATATTAAAAATTAAAATTTATTTGTCGCCTATCTAGTCATGTACAAGTAGGTAAGTAATGCTTACATTTTGAGATATATTTTTCCTCAAATGTTTTCATTTACCTGTCTGAAAAAATGCAGCTTGTTTCCCCAGTAACCAAATTTTTAAATGTTTTACCCATGGCACATCAACCCATGCCCTTGGCATTACATGCAGACCCTGAATGTTGGAGGGAAGATCTAATAAAGATGCCGTTTTACCAGACCAACTTAAAGACTGCACGATCCCAAGTCCTGAAGGTCTCCTGGGGCCAATGTGATCAGGTAGATCCATCTTTCTGCTGCACACCCAGCTCCTCAGCTCCCTGCTGAAGTAAAGGGACTCCAAAAAATTGCCATCATCTCCCTTCTGACTTGCTCCCAGAATTCTCCTGGATAGCCAGCTTGTGTCTCTACCTTTCAGGCACGTTGAAAACCCCTTGCTGTATCTCAGGTGGCCAGTCTTGCTCACCCATCTTCTATCTGAGGAGGCACAATCTCTGGTCAAGTGAACATTACGTTTTTGTCCTACACAGAGGGACAAACAGGCCACTACTCCACATTGCCAAACTGAATGCTGATAAATGCACCTCAATCAACTTGTTCTGGCAGGTAAAAATATTATCACTGGTAACATGGAATATCTGTAGGCATTGTCAAATGTGTTATGGCAAACATAGGTATAGATTATCTGAAAATGCTCATGCCAGATACACAAGAAGTTACATGCTCATTTCTAACAGTATTTGTTCCTTCAGAAATGGTCATGGAAAGTTCTACCAGCTTGCTTTTGTAAAATATGAATCTAATACTGAAACATAGAGTAAGCATGTGTTTGCTTGACATGCTTAATACTGGTATCAGCTTTTGACTATGTAATGCTGCCCCTCCCCATAACTTGATAAATCAAACAAATGCATTTCCATAGTAGAAGTAGAATTAAACAAAAACAATAACAACAAAATTGTTTAGTTAACTCTAAAATCACATATACAGAGTATTATTTCACTGCAGAACAGACCATATATGACTTTATTGAGCAGCGAATGGAAGACACTGTACTTTGTTATTCTTTTCAATATCCTTCCCTGGGATGACATCCATTCTAACTCTTCGAATTTGTCTCTTGATTTTAAGTATTCAATGCTATTCCTATAGAAAGTGAACAGGACAATTAGATAGATGTCTTTGAAAGCCTCTGAAAGGTTTCACCTAAATTTAAGGCTGGTTGCTTGTTACTTTTTTTGGAGCATGTGACTAAACAAATCAACTTTAACCTGAAAATCAAAATGATAAAGTGAAGCCTGTTAACCTTAGCAAAGGAAGAATGTAGTTCCCCACTGCTCAGTTTCACTTAATGGTCCCCTAGTAATAAAACAATTTTTTCCCTAACAAAAACCTGTTTAAACCAATGTTTTTAATAAATACTGTTCTGTGCAATGACAGTGTATCATCATGAAGTAAAAATGTATCTTATGGCTGTACATATCCACCATAATGCCAATTTTATCTATAGTAAAACTCCTTTTCCATACTAACTTCATAGCACAGTAGGTCTTTAGGTCTTTACCTGGAATTACATAAGTGTGAAAATGATCCAGAGAAAGAAGGAAGAAATATTATTATGGTATGGAAACATCTAGGTAGAGTTATACATATAGTAATGTGTGTGTACATATATAATATATAGATGCAACCCCATAGGCATCTATGAAGATACTTATTTTTTGTTGTTACAGCTGGAAAAGTTCACATAACCAGACAAATGCATGACCAATGGAATTTTTAAGCAGCCAGTGATAATATTTCTTCAGATTATGAAACTTTCTTCAAATGCCTAAAAATTAGGACTTTATCAGCATTAAAAAACCTTAATGACAGAAGAGCACCTTCAAAAAATATCTGTTCATTCACTGGCGAGCATTTATCACTTTCTGTGTAATGCAAAGCTTATCCGCTGGCAGACTCAACAATGTTTCCCGACAAAAAGCATAACCTTTAAGCCTTTACAATTTTGTTATGTGTCTTCCTCCTCCTCTTAGCTGACCTGTAGGTGAAAATATCAGCAATTTATGTCCATATGGAACATGATAAATTTAATTATAATTTTAAAATAAAGTCTATTTTACTTTTTCTATTTAAATTTCTGTATTTCTAGATTTTAAAATATTTCTATTTATTTTTATTTATAAACTGAATTTCTAAAGTAAGGTCACAACTTCTATTTCTAAAAGAATCATCAGTATGTTTATATTTCTAAGAAAATTTATTAAAACATTTATTTTGCTATTTGGGTGTATGACAAGTACCTTTTTGTTAAACTACAGAGCTACAGATAATTAAGGTGTTGACTTAAATGAACAATCTGTACAAAAATTACTATTCTTTCAGAAAATGTTATTTCCAGAAAAAAGCCCCAAGGAAAACCAAGAAAACAAACAAAAAACACCAAAAGCCCCCACCAAACCCTGAATCTCAGAGCCCTTAGCCAAAATGAAGCTTTTCTTCCTGGTGGAATATATTCAGTATTTAACACATTTGAGGACAAACCTGTAAGAAAGAGGTTGATCTTTTCCTTTTCAAAATGTAATATTTCTTCTCTGTGCTGATCAAACAGTAGTATTAGTTTAAATTTGTAACTAAAGCAACTAAATTTGTATAATTCAATTCACTGCAGTAAGCTCTACTTCTAAAGTGCCATGATTCTTCTGAAAGGAATTTCCTCTGTACTGTTTGATAGTATTTCTATATACCCCACCAATATTAAACATTTCCCAAGGAATGATGATTTCAAAACCAAACCAAAACAGAAGGATTTCAAGATGATGAAAATTAATCATTTTTGCATAATGTTCATATCCCAAATAATTAATTACCCTTGCTATTTTTTTTCCCACTTGACGTCTTTGAACAGATAGTACTAAATCTGACTGTTACTTATGCCATGGTTTTTTGGTCCCTCTTTCCCCTGTTCTATGTGCAGTCCAGAAGGCTCATCAAGAATGCAAGTATGTCTAAGTGATGTAGCAATAAATTAGACAGCTGCATTGTTTATGTTGTGAGTTGACCTAAGTGGGGTCAGCAATTTTGGGTGTCTTTATTCCACAGTGGTTACATAGTCAGATTTTGCTTAGTGCTAATCTTTTACCTGGTAAAAGAGTGAGTGTGGAAAATAACTTCTGTTATTCTGTTAACTTCTGGTGGGAATTCTATAATGTTTTCCCCTTAGGAAAACATTATAGACATTAAGATCTGCGAACTGGAGAGATGCAAATTGCTTTCTGAGTCACTGCTCTCACCATCAGTGAAGTCAAAGGCCTTCTGGGAATCAGCATTTTTGAAGTGGTCACTTAGTGCTTTTGTTAAGTACAATTGACATAGCCTGCTAGACATCTCCAGAAGTGAAAGAAACTCATAATATGAGTGTGCTGGTTTTGCATTGATTGACAACCTGTTAAACCAATTGGGAGCAGGATACAACTCCGCAAACACACGTTAGAAGTAAAACAAACCCTGGGAAAATCTCTCTTAGCTTCCAGCCTTCGAACAGGTCGGGCCAGACCAGAATCAAATTCTAGATAAGAGAGGATTGAGGGAGTGCCTTGTTCTTAGTTTGAGGTTCTTTTTGAAGCTATGGTAATATATCAGACTTTGCTTTTTTTCCTGTAAATTCATGTAATGCATCGGGGGGTGTAGCATTCTTCCTAGAGCAGTGTGCAGAGGTACCAGCGAACAAATGTTAAAGTAGCTGTAATTCAATGAGAAGCTTAAAAAGTAAAGGAGAGAGTTGAGAGAAATGAGAAACCTTGCCTCAGTAGTGAAAGGGGAGGACCTCTGTTCCCAGAGATGAATGAAAAGAACTTGCTTTTATGCTAGGGCAGCTCATCCTTAAAATAGCACCCCAATAAGTTACAAAGCCCATGAAAAGCAGCATTGGGAAAGCTGCAAAGCATGGGAGGGACTTTTCATACCATGAACAGATTTTTTTTTTTCCTTTCCCAGGTAGCTAGTTCACTGTGACATTAAAGCCACAAGAGAACTACTTTTTCTTGTAAGAAGTCTCCATAGCATGTTAAGAGAAATTCCGCTCCCCAGAAGGACTGATGAGAAACTATTTTAGAGGTGATAAGCTGACTTAAGTCCCAGGGTTTGTCTCTATACATTGTCTGTAGGAAGGAGGAGAAGATTGTGGGGGGAGTGGGAAAGTTATTCTGAAAGTTTTATTCTGATTCTCATTAATTGTTTTTCTTTCCTTTCAGTTCTGTTTAAATAAAGTCTCTTTATACCCTTTAAGTTTTGAGCCTGCTTTGCTCTTCTCCTAATCCTATCTCACAGCAGAAAAAAAGTAAATAATTCTAGTGAGGACTCAAACCACTACAAAATGGTGCATTGGCCAGGAAATGGAAATTGGCAAACCTAAAACCACTACACAAAATGGTGTTTCTGCCTGGTTTCAAACCAGGGACCTTTCATGTGTCAGGTGAACGTGATAACCACTACACAAGGAAAAAAGGGATTTTTATCCCTCATTACACCAGAAAACCGATCTCAATCCCAATCCCAGTCCTAAGGACTTCCCTGCTCCAGCTGCTGATGAGGGATCCCAGAGGGGATCCCACCCTTGAAATCATCTCCCCACCTTTTGGGCGGGCTCGGGAATGGGCTCTGCTGGCATAAATCCCAAATCCCATCCCAAATTTTATTTTGGGATCAACCTGGATGGGATTTAAGAGGAGAGCATCACTCCCAGGAAACCTCAAAGCCTCAAAGGGGAGATCCCAGCAGGTCTAGCACATCCAGGTGGGATTTGGGGCTACTCTGGAACACCAGGAGCTCAGTCTAGGAATAAATTTGGGATTGGCCAAGAAGAGCAAACCTCAAGTGGAAATCTGGGAATGGGAGCCTGGGAATTCTGGGATGAGGCTAGATGATTCCATGGGGCATTATCTCCACTGTCACCGACACTATGTCGATGTCCTCGTCACTGTTGTCTGAGCTGCAGATGATGCTTCTGCCCTCTGTGTCATCGGTGCAGACATGGTTGTGCCATGACGTGGACGGGCTGGGCTCCATCCAGAACTCCCAGTGGAATTCGGGATGGCTGGGGCCCAATTCTGCCTACATTCCAGCCTCAGGATTTTGGGACACACCTGGCTGCCCTTCACCACACAGGGAAGCAGCTGTTTGTACCAGGGAAGTGGGAGAGGCTGGTCCATGTGGATCTCCTCGAGGCTGAGAGAGATGCTCTGGGTTTTGGGATGGATTATATCCTCTTCCAGGTTGTTCTCCAGGGCCACCTCCACCTCAGGGATATCCGGCTGCCTTATGACACCCTCCACCAGCACCCATAGCCACGCCTGGCACTGTGCGATGTGTGTGGGTTTGCACAGCTCGAGGGGCTGGGGCAGCCACAGCTGCTGCAGCTCCAGCAGCGTGCCCTTGATGAAGGGCTGCATGTCCATCAGCTCCTGCTCACCGCCACAACACCCCAGCCTCTCCACAAGCCTCTTGGCTGCCTCCAGCCACAGCAGAGTCCCCTCCACACAGCTCCTCTGTCACCCTACTCCAGCCACACTCCAGCCACATCTCCAGTAGTGCCTCCAGCTCTTCCACCTCCCTCCACAGGAGCTGCTGCAGCCACTTGGTGCTGGTGCCGACGTGCTCCCGCAGCCCCTCCTGCTGCTCCTCTTGCCAGGCGGCCTTGCCCTGCAGCCACACCAGAGCTGCCTCGAAGGCATTGTGGAGCTGCCACAGGTCCCAGTGGAAGGAGCACAGCTCATCCTGGTGCCGGTGGTTCTCAGCGCAGAGGTCATGAAAGGACACATGGCAAGTGTGCATCAGTGAGCACGTACAGCACAGAGCCTGCTCGCAGCATGGGCAGTAGATGATGCACCATGCTGCTCTCCTCGGGGTGGCTGGCGCTGCTGCAGAAGAGTTTGCAGGAGATTTTGGTGTTCTCCAGGAACTGCTGCACTGAGCCTGCTCACAGCTCTTCCACCTTCTGGAACCTGTGCTTCTTCTTGTGCCACCACTGCTCCTCGAAGCGTCTAGCACAGAAGAACTCCTCACAGTTTGAGCATCCCACCAGCACTGCCTCAGCCTAGCAGCTGCAGCTAGGCCCACGGGAGCTCTGGATCTGCCTCCAGACCTGCAGGTGGCTGCGCAGGTTGGAGAAGAGCAGCTTGTCCATGGCCAGTGTGACCGCAGCCGCGTGGCACAGTGAGCACTGCTTGGTTTTTCCTCAGGCAGCCTGGGCACAGTGTTTGCAGGCAGTCGAGTGGGTGTGCTGAGTCCTGCCTGCAGCCCTCACACAGCAGGAACTGGAAATCTTCATCCTCCTCCTTCAGGGGGTGAGAGAGAGGGGAGGCTAGCAGAGGGGTACCCGTGGCAGGTCCCGACTCCGGAGAGCCTCAGTTCCATCTCCAGTTCTGCTTCTGGCACAAAGAACTGGTTGAAGGGCTGGGAGAAAACTTCCCCCACTGCCATCTCCTCACAGAAAGTGCCATTCTTAAAGTAACCCCAAAAACACACATTTAGCGTGTGATAGTCATGCGCCTGCCTTCCAGAAGAAGTTAAAAATCCATGAATTCTTCACTTTATCAACCCATAAAACAAACCAGATAACAGTCACAGTAGCCTTAGTTACAGGACCCATCTTTAGGTAAGGCCTGCAAATGGGAGAAATATAGCCACAGCCACATGCCACAGACCACATGGTGTTACCTAACGTGGTTTCTATATCTAATACACAAGAAATAGGTCACTCAAGAACTGTTATTCCTTTTTCACGCTTTTTCTCTCAATACCCTTGAGCCTCACATTGGGCGCCAAAAATCTGCCTTAGTTAAAAGACAGTGTCTGCTAGGGAGGGCAAGGCCTCCCTTGGAATGAAGAATTCAAACCTCCAAATTATTATAATTTTGAAAACTAAAGGCCTCTCAGGCAAAGATAGGGCTAGGAATAACATTTCTTTACTATTATGTATAACAAGGCAACCAAACAACACCAACAGCTACAGCACTAATAATGAACAGAGCCAGGAACCCAGGAGCAGCTCCCCCGAGCGCTGCCCTTTCCCCGTTGGTGCAGTTCCGGGCACAGCCGGCAGGGGCGCTGGTGGCTCCCTGGGCAGGGCAGGGCAGGGGCCATGATCCCCCCGCGGCTGCAGGGGGCGCTGTGGCGCGGGCTCGGGGAGCAGGCGGTAATGGCGGCTTTGTCCCAGGTGGGAAGGGATGGAAGAGATGGATCAGGAACTCCAGAGCTGAGGCTGAAGGCGCAGGAGATCTCAGCAGGCAGGGGGTGCGGGATACAGAGTAGCAAAAAGACTCAGAGCAGTGGTGAAGAAGCAGTGGATGGGACAACAGTGACCCTGCTCTCAGTGACAGGCCCCTCTTTAGTGAGGCAGGAGATAACAAGGTTCCAGTTCAGTGGCTGCTCCCAGGAACCGAGGCTCACTTCACACCAGAAGAAACAGGACTGAGCTGGACTTCTGTAGCAGGAGTGAGTTCCTTTCCCCAAACAGCAGCTACACTGTTCTGCTCCAAAGGCTCAGATGGAATGAGTGCAAGTTTCCCCTCCCCACCATCTCAAGCGCCCAGCCATCAGTGCTTCTTAGCAACAAAATGGGAAAAAATTCTACCAGTAACAAGCAAAGAAAAAGAAAGAAAAACAAACAAAACAAAAACAAAAACAAAAAGCATAAAAAACCAAACCCTTCAACCCCTAACAAGTCAACCAGGAGGACTAATTTTCTCTCAGGTTATTCCTTATATAAACATAACTGTGCAGACTGTCATTAAGCTCTCCAATCCTGCAAACACTCACAGCAGTGGGGACAGCTCATTGTTTTTTCTGTGACAGCCCTGCAGTCAATAAGCCCTTGTGGTCATGAATTTTTGATTCAGAGTTTTCCTAGGATAAAGCAATTGAATTTAAAAAGCTACTGAAAAAGCAGGCAGGAGAGAATTGCTAGAACCATAAGCATGTTTCTGGAAAGAGGCAGACAAACAATCCACTCTCTCGCGTGCTTTTGCTAGTTTTCACTTCTGATCTGCATATAGTGAAAATAATCTTTGCTTTGGAAGAGCAAATGGTACCTTACTCTTGTTGAGAACTGCCAACTTCAAATGCTGCTTTGCACATCTCCATTCAGAGGAATATCAGGCAGCAAAAGCGAGCATGGAAACAGGGTTCTGTCCTCACCATCCCAGTGGCTACCTGGCTGCAGCAGCAAAGGACAAAGGTGCTGTGACTCGCAGCAGGCAATAATGTGTGACTGAGCCATAACGTGGCAACGAGACACTGCCCCTTCAGCACCCTCATGGCCTTCTGAGACCTCTTTCTCCTTAAAAAGGAATGACTGTGAAACAGTGCTGTATGGGCAGGCTAACACAGCAGAGGGAAGATGCCTCCACAGCAGCCTCTCTAGAGAGATGCAAGGTCTCCTGAAGGTGGTTTGACCCCACCTTAAGCTGAGGTAAAGTGTCTCTGGAGATCCATTTTCCTCTCTGTCTTCACAGCATGTCTATGACTGCTTTGCATCACTTGCCTGAGTAAAATGACTTATGTGGGGTGAGATGAACTTTGTCTTTGCTGTTGGGTCAGTTTGGGGTTTTCAGTGTTTGTTCACCACCTTTATTTTCAGATTGTCATGTAAAAGAATTCCAGAGCATATTTTAGTA
The DNA here is from genome assembly GCA_016584745.2 of Phylloscopus trochilus trochilus. Taxonomy (NCBI): domain Eukaryota; kingdom Metazoa; phylum Chordata; class Aves; order Passeriformes; family Phylloscopidae; genus Phylloscopus; species Phylloscopus trochilus. The sequence continues at coordinate 33,466,888 of WQNJ02000062.1, read as the reverse complement.
TTATTTATTTCTCACTGATTCATACACCGTGGGAGAACATGAACTTGGCTTTATTGCTCCCAACAGCAGCAACAGTAGACATTAAAATGATAATATATCCATTTTCTGAGGCAAAGAAAAGTTGTGGACAGCTAGCTATTTAAAATATTTCAGAAGACAATAATTCTCCTAGGGAACCTTGAAATGGCCATAATTACCAGTCATAGATTAGTTTTTAAGAAAACTACTCTGCTGTTCCCAACCTCTGAGACTGGAAAATTGTTTTCCCTTCCAGATTTGTACTAGTTATTAGAGAAAGATAAGAAAATATGAAGCAAAGAAAACATAATAAAATCTCAGGTTGCAAAGAAAAGTAAAATGAAACAGATTCTTTAGAGAAGATGTCAGATTTTTCTCACAGGAAAAATAGTTGTGGATATAAAATACAACCTGAGCACTAGGGAAACTGGTGTGACATTTCCTGCTCTAGCAGAAATTTTCTCTTTGACCCTGGAGAAGTTCCTTGCATGCAATTGACCGCTGTCACAATCTTTGGCATTTTATTAAAACCCAAAGCTTTTCAGTCTAACTGATTATTGTAGAATTTAATCATTTATTGAAAAAATAAAGTAGTTAATAAACTTCAGTTTTTACCTTGTTGATTTTCAAGCCACTTTCAATATTATTTTTATTATTGTGATTGTTAGTAGTAGTAGTATTATTACTAAGACACTACATTAGCAAATTTGACCTCTTAAAATAATATCTTTGGGTAAGGATAATGATTTTTGGGTTTTGCTTATTTTCTTCCTGTCTTAATTGGTACAGTTTAAAACTGTAAAGTCAGGGAGACATTCATGTACAAGTACCATGAAAGTTAATACGAGTCCTTCTGTATTTGTGCGAAAAGTTAAAAAAGAGCAGCCCTTTGGAGGCATATATTTGTTACATTTATTTGTATCAGAGTGAAGATGCTGTGGAAGTGCAACATTCCTGTTGGGATACCTTCACAAAATGCCTAGCAAATAAGGACAGAGCATTGCACTTTCAGCATTTCAACTTCAAGCTGGTAGCAAACAGAGCCCCTTGCTGCTTGGCTTTGGTTCTCAAAAAGGAAAGGATCTGGTATCATCAGTATTTACTCTTGGCCACTGAATCATCACACGTCATGAAAGCAGAGCACCTGGCCACCCTCACTCACCCTAGATGAGACACGCTCTCCTGAGTCATGCTCTAACGACTGGTTAGTGTTTGCTTGGACTACCATTCCCAAAATGGCAAGATCTTTCTCCTGACCTTTTAACTGAGTTGAAATATTTTTTCTTCTCCATGACTCCCAATAGTTTGTTTGATCAGAGTCTCTCATGCTTTATCCTTCAGGATTCTTTTACCTCACTATATATATCTCATAAGGCTTTTGACTGCCAGTAACAGGTTTATATTAGAGAACATATTTAGAGGGTTTTATGTCTAAATTCCTCCAATTCCCTGCCACTGCTCTGTTTTCCCTCACACCTTGACTCTAATCAGTAGTTTAATACTAGACAGGCTGGTATATCAGGTGTATGCTTCTCCTTGTCCACAGACCTCCTCTTCCTTGGCCCATAGGACCTCCAGTCACATGAGGATTCTATCAACCCCACTAACCCTCTGCAGTATTGAACCCTAAGGGCAGAAACAAGGACACTGAAAAACAGTGCATCCCCCTTGTAATATTTAATATTTCTTCCTTTGCCTTCTCCTTACCTGTTTAGATGACAAACTCTGTGTTCTCAAGTTTTGTCTACTGTAAATCACCCAATGTATCACCCAAACCACTTCATTGTATTAATAGGGAATAAATCAAACCACTCTATTTGTAATCAAAAAAAGTGCTGCATAACATTCTGGAGATTTTGATAAAGCAGAAATACATATTTTGCGATTATGGGCTCCACTGGAATTAGAGAATATGTGTTTTGGTTTTGTGGCTTTCGTGTCAAGGAGAATAAGAATGGAAGAAGCATAGCATTTTCATTGGTGCCTTAGGTCAGAGCTAATGAGTCCTGGGAAGCAGTAATTCTCTTAATCTCAGAAGAAAAATATTTAGTTATAGTAGGATCTGTCTTGCAGGTGTTGTCTCATTTAGGCCCAGATATCTTGCAGTCTCTTGATGACAAGAGTTCAAGTTCATTTCATCAGCAAGAAGTCAGCTATCACAATCAAATGGGCTGATGTCCATTAGCCTCATTGTGTCACTCCCAACTCCTTGTAGTCCCAGTTTGTCAATAGTGATAGCCTGGGCTGGTTATCTGCCTGCTTTTCCAACAGCAAGTCTTCTGTGTTGCTCCTGGATTTTCTCCTAAAACTGAGTCAGAGGACACTTGTCCTGTCTTCCTGGGACTATTCAAGAAACCTCTAAGGAATTGTCAGCTGAAGATCACCAAACTTTTATGTAATTAATATTCATTTACACAGAGGTAAGTGAATGGGCAAAAGCCTGATTCCACTGAAATCAGTAGAAAAAGTCCATGGCTTCACTGTCAGAGACAGACAGTCAATTCACCATCACTAGCTGTGTGAACACCCCAGCTCCCCAGGCAGCCCTGGTCCCCAGGCTGGGATGAGAATCATGGTGCAGAGACAGAAACAGCATATACTCAGGTATGTCCTCACAGACCCAGTGCTGCCAAGCTCCTGCCTTTTCCTATGGCCATTTCCACTGCTCAAGAACTGATCAGTGGAAGTGCAGCAGCAAACTAGTCCTTGACCATCTCTGGGCCCACCTGGCCCCCCATTATCTATTTTCTTTCAAGGTGTGATGCTTTGCAGGTTATGGGACATCCTTCCCATGGCAGTGACCAAGCAACAGGGCTGGGGTCCCAGCAAGTGTCCTTTTGGTGGTGTGAGTTACACTCCTGTTCAGTGCCCTGCAGGGAGGGTACTCTGTAGCCCAGCAGTAGGGTCCTGAAGATTTTCTCACAGCTACAGCTCTTCCTCACACAAACTGTCATTGTTTACAGCCTCATGGCCTCTTGGTCTTTCATTAATTGCTGGCTTCTCATTATTGGAGGAATGTGTTCACATCTTTCTCTCTCCCACAGACTGACACAGTAAAGATTCCCTGTGCCCCTTGAAAACAGGGAAAATGGAAGCCATCCACTTAACTCTCATGGTTTCTGAGTTTATGTAATACTTCATCACCACACTTACAGGGCTGAAATTAGCCAGCAGTTATTGTTTGCATTATTGCAGGCAGCCCACAGCTAGGGAGTCAGTATGTGGTAGCCAAAGTATGCACTTTGCCACCAATCACAGGTGGTGACAATACAGTGTACACTTCGCTGCCTGCTGTCATCACTCTCAACGAGACATTTCAGTGGTGTTGAGCTTTGAAATCAGATTTCAAGGCGACAAGAGCCCTCAGGATTGTGGAATTTAAAGTCAGTCTTTATCTTCAAAGCAGCCTATACAGCTAATGTGCCATATTTGTGTTTACTCTAGTGCTACATCTGTAATCCTTGAGATTTGCCAAACTGATCGCAAGGTAGCTACAGAGGAAGGGAAAAGGAAAGAGAACAGCGAGATTTAATCAGGGCTATATTTCCAATGTGTTGTCTATTAAAAACAACTTTGCCTTTGCTACGTGAGGACTGCAACACGGCAGATCTGTCTAGTGCTCTTGTGGCACTGACATGTTGAAAGCCACATCACAGGCACGTCAGTTCCCCGTCTCCACAGGGGAGAGGCTTCTTTCTTCAAATATCCTCTCCTGCTTTTTTCTGCATTGGTTTTGAAGGCTTTCACCTCTTCTGTTGCTATTTTCAAAGGGTGGGAGGAAAGATAAGGTTACAAGGCAGCCTGGACATGGTTACATGCTCCAGTCCCTGGTGAATGTGCAATGGCACATGGAAAACAAAGGGGAGGGGAAGGGGAAGGGGAAGGACGAAGCAGAGATGCAATTTTGGAATTAATCTTTACTTTCCCTTGTGAGGATTCACACCCATAACTGAATCACACAATAATTGTGAAAAGTAACTTCTTCAAAGGAGTGTCCTGGTTCCTTGTAGGCATTTGTATGGTACATCTACATTTGCTTTCACTATATGGTGCATTATGTCCCCCATGGGTGGATCTGGCCCACTGACGTTTAGTGGTTCTCTGGGACTGTCCAGGTTTTCCACTATCAAAAGAAGATGACTCTAAGATCTATCCATCTTAGAGAAATCCATGGGAGCAGATTCTGAAAGAAGAGTTTAGGAAGTTGGAGTGGAGTGGCAGAAATAACAGAAACTTTGTTTTAAACATTGGCCTGTTATTTTTTGCCTAGGATACAAGAGAAGTGATAATAAATCAATTAGCTCTTTTGCTGATATATTTGACAGCTCAATCTGGAATAACTTGAAGTATAACAAGACATTTTATTAAATTCACTTGCACTTTTTTTACAGTCCATGGTGGGACAGAGCAGCAAAGCTGATCTCAGGGTGCTCAGGTGGGCCAGACTGCTGTGTCCTCCATAGTTAAAAAGCTTCAGTCAATGAGCACATCATCGGGAGGTTTCACTGCCACTGAATTTCACCCACACACTGCTGAGGCCAGAAGAATTTCTCAATGAGCAGAAGTAGTAAAAAATTGAACTTTAAACATAAATGAATGCCTACATTTAATTAGGAAATTGGCCAGGAGACATACCACTGAAGAGCCTGGGCTGTTAATGATGCAGCAAGACAGAAAAAGCCAAAAATTTTACTGGGAAAAATGTGCAAAAAATCTCCTTAATCTGAAAGTGCCTCAGCACTTTGGCAATGATGTTAAACGTAGAGCAGCAAATTGTTGTCCTTCACTTATCTCTGCTTCTAATTCAGTCATTTCATTTACTGTGTATTTGTGTACTGAGCATTTTTATGGGGATCTGCGGGATTTAACTGTTACTGGTTTGGCTGCTGCATTTAATGTCATGCAGCAGCACGGCACACATGGGAATAATTTTAGATATGCTTTCTTTATACAAGTGGATATGGATTTTCTGCTTGCTTTGTCATAATCTGGGGTAACTCTGGGATACCAAGATAACTGGTGCTTAAGGAAGAAGTCAATCCCTCCACTCCCTTCAAGCAGAGTCTGTGCTCTGTGGTGGCTACTGGGGCACCTGGTTTGTCTTCAGAGAGCAGACAGCAACACAGGGTCTTGTCTTCAATCTTCTTCCTTGAGATGCCTTGATTCCCCATGAGCTCATTGAATGAGTCTCCCTAAAAAGAAGAGAGGAGAAAACAGAATGCTTAGCAGTGTTTCCAGTGACTTGGTCATTCAGACCATATTTGAATGACTTTGAGGAACACAGAGTTGGCTCATTGCAGTTTCCAGAATCAGAATTAGGCCATGGCTTTCAGCATCCTCTTGTTTAATGTTATATTGTATCTGCTTTTCATTTGGCTTAGCGAGTAAAGCAACCCTGGCAGTAGCTCACCTGTGTTGGCCTGCTCTGCAGTGGTCACAGCCAGCACTTTCTTGTAAGTGACCCTGAAGTGGAGGGAAAGTAGTGATATTATATATATATATATAAACTGTGTGCCAGTTTTGAAAGGTTAAGGAGACATTTTCACACAGTCTCAGATTTGATTAGTGATATAAATAGCAGCAGAGTTAGGTCAGCACAGAATCAAAATGAAACTCAGACTTCACCTTGCTGATCAGCAAAAGGAGGCAATTTTCTCTTTGCACATGTTGTGCTAATCGGGTCGTGTGTGAAGCTGCCTCTGGCCACCAGCACCCTCATCACCACAGCCTCTGGTCACTCTTTGTTGCTTTCCAGTGTCCTCTGGTGTCTACACTTTTGTGTAGAGCCTCTCTGCAAAGTACCCTGAGCAAATCTGAGCCAAGTAGGCTAAGTGCACCCTTGGAGAGCTGATGGACTTCAAAAATGTCTATCTCAGATTCTCTAAGTAATTCCAAGGTAAACTTTCATTTCCCATGAATATATTTGACCTGACTGAAGTCAGTGGGAGTTTGTTATTGACTTAAGTGGGAAGAGAATTTTATGCCATTTGTGTTCATCTTCTGCCCGTACTTGAAATCTCCTTGGAAAAATGTAGCCCTGAGATACAAAGTGGCATGTGAAACACGAAGAAACTGATTTATTTGAGAAGAAACAGAGAATGACTCTGAGCTTTCAATAATGAATAGAAATGCCATGTGACCTTTAATGATAATTTTCCTTGGAGAGTATTTTTTTCAAAAAGGCAGGCGCATAGGCACTGTCTGGCTAAAGGGAAAATTGTTGGTAGGAATCCCTCAGTGAAACACACCAGTTCAGCTCCTCCCAAAACTGCTACATCTGCTTCTTTGAAAAACACTTCTTCCACATCCTCTGCTATGGTGCCAATGTGCACTCTTGGGAAATGGATAAAAGCACACTCCAGATTTTCACATGCCAAAGTGGGAATAATGATTCACTAATTAATCCCTCCTTAACAAAACAACTGAATACTTGAAGAAAAGAAAAGCAGTAAACACTGTTAGGATTTTCTGCAACACCAGAGAAAAATGGGAACCATTCTAAAATTAGGTACGTGTGTGCAAGAGGAACAATATCCTGCAGCATTGCCCAAGATACTCATGAGATGAGCCTTTCTTTAACTGGGATTTGTCTCACGTATGTGATCTATTAAAGAAAAAAAAAATGAACTGAACACAAAAAATTGCTTCCTAACAGTGTGTTTATGTTTATCCCATTATTAAAAAATTGCTCAAGACTTACATTATCAACAAAAAAAATACAACTTTTATAATTCTTTTAGGGTCAGTGATGACAATCAACAAAAACTAGTGTTGGTTGTTGAAATTGAGGGCCTGGAGGCACTGAACTTAGTCAAGTTTTTCTTAAGACTTCAAAGCATTCTGGAGAGAAGAATACATGCAACAAGACTGTTTGGGTCACTGCTTCCATTTTTAGTATTCATTTTCTGTCCTCCTTTTACTGGCTGATTTCCAAAACATGGGCCAACATCTTGGAGCCTAAACACAGACTGCAGAAAACAAGCCATGCAACCATTGCTTGTTTTGGTGCAAAAATAATGAATTTAGTCTGGGGAAAAGAAAAGGGGAGTCTGCTTGTAGCAGCATCTTACTCTGTCCTGCACAGAAGGAACAAAACAGTCATTCATCTTATTCTAACATATACAATTTATAATATGTTTATGCTTTTTTTTCGCTGACAACTTTACTAAGTAGTTGCCCTACAGTCTTGAACAGAACAAATACTACATTTCTGGGCTCAGGTTTAACCCCAACCTTCCAGCTTTGCTGCAACAACTTTTTTGGGAGAGGGGGACCACTTGGGATATTCCCGTCCATCATGCTGTTGTTGATATCCCTACCTGATGACAAAGAAACCACCCACCATCGCAGGCCTCTCTGCATACAAAAATTACTGGCCTATCCATCAGTCCGGTGGAGAGGGCTGACAAGACATACTACACTCAAATGTAAAACACATGGCTGCAAAACACTTAGTTTCCTGGCAATAATTAAGAATGCTACTTGGCAGGTTGGCAGCCACATAAAACAACTGTTAGTCAGCTTTAAATTTATTACTTTCCCAGCTTATTGAAATGAAACCCATATTATAAACGTATGTATGAAACGAGGCCTCAGATGATGAAACGACATGCACATAAAGTCAAGGCAGAAGTAAATTGTCTCAGGAGAGCTTTAAAAAGTTGCTGTGTCCTAAAGCAAACAGACAAAAGTACACCCTCTGGGTGAGCCACCTGGAAACTCACCTGACTCTCCCAGCTTACTGCCATTGAATAGACAAAATGTCAAAAGCTTCAAAATGCTTGCTAGTTTTCGTGCAAAACAAAATGGAGAAAAGCTAATTGTCATTAAGTTTGCTTTCCCCTTTACAATTATCTAGGGAGAGCTGCCTTGTGTGGGATATATGCATGTAGGCAGCCTTATTACACCCTTTGCAATTGCTGTAAATTAAATAAAGCTGCTGCTGGCCCCATTCCTGCTGTCTCGGTGCCATTTTATCTGGCTGGTGTGGCAGCCCAGCCCAGCATTACTGTCCTGGTGATCCTCATGATCATTACCCCTTCCCTTTGCTGATCAACAGGCATCAGCTCTGACTTCCCACAGCCCCCATCCTTGTTGGTGGCCCAAACAGCTTAGTCTCTGACCATCCCACTTCATGAGCCAAGCTCTCCATTCCTCAGCTTGCCTTAGAAAAATCTAATCTACCTTGAGTTTGTTTTGTGAATTTCTGGGAATGAGTACAGGCTGCTAGGGAAGGGGACAGTGGCTTCTCCTGCATCATTTGTGAGCCCATGGCTTTCCTGCACCCGAGACCTGCATGGCATTCCCTGACCTCAAACACTGGAGGGGAACCCATATTACTCTGGCAGTTCAGGCAGTGGATTCAAATGCAGCACAACAGTGCTATACATTTGTTTCCTGCTGGAAAATAAAAGAGAAAGAAGAAAAAAAAAAAAAAAAAAAGGAATTTACAATTATCTAGTGCCTGCTTTTTAGGGTCCTGAAATAATTTCAAAATTCAGATCCAAATCCCGTAAACACCTTGCCATATGACTAACTTGACTTGCATGAAGCAGCACTTGCTGGCTCTCTTTGAGGTTTCTTGTAAAGAAAACCTGTACATGTGCTAAAGTGTTTGCAGAGTCAGCTCCTTGGAGCTAAATTCTTGTTTTGAATACTTCCACTGCTCTTCCTATGGTCACTGCCCTTCTGGGGACATTCAGACTTCTTCTAATGTGGAAGAGCTATGGGTGTTCGTGCTGCAGTAAGCCAATGCTGCACTGTTTGCTGCTCTGAGACCTTCCCTCTGCCCTGGTAAGAGGATCAGAACAAGTCTGCCTGCACCAAGACTGGCGTTCCTGGTGAGTGCCTCTTTCCAAGGGATTCACTGAGGTGACATAACCTTAAGTGTGCTGAATTCAAAGGTCGTCTGGTACATTAAGAATGTGCCTGATCATTTGTTCCCAAGTTCTTGGCAGATTTTCCAGTGGAGAATGTAGCTGATTTACTTAGACCTTAACAGACCTTAATTCCTAGGAATGGGACATTGAATTTTTCCTCAAGAGCTGCTGCATATGGCTTGGTGCAGCCAAGAAGCCATATAATCAGTTTGTGTGCTTAGTTTTGCTACTAGACCCGGACTCATGGGTTTTAATTTTTTGGGGGGGAGTTTTTTGGTTTGGTTGGGTTTTTTTGGGGTTGGTTGGTTGGTTTGGTTTGGGGTGGTTTTGTGTGTGTGGGTTTTTTTGGTTTGCTTGTTTGCTTGTTAGGGTTTTTTGTTGGTGGTTTTCTTTTTTGTTTTTGGAGGGTTTTTGTAATAAGTATTTGCCAAAAAATCCTTACCTATACTGGAGTTTAAATAAAGCCTTCATGCACATTTGTAAAAATTATATGTTCCAAAATGCTTGGTACGTTTAAAAAAGCTAAAAAAAATTCAGATTTTGAAAGCAATTATTTAAGTGTGCTTTTTGGGGCATGACCATAAGATCCCTTGAATAATGGAAAATCAACAGGTGTATAAATAACCAGAGGTAGATAGATAAAGTAAGAAGAAAGTGGAAAGGGAAGAAGAAAAAAATATCCTGAGGCTGGGGGGGTCAAAAGGAACAGGATAATAGAAGATTAATTTGAGAAAAAAAAACTGAAAAGGGGAAACAATAGTGTAAGGCAGTTTTAAATTGATGTGCCCCCTTTTTTTTTTTTTCCTTTTAAAGTAAACCTAATTCCAAGATATAAAAGTAAATGAAAAAGCACACAAGTATTTTCTAGGGATGCATGTATATATACACACACTTCTGTATAGATGGATGCACTTGCACACAAATGGACATCTTGAGCAGCCTATAAAACTGTGCCACAATCCCCTCCAAAAAACCACAGCTGTAAACTGTGCACAAGCACACGTGGCTGCGGTAAATGGAGCCCAGTTGTGATAGAGGGTTCTCGGCTGCTTAAAGATATTGCCCAGACAGCTTTCATCCCTTCTAGCCAGCCTGCTACAGCAGGAAAAGCACAAGAAAAAGGACAACAAAGTCCAGAGACAAAAAGTTTGCTCAGACACCTTCATAGTGGCATAGGGAGATGAGAGCAAAAAATAGTTGCGAAGTTAAATTATTAAACTAGCTACCTGGAAAGTAAAATGAAATAAGGCAGAGGGATGAACAGAGAAACTTTGGGGTGTACAACAAAACCACCCTTCTGTGCTATATGTAAAGAAACATGGGAAAAGATTGCTGATAAATCTTTCTGGAAGACATTGCTTTGGATGGCTACATAGACCCATATGTTTAGATGTTACCGTAAAAAAAAAAAAGCCCCAAACCTCCCCTGGCCCCAAATCCACCCTGAAAACAAATAGAGAAGGAAAGAAATAAGGAAAATCAAAGCAGTACAAAATCAGACAGTTTTCCCCCCTTCTTTTTCTTATACTTGTGCTTAGCTGAAACATAAGACTGTTTGCTGATATAATGACTGCATTTCCGTGGCAATTCCCTGCTTTGATTTGTGCATATTTTCTTTCAGTGTGGGCACTTTGGTCTACAATTTACCAGTATGCCCCCTTCACTTATGAAATAAAAAGTTAAATTTTTCTGAGGAAAGGTGTTGAGGCAGTGCTAAAAACTATGCTAAATTAATTTTTTTTAAAGTCGATACATTTTTACCATTTCTAAATACTAGAACTTGTACTTATGTGTGCTCCTGAGTCATGGGTTTAGGTTGCTTTTAAAAAAAATGTCCAGTGTAGACACTACATTTTTATTTTGTGAACTTTTTGAGTGGGTTTTTTTGCTAAAACTCTTTTGCTGTGGGGAAGAGGAGTATATCCTCCCTGCCTCCTGAAATTTCCAAATTTCCTCATCTGATACAGACTCAGAGTCTGCTTTCTGGCAAGTTTTCATCTGACAACTGAAGTTCCAGTCAGTAATGGCATTCTCTTAAAAAATGTCAAGTGGAGAAGTTTTATGATGTATTGTATACACGTGCTACTAAAAATTTGCAGCAGGGCAAGTCATTTGTAATGAACTTTTTTCATTTGTGAATTATCTGCAGACAGTCTGACTTTTTTTCCCCCCTTATCTGATTTATTATATGCAGTTTGTTTCTGATTTCCACTGGTAATTTTTGATCTGCACTTTTTTCCCTCCACCATCTTTTAGTTTTGAAATTCTGATAATAAAGATTTGAAGTGGGGTCTTTCAGCTGGTTGTTTGGTTTGTTTGTTGTGACCTGGTTGGATGAGGTAAGTTGTCTAGGTTTGTATTTCTGGTGGACATAACCTCATCATAAGTTAGGTACTAGCTTTTTATACGCCATAAAATTTTCTTCCGTTTTGTCCAAGAAAACACAAAAAGCACAACACCGGCTAATCAAAACTTGTGCTCAGGTTGAAAAATGAGTTTGTACTTTGTTACAAATACAGATAATTTTTTTTCTAAATTGTCACAGACTTAGGGTCTGCTAAAACAGTAGATGCTGATATTTACTGTGATTAAATTGCAGCTCACAGGGACAGACGTTAGAGGAGAAGCTGCAGAAAGATCCCATTTGCTAAAACAGTTACAGCATCACTCATGAAGACAGCCTCTAAACTACCCTGGATTCACTGGATGTTTACATTTTCTCTTGATTTGTGATGGTGATAGCAGAGGATGTGAGAAGAGTTTCCCCTTTTTTGGAGTGCCTGCCTTTTGAGGGGTCTGTGTGGCATCTACACCAGCACCAGGGGTGCAGGACAGTTGTGGGGTGGTCATTGGCCAGGTACACAAAAGCAAGGCAGAGACCACAAATGAGGTCCTGTGTTCCTGGATGTCAAGCAAATGTTTAATGTTGAGGCATGTTTTATGTCAATCAAACACATAAACCACTGTTACTGTTGCTGGGACTGCATGAGCCCATAAAGATGCACTTTTAAACCTTTAAAAGTAAGGTTCCGTAATTACATCTCATAGAACCCTCCAGGTCCCAGGGGTGCCTTTCTGCTTTTAAGATACCCAAGGTGGATGAGGTAAAGGAGAAAAAAACCTTCCTTAAAGCTCTGAGGGCAGAAAAATGCAAGCGCTCTCCAATTCCATGCACAAGATCTCTCAAGCCTTGATTTATTGGCTTTAATAACTGTGGGATTTCTCTCTGCTTTTTGGCTCGAGAAATTGAAGCCATGAGGTTGTGAGAATGTCTTTCTTCCAGAATAATCTGCTCTAGTGCCAGTCATTGGGGGACGACCAGCAGGCTCACTTTATTTGAGCTGCAGGATCCTCTTTTTTAAACTTCTTTTAAATCTAGCTTGATACTAAAGCAGCCTCTTTTCACAATAAAAAGGCCTCTTCTGGGCAGCAAAAGGTGAGGCTTTGCCTTACAAAAAAGTGTGTATGACTCAGCTGTGGTTGGTGTTGTGTAATAGTTTTATGATGCTGCCACACTTCTTCGTGAGCAGGACAGCTGAGCTTCAGGCTGCCTCACTTACTTTCCTGGAGGGGCTGCAGCTCAGTCACCATGCTGGATTTCTTCTGGAAATAATGATGGCTCCTATCAGAGAAATAAATGATAAGAGGAATTAGACATCTGAACTTTGAGGAGATGTGCAGGCCATGTATTTAAATCAGATTGCTCAAGCTGTTACTGTCCACTGCCTTTCCTCATCCGCCCACCCCTGCAGATACTGCTGCCTTTGAAGCAGAACCCTTCGGTTTCAGCCCTGACCACAGGGCATGGGCCTCACCTCCCTGCAGGTCTGGAGGTGGAGGGCAATGCCCCGAGGCAGCTCCCACCTGCTGATTTCACTCTGCTGCCACATCTCCAGGGCACAGGACCATCTCCGGCCACAAGCAAGGTGTTCATCTCTTGTCCACTGGGCTTTGGCAAGATTTCTCCTCTGCTGGGGTTTATTTCCAACTGGACATGCAAAATCCCACTTTGGATTTTTGCATTGACAGTGAAAGGATTTAGAGACAGTGTCAGAAGTGCAGGGAGAAAAAAGTTGACAGTGCAGTACAGTGCAGTCATTGGATGAACTACATTATTTTCCCAGGTATATCTTTAAACTGAAATAAGCCCCAGAAGTCACAGCAGCATTTTTTGAAATTCTCTACCAACTGTTACTCACAGGGGTCCATGGACCAGCTCCAGAGACACAAAGCTTTCCACTGTCTTCTCCAGTGTGATATGGGCAGTTAGCATTGTTCGGGAATTTTCCAACAAAACGTTGTTATAAAATTCCAGGTCATTGACCCCAGTATTTTCAATAAAATAAAGGTTTCTGAGGTCTGACATGAAAATTTTGAGCAAAACAAGAGAGCACATGGCAAAATAACTTGCTTTTCAGGACAGTCCAACCTGAATTGGATGGAGTTGAACCTGGAAACTGTATTTTTCATGTTGCAGGTGAATTTCCAAGCACCAGGCTTGGAAGGCAGCTTCTTTTTTATGGGACAACAGAGCTAGTTGCAGTCATTAGGATTCAATAAACCTAGGCCTCCACAAATTGGAAAATTTTCCTGTCCAGTTCTCTAATGAACAGCTTGAAAAACATTCTGTAAAAAAAAAAAAGTCTAATTTGCATTTTGTTTCTGTGCTTTGTTCTTATTTATATGTATAAATATTTGTGAATAAGGGAAACAAGAGGGGAAATGAATTCTGATGTAACTATACATTGTTTTAGGAGAAACAATAGAAAAAAAAATTAAAGAAAAATCCAGGAAATTACAAGCTGAGGTTCCCAGTAGACAGTACATCTGTCATTTGCATCTTGATATGTTTCTTATTTCCCATGACAGCAAGAATTTCCATTTATGAGGATTCTCTCTTTAGCTTTGAATTTCCTGATTTTTGTCAGGATGTGGAACAATTTTAATTCTTTACGTATAATGAGCAGTTTTAATCTCTTGGTTGGTTATTGGAGACTAACCTAACATTATTTTACACACCCCTACACAACTCCAAGTCAGTATTTTCAGGTTTGAAGCACAAATAGACTTTATTGAGCTGGCACTAACAGTTTGGCAAAGAGACCTGGGTGCACTGTGCACCTTCTTTTCCCCGCAGGAGGGCTCCTCTCTACTTGCCAGGCAGGTTTCCCTGGCCCCAGGCTGCTACAGCCCCTCAGGGTTTATTCGCAGTGTGTGATAATCTAAATTCCTCATGAACACCTTCCATCACTCGCTTGCTGATCCGTGTCCTGTTCTTTTGGCTGAGTTACATTTTAAAGTCCCTCCTGGCTTCCCTCAGTCGGGTCTGATGCTGTCTGCTATGAAATGACCCTTGTCCCGAATGACTATCACTCATGTTTGCCCTAAAAAAGTACAATGTACCTATAGTGTAAAAGCAAATAAGCCACATGTCATATTAGCAAGTATGTGCAGTTAAAGACCAGCAGACCAGAAAAGACCCACCTCGTATTGTCTTATGATTCATATTTAAATATTTCTTCCCTCAGAGGTGGGAACTCAGTTGGATACAGTCTGTGTGGCCCTTTCCCACCAGTCCTGAGTGACCAATAATTAATTTATGCTGAATGTAATTACTCCCTTGTTAACAGTAGTTTTTCTGCACTTTCTCTCGGTTGGCTCTGGAGACGTACATGTTGAGTGTGATGTATGACTCCTGGCACAGAATGAAACCCTAGTCCTGTGAAAAGACATAGATAAAGTGAGGCTGCTCCATTACTCGCTAATGAATTTATAGGCTCACCACTCTTATCTGAAGTGCAGCAGAGAAAAATTCTTAGAGGCTATTAGTGTAGTCTTGAAATAAAGATATTGAGACTTGGGTTTAGCCATCCTTCTCTGTCCTGTCACTTCAATAGGCACTTCAAAACAACAACAACAAAAAAATGTTTTTAATCTAAAGGCAGGAGAGCAAGACAGGCAGCTGCTGCGGCCTGGGCTACGCATTTGCCAAGAAACGCTGGGGCTGGAAAAGCAGGGAATAATGAAAACACTTCCCATGTGATGATCCATTAATGGCACATAGGCGTGCGCAGAGCGGCGCAGTGCAGCGGGGGATGCATTACAGATCCTGAGCTGTGCAGCTATTGTGTTTCAAAGCAGTAGTCATGTTAATGTGGTGCTGGCAGGCAGACGTGAGCCTTTTTGGAAGGCGCTATAATGGCTTCCTAGAAATTAAAGACAGAAGGGGCTGGCGGATCGTATCCCCTGTCTTCCTAAATACTGCAGGCTGCTAGGATTCATGCAAATATCTTGTACCACTACCAGTTAAGGCAAACATATCAACCTTAAAAACAGGATCTTGGTGTCAGCAGCAAAAGAGATCCTGGACCTGGTGTCTCCTGGATGGGAGTCTCTTGTGCTGATGGGGTACAAAGCAGATTTACTGAGCTCAGACAATCCTGCTGGACAAAAAACTATGCCCCAGGCCATAGGGGTAAGTAGAAATCCCCCAAGACACAGTAAGTCTGGTCTAGAAGAGAAATTCTTCATTAGCTGAAAAGTCAACGTGCAGGCTTGGGCTTGCAGACAAGGCACATCAGCAGTGGTGGGAGCTCCACACACCCATCGGTGGGCATAATTCAAGGGGATTATCCAGTGGAAGCTGCGTGGAGAGGGAATCATGAGCTTAGGAGTTGAACTACTGAAGGGGAGAGGTGGGGGGAAATCCTTCCTGATGTTACCACACAGAAAACTGCTTGTTTTGGCACATGTGTGGGAAGTTTCTTGAAGGCCAATTAAAAAATTGCGTGTGTCAATAACCACAAGCTGTTGTGCAGAAACCTGTGTTTTAAACCATGGGGGGTAACAAAGGCCCTGCTGCAGTCTGCTGGGTAAAATTTGATTTATACCAGTTAGCAGACCCTAGAGAGCTAACCTGATACTGCCACACACCAAACAGTTGATGAGAAGATCCCTTGGAGGATGGTGGGAATGTCAGATGACTGGGGCTGTTGGCTTCAATATAGGTTGAAAAGACCAAATGTGAGAAAATATTTACAGCTGAATTCATCAAAGCAAGCATTAAGTGGTTATACAGGAGGCAATTAGGGATGGCGTTGGTCCAAGGCTGGCATTGGCCTGTTGGGGGTACTTTGCCTAAAAAACTGTGTAAGAGGGCAACAGGTCCAAAAAAGATTGTAGTACTTGTCTGCGTATCTCCAGCACTGTTCTGTTAATATGGGCAAGCAGGGCCAGAAGAGATGATTAAAGCCATTTTACTTTCCTGCAGCCAGAAAAGCCATCTCAACTCTACAACAGTATTTTAGAGAGTGACCATGAAAGGGTGCTGCCAGGTCTCAGAGTGTTGGCCCACTCACATGGTAGAGTGTGAGGGAGGCTAGATCTGCACCTCAGATCTGCTCTCCCTCTCTTTCCCTTGTTGCAGGCTTCCTCCTGGTTTGTCTTGAAGAAAATAGGATTTGGCTTCTGCACAGCCTGGAGAAGGGGCAGGTTTTCACTGTGGGCTAGTGGGGATGGAGGAGGTGGGTGGTCGGAGGTCTCGCTTGGGGCATCCCTGCAAGGCTGGCAGCCATGGGGCTGCTCTGAGCCTGCCTGGCAGGACACAGCGGACTGCATTTCCCTCCCTTCCTCATGGCCTGGCTTAGTGCACAGGGCTCCAACCACAGCCACGGCTTTTTTCATGGAGAACAAAGCCCTTTTTATTTCTTTTTTTTTTTCTTTCTTTCTTTGGATTTGGCTGTTGGAAAGGAACTAGAAACTATTTGCACCAGGAAATACAGGCTGAAGAATGAGTGTGTCAGCCCAAGTCCTCTTGGCAGGGCTTCTCTGACTGCCAAAGTGAGGCAGCAATGCGTTAGGAGGCCTGTTAATTGTCAGTGAAGACAAAGTGAATAGCTGTGGATTAATTGAGAGCTTCTACTATTGTTTTTCTAGAAGAAAACTTCTTGCTTCTAGGAAAGAACTGAGGATGGTGTTTCTGCTCAAGCACACATTTATCTCGGATAGACATTCACCAGATCTTCTGGGGCTATACAAAAATATATGGAGATCTCCAGAAATGTCCTTTGCCATTGAACTCTCATCAGTACAATGCCAAATATCAGACTTGTCAGTTTGCTTTTGGAGACTGTCATAATTAGCCTACAATTAAAATGTTTCTTTAGTGTAAAACTTGAACATACTACTGAGCTGGATGTTTTAGCGGAAAGAGAACTGGCTTCATATTTTGAAGGGAAAAGACTTACTGCAATGGATTGTCTGTGGTGGGCAAGGTGTTACAAAGCACTTTCTGGAAGGCAGTGGCAAACACAAGTAAAACAGTGCAAGGCCCACCCACTCCCCAAAACCAGGTTTAAGATTTTGCATCATCTAAAGCAGAGATCACAATGTATCAGCTTTAAGGCAAGGCAAATCCTCCTTCAGTGACAATGAAGGCCTCTGCCAGGAGAATTCTCTCTGAAAGCAAAAATCCATTCTGCATGGCCAGGAACCCCTGTACTGCCGGCAGCAAAAGGTTTTGGCATCAAGGTCCTGAAATGGGGGCAGCTATCTACATTATAGGGTTTAACAAAAGAGAGGCAGTATATATTTTTTAAATTATTTTATGTGGGCAGCTTTCATTTCTGAATCTTTATATCATTTTATATTCGTTATACCACAGTTTCTGCTGTGTGACTGCTTAGAGAGAAGAAATGCTTCATTTGGGTAAAATGGGAACTTTTTTGGCATTGCTCAACTTTTTACATCTAGCCTGAATGTGCAGGATTTTTTTAAGCATTAAATCTTTCAAGAGGAAGGAAAAGAAAGAAGAAAAGTTTTCCTTTTCACACCACACCAGATCTAGTTGAGACTGGATACATGGAGTAAATACCAAGAGTGAAATTCTAGCCCCATTGAAGTTAATGGCAAAATTCCCATTGACTTCAGCTGGGCCAGGATTTCACCCTTTGAGTATTTCCAGCTCAACCAGAAGCAGGAAATACTGGAAAGCTCTTGACAGAGCCTGTTCTCATGATATTTCCAGTCCAGATTTTCAGGCCCTCTTACTCTGCATTGTTTTGATCACACAGTAAAATAAGAAGGGTGTTGGGAATATGCTGTGCTAGAAGTACTTCAGAAAGTAAATGTAGAAATAGAGATGAGATTGAAATTAAAAGGAAAAAGGATGAATGAGGTGACATCATGTAGAATGTGATATAGTGAGTTTTGGGTTGACTTTATTAACTCACTATTACATAACAGAATGGTTGTAACGTTCTGTGGAAATGACATATGAGCTGGTATACTACATTTATATAATTTTCACTGAACATAACTCCCGCACAATGTGGAAATCAGATTTTTACCCCAAGTCACACTGTTTTTCTGTAGTTGCATACAATGCTTTCCCAGAACTCCTCAGTGCTTCTGTTGCAAAATGTCTCAGGAAGGACAAAAGCTGCAGAATGCAGTAGTCTTTCATGTACAGGTAATTAAAAGGAAATACAATTGCTCTGACCTGAAGGCTTTGGGCAGGGAAGGGGCTCTCTCTGCCACCATCTGTTGGCAAATAGGGGAAAGAAAGCATGTTGATTTTTGTCATCTCAGAGACCTGCCCACACTCCAGCTGCACAGATACTCCCCAGAAAAAAGTTTTCTTTTAGCTGCAATATCACAGCAACGTGGCAACAGAGAGACTGCATCAGCACTCATCCCTAACCAAAATTCTGTGTATTTCAGAGGATTGTCTTACACCAGTACAAACAGTGTGTCAGCCCATCAGTGAAAGAAACAGAAATATAACATTATTTTAAAGGAAAGAATTAAAGTAAGGATGCCCAGAGCAATGTTTGGCTTCAGTTGTTCCTCCCCAAGGGATCCTGTGCATCCACCAAAACTTTCTAGTGTCCCAATATGAAGAGTCTCTTCCTGCCATGGTGTTTCACTTTGACATGCCTTGCTGCCTTTCTCATGGCTTTCCTAAAACCAGACCTTAGGAATTGCCTGCTTGAGTCAAGTTTTCATCTCTGTTCCCATAGGCCACAATCCACCCTGAGTGCTATCTTCACTTTCTTCTTGAAAGGGTAGCTACAGGATTCATGTTTCTCTTTCCCTCTCCCATCTTCCCCTCACTCTATGAACTTTAGTTTTTTTGGGGAACTTGCCTTTGAGATGGAAGCACTGTCTCTAGCTCATCACAGGGCTATTTGTTACAGCGGAATAGTTCATGGGTCTTTGGATATTCTAGGTGCCCATAATGTCCCTTATGCTCCCACTAATTTTCAATAAATGTCATGTTCCAAAAATATCCATCTGCCAGATAACTTTCTCCTAATTATCCACTAAACATAGGTAAAGTCAGTATACCAGGGTTAGTCCCTAGGCATGAGGATTATGTCTGTCAGAGGTCACATCAGGATTTTGGCCTTCATTAGCCACTGAGAGTAGCCACAGTGGTTATTTCTTTCTGTGTAAAGAAAAGGCATGGATGGTGAAGTAAACTTTTTCATTTATTGAGTTACTTCTTTTCCAAGACCAGTAATTGATACAATTTCTAGAACATTCAGTCCTGATTTAAAGATATGAAAAGCTAGACTCTTCCCCATCCTCGTAAGTATTTTCTGAACAATAATTATGAAAAAGCAAATTTTTTTCAGTTTTCATTTTCTTGTCTTTCAAGCATCCAGCAATTTGTTCTGGCCATGCCTTTCTTTGGTTTGTTAGTAAGTGGAATGTAAGTAAACCACCAGTTTCTCCTGGTGAAGGTATTACCCAGTGTAATCAAGTGGCTTCTCAGTCTTCTTCTTGATAACTTAAACAGATTGAATTCTTTGAGTGCTTCAGTGTGGGGCGCTTTCTTCAGTCTCTGAATCATTTTTATGGCTCTCTTCTACACCTTCTCCAGTTTTTCAATATCCTTTTTTATAATGTGAACATCAGCAGCCTATACAGTGCTGCGGTATCTGATTAATAGGCTGTAGATAAATTTCTTGATCTGTTTTCTGAAGCCTACACTGAGTTCCCTTTTGCCTTGAGTAAAATCTTTGCCATTCCTCTCACAGGCAGGAGGCTGATCTGCATGGTCCATGGTGGCAGATCAGGGGAAAATGTGCCCTGCCTTCAGTGTGATGCAGGCAGCTATGGGCTATCTACTCCAGCCAGGGAGTAGACTCAGTGAGCACAGAAATATTCTCTGGTTCACAAACCTGGCTAGAGGTTGTTCTTATTAGCTTGGGCTCAGGTCCAGGCTAACCTGGTGACACATTTTTTAGGCAGAGCATAGGGAGAGCAAGTTCCTGACTGGCAGAAGGGTATGGGGAGGTTCTTAGGGAGTTTTTTGTCCTAATACCGAGGGCAGAGACTATAACCTGCTAAGGTATTTAGTGGTGAAGGTATTTAGAAAAAGAAAATCTAAGAACAGCTATTTAGTGAGCCTAGAGATGTTGGGTGAATAAGCTTATTTTTCTTTAGAAGGATGCCAGGTTTATTGCTGCTGACAGCACCTGGCAAAACTCTTACAAAACTGCATAATGTGAGTGGAACTCCCTAATTTTGTTAGATTTTTGTTGGTAGAAGGCTTGCATGAAAGGGTTTGTCAGTCTGTAGTTTCAGACTACACATTCACTTACTTAACAGAGCAGGATGACATAAGTGCCTATTTCAAAGAAATCCTGTCATGCCTTTCATTGCTAGGATAGCCTTTAGTTTTTTTCATATAGCTGCAACTTCAAAAAAAAAAAAAAAGGTGGAAGAAATTATACCAGCTATTCTTCATAAAAGGTACAACCCATATGTGAGAGAACAATACAACCCATATGTGAGAGAACAGTCACAGGGCTGTCCGAAAAAAAAACCTGTGAAAAATCCTGTTTTTAAATAGCAGTTAGAGATGAACAAGGTACCTGAAGAGCAGATCCCCAGCTGCCCTTTTCCAGGGTGCTGGGGCAGAGATGGCCTTGGGTTGTTGCTGAGCCCATCCCTCTTGGGATGTCCATGGCACAGCAGCCAAGGAAGAGCCACATCTGTAATGACAGTGGCTCCTCAGACCTCATCTGCCACAGCTGCTGCTGCAGACTGTAGACTGAATTTAGAGATGCAAGACAGGGCCCTGAGAGGAGACAAGGAAATGAAGTAAGAGAAAAAGTGCTTTAGCCTCCCACAGTAAGGTGAATAATGGTTCTGATTACGCTGGTAAAAGTCAGGAGTCTGAGGAGAGCAGACTCACCTTAGGAATAAGTGAAGGAGGAAAAGGGACATGTATGGACATGGTGGGGCAAAAGGAAGAGCAGAGAGCTTAAGCATAGAAAGGTGCCCTCTAAGAACTGGAGAGGCCTGAGGACGCAGTGGGCTGCTGTGTTAGTGTTTCTTGTTAAAAAGATTTAAGGGAGGAGCGTGCCTGCCCAGCCTTACAGCCTGGAGTCTGTGGCTCTGAGGAGTGAAGCTGACTTGCATCCACTGCATGCCAACTCTAGGGGTAAAAGAAGGAAGGTGCTCCTTTCCACTGACTGAAAAATGTACAGTAGGCAGGAGTGTGCCTTAAAATACAACCACAAACTGTGATAAAAACAGCCCAAAGCCAAAACCAAATTCTTTGGACGTGGAGGCCTCTATTAACATAAGAGATGAAAACCAGAATCTCATCTGGTCAATCTATCCCCCATTAAAAGCCAGTTTCAGGAAACCCAAGTACTCCCCCTCACTGGGAGGGCTGGGCTCAACCTGCCTGGATTAGGAATGCAGCTATCAGCTCAGGAGATGAAGATTGATGTGCTTCTGATCCTAGATGTGGGGTTTAATATGAGGGCATTTTCTGTGGACAAGCCAGATGCTCAGTTGACACTGAATGAGAGGGAGCTCAGGAATAGCTCTGCCTCTCTGTGCTTTCCCACAGCTTTCCCTTTCTGCTTTACTACAGATGGAGTTTCTCTTTTGGTGCACTCCCAGATAATTTGCTGGTTTTACCCAGTCTTCCTTAGTTAATAATTTATTTTCCTCTCAGGTATTTCCTTGTACATGCACTCCTGAAAACGTCTACTTTCCTGGTCTAGAAAAGAATTAAGAGTATTGAATATTAATACAGGATGTAGTTTCTTAAAGTGAGCCATAATGAAGATATTGGTGCAGGATGTTTGAACTCTTGCCTGTGAATGATAGCAGGGGTTTTAATTTTATTTGTGATGCATATAAACACAAAGACATCTGCAGGCAAGACCTGTGGTCATTGGCAATGAGTTGTTTTAGCAGCTCCCCTCACTCTTCATACAGGTGGAGAGGCATCTGTCTCTGTTATGATTATCACCAAATAAATGAGGTAGATGCCTTGCACAGGGCACCTTTTAGATGTTAGGGATTGGTGTGCCATGCAGAACCTGAGAGACGCTCATTGAGTAGGGGAATTAGGAGCAAAACTTCATGCAACTAAACCATGGTTGTTACAAACAACCTCACTGGTTAAGGTAACAGAAGTTCTCTTTCAAACCTGGGTTGTTTGGTTTTTTAGAGAATTTTTTAAACTTAATCTTTTTCTGGGTAGACTTTAAAAAGCCATATTGGTTAGGGAATTAGTCAATTTGTTAATTTTGATTGCATCGTGTTTCCAGAAGAAGATAGATTGATTGAGATGCTTTTAATGCACCTGATCTGATTTAGAAAGAAAATTCAAAGACCTCATGGGAGGTAGGTAGAACATTTCTCTGTCAAAAATTCATAACTTCTAGACATATTCAAAACTGGTTTTCTTTTTGAAAGGTTTTTATTTTAATGCTTTCTATCAAACTTTGAAAATATTCTTCTGTCGCAATACCTTTAGCCTGAATTTAAGAACACTTTTGTTCATCTCTTAGGAGAACTATCATGTTTTCTGACAACTCCTGCAGTTTGAAAAGAGAAACTAAACTCTTCTATTCTAAAGGAAAAGGATTCTGCCAAATTTTTCCCTTTTTTTTTTATTTTTTCTCTTTTTGTATCAACAGTCTCAAGGTTTGATTTGGATAGACTCTTTTTTATTATTTTTCTGGAAGAGGCCAGATATTTTTTCCAAAAAC
Source organism: Phylloscopus trochilus trochilus (assembly GCA_016584745.2). Taxonomy (NCBI): domain Eukaryota; kingdom Metazoa; phylum Chordata; class Aves; order Passeriformes; family Phylloscopidae; genus Phylloscopus; species Phylloscopus trochilus. The sequence goes on along the minus strand of WQNJ02000062.1, from coordinate 33,443,967 downwards.
ATATGCATTGCTACTAATAGTTTGGCTTTGATGCAGCAGGATTTTTCAATAAAAATACCTGAATTATTCCAACAACTATTAAGGATATTTATTTGCCTCCAATTCTCCTTCATCTCTTGAACAAAAAGCTTTCAAAACTTTTTCAATGCAGAATGAGTTCACAGCTGGCCTCCTCCTGCTGTTTGTTTTTAAGGAATAATGTGTGAATATTGTATTATTTGTAAGATCATAACACTCAGATTATGGCTGGGACAGATTAGTGCCATCGCTAAAACTGGCAGCGTCAAGCTGAGCACCTCAGCGAGTCCTGCAGAGAGGCATGTGAAGTGACATGGAGCTGGGGCTTTCTAGAATTCTGCTAAGCTTTGCACTTCTATAATTTCATCATCATCTGGCAAAAAAAAAAAAAATATATATATATATATATATTCTGTTTAGGAAGCTTTATGATCAAGCTGCCTTATAGTTAATGTGATGATTGAACCAGGAGGCAAACATGGCAGCTGAAAAGAGTGCATTTGTTTGGTCCTACTTTATTTTAAGATTTTTTTTATAAAAAGGAAGACTTCAAGGTCCTGGTTTATAAGGATGACGTGTCTATGCAATAGTAGTAATTACAGCTGGAAAAAGTAATTTATCAGCTTAGCCCCAGAAAGCCTTGATTTTACAATCCTCCTCTTTCTCATATGGTTCCCCCTTCAAACTTGATGCCTTTCCAGAACATACCATTTTTTTGTCTTTTATTATAAATATTGTGCATTCTTTTTTTTTTTTTTTTTTTACTTTTCAAGGACATGTGTTGTCTTAGAAGTTTGTGTCACGAGTCAAAATAATGCCATCGCTTCTGAAAATATTTTCATTTTCTGACATGTACAGAGGTGCGACAAAGCAGTGCTGACAACTTCATCTCTCGCATTCCACAAATCTTATCAAGATATATCATCAGAAAACCGCACGGGCTATATCCGGGCTCTGACAAACCTGAAGCATGGCCTGCCAGCCACAGATAAGGCTTGAAATGTTGGTCAGTGAAAAGGTGATAACAGCAACAAGGATCAAATGCATGTACAACTTCACCTTTAGACAGCTGTGGTTTTTGGCTGAGTCACGACGTTGGAGAAATCTTTGCTCTGCCTTCACCAATACCCCGACATCTGTGTGCTGCAGGTCGGACACACAGCATGGCACAGCAAGGGCCAGAGGTAGCCCATGTTTTGGGAGAAGCCCTAAGCAAATGTAAACCTCATGGGTCATGAGGAGCGCCGAAAAGCTCCACTGAACAAGCCTGGCCCTTTGTTCGAGGGATCAAAAGGATTGTGGCGCTTTGTTCTTCTAAACGTGGAGAAAAATTGCAAAATGCCGCAACAGAAATAATAAATGCACCCCGTTCCTTCCCCCTGAAAACCTCCTACAGGAGGTCTTGCCACCTTTTTTTAGTCCTCAGAGGAAAAATCTAAAACAAGACTACTCAAAACCATTCCACAAAACAGTAAACTGGCTCTGTACTTATTTTTGGTTAATCTTGGGATTTAAACATATCACTATTATCGTAAAAAAAAATGGAGTTCTTAAAAAAGAATTTATAATCATTTGCTTAATGGTGCTTTCCCCATGCCATCCGTTTCCAAACAAAGCTTAGTTTATGGCTATCATAAGAGATTATGTTCCCTTACAGTTGCAGTATTTCTTCCATAATGATTTATTTTAAAGGGCTTCACCATGATAGCTCTCCAACTTTGTTCCTTCCTGTATATCACTGTTCAGGGTCAAAAGCTGGAAAAAGGGCTGGTCCCAGAGGCCTAACATATTTCACCAGTGGAGACTCTGGCTTTTCACTTCTCCTTCTCTCCTCATCACTTTATGCTTAAAGAATAACAGATGTGGAAACATTTAGAAAAGAACTAATTGAATTTCACATAACACAATTTAGCATTGTTTGAGGAAGTACCTAAATCAACAGCACATTTTCTGAAAGGCCCAGCGTTGCCTAATTAGAACACCAAACGTGTGACTAATTGGCCACACTTACACCAAAGGCTCTGTCGCAGATGAACGGCTGCCTATTCATCTTAGCTAAACTTAGGCCAGCGGTTTGGCTGTGAGGTAACTGTGGTTGTTTTAAATGAGCTGTGCCAAACATAACGGGGAAATTCAGCTATGGTAGGAGAACAAATCCATGTAAGAGCAGAGGAGTAATCAGGACGCTTATGCTCCGGCAGCACCCGGAGGATTACCAGGAGATTATCAGCACATAAATTATTGGATTCTTTGTGCTCTGTAATTGGGAAACTTAATAGCCTGCTCTTTATCATGTCTACTCCATTGTCTTTAAAAGCTCAGCATCTAATTAAAAAGTAAACTGATATTATCAGGAAAGGCTCCACTCTGCCCAGCTCTTGCCACTGCTGGGTCTGTTTTTTGCATGCAACAGGATGCTTTCTTTTCTTCCTTCTCTTTGTTATTTCTCTTTTCTTTTCTTCCTTCTCTTTGTTATTTTTCTTTTCTCTTTTCTTTCTTTTCTTTTCTTTTCTTTTCTTTTCTTTTCTTTTCTTTTCTTTTCTTTTCTTTTCTTTTCTTTTCTTTTCTTTTCTTTTCTTTTCTTTTCTTTTCTTTTCTTTTCTTTTCTTTTCTTTTCTCCTTCCTCCCCCCCCTCCTTTCCATATTCATTCCTTTCTTCCTTCATTCTATCTTTATTTTCTCTGTATATCCAGTCACCTTAAAGAAATGAAGGGCACTGTGCTAAACTGTTTCCTACTGGAACAGTTGGTGCTGTGAGGGTGCCTGATTATGCATGTTGCTTCGGGAAGTCTCAAGGCTCGCTGCTGAAGTTTTTAGTTGTTTCCTATAAAACAATGTATCAACTCAAAAATAAGCACAAAACCAGTGGGATTTGGGGAATAGGATTTGATGGTTTCATCCATACCTGCAAACATCCCCTATTTTGGGTAGTATCACTGGATGTTTTACAAACAGATTCTGAGAGGTTCTGCATCCCAAGATTACTGGCTTTTTTTTCTTTTTCTTTTTCTTTTTTTCAACCATTACTACAGCCTTCTCACCTCTATACCTTCTGGTAACTCTGAAAGATGGCTCCTCTTCCCCAGCACAATATTTCTGCAGCCTCCAAACACAACTGCTGTGGTCCTGATCATGTTCTTGTGGTGCCTGGCATGGGGGCAAAGCTTCCCACACACATAATCCCCATCCTGCAAGCAGCTGAGGGCTTTTTGCCATGTGCTGGAGAGCAGTCAGGGAAGATGCAGCTGGGACCTCCCTGCCCTGTTGCCCCAATGTACCCTCTGCAGTGTAGCCTGCCCTGGCACACTGGCTGACTGACTCTGCTGATCCCAAATACTGGGGGGAAACACAGGGGCAGGAAAGAGGACTTGGTGGGGAGGTGCAGGAAGCAGCTGCGTGTTTTGTTTGCCTGAAGGCCTGCAAGAGCTCTAGTGGCCTGCACAACCCCTTCATAGTACTCATACACTCTACTGGTTTGAAGGAAATTTATTTCCTCAACTTGTGTATCACATAAATAAAAGAGGGGGTAGAGCTGCTGAGTTTGCTAAGAGCCTTGTTTAGCATTTCTTGAGTGGTAATTTGTGGATTGCTTCTGATGAGAAAGCTGCTCTAGAAAATCTGAAGCTTCTAGAAAAAGAGGGAAGAAATATTGTGCAAAAGGAGGGAAGTTTCAGATGAGTACAATAGCTTCCTTGCTCTGAAACCCTACCTGCATTTCTTAGCTGTCTGCTTTTACTCTTGGTGAGGTTCCTTTTCCCCACGTCTCTCTCCCTCACTCAATTTTAAGGCCACATGTTGTCTTTTGACATAAACTTGTTGTGTAACAAAGGTGAGAGCAGCACCAGAATGTCAGTACACGTTGCAGTGGACAAGCTGCAATCCAGCTCCCACAATGAAGCTGTAGGCAGCCTTGGCCTCCCTAGAAGAGTCTGAGAAGCTCACAGAGGAGAGGGGCAACCTGCACCTGCCCCATACAAACAAAGAGAAAATGGTTTTCCCTAAGAGGAAACAACTGAAAATTGACACAGGATGGAGGAGAGGGAGCGATTCTGAGCTGGGCTAAGTTCGTTTCTGGAGTAAGAGTCCATTTTTTTTTTTCTGTGTTCAGAAGAGTTATTTGGCTGGGGATACCTAGTGTAAGAGTGTATCACCTAAAGCAAAAGTAATGGAAATGAAAATTTAATAGGCTACTAAATTACGAAAGAAATTTAAGAAATCATCTAAACCATTGTTCTGTCTATATCTAGGTAATCAGCATGTAAATATTTGGTTAAAATTTCTATATCAGGCCTTTACTATGCTTGCAGGTAGCAAGGCATTTTTTAAAATATTTAATCTCAGCCTTTCCTGGAAGTAGTTAATCCTTTTATTTTTATGCCCTGTCTATCATGGACATGAAATTCAGAAGCCTTCTTCCTCTTTGCAGTGATGCGTTATGTATTTGAAAATCATTAGCATGTCCTTTCTTCACAGGACTAAACAACTCCATTCATTCATCTTTCTTTAGGGGTCATGTTTTTTCTAGTCCTCTGGTCAGCCCCTTTGCTTTCTTCCCTATTCCCATGCCATGCAACTATGATCTTTCAGTCTGTCAGCAGTGTCAGAGACTGGAGATCCCAACCCACCCAAAGATACTGGGGCTGTGAGCCCACAGCTGCCCAGTTAGTGTCAAATAATGAGCCCCAAAATAGCCTTTAATGATGCTGAAAGTTATTTGTCTTCAGGATGCTTAAGGCAGAACCTTTCTTTTTTTTTTTTTAATATGTATCTAGTCAGTTTTTGCTCATACTTTCAGCTGAAAGCAAAAATTTGATTCTACCTAGTAATGTAATTAATTAATGAAATCAGCCTTTGATAAAATCTGTCAGATAATTAAAGGCATGGTATAAATACATACCTGTGTATATGTGCATGCACATATGAGTCTACGTGTAGTAAAGCTGTAGTGCTTAAAAATAAATCTAATCTGCTTATTTCTGTCACATGGACCAGTTTTTCTGTTAGCTCTCTGTGATAATTTGCTTACCACAAATTCTTCCCAAATTATGTTGGGAGAAAGATGAGATGTTCAAAGCATGCACAGCAACAAGAACCAGTTGCATCAACTTTCGTTTTAATTCTACATAATAGGAGCAACCTAATACCTGAAAACTGGAGGAAAACAGAATACAGAAGCAGTTAAAATTTCAAGTACCTGAATTAGTAGATAACAAAACAGTGTTAAAAGCTACAAGAAAATATAACTGATACTTTCTTATTAAGTGCTCACAGGTACTAAATATATCCATGAGAGTCTCCTCCCTTGATCCCCAGGTGAGTGACCCCCCATAGGAGGGGCCACTTAATGTACATTACCTGTATTATCCATTACTCCTGGGCTCTGCAATCACTTGAATTCCTACCAGGCAGTCACAACAAAACTGCCCAAGGCAGAGTAAAGGAAAGCCACTTCCTCTGTTGTGTTTTGGGCATGTTTGCCCTGTCTGTAGCCATCAAAGGGTGGGCCATTGCTCCAAGACCTGGACAGGTTTCAGTGGTGGTGAGAGAAGAATGGAAGTGTGCCTGCTTTTTTGAACGTGGCCTCTCACAATTGATGCCAACTCATAAAATATTTTTAATTATAATGATTGATTACTCCCTTGGTGAATCTTCACTCAAGTTTGGAGCCCAGTAACTTGTTTACACACCATACAGCTTAATCCTAACAATACTTGAAGAGACATTTGTTCAGGCATACCAGTCCCCTTCCAGTCCCCTGCCAACCTCCAGCCTTGCAAGGTTGCCCAGTGCTTTGGGAACACTCAAAACCAGCTTCCAAAACCAGCAAAGATGCCCATGGTGTGCATACCAATTCTGCTTCTGCCCCTCCAGAATTCGATAAACTACTCCACCCACTTACTTTCTTGATTGTACTATTGTGTCTAAATGTGTGTGTATTGCACAAATATCACTTTCAATCACTTGGAATTTGAAACTAAACCTTCTCTTCTTGAATACAAGGTGGGTGGTTTTTGTCTTTTTTTGAAGCCAGAAAAATCCTTTTTTTTAATTGCTTGTAGCTGATACTTCCCTTGCTCCTGTTGCTTATAGATGCATCCTGCTCATAGATGGGAACCAGACATGCTGTACTGCCTCTTGCCCTGTATTTGAGACAACCGAAGCCCTATGCTTAAGTGTAGGTAGTCACTGCAAGCAGGCACTGGAAAGCTGAGTGCCACATTTACTTGGTTAGTACTCTTGATTCACCTTTGATTCTCGTTCCCAGAAGGGAGAGAATATCCATTATGTATTGGTGTCTAAATTCATTTGTAATTAATTGTCAGCTGCCAGTCACAGACGTGCAGTTTTGCTGTTGTTTCTACTCAAGCACAGTCTTTAGTCAGTACAATATTTTGGAAAAATCATGCATTACATGATTCAAACTGGCCACCCCAAGCTAGGCATTTTGCAAATGTGAACATCTCACCCTGTGCCTCAGCTCATCTGTTGTTAAATGCAGCTAATTATAGGACATGAATATTCATTTCAAAGATTCGCTGTTAAGACAAACTATTTTGTGTTAATGAGGGTGTGAAGGAAGGCAATGCCACAAAAAGGCCCATGAAGAAATGAATAATGCTGCATCCTGTGCCAAGCATAGAACATTAACTTTCATCAAACTGTACATCATATTGTGTAGCTAAATCCAAAATGCAGACCTAATTAATTTAACTTCTATAACTGTTAGGATGGAAACGGACTATGTAGCACCCACTGTATAGCAAAGAGAGGAGATAGAGTGAAGCAGTGAAGAAGGGAACTTGGGACATCAAAGAACATGCAGGGCTTCAGTCCTTCCTGAGCTTCCACCATAGTGGAGCTGAAGTTAAGCACCATGCACTCAACCAGGGAGAGTATCTTTTTATATAGAATGTCATTACAGTATACAACTCATTATCATAGCACACTATAGATATAAAAATTTTCCTGGGTTCAAAAAGAAATTAGACTTGTTAATGGTAAAAGAATCCCCATGAAACATCAAAGTCACAGAGAACTGGAAGCTGGTATACTGCTGTTGTGGTTTTAAGCCCAGCTGGCAATGAAAAAATACACAGCCACTAGCTCAATCTCCCTTATTCTCTCTAACCCTGGTGGAATGGGCAGGAGAATAAAAGTAGAACTCATATATTGAGATAAGACCAGTCTAATAATTGAAAATAAAGTTAAATATCATATTAATGCAGAATAAGAATAAGAATAATAAGAATAAGAATATCCTTCTGGCTAACACCCCCCAGTTTATATACTGGGCACAACATTCTGGGGTGTGGAATATCTGTTTGGCCAGCTCAGGTCACCTCCCCCAGCTGTACACCCTGCCAGTTTTGGGGTTGTTTTGAGTACATCCTCACTAGCAGAACATGAGACAAAGAAGAAAAGCCCTTGACTTTGGATAAATACAACTTAGAAAGGAAACCAAAGCATCAACACCATTCTTGTTCAAATCCAAGCACTGGAACAGGTACTGAGAAGAAATCATCTTTAGCTGAAATCAGGAGAACTGGTGAAAACATCATTTCACACACCCATCCTGTTGGTACATCCTGCTTTGTGTATCTACCCATGGTCACCACCAGAGGTGCTGAGGCTGAGACAGAGGGAGCTCTGTTCACTAATATTACCATTCTTAGAAACTTCGAATCATTTAGGTTGCAAAAGACCGCTAAGATCATTGAGTCCAACTGTTAGTTAGCCCAGCACTGCCAAGTCCACCACTGAACCATGGCCCTAAGAGACACATACACATATTTTAAACACCTCCTGGAACAGTGACTCAGTCACTTCCCTGTTATAATGCTTGACAACACTTTCTGTAAAAAAACTTTTCCTGATGTCCATTCCATCCATGTCCTCCTCTAGTGCAGCTTGAGGCCATTTGCCCTTGCTGAATCACTGGTTACATGGGAGAGAGACCAACCTCCCCCTGGCTACAATCTTCTTTTAGGTAGTTGTAGAGAGGAATAAGGTTCCCCTCTGAGCCTTCTTTTCTCCAAGCTCCCTCAGCCGCTCTTGTTAGGATTTGTGCTCCAGACACTTGATAGCTCTGTTGCCCTTCTCTGGACCTGCTCCAGCACCTCAATGTCTGCCTTGTGGTGTGGGGCCCAGAACTCGACACAGAACTCAAGATACAGGGGAATGATCACTGTCCTTGTCCTGCTGGCCACACCAGGATGCCATTGGCCTTCTTGGCTCCCTGGACCCATCCTGGCTCATGTTCAGCCACTGCCAAGCAGCATCCCAAGGCAGCTTTCTTTTCTTTTTGGCAGGTTTCCATCCACTGCCCCCCCAGCCTGTAGCTCTGCATGGGGTTGTTTGTGGCCCAACCATTCCTAGGTACTGTTTATAGCATTACAAGTGCATCTCAGTGGATTCTGGGATGTTTGGAAAAGGAATAACACTTTTTTTTTTTTCTGTATTAGTCACAGCAAAGGCATCTTTATGGCCCCTATGCACAAGTCATCATGTAGTTCTTGAGGGAGATTTTATGAGCAGAGCTCATTTCCATTTTAGAATAAATAGGCTTGGTTTCTTTCTATGCCCTACTGACATGATGAAGAGGATGTGAATAGTTTCTCCTTTTAAATGGGATGAAAGCAGTTTCATTTGAATAGACAGGACCAATCCATTTACTGTGCAGACTGTGCCCTACTCTTGTTCCTGGAGATATTGCAGTTGCAGAGGTCCCGCTCCATAATGTATGTAATGTAAACCAATTGGATTTGTCTTCACTAGCAGGAGGAGATTTCAACAACATATCTAAACTTAGAAGAGGAAAGCATTGTAAAATTAGCTATTGTTGCTGGTAACTTTCCAGGATATATTTTTGTTCATTCTAAAAATGGCAGATTTAGAAATATTCCATAATTATTCAATAAACTAAAAGTGCTTTTAGATATCTGCTACTCACTTTGAGCTTCTCTCAGAAGAATTTCCTGCATTAAAGAGAACATACACAACACCTGTAATGATTGTCTGCTGTGAACATGTATGTGAACATGCCTGTGTATTTCATGGGCAGCACCTACTATACTCTTGATAAAACCTCTTGACTGCATTCCTATTCTATAAAGTAACCAGTAACCAGTGTCTTAAGATGCACAAAATTTGATGTGCATGAGGTCAGTTAAAAAAATGCTCCAAGCTCATGGACTTAGAGACTGTTGATTAGTTTGGCTTGCACCATGAAATAAAGCACATGGTGATAGGTAACCCAAGGCCAATAATTGCAGCAGTTAGAATAGGACACATTTCATCTACTGCTGAAAATGCCAATACCTTTCCCAGTGTTCAGCCTGCTGGCATAAGAGATTTCAATATCCCTTTTTTTCCTACAGCGTTGAAGACTAGAAATGATTTATGACACAAACTTTCCTTTTTCTTCCTTTTTTACTAATTTTTCATATTCATTGTTCCTCACACTTAACCTTTTGACTCTAATTCCTTAATCTGCATGATGCACACAGAGGCTTTGTTCTTTCTGACAAGTCTTATCATTTTTTATCTCTGTCATCTATTTTTTCAGCCATTAACTGGTCTCAGGCTCTCTGTATCCATAATCTGTTTACATTCTTCTTCATTATTTAGTATTAGTGTAATTCTTCAACAATCTTTCTCTAGAGCTAGGGGGTTTTTCCTGCCCTTTGCTTCTCCTGAGCCAAATTTCTGGGACAAGAAGCCCCCAAACCTACTTGAGGATCAAGACAAACTAGACATGTATTGTCTAATGACTGTGTGCTAAAGCTTGGGCTCATGCTCTAATGTCATTTAATTTACTAGTGTGGACATGCCCTGTCTGTGAGTTTCTGAGCCTGTGACTGAATTCTTCCTGCAGTTTACTTCAGGGAAAAGTAATCTAGAAATTAGTATTAGCAATCCAGCAATCAGGGGTAACTCTGTTGTAATGGATGTTGTAATAAATATATTTAAAGCTGAGTTTGGATTGCTCAAGCATTTTTAAATGTTATTTATTTTGACCCAAATTTGTTTGGACTTTATTTATATGTGTAGTGTCCCTTGGCACTTTGCTCAATCAAAACCATAAAAAATATGTTGGCAAATATTACATCTTTCAATTATTATCACCTGTAACTTTTGAGGCAATAATGAAAATATTAAATGTTTGGCCTAAACTTCTGACTGAAATTCCCTTGGCAGTTCACTGCATGTCTCCTCCAGCAGTGTTGCAATGTGCATTGAATGACATCCAACAGATGATGTTAAAAAGACATCAAGATCAGGAGATATTTATTCCTTCTAAACGCCCACATGACTGGAAACTGCTCACTTCATTAATCAACATTTTGGGGTTTTAAAATCTCTTTTCTGTGTGAGATCTTAGGCCATTTTTCCTCCTTAGCGTACAAATTCAAACATTTTCCGGAAATATGAACCCATTACAAATATAATCTGATTTTCACCCTGACCCCGAAGGACAGAAACACAAAAATAAATAAATAAAAATCAAGTCCACTTCACAGCTATGAAATGGAGGTGCACAAAGACCAAAAGAAAATGTATCCACTAATTTGGGGCGTCTGTTTTACATTGTTGCAAATCAGGTCCCTAGGCATGCAGCAAGCCAACTATATCTCATTACAGCTCGTCTATGAAGGCCTTTTTCCTGAAAAAGACATAGGATGAATTTGTGGTAGAACAGCTATTCCAAAATAGTTTTATGAGTAAGTAACTGTCGGCACCCATGCAGTAAGAGGTGGATTTAAGCAGACTGCTGAGCACCAGGGTGGAGGTGCATGTGCTGGGGCTGGGATAGAGCCTGGCTGCTGTGGACATGATCCTGCCTGGTCTCTTTTTGGGTGCACAGCCGCCTTCTCTGCACAGCATTCAGCACTGGCTCCTGGAGGCCCTGGCTTGCTCTGCCATGCACCCTCAGATCCGTCGGGTGCCACCAGACCGTTCCCTGGGTACAACACCATCAGCCTCCAGGCCCTCATGCCCTCTCCATTCTCAGCCAAAGGCTTCCGCAGAGCAGCTGGAAATTATGTCCCACATACGGCTTCAAGAAATTAAAATAAGAGCTGATACTTACTGTAAATATTGATTACAGAAAAGACTGGGAAAATGAATTCTCTTTGTCAGATTCTGAAAAAAAAAAAAGAAAAGCTGTTCTTTTCTTTCAAAGGAACAAATGTTAACAAAGATGAATGAACATAACAAAAAATGATGGAGGAAATACACGTGGAGAGTGAGGAAATGAATGTGGAAGGTAAGGAAATAATTTATGCTGATTTAAAACTGGAGGAATCCCTCCATAGACTCCCTCCAGACTTCACTGCATTTTTTTTCCCACAGGAACATCAGGAACATGCAGTTAACCCTAAGAAAGAGCTCAGTAAAAACTGTGGGGTGGGTGAGGAGCTGGGGAGGAAGGTGTAGCAAGCTGGAGGAAGCTGTTGATAAGCTTCTGTCAGTTTTGGAGATGTTCTTGCTCAATTGCGTTCAACAGTGAAACTGGGCAAAAAACTGCAGGGCATGCCAATGAGATGAGCAGAACACACAGGAGCAGGTGTAACCACTAACAGAGAGGAATTACTGACTGAACGAGAGGACACAGTCTTAAGCTGCACCAGGGGAAGTTCAGGTTTAGACATCAGGAAAAAATTCTTCACTGAAAGAGTGATTGGGCACTGTAATCATCTGCCCATGGAGGCTGTGGAGTCACCGTCTCTGGATGCTTTTAAAAAAAGTCTGGATGTGGCACTCAGTGCCATGGTTTAGTTGATGAGGAGGTATTAGGCCATAGTTGGGACTTGACGATCTCAAAGGTCTTTTCCAACCTAGCTCATTCTGTGATTCTGTGAAAATATCACATAAGGCAAACAGGGTGGCCTTTGGAGCAGAAAGAAATTAAACAGTAAAGAAATCATGTTCAGACTAATAATAATTTCTAATATAAGCAGGGTGTTCCTCAGCAGGAAGCAACTGAAGAAGAGAGATGCCTGGTTATTGGAAGGACAACAGATGAGTGTGAGATGGTTGTGCCAAAAATCTGAATTAAGTTTAAACAACTACTAGCATATGTCAACAGTGAGTTCAGAGAGAAACAGTGTGTACAGGAGTCCAGGTCTACCTCTGCATGTTGCATGTGCTGCTGCTTGCAGCCCAAGCGGGGTTAGATAAGCTTGTACTGCACTGAACACTCTTTGGTAAAGGTCTCAGTCTCTTTTACCCAAGTCTCTTTGGTAAAAGAGACTGAGAAGGATGTCAGCTTATTAGTTCAATGTTGGTCCTAGGACAAGTAGGGCATTACACTGGTGATAGGCAGTTTTGGGCAGGAAGAAAGAAGGTTTGTGTCTGTGGAGCAATGAGGTCTGAGAGGGATCCTCGCTGGGAGCACTGCAGCAAAACTTCAGTGTCTGAAATCCCCTCTGTTCTGCATCTGATTCTCTCACTGCAGCAGCCGTAGTGGCTGTTTGGAACTGCTCTGGTAGCAACAGGTATTTGACACACCGCTTCTGTTTTGGAAAAACAAGCCAGTGCAAGCTTTTCCCCTGTGAGCAGTGAGAAGTAATTGAGACAAAAAAAAATAATTCTGAGACAACACTTGAACATTAACAAACTGCCAGGAAAGTAATGTATTCTTAGATTTCCTCTACTGCAGGGATAATTCAATGAAAAATTTCATAGTGCATATGATTCCCTTGAAATAAATACAACATAATTGTATCTTAAATACAATATAATTGTATTTTGTATGTATTTTTAAAAAGACCCATGTCAAAGTAGTCAAAATATTGTAAAAAAGGCTGGACATACCATCCAACATCTTCCCTAGTGAATTACCAAATATACACACCTCCACAATGATGACAGCTATAAACATTTTATTCCACCCTTTCATAGATGTCCAGAATGTGTTGTCAATCCTTTCTGCAATAAAAGAATGCTGAGGCGCCATCACACAAGAGCCTGTTTTTTTCCAAACAGCAAATGTCTATAAAAATACAGTCCTACATCTCTGTGATAGATAAGAAATACTAAAGGAGCAATAATAATTAATGACCATACAAGATGAAACTCCAGTTACTCAGACGGCTGTCTCCACATAATCTGTATTTTATACAAAAGGAGAAAGAACTCAATGGAATTTCAGCTGTGACCGGATAAAAACTGCCAACAAAAAGTGATAAGGAAAGTCTAATGTGCATATTAATCATGTTTATAGCGCCTCATTTGCTGATATATTAGCCTAAACTCCCTTTCAAAATACATTTTTGATCACTGGTAGAATCATTTAATACAATCAAGTTTTAAATAGGACCAATTAATGTTTCCATCTTCTATTAATTAGAAGTAATTGATTATGATAGTCTGTAATAAATCATAGAGCAAAAGAGTTTGAAAATGTACTGTTGGATGAGTTAGATTTTTAATAATGTGGAAAGATTTAAGCCATACACTGTATCTTTATGTGTTTATTGCCTTAGTTTGCATTCCATGTTTTTATTATCTAAGTATTTTTTGGACTACTATTCAGATCCAACAGTCACATATTATGTTCAAAGGCTGCCTGAAGAATTCTGCATATCTTATGTTGATGCCTTCCTATTTCTTTGTATAAGTAAGCAGGAATAGATAACTAAATAAAGCCTAGAAAAGTGTGTATAAGTTACACCCCCTTGGGGTTTTTTTCTATTTCTTTATTTATATTTTCACCATTTGTCTTTACCTTCATTTCTCTATAGCTCCCAGAAAATATCCACTACATCACAGCATGATTGAAAGATGGCCTAGCCTTTTGCCATGAACAATTTATTAGAATCCTGGCTGTCCTGTATCCTGTCTGATCCATGCTTTGCACAAACTTACTTGCAATTTGTCATCGTGTGAAACAGACGACATCTTCCTTTAACTTCAGTGGTCATGGATATGGTCAGCAGGTGAGGGCATTTTTTCCTGTTAGCTTGAAAGTACACCTCTTGTTTGTGTTTTTGGTGAATTGGTGTAATATCTGCCTCACAACTGCCTGTGGATGCATCCACATTTGGATGGAGACTGAAACAATAAAAGAGCAGGAAAGGGAATGGCCGTTGCACTGGGCAAACATCCCACAGAAAGCCTCTGCACCTGAATAGAAAGCTTCCCTAAAGGATAAGTGTCCATACACATGGAGGGTAAGGAAAATACTTATGGCTAAAGGAAGATTGTTTAAGGGTCCTCAGACATATTTGATAAATGCTTCTTTCATAACAGCAGCAGGGGGATTGCTTGATTGTTTCATACGTTTCCTGTGTGATTTGCAAAACTGTCCTGTAAGCTCACATGACCCCCTGCATCTTTCCATGTCTTCCTTTGCGTCTCCCAGCCATTATTAGATTTCTCCAGGGGCTCCAAGACTGGCCCATTAGTGGCCACATTCTTCACCACAAATAATTGCCAAATTAGTACTCCCTAACTAAGTGCATGCTAGAGAATTGGCCCTTTAATAGTTTCTTCAGAAGTAAATGCTTCTTATCACACCAGATAAGACTGCAGGCATTCATTTTCCCCTTGCGTGGAGTCGTTTTTCTGCATCCCATGTTTCAGAGTGTTGGTATGTCCCTGTACGTCGTCCTCTTTACGTCAACGGGCTGCGGTGATTATTCTATCACCACGTTCATGTTACATTTCTGGACAGCTCAAGGTTATGTGATTTACTGGGTAATCCTACATTTTTTTTGAGAAATTAAGTGTCTCTGCTCTCCTAGCCTTTCACAGAGAGCTGGCTGCAGATCCTGCTGCAGTGGGCCTCCCTCCCACACACAGCCTGGCTTCAGATGAGCTTGCCTTCCTCTTTACAGAGGCTTTTGTTTGTGTCAAGCTAACTCAAACAGACTGAAAAAGAAATCTTTTCCCCACTTAGCTTACCTGCATATCTTGCAGGCTACCAGATTAAGATCCAGCCTGGGATGGGGTAAGATGTGACCTAGCTTTGAATGGAAAATTTTGTGTCAAAATGTATATCCACCTTTTGTTTCTTTCTAAAGAATAAATGATAATTTCACTCAGTAAAATTGTTAGTATGAGTTCAAATAATTGTTATGCAAGTAGTGTGCCAGGATGACTTCATGCTCCCAAATTACAAGCTTAATCTACTGGAGCTCTTTGGAGCTTTGATTTCCTACTGATGGTCACATGCACACAATGATGTGCATGTGACCAGTTAATAAAGTCATGCACATTTACAGATGCCCTAAATTCAGGAGTCAAACTAAACCTCTGCTTGTCCCAATTCCGCTACATTGCGTTCCTGAGAGTGTCACCATTGTATGGTTCATGTACACCACAGTATGATTTAACAAATGACAAGCTTTTTCCCTAGATGCCATGACTTCATTCATTCAGTTATGTTACTTTTCAAGTGATAACACTCTAATTAGCTGCTGAACTTTGGTATCCCTTGCATACCCTTCCCAGTCCAAACGTTCACTTATCTCTCCAGAAGTGCTACATGACATCCTTGTTGTTTCAGGAGAACACAGTTACCATTCACTGACTGCCCCCACACTATCTAAGATAAGTGTTATATGACACATCTTCTAATTCAGAGAAGTGCACAAGAAACAAAAGCTGTCCCTCTGCACAAACTTCTCAATCAGCAAAGCACTACCATCTTATACAAAGTACTGAGTTACTTTGTTGTAATATTGCTGAATATTTAAATCTGGCCCAGGCAAGGCAGGGATTATCTTTTTTCTCTCACATATCTGTAGTATCTGTACATGTTACACTGTCATTTCTCAGCAGCAGTGACCTTGCAGAGGTACGGTGTTATATGCTATAATTTAACTTCTGCAGTCCTGAGCTAAAATCCTCAAAACTGAATTTAGATTGATTCACAGCAGGAATTCACTCTTTCACAGAACCCCAGTTTAATAAATTTTATGTAAACAGTTTGGGTTTGATATTAATTGCATGTATACAAAGACAGCTTTTTCTCGATTTGCTCAAAGAACAGTTCTGGCTCCATTTTGACTGTTTCTTTCTTTGTCCTGTTTTTTTTTACCAAATGATGAAAACAATTTCAGGAATAAATCTGTACTGCACAGAGTAACACAGTGCAGACACAGCCTTAGACCAGACCCTTGCAAGCCCTTTCATGCTATTCTCCACATCCTGTTTGACTAGCCTTAATTAGTCCCCTACCAGCTTCAGGTTTTCCACAATTTTTGAAGAAGCCTGACGCTTGGAAAGAAGCACTTCCAAAACCTGCTGCAAGGATCCAGTTCTCTCACTGGGACTCTCTCAGTCCATCTCAGGAGAATACTCACAAGGGAGGAAGAAAAACATTGTGTTGGAGGTTTCAGCACAGGGAATGGGAAACACATTAGTGATATTCCCCTCTAAGACAAATGCTGGAGACCTCTTTGCATTTTGCCATCCATAGATTGAGGACTTCTTGCCGGCGACATAGCCCATGAGAAGAACCTCAAAAGTAAGCTTCACAAGACATTTAAGTGCAGAACTAACAAAATGCTGAATGAATTCCAGCTGGTGAAAACATATGGCAGATTCTCAGTTTTATCTTCACTATCTTTTGTTTGCAAACAAATGTGCATTTGTTCTCCGTTTGTTTTTTACCCGGTGACTTCAAATGAGCATCATTTTAACTGTAAGTCCCTGGTGAACATACAGTCCCATAAAACCACACCAAATTATAGTGTATAGAAAGAGCTGTACAAAGAGGAAGAGTACAATCTGTTCTGCATGCCCGTGCTTTACAAAACAAGAAGCAATGGACTTGTATTGCAGGAAGAAAGAATCAGATCAGACATTGAGAAAACCTTTCCAAGAGTAATGCTGGGAAGCACAGAAGAGGTTGCCTGGGGAGGTTGTATTCTCCATGCCTGGTAGCCTTTAAGAACATATTAGATCAAGATCCGTCAGAAGTGATATCAGTGTCACTGAGCCTCCCTTTCCATAGTTTATGATTCTCCTTTGAACTTAATTAATCTTGCAAGTTTTAGAAAGCTTGCATCCAGCTGGAAAATAAATTACCACTCAATAGTATGGTATGTAAGAAGATTTACACTTCTAGAATATTTAAGAAGATTTACACTTGTAGAATAATTAGGAAATGAAATAAAAAAATTTGCTTTAAATATAAATGGTCATTGAACTGAATCTACAGAATCCTACTGTTGACTCTACCCACTGCTGGGGAAGGGCCAAAGTTGGAAGACACCCTTCTTTTGTTGGTGGTGAGTCCTGTGTTCGTATTTCCCCTCCCAAAAAGCAGAGTCTCCATAAATATTGACATTTGAGATATTCCCAGAGGTCAGGAGTTTGAAGGAAATCGATTGTAGTAAGACACTTACATAATGAGCGCTGAGCTTTTAGATTTTTACAGTCACCACTGGTGTACCTGCCAGAATTGATCCCATATTAGCACCTGCCAGACAGGCAATCCTAGTGGTGTTTCTGTAATTGTGGTGTATTTTGATCCTGCCGATTCCCGCTTGGTTATTTTTTACACATTTGGAAAGGGATGTCTCAGCAGGCTTCATCAATGAGTCCTACCAGCTCTACTAGGCAGCAAACATCATCATTTTCTGTGTGCCTGCTGGCACAGAGCATTTATTCTGCATTTGGGCATGGACCTGTGCATACAGCTGTGACTTCTCCTGCACGTGCAGAGCTATGAAGCAAGGTCCCACACTGAAGTTGTCTGTGTGCCTGTTCCTGCAATGTAGGAGTGCAGGGAAGAGCCAGCAGAGACCTGGTGCTGCTACGGAATGCTGGTTGATGACTCCTCTTCACCTATGCTGATAGTTAGCTGCAACGTTCTTTGGTAGCTTAAAAGTCCTGAACTACTTGGTATTCAGTGTGATAAATTGTGACTTGGAATGAGTCCTGAAACAATAAGAAACTGCAATAATCCACAACTAGAGTTTTTAACAGCGTAAGAACAGGATGTGTATTCTCGCCAGTTTTATTTGTGGGATTCAGAATACCATTAAAGTAGCAGAAAAGGAGGGGGGGTGTTGCTTTACTTTGCTGTTAAGGGTGGATTGGTTTATTACTGCATTCATTACAATTAAAATTCCATAATATACCCACATAAAGGTATATGTTGCAGTTAAGTTGATATTTTTCTTGCTTTATTTATGACCACATAAAATATGGTTTCCTGAACATAATCTCCAAAAGCTCAGGGATTTAAGCTCCACCCCATTTATATATCTTAAACACTACACACAAATGTAATTCCTGTGGCTCCTCTACTCGCTCTCCACACTTCTTAAACATGGTTCAGGCCAAAGGTAATATGTTTCTTATATGCCAACTCAGACAGCATGAAACAGTTGGTTCTATATCTACTCTTAAGATAAAAAGTAAATATATATTGGATTTGGGACTATTAAAGCTCAAAAATGCTGACCAAAACCTGTATCTGAGGATATTCTGTATTCATAAATGGGAAACAACCAGAAGGACCTGTTCTGGCTCCTCAGAAGTTCCAGCGACATGTTCCCCCTTGCTCCCACTGTAGGATAGGTCAGGAAGGCCCATTACAGGACAGTTTTGGATGGTAGACAGTTTTGTGAGTGGCTGAAGTTCTTGAGCAGTCCCACAGAGAGGCTGAGACACCTCTGTGAGGTGCCTGAGGGAGCCTGTGCCTCTGAGATCATGCTTTAAGACCCAACACATTTTCCATCAGTTTGCAGAAGATCCAGGAAACTGGAGGGCTTGAAGCCTTTCAGCGCAGAGGCAGAAAAGGAGGGAAGAGGAGGGAATGAGAGGAAGAAAATTCCTTCTGGCCACATGAGAGATTGGAAATGCCACCAGAGGAAATTAATTTTTTACGTTCATTGACTAACACCTGGTTATGCAGCAAAACTGAATTTCTGATTTTTTTTCCCCCACATCTTCCAAGCTTATACAAGAAAGAGGCAATTCTGTGCTCTCCTGCAACCAGGTTTTTAAAGTGGACTGTTAATAAACTTGCGCATATGACCTCAGATCAAAATTTTCAGTTTTATAAGAGGATTTTGACAAAATTCATAGGGCTCAATGAAGAGAAGAGAGAATCTGGAAAAAGAGTTTTTTCAGAGTGTCTAGATAAGTTCATGAACGGTATTTCAACAAAGAGAAAATATGAAGAGGCTCAATTCTTCTTCCTCTACATGGCAAGTCTATGATGGCAGGAATTTATTTTTTTTTTTCAAGTCTGTGGAAGCTTACCAGATTCTAGTAACTGGCAGCCCTCAGAAGACACACTGATTCATTAACTGCCAAAACTATTAATTTGGGGGTTTGCACTGAAATTATTCAAGGGTTCTCCTTGCACAGGAGAATGGCTGTGGATGTGGATGGCTGCCTGGAAGATTTTTGTCAGCCAGTTATGGACTTGCTGAAGAAAGCCTTGCTGAGGGAAGTGCCGAATTCAAAGCTTTGTGCAAGGTAGGTATGGGATATTTTAGGTAATGGATAATTTCATACCAGAAGCTGCAGATAGTCTGGTACTGAAGATAAGGCTGTGTTGCAGTTCATGTGGAAGATAATAGCCTTTCCCAGAATACTTCCAACTATGGGGTTTGGGTTTTTTTAGATCTATCCCTTTGACTGAGAACAACTAAGTCTTTCAGAGATGACGATACCTGACAGTAAAACTGTCAGGGAACCCCCCACTGATGTCATGGGGAGAGAAAAACGCTTAGAAGGAACAAACAGGATTACAGTTCAGAGGAAAGAGAGCCTTGTTGCATTCACCTGGGCTGCACATGAGCCTTCACCTCACTGGTGAAAGGGTGCAAAGACCACATGGCCAATGATAAGACTGTGAATGCATTGGTTTCTTTTCGTCTGTTTCTGGTTATAGGACAGTTTATCTTGAGGGCAAATTTTTGTCCATGTGACCCAGAGTAGATGCTATCTCAGTATCCATGGCTGGAAATTTTCACCAAGAAGGATGCATGATGAAACAAGTCAGAGATAAATGTATCCCAATAAAAATACTCAAAAGCTCTTCTCCCTTGTCCTTACTATTGCTTCATTTGAGGCCTTTTGCTAGACATCTGGTCCCTGAAGGTTGAGCATTAAGATGGGGAAACCCACCAGCCATGCCCACATCATGCCTGGGGTCTGGATCTGGTGTTATTAGTTATTCCCTTAGCACTGGTGAAATACTAAAAATCTGTTTCCCTATTACTTTATCTTAATAATTACTGAAGAAATGCTTGCAGACATTGGAACAGTGGTTTGAAAAAACATCCAGTAAGCCATTAGCTTTGATGTTAACAGATTGTACTCTGCAACTAATGGTGAATTTTGCTCTTATTTCCTTTCTAAAAAAGGCAGAAAAGATGGATTTTTAGTTTTTAGGGGCCAAATTGATGAGATTAACTGCACGCATTTCATTTATCAAGAGCATTAAGTGTTTTGCAGTGACTGATGAGTGTATTTTAGATATACTGAAAACACATAGATATATAGTTTATTTCTTTTATGTTAGAAGTTGTCTACAAGAGAGCCATTATTTACATCCTTTATATCTAATCAAGATAAACTCTCAGTCTCATAAATAAGAACATACTTATTTGCTTTAGTGACTTATTTGAGTCTGGAAAGATTTGCTGAGCAGGGGCTGGGCTCGATAATATTTCACAAAGCTAAAAATTCAGTCTTGATACATTCTTGACATGAGACACATCATTTTTCACATATAAGAACAATTACCTCATGTTTACACAGCATTTAAAACATGGAAAGTGATTAGATTTTACCATCTCTGGCATGCCCGGGATGTACAAATTGCTACTGGCTCTTTATATATGGAAAGACATCCATTTAATGCTCTTTAATTTGGTGCCACTTATCTGCTTGTGGAAAGGTTCACTCCTGGTGCTGGTGATGAGTATGAAGTACAGGCCTAGAAATAACTGTCAGAGAGGGAGGAGGCTTTAACAGGGAGATAAGTGTTAAGATAGATCTGCCTCCTCGAATCAGTGGGATGAGCCCCATATCCCAGCAAGCCCACTCCTCATGGGGTTGATAACACCTTCCCATGGTGGGAGAGGCCAGCCGGCTGCCGCGGGAAGCCTGTGCACTCGGGAGGGAAGGTGGAATCCAGCCAGTGAGAGGAAATGACCATAGGACAGATTCGAGCTCGCCAATGACGGCTGTTTAGCAGGTCCAGGTGCTCCAGCAGGACCTCCTGGGAGGGCAGAGGCATCCCCTTAGCACAGTGGGAACCTTCTCCCATGGCAGGCTGGAAGCCCATCGAAAGGGAACCAAATACATCAGTGTGGGATGCTCATGCCCATGTCCCAGTTCCTCTTTAGAGAATATCTCAGTTCAGAAGTGGAATAACAAATCCAGACTGCAAAACCCACTTTTCTAGCTGTCTGCCATGCTTGTCCTGTGTGAGGTCTGAAGACCAAGCCCATCCTCCTTTCTCCAGGTCTGCCATCACTAATACAGCACCTGAGCTGTCATCACCAGTAGACCAGAGTTAAGCTCTTCTTCATTTGCACTGATGCAACTGCAAGGATGCTGCCACATTTGCATCATCTTTCCATGTCTGTACCTCAGTAGCAGTGAACACATAGTCTTTGCTCTGTGTACAATTTGCTTAATAAACAGCTTACATATTGCATTTTCTTTAAAACACATTGCTTGCGTTATCTAATGCCAAGATGAACGTATCCAAGGATAGACATCTTGTCTCAGGGTCTGGGATATTAAGTAGTCTGGGCTGATCTCCTAACCTCCTTCCCAAGTAAGGGCTATACTGCTGGCTATCCCAGACTAATAGACTTGTTATTTCTCTGATTCCTGTATAGCAGTGTCTGGCACAGAGAGCCGGCCATGTGTGGTGTTTCTCTCAAAGATTATGAAAATAGCATGAAAATGCTTCAGCTTTACTGGAGTGCCAATTTTCTGGCTATGGTTTTTGTTTTTTGACATTAAATGATATAGTTTTTTATTCTGGAAATACCTTCATGGACCATCCTTTGTTTGCTTTTGCAGTCTCAAGCATGTTAGTAAATAAATACAAACTCAGTGTCTGGTGCAATCAGTTTCATCAACCAATGTGTGATATGTTGGCTTTCATGAGGAGAGTTGGAGACCTAACTTATGGGCCTCAGTGGTCTGAAAATTATCTACATGCTATGCAAGCTCTTGGTGCTTTGGCCATCCTTTGAGGTACCCAACCCTTCACAAACTTTCAAATCCACAATTCTGTGTTGCAGTATTGTTATTGAAGATATCAGGGATGGATCAGGAAGGAAAGCAATGAGGTGGGCTTTTTTCAATGAAAACTGTGGAAAAAAAGCTTCAGGAACTTTGTTTTTCTTGTGGGATATGTGGCTAATCAAGGGAAATCAACACTCCCACACCCTGTCCAAGCTTTAAAAATATGGCTTTAATGGAAACAAATGCTAATATTTTTAAGTCTGGGCAGGCTAGAGGCCCTCAGTGTTTTCAAACAGAGTAAATCAGAGAGGGCAACACCCTCATAATTTATATCAAGTTTACATAGCTTTCCAAGGTACTAATTAAACCACTTGGTCTCAAACAAAATTTATTTTTCAATAAACCAGAAATAATACTCAATCTAGAGGCTTTGTGTCTCATCTTCAGAACTGTATGAGTTGTCTGTTAAAGTCAAATACGTCTGGGGCACCATATGGATTCTCCCCAATCATGTGTTTAGGAGGGGTATCACAACCACATTAGGAAGGAAGGTTTAGAGTGGTATCACAATCTAAGGTGAGCTCTCTCTCAAAGGGGAGGGATATGTGACATTGCATTCAGTTTGCATCCAAGTTCCTCAAAACAGCTCTGACTCCACTGAGATGCACGTGCATGGCTCCAAACACAAGCACTATGACAGATCAACAATGCCTCCAAGGTTTGTCTCGTGGTTGGAGCATCTAGAAAGCTGATTCTTACTCAGGTTATTTATTCCCTTGGCTGTTTACAGGATGATCCCAGCCTTGAGGAGCTGTGTCCCCAGCTACCTTTAGCCATAGCTTAACCCGCCCTCTGACCTGCTGCTGCAGCAGGGAAAGCTCTGTGTCAACAAACTGCACAACATTGGCAATGCTTCAGAGCCTGCCTGAACCTCCACACCGCCGCTGCCATGAGCGAAAGTAATTAGAGACGGTTTGCATCGGTTGTTTGGAAATGTGTAAACAGCAGTATAAACAACAGCAGGTCAGGTCAGCAAAGGAGGCTGGCACTTCATGAGGCCACGGCTGGAGCCTGCCCAAGTGTGAAATTCCCAACTGGGAGAGAACATTTGGAAAAACAATGCGCTCGAGGTTTATCAACACAAATCATCTCCTAAGTGGCACATTTTATTTAGAGTATGTGTGGCCTCCATCTAGAAGAAGGGAAGTTTTTATCAATCTGAGCTTTATCACTTCCAGATATCTCTTTCTTTGTTTACTGGCAGCATGCACAATGCCTTCATTTTGAGCAGTCCAGTTTAAACACAAGTGGGGCTGGCTTTTTTTGTGGAGCCTGCAGTGAACTGCCTGTGCTCCCTTTTCAGAACCGTGCTCGTAAATCTTCCCTTCAAGCCCTGAAACGCCTCTTTGTGACCGTCACCCTTGAGAAACGCGGCATCCTGGCCCCAGTACATGAATCTGCTTTGGCTAGAAGACCATCCCTGCTCAGGAAAGCACTTTGAACCCTGCTCTGCTTTGAGGAAAGGCTTCAATGCCTTTCTGAAGAGGAGGAGGAGGGGGTTTCTGGCATGGGTCAGAGAATCAGAATCACAGGGCAGTCTGTGGAAGGACAGGAGTATATAAATAAACCGTACATAAACCTAAAGTAAGCAGGATGAGAATTGCCTCTTAAAATTCAATTGGGAAAGCTTCCTGGGTGTCCTGAGCTCCTAGGTGGCCACAGCACCCTCTTTGACATTATGATCCTCCTCCCCAGGGCTGGCACTGGCCAGTGATCCGCATGGGTAGCTGCCACCACTCTTCCAGGTCCCTTTCACGCATAAGTTAAAGGACATCTGTAGGTGTTGAACCAGAGTCAACTGTTATTCATGGCTTGCCTTTTCACAGCATTTGTTATAACGAGGTTTTTAGCAGTTAAAAAATACCAATTTTTTTTTTTTCTGTGAGGCAATCTAGTATTATTACTCTTATTTTACAGTGGCAACAATGAAGAGGCTTTCTTAAATATAACTAAAAACCCCAGTGGAAGAAGTGAGAAAAAACACCTCTCTGCCTCGGCCCTTCACCAAGAGCTCATCTGTCTCCCTGTGTATGGGTAACACAGGTGTTACAACCTAAGCCTTGCCAGCACCACGAAGGCACTTTTGCCGTAATTTGCAGAGCTCCCTGAGAGAAACACAGCATATTACCATAGTTTAGCTGTCAGGGACCTAGTCACACAGTCACACAATACCATGTGAACTATGGGATAGGCTAGCATTTGGGCACAGTGGCTGGAGCTGCTCCTTCTGGGAGATATGCTTCCCAATCTTCTCCCTGTATCTCAGGCAGAAAGTAGTGCTGGCTTCACTCCTGGCCAAAGCCTGCTTGTGGGCAAGAGGAAGAATTCAGCCATGTGGGCTGAACACACTGTCCATCCAAGCCTCAGGGAAAAGGCAGCATGCCAGATGGGCTTATCCCCTTGGCCACAAGTCAGACCTTGAGTTAAGCCAACAAGTGTTATTTTCTGCCCATTCCAGGGGAGTTTTCCAGCATTGTAGTGTCAGCTGGGGACATGAATATTTGATGACTTATCTGCTATAGTAATCTAAATGTACCAGCATCAATAAGATCATACCGTCAAAAGTCTCTTCTCATACTGTATAGGTCATGTGTAGAAGCTCTTAGTAAACCTTTGTTCTCATCTTCTCATTTAGCCTTAACCTTAATGTCTTTATTCTCCTAAGCTCTTCCTGAGGAAAAAATTTGGCTCACACTGTGACACTCAAGATTTATTGCCTTAAAGTGTCTAGACTAACAAAGTACCATGGCATGGTACTGGCCCTGTGAGTGGCTTCAATGTGCAGGTGACATTGTTTCCCTGTCAATACACATCAAGTTCAGTCCAATAGGCTTTCAGTATGTTTTTAAGTAAAGAAATAAAATAAGTGTGACTGAATGATTTGTTAGACATCATCTCCTCGAAAGGTCACAGAGAAACAAGTTTTGGTTGCGGAAGATTGTGCTATACAGTCTGGGACAACAAACAGGCAGAGAAAAGGAAAAGAAAAAAAATCACAGAAATCTAGGCAATGGTTGGTGAAGGGAAGCTGGCAGCCAGTACATGGTAGAGAGTGAGTTGCTGTAATCATCTGAAAGCTGGTCTTGATGACTTTCTTTGCTCTAAAGCCAATAGCTTTCCTATGAGCCAGCAAGACCATTCAGCAGATGACACCCTCTGCAGAGGGAATGGACATCTAGGAGGCCAAGACAAGGTTAGGCTGTTGCTTTTTTTATCTGGATGCTACTTATTTTCTGTATCTTACATGGTATTTATGTAAAGAACTGAACAATGAGTGTCAAAAGCTCAGCTGGAGCCATGGCCAGCCCCATAGCCCACACTCCAAGCCGTTCACTGACTCATAAGAACTGAGGCATTATGTGGGAAGTGGTTTTATGAATGGTGCATCATGATTGCTCCTCATGCTGTAATACCATATATTAGTTGCTCTTAGAAAAATGTGAAGGGCTAAGAAGATGAGAAACAAAATAATATAACTCATATAGCCATACAGAGCAAGGGCATAGGACAAATCCATAGAATCATCACTACAAATAATTGGACATTTGCTCTTACCTTTCTTTTCCTACCTTGTAACCAGTTAGTCAGCCATTAAACAGCCTTACTTTTACACAACAGCACTTAGCTACCCTTCAAGTTCCAAATTAGGGAATTTTTTTGCTAAAAACCTTTTGAAAATACAATGACTTCATCAGGAAAACCTCATATGCTTGGCTGACACCTTCAGAAGAACCTAACTGGTTCTTCAGTTAAGACTTCACTGTGCAAAATTGTTATTAACTCTTCCTCAGGAACTCATATGTTGCAAGGTGTCCTCTAACTCTGCCTTTTGTTATGCCTCATCTCAGGTTGTTTGGCATGGCCATGATGCTTCTAGGCCTGTATGTCTTCAGCATCTCACAAAGCCCTCTTAGAAGTCAGCATCACTTATGCTTCATTTCAATCTTCAAGGACCAGTAAAATTTTAAGCAAGAGGTTACACAGAACCCATAGTAATTCAGCTCTGACTTCATCTAAATATGACCTGGCCTTGATGATTTCTGGTTGAGTGTTTTGTCAATTTGTTCCATAACTTCTTCTACAGCCAGATACTCTGGTTAAGTCTCTATAAAGAAGGGTTCAGACTTGGCAACATGACAAAGAGTAAGAAGCAAACAAATAAAAAACTTAAAGCCCAGAGCAGCAATAAGCCTACCCAGCAAAGATGGCACTAGCTCTATTTCTGGATCCTGAATGCCTTCTCAGAGTACATGAAATTCACAGGGTTTTTCCCATTGTCCTCATCTTTAACTGTGAATAGTTGGGTTATGATCTTCACACTTCTTCTCTCCCTTGGAAGAGACCTTAAGGAATGAGGAAGGTCATGGGCTGCCCTTGAGAATATCTACTGCCCTCAGAAATTACGCTCATATCCAAGTTTAAGATGCAACCAGATTGTCACACCTTCTGTTGTAAGCAAACACAAGGCTGGGGCTGATAAGGGGCCTGCGCATGCATCCATAAATGTGACACTGAGGTGTTAAAGCAGGGAGCAAGAGGGGACAAGAACCTGGGGGTCAACCAAAGAAGGTCCAAACAGAGCTGGGGAGGTGCAGGATACCTCGCTGAGCCAAAGGTTTTGAGACATCAGCTACTCAGCTCCTCCAGTGGCTACTGATTGCTGCATTTCAGTTCTATCATTTTAGGTATTCATTTTAGGTATCACACAACCTAAAACCATCTTTATTTTCTCATGGAGTGTCAGCCTCAGTGTCATCATGCAGGGACTGTTGGAGTGTTATGGCCTCTTTTGAACCCATTAATACTGGCAGCACCACGCAGAGTTCAGTACCCAGTTTCAGTTTATTTAAGGCTTGTTTTAAAAAAACATTATGTGCTGAATTTTATTAAATCAACTTAATAGGAGCTGTGAAGTAAAACAAATAAATATGGAACTCATTTCTGCAGTTAGTGGGAATTATTCTGTTTGTTTACAAAGGCCATTAAAAGCTTACTGGAGGTGTTCATTTCAGCAAGGAGGCCTCATTGATGGATCAGAGCAGCCTTGTCAAAACTGTATCCAAAATTTCACAGCAGTGCTCTCATTAGGCTCTAACGGTTGAAAGAAAACACAAATGAAGAGAACTATTAATGTTTCCCGGTGGCCTCCAACCTCCTTCACATTAGTTTTTCCCAAACCACACTGCATAAAAACTTTGCTAAGATTTTTGGGGGCTGGTAGCTAGCAGAAAGGACAGAAAAAGAAGGAGCTGAGTGCTTTGTGTTCCTAAAACAAGGCATATTAAAAC
The DNA here is from genome assembly GCA_016584745.2 of Phylloscopus trochilus trochilus. Classification (NCBI taxonomy): domain Eukaryota; kingdom Metazoa; phylum Chordata; class Aves; order Passeriformes; family Phylloscopidae; genus Phylloscopus; species Phylloscopus trochilus. The sequence goes on along the minus strand of WQNJ02000062.1, from coordinate 33,416,422 downwards.
AGAAACCTTGATAACTGTAGAAGTGCTTAAGCTGTTTCACAGTGTAATGTCTCTGATAAAATGCTCAACAGCAGAGAAAGAATTATGCATTAGAAAAGAGGAAGAATAATACCACAGAGTATTAAAATCCCCATTTTAAAATATAAACTAAGCATTTCTTAGGTGTGAGAGTTCAGGGTTGACTTTAACTGCTAGAAAACATTCATTTTAGTTGCATTTCAATATGAACACATGGAGCCATTGTACGTTTTCCCCAAGAGACTTCCACAAGCATATATACTTTTTGATGTACATATTTTTCATATCAAGAAGTCAGAAATACAGGTCTGGAATATTCTTTTGTCAAAACAAATTCTAAATTTGCTTTTAAGCACTTAACGGTTTTCAAACAGAGGTGGTCATCTCTGTTGCCTCCATCCTTAGCCAAAGCACCCAGAGAAATGAGCTGCTTTTAAAGTGGTACTGAGCCTGCTTCTCCGCTGGTGTCACAGAGCCTTGAGTCCTTGGCATTTCTGGATGTAACACCTTTGCATGGCTGCACACCTCCTGAGCACTTTTTCAAACATTGTAATCAACTTTTCTGAGTACCTTTTCAAAGAGAACCTGTGTCAAGTGCTGCAGTGGTGCAGATGACTTCTTCCCATAGGTAGCTGACATAGAGATCTTGAGGCTCTGGTGTGATCCTCAGCAATGGGATGAGCACTTGAAGCACAGCTTGGCCACTCTTAGGACAGTCTGCTATAGATCATGTGATAAAATCTGCCTTCTATTTAGGCTTTTAGAAACCTGATATGAGTCACTTCCTTTTCATCTTGGGACCAGTAACTTGCAAAAATAACTAATGAGGTCAGATGTGATGTGATAGCTTTGCATTTCTTACATTTTTCCCTTCTTACCTTCTTACATTCCCCAGTTGACAGTAACAACTTCTTGCCATTGTGTGCAAAAGCATGTGATTGCAATTACCAGCTGGAAGAGACAGGTTACAAGCCAACAAGGAGCAGGTCCTCAGAAGAATGTCACATGCCCTGGGAATCTGGGGAATTGCTGGCTGCCACCTGAAGGCTTCTCTTGTCATCTCCAAAATCATCACTGTGTCAGCCTAAAATGTCCGTGCCTGGATGGTCTGAGAGCTCAGTGAAGGAGAGAGATGCAAGGAGGAGAAGGAGGTGCTGGTCATAATGTCTATGTTTCCTGACATCTTCTCATTTTGGAGTCCCAGCAAGCACATAGGGTTGTAGAACTGATCCCAGAATTGCTCAAAACAATCAGCATCTGTCCCACTCTGCCTCAGACTGTGCCTTGTGAATGCAATACTAAATGAGCATCACAGGAAGAACAAGGCCAACCACAATGTGGAGCTTTCACAAAGGGAATTTCTTAGTGTGTGTGTTGGAATGCTCTTGGGAGGTTTCTGTGATCAGCATGAAACAGCCCATGGATAAAATACAGAGACAAGTCTGGGGACGTGAGTAAGATTCAGAGTCTTGAACAGGAATGAGATAAACTAGAGAAATTGAATCCAAACAACTCAGAGGATAACGTAAATTCCTAGTGTGGGAGGAAGAAAAACAGTATTGTACAACTTTCAGCTGTGAAGATACTCAGACGGTAAATATCTTATGTCAAGTTCTGGATTTCAATCAGTTTTATTTTATCTTTGTTCCAATACAATTTTTTTCCCTAAATGTAATCCTCATTAAGTCATGTGAAAGATCCAGGCTAACTGTTGATGTTACAGATAACAGGGAAGATGTGAGGAGCACTCTGACTGTCCACTTTCCATAGCAATGGTGAACAATAATTCCTGAAATCTGTGGCCTTTTAATGAGCAGCTGTAATAAAACAGATTTCCTAGAAGACTATTAAACAGATAGAAATCTCTTTAAAATCTTTATCCAGCTTTGTTAATCAACTGCCACTGTTGTTTAAGGTTGGAACGTTTTCTATACATTTTCATTATTTCAGAACATCCCCCTGCCAGAACCATTGTAAAGCTTTCTATTAAAATCCTTCTTACTGTAGTGGGATGAATTTTTTTCTGTTTCCAAAAGACTGGTTTAATAGAAACTTGGCACCAGAAAAAATGTTTCTGTTTCATTACTATGCTATATAAAAGTTCATGGAGCTCTCAGAATATTCTTTCTAAAAAAAAAAAAATCATTAGCATATGCTTGGATACAGAACTTACTGGTAATTATACAGTAGTCATCTTCCAAATACACACTTCCTATGTTGTTGCTAGGACTATTAGTGATCATTCTTAAAATGCAGAGTGAGTACTAGAATGCAGCTTATACTCTGCAAATTTTTTCAAAATGTTACTCAAGTCACTCTTGTGGTAGTTTGTACACAAAGAAAGAGCTTGAATTTTTTTAAGCCTATTTAATTTTCACTTCACATTATTTTGTTTAAACCATATTTCTAGCATTTTTATTACAGCAGCTCTTTTCAGTGCAGCCCAATAAATTCTTGTTTGGCTCACAAAAACAATAATAGTTTTTAGCACTTGCATAGGATTTTAGGTTTTTAAAATGTTATCCAACTATTAACTAATTAATGTTTGTTCAACCCAGACTGGCCTGAGTAAAAGGAACATTTTGTCTGTCACTATTAACAAGATTAAAGGTGTTGATGTTGTACAAACTCAAAAATGAGGCACAGTTTGAAATAACCCACCTGCTATTAATTTTAGCCAAATTATTGGTAATCTCAAACTTGTAGATTACCAGTACTATCAAAGGAAAAAAATGAGGAAATGCTTGTTTGCCTGCTTTGGTAGCCAACAGCATGTGCTGGAATAGGAAAAAAGCCTTCCATCTTTCCATTTTTGACTACACACAACTTTTCAGCAGCACAGGAAGCAATTTTTCCTGTGTACCATCTGGATCATTTTGTCATGCCAAGGGGCACAGGACCCACAGGGGATGGTGTCCTTGCGTGCTGCTCTCCTTCCACCTTTCCTTTCTTCCCTTTCTCACAGCCAGGCTCAAGCCTTCTCCTCCACTGACTCATCAGGACTTGGACCTTAGCTTTGCATTAGAGATGCTTTCTAGCATACATTTGGTTTCAATATATTAAAAAGTTGATTGAGTAATCTTTACGACAGACAGGGTTTCCTGTAAATCAGGACCAAAAGATTACCTTATTCAGTCGTATCCGATGCGGTTGCCCAACAGTCCCCTCCACATCGTTTCCTGCAAGAGTCCCCGAGTTTACTGGGCTTCTGGACCCACAATAATGATGTTGCAATAATTTCAAAGTATGACTCTTGCATGTGTTCTGGAAATAACACGGCCATAAACATAACTGGAAGTTTCTAACTGTCAGTGATTTCATACTGACTTTAACAATAGCCAGTAAACATATAGTTCAGACTTTAATCCAATTTTCTCAGTAAAACTAATTTCAGTAAGATGCTCCAGATAATACTTTCTTGTGGGATTACTGCACAGCTTGGGTGGTGTATCATTCAATCTGCATCTTTTATTAACGCACTGTATATGTAATATATGACCCCAAATCCTCGCCAGTGCTGTGTTCCTAAACCCGTGGAATTAATTAGCTGCTTCCATGTTCAGTTTTGACTGCTTTAACACCACTGGAATTTCACTAATCACATTAGACATTAGCACCATTCACAGATTTCTATTCTTACGAGTTCCCAGTGTTTGCAGCCATCCACAGCTGACGTCTAGGGAGGAAGCAGAAACACTGTGGAGACTCTTCTGCTCACGAGACATCCCCCTGACGCCAGGGGAACACGCACCAGCTGCAGGGCTCCATGCTGACACATCTACTAACAGGATTAGGACTCTAAGTAGAAAAAACATATGTCGTTTGCAATATAGCTGGAGAGCTACCAACAGCTGTAATTAAGGATGCCTATGCATTTCCATGCTAAGCCCCTGTTTTCATTTGCTCATAACTTTCCAAAACTTTCACCTATAAGACTGAACTTTTACAGTCCTGCTTTCTGCCAAACTGTGGTTTTTTTTTTCTGTTGTTGAAAGTTTAAGGAAAAAGGAATATGTCCATTTTTTGTGAATAAGAGAAGAGAGAAATCTTTACAAAATTCCCTCATGTAAACATGTGGATTGTAACTGATTTATGCTAGATTTTCTATTTCATTTAATTTCATATGGCATTTTTAACTCTTAAAATATGTCCCAGCAACTGGCAAGTATGGGATAGTATTTTAATAAAGCAACAGAAATAATGTGACACACTTTTCCTCTACACCTTGAAATGTTCAGGAACAGAATTTTAGAGTAAGTGTAATTACCAGCTAAAAAATTATTCTCCTCTCAGTTTCCTCTCAGGCGCAGAGAGATCTCAGACCTCCACTCTGTATATGCAGCTGTAATAAAGCTCCTCTTGTGTTTCTCAGTGTGGAAATCGGGAATGAACAAACAATACTGAACAAGCAGGCATGTCATGACCCTTTCTTAGCCTGTTGGGATAACATCGTGTGGCACACAAGTGTTCACTGGTGTAGCTAGAAATATGCGAATATTCTTGGCATTTGCAGACATCTCAGACTGTTTTGAACCTGAAGGACTCTTTCAAGCCTCTGTAAGTCTATGTCTCATGTGCCCCTTTCTAGCTGATAAAAAGTAATCAGTATTAAAAGTAATGTCAAGATGTTTTTAAGATAAAAAGAGTTTTTGCCTTACCGACTTGGTTCATTTCTGTCTTTTCTTGTCCTTGATCCTGCCTCTTTCTTCTTCCTCTCTGGATACTGAATTTAGAATCCTGTAATTCATCTATCTCACAAATTCTTGCTGTATGATGTGCACAAACTGTTCAAACACTAAGTTTTTTAACTAAGGTGATAAATTTACCAGTGAGTGAATCCTCTTTGAAGAAAGAATAGGTCTTCTGTGCTGATAGCAAACATTTAATTTAAAAGAAAAACCCAACCCTCTCTTGTACTGTTTATTACTCTTGGGGGGAGGCAAAAAAGAGCACGGGTGGGAGATATCTAGGATTTTTTTTATTTTGTTTGTTTTCTTTTCCCTTTCTAGATTAATTAGATGTTTTTTGATTCACTTATTACATTCTTCTTCAAGTTTTTCATTCACAGATAGGAAACTCAGATTTACTAATGAGACATTTAGATGCAAGTTGCTTTTAAATGCAGTTATCTTCTCAAGCTTTACCTTTGCAAGTTACAATTTATATTTCTGAACATACTGGGAGAGATGCAACTTTTTCTAACAGTACCAGTCTAGAAAATCCTCATAGAGAATCTCCTCATGTTCTTTTGAAATTTAAGGGTAATGAGCACTCTAAAAAGGAAGCAAATGATCTTAATAACATCAATGAGGTTTTTTGTTTTCTTATTTCATAGTTCTCAAAAAATTTGAGAACTGTTTAGATTAGTCACAAATTAGATTCCTAATCAATCTAAAAATTCTCTTAGACCTGCAGAATTACATGATGGCTGTTATTTAATTGCTACAATGTGAGAAGTTGCAGTAGAATATTTCTGGGGTAGGGAAAAAAAAAGGAATTTTTAGGAGACAAAAAAAACCTCCAAGACCCTCAAATAACAACTTGCCCTGCTCCCCTGAATATACAGTGTTATGAAATGGCCTTTAACTAAATTTTGTGTACTATTTTCTGACTGGACTCTCATCCCACTTAGGGTCAGGGTGGCTAGTGAATATCTTTTCACTGTCAAAACTTCTGTGGAGTGGACTTCATTAATGTACACCAGCTTGCACGAAAACCCAAATATAAGAATATTCCTTTCCTCTTAGGCACTTCTTTAAGTCTTCCGTGACACTGACTCAATGGCTGAGAAGCTTGGATGACGCTGTCTATCTGTGTGGAAGTAGACAGAGGCTCTGGAGGACTCAGCAGTCACCCTTTGAAGAAGTAGGTACTTCAAGCTTTTCACTATTTAGGTGATTTGTCACAGAATTCAGTGAAAGGCACATCCCTAATGCAAATCTCAGGCCTCGTCCCCAAGGCACTGCTATGAGGTGCTTGTCAATTAATTATCAAAAGAACCCTTTCTATCCTTCAAAAATTAATGTATTCTCCCCAGATCACCTAGAAACACCAGAATATCTTTGCTGAAAATTTTCCAAAGAATGATTGATACCAAAAAGACATCCCTGGAAAGAAAAATGGTCATTTCTGAATGGTTGAAAATCTGGTAAAATTATTAGCAGCTGAAAGTAGGTTCTTACCATGAGAAGGGTTAGATAAGAGGTGCAGTAGTTCTATCTTCACCTATAATATTTGTGCATCCATGTAGGATGTGAATACAGGATTGGTACAGAGGAAAAAAAGTGTGTTATGATACTTGGAGCATATCATGTTCTGTGATTTATGGTTTTAATATAGCCACTCCTCTTAGTCTACTATGGAGCCACAAACACAGCTTAAAACAGGCTTTAGCCCAGCATATAAAAAGAAAAAGGGAGACAACAGACAATGTTTGTTGATTCCCATCTTATCCTTGTCCAATCCCCATCAATGTGACCTCAGCCTGCTAAAAAAATCAGACATCTCAAAAATGCACATACTTTCTAAATCAAAAAAAAAAATAACAAAAGTCATCAAGGAAACTTTTTTTGCTGTAAATAAGTCACTTAGATGTAGAATTCACCAGATAAATAGCCTTATTGTTTTACCTTGAACTGAGGAAATGCTCACATGGCATGTTCAAAATTGTACCCCAAGCTTTTTCAATTTGTTCTTAAATTCCATGTAAATAACCTTCATACTGTAGGGGTGTGTGTGTGCTTGGTTTTGTTTTCTTTTTCCCCTGAGAGAACTCCCACTATCAGTTTGGAAAAACAATTATCCTTCCTGTACCTCTCATGATCTTTTCCCAACAAATGAAGTGGGGATTTTTTTTGTTTCTGCAGCCAGCTTCAATCTCAGTTGAGTCCCTGTACTTAAGCAATTCCCTTAGATTTTAGTGCCCAAACACCTGGAGCCAGCACCCTGGTCTGTCAGGAATGGCTCTCCAAAGCCTCAGTGGGTATACTGGAAGCTCTGAAGTCCAATGCAGTTATTTCAGCTAAACATTACCGGCTCCTGACCCTGGAACGGGAGAAGTCAAAGTTCTTTTGGAAATGACACATTGTGACCTGCAGTCTGCTGTAGCACATTAAGTCTGATAAATGATCAGAAATGATGACTTAAACAAGCATCTAAGAGAGAGTATTTTGCTTAATGTACCCAGCAGTTAACCTTATGTAGTCGCGTTGCATAGTGGGCTCATTTGGAAGCCGTGTAGGCTTAGCTGAGAATAAACAAAGCGTTGCAGTACCATTAAACGTTTTCTACATCTTCCTTCTGTGTTAATGTGGTTCAGTGCTTCTGTCATGAAAATTAACTGAATGGAGTTTCCCACACTCTCGACCACAAAGAGTGCACTATATTGCCTTTACGAGAGACATTTTGTACTTTCCTGAACACATGCCTGTTTCAAGAGCAAACCCTGATTTTCATTGCACTGAAGAGATCTGCAGCATAAGAAAGAAGCAAACGCAAAAGCAAAAAAAAAAAAAAAAAGTGGAAGTGATGTCAAAACCATGCAGCTTTTCCAGGTGGCAAAAGCCCCCATCCTATATATGAACAAAAAGAAGTTATTTTCTTTTCTCACATCCGCAAAATGTTCTCCAAGTGAAATGACAAATCTAATCCTCCTGCCTAATAAGTTCTCAAATTTTTAATTTAGGCATTTTTGCTAGAGCCCTATAGGTACTAGAATAATGTGAGCTTTTTCTCTGTATTAAGTTGCTCAACTATAATGACTTCATCATTTCATTTAAGCACCTGTTCTGGAAAATAGGTCCTTATCCTCCAAACACACACATCTAGTAACTATTCCCATTTGAACTCTAAAAATTGTATCCCAGCTCTTTAGGGTGATTTACAGCATACTATTAGAAGCATCTAAAAGCACCTGAAATGTGTCAGTGGATGAACATGAGCAATAATTGTAAATATAGTTTATGAGTTAAGCAGTGCACTGATATTGGCAGCCAATGCTCAGCAGAATATTGAATCTCCCAACTCCTGTTTAAACTCCCCTCTGACTTCAGCTGGAATTTAGACTTCAAATGGGGAGTCGGGAGGCCAGATGCTTTGCTGATCATGGGTCTTTGGCTGCAAAATGCTGAATCTTCCCAAAGGAGCCAGTGGAAATGATAGTAGAGAGGTATTTTATGCATGCATGACTCCTCTTGGAGTTTGTTCAATGGAGGAAAATCTCTCTTGAAGTTCAACTGTCTTGTTTTTCTCACAGTCTTTTTTTCACAGGCTTTTATTGCCAAAAAACTGAAAGGGTGCCTGTGTCCTGGAGGAGGGGTTAAGATATGTGCTCTGGTCATCAAGGCACATAGCTCAGCTCTTCAATGTCAGCAGGAAAGGTCCAACTCCTTTATCCACAAAAATAATTTTATTTTCTTATGAAAAGGAAATATACTGTCTTTACTTCTTCTCTGCCTCTACCACTTCTCTGCAGGTGTCCCTGACCTCCATGCAGAGCAGAGGGATGAAGCAGGAGTCTCAGAACTCTGGAGGGGAGGGCAAGGAGAGTGACCTGATCTTTCCACTCACAAGGTGTGACTGTGCTCACAGGGTTGAAGTACAAGTCCCTTCTTTGCCACTGCCTGATGTACCTTGAGCTTTGTCAACTTGGTGAAGACATCCCTCATTCATGGTGCTTCCTTATTCACATGTCAAATATCTCCAAGATTTGCTCCACTATTTGACAGGATATAATTATTGTAGGAGGGAGCTTGGCCTGACAAACCTAAATATTATTTTATGTTCCTAATTCTTCAGTGGCATTAGTAGAAGGCCCATATCCATGTAAATACCAGAATTCTCTCTGCTGCTTTCTGTCTTATTTTAGCCTTCTGTCTTATTTTAGCCTCCTACTTGCAAATCTGCTGGAATCCTTTGCATTATGTATTGTTGAACTGTTTCTGTGGGACTTGAGCTTGGCTGCAACTGGGATTCCTTTACTTTTTGTTTTTAATGTTAGTATCTTAAAGAAAGGAAAATAAACATAAAGTCAGAATTTCCTGCGGGAGAGTGGGAAGAGGAGAGATCAGATCAGCTGTAAGATGGTGTAATTTTCCCAGGATATGCTTCTTTTTTATTTTTTTTTCCTTTTTATTTATTTATTCACTCTTTCTAAAATCACCTACAGGCTCTTGGACAAAACTGGAAGATTTTCTGAGTTTCAGAAATAGCAGAGTTCAAATTGTCAAAGACCACCTCTAGGGTGAATCTCCCTGTGCTCAGTGGTGTTCTTACAGCATGGCTGCTTCCATAGGAAAGAACATCTGAAAATGGAAGACCTAAGCTCTCTCCTTTCCTTGCTCAACCTGCCAGTGCACAGCTGCTGCTGTCCTGTCACTGGTCCTCACTCACCTCTGACTGGTCCACGAATATTGCAGACTCCTGAGAGTGGGGAGAGCCTACAGCTGAGTGTCAGCACAGTAGGATGACATTTTGTCCTTAAGCATTGTCCTCTAAGCTCCTGTAAGAAACAGGACTGAGAGAAATTTGTCTCCCTAGGAACTTAGCTGCAAAACATTTTTTCTATCCAAGCTAGTTAACCCAACATATTTATGCTAATGTTTCTTTAGCCACTGGTTTGAAATATCTATCTGGGAATTCTCCTTTTAAAAAATTGTAGCTTAACATCTGAGATGAACCTGGCAAACAAAGCTATCAGAAATGAAGGCAGAACAAGCAAACACAGCTATCATCACATTAAAGACAAGACACTGTGGAGGCTTTGAAGCAAAGTAGGAGGAATTCCTCAACACAGATCCATTCTTGCCCTTTGAGCAGCTCCTCTACTTGGAGACATATCACAGGCAGAACTTCTCTACTATGAAGCCTCAGTGATGTTCTTCAGTGTAGACATGGGCAGAAATGGTATAAATAACGGATGATATCAAAAGTGATTGCAAAGAGAAAGATGAGAACTCCACACCTCATTTATCTGTAAATGGCACAGGCTATACACTTTATTGCTTATTAGTTCTCCTAAAGAAAGAATAACAGATGAACCATCAAAGTGGAAAGGCAAAGTGAAGCAAGGATTGTGCCTATCCACAGGACCAACCTATAAAGCTGTAAAGCTGCACTTCAGGCCTTAGAGCTGTACTTAGAGCTGTACAGCTCTAAAGCTGTACTTCAGGCTTTTACCTCCTCTTCAGTCTCAGTTTTCCCTGCAGAAGATCAGCCATGGAACTTGCAGGACCAAGACCTTACTGCAAAGTCTCTTCCAGGGTCCCAATTCCCCAATGTGTTGAGAAAGTTTACCCCTCTCTTTGAAAGCAACAGAACATCCTTCCTTAGATGGACCAGCCTCTGCACACTGAGGGCCCTGTGCACACAGGGCTGTGCATCTCTGGGGAATGTATACCCAGACTAAGTTTTGAGTATTTGGCTATGATCCTGGAATAACTTCAACGAAGTCGATGGATTTTCCCCGGATTTACTTCAGTATAATGAGCTAAGAATTTGGACCTCTGTGCCATATTGTGTGGAATTTTATTAATTTTAAATAAAGTTTCCACCTTAAATGAATTGCAAGTGTTATCTGTTTATATATATAACTTCATGCTCTTTATTATTTAAAATGTCCAATTTGCTAGATGAAAACATAAATACTGACTGCAGCTGTAGAATTTAATAAAACCTCAGGTTTGAGCTAGCAAGTGAAAAAAAGTATATTATTGGAAACTTGTGGTCAAACTTGAAGCTTGAAGGAAATATTTTAGCACTATCACAATATTAAATTGCAATCATTATTTAATTTATCTTCTCTGAAATGACTTAAGGGAAGTGCACCAAAAGTCCTATTTACCTAAGCCAGGAAATAAGTCAGTGATCAGCTAGGTGGATGAAGTAATTGAAAGCTGACAAGGGACAATATAATGCCACTATTGTAACAGCACTTAGAAGTATTGTTTGAATTTGACCTGCTTAGGAATAAATGTTGCACAGTTTTCATTTCATATAGAAAAAGAAAAAGGAAAAAGAAAAAAGTGTATAGCAATAAAATGTGTTCATTTTACTGAATTATTGATATTTTTCTTTAAATTGAAAAATATCAGCTTTGGCACATCTGGAGGAAAGGAATGTTCCCCACAATTACTGAGATTTTGAAAAAAATATAGATATATTAGAAATTAAGGTATTCACCAGGCAGTACTTCTAGCAAAAGGTCTGAACCCCTGGGCAACCTGTGCATTTCAATTGTCACTTTGAACTTTGGAACAAAGGGTAGACTGTAAACCAGTTTATAAAAAGTATTATGAGATACCACAACTGGCATTTTTATGACCTTATTAAACTACATCCAAGTGTCATAAATTTTATGTAATGAAAGTCAATAGGATCGTTGACTTGATTTTAATATTAGGAACATGCTTATTAGTTTAAGGATTTTTCTGAATAAAGGGGGTATTTTTGTTGTTTTCTTACCTTAGCAACTGATGTTATGTGGAAGTCATAAATGCCAGATTACATTAATTTTTTTTTGTTCACATAATAATATTGTTAGTAAATTACTTGGGAGTAATGAGCAGCTTTTCTCACTAAGTAAAGCTAAAGGTGTTAATTTAGACTCAAAATATTTACCATTCTTATGACAAACAGCAATTCACCAAGTTTAGGTATGAAAACTAAATTATGGATTAGCAAAAAAGATCTGTCTTTCAAGAAGGAATACTCAGAACATCTTGTAGTATTTTTTCCCCAATGCCCTGTCTCTGCAGTAGGAGAGGAGCTACAGATGTCTGTTCAAAGTAAACCGTTTTTAAATCTGTTGCTGCTCTAGATGGAGAGCTCATGCCCAGAAGTAGCATAAAAATGTATTGAGATAAATGAGAAGCAGAGTGCTTACCACAGGGGGATATTATCTGCGCTGTTCTCTTGAGAACATCAGTGAGCTGAACAAAAGGTCCATCTGAGCCAGCACTCTGCCTCCAACGCTACCCAAAAGAGTAGTCTAGGGAAGAAGATAAGAGTCATGAGAGAGGAACACGCACTTATGGGACTTCCACTCTGCTCCATCACCCTCCTCCAGTCATTCACAGCATTGGCAGGGAGAGTTAGGCAAATACTCATTAGTTGCAGAGGCATTTCCGGAAAATGCTTGGTTCCTGTCATGAGAAAATGAATGATGTTTGCTATTAGTACATCTATATTCCATCTAGCCATGGCTTTCCTGAGCATCAGGAATAGCAGGTCTGTCTTCCCCAGAAGCCAGACATGAGCATGTGGGGATGGCCAAGGATCCCCCAACACTTGTCCTCAAACTGCCCTATGCATGTTCACCACCTCTTCTGTGAGATCCCAACTACAGACAGAGCCAGGGAAGGTAGGTCTGCAATCCAGCACCTTGCTGTCCACAGCAGCCAGGACAACAACTTCTGCCAATGGCAGCATGCCTCCAATGGGATGACCAGCAGGAAGGTCACTGCTTCCATCAGCCAACACTCCTAATAAAAACCAGCAAGCAGCAGACAGCTGCCAGGATATGGATAAAGCTATGGTTAATGTTCAGGTGTCCTTAGTGGAAATTTTGCTTTTAGAGGGAGGACAGAAGAATCTCATATCACGTTCCTGTCAGAAATTGGTTTTAAAAAAGAGAGAGGGGAAAGCCACCACAATACCAAAAATATGTTGTGGCCATTCCTGAGACTTGTATGTCAGAAAGCATCATAAAATTTACCCAGTGTATTTTAAGCTTTTGAATTATTGATCATTTAATAGGGTTGGGTTGTACAAGTGGAATGGCAATTTCTCCTCGATTTTTCCTCAAGTTGCAGGGAAAATTGCCATTCTGCATTGGAATTTGAGACTTTTGTGGACACCTAGGGTGACATTTTCTCTCCCATTTTTTCTCCAGTCTTCTCCATTCTCCAAATCTATTTATCAAGGGCCAGAAGAGCACAAGGTGGTCCTGCAAAGACAGCCCCATTGACAGCTCTTCATGGAAGGAGTTTTCTTGCAGTCTTTTGTGACAGCCACTGGCTGAATGCCATGCTGTAGTCAATAAATGTCTGTAGATGGAGAACATGGGGTTTATTACCTTGTAGATTCCCCTAAAATATCAAAAAGGAAGTCAAAGCTTATTGTAAGCTTTGGGAGGGAAACAAAACTAAAAACATTGATGCAATCACTGAGATATTAGAGAATTTCACATATAGACCTGCTCCAGGATTCAGACTAAAAAGGAGAAGAGTGAAGAGAGAAGAAAGGGAAGAGAGAAAGGACAAAGAACAGAAGCCCCTAAAAAAAACTCCAACAAAACAAACAAAAAAGCAACCAACCAACCAACCAACCACCACCACCAACAAAAACCAAAAACAAAAAAACCCACCCACCCATCCACACACAAAAAAACCCCAACAAAACAAAACAAAACAAAAACTAGGAGGGAAAAAAAACAAAATAAAAATGAAAACTGGAGAGGAAAAAAAGGAGACATCAGAATGCCAGAAATAACAGACTTAAAATCTGGACAAGTTAGGAAAACAAGAAAGATTTGTTTCTAACCAAAAAGGGACACATAAACATAGACAATTTGTCATGAGTGGTCTCAATGAATGGATAACTACTTGCTTTTATTATGATCACACAGTTTGTCCCCACTTTTGCCACTTTTGCCAGGCAAAAGACTGTACCTTCATCAGCACATCTCCTAAATGCCTGAGAAAGAGGATGAAATCTGGAGGAGCAGAGCAACAGGAGGAGCACCTGTTAAAATAGATTGCAATTTGTTACAGATACCATTAAACTGCAGCTGTGCATAGGAATTCCCTGCACTGAAAGCAAGACATGTTAAAGAAATCCTTAGAAGGACAGGATACCTGCTGCATGAATGTCAGGAAAGCTGTAGTTAATTTTGTCTTTTAAACTGCGTGTGGGATATAGCAGCCTTAAACAAAAGATCATTTGCTCAAATGGGAATGGAGGCAAAACTTCTGCAGGGACTTCTGAGGAGCCTACCTGCTTGGACCAGAGGGAGAAGGTAGTGAAGGTAAGGAGATAAGGTAAAAAAAGGAGGTTCTATAACAGTGGGATACATCTCACTAGGAATCAGCAATCTAAGTTTAGGCTACTACTGGGACACACTGTTTTGAGGTCTCAGTTTAATTGATAGAAAGTTACATAGGACAATTCTTTCCTTATTTTAATTAAGTGCCCTAAGAAGAAAAAAAATATCTCTCCTCTCAGATTATTTTTCTCTGCTGAGTGCTTGAAACTGGATTGGTGGATTTTTGATTCCCATGCTGAGCATCTACTGAATCACAAAATCACAGAATGGTCTGAGCTGGAAGGGTCCCAGAAGGATCATCAAGTCCAACTGTTTAAGAACACTTCGTGTCGGAAGATCATCATGGCAATACACTGTCAGTTTTGTAGAATAGAAACTTGAGAAGCAAGGATGACAAAACAGGCATGATAGGAATTAATAGAAATGGAAATGACCCTCTAGGTCACATCAGAGCAATGATGGAAGAGAAACATTAGAATAAACCAAAATACTGTTTTTCAAACTGAAAATTTCTAAAGAAATTAAGGTTACTCAGAGAATAAAAGAATACGTGCTTCTGGAAATACCTTCTAACTATGGAAATAAGTTCTCCTACATGTATCCTGTCATTGTAGCCCAGGTTTGTGCCTAAATTCACCTGCTAATCAAAGTCCTAATATATTTTAGAGCTCTTAAATCCAAAGTTCTGTTTCATCACTGACAAATCATAGCTCAGAGATGTGTTAAGAAAAGAGTTGTAAACTCTAGCTAGTATGCAGAAAAACCAGTAATATCATTAAAAGTAAGCTTATAAATTAGTTATGAAAACTGCTGGGGTAGTGTCACTCTGCAAGGCACAAGGAGGGCAATGGGGTGAGGGGTGTGTAGTGTAGTGTAGCAGGGGCTAATTTGTGTTTCAGATCACTCCTCATCCCTAGTATGGCTCCTCATGGAGCCTCATCCTGGCTCCATCCAGGGTACCTCTGTGTTCCTTGGAACTCACAAAGTGAGCTATGTTGTCAACCAGGATAATCTTGAGCAGAGAGAGCAGAGATGTCTGTGCTTCTCTTCCCCAGCTGTGTGCCAGGGCTTACCATGGCTGCCTCCCCTCCAAGGGAATCCCTGCCTGCAGAGAGAGTATTGCAGAGCTGTTCATTAGGGGAAAAAAATGAAGATGATTGGAAGGGTTTATATACTACATCACTATGATATTACTCATTACTAAATTAGTACTACTATTAGTATATAATGCATTATTATACTGTTGTTTTCTACAATAGAAACTGATAATTGTATCATCTAATTTTATTTATCTAATTATATTACCAGCTTTCTTGAAAAATAGTACTATTTCTAATGCTCAGACCATTAGAAAAAGTACATTAGAACAAAATCAGTAGAGCAAGCACAACTGTTTTTTCTTGAAAATGGTTCCCTGTTGGAACAAAGGTGGCCTAATGAAAATTAAAAAAGAGGGTGTTTGTACTCTTTCTTAATGCACAAATTTTCTATTGGTGTTGTATCTTTTCTTTTCAATCACTAGCCTAGAAATACAATTAGTATTTTCCAAGTTAGATTAGTAGTACCAAACTTATTAATGAAAGCATTGCTTGCATTTGTTTGGAGGTGGATATCTATATACTTGATCACTCAATGTCAGACATAGGGATTTCACTTGGAGCTTTGAATTCTGAGACAGGACTAACAACAAACAGTAATGTCTGCATCATCTCCTTCCTTTTGTAAAACATACGTGCCCTTTGCTATCACGGTAACCCTTGATGCTTAAAGGAGATGCAAGAACTGTCTATGGATCTTTAGTAAACTCAATTCATGTGTCTTTTTTTCCCAGTGGATCAGTAAAACTGAATTTTTATTCTTCTTTTAAAATATCTGAGTTGGAGGGTTTCCATCTTTCTTTATTAATGTGCGGACATGTCTGATGGTCAGGGTTGTATAGTGCACCCATCTGTAGCTCCAGGTGTCTGAAGCTGGTCTCTAGGCACTGATAACATAAGGTGTGGTCTACAGAGGGGGGATTTTATTAGTTACATCTTTAGCTACTTGAGGAAGGAGACCATATAATTTAAGACACTTTGAAGCCTTAAAAACACATGAAATATGTTTAAGGCATCAAAGAGACTGAAATAGAGGAAAACAGCATGAAACTTGAAGTTCTGAATAAAGCATGACTACTAAATGAGTTACAAAAACACCCAAGCAAAACCTGATAGATATTAAAAGAGAAGAAAAGGAGAGAATGAAAAAACACGGCATACCGTAAGAAGTGCTAGTGCTTTCTGAACTGGATGGTTGGACAGAAAGAGAAAGAGGAAATGCACAAAAATCAATGACTGTGTAAACATCTGTCTCTTCTGCAAGTAAATATTTTCTTCCACTTATTAAAGGATGGTGCAACTCCAGCCTGTGATCAAGGCCCAGGCTACAGAAATACACATCACCAGAAGTTGCTGTTAGCAAGTGATGTGCTCTGATATATTACACATTCATACACAGCTGACAGTGTGTTCTGACCTTAAGTTCTAATCCTGTAGCCCATGACATTGATAGAAGTGTTAGCATTACCATAATTTGGCTCTGAGATGGAAGGAGTTGACTTAGGGCTGGCACTGAGGCAGGGTGGGTTTACCCATCTCTGACCAGCCTCCTGCCTCTGCCAGTGTGCTGTGGGAACATGGAGAGAGCAAAAGCTGTGTCCATATGGCTCTGAGCTGCAGTACCTCTTAAAAAAACACTGCTCTTCTTGCAAGCCAGGTCAGTCCTGTGCATCAGTGCAAATCCAGGACAGACTTGTCCAAAGGCTGAGCCTGCCTTTGCACTCCCTTCTGTCTCAGGCCATTGCTTACCTGGAGGAGTCAGTGTTTGGGGGAGTTCATCACCTGCCCAGCTAAGGTCTGGCATGGAAAGGAATAGAAAATAAAGCTCTGCAAATCATCTCGGAAGCACATCTGCTGAAGGGATCTACAGACAGGAAAGGTGTGTGACAGGAAAGGTGTGTGACAGCAAATACCCATGTGAAAGTATTTACCACAATAAACGAAACCTCTTATTCCATATTTGATGGGTAACCATCACAAGCAGTGTTATTTTAGGGTGACAAAATTTGCAGTTACATATCAAATCATTGTTGGCTCTATATGCCACTATATATTTTGGTGCCAAAGAACAGGCCTTGTCAAAGATCTCAAAGTTTGTCTCAGTTCTTTCTGAGTAGCGTTTTATTGTGGTGACTTCCCTACTACACATCCTCAGGGGGAAGAGCCCCACTCTTGTCTTCTGAAAGTGTTATTTTGAAATGCCAAAACTACAACAGGGAAAAGTTTTTTAGGCTAGGGATAGTTCTGCAAAGCAGCTACAATTCAGTGCAGAAATCAATAAGTGTCAGCTTAACTCTACCTTCATATAAAGAGTGGGATGAAGAACACTGACTTTTGACTACACCTGCATAGAAAGGGCTCCCAGAATGGTAGTGGCACACTCCCAACATCTGCTCCTTCCATTGAACTTAGCTGTAAATTGAAATTCCATTGCAATGTTTTTAGAATCAGTTGAAGTAAGGAGACTGTCAGAAATCCTCTTTAAACTCACCCTTATCCAAACAGGAAGCTGACCTCTAACCCCCGGACGTAACAGTACACCAGTGGAAATTTCATTATCCCCGTTTCGGCCGTACTAAGTGAAAATTAATTGTGTAATTATCTGGATGAGCGCATGTGTAAAATTTTACAATGTGCCAGTTAGATTAAGTAACGTGTTAGTGGCATGGTTTAGTGCAGAGTCAAGGCTGTCTTATAAAAACGGCATAAGAAGTCCAGCAAGATTTGAAGGAAAAGAACATATGTCTGAACAAACGTTAACATGAGAAAGTAATGCAATATTTAATACCATAACCTGAGTAAGATATTAGCCTCCTCTGATGGAGATTTATCTGGCATAGAAGAGATCCTTTGTCTACCACTTTAAACCCACTTGAATTAATGGTCAAAATAGATAAGTGATTACAATATTAAGCTTTTGCCTATATTGTACTGTATCCACTTTATGCCTCTTTCACATGTACATTAAAATGTTCCTCCTTTTTTTCACTGTTTAAGAGAAAAAAACCTAAAATATAGAAGCAAACACAGTACTCAAGAAAAGCAACACGCTGAACTCTATTCCCTCATAAAGCATTGAGGGACAGATTTTTCATGGCTCATGGAAATCCTAATACGACTATTTAGAAGAAACTATTTCCATTTCAAAGCCATAGACTTGTTTGGATAACGAGATCACTGGGCAAAAGATGCTGCCTGGAAGAAGTCTAGTCCTTTGAGAAGTAATATTATCTTTAAACAGTCTGGTAAGTAATATATTAGGTTCTATCAGTCTTACTGCCAAAGATTTTTTGTGTAGAGCTCCTTTAGCAATATCAAAGAAATACATCAGTAACATGTCTTAAAAACAGAGGAATGAAAGTAACTTATAATGGGATTTCAGTGAAATCAATAGAATAGAATATGTGCAGGAAGGCTTGGTGTTACAGGGAGAAGTCCCACAGCAGCACTCTGCTGCTAAATCTGGATGGAGACAGGAGATGATCCAGACATTTCTGTACACAAATGAGGGGTGCACAGAGGAATCAGATCTGAAAGAGTTAGTTCCTGTCATGGATTTTAGGTATGGTGGGATCGTGCTCTTAAAAGGGCAAAGCTCAGGATTTTCATTTCTTGTGCAACTTAGTCTCTGGAAGGCTTGTGAAAACACAGACGGAAATTTTAGTATTACAGTTCATTTTTTTTTATCTGTAATTAATCCAGCAGACATTTTGAGAAAAAGGGGTACACAAAAGGTATAAAAATGATAAAATCCAAACAAAACCATAAACAAACAGGAAAGAATGTGTGTGACTCACAAATACACCTTTGTGTTTCTTTCTTACAACCTAAGATTTTTTGTCTCACACATATTTTCAAAAGTCGAGATGTTGACTCAGTGTATTACTGCATTAACAAATACAGGTGTTTGAAATGGGACAAAAAATGATGATGTAGAATGACACCTAGAGAGATAGGTCTGTGTCCTGGAGGTTTTGGCTGCCTCACTACACTGTCACAGAAGGGATGTGGGAAGAACTCTGGCATGTTGCTGGGAATAGAATGTTTCTCTTACAAGCTTGCTATTCATCATTTGTTCTGTTCTGGGCTGTGACACAAGGTAGGTGACCACACAGGAGCACAGTGTAGCTGCAGGAGAATGTTTAAGTCAATAAAAAGTGTGTTTTTGTAAAAGAAACTGACCTGCAAGCCTTTTTGGCTTTATTAAGTTGAAATCCTCTGTCTGTAGCATATGAGCAAGGCTCTTAGAAATGCTTCTGACTGAGCTAAATCCAGGCCTGATGGGGCCAATGGCAAATAGATTTAACTTGGAAGAGAATTAAAGTGAGTTGTGACTGCTTCTGCTAATCTCATCCCAAGTACTGTGCATTTCTCAGTTGATGGGAACAGACACAGAGCAGGCTTCTGCCTCTCAGTGTTCACAAAACCAAGTTCAAGCACATTCAAGGATGTCCAGGGCTGGGTTGACATCAAGAATGGGAACAAAAGGCAAAGCTGAGGCCAACATTTGGGGACTGCTGAAGCTCTGAGTCAAAAACACTCCCCTCACCACAAGCCATCAGCTCTCTCCTCCAGCCCCACAAACAGAAACCACCCACCTTGCTTTGCCAGGCTCTCACACTCCAGGCTGACAGTCAGAGTCCCCACACACCTCTTCCTGCTGCCAACTGGGAGTCATTCACCTCCAAAAGTACGGGAGATCTGCAGATCTATGAATACTTCTGTGAGGAACTGGTACTTAGGAGAAGGACACAGAGAGATCCAGTAGCTTTCTGACTTTAGCCTGACAAGTAAGAATATCATTTGTGAAGATAAATACAGCTCTGCTGAGACTAAGCAACTATGGTTCACGTGTATGAATCATCTGCCATTTGACCCCAATTTAACTGAATAAGAGGATAAAGCTTTTGGAAAGATTTGCCATTGACATTCATATTGGGTTAAAATGTCGGGTGTAGATTTGCTTTAGCGTTTGGGTTTTGGGGCATTTTCTTTTTGGTTGGTAGTTTTTTGGGGGTTTTGTTTGGTTGGTTGGTTTGATTTGGGATTTGTTTTGTTTTTGGGGATTTTTTTGTTTAGTTGGTTTTGGTTTTGGTTTTGGTTTTGGTTTTAGTTTTGGTTTTTGTTAAAGAACATGTGGTTCTTTCTCACGTGATCATTATATCACCCCCTGATAGATAAAGGCCTGCTACAGCATAACTTTTTCACCATCACCAAACCTTTCACATGACACTACCAAACAAATGGTCTCCTATTGGTTTTTTGGCAGTTTATTAATGATAGTTACATTTTCTGCACTTTACAGGTTATTGACTCCTTTGTTTTCTACAAAGACAGGAAACATACACTGAAAAAAAAAATCAATGAAGTGTGAAAAGCATTATCTACACTCCACACAGAAAAAGAAGCTTATAAAAAAGGCCAGGAGCAGGAAGCAACAGAGGGCAAGATATTCCTCTGTGGAAAAAAAAAGTAAAATAATACTGTCACTAAGTTAAAAATAAACTACAGAATATCAGATCTTAGAAAACATAACATATTTTCCTGAAGAACAGAAATCTAAGACAGCAAAGGGAATTCTTTTTTTTTACTGTTCCACTTTTATCCTAGAGATCTGAGGAAGTCAAATGAAAATTTCCTGGCATCCTGGGGCAATAAAATAATCTCATTCTCCTTGTGAAACCACATTAGCGTGGAGATCGAACAGAAGTTCTTTGAGAACTGTAAGTGCTATGTAAGCATCATTTTTCCCAGGAAACTAAGGCTTTGTTTATTTACACTGAGCTATGCCACTAATGTAATAAAAAATAAACTACTAGGACAGTCACAGACCTGAGCACCTATCACGTAGGAACACACCAGTGACCAGATCTGTGACAAAGTTGATCGTCCCTGTAGGAAGCACCAGGACTTCTGAGGACAGTGACTCGGCCCATCAGAGAGTCTTCTCTGCATCCACCACCCATGTGCTGAGGAATCAGGAGGGACTTCAGCCAGTGCAGAGCATACTCCACTGAATCAGGACCTCTTGGCTTGCCACTAGTAGCTTTTTTGCTGCACAGAAATAAGTCAAAGTAGGCCAAAATAAGAAAGTAGTGTGGTGTAGATCTGGCTCATCTCCATTGATGATACAATTAATTTCAGGTGATTGTTTATGAGGTCTGGCTGCAGATACTGGCATGTATTTGCAGGCAGAGCTTCTGGGTTCTGGTTTAGGGCTTTGATTCCACCAGATAGAATGGCTAGGGTTAGAGGGGACCTTAAAGATACTCTAGTTCCAGCCCCTTTGGAGGGGGCAGGGACACCTTTCATTAAATCACATTGCTCAGAGCTCCATCCAACTGGGCCATGAACATTTTTACAGGGATAAAATATCCATAGCTTCTCTAGGCAGCTGTTCCAGTGCCTCACCACCCTCAAAGATATAAGATCTACCAGGGTTCTAACCAGGATCTATCTCACCAGAGTTTTCTAGGACCACTGTGTTGCTGATCCATGAACAGGACAACAAATGTTGTCAGGGCACACCAACAGAAAAGTAAAAGCCCTTGGCAGCTCCTCTCCTTTTCTCTCCTCCAGCCATCAGGGAACGTACTACTTCAAAATGACAGTCATTGTGTTGGTGGCAAGGGCATTAAGATTTCTAGAGTTTCATCTCCTTTCTTTTTAAACTGAGCTGTGGCAAGAGCACTTCAAAATTTGTCATGTTTTTCAAATGTGAAACAGTTTTTCCAGACTCCTCGTGTAGCAGCCATCACAGACATCAGAGCTGCAAGAGCAACTGCAGCCTACAGCTCCCAGAGACATTGCTGGCTAACACAGGTGAGGTGCTCCTCTATTCCCCCCCTATAAGTGTATTTCAAATAATAACACTCGATTTGCACATGAGAAAGGAAAGCTACAAAAATGGTTCTCTAATCAATATACTTGCTGCTACTGAAACATAAGGGAATATGTATAAATATATTCTAAAGAAAAAATAGTTTTGTGTCATTCAAATACATTCTAATTTGTCATGAAAACTTACACCCAGGCACTTATAAGTTAAGAATGAATAAACATTGTGTAACAACCCTCACTCACCTCAGCAATACACATAACATCAAAAGCATGTGAACAGCATGCAATGCTGACTGAAGGCACTGCACAAAGGAGTCCTGCGTGTAAAACAACTACCAGCCTTAAGAACTCCATCTCTCACAACTGTTCTAGCCATCATGTCTCTCAAATTTTTCATTTTTCTTATGTGCTTCACTTTTCTTATATAGTTTCTCTCACATTAATAACAATGGAGGACAGTGACCAGTTTGGAAGGCAGCAGGTGGTATATGAGAAGACTTGAAAAGGAATCTGACTGCATTTATACAGTCCTGAGAGAAACAGCATCAAGGAATCCTTAAGAGACATTCTGCTCGCAGGAAAGCAGAATTTAATAAAACAGAGAAGTCAGACTCCTCTCTCTGGTGCAATAGCATGCTCCAGAGAGGTTACTATGCTCTTTTGACGTCTTCAACATTTATTCCCATAAGGGGATGGCACAAAATGTTTCTATAGTTTGACTTCTGATCAAAGGCTGAAGAGCCGCAATTCAGTCATGTTTTGTGAAGGTCCCCTGCCCCTGCTGATTCCTTTCCTTCTCTGCTATTTCTTCCCATTCCCCCTCTTTCAGGGAAAGCAGCCAGCACTCATACCAATTTCAGCAGCAGAACCATTCCTAGTCATTTCCTGCAGAGGCTCTTCCTCCTTGCACTCACCCACCTTTCTTCTGCTGACACCTCTTTACTTCACCAGCCTGAGCAGAGGACATCTGGCTCACTGAACATACCATCCCTTTGATTACCTCAGAAATAATTCTGTGTCTTCCCTCAGCTGATCTTGGATCTGATAGAAGAAAGTTGTTTTTTCTAGTTCTTAAATACAGACTTCTTTATTTAACAGTGAGTTTTTGAACCTTCTACCAGTCAGACTTGATGGCAAGTGATGATCTATTCACATGTACTATAAAAATTCTGTCCATTTACTATAGCTCAGAAAAATATTAAGGGCAATTGCAAGACTTATTACTTGCTAAATCACTAAAGAAATTTCAAAAATTAATTTAAAATGTCTTAATTTGCTTGCTGAATTGTACAAGACTTCATTTTCTATGTGGTTGCATTCAACTCAGTGAGTGACTAGTTTGCAAATGTATTTAACATCATTTTTCTCCCAGGGATCTTAGGTACCAGAGCATCAGATCCAGCGAGGGACTGCAAAGCTCAGCTCTGGGAGAAGATTTCAGAGACCAAAGACAGGAAAATAGGTTTCATAAATGTAAAGAGCTACAGACACCCACAACATGCTGAGAGCCCTGAAATAGACTGAGTCTGAAATCTTCTCAATATCTTGCCTGAGCATGCCTAAAATTCAAGGTTCAAAAGTTTTGACTGGAGTTAAGAATGTAAGTCAGTCCTGTAATGGTCTTTTTGATCCATTCTCCAAATAGCACTGATCTTGCTTCACATGCCCTCGTGGTAAGGGCCCTGTCCCAGGAGGGAAAGACTGGGGCTCAGGTCCTTCCTCTGCCAGACAAACACAACTCTCTTGCTTTCCAGAAACCATGCAATTATAGTGGCTCAGAAAGAGCTCATTAGTCCTTAGCCCTCAGCACCAGGCTCACTGCCCTGAGGTCAAACACAGCTTACCCAGTGCATTTTGCTGAAGGGGGATGAGTTTTAACACTTGTTAAAATGCTCTGCTAAACTGGGTTCATAAAGCAAAGAGACCAACAACCACCTCATGTCTCTGTAAGAACCATTACATCTGAGGTGTCAGGACCGTGTGACTGTAGAGCCAAAATACATTTCTATGGTAAGAAGAAGAAAGATCCAAAGTAATTATGAAATATAATATACCAATAATATTTGGATAAGTTCAATCTAAAATACTGCCCTGTCCTTACATTAGGCTGATTGGAGCCTGTGATTCCAGCCATGAAGAGAGGGTTTATTTCAGTGAACCTTTAGCCAAAATCAGAAACCTCCCTGAGAAAAAGGGTGCAGGCCAAGAGTCAGGGGGAAGTTGCGGGCTGGCTAAAGCCCTATCACACTAATAAGGCAAAGCATGTTTTTCTTTAGTTTCAGTTTAACTTCAGAGTTACAGCAGTTTACTGTTCTGCGGTACAATATTTTTCCCCTTAGTCTCACAGTCAGATTAATTTCTGAACAGCAGTGCAATGAAACTTTTGATTTAAGAGATTTGCTGAGGAAATCTAGATTGAAACTCAAGGTTTAGCCAGTACATAAATCAAAGGTGGGATCACTTCAAAGATTCCTTCATCTACTTGGCACAGACTTGGTTCATTTAAAACCTCCTTTCTCATAATTGTGCCCTTATTAAGATTTGAACATTTATAAAATGAGGAATGAGGTCTTATAGAGTTTTCTGTAATCACTTCCCCTGAAAATAAAAGTCTACAGAGAAGCGGTGAACGTGGGAGAGAATAGGTCATCTCCTGGCTATCATGGCTACTGATTTTATGGGGTCCTGTCGTAGAAGTAAAGCTCTGCAGTAAAGTTGCTTCCTGGCTCTGCCATAGATTTCCTGTGTGAGACCAATTCAGTTAATCTCTTAGGGCAAAAGTCATCCCATCACAATTCAGAAACTCAGCTGAAGTGCTGAGATTAGGAGCTCATTTACCCTACAGTGTCTTTTTCACTTAAGCAAGTGTAGCAAACCCTACCTGTTTTAGTCATCAATAGAGGAATCTCTTAAATTACATACTTTAAAGAAGTGCCCTTAATTTTTGATGTTTATGACATTTAAGCATTTACATTGCCCATTTCTAAGTCAGAATGTTCCTTTTTTCCTGCACTCCACCTTTCTTTTCAATTAATCTTTAATCCTTCAGGGAAACCCATCTGTACTGGGTTATCTGCATTTTCAGTGTGCCCTCCACATAGGGCTCAACATATCTACACAAACTGAATTGAAGGCCCCTTGGAGCAGTTTCCAACTGTAGAAGAAAAGTGTCAGATATGACAAGTATCTTGCGGTTATGCCTGAGTGCTTGCACATACTTAATTGGAAGAACTAGAGAGTGTCAAAGGCCAAAGACCTTAAATAACATTCATGTGTTTCCTTAGCCTGGTGAGAGCCTTTCCATCCCTGTAGGTGGTAGCTAGCATGTCTGTGGCCAGCAGCAGGGCTGCACTGCTGCTTGACTTCACGTGGCTTCTCCAGCTTGGCTTAGTGTCCTCAGTCAGGCACTCAAGGCAGCTGTGGTATCTGGCCTAGGGGAAAGAAGGCAGTAAGGATAAGAAAGAGCAGAAAACAGTGTCCAAAAGAGAAAGGTGAAGCAAGGGAAAAGAGTTTACTTGACAACTAACCAGAACAAGCATTTACAATGAATTTCATGTACAGATGCCAGCATGCCAGCTTCGTAACACACCTATGTGATGAACCAGAATTAAATTTTAGGCAGATTGAAATATACAAAGTAAGATGCAAATAAACCTTGATAATAACTTACAGTCACAAAAATATCTTTTTGTGATTTGGCCAGGACTTTAGTGCAGGATCAGCAGCTGGTAACTTTTGACTGGTAACAGATGCAACCTGGGATTTGCAGACTGGGGGATGGTACTCACTTAAGCCAGAATTCTGCTTGCAGAGTTTAGATAATTTCAATTCAATATAAATTACAACAAGTATTTGGCAAACTCAAGGGAAATTTTTAGTGAATGACCAGAAAATCCTTGGATAAGGACTCCCAAGCCTTAATTCCAAGGGTACTAAAACAAAATGGGGGGGGAAGGCCACAAAAAAATGATGACATTACATATGTAAACAATATGTGCAGAAAAGGGTCTTTAAATAAATGGATTTTGATAAATATTTGACTGAATGAAGTGCTTTAAACTGTATGAAAGTTGTATAAATAAGTTGAGATGAAAGTCCTTTGCAATGCAATGAATCACTTAAAAAACGGTTTTGATATACAGAAGCAATGTATGCTCACATCATTAATTTTTCATACCTAACACAAACAAAGCACACACCATTGCAAATACAGTGAGATCTATCTAAGGGCTCGGTAATTTAAAGTTTTGACATAGTCTCTCTACCCATCCCTAGTTGGGTTCAACATTACAGGGTCATAGCAGTTTACTGTGCTGTTATTTCTTGTTATGTCATCCTTTGGTCGGCTGCTGTGATTTACTGACTCCTACAGATTTTATGCTCCTCATCCTCACCAGCTCACAGGACATCACTGACCTGACTGCAAGCAACAGGGTAGCAGGGAAACCCTGCAGATCCTGTTACGGGCTTGCTACAGCCAATCTCTATAAAATGGAAGATGAGAACAGCCTTAGCCCCTTCACAGATGATGGATGCAGATTAGCAGATCTAAACAATTAGTTAGGGTGAGAGAATGAGCCCTTAGACAATTAGAGCAGTTAAGCATCCTGTTGACAGCTGTGGTGACAGCAGACAGTAAAACTACCCTTGATGAAATGAGAAAACTCTCTGCCTTTTTGATTTACAGGCAAGTTTGCTTATAGGCTTTAAGGTGTTTAACTACAGTGGTCACAAACCAGGCACTAATATCCTTCTGTGTGCTGCCAACAATGCTGGATGGTGAGGCAAGCTGACACTGCCCAGCTCTGGCAGTGTCTGTCAGCCATGGCTCTTTGAAGGACAGAGGCAAACCTGTCAGGCAGAAGGAGGCAAACCCACTGCCTGTTTTTACCACTGCAAGGAAAAAGAAGAGGTATAATGCTTTTAGGTATGTGACGACCAGAGGTGTTTTGTGCTCCCTCTCATTTGTATTTTTATATTAAAACTTGCCACTTGCAAGCTTTTGTTTCAAGTCACAAGACAGCTGTTTGGTGAATGTGGGTTTTGTATCCATTAAGAACAAATGATCCCTTGTTTTTAACCCTTTGATTTGGGGAGTTTGTATATCCAGGTGTGCACCGTTCCCTTTCCACTCCCATTGTGCTACCCTTACCCAAGAGAGACATTTTAAATATTTGTGGTCAGTTCCATGGAATTTGCTTTAAATGCCAACAAAAATTAAGTTGAACAAATTCTAATGGCTTTTGTGTATGGGTTTTGTCTCAAAGTTGTTTTCTGGAACTGGGAGAGGGAGGGGATGTTTTAAATGACCATGCCAAGCTGAGAGGCAGATGTGTTTTCTTTGATCCAGGAGAGGATACGTAGTTGAATGCCTCAGAGTCTTCAGACAACACTTGTCCGTGAGATCAAGGAGAAAAGTGTATGTCACGATACATCTTTTTCTCACTTAGATGTTAGAATTACTGGATACTAAAAACTATATTTAAAGGCACTGTATTGCTTCACAAAACATCTGGAAAAACAGTTAATCACTACCAATTGTTAGGGTGTGATAACAGCACCTTGGTGTTAAAAGAATCAATGTAAATTTTTGCATCAGGTGGGCAGAGAAATAGTGTATCTTTTGATTCAATTAACCCTAAATACTGTCCTAATGGGTTAGTGCAGAATATTATCATTAATTTCAGCAACAATAGCTAGCAACAATAGGACTTCTCAATTAGGGATGTGCAATATTCACCTGGTTTCAGGTTTTATTGTAAATGTGAGCCTCAGCTGGTGTTTGATGGTGTTCACTGGGACATGAAGCAGACCTCTGTTTTGTGCATGTCATCCCTGGTTGATGGTTTCAAGTGAACTTTTAAGTGTGTTTCACTTTGGCTTCATTTACCTGTGACACTATTAAAGGGAGTGCACTGGGTGCAGATCTACACTAGATGAACCTGGTCCACTTCCATTAACATCACTAGAATATCCTTGGGAAGTTCTGTGGGAATTCTTGTTCTATTTAATTAACTGTCAGTAAACCAATATTTTCTCAAGTGTCTCAGGCTTTAATTTCAGTAGGTATTCCCCAGCTTTAATGATAGCCACCATTGAGTTAAACTCTGAATTTAGGGAGAGATTTCATTGTGTAAGATTTTCAGCATTCAGATCAGAAATAGACTCTATTTATTCTTCTTTTGATAATGCTTTTTTCTTAGGCAAGCCACCTGGATAGTAGACATGTTTGTGTGGGGAAAAGCCTGTTTACACAATGTGGGTGTGTTTTTATTTTTCCCTGAATGGTGTAAATGAGCTTCATCACAAGGTTCTATACCAAACAACTATGGATGTAAGCGAAGATGTACGAGATTTTTTTTTTTTACTTTTTACTGAGATTTCTACTGAAATTACTGAGAATGATTAAGAACTGTGAGTGAGAGACTACCAACAAAGCAGTATTTTTATGACATGCAGAAGGTAATAAGTAATTAGGTTAACTATTCACTCACAAGATGTTAGTAGTCCTTTAGTAATGTGAAAATACTGAAGAAGAGTACAATATTCATCAGAACATAGTAGGTCTGAAAATACTTCAGAGTCTCCAGTGTGACACACCAACTTGTAAAATTTGGGATCTTTCTTCAGCTAAAAAATTGCAGTGCTTGGCTTGCTCTTCTTCCTATTTTTATGTCTGCAAGGGGTACTATGAGCAATTTAGCCCTCATTGCTGGCACTTTACTTTAACCTCTTTTTTCATCTCTATTCATGGTGGTCTTTGTAGACCGGTAAGCTCTTCCACTCAGTAGGACAATCTCTCACAGTATGGAAAGGACTGTCACCTGCAAGGAGTACTCCAAAGGTAAGTCTAGAGATGAGCTCTTTTGCCCAGTTGATGAATAATCAGGTAAGGAGACAACTCACCTCCTTTTCATCTCAAAAGTGAGAATTAATTCCAGATTTGGATTTCAGATGAGGGTTTTAATTTAGTTCAGGAAACAAAGGAGAAAACAGATGTTCCCACATAAAATCAGCATTTTTATTACAGTATAAAGTGTTAGTATGTGTGCTCCATAACTATCTGGGACCATCACAATAATAATTATCCAGTAAAGGTCAGGTTTTCATTTGAAGAAGCTCAGATTGCATTAAAAAAAAAACTTCCCCAAGTATTTTAGAGGACAGAACTGGGAGACTTTGACTTTCTCATCATTAGAAAGATTTGGATGAAATCTAAGTCTCCTGATCTGTGTAATACCCTGTTCTCTACTGCATATGAAAGTTCTGATGGAGATGAATGACTGTCCCAGCTATTCTGTGCTGGACAGTGATGTATGACACACAGAGATATAAAGCGAGGGGTGTCACATGGAAAGCAAGCAGCTAACATCATCTAATCTACTTCTTGAGTTGGGTTTTAGGGAATTTGGGTTTGTTCTGTTTGTTTTCAAAGAAAGAAGATGTGACTCAATACAAACAGGCCTCACTTTTCCTGCAGTGACATGTGCCCAGGTAGGACAGGTTAAGGAGGAACTGGTGAGGACCTGGCATGGTCCCCTCCGGGAAATTTTGATGATCCATCTGGGGAGTGAGGGAGAAAGCAGATTGGTGGAGGAAAACTTTGAGTTTGGTGCCTCAAAGTCAGCTGGCACAGAAGGTTTTGGATAGCACAGCAAGGTGCAGTGCCAGAAGATGGACAGTACCTGAGATTCAACTCTTCCACAGGGTGCTATGGGTCTGGGCACTGGGTCCATCAGCAGATTTGCTGTTTCATAATGTTCACTGTTTTATTCATTGTTTTCCTCATGCCTTCTCATGAATGTGTTTACTCTTAAATGCATCTCTCCTTCTGTCTGAATACCTCATATATATACCTCTGATACCAAGTCTCAGGCCTACTTCCCATCTTATACCCCCAGAGCAGTCTTTTCCTGTTGAACCATCAAGGGCAGAGAGAACATCTTCCTTCCCACCTTCTTTCTTTGTCACCCCTTTAATTCTGAGACTCTATAGACTTCTGGGAGGAGAACTGGACCAGGTTGTCTTCTGATGAGGTGCTGCCCAGCCTTAAACCAAGCCCAAATGCAATTGTTTTCTTTTCCCTCCTATGTCATCATTGTGATTCTGGACTCCACTGTTGCGGAAAGCTCTTCGTTTTATTGTCCTTTTTAATTATGAAGCCCTTTCCTCAGTAATTCGCTGTGACTCGGTAAGTGACTCCACATGGCCAAGACGTGACTGTCCTGATTGAATTACTGGAAGAACAGCGCCGGCTGAGGCCCGTGCATGCGAGCCACGGCGCAGCACCAGCTCCCTTCGGCGGGCGCCTCGCGCTCACCCAGGTGGGACTGCAGCTCCTGCCACCTCCTCAGCCCCCCACTGCCAGGAACAGCCGGCTCCCCACTGTGACCCCCCAGAGATGGTCCCCTCTGTGACCCTTCCCCTCACTGGGGCACACACCCCTGTGCTGGTGTGTGGCACACCCAGGAGGAGCAGTGGGCGTGCGCTGAGCCAAAGGCAGCATTAGCACCGTGCAGACACGGGGCCAGCACCCTGCCTGCGCTTTGGTCTGCGCTGGCACTGGACACACACACACCCAGCACTGGGTACAGTAGCTGCCCACTAATCAGGGTGCAGCACAAGGTGTGCAATGGCCACCCTGGCACCAGGGACGGGCTGGGAGTCGTGATAGTTCTGCCACAGATCCATGTCCAGCTTCCTGGCTTCAAAGGGAAAAGGGGGTGATGTGCCTAGCAGGGATTCTGAAGCTGTGGGTGGTTTCCTTTAATTTAGGAAAGCATCTGATACAGTGTGTCACGACACATCACATTTATTTAATTCTTTCTTCGTTTGGATATGATTACTGTCACGTGGAATGGAAACTGAGTGATGCACCATGAGCAAAAAAATATTGGAAGATGGTTTAAATCAGCTCTTACTGAATTAGGGCAAGGAGAAGAAACGTTCAGCATAGGTCTGAGCAAATTAGGATTATTTAACTTTAATGTTAATGAATTGAAAGGAGGAGGTCAAATTAAGCAGGGCATTGACAGAGTACATTGATAGTGGTAAGTGCCATCTTTAATTTACCCCAGGGAACACTGGTATGACCTCAAGGAATTACTTAATAAATATGATTTGTTATGAGAACACAGAAAGGGAATTCTAATAATTAAATATGTGCATAATTTAGTTAAGGAGCGTATAACATAAGTTCTAGCAGTCTAAGGATCCCACAATGGTAGATGAAGGGGGAAGTTTTATAGGAGAAGAGCATGGGCACAAGACATGGACCATTACAGAAAAGCTGCACAGATGGAAAGATGAACAAGAACAGTGACCTTGCCTGATGAAGACTGAAAAAGGAAAAAGAGAAATTTGAATAGCCAGAGACAACAATATTGCAGGAGTGACATGCACGGACATCCCAAAATGAGCATTCCATGAACAAATTGAATTAAAAATACTTACTCTCTACATGTTTGAGATCTAAAGCAAGATGGAACACATTTTTTCATGATGTTTAAAAATTGAAGAAAGATTGTCCCTCATCGTTGTTGTTGCTTTTGAATTCCATTAAATATTTTCATAGGGAACCTAAGACAAAGACAAAGGGAGCAGTCACGAGAGTCTCATGCTGCACAGGGACAGAACACAGTGCACAAAGCCATCTGCTCCACTCCAAAGGCTACTAGCTGGCTTGTAGTTTGGGACTGACCTAGCATATTTGGGGGCAGGAGGATAAAAACCAAACCACATGCAAGTAGAAAAATGAAAAAGGCAGGGTGTGGTGGGGAGGGAGAGAGGGAAGAGCTCGTGAACATGCCCAAAAATTTCAGTCAATGTTCAAACAAACCACAATGGAAAACAAAGGTGCTGTGTCAACTATCTTCCAAAACTATTTCAGAACATTCTCTTAAGCTTTTCACTTCTGCTATTATGTTGACCTCACCTCTCACTTTTTGTTTTACCGCACTTTCAAAGAGAATCATCAGTATTGACAGAGATGGAGCATTTGGCTCAGCATTTTGACAAGCAAGTCCTTTGCTGCCTGCAATGGGAAAGCACCAGTGGAGCAACATTTGGCTATTTTATTTCTGGCTGCAGTCACAAAGATGAAAATGCCTGGTGAACGCATGCCTTAGGCTGCCACCACATGGTGAGAGCAGGGAATGAGGGGAAGTGCCTGGTTTATCTGCCATTTCCCTGGCACTGTAATGTTTCCACAGCTTTTACTGAAACGAACTTATTTTCAAATCCAACTCAAGGGGAAGAAACAGAAATTGTATCTGCTTTTTTAGCTATAAATTCATTTTTTTCCAGAAACTCCTTATGTCAATTCTTTGTTTCATTTTTTGCACAGTGAGATATTGTTAGAGTAAAAAGTACTGAGGCAGAAACTACTTCATAAAATGATTTTTCAGATTCATTTGGTTGCCCTGCCCCAGTGTTATGGCTTTCATCTGCTGTCTAAGTCCCAGGTGTTGTTTCTTAGCCTATATACAGGGGCTAGAAAAGGGTAATCTTCCACATTATTGCAATTTTTCCTTTGTAAATGTTGACACTGAGTAAGCAAAAATGAGATTGCTTCAAGACACTAACATTTCATTTTTTCATGCAGATTTTCTATAGAAATATTTTTATGAGAAAAATCGTGCTGCTGGGCCTCTGTAAGTGTCATTTTAAAACAGTAAAAAACAATTTTGAATTTTTTAGACATGAAGGGAAGCATTTTTTCACCTGGATTGCAACTGCTGAGAGAATTCTTAGGGACATAGCAGGGCTAAAGTTCAAACTGTAACTATGTCCTGGTGCCTGGAGTAAAATATGTGACACGTTTAAAAAGATTCATTCATTTAAGTGTCCTTTTAGTAGCTAGTAACAGAAATTAAGAACTTCATTTTACATAAAATCTTTAAAAAACCTCCTTCCATTGTTCCAAGCAAGTGACAGACCAACACTAGCAGGGGAGAATTTATTTTCTTTTTAAATATTGTTGCATTAAGAACTTCGTTTAATTGCCTTTTTTTGTGGTGGTGGTGGTGGGGGTTTTTTTGTTGGGTTTTTTTTTTTGGGAGGGGGTTGTTGTTTTGTTGTTGTTTTGTTTTGTTTTGTTTTGTTGGGGTTTTTGGGTTTTTGTTTTTTTGTTTTTTTTCTTATAGCAATGGAAATGCAAATAATTCCAAGGCGAAAAGTATTTAACTTAAAGTTACACCTGATTTTCATAGTTTAAAAAGCTGTTCCTCAGATAATTTTTACCAGTATAACTGTGGAATTAAAAATTTCCTTGATGAATGAATGAGAGGTGCTTCAGGACATACAGCATGTTTTATTTTTGAGGAAAAGAAAGTAAATCATGCAATATGTCCACCATTTAAAATACTTTATGTTAGATCTTTCATTATTGAAACACAGTTGTTTATGAACAATTTTTTTTGGTTAATGTTAGTTTCAAAAACATTTAAACATCTGATGGAAACATCTTCAACTGAAAAAATATTTCCATTCCCTTTTGTTCCTTTTTCTTTGTCAAGTACACTGCAAAATAATGCCATAACTGCCACAGATACAGATTTTTCCAAGTTCCCTCTCCAGCCTGTACCTATAAACAGTGATTTAAATAGGATTCCCAACACATATTCTTCTTATAGACCTTGAAGCCTCATTTGGAGTTTTAACAGAAACAACATGTGAATAAATATGTATTTGGGGAGTTTTAAAAGCCAAGCTCTGACCTGACGTGCGAGGAGCTGTTGCTGGGAGCACACCCGGGCTCTCACATCTCGGCGCCCCTCAGCTGCTCGCAGCAATGAGCTCGTCCCACGCTAACATCCACAGGAAAAATACTGGAAAGTGCATGTTGGACTCAAGGTGTTTCTAAACATTAAAAAGCTGTCTTTTTTTTTTTCTTCTTCTTTTTTTGGCTTTTTTTTGTCTTTTCTTTCTTTTTTTTCTTTTTAATTTTGTTCTTTTCCCATAATCTGCACTAGGTGCTGGCTGGAACTGTTTGCCATTAAAAATCCCAGTGTTAAGCAGGAGCTAGTGGAAGTTTAAAATAAATAGATAAAGACATAGATAGTACCCCTCTGTACCTCAGCTTCAATATTGTCTTTTCAAAGCTCAGCAAAATAATAAAAAAGTGAACAAAGACATAAAACCGGACTCAGGAACTTTCTTGTCTCATTTCAATCCAGAATAAAATTTTATAAGGAATTAAAATAATGACAATCACTATGACTCCTTGCCCCCAGATCTCACTGCGTTCACATCAAGATGCTCTGGTCTGCTGACTCCATAAAGCAGTTGAAGGAAAAAATAAAACACCTTCTCTCAAATATAAGTGAAGAGGCATGGCTGCCCAAATGCTTGAACTGGTTTTCCCTTATATTAAAATGAAGCATTTCTTTTCATCTTCTTGTTTTCAGAAAATTGACAGAGAGCAGAAGTAACCAGAGCTCCAAAGGTAGAAAGAGCCACATCCACTTCTAACACACAGTGTTTGAACAGAACATTCAAATGATGTTTTAAATTAAAACCACAGACCAAAACCTAAGGCTTCTTAAATGTTAAGGGCCATAATGTACAGATTTCTGCTTTGGGGCAAACACCAGGGAGGGGCATGGCTACCTGACTTCTTCGCCCTCTCTCAGCTCTGTCCCAAAGTACCTGAGTGTCTGAGCACCGAGCACAGTGCCCATCTCGGGCAGCTATAAATGCTTGGCATGCCTTAGGCAGCAGGAAATGTGCTTTAACCCCTTCCCCAGCTAGGATTTCAGGGGACCAGCAGGAAAGCCCAGTGGCAAAGTAGCTAATGCTGCAGTCCCACTCTTCGGAGAGCAGGGAGGTGTCAGCAGAGAAGGCAGCTGGTCTCAGAGGGTCTGCAATGACCGAAATGCTGAAAGTCACTCCCCACTTCCCCCTGCCTCGGGACACCAGGCGCTGATGGCAGGCTCTGTGCACCTGAGGGGCTTTTCTACATAAAGATGGTTTAGGGCTGTTCAAACCAAACCCCAGAGGGGGTCTGTTACCCTCGTGGTTTCTTACCATAACACAACTAATCCCTCACAAATTCATTATCTTGCTTTTAGTGCTCAAATAATAAGGAAAGGGGATTTCCAGATACTGGAAATAAATGTGAAATATTGCTATGGCACATGATTAATTTCATTCCTGATGAGGAAGTCTACCTACTGCAATTTACCTTCTGTCTGGGACACATTATCTCTGCACAGAGGAGCAGCCCAAAACTTAAGCAGTTCTTAAAACTTCCAAAAAAAATGATTAAGAAGGAGTTATGGAGTTTATAAGTCTTGTGGGACTTTACTACACATGGCTGAATTTTAAGTCCATAGTGGCCTCAAGACAGAAAGTTCAGCTGCATTTTAGATCTTTTAAAATAATTTTGATTTTCACCCTTCCTTCAGCAACAGACTTAAAATAACTTGATTAAAAAGGACATTCTACTGGACTAAAGGACATTAGCACTTCCCACACCCATCTCTAAGTAGTATATGTTATACATCTAGCACTGGACACTCCAGATTTATTATTTTTCTCTTTTGCTTCTAAAAACTATATGGGTTTAAATTGTTTGTCTCACTGGGAAAAAAAAAAGGCATAAAATTCCAACTTGATTAAACACAACTACAATTCTAGTACCATTTCCACAGTCTACCATTCTCCCTTCCCCTGCTTTCCTTGAGAAGCCTCCTCTTTTAAATTATCCCTCATGAGTATCAGACTTCTGAAGGACTTTGGGGTGGAAAATGGGAAAAAATGTGTCCAGAATGTGTCCAGTTTCTATTTGCAAATCAGTAGAAGTTTGGTTGCAGGTTTGCTTAAAATTAAAGTAATTTTTAAAAGGATTTCTTAAATGTTGTATTTCATATTTTTCAGTGTACATTTTGTCCAGTCAGTCTCGCCTCTACTACGCAATACAAGCCCAGCTGTGATATTATCTGATGACAGATAGGCAATGAAATGATACCAAAAAAAAAAAAAATGGGAAGAGATCTTTCCAAAAAAAATTTTGTATAATCATGTAAGATATCTGAGCTTTGAAGCTGGGTGTATATATAAATAAAATAAAATAAAATAAAATAAAATAAAATAAAATAAAATAAAATAAAATAAAATAAAATAAAATAAAATAAAATAAAATGCAAGCAGAAAAATTAGGAAGCTGTTTAAAATAAATCTGCCCTAGATTTCTACACAAAAATGCAGGCTTAACTAAACAAAACTCCTTAGTCCCAAAAGAACTCTGAATTCAGCTTAGGATTTATTATTGTCAGCTTCCTGTCCAGGGATTTAAAAAACCAGCTCTACTTGTTTATACGGTAAACAGCATTTGAAAGGAACAAAAGTGAGCTGTATTAGTTGGGGTTTTTTTCTTTTTTTTCTTGCCTTAGATGTGAAGTTGCTTATCTTACACTTGCAGTGTTGGGTTTGATGAAGTGTGAGCTGTGAACTGCTGTGTGAAACTATTTCATGGTTGTTTCTTGGACTCCTTCATGTTCTACCAGTGTTAATTTATGAAACCACATCTCTCATGTGATCAAGCACTAAAGAACACTCTAATTTTAATGGTAAAATAAATTTTGCGTTTCAGTGACAAATTTTGACCCCAAATCTTTGTATAGGGTTCAAGCCCAGCCTTTTGTGTTTGAAGCCAGTTTAAAATTTCAAAGGTGCAGGCACTGTCTGTGAGGTGCTCTGGGCTGGCTGCTCTGAAGCCCGCAGGCACACCAGCACCACCACCATTCTGCTGAAGGTTTGTACAGATGCCTCCAGGCATCTTTCAGCAACAGTATCAGATTTGCTTATAGTGCTGAAGCAAATGTTTTCATGGTCCGTCACCTTGATTTTATTAAAGGTGTTGGGCCAGGCTATTATCCAGTGCTGGAAAAGTCCCCCATAGAAGCTTTATAATAGCCTGGGAATTTAGAACGGCCAAGCATTTTGAGCCCATAATACACTTTTTTTCTTCATGGCACAAGGCAGAGCATTTTCACAATTAGTCTAAAACAGAAAAAAGCTCTGCAGGTACTTCAGGCTCTAGACTTTTAAAATTTGTGCCTCTGTGCCTTTGATTCACCATCCCTTTTCACAGAGATCTGATTTTTTTTTCCCCAGTATTTTTATTTCTCCTGCTGAAGAAAGAACCCATGCTGAAAACCTCTCTTTCCAGATAACTGTGTGACTAGCTTAAATGCATGGTATCATCAAAATAATATTTTTATAAACAGCTTGATTAATCACTGCTTTAAAGAGAACAATTTGGACATTCTATAGGTTCAATATGGAGTTGTTGTTTTGGTTTTGCTTTGCTTTAGCCACAGTAACATAAATAAGAATATCTTGAGATCAAAGATTTCCTCAGAGCTGTAGGAAACATAATGTATGTGCAGGTGCCGTGCCGTGCCCTGCTCTGGAATTTGGGCACTTTGTTGAAAGGAGGCCGGGCTGGTGTTTTCCAAAGGACACAGATCATCTTCATGAAAAAACAGGGATTTTTACTAGGGAAAATTCTGATATGTGCTGAGTTAAATGCAGTATTTTATTAAAACTGAGACATTCTTGTGTACCAACATAAAGAGTTCAGTCGTCTGCTGTTTATACAAAAAAAGGCAAAGCGAATGTGTGCAAGGGGACCCACATGCAAAGCAGAGGGATTGTGTGTGGTCTGAGTGGACTTTTTTTGTCATCCTGTTTGGGAACCAGTTCAGGATCTGTTTCTGTTGGCAGTTTCCTCCTGTTGTGAATATATTAGTGCATTTCTCAAGGCCTCTGTGCAGCTGAAAGGCTAGTAACTTAAGCCTGGAGTATGACAGACAATCATCTTCCATCAGTTCAGACATGGGTGATGGGATGAAAAAGAAGAGATTACATCTCTGAAAACAAAGGAACTAATGCAGGCCAAGACCAGCCACTAGGCTGTAATCTCTGTTTTACCATAAATGTACAAAAATGTCTTATCTCTGGTTTTACAAAGTCGTGCGAGAGCAGTTGCAGCTCTTGGGTGCACCAACCAGCTCTAAGTGGTGGCTCAGAAAAACGACAAGGCTGAAAGAAACAGTTTAGGGAATGAAAAAACACACCTCATAAAATTTCAGATACCAAAAAAAAAAAAAAAAATCTCTGGGCATTGTTGCTTAATGAGTTATTTTAAACATTTCATTTCACATTAAAGGAAGATTTATGCAAGATTATGAGACTTGAAAACACCCAGCGAGTAGAATCACACAGCATTGCATTGCAATTCCTCATTTGCCACCCATGCCAGTGGATTATGAAGGCTAAAGATTTACACTAATTCTTCAACGAACAAAAGTCAAGTGCCAGCTCCTTAATGCAAACCTCATTGCAATGTAAATGTTCCACAAACCTCTCTCACAGTTCACATCTGCAAATATTATTTCATACCAAGAGAGGGAAAGAAAGCAACTCATACTGAATTTCCACCAAGGAAGAAGTTGCTCTGTGTATTTCGTCTGTGAGATGTTCATTCAGCATCCAAGAGTTTGGAGGAATAATTTCCTGGAAAATTTGTGGATGATATCTCACAGGTGCACAGTGAGTGCTGTCCCAAGCAGCACCCTCCCTGTCTCTTGCTAGATGTCACCCCCCTGATTTTCCTCATCCTCTTTTTTTTTTTTTCCTTTTCTTTTCTTTCCAGATTTCCAGATCCAGGACTGAAAATGAAGCGTAAATCTTACTGCCTAATAACCACGGCAGTTACTTCAATAAAATGTTACTTAAAAGTCAATGGACTGCACATGTTAAAGACATTAGAGCTGTTAACAGACCATTGTAAAGTAAGCAGAATCTTTAATAACCTGCATGTAATGCGCAACCCCGCGATTTTTGGCGCAGAGCAGACTGTGAGCCCGGGCTCTCTGTGCCAGGGCTCCCAGCAGAAACCACTCTTGCATTCTTCACTCACATGGCAAAACAGGCAAAAGGTGCTAAACACTGAACCCCGTGGGACAGCTTTAAGCACAGCCAAAATCCCGTATTTCCCCAAGATGAAGTGGAGGATGGCTGGGGGGTTTCTTTTGTTCAAGGGACAATGGAAGTTCTCTGACTCTCTTCTAGAGCTCGGCCTTGAGCACAGACATGGGAAGAGGAGCACTGCTCCAGCCTGAAGGCAACATAATCCTGACATTGCAGAGTTTTGTAGATGTTTTTTGGGGAAAACTTTGCCCAGGAAGTGATCTAGGGTTGATAGCATCAAAATCCAGCCAAGACCATGGAGGGAGACATCTTCTGCTTCTTTTCTGCTCCTGCTGCACTTCCATACTCTCCACACGAATGGAAGCCACTATTAAAGATTGGCAAAGGAATGACCCTTTGTATTTGCTCTGTCCTTGCCTTTGAAGCCTTCTGTCCAGCAGGAAAAGTATGTGCTCTCAGATCAGCTAAGCCTTGGATGTGCAACATCTTCACTGTTTTCTCTGTTTTCTCCCATTTTTTATTTTTGGTCAATGGCTCTTCACATGCCTCACCCCTCCGAAAAAAAGACTGAAGCTGGAAAAAGTAGCAAACAATTGCAAAATTTTTTTTTTGGGGGGGGGTTTATATATGGTAAGTGGAAGCATTTATAAATAAGCAGGAGGAGGATTTATGCATCATTCTGCTACGATCTGCGCATTTGAGCATGAGGCGTGCAGCCAAATTTACACAAGCTAGAATATTTGCCTCCCGACACACATGCCCTTACCAGTGTAAGATAGATGTGCTGACCTCATAATTTACACCAGCACCTTTTGTGGCCCTTTCCAGATGCACATCAGCATTATCAAAATGTTGAGACTAAATGAAGTACCGAAGCTGTCCTTTTCATAAACCTTTGAAGCATGAGATGAGTGTTATGTTTTTGCTTTCAAACAAGTGCCCAGTTATCATGATTTCTGGTTTTAGCACACAGAAGTATGAGCTACAAATATGAGAGATCTGTTGGGACACCTCAGCAGTGCAGAGTGTCTCCAAGAAATTACTTTGCTCAACGTCATCTCTCATTCAAGTGCTCACCAAGCAGAAGCTCCATCATTTTTTTTCTAAGACTGCATCTATACACTTCCTAGATGGGAAATTGCCCTTATTTTCCACCTCAAGGCTTCCCAGTCAAGTTTTGGCCCCTTGTTCATATCCTGCAGGCCTGCAGTGTCCATTCAATTCCATCATCATTTTGTCACATCTTCCAAACCACCTTGCCCAATCCCCTAATTCAGTTGTAAGCACAGGTGACCTATCAACATGTCTCAATATTACTCCAATCTCTTCTGCTGCTCTCCTCTGATGTCTTCCAATATGCAGCACATGTGTTTTGTGGGAGACCTTGAAATGCACACAACAGATCAGGGTAGAGTTCCAGGGAGAATATAAGATCTTTTTGTATATAAAATACGAGACCGATTTTCACACAAGTCAACTTTCCTGCCCAGCTATGCTGGAAGTGCCATTTTAATTAGTTCATTCTCAAGTTTTTTCAGCCAGCATGTGTCTGTCTGAGGAGCTAAGGCAGCCCTCAGGCCTCCTTTTTGGCTTCTCCTTCAGCTGTATCTAGCACAGCCCCCACATCAGGGGTCCTGGGACAAGCCATGCTCCTGGCAACCTCCTTACCCACTCCACAACTGCATCCAGCCCTGTGCAGCATTAACACTTTCCAGGTTTCTCCCCTTCCAGATGATGTTGTTTTAAAGCAAAGCACTGTAAATATTTTTGAATTCTTTCATGAATATTTTGAAAGCTGTCTCCCCTATCCCAGGCAATTCTGAACTAATTTTGAGGCAAGGTTTTATAAAACCCTACATCAAATGTTTGAGCATTTATTATTTGTTATTTATTTTGCCAAATGTCTCAAATGCATCTATAGGCGACAGGCCAGTGCTCTGATGTATAAGCCAAATACCATAAAGCTGTCTCCATGCAATTTAGAGAACTCTTTGATTATGCATGCTTTGGCTATATTTTTTACTAAATAATGATCTGGGTAGTTAAATTGCTCTAAAAGGTTCAGTATTTGTTGGTTTTAAGTACCTCAAGAGTCAATCCAGTAATTTTTCATGCTTACTTCTCCAAGCTCTCTGATCAGTAAGTGACAGTTACTGATTTCTTTCTCTTTCTCCTGTCCTCAAAGACTCTTCTTTTCCTTGGTTTTCATACAAACACACGCATAAAAAGCCACATGGGAGAGTTGAAAGCTTTAACAACTTTTGGTCTTCTCTGAAGACTAGACTTCATGCCCTTATGTATTTGCCTTTGTACATATGATGCATGTGTATGCATATCCTTATATATACTTAAGAACAGTAATGTTCTAGTTCTGACTGAGGCCTAAGGAAAAAAAGAAAAACAGTAAAAAATAATTTATAATAACTCATCAATAGTATGCCATGGGTGTCATCAATAAATCTGACAAATAATGCCTGATTTTGGCTTTTGCCACGCTTTGGCTTGTCTTTGGTTGAACATTTTCTAATCTGGTTATGTAAGTCTAGATTTTACAAAGGAATATGGGAGGAACTTTTCTTGTATTAACTAAAAGCCTGCATCTTACTTGGATTAATTAAAGACCACTAATGACTACATGGAAAACAGATTATACTGCTTTAAATTTTTTAGCTGGATTCACTTTCTGATGCAGAAGGTCATCTTCTTTCCCACAGTATCTCATCAGCATGGGATGTTTTCATGTCATACATATACTGTAATGAAAATACTGGAACCATACCTCTGTGTTTAAAATCCCAAGGAACACCACATAGCAGTTCAGCCAATATTGTAATTTCTCAGATTTTGTTGAACAGACCGTAATCATTTTTGAACCAAGCTAGACTTTCTAGCAAAAAAAAATGTGTAGACAGCCCTCAAAATCCCCTCAAATTCATGCAAAAGTGAAACAATATGAATATATTGTTTCAACAGCAATGAACAGCTGAGAGTCCAAAACAAAGTGATGCAGCAATAGGAGTATTATCAGGCCATTTCAAGAGCATTCTTCTCAAGAGTGTTATGCACAAACACTTGTAGGAGGAACAGATAGCTGAAGGCAGCAAAAAAACCCCCTGATCTCACTACTGATGCACTTGTGTCAGATCCTTTCTCTTCAAAAAATTATAAGTGGTCTCCACCGCCTTCTCAGAAATTTCATCAAGTATTTTCTGTAGTTTGAACCGAGGCAGACATGCAAAATTTCCTGTGAAACTGTTTTGGAGCAACTCTTGTTCCATAGGCTCAAAAGCAAAGTGTTCTTTTGACTCAGTTACACCTCTCTGTGGTCTCATGATTGTACAAGCTTTTCCTATGTAACCCTACACAACTTTTCCCAGAGGAGTTTCCTGAGAAAGTGACATCTACCTCCTGAAATGCCAGAATGGACCATACTTGGCAGCATTTCATTTTATGCCTATGAGAATTACTCCACAGCACATCCAGGAAATTCTACAATCCCATCCCAGGTGTCAATCTAACTAGGAAGTGAACACAATTGGATGGTACCTGTTTATCACGTTAGTCCACAAAAATTACGTTCAGGTTTGCCTTCAAAAGTTACTGTGAAAGTGGGTGGCATAAAAAGCAGTGCACCAAAAAAAAGGAGGAGGGGGTTGAAAGGGAGAAAGAAGCCTGGAGATGGTTTCCGCCATCTGGAAGTAACACCATCTGGTCAATCTCAACAAAATGTAGATTCTCTCCAAGACCATCAAAGTCTCTTTTTTGAGCCTCTTTCTGCCCAAGACATGCTTATAAATGGCAGTGAAGGGGATGAACTCAGTAAAGTTCCTACTTCTCATCCATGCAAAATTACTGCAAACCACAGAACAGAGTGAACGCCAGCTGCTTCCTTGGGTATTTAATATTACTTACTAATAAAAGGATTATGTTTAACAGATTAGGGGAAAACTTAATAGGGGGATAATGACTGGCTTCCCCCAAGAACTGCCAGTCTAGCAGCCTCATGGGCTGTTCTGCTGCACTGGAAGTAGATTCTGGCTTTCAAGGAAAGAATTTTAATGTCTGTGCCCAGAGTGACCTCCCATGGGATCTACAGCCATAGTCTTGGAGAGCAGCTGAAGACCACCCACACCATCAGCTCTCCTGCTCATCTGAAGAAGTATTTGTGCAACCAACTGAGAGTGCTGGGAGGAGGTTTCAGCCTCTCTAAGCCAGCACCAAGGCATTTGGATGCCACCCACCTTTCAGGAACACACAGCAGGGATTGCCCCAAAGTGTCAGCATGTGTCCCACAGGATGGCAGCATCCATATCTCTCCTCAAAGCATGATGCCAGTGTCTCAGTGTGCCCAAAGAGCTACACTAGCCACTAGCCTCTCACCCACAGGCCCTCACTATGCTGGGGCACCAAACACCACTGCAAGCTCTCACTTAAGAAATAATACAAAAACAACCACAGCCAGGCAATTTTGCCAGGCAATGCAAGAATGCTTTTATCTGCACAAATGTCTTTTGCTTATCTGATGCCATGTTATTTCATGTAATATATTCCCTGTTTTGTCTCTTGACTTATGCAAAAAACTACAGAGACTTACCAATTTTTATCATTTATTATAAACTCATTCAAAAGATTAATGTAACCTTTTCTTGGCCAGTTCCATGCTCACTAGTTGGCCATCTGCATAATTTACTTGATCTCCACTGAGTTTGCAGTCTCTGTGAAAGGACAAATACGTTTAAATTTTTGGGGTTTAATTTTCTGTTCCAAGCAGCACTTCTTTCTGAACTGGATTTTTTGTTTGGTTGGTACTTTTCTTTTTAGAGGGGTTCAGCTCATCTGCAACTGCTGCTTAAATGTGGCTCTCTGGAAAATGTCTTGCACTCTTCAGAATAGTTGTTTGATTTTCCTGGCAAAGCCAAGAAACAGTATTTTTTTTCCCCTTGGGCTATTGATTCATGCCCCTTATTTAACAGTTTTCACCCGGAATTCATTTATTTTCTTTTGACTGTCCAATAAGCCCCTCATAATATTTTTTTTTAATTTTTGCTCATCTGTTATAGAGACTATTGCTTGCTCATTGCTGGCTCATTGAGGTTTTTGAATCAACATTTAATGGTCAAATACATTTCTCATTTCTACTTTCTACAGCACCTTCTTTCTTTTTTTTTTTTTCCTGCTACATTGCTTTATCATTGCACTGTTTTGGTTTGGGTGTTTTTTTCCTGTCCTCCTTGTTTCTTAATCTCCCACCATTTACATTCTTCAGTTTTTCTGGTGATTTTGGTGACCTTTCAAACCCTTCTAATGCTTTTTCAAAGTGGAAAACACCTTCTGTTTCTTTGGTATCTG
Source organism: Phylloscopus trochilus trochilus (assembly GCA_016584745.2). Taxonomy (NCBI): domain Eukaryota; kingdom Metazoa; phylum Chordata; class Aves; order Passeriformes; family Phylloscopidae; genus Phylloscopus; species Phylloscopus trochilus. Next base: position 33,372,139 of record WQNJ02000062.1, on the reverse strand, counting down.
GGACCCCGGTGAGGTTCTCCCTGGGACTGGAGTGTCAGGCATGGTTCATACCGCACTGACATGAGAAGATTTTGCCAGCAGGATAGCTCCAGCCTTGATCAAAGTGTTTGGCCACTGAGATAACTTCAGGTCTTAGCTTGTCACTATTTCCTATTCCCCACACCCTGGGACCTAGCCCATTGTCTTTGCTGACACCACTGTAGCCCCAACAGATAGGGATGGACAGGTTTCTACAATGCAATCATTCTTATGAATTTATTACTGCCATTTGGAGAAGTGCAACAGCTGTCCCAAGGTAATCCTTGACTGTCTGAGACCTGACTGATCAGCGCCGTGCAATTTCTGCAGCCTGCTGGTTCTCACAAGTCCCCTTATGGCCTCTGATTTGGTCTATAATTTTTAAATTTCTCTGTTGCATGTAGTAAAGTTAAAAGACTTAATAAATCTTCTGACAGCTCCTAAAAACACCAGCTTAGGCTCTGAACATTAAGGTATTTCATTTACTCATAAGTTTTCTGGCTCCTTTTCCATGCTTTCTTCTACACCCTTGTTAAACTAAGTTCCTTTAAAAATGCCTCAACTAGAAAAATTCTTGCCTCTCCAGGCTCCTACACAGCTTTCTATTGGTTGGGATAATTGGCAAGAGTTTTAACACATTCCTTATTTATAACTGCTAACAGTTTGTTAGGACAAATACCTAAAGCCTTTTTAAAAATCATTGATCTTTTAAATGATTTTTTGTAATGAATAAAATCCTGCAAACAGGAGAGCTTATGTCAGGCTTATGAAATACTTCTGCCTGTATCATCTTCTCTCAGTGATTCTTTTACTACACTTGATGGTGTAAAAAATATCTATCAATAAATGGCTGCAAATATTTCTGCTGGAGGGGCTTCTCCATCTGCCTGTTCATCACTCTCCTGGTAACTTTTGTGTCTATGGGGCAGTTTGCACTGGGGAATGGGTAAAAGAAGACACAAGACTGCTTGGCTTCTCTCACATCTCTGGGCAAGGCAGAGGCTCTGCTTGCAGAGGGGAGAACCACAAGCACTGCCAGGGGTAGCGCCATGGGCATGTAGGAAGGATTTAGCAGAGTTATGGGGAGACTTTTCTGCATTTAGGGGTCTGCTTAAAATATAGGGATATAGGAAAATACAGGAACACCAGCAAGAGGAATAGGAAGGTGAGAGTGTGTTAAAACTGCAGGAGGAGTACATGGGTGCATTCAGCAGAATATATAGGAAACCAGGCTTTGTTATTTCTGCTCTCGCAGAACTTTTTAATCTAAACCAGAAAGGAACACAATAAGGAGGTTAGCAAACATAAAATCAATAAAAACATGGGTGACTATGGCCGAGGAATCACCAGCTACATCAGACCATCATGACTTTCTCCATAGTTTCCTTTATTTTTTTAAAGCTTTCCAAACCAGTCATGTCTTTTGAAAGCCTAATCAGTTCAATCTTGTAGCTGCCTGGGGGGCAAAGCTCACATCTGAGTACAAGACTCATACTTTTCTCAAATTAGTGAGTATTTGAATTCAGTCAAGATTTAGATTGAGCTCATCTCTAGAAAATACATCAAACAGCCTGTGGAAAACACAGTTCCCACACCTCATATTTTTTAACTGCTCTGTCAACTGAAAATAATGGGGTTTTTTCCTGTTATACTCTTACACCACATTGCTGAGTAGCAGATGGACAGTGGGTCTCAGTCTCTTCTCCCAGGTAACAAGCAATAGAGCAAAATGGTCTCAAGTTGTGTTGAGGATATTTGGGTTGGATACTAGGAAAAATTTCTACTCCAAAAGCATTGCCAAGCATTAGAGCAAACTGCCCAGGAAGGTAGTGGAGTCACTGTACGTAAAAGACGTGTGGGTGTGCCAGTTAGGGACATGGTTTAGTGTTAGATTAGGCAGTGCTGGGTTAATGGTTGGACTTGAAGATCTTAGAGGTCTTTTCCAACATAAACATTTCTGCAATTCTATGACAAAAATCACCCCCATATTAATGTTAACTAAAGCATGAACATAGAATTCCAGTTACATTTTACATTTTTACTGGAGTCTAAAGCTCCTATTAATTATGATTACATCAAAACAGGAAGCAATTTAGGCTCAGTAGGTAAGATATATCCAACCTAATATCAAAGGAGACTAATAGCTAAGGTTGCTTGGATAAACAATACAAGAATAAACAGATAGGGAAAAAACAGTCTTAGACCCTTGAGAACAAACACTGGAGCTACCTCCTCTCCTGGCAGATAAAAAAGGGAGCCTAAATGAATACATCAGACTTAAATAACAAACCTTTAGATAAGTGAAGTTTGAAGAGATTAAGTCCTTTCATTGGAATAAAATTTAGGGAATTGTAAAAGGAGATGATAGTTCACAGTAAAGGTGTAAGTGATGGAAATGGTTGACAAGACTTAATATATATTTTAAACAAGATGCAGTTCATGTACCTCAGAGCATACAGACCTCTGGTTAATACATGAAGCCATTTTGTCATGCTTCTAGAGTCACTTATATGAAAAAAATTCATTGTGAGTTAAAAGATACAAGCCCTTATAGAAGTTACTGTTTTTCTTTTCCCTTGCCTCTTCCCTTCTCCCTTTTTGTTTTCCTTTTTTATTTTTTAAACTTTTTTCTTTTCTATTGCTTTTTGCTTTTTCTTTTTCCTATTTTTTAAATTTTTTCTTTTTTACTTTCTTTTTATTTTTCCCCCTTTTCTCTTTTCTTTTTTTTTTCTCTTTCCCCTTGCTTTTTTTATTTTACCAGCACTGAAAGGAGCACCAAATGCACATTCCTCTTAGCATTTCAATGAATTCTGTGGGGGATGAATAGCAAGCATGTACATAACCACACACATATGTATGTATAAATTTACAAGCTACAATATCCAGACATCATGAGGCTCTGCTAATAATTTTCTCAACCTTGCCCAGACTGTAGCTACATTTATGATCTGGAGATTTATTGATTTTAGTTATTTTATACCTCCCATAATAGGAAACTACCCTCTGGACCATTGACCTATTCTTGTTATAAATATACTTGAGCTTGCTCTCATCATAACACTATCCCAGGCATCTAAGGTGTTGTTATGAGGTAGTGGTGTTACAAGGAAGGTAACCATAACAGAATTTCAAAGAAAATAATTTAACTCTTCCAAATGAGTTTTCTTTTGTACCCATTAGTTATTGGCACAGACTTTGCTCTGCCATGTATGCCAGGGCCCGGATTCATCACAAGAGCTTCTAGGAGTTTTGGTAGCACAAATAATGCATACCAAAAGTTGCAATTTATAACAACAATACAAACAACAATACATAACATTGATGCCACTCAGCAGCTTGCATCTGAAAGGCTTTCCTAAAGCTGCATGGCCCTAGGACATTCATGGCTTTCACAAACATGTAATTTGGATCTCATCCTTTGCCTTGGCCAAACTGCTCCAAAATCTGAGCCCTTAGAGGTGGCCAATACTTGTGCTTCATTTGGTTAAGAGTATAGCCATGGAGAGCATCAGTTCTTTCTATATTTGAATAGCAACACCTCAAATACTTGCTGGTTTTTGTACAGATCGCGTATGAAAATCACAGGTTATGCTGTATCCTGTGCTGTACTGGGTCAAATGGTGAAGTGTAAATGGCATCCTGTCTACAGTCCTGACAGGGACACCTCTGTGTCTGTGAGGAGCATGGCAAGTGTGGGTGGTCAAGATTATCAGGGGCCCAGTAGTCACTTATGTTATCCACATACCATAAGTTCAAGTTCAAGTTTTGGAGCAGTAGACAAATATAAACACCAAGTAATTTTCTGGCTAGCCTATATAAGAGGTAATATTGGAAGGCTGGTTTTTTTCTGGCTGTTCAAAGAAGCTGAAGACCCTTGTGACTGAAGTGGGAAATTTATCCTTCAGACCAACTGTATTTTTGTAGCTGAAGCTAAAGGCTGTGGCTAGGAGGGCCAGTGTGACCAGGTCAGTACCAGACATGCCTCAGAACCCAGCATGGAGCCTCTGACACAGCTGCAGCTGCTCAAGCATCAGCACCAGTGAGATACAGGCTACTCAAGAGAAAATTAGAGTTAAGTGCTGATATTCTTGTTCTACATTGATGGTATGGGCACTGTTTGAAGTATTTTCCTCTTCTCATAACCTACATCCCAGTTTTACACAACTTTGAGCAACTTTCAACTTTGTTGAAAGAGCTCTCACTGTTGGTAGGTTGTCAATATACGTTCATCATGCTAATGTCTTGTTGCTTCACCTTTCTAGATGTCTTCGGCAATAACACGTAAAAACTAAACTTCTGTGCCATCAGAGTCAAAACTAGAACAATATCCAGAAAAAATGTAAATTAAGCCTGTGAAATGGGTTTTTGTAGCATTCTCTATTTTTTTTCCATAAATTTTTTCCCCTAACAATAAACAAAATAAGAAGAAAGAAGAGATTCTTAGCAATAAAGTTTCAACACATAAATGAAGAAGATTATAAGGATGGGGAAGAAAATATGTGGATTGTTTGGGGTAATATTTTAGAAGCGTATTGACCCAGATTCCAGTTCTGGCTCAGAATGCAAAAGTGCACTTGAGGGGTCACAGTTTGTAGCAGTGTGGAAGTTTGGAATTGTAAAAAATCAAATCATTTGACTTTGCTGTGTTTTCTGCTATCTCTTTTATTCCATTGAGTGGTATTTATATATTTTCAGAAGCAAATGTAAATCTACCCAGCACCCTGCTGAGCACAAAGCATGGGAAGTCCACTCATCCACCACCAGACTCAAGTCCTCCCAAGACACTGTGATGCTGTTTCCAAGATACTTATGAAAAAGCTGTGTAGTAATTTAATTTATTTTAGGATGTGTTGGAATAGCAGAGATAAAACAAATATTATCCTCGGCAGCTACACAGAACAGGGCATTATCATCGCCCATGGATGGTATTATTCTTGTATTGATTCAATATATTTGTGGTTTAAAAACCTAATCAATAGGTCTAGGCTGAATTACCCAGTGTAGTGATATTTATAGGAAAGGGAAAAAAAAGCCTTATGTTTTAGCAGATGAGGACATCAAGGAACTCAGAAGAGTACTAGAGAAGATTCTGTCATGTTCTTAAATGTAAAAAGCCAGGGTATAAATACAATTATGTATATGTGGAACGAATGACTCCACTTCTTCCTTAAGTAAGGTTAGATATAAGAATATATTTGAATTACATTAGCATGAAATTTGAAAGTCTTAGTCCAAAATGGGAGTTAAGAGAACAAATAACTATAATAATTCCTCCCCCCAAAAAATTGCCTATATTTGGTATTATTGTTATTTCCAAATTGAGACCTTTGGAATTTCTGTAATGTTATTAAAACTTATCCAAATCTTGAAAGATTGACATTTTAGATTTATTTCATCATCCTTTGGGTTTTGTTTGAAATAGCTTTTGATTGAGCCAATTACAGTATGCTGAATTGTTAAATATATCAAGAACAGTAACAGAAATCTGACATTTTATTGTTTGCACTCTTCCAAAAATACATGAGCCATTTTTACTTGAAAAGTGCAAAGAGAGTTTGAGAACATGCTTTAAAAGAATACCATCCATTCACGTCTGGCTGAAAACAAGCCTATACCAGACATAATCTGCAAATAAATGCTGTTGTGGGGTTTAAAGATCCTCGTGCTAATTTGTAAGATATACAAAAAAAAAATCTGAAGAATAAAGCTTCCCAGTGAGTTTGTGAAAAAAATTTCTGTAGAGCACTAAGTAGGAAAGAAAAATCTATATTGCTAATTTAAACATGAATAGGGAATGGCTGGTGTCTCCCAGTGGGTACACTGAGGGATGAAGACACTGAGGTGTGAGCATTAGGCTTACCTTAAGTGCAATGCAAGAACTGTGCCTTGGTATGATGGAACCAGGGTGGGAGGGAACCAAGCAGCCTGTGGACCTGGCCATGCTGCACAGCGTCCCCCAAGAGCTGCCTGCTCAGTTTCCCCACCAAAACACCCCAGCTTTGTGTAGTTCTCCATCAAATGGATGATGTCCCATCCTGCCCCTCCTCCCACCCACATTTTAACAATCTTTTGAAAATCCATGTCCATATTTAACCTTTTGGATGCAACACTGAAACAATTTGTTGCGCCTTGACAAAGGCAAAATCAACAGCACCCATGCAAGAGCAACAGAGGAAAAATCAGAACACTTTATTTCCAGCTCTGGTTTAGCTGGCATTCACCATGCTGCTGTGAGCTTTCTATGAGTGTCTGTGGAGACCTTTATAATCCAAACCTCAGCCAGCTTTCCTGTTTCTAGCTCTTGTGGCTGACTGCAAGGAAAGACAGAACACTTGAATCCCTATTTTGGAGGCAGATGCAAAACCTTCTTAGTTATTATCACTTTCCAGACCCATAATTTGTCTTCATCAAATGGTTTTGGGTATTTGATTGGAGTCTGGTGATTGCTTAAAACATTGTATTTAATAAATTATTTTATATTTAAGCATAGACAGCCTTCCTATAGATAAGACAAAGCATGTTGTTCACCCTAGAATCTCCTGAGTTTAGCAATTAATTTGGAGTTCAATGCCAAAACAGGGAAGAACTGTAAGACTATACAATTACCTTGCAGGAGATACCAACTTATCAGCTTTTCTTGCAAGATTTTCTGGTCCCACCTAATTGCATCTGCAGCCAGTCACTGTTTAGCAAAAGAATCCCAGGAAAATCAAGGGAAGCTGTATAGCTAGGGTTTGGTTTGGCACATATCCCTGATCTCACAGAGCATCCAGTGATGTCTGGCTCTCTCTGTAATGCTGGACCATGACCAGAACTGTACTGCAGCTCAACAAAACATGGCTCCAGTGTTATTTGGTAAAAGCCATCGAAAAGTAAAAGGCAGAAAATAAATAATTAGCATGCTTCTAGTCCATTTTGTACACTTTTCAAGCCAGGCTGTTGATTTGCATCTGCTCTTTCAAGCAGTTTTTCTTGCACTGGACCATCCTTTGCTAGTATCCTGTGCAGCTGAAATTAAAATGAGTGAAAAAAAAAAGGTGTACTGCAGAACTAGGACACTAGATGGTCTATAACTGGAGGTGCAGGGCCTAGGATAGGCAGACAGCGATTAGTGCAACGTAATCATCTACACAAGGGCCCAGTTTCATTAAAGATGTGTTAGAGCACACGTCCATGGCCATCTGTTTCTATTTTGCCAGCTCGCTTGATTGGCCATCACAAGCATTCCCATGTGTGCTGAGGCATTGTTGAGCAGGACATCTGGCAATAACCAACACTGCTGTTAAAAAAACATGATAACAACAGAGGCATTAAAGCAAATATATGTACAATAATTTCGTTGTTGAAACCTCTACCAATGCAGACCTGTTGTCCAACAAAGTGAACATTGAAAATGGTCCTTTCCTAAATTTTTGCTTTACTAGGTATGCCAACACTTCAATAGGAAGATGCTTCAGTGGAATGTCTTTTTTTCTCGGTCCTGGCTTTTGACATTGCTCAGAAGGAAAAAAAAAATAAAGCATTTACAAGGGAATAAAAAGCATTAAAGCAAGTCTGAACTTTTGAATAATTTTCCTGTATTCAACAGAAAAGAACATATTCATGCCATATGTTGCCAGAACATAGAAAAACTGCATTCTAGAAATGGCACTGAAAAATCAAAACATCTGAATCTTTATCTTGGCAAAATAAAGAATATGTGTTGAAGGAACCTAATGATCTTTTGGGAGTGAGAAAAGTTGCTCTCACTGAAAATGCATGGATTCCTTCCAACTTTACATTGATGTAACTCCAAGCAGAATTTGACCAAAATTTAGTCAGTAAGTAAACAAATTAATCTATTTACAACTGCTTTTTGCCATAGATATAAACCTAGTGAATAAGCCACTGGTTTTCCTATTCAAGTTTTTGATGACAACTTTTAATGAATGATGAGGTATATCATGTTTAGAAAAGTACACAGCTTAGAAAACACAGGATCTCCTCAGTCCTCCTATGTTTCTTGATTCCTGTGTCACTTTATTTTATTTTTATTCACATAGTTTAAGCCATTCCAGAATAGCAAAGCATCTATAAGAAGACAGAAAAAAGATGGACAAGAGACATGCCTGTCCTTAGAAACTGAGCTATGTTTAACATCCTTAAGCAAACACAGCTGACATGCTCACAGTTTGTTTATGCATTTCAGCATTCGCCACAGAAACCAAACTAATGAGCATTGATCTCACTTCTTACATTGTAGTATGTAACAAAAAAGCTAAAGTTCAAGATATGTGTGCACAGTCCTGACATCTCCAAACCATGGCACAGGGGCAAAATAAATACGGCCAAAAAGGTTGTTTTTTTGTGGTGTTGTTTTTTTTTTGTTTTTTTTTTTTTTTTGTGAGGCCACCGCAGTATCTTCCAACAAGTTACTTAGAAGTGTAAGTCTTGAGGCTGCAGAGCTAAGGACCTGCCTCTATATGCCAGCCAGCTTCATTGGACAATGTCTTACCCAAAATTTCTGTTACACAGGACTCAAGGAGAAATGAATTTTTGGTTTTCACATATTTTTAAAATAAGGAAATACAAGGTTTCCACCCTCTTTCTTCTGAAGAGTACAAGAAGAGCTTGAGCCCTTTCTGTACCTTCCCTCAGTGGCTGAGGATGGTCCATTTAATTTGCCAGTAGTGACAGTTTGGGATGCTGCTACCTGCTGGCAGCCAGCCATGAGGAGGGCTTAGGGGAAGGAGGAGGGACAAGAACCAAGATGCTTTTGCTTATTTACTCACAGTGCTGGAAGAGAGAGAACAGAGTTACCTTTACTGTCAGAAACTGTTATCTTAATCGTACACATACACTGTTGCTGGTCCTCTCTGCCATTATCAAAATCCTTTCCTTTCACACTAGATCTGTGGAGACACCAGTCTTTGACAGGTGACAGGCTAACTTACTCTCTATTCTTAGATACACTGGCTTTTTTTTAGAGGATATGCCCAAGCTGTTTTGGGCATCCCAGCCAGATCTCTGCTGGCAGAAACTGATTCACATCCCCAGTGCCACTCCAGAGGAAGAGGACCTCAGCATGAGCCATCCTCTCCTCTGTGTTGTGACTGATTTTTGCAGAAAGTGGTTTGGTTTGTTTCACAATTGAGTCCCAGAGCAAGCTACAGATTGTGCAGAGACCTTGGAACTAAAAGACAGTAGGAATAAAGCTGGTGGAGCCATCACACCCATTTTGGACTACCGAAGCTGCTGGGACCTAGCCCTTGTTGCTGCTTTACAACCCCTGGCAGCAGGATTAGGCAGAGTTGCTTTTTCTGGCAAGAGTGAGATAATGTTGAGATGGAACATTACCAATGCACGATTAAAAAATGAAGATGGATGGTCATGTTAAAAACACAGTGGTCACAACTGTTAATAACCTCAATGAATGTGATCACATTTCCCCTATAACCACCTCTGCTGCCTGAGCATCTGTACCATTATTTCTTTCCATGGTGCTGGAAGACCCAAGTAGCTGGGATCAATATCCAGCCCTTGCTGAGAACTGCAGTACACGTGTCTGCTCAGTTTGGATTACAGATTTACAGGTTGGATCCACCCCTTGAGCAGCCAGGAATATTTAGAAACACTTATTTGCTACTGAAGTAAATGGTTTGCCAAGGTGTTTACTCCCAGCTCAAACTCATATCAGTCGGAAATGCCAGGTTCTCTGACCTGTTGTTCTGACTGGAGTGTCCCTCCACCTCTTCTGTACAAACAGAGGTAAACAGATATCCTTCTCCCCCTTTGGATCTTCTGCATGGTTGAGGTTGCCACATAATTTCTAGTATTGAGTTCCCACATCTTTTTTAGTACTGAGTTTTGGATCAAGGCCCTAGTCTTCCTGCAGCTGTAATAACAGCAGCAACTTAGTGGCAAATTCTGTCAGAAGGATTATGAAATTCATTGATAGATGTTCCTGTATAATATGTCAGATTTGAAGTATAACTGAATGGGAAAAAGTGCTCTTACTCAAAAAGGAGTTTTTAAAAAATGTGCTGTACATTGCTGCTGCTGCTGCTGTTGTTGTTGTTGTTGTTGTTGTTGTTGCCCAAGGAACCAATTTTGGCTATATTCATATTTCTTTTGTCACTGGTTTGTTGCACCACGTCTGGTGGTGGCTGATGGATCTGTTTTTATGACATTGCCAAGTCCAGAGTCCAGAGGTGTGAGGTGGGAGTTCTGGCACTGTTGTCTAATAAAGAGGGGGAAAATACATTCAAAAAGTAAATGTAGACGTTTGAGAGAGTAATAAGAGTTTGAGAGATGAAATGGGGGAACTTTTTCTCCTTCTCCCTAAGTAACTTCCATTTATCATGGCCCTTGGGACGGTAAACAGCCCTAGCCAAATTATTGTATCCTTTTTCTTTTGTGACTAAGGCTTTGGTGTTTTGCTGTATTAGTGACCAGCAACAGTTGATTTTTAAACAAAAAAAAAATTAAAAATGAAAGAAAAAAAAATAACAAAGCTACTTATTCTTTAATACACGGAATCTGTCTGTGCCTGCCCCTGAAGCGGGAAGAAGAGATAGGCAGTATTTCTCTGCATGAGGGAAGAACAGGAGATTTCTCAGTATGTTGTCAGAGTAGAACCTACAGAAACTCTTACGTTCAACAGCACATTCAAGTAACTATAGTTTTTTACTTATCCATTTTTAGAATTTTTTAACTGGTCAGATTTGGCTTAAATCTTATGCCATTGACTTCAAAAAGAGCAGAAATAATCCACTGATGTGTTCTGCAAACCTCACTTTTTATTGTCGTCAAGGGAAAATGCAGCCCTAGGAGAGCAGTGGGTCATGCACAGAAATGTTAAAAGAAGGATATCTGGCATCCTAGTTTTTTGTTTAGAAAGCCCTTGGACGCAGTGGTGAGTCAGAGGCATTACAGCAGCAGGACCAGGTATCATGCACACATTAGAAATGCCAACCAATTCTCCGGGTAAACTGGGAATAACTAAGAATTCTTAGTTGGGAAAGAGAGATCAAGGACTCAGGAGCAGCTTGTATTTCACAGAATGGAAATATGCACTTCTGGAAGTGGGCTGCTGGTTTTTTACTGCAGGCAGCTAAATAAAACAGTAGAAAAAAGAAATAGAAGCAGCCACTCTGTGACTCTTGAATTTTTTCCTCAGCTGGCTATGCTCTCTGCATGAATGGCAGCAGCAATATTTTGGTGGGTAACCTGGATGTCCAGGGACAGGAAGAAGGGGCCTATCAGAGATTACAGCAGCTAGTGGTCACCATGCCTCTTAGAATCCTGGTTGCTTCCTTCCCAGTGCAACGGTTGGACACCTGCAGAGCATCAGCCCTCTTTCAGTGTTTTTTTTTCTCCCCTTGACTTTTAAAGTTATGCAGTACATCCACTGGGCTTTTCAACCAGGTGAGGAGCTTTATATACTCCGTGGGGTACCAGGGATGGTTGGAAACCTCTGTTTGTTGTAAGTCCACTCCCCCTGTGGGAGCAGCAGACACAGTAACACCCCGTTGGTCCCACACTCACTGTATGAAAGACAATACCTCCTGCTCTACTCACTGTCCACTAATTCAGATGTCTCCTTGGGGAGAATGGTTATGGCAATACAGGATTTCCACTCAGGGAGGGAAGGCTAGTAGGCAGGCTGGTAGACTTAACCCCTGCAGGTCCTTGAGAGAGAGTTCTCCTACAGTAGGATACTTCAGCTCTGTCTTCAATTGCAGGACAGACAGAGAATCCTGAGGAAATGCTTTGAAGAAGCCAAGTATAAGTCCTCCTCTTTTGCATCATACATTAGATAAACTGACCAGTGTATACTGCCTCCCACCTCTGGTTTCTTCTTAAACAAGTATGATCCAGATGAATAAAGTTTAGAACAGGTACTTGGACCAATGTGGATGGCAGAGTCAAGCCCACTGTCTCATTTCTTTGATACATTGTCATGTATTTTACACCTATAATGATCCTCAGATGATTTACTGAACCATGCAGTTGATGTCAGTAAACTTTGCAAGTGAAAACCATGAGGATATAGAAAGAAAATAATCAAAATTTTCTTCAGGAAAGTATTCTTTTAGGACTGTGTTATGTTTTTGAATTGTCATTGAGTTTCATGAATTGTCATTGATATTAGTGGGGCTTTTGATGGGATGAAAAGACAAACACTACAAATTATGCAAGCTGATCCAACACGTCAGAAAATACAATTTGATCTGGTCCTCAGTTGTATCTGACTGAGGACATTATGGGATGTCCCCTGTCTCAGCTGCTTCATAACCCAAGACACTAAGTGTTCCCTGCAGGTCTGGGATCATGCTGTTTACTACTGTCAATCTTTCTGCATAGGAGATGCACCAGAAACTGATTACATTACAAGCCATTTATCCACAAGTCCTTTGAACTGCATTGTTATTGCTGTACCCTTCCTGCTTCACTTATGAAGCCCCTAAAAAAGAAATCAGACTCACTTTGTCAGCTCCTCCAGGAAGCATATTCCCATCCCATCCAGCAAAATGCTGCCGATCTCAGCACCTACCCCCATGTACAATGGGGGTTTTTTTACAAATGTTGTCCAACTTATCTTTTGATAGCTACAGCTCTGCTTTGTGTACTGCAAATGCTTAAGTAAATATATTAACCTCAGGTCTGTAGCTTCACAAAGCCTCATTATAGTGTGTGAGCTTCACTGTAACCTTACCCTGTAGTACTTAACATCTGTGATTCAGGGTGTCAAAGTGTTAATCGGCTGGCATGATCAAGATTAAACAAGTAGATTATTTTGATATTCTCCAGTAATATATTAAAAGTGAAATCTGATCTGCTGGCCCTTGAGGTTCAAATCTCAGCACATGCAATTATACAAGAAGTTCCCTGTAAAAGTGATCTGGAGAACTGAAAAAAACTAGTCCTTCCCAGATGTGGTCTTAGCAGTGGACCATAATACATGACATCAATGAGTTAAACTAAGGAAACTAGTGAAGGCAAACATGGTGGTTTTAAGTTTCGGATGAGGTTTTTGCTTATGCCCACCTCAGGAAATGAATATTGCATTCATAAATTGTTTTTCTTATCCAGGAGATGAACCTTAACATTTTCATTCAGCCCCAGAGTATTAGATTTCTTTAACACTTTGCCACATTAAAAGATGTTTTCCATCTGAATCTGATGATGCAATATCTGAAGAAAAAGTTGGCTGAGTGGCATTCCATAACAAGCAATAAAAGTTTATGATGCACAGAGTATGATAATTGGCACAAAATGAATTGAATGCTTCCTCATGGATAATATTTGATAAGATATAGCATGTGTAGCTATCATAACATTTCAATCAACCCACGATTGCTACTTTAAACTGTATTTATTTTATTGTCTCCATAATGGATTTTGCAGTGCCAAAAATTGGTCTGACTTCACTGGAAAGATGAAAAATCAGTGTGTTGTTTTCCCTGGTGAATTTATTTCCCACTGAAATCCTTTTCTCTTATTTTCTTCTCATTTTTTTAAACCCACCTCCTTGCCATGAGCTGTTGACATATGATTTGTTGAAAGTCGAAGCTAGTGGACACCAGCGGGTTTTTTTTCCCCCTCCATTCTGGCATTATATTTGCATAGGGGCTTTTACAAGGTTAATTAAACTATAATGGGGAAATCATTCATGGACAATGTGCTTTCCCAGTTTCCAGATTTTATAAACCTCACACCTGTTTTTCTTAGGTTTTTGTGCTACGTCAGCCTATAAATCCTCCTGTATTTCCCAGTGTAGTTTCTTATGAAATAAAACTTTTTTCCCTCCATTTGCTCAACTGTTTTCAATACTTGCAGTCAAGCCTGAAGTTGTCAATCAAGGAACAGCTTATCAGTCTGAGCTTTTCCTTTTCAAGCTTATACTCAGTGACTTTTGAGACCTGTCAACACCCAGTTGATTTTAGCCTTAACAATAAAGTCACACTCTATCTCCCACCTAGTAGCTTTAGATTAAATTCTGATGTCATATACGTCATATTTACATAGTTAAAACTCATAACAAAGCAACCCACAGGCAATAGGATGTAATAACCATGCAACAGAGCCATTTCCTGTCCCCTTTTTTCTCTCACACTATGTTTCGTGTAGTTTATTGGATGTGAATGTTTTGAAAATGAAAATCGTCTGGGAGAAAACTGCTAGCCAGGCGTGAGGTTTAGAAGAATTCAACTAAAAGAATATATAGAGTTGTAAATGCATGGCCACCTCTGGCATTGTAAAATAGAAACTCTTTCAATATTCCTTTCATTTCCACAAGAAGAATAGATGGGAGGCCACAATTATGTGCTCCAGCAGTCGATTTTTAATATCTTTAATTCTGCTCATATTAAAGGAAAACAATTAACTTGGAGTCAGAAAGCCTTAAACACCAAAAGTTTTACAGTTTTCATTTTAAAGCACAAAGGACCTACTTCAAATACAATGCAACGGGAACTTTAACCACGGGCTATGTTTAAAAGACAAATCCACCATGGTACTTTAAACAATCAATTAAGGCAAGTTTAACAATTTTTTTCAGCCTTGCAAAATAGCCCTATTAAAAGTAAGAAAATAAAAGCCACTATGTGCTTCTCTCTCTCTCTCTCTCTCACACACACACAGAGACTATTCTTTAACCACAGTATTCTCTAAGTCATATCAAGAGATTGTATGTTATCTAAACCTAAAAAAAAGAGTAAGTCTTAAACTTGTGTGAATTTCATGTAGAGCAATGCAGTACTTTCTGCAAACAGTTTTTCCAAACAGAACATTTGAAATGTTGTCATTAATGTGATTATTGATAGCACTCAGTGTGAAAGCAAAATATCCCTTCAAACTATTTATTCAGAGAGGTTTGTTTTTCACTATATTGATTTATTTTAGAATTTGAATCTAATTCCCAAATAAGAGACTAAAAAGAGTGAAGGAAAAAAACATCAGTTTCTACCAGAAAGATGAAGAGTCTTCCCTTCTGATGGGAAGACTCTGTGACTCTTCCCTCATACCCTTGCTGTGCCCTTCTCCATGATATTCCAGCATGGAAACAAATGGTCTCAATACTGAAGAGCGCCACTCCAGGGGATCCAATTGCTAAAAGTTTACATGTAGGCTGGACTTAAATGCACATGTCTGTTTGCATCGTGCTGGGCTTGCATCACAGGCTGTGTGCAGTGGGCTTGCCCAGATGTATGGCCAGCATCCAGATCCTACAAACCTCGCTGCTTCTGTTTTCCTTGCTGCTGCAACTTCTACTATTGCTCCAGCAGCTTTCTTTGCTACAAGAGCCTGGCTAGCAGAGATTAAATTAAAATGGTTTTGGGACCAGACAGCTCTCCATGGACTTGGGAGAACAGTTTTATTTGTGCTGAGTTCCTGAGTTCTTGCTCAGTAAAAAATGGTCCATTTCAAAATGAATCATATGTCAAAGCCCTGGCTTTCTAGCTTGTTCTGAGTGCTTTATTCTTCAGCAATTGGCAGCCTGAATTCCTCAGGAGGGACAGCTTGTTACACAGCAGGCCCCACAGAAAGAGGACTGTATGGGTGACTCTAACTTAGACATCAAATGTGAGCTGTTGCTGCAGAAAATGGGAATGCTGGGGGTATAAATGGCAGTGACATTTGTGAGACACCCTTTGGTGTGATTGGAGGACTTCTCCTGAAGTATTGAGTCTGGTCTTGGATGCAGCACTTCAAAATTATGTGAAGGGAGGGACTCAGAGACAATAAGAAGAAGGAGAGATTGAAAAACAAGGGGAGAGAAGAAATTTCATAATGCTTAGCCAAAAAAAAAAAGGGGGAACTGAGATGAGAAATGGTAATAGGCTTTGAAGAACAGCTGCCAAAAGAGAAAAACCTATTCTTGCTTTTTTCACCTCTGTTTAGATGTGACAAGCGTCTTAAATTGGAGCAGAGAAGAATGAAGTCAGGCCTTAGGAAAACCCATAAGGGTCTTTAAACACTGGAAGGTCTTCTGAAGGAGGTTGTGCAGTTTCTAGTACTGGCAGCATTTTTAAGAAGAAATGCTTGCTGTCAGATACAGTTTCAGCACAGAAGATCCTGCCTTGAGTCAAGAAGATGGATAATGTCCTCCCACAGCCTCTCACACCTTTGCTATCTCTAAGTCTATGCTTGGCCTTTGTCTCTCTTCCTGACTAACTCCATATCAACACCTGTTTCTCCTCCTAAGCCATCCTGCTCAACCCCACTGATCCTTCAAAGGTGAAGTTAATTGTCAGCAGGCAGTAGCACTCATTGGAAAAAGCTACCTCTATTCCCCCAGCTCCTTCTGGTGTTTCCTGACAGAAGCTTACAAATGCAGGGAATGGATTGACCAACAGCAGCAGCAGAGAAGGAAAATCACCCAAGGTCAATCTACTGGTCAGCAGCTCTGCAGTTATCTTGGGTCTCCTGCACCCGTAGACTTGTGAATCCAGTGGATCATGTTATGTCTGTCAGTCAACTGGCCTTCAATACCAGGGCTTGGCTATCTCTACAGAAGGAAAAAATATATGGGTATAGTTAACATATGTAACTTTAATGCATAACACATGTAGCCATGTATGTAGCCAGAAGGTGTTCATTGTGCTTGCTGGAGTGATGATTGCCTCAGCTTGCACCACATTTTTTGTGCCACTGCTGCATTTCCTCCATCAATTGCCTGTTTGGCCACAGAGTATGAGTGCTTCTTTCTTCCCACATATGAAACAACTGGTCTCATGCCAGCATCAAACCCACTGTGGACCTCCCTGTACCACAGGAGAACTCAGGATGTCACGCAGCCAGTCTGACATTCAGACTTGCTGAGCTCTTGCTGAGCTTTTGCACAGCGCGCTGAAATCAGCAAGAACAACAGATGTTCAGCAACTTTGGAAATCAAGCCAAGAGCATTTGCTGGGGTTGGTCTGATGGCAGAAGGATCCTATTCTGTGTATGTGATTTAAAACCTAAGCTGTAGAGTCCTTGCTCCTCAGATGGGCATCACGTACACTGAAATTGCAATCTAAGTTTCCTGCTTTATTTCATAAGTAAGGAGGTTGATATGAACCCTTCAGAGAAAATATGAAGCCTACATAATGAAAGACTTGACTGAATTCACATAGACTGCTTAGACCTGCAGCAGGCAAATTTTTATGGGAGATGGGGTTTTTCTTTCATCAAAATTATGTGTTCCCATAGAAATACATGAGCTGCTCCTCATTAGAGAAGCATGAGGCCACTGAGCAGCCTCTGTCTCCAGACTTGTCATAGGCTGACATTAATGAAGGTGGAGCACAGGACCTGGTGCCTCTCAGACACCCTTTTCACAATACTGTGGTTCTAATCTTCAGACCTTGCACCAATCCTCTTTTATGTAAGCTACAGCATGCTGGGTGGCAACCTTGGCTCTGGGGTGGATGTTGTTGACTACCTGGTGTAAGCTACCCACAGGATCCCAAATCCTTAAGGACTCAGTGGGAGAGCTTTTCAGGTAACCTGAAGTAGCATATGCATATATATGAGAAACAGCTAGTTTCCTTCTTGGTTTTTGCGCTTTTGAGCTAACAAAATAGCTGAGCAAGAGCTCATGTTAATACCTTGTGTATTTCAGTCCATAATGACAATCAGCCTTTTCAGCTTTGCACAGAGAATGATGCTGAGGAATGAAGTCCCTGCTACCCTGTCAGCTAACAGTGACCTGGGTGTGCAAGGGCTTGTCTCCAGCAGGGGTGGGACACTGGCCACATCTCTGCAGCCTTAGCTCTCAAGAGCCTTCCATACTGCCTTCTCTTCTTACTAACAAAGCTTTGTCACAAAATTTCAGAGAAAGTATATGTTTCTTCTCTACTTTCCTTGCCTTTTTCTTTATTTAATCAGACCACTTCCTCATCTCATCTACCAAGATTTTCATTTGTCTGTGACAAGAGGTGCTTTCTTTCAATATATCAATCATTTGTACTGTGGCTGAGAGAAGTGGTCTGAACCACTATTGTTCTTTAAATATTAAAAGCAGGGGTTGGTGATAAGAATAACAAACAATCAAGGTTTTATATCTCAGGAGTCATGAATTGGGAGCGCCATGCTTGCAGGAAATACTGGGAAAAGGAAGATAGAGGTGACTCACGTAGGAAAGTGATCTCTACATTTTCTTCCATGAGTGTTGCATCGCACATTAGGCTTTCTGATTCCTTGGAGAAGGAGGTGTAGTGTGCACAGTATGGAAAGGAGACATTGCACACAAAAAGTTTATGATGATTACAAGGGCAGAGGCCAGAGTGCAGTGTGAGTTTCCTTCAGATAGTCTTCTACTAGTCGGTCTAGTTTGGAAGAAATACAGGGTTAATAAACTGAGTTCAAAGAGAGAAGTAACTGCAACAGTTGGAGGAACAAAGCAGATTCACATTCAGCATGCCCATTTTGTCTCTATCAGATGTGTAAGTGATAAAATGATCAGGATAACAGAATAGCTCAGATATGGCAAACTGTTACACAAGTCAACTCCGTACGTCCCATTATTGAGTATTTATGAAAATTAATGTGAAGCAATGGTAAAATTCAGTTGTTAAAAAATGACCTGTCAATTGCTTCTACCATTGTTTTCACTACATCCCATGAAAGAAAGAACATTGGAGTCCAGGCCTCTGCTTCATTTTCATTTTGTCCCAAGCTTGTGATATGTTCTTGCAAATTTGTCAAGATGAAAGAAAATGGTAGTTGGTTCCACAATCAGCATCTTCTAGCACGCTCTAAAAAGACACTGGAGTGAACTGCCTCTTCTCAGAAGAGCATTGCTTTCTCTGCTGTAGGCCTAAGGACATTCTCCTGTTCTCAGTTATGCAAGGCAAACACTGGGGTTTTTTCAGCTAGGAACTAGGCCCACAGACATGCTATAAAACATCAGAACAAATGGTTGCAAGCCAGGATTGAGGCTAAAGCTCTATTTCTCTACTGAAGCCAGCCAGACCTAAAGACCTCACTTGGTATCATCAGCATTTATCACAGATCTAGAATTCACACACAAGGATATCTGAGATTAGTATGTTTTTTTCCTACACTTTTGGTAGAAGATATCAGTGGTTACAATGAGGTAATGACTGGCCAACGCTGATTTTCCAGTGACCTGTAAGGACGCTTGCTCTTGATCTCAATTCAGCACTCCTGCTGCTATGTTTTCTTACCCTTTTTTAACTTACAATCTTGGACTGGCTCCCACACATCCACACTTTATTCTCTTAGGCAACATGTAGAAAATGCCATACCCTTTCTGCAAGAGCCCTTTTTTCTAAATTACACTTTGTTTCTCCCCTCCGTAATTTGGCTTTCCCTACAGAACACACACGTCTCAACAGACACATTCAGCCCTCATTTCCACCTTGGGCTTTCTGCACTTGTTATGCTCTGCCACCCCTTGTCTTTGTCTAGGGAGGGGCTCTCCACCGTGCCTGTTCATGCCACAAAAAGTAACCTCTGGCTAAAGTCAGCTCTTCCATACCAGCTCTTTTGCTGCCTCACATCCCATTCCTCCTACTTTCCAGAGCAAAGGATAAAAATCTAAGTTACAAATCATATTCTTGACTTGGGGTTTTTTTCCCTCTTTAGTCCTGGCACCTTCCAATCTCCTTTAATCTTATCCATACCTCCTCCATATGCCACTTCAGAAATCAAACAAAATATGCAGTGTATAATCATAGAATCATAGAATGGTTGGTTAGAAGGGACCTTAAAATCATCTAGTCCAACCACTGTGTAATTGGCAGGGACACATTCCACTAGACCACGTTGCTCAAATGTACCTTTTCCTTGCTTCCTGCTTTTGACAGCTTCCTTGCTCTCAGAATTTAATTGCCAGGACTCTCCCTTAATGTCTGAATATCGTTTTTCTTGGTTCCTCTCTTGGCTTTAAAAGTTTGGGGTGTACTTCTGCCCTTTGCTTATGCAATTTATCTTGCAGCTTAAGATACAACTGAGATGAATGAAGACCTGGGCAACTGTGATCAAGAGAGAAAACTGATAATTTGAAGAAAAAGAATGCCACAGACTTTTAGGAACATTTTAGAAAAAAGTTTCTTTGCTTTTTGCATAGTTCTTCCTTCCAAAGACAGCTGTAAAAGACAGCTGCAAAGACAGTGGGGTTGTTTTGTTTGTTTCCCTGGCCCAAATGGTAGATTTACACAGCAACCTGAAAAAAGTTCATCTTGGCTCTAGATACATTCAGTTGCCACTTGCTGTTATCTCCAGAGATAAACCAGTAACACAAGCACAGCTCTGAACATAGGTGGAGCCTGAACATAAATCAGACTATGCCCAACAATCCCAAAATCAGTTCTCCCCCATTTTGGGGTCTCACTGACACCCCCTGCACAGGCAATGGATGGGTTTAAACAAAAACAGGAGGGTTGGAGCTGGCCTGGATATTTTAAGTACCTGTTCATATTGCTTTGTCCAAGCTCATTGTCCTTCATAATTGCCATCATATGTTTCTATGTGCAATGTGGCTGAAAGATAGCTTTATATCCATTCTGCTCTTTGCTTATGCTGCATCACGGTATATGCAGCAGAAGTCCCTCACAGCTGCACAAAAGTGGGAACCAGTGTTCAAAAAAAAAGCACAATCAGTACCTTGGACTAATTTTCATGAGCAATTATATTTCAGTTATGTATTTTGTGAGGGAATGTAGTTAAAATCCACTCTCTACTTCTACTTATATTAACTATAGTATTTTGGCTGTTGCAATTGTGTCTATTCATTTAACTGTTGTTTGGTTAAAGCAGAAGTGTATTATAACAGATTTTAAAGTGATATTTCTTTTTTTTTCCTTCGAATGTGGCAATAATACTACCTTAACATGGGAGAAAATACTGTATTATTTAACTCTTAAAAAGCTTCCAATGGAATTCAAGCTATGGACATAATTTATTTCAATTTATTTTTCACTTTAATGACAACACTACTTTTTTTTTTTAGATGTTTGTTACTTTAAACATTCTCTAATCTCAAAACTGCCATGAGAAAACTTTCAAAACTCTTATACTCAAGGGAAGTTGTTTCACTAGAGACTTTTCTATTTGGAAGTTAAAATGAAACAATTCTCAATGGACAAAAGTAGGATGAAGTTATGAAATGAAAGACACTTGCAATCTTCACAGCATTGCTATAAATCAGAATTTTTCAATCTCTAAGTCACATGATCACCATGGTTCCCTACTTCCTCAACAAATTAAGAATATCCATCAAACAACAAATCTTTCCATTGATGGGAGATATTGTATCCAGGCTCAGTAAATATATATCCAGATACAGAAATGCAGTAATATCAAGAAGATCCTGAATATAAAAAAATTAAAAGTATCCTACATTTTTTTCATAATTTTGCACAACACCACCCAGAAAAAATGAAAATACTGGCTGAAATCAAAGGACTTCAACTTTGCATGACTTGGAAAAGAGTAGCTCATTCAGCAGGCAGTCTGGGGACTTTGGTAGCCATTGAAATACCTATACTGCCTACTACCTTGTGCATGGCCAATTATTGTACAGTGCTTCGTTAGGCAGAGATTTTAATTGTTAAACAGTTCTGGAGGACTAGACAAACATGTCTATACAGATCTCCATCTGCCTCTCTTGGTCAGTTCCTTCTAGATTTCGACAGAACTGTGTTTTCTTTCTGCATCAAGCCATCAAAGGAGGCTAAACACAGTCAGGGAATCCATTAGAAACCTCAAACCATGGTCCAATCTGCTAAATATTTATTGAATTTGGAAAAATGTGAGACAAATTTAGACTGATTCATTGTGTTTGTCAAAACATTGTTGTTTTGTATGATTATGACTCTCAAACCAGACAAAGCTAAGAGGTTTAATTTGAATGAAACTAAAGCTTAAATCAAAGTTGGAGGGACATTACTGGAACATAATGGATTTTTCTTTTTTTTTTTTTTTCTTTTTTGTTCTTTTTTCTTTTTCTTCACAGGAATAAAAGTTGTTTTGGTTTGGTTCTTTTATCATGCTTAGCCAAACTCTATAAAATACTTTATCTGTGCCTTTCGTCTGTCGCACATATGAAAATGGAAAATCACGTTGATTTTTAATAAAAGGTTTTTCCTGATCATCATTTACCTTATTTTCATCAGAATATAAGTCCTACAATTTTGTGAAGGTTGATTTCTTCACAGCAAACAGATTCTTCCAGAGCAGAGAACTGTTTTTGCCTAAAATATGCAGTCTTTCAACTAAAAAGACAAACTCTTATGCTTTTACTGAAGAGGTTAAACCAAATTACCATTCCAAATGTTAAATTACAGGGAATAAGCATATGAAAGCAACAACAATAAAATAGCAACATAAAAAAATTTAAAATAGTTTAGTTCTGCTCTTCTGGAATACACATGCATTGCAAAATTTATAGCACTTCCTTTTTTCATCATCATCACCATTGTTATTATTTGGAATCATCAAGTGGAATGTTGTTTTCCAGACAGAGATTTTGTTGAATGCAAGTTGCAAGCAGTTTTATTTTCATTTCATTAATACTTTTGCATAGCCTTAATTCTCTCCTAGCAAAATAAGTAATTTGAAATTTAAATATATCCATATATTGAAGCTAATGCAGATACACAACCAACTACTCACCAAAACAGACATGAAACAGCAAAATACGAAGAACTTGGGCAGGTAGCACTATATTTTTTCTACATATGTTTTCACAAAATACTTTCTTTTCAGGTTTGAATCATAAAATTCAACAAAACAAACATAGTTTTGCTTTGAATTGCAGATGTTTTCCTTGTCAGAAGACTGCATTTAATTTAATTTAATTTAATTTAATTTAATTTATAATGCAATTGATGCTGGAGTAAATAAATACAGTTGTACTTCAATTTTTCTTAAGAGACAATTAAAACATATTTAATATTTTTGTCATTGGAGGCTAAAGAATATTTTGGTATCACCATGGCCAAGTAAAGCAGAATACGAAGTAGTTATGAGTTTATTTTCATGAATGGATGTAGAATTGGGGACTTTTGGGTGCCATTCAAAAAAATCCAGTTGTTATTATGTTTGGGTTTAAAATCAATAGGATTTTATATAGATAATAAGACTACGTAGAAATGCAATGCGTTATGCTTAGGAAAGAGATGGTGCGAAAAATGTACCTCAGAGCTTCATCCTGGCCTTGTTTCTCCCTCTAATCCCATTATCAGAGCACGCCCCTGCTGGAGTTGGATGCTCATGTACAAGCTGCTGTGCTGCCCAAACCTTGCTGCGTTCCCTGGCAAGGCTGATGGGGACACTGGCAAGGCACATTGCTGGGGCAAGGGCCATAGCAGCTGCTGGGTGCCAACAAATCCGAGACATGGCACGGCCGCCCGGCCACGTGGAGGCCAGCGTAAAGAAAAACCCTGCAAGGTTTCAGTACAACAGATGCAACAACTGCATCTGCTCTGCAGGCATCTGCTGGCCAACACCCAGCCCAGCCAGGGTCTCCCCCGGCCCCCTCAGTGCCCCGAGTGACGTCCTGCTGCTCAGGGGAGCCACGCTTCACAGCCTCGCCTTTCGCAAGGTCCCCGCAAATTAAGTGTTTGCAGAATAACAGCAGAAAGGTAAAGCAAGGCGATTTTATACTCCACCACAAGTATATCTAAAATAATACCCACTCCCACTGTGGCGGGAGAGGAAGGCTAGCTGTAATTAAGTCGCTGAAGTATAGCACTTTCATTCATTAAAAACAATTCTTTGATTTAGCGCTTAACACAAAACACCCACAGACCACAGGAAATCTCTGGGCTAATTCTCCTGCCCTTTCACCTCTCACACATTCGAGCTTTCTGCTTTCTTCCTCCTGTCCATCTGCTTTAATCATTAGCAACAGCCCTGTGCAACACCTCTAACAAGTAAAGTCAGCTGTCATCAGAGCATATTTAAACTCTGACTGTTAGTTTCCACTAAATCAGCTCTATGCCCACAGGCCTCATTAAGCACAGAGAAGGGCAGTAGTTGCAGTTCCAAAAAGCTCCAGGGGCAACCAGCCTTTCCCAGGCAAAACTGTGGTCCGTGCAGTCCGCAGACCAGGTTTGTCCTTTCCTGAGTTTTGCAAAAGCTTTGAAGTGGAAATACAATCGCTGCAGAGAACCGTGCCGGGGGTAGGCCTGAGGATGGCAGATTTGCACTGTAGGCATTTGACTGGCAAAATATACCATCATTGGGAGGGAAAAACAAGTGCAGCCCTTGACAGTGGTCTAACAGGGTAAGTACAGAGACGACTGCAGCACAAGACCTGGAGAGGGTTTGATTTTGTTTGGGAAATGAGCATCCCTTTCATAACATGCTTGCTCTTCACAGCACAATGACTGTAGGAATAGAATGAAGGCAATGGCAGGGGAAGCTTTTGGTGTTCAACCAGAAAAGACTCAAGGGCAAAGAAGTTTGGAAAAGTCACAATGCTTGTCCTTGAAAACAGCACTGACACATATTGACATTATGTGTCAATAATAGAGCACATAATGTGAAGATGCAGTCCTGCATTGTGAAAGCATTTACACACTTGGATCAGCTCCGCTGGAAAACAGAGATGTCATGGAAACTATTGGGTTAACCCAAAAAACCAATCAGGCAAGGCATTAGGTAACCAGGCAAGCTGAAGAGATACCAGGGCGCTTTAGTTTTCATTGTCATAATAGAACCTTTGGATTTTTTAGCCCTAAGTGTATCTGCTTTGGACATATCCTAGAGTGCTAAGTCAATGATTGGGTAGGCCTAGAGAAAATATATCAGTGGAAAAAAGTCAAGTAAAAATCTGAGGCATTGGTCCTGGATATTAATTTTAAGTGTATATGTAAGTACGTATCTTTGGACCAGGTTCTCAAATGTTGGAAATCTATGTACTAAAATTAGAGAAAATGCCAAGACAGACAACCCAGACAACCACACATAGAATCATCAGAAGAGTTTTGATTGTAAGAGACATTTAAAAGTGACCTAGCACAACTCCCCTGCAATAGCTGGGACATCTTCAACTAGACCATGTTGCTCCAAGCCCTGTCCAATCTGATTTTGAATATTTCTAGGGATGAGGCAACCAGTGTTTTACCATCTTCATGGTAAAAAACTTCTTCCTTTTACATAATCCAAATCTACCCTTTTGTTTGAAACATTACTTCTTGTCCTATCTCTGAAGACACTACCAAAATTCTATCTTCACGGCTCCTTTATGAGCGCCCTTTAAGTATTGAAATGCCACAATAATGTCTCCCCACAACCTTCTCTTCTCCAGGCTGAACAACCCCAGGTCTCCCAGCATTTCTTCTTTGAAGGGTACTCCAGCCCTCTGTCATCATCTTGGCCCTCCTCTGGACCTTCCCTTGCAGAGGGGGAACTTTACTGGGTTGAGGACCCCAGAGTCAGATGCAGCACTCCACAACCTCTTCCCTTGGCCTGCTGACGACTCTCCTTGTCATGCAGCCCAGGTTAGAGTTGACTTTCTGGGCTGCAAGCACCAGTTTATGTCCATTTTTTTCATCCACCAGCACCCTCAAATACTTCTTGGCAGGGCTGATCTCAATCTCTTCATCCTCCAGCCTGCGTTGATACCAGGAGTTGCTCTGACAAAGGTGCAGCACCTTGGAACCTCAAGAGCTTCACATGAGCCCACTTCTCAAGCTTGTGCAGGTCCTTCTGAATGGCATGCCATGCCTCAGGCATGTCAGCTGCATCACTGACACAACACCTGCCATTCAAGAGAATACATAGGTTGTGCATCTTCATTTTGGAAAAACAACAGCAGAAAAATGGTATTACAGAGCAACAGATAGAATTGTGTCATGGCAAAGAGAAATAAGAAATTATTATTTACTGCTTGGGTGTAGCCACACTGTCTTTGAACCCACTCTTTTCCCCTGTGCCACCTGTGAAATTTTCACATGGTTACAATGCCTGTAGAGAAGTAGTTTTTAACACTGCATGTGGTTAAGCTACAGAGTCCAAAAAGAAACAGACAGATTTATAGGAAGTAAGTCTATCTCAGGTGATTGATCACAGTGGATGACAGTGTAGAGCATCACTAAGGTGCTGATAACTAAAGGCTGGGAAGGTGAGTAAAGCTCTACATGCCTTGAGCTAGTACTCTGCCCTTTCGTGGCTGCTGCCAACCACTGTTAGAAACAAGATACTGTGTCTGAGTGATCTTCAGCTTTTTGCAGTGCCAAGACCGTGTTCATGTTCTCCTGAGAACTTAAAAATTCATAGGACATCTTACCAGGTATTGAATACAAACATTAAAGTTATAGACTGAAACAGTACAAAGCAAACATATTAATAAGCAGTGAAAACTTATGTTCCCATCACAGGATTGCCAAATTATCACCTGATCTCTTGAACAGTGCTTTTAATCTCCAACATACTTTACTTATTAGCTGGTGGAAGGGTGGCAAGTCTATGGAGGAAATTACCCTGAGCTTCAGAAAATAAGGTATGCTTCCCTTAGGGCAGCAACAGATTTGGGTTACCCTGACTATGCACTCTATAAACGGGTATATTGAATGAAATAAGTTTGAATGTTTCAATAAAGTTGAATCACTAGCATTAATATAAGCATAATTAAAATTATATCAGCACCTCTGCTCTGAAATTGCATCTTAGCAGGTCAGTGCAAAGGTGCACTTTGGACAGAAATTTTATTAAGTAAAAATAATCTGTACTGAGGATGGTCTTAGAGGTGCTCCAGAAGGTGTAGCTATACTCAGAGCTCCTGACTTCAGGCACCAGGCTCCTTCCCTCCACCTCCTTCTGGAAAAGCCTGGAGCTCTCAGTGGTTAGAGAGTGAGGCAATGCCTTGGACCAGTCTCCCAATGAAGGCACTCTTCCATATACCTGCTGAAATTAAGCTGACTGGTTTCTGCCTTCTTACACCTCTCTAAATGGCCACATTTTAAAATACACACATACATAGTGCACATGAGAACATTTCACATTTGGTTTTGCAATTTAATGGTTTTGCTTGCTCTGTTATGGTTTCTTGCACCAGATGTAGGAATGTTGAAACATATGGAAAACAAAATCAGTTACAGCAAGAATGAGCTACCAGTCATCATTGTAGGTTACTCAGAGATAGGTGAACAAGATTAAAGACAACATCAACCAATTGGCAGAAGGATTCTCTGGAGCACCAGTGCTTCTTTCATTATCAGCTCCCATAGCCCATAACACTGTAATGCTGTGCCATACTTGCTCGGTTCTTCAAAGGAAGCAATTGCAGAAGAAATCCTATGATGACAGTCTCTAACTATATAATCTATTGTGAAAGTTTCAAGATGATAGCAATTAAAATTTAAGGCTATTCACAGCCCAGTCCCTGAGGTGAACACATGTGCAGCAATGCCTCTTGCTGAGACAGCTGCCCAGAGCTTTTCTGCAGCACCCCCCTGTTACTCCTCCCCGTGCTCTGTGTGGCAGCCAAACCAAGCAGTGCTGCTGAGAAGCTTGGAGGTGACAGGTTGTGTACAAGTGGCTGTGGCAGTGCCAAGAGCAAGGTGGGTCCCTGCCCATGGGCTTAGCCAGCCTCTCAGTTGGGTTTTGCAGCCCCAGCCTCTGGCTTCCTCTCAATACCTCACCCACCTTGTTCAAAACTGGCTTAACTATGCCTGCACTGCATCATGCTGCCAGCTGCACTCACCATCCCAAACACACTGCAGGCACTTTTGGCTCCAGAGATAACCCATTGCCTGTGGTCATGCACAGAAAACTCTGGTTTTCCAAAGAATTGACTCAAACCTTCATGCAGGCATTAGGATCACTTACAGAGGCATACAGAATACTTTGTTCCAGCGCTCAATGGTCTGTTTGTGTGTTTACCAACTGGGAGGGGGTTGTAGCACTCAATTTTGCCAAAGCAAAAAGGTGTTCCAAGAAGAGCAGCAGCAGCTGTAAGCATGCTCTGGGAATTAAATAATGGCATCTTATAAAACTTCACAAATTGAGCCAATAAGTGTGCAATAAGTCAGTTTTGAAATTACTGTCTTATATCAAGTTTCTCTAATAAAAGTCAAATTTGTGCTTAGAAAAGCTTAAAGCCCATATGTAGGAAAACTTTACAACTCTAATGGGAGCCATGATAGAGCAGAATGTTAGTAAATACATGTGTAAGCAGCATAGTACAAAGAGAAAAGTAGCAACATGTTAATTATCTCCCTCCTGTATTATTTTTAGTTGTCACTGTGGACGCAACTGCAGCAAAACACATGCAGTTCTGACAGCTGCTCTGTTCCACAAGGATTAAAACAGCAGGAAGACTGGCAAAAAGAGAGAAAACAGAGACTTCTATAAGAATTTGTTACGTGTCCATTTAGAGACAGAAATAACCTTTTTATATTCTCAGTGATTGATCCAGAGGCAACTTTTTTTTTAAAGGAGATATATGGGTTGGAAAAGAAAGCTGTCTCATGCTGGAGAACCAGTCCACAGGGATAGGTTCCTTACTAACAGCCATAGGTTTTCACTTAGCTTGGATGTGTTGCAGTCGTGCTTGCATTGACAGAGGGTAGTCTTTCACATCCCAAAGGCCTCTGGCAGGCTCACCCAGCAAGCTTGGAGCCAGCCTGGAATCCAGGTCTCCACCAGAATGAAAGGTGAGCAAAGCTGCTGTTGCTTTGCAGGTGTGAGATTTGGACTCTGCAGAAGATCTGTCCTGCTGCTGGAGAGGTTCCATATGGAGCCCAGCTGAGTAATGACAACTCAACCACTGGCTAACTGCATTTCCCAAATGGGCAAAATTTCCATGGCCTGAAATACAAGTGAGCAAACTCATTTTGCTTGCATTTTTCCTTGGCTGTGGGAAGGCAGTACCACTCTGTGCTGTCTGGATGAGGTAACCACTACTCTATTGGTTGAGGTATAATAATGAAAGTTCGTCTGAAAGGATCTAGGCAAGCCCCTTGATGCCCTCTCATCCGAGCTTTTAGAGAAAAAAAATGTAATAGAGCACTGAGATAAAGGATATTATAGGACTTTTTTTCCCACTGAAAAACCATACCCTTAAACAGGAAAGGTGAAAAGACAAAGAACTGAGCCATTTACAAGGTAGTTTCAGATGCTAGTTAATCCAGCAAATTACGGGATAAATAGGTCCCATTACCCATGCATTGATCCCTACATCCACCAAACCTCAGCAATCTATCCCAGGATAGAATAACTTCTCACCTAGAAGACATTAATCACAATGAGGCAAATAAACAAATCCTTCCCCAAAGCTGTGCATAACTGGAGATGTTGCTTAAAACAGGTTACAGAGTTCCTAATCCAAAAGGACATTCAAGGGTATAAGTCTTAATGAGTCCAGAGTTAATAACCTAAGTTCCACACTAGGATGAGCCTTTAAGACATAGCTTCATCATTTCTTAGTCTATACATCTCCAACTCAGCCTATTGGATTTTGTGATTTTGCTTCATAAGCATTTGATCCACACATCACACTGCATAAGTACCAATAAGTACTAATATTTTTATATAGATAATGTCTGGAATCTAGACATTGCAATGCCTAATTCTTTTAAGGAACTACACTTGGACTTAATGTAGGGGCCCTGGTCACCAGTTCATATACATATTTTTGTTTAATCATTTTGAATTAATAGACAAGGCCATTTCAAAGATTTCCTTTGCCTTTGAGGTAAAAAAAAATAGCTTATGTAACTTTTCCTTATCACCATGTCTTCTAAGACCTTCTGTTCTGCTTTTAGAAATTGACAAATTATATCCTCTTCCTGTGATATGGTGACTAAAACTGTATAAACAAGTGTTTCAGATAATAATGTGTAAACAACAGATCAGGTCCTCCCATTCTGCAAATATAACAGGACCCCAACATTTCCTGGACCACAGTAAGGATGTAAGCAAAGTATCTCCTCAAATATGCTGAAGGTCTGGACTTGGAGGCCAGAAAAAATCACTTTACCTGTTATATTCCTTGTAACTTTGGTCATCACAAGTGCATGCAAGTATGGAAGCCTCTTTAGCAGAGTGTCTGCCATACATGGCCCATTGTCTGGATGAGAGTTGTGGATGTGACAGTGATTTATTTGGTTGTTGGGCTCTTCTTTTGCTTTGCTTTGGGGTACAACAGAGAGCTTGGATGTGTTGGAAGGACACATACCTTCATCTTCAGTCAGCTGCAGATCATCCTCTGTTCTTGTAGTGGGTTATTCCACTGCCATGGAAGGTCCCTGCCTCACCAAGTCTTCAAGGTAAAGACCAACAGCTACCCATGATCTTTCCTACCCAGCCTTTTGTCAAGTCCTCTGGAAAGCCTCAGCTCAGGTCCTGCCTGTTTTTTGAAGACAAGAATCAGCACCTTGAACCTGATTCATAAATCAGGAGAAAAACTGTTTCCTGTACATCCTTAAGATGGAAGAGCTCCCTACAGCTCCTTGGACCAGGTTTTGGGCAGCCTGATTTCACATAAATCCCTATGCTTAGGGTTCCCTGCGGTGGGCTGTAGGCCTTCAGGCATCCAAGGCAATACAAAAACACATAAAAATTGGTTTGGGAGGCAAATGGGGCTTACTGACCCTAGGCCTGTAAGTTTCCACTCCTCAAGGTGTGGAGTTTTTTTTTTGAAGCTTTATTCTACAGCATGACCAAGATTAGCAGGAAGTGTCCTGGATAACAGCAAATTACAAAACAACCTACTGCAACTAGCTTGAACTAAAAGTCTTGACATTCAGGGGGACTTTTCAGCTCTAGCACTCTCGATGCAAGTCCTGCTCTTCCTTTTTGGCTGCAATAGAGTGGCAGAAAGCTGAAGCCTCCCCTGGAGGAGCAACAAGAGGAACATCTGGGGATATTTTTGTCACATGTAGTGAGAAGGGCTAAGACAAATAAGAATCCCAAAATCCACTACCTGAAACAGCAACTCTTGAGTAGACCTTTGTAGATTTTTTTCTCTATGACATTGCAGATTTTTCACTCATTCTCTTGATATTTTGTGTGTGCATATACAATGTGAAATGGAAGAAGATTCTGGAGCAAATAGTTCAGTTTAATAGAATAATTCACACAGGTCTGTGAAGTTGTAGTAGAATTTGATTTGCATTCTGTTAGTAAAATAAATACACAGTGTTTTCAAAACTATTTTTATTTTTCAAAAAAAAAAAAATTATACCATCTATACCTACCTTTAGAAGCTGTTCTGCCTTTGAGATGCTAAGGGTCCACAAATGTGTAACCAAGAGGTTTTTTTCCTAAAATGTCACAACATGCTCTGCTCCTAAAATGGAAAATATCACTGTCTCCATATTTCATGATATTCTGGGGAATATGAAGTGAGCTCTTTATGGACTAGGACAGAGGGGCATTGGAACAGCATGTGCAGGAAGTCACAGTGCAACCACTGGGGATATAGTGAAATGCAAAAAACCCTCACATTTCTACTTCCCAGTGCTATCTGGGAAGCAATTTCCCAATAATATAAGAAGATATATGGATAGTCTGACCTATTTTTTTGTAGACTCACTGCAGCTGAGTATTTCCTGTACTGACCTGGATCCAATATCATAGAACCTAATAAATCAGTTAATATTTCAGGTAACTATAATATTAAAAGATGCCTTAAAGATTTGAAATTTTTCCACACATCATACTCCAGTTTAACAAAGGTAATGTGAAACATGTAAAAAGTCCCCTCCTTTATTAATTTTTCATTCTTTTTTTTCCCTTTTTCCTTGAAAACTATCCAACTAAGCGAGGAAGCCATGGCCTTAGAAAGTGCTTTTCTCTTTACCAGAGTGTTCAGAGACAATGTGTGTGGCACATTTAAGTGATACATAATCTCCAGTTCTTTCCCTCAGTCTCTAAGGAAGAAAGACATAATCTCTTGTTGTGGTAAGAATGATTCTTCAGCATACAGATTTCATTTGTACAGTGTATCTAATGTTGCTCCAGTAATTAAACATCCTGTTAGGTTCTTATCTGTTTCCAAATATAGGATTTTTTTTTCTGTGACTTGATTCAAGAATTAAAATTTTCATTTGTGTCACATATGCTCCATGATGACCTTTCTGTTTTCCTATGTATGGTGACTAATTTCACTTTGTTAGGCTTTGCTGACCATGATGTAACTGTACAGGCATCATGCTGCTTAGCCCAGGAGAATCTGTCCATAAAAAAAAAAAAAAAAAGAAGTCTTCTTATTGTTTTCCTAAAACAAAAGGTTCCCAGTTTCATAGAGCCAAGGCTTTTGTAATAATCCAGCCACTCCATTTCTTGGAAGTTCAAGAAACAGTTAATTCAAAATAATCTCTTAGAAAAGTAGCAGAAGAGTGTTTGCTGAAGGCCTTTTGCTTTACTCTGGGTTTTAGTCAGTTTTATACACGACAAATAGGTCATAATTCATTCCAGCCCATTTGAAAGCCAAGAATTCTAGGATTTGTATAATTCTTTTGTAAAATGGCCAATTTCATGCAGAGCATGCAGACATTCAGAATTGCAACTGTCAGGAGACAAAATTTGCCAGTGGCCAAATGGAATTAAATTCAAAAACATTTCAGTCACTGTCTTTTTTTATATTAGGTAAGCGCAAACCAAAATTTTACCAAAAAAATGGTTGTGACATCAAAATAATATTGTGTCATTGATCCAGAGGTATTCATTCAACCCCAGATTCTTAAAACTCGAGGCATTTTTCATGAAACTCTGATAGAGGCTTCTATGCTTTCCAGGCTTTCCTGACTCTCCCAGCCCTGCAGAGAAGCAGACATATGAAAATCCTTTGGTATAGCCATAGCTAACAGCATAGTTACTGATTTTAGGTTTTGGCTGGGTTTTTTTCTATTTGTAAATATCCTATGAACAAGCTGTAATTTGACTGCTTATTTATTTTATGTAAAGTAATACCATTTTCAGGTTGCAGACTAGAGACAGAATATTTACTGCAAGTACCGAGATTTGATACTTGATTTTCATAAATTTTTTTATATTTACTATCCAAGATTTGAGCTAAGATTTCAGGTGATCACTGACAAAGCAGTAGACTAAGACCTAACTGTGTTTCCATGAAATTTAACTATATAATATCATTATGTTTATGTATTTACCCAATGCTAGAAGATAAGTAGTTAAGCTTTCAGCTGGATCAAGGAACTCCTCACATGAGGAACATCAAAATGTTCTTTGGCTTTTTTTTTTTACTTTAGAATAACAAATAAAAGGAGTTTTTATTGCACTCATTTGTGCTGTTGCATTTTTTTAATAAATTCAGACTTGACAGCATAAAGTTTATAAACACATCAGGTTTATGAATGCACAGTCTATGAACACATTTTGTTTTAAACAAATCACTTATATATTAGGAAATTTTTCAAAAATGCCAGTTGTTCACAGTGACATTGTATAAACATATTTTTATGTTACCTAATTAAAATAGGATGTTTCATTTCAAAATATCCTTCTATTTTTTTTTATAAAAAAGGTTTAAAACCCCACAGATCAACAATAATTTCTAATGTTTTAGGGTTTTAACTGTGCTATCCACCAAAACTATCTGAATGGTTTAGGTTTCGGATTATTTCATCCCCACCTTGTCATTCCATCCCTGCCACTGAAGTCCAAATAAATTATCTGTTCTGGAAGAGTTCAGCTGAAAGACAAGACAGTCACAATCTTCAATCTGAAATTAGCTGGAATTTCAGCCCACCTCAATGCCACTTGCAGGGTAGGTGATGGCACCTTCCCACTAGAATGCAGCCGCCTCAGCACATGGCTTGGGGCAGGAACCCTTTCAACCATGAAGTATTATTCTGTTGCCACAGGTGAGTCAGAGCTGAAGACTCCCTGGGGCAGAATTGCCACTTCACACCAACCTTGCTCTGAATCTGGCCAAGTCAAGCAGCTGCAACCCTACATTACTCATTTGGCAGGCAGGTCAATCCTGCAATTTGTTGAACACATATAGCAGTCCATAAAACAAACCTTGGTGCATGTGAAGAGTCCTCAAAATCAATGGGAATACGGCAGTGATTGGGAGATTTTGGTTTCAAGGATCCCATCCTTCCCAGTATTGGTGTATTCCCAGTACATGGGAAATTTGCCATTGAATTCCACTGGTGTTTGGGGTGGGGTGGGTGGTACTGCAGGGTCAGGTCAATTCTGTAACAACACAGAGGAAAACGTTCATTTAACCACATCATCTGTGGTTTAACCCAGCACTGATGTTCTGCAACAGAAAAGCTCTCTGCATGTAAAATCTGCATTTTCACTCTGTAATGTTGCAGTCACAATCCTTGCAAGTATCTGCTTGGATCCACTATGAAAGTGGCGTAAAACTGAAACTAGTTGAATTAAAGGTGTTCCATGTTTGCATTGGTTTAAAAGATCTTTTTCTCTCAACTCCTCACAAAATACATCCTCCTAGCTAACCCTGTGAACCCAGGGAACAAAAACCCACTTCACACAGTCTGTTTCATCTGGATAATGAAATATTCAAAGGAATCAGTTTGGATAAATGCTTTGATTTGGAGCTGTCTAAAGGCAGGGCAAGTTAGTACTGTCACTGGTGAAGATAATCCAAGGAATTTGAGATAAACAGGAGGTGAAATGTCTGGTTTAATGGACAGCTGACTTTACACTTCACTTTTCTTTCTAAAAGTCCACACTTACTGTCAACAGCAATGGATACATCAGACTTGAGCTTCCTCATATCCACCAGACAATCCTGCTCATTCCCAACTATCACATATTCTTTGACTTGCAGCTACTTTCCAATGTCTGCTGCTACACATGAGTGCTGACCTACCTCAATTTCAGTGCATGTGGCTGTTGCTGTTCCGTGAGCACTGAGAGCCGGCTGGAGGCTCCACTGTGGAGCAGAAGAAAAGGTCACTACTGAAATAGCTTTCCAACAACAG
Source organism: Phylloscopus trochilus trochilus (assembly GCA_016584745.2). Taxonomy (NCBI): domain Eukaryota; kingdom Metazoa; phylum Chordata; class Aves; order Passeriformes; family Phylloscopidae; genus Phylloscopus; species Phylloscopus trochilus. The sequence continues at coordinate 33,337,253 of WQNJ02000062.1, read as the reverse complement.
GCCCTGTCTGCAGGGGCAGATGCATCTTCTCACACACACTCTGCATCCCTCTGTTATCAGGGGGCTCCAGGAGGAGCAGCTGGGTCTACCTATACGTAGAAACAGAAAAGAAGTGCAGATAGACCCCTATAGATAGAAGAGATGGGTCAAGAGAAGGGGAAATGAAAATGGATTGGGAGAAGCCATGCTCATTACAAGGGTCTAGAAGCCAGTTTGGGTGATTTTTTCCTCTGGTTTAAAAATGCCTATTAGAAAAGAACACATATAAGCCATTTAAGAAAAGTGCATTTTAAGGAAGTGATTAAAAGAAAAGAATATAAAAGCAAAGCCAGACAGTGACTCCAGGCAAAGGAGCACATATTTATCAATGTTGCTTTATTTGCAGAAAAAAAAAAAAAACAATGCAATATTGGTCAAGTAATTTCTCCCCGCTGAAGACCACAAAAATATTAATTGAACAACTTACTTGACAAAAAACTCTGGCTATTATTTAGTCTGCTGTAGTTACAGCCTAATTTATGTCCGTTTCCATTCTCATTGTTATGAGAGTTTCCCTCAGGAGAGCTAACAGTGTGAGATAGTACAAAATGTTTTTATTTATTTTATATTATTGCCTACACCCAAATGGTTGATAATTGTACTAGTTTTTTTCAACATGACAAGAGGAACACGCTGAGTGAGAATTTTAATTATTTAAGAGACAAAAAATCATGTTTTCTTCAACTCCTAACTTCTTGGACACCAGCAAATAACTGAGTAGAAAAACATCAGCCACAAAGAAGCATTTGTGACCTTGACAGTGCACTAACTGGCTCTAATGAGATGACAAACTACCCAGAATCCAGCTGTCTACAGCAAATCTTCCAGATCATCAAGCTGAGGATACCTCCAAGTCATAAAACTGACTGAGTCTCCACACAGCAGGCCCTGAGATCCCCATTTCAAAGCATCCCTACAACCTCCACTTTCCACATACACACAAGGTACACACATCCTTTTTAAAAGGTCCAGAAAAGTAACTACAGTGTGAAACAAAAAATACAACAAAGTCCATGGACACTTGGAGCCACTGCGGTATTTCCTCCCTTTACTTTTTGTTGTTGTTGTTGTTTTCCTTCTGCTTTTATCCTCCTCCTCACAGCAGCCCTTTCTTGCTCTTGACCTTTAGCTATGCTACCTCTCTGCTACAGTCCTCCTCCCACCCCCCAAAATCCCTGCACATCCCTGTACATCCCTGTACCTCGCTGTACATTCCCACACATCCTGTGGCAGCCAGCAAATACTCAGCAGCTGGCCATGGCCTGCCTACCCAAAAGGGAGCAGCTGAAATATTCCCTCCAGGGTTTCCCTTCAGCATCACCACCAGGAAACTTGCTGCTGACAAAGGCTCCGTGCTGGCCCCAGGGATCAAACAGTGGCCGAAGAGCAGGGGCTCTCCCTGTAGCCCAAACAAACACAACTTACTGTAATCCCTTGCTGCCTCCTGCGCTTATACAGTACAGACCTTCTTGGGTTACAAGACACTTTGAAGATCTCACCTTCTCCCATTACTTGTCTTTTATATTAAATGTCCGCAGATGTGAGTCTGCTAGTGTGTCAGAGGGCTGCGGTTAATAATTTATAAACCAATCCTTCCTATCGGGCACATTGTTGAGCACAGGGCTGCATGGCAGCACTACCTCGCTGCAGGAGCACCCTCTGCTGACTCCCACCCGGGGCCGCAGCCCTGAGGTGAGCGGTGCCCACCTTGGGCACCTGCTGGGGGACAGCCCCCGGCTGCAGGGGCACTGCACTGCGTCTCACCTTCTCCAGCCTCACAGAGACTATTAAAACCCTTGCCATGAGGCAAACAGCAAAGTTTAATGTCCCAGCAAAGATCAAATGAAAAGGACTCAAGTGGGAATACACTGACTTGTTACCCACAGAAACGCCATGCAATGCAACTCCAGCTTGTGAAGCATCACCTGCAGACAACCCAGCATCTTTTCTGTGTGCACGCTCCAGCAATCACACTGGAAAGGCTCCCCTTGAGCCAAAGGCACAAGGAAATGGTCTAGACAGACTCAACTGAAAATAGGCCATTGTGTGATACTGGATTCCCAATTCAACCCAGGTCTGAGAGGAGCACAGGAGAGGATGTGGGCCATGTTTGATAGCTCTCTGTAGGTGGGATTGATGCTCTGGGCCAGCAGTCACAGACTGAGGAGACTGTCCCTAGGAATGTGCACGGGCTGGATCTCCAAGGCCCTTCATGAGTGTGACAGCTCCAGAGCTGCAATAATGGTGAGAACAGTCAAACAGCATCTTCCTGCAGGAATGTGTGGACTAAATCCTCATAAATAAACAATGTGGTGTAGCAATGGCTGCTCAATAAAGAATCATTGTATAGCCCAAGGAGCTGGTGGCAAGTGGTTATCCTTCCTGCTCTTACCACATCTATCTTTATGAACAGTAAGTCTATTTACTATTTCACTTCCAAAAATATTTTTTAAATATTCTAGACACTTTCTAAGTGCTTGCTAATTGGTGAGCTAACGGCTATATACCTCACCAGGAATCCTTAAGAGATTTTAAACTGACAATTAATTTCAGATTCCCAGGATGCATGTAAGTGGTGTAAATATTAAGGAAAAGCTTTCTGGGGTGCTGTGCAATTTCAGTTTTCTTTCAATTTTGCTTACATCTTAGGACATTTTTTACCACAAAAGTGATTACAAACAAAAAAACATTAATGGTTCTCTAGGCATACCCTTACGGATCTGAGGACGAGTTTGTCTATTGAAATCTTGTCTGCTTTTCCAGACTAGTGTAATAAAAGATATTTCACTCCCTTAAAACCTTGATCAAAATGTTGGAAATATTACTACCAGCAGTCCTTTATTATTCAGATTAGAAGGACAAATTTAAAAACCTGTAGTAGAGACACATCCTCATTCGGTTAGAAACTGACCTCCTCTTGCCTGAAACCTTTGGCTGCTTATCTCCAGTCTGTGGTACAAGAGCCCCTTTTTGCACCAGCAGAAACCATGAACAGTCACTGGACACCCTTCACAGTAGGACGGAGGCCAAGGTTTTAAGACTCTGGCTAGGCTGTCCCTCCCTCCACACTGCTGCCTGTGAGCCCCAGATTGCCCTTTCCTGCTGTCCTCATGCTGGGGATGCAGCTGGCTGATGCAGGGTGGGAGCCTCAGCAAGTGGTGTGACATGTGAAAACAGCTGTGCTGATGCTCCCACACTGTCACAGACTCCTTCACATGCACAGCACCTGAGCTAAGGGCTGCTGCACAACCAGGAATACCTGCAGGGACTGCTGTTACCAAACATCCTTACACTTGGCTTTCTCAGATTATCATACAACAGGGGGAACAGCTTCAAATTGAAAGGGCGTAGATTTAGATTAGGTATTAGGAGGAAATCCTTTAGTGAGGATGGGGAGGATGGCACTGGGACAGGTTGCCCAGAGAAGTTGTGGACACCCCAGCCCTGGAAGTGTTACAGGCCAGACTCAGCAGAGCTTTGAGTAACCTGATCTAGTGGAAGGTGCCCCTACCCATTGTAGGTGGAGTGAATAATCCTTAAGGTCTCTTCCAATCCCAAACATTCTATGATTGTATGGTAGAATTTGTCTAGGCGGTCTGTTGTTAACAGGGTAGGGATACAGGAAGATTTTTGGCAAATGCTGAATTCTTTCCCACTCACTCATCCAGGGAGAACCAATACCCTCACAGAGGAGAGACTTGAACCACTGAAAGGACAGACAGGTAAGCCAAGACCAACCACTCTAAGAAATACTGTGCATGTTGCACCGCATGGAGAGGCAATTTATTGATCTCTGCTTCAGTGTATCAAGATATTTTATATCTTTAAAGGAGGTGGAAAGCATACAGACAGCTTACTTCTGCCAAAAAGTACCTGTTAAGAGACCTTGAGGTATACTTAATTGGAAAAATATTCTGGTTGATCCAGCTTTTGGATTTTAATTACAATTCTGTTAGTAAGCGCATCAAAACCACACATACCATCTCTCATCCACATCTATTGTGAACAGCCAATCATCAGGTAGGGACAAAGGGCAGTTTTAAACACACATTGTTTCACTAGAGCTTGTCACAAAGCAGCATCTAACAAATTCCCTGACTCACTCAGGGAGCATCCACAGAAAATGAGGCTCTCTGACAGAACAGCCCCCTTGCAACAGCAGTAAGAGGATTTGTTCTGAAGGCCTTTTATTTAGGAAAAGCAGCAAAATGTTAAGAAGTGCCAAGATTTTTCTTTTGCATATAAATCCTCTTGCTTTTTTTTTTTTTTTTTTCCAGAGGTCATGCACTACTGAGGTATGTGGTAAGGAAATAGCATCTTGAACTTGCCTTATGCTGAAAAATGAAACAGATCTTCAATATTCCATGGAGAAGAGAGTGTGCATCGTTTCTTGAGAATAAGCCCTTTGTGTCTCTATTATTTTTACAATGCACTTTAATGACCTGAAAGCATGTGTGTGCCTTCTTAAATCATCACATACGAAACTATATTTTGACTGTAAAATATATTAAGAATCTTATAGAGGAAGTTATGCCATGTGTGGAGGGTGTTTTTTTCCCTTTTCAAAGATAGGATGAGTTTTGTCTATATTACAAGACAAGCTCCAAAAAATGAAAAAAAAACCCTAAACTGGGAAGGGGAAGATGGTTGGTTTGGGTTTTTTTTTAAAGAATAAATCCTAGCTCTAGACACCAGTGTTAGAAAAGTCACCCTTACCAGATGGTTAATACAGACAAGGGAAAATAGCCAACTTGATTTCAAATGTGAGAGTGATTTTTAAAATGAATGATAGAAACTACTTCAGATTCATTATTCTAAGCAGGGAAACTCATGTGTTTAGCTTATGGGTCTGGTTTGAATAAAAGTTTGTCTTTCTTGAATAGAAATCATATGTGATTCAGGCAGTGGCCTGGACCATTTGCTAATACTAATTGTTGAGGGTTGAAAGTAGGGTAGAAGATTGTTAAAGTCTTCCCTGGCAGTAACTTGATCTGTGGAAATGTACTTTACAGGAACCATGATGAGGTTTACAGCTGGCAAAAGCTTGTGATAGGATGGCCACATGACTTCACATCTCCCTTTTAATAATGGAATAAAAGCTCACATGACACAGGTTTGGTAGGTAAAGGATGGCAGGGATTGTATAAACTGAAACAGGAATATATATTTTTATAAATACTTCACATCCTGAAAGATACTTGATGATGTGGCTATTTTGAAATAATATTATCACAATATGCTGAAGTAAAGCTGGCAACTTAGAAAACCACCAACTGAGGCCAGATGGGCTGCTGAAGTTCTCACATGAAACACTGGTGGAGAAAAAAAAAGTGTGAGATTTTAATCACATCAGTTTGCCCTTGCCCAGTCTCAACAGAAATCTGGTCAGTTGGTAAACACTCCATTTGCTGATAAGGAAGAGCTCTAACATTAGTTAAAAAGACAAAATGTGATTATTCCACCTAATTTACATGTTAGCACCGGTACCCTGGTAAATTCCAGAGTGAAACCTTATCTTCTGTTTCTGAAATACCTGCGTTTCACTATATTCAACCTTCAGCCATAGCCCATAGTGCAGCATTGCTATTCACATTCACATCCAAGCTTGCTGGAGCTTACTGCTGTGTGAAACACCTAGGGCATGATTCAGATGCCCAAAAATAGGGTTTGGTGCCCTTCAAATGCCCTTCTGTATCTGAGACATCCTCAGTGGGCTGGCAGACGGGGTGCACAACCCACTGCTCTTCATGTCCCTGCCTCCCCTTCCAGAGCTGCCTTGGGGAGGCACACACAGAGCAGCATTAAAAGCACAGCCAGACACCAAAGGTTGAAGCACTGGATCAAATCCTCTACGTCTGTGCTGTAAACCTGCTAAGCCCTTTGGAATCAAGCACTGCAGGGACCCATAACAGAACTGTGGCTGCAGGGCAGAAAGGAGCTGTGGGTTTGATGCCCAGGTGGAATGCCATGGCTCCTCACCCATGGGGAACAAGAGAAGTTTTGCCTCAGTCAAAAGGATGAGTGGCTTTTGGTTAGTGCTCATAACAAAAACACGTCATTCGTGAGCTTGTCCAGAAGAATTTCAGCCTGTTGTTCCAGTCAGAGAATCACACACTTATTTTCATTGCACATCCAATCCATATCCCTGTGTTTCCTGAAGCTTTGTCATGCTCGGGTAGACAGAAACTATTCTTTTCACTAATATTTGTATTGTTTCACATCTGGTTCATAATAATTCTCATGCTATTGTCAGTGGAATTGCTCTGCCATTTCCTTTCATGATGTGCTTGATGGCTGCTCTGGAAAACAGTTTATTTACAGGTTCAAGAAGATGCCGTTGGGTGTATTTTCCATTTGGCAAACTACAAAAGTAACATTTACAGTTATAAACACCTACATAGACTAACACATGTTGTATAACTTTCTTCACAGACAGGTATACAGCATAAATATCACGTAAACAGCTTTCCAGAAATCAAAATGAACACAGAAAAACCCAAGGCTCTTAGAGAAATAAAAAACACAGAACTGCAAGTTTTTCGAAATTTTCACTTCCATTCCTTCCCAATCCTAGTGATGATTACTTCAGATTTTCTCCACTGGCTCTCTTTTGAAAGTAGTAAGTACAAACTTTCAAAAACATTGATTTTTAATTTTTTTAATTAATGATTTTATTTTTTTTATTCATTGGCAGAATAGCAGCTGGCTGTGAAAATACTCTGTGCTGTGTCCTGCTTTGTGTGGTCCTACAAGAACTTTCAGTGTGCTCTTCTTTGGAGGAAGCGGAGCTCCTCGGATGAGTTGTCTCCACAGCTAAGGCTGGCACTAAGTCCTTTCACATTTTTCTGGTTCTCACCTGAACATCCCCTGGCATTTTTAGGCAGAACAGTGTCCTTGCCCTAAACATAGCTAATCAGTTTTCAGAGCTATTGTTCAGCTGGAAAGCAGATATGAATGGAGTTGGGTATGTAATGGGCACATGTGAATAAAGACTGCAGCACCCCTGACCAGGGGGTTTCCAGAATATTGCAACAAATTCACAGTTGCCCACAGCAAAAAGGCCTGAGAGAAAATTCAGCTCTTGCACTTCTAAACCTGACATTAGTGACTGAAATCAACCTCTTGTCTGCATATCTCTCAAAAGGAATGGAGATGACTCTGGGATAGACCTTTCCTGCTCTGATTCAAAGACAAACATCTCACTTATTTTCCTGGCCTTCACATTCCCATAGAAACATAACTTTTTCTTCCTGCTCATTGTATGTCCTTCAGTCCTCTTCCATTGACATCCCCAAGGGAAACTGGCACAAAAAGTCAAAAAAGACCTCATATATCTACCTGTGGAGGGAGGGGTCCTATCCTGTAGAAATCTCCTGCCTCTGCTTCTGCACACTTCTAGGAGGTGCAAAGCTACTCCAGTGGTGGGGAGAAACAGACCAAAGGACTAGGGATTTATAGCTGCTCAGCTACGGACAAGGCTGCAGCATGGACCTCTGGGCAGGGCCTTGGAAAGAACTGATTTGGTCTCAAGAACTGCCAAGATTATAGAAAGACCACTGAGACTACTGAAAAAGAAGAAGATAGAACAAGCCACTTGAGCCCAACACTTCCTAAGCCAGGCCTCTGAGAGTTTCTGCACATGTCAACCTTTCACAGGCAGTTGGGTGCAAATGCTGAGCAAGGAATGTAGGTCTTTGCCAAGAATATGCTTTGGAGAACAGCGTGGACAAAGGCTAAGGAAAGCTTTCGCAAACAGCACAGAAAACAGGAATTAGTGAAATTCCTTTCCCAACTGTAATTCACATGTGTTTTAAGCACTATTAACACAGACAAAAACAAATTTTCAGATAGTTTCTGTAGTAGCAAAAGATCTTGCTCTTGTAACAGGTTATGACTCAGTGTTTCATTTTCTTTCATGCATTATAACTTACATCCAGCCATCTTTTAGCTGGCTCTGTCAGCAGGTCCTGACTCCCTTTTAAGCCTCAACTCCTGGCACTCATAACTAAAGCAGTGAGACAAAGTCCTTAAACTTATCCACTAAATGTGTTGGCTTTGAGAGCTTTCTCCAGAATTATGTCAACCCTCCACTTATCACCTATCTTCCTACCTCCTGCAAGTGCCCCTATTCACCACAGTTTGTATGCAGCCTGAGATTTTCAGAGATCATCATGTAACATATTAAAGCCATTCTAATCTGCTGCTTCACACATAACACCTCAATCACAGCTCAAGATTTCAACCATCAGGCTTCATAATCTTTGTATCACATTAGCCAAAAAAAAAAAAAAAAAAAAAAAAAAAAAAAAAAAAAAAAAGAGGGAAAATCTATTTTCATTCTATCTTATCCACAACATGTGCAAATATTACCTCATCCATTCTTGAGCTGGCTCCAGAGATTAACTCAAAGTTGACATGATAGATGTCTAATTTAAAAAATAGTCTGTTTCCTGGCAGCTGATTTTGTTGTCAGTTTTGTTTTAAACTTCAACTTCGGGTGTGACATTGCTACCAGAATTTCATATTTTTAAATACCATTTCACTTTCAAAGGCTGAAGCCAAGGATGATGTCATGTGTGCTAGTAGCTTAGCACATATCTGCAGTGGGAGCTTAAAAAGAATTTTTTTTTTTCCAAAAACAAGAGCAAGACACATAGGAAAAAGATTTTTGTAGGAAAGCAACATGACACTATTTAACCTTCTGATTAGGTAAAGCATTGCATGAGTCTTTTAATTGAGGGAACATCACTTAAGCAGTTTACTAGGCAGGAAGTGGCTGCTGATGCCTGTGGAAAGCAGGCTGCATGAGGTTTGACGCAGCATCCTTTGAAATGAATGGAAAGAGTTTTACTGAGCTCAGTGGAGGTACTCTGCATTTGTACTAACACAATTCTGAGTACAGTTTGACCCATGGGGATGAAGGGCACTGGCTAAATGAAAAAATAGCATGAATCTTTTGTTTATGTTAGAGAAAGGCTCTTATTGTATGCAATATTACTAAGAAAGAAAATATCCTTTGCAGTGAAACAGTTTGTTCTTCCTAATCCAGTATTATTGTTACGCATGTGTTAAATCATAGGATACACATGGTTGTAAAAGCTGATTTATTAACTAACTAAAAGTCAGAGGCATCCACCCAAGCGCCACCCAGCATCTGCTGGGACTAATGTCCCTCAAAAACGTCCCATATGTCAAGGAGGGTATAGGTTCAGAAAAACACTAATCCCAGCTTGTCAAAAGGAGCAAAAGAAAAACAGGTTTAGCTTTATAGACTACAGTATTTTGTTTGTTTTCATTAAACACTCTTACTGATTTTAAACATCTGTATTTGTTAACTTGTCTAGTTCTTTCAAACTTAAGAGTACAAATAGTGCCATATGTGCTCACTGCTGGCATTTCTGTTCCCGCTCCTAACATTTGCCTCTGGAAGACAGGCTTATCTCTGACAACTCAGTAAACATGGCTCCTGATGAAATCTGAACTATGCCAGGTGGTTTGCTGCCTAGAGAAGGCAGGAGGGACACGTGGAAATCTCTCTTAAAACCTACGACACTCCCTGTGGCCACATCGGCTGGGCTGAAGCCGAGCTGACAGACGGGGGGACTGCGTGTGGCCGGCTCTGCTGTCGCCGATCCTTAACTTCCTCCTCGCTTGCATTTGCTGCTGGCAGCCCGCACAAGCAGGTGGAAGGGTAAACTCCAGTGACTCGCACATCCCGCTGCTCTAGTATCACAAAAGCCGGTTTAAAATGAAATCAGTAGCTCCCCGCAGCAAGTGTGCTGACCTCAAGTCACAGCTGGTCAAGAAGAAGTGCAGAAGGTTTGGCTTCAATATATTAGTATTGCCACAGAAAAGAAATAGAGTGCACTTCTGAGCTCTTTATTCTAGCAGAGGGGGTCTCACAAGTTGGAAGGCTCGAGTCAAACACATTTAAGTGACAAATTTGATGAGTTTTTATGAAAAGAAGTAATCATTATTATTGACCAGAACCAGTTACTAGGGAAAGCAATGTCTTTATGGCTGCTTTCCTAGAGGGCAAGTCATGGTCACACAAGTTACCAGTCCCAGCACCACAGTACTTCCAAGGGACAGAAGACCAGACCTATCTATTCTGGGAACTCACCAAGCTGTAGATACATAACTCACACTCCCTGGAAGTGTAGGGACAGTCATGCTTCTTCTTTCACTAAGGGATCAATGGAGAAAACAAATCCCATAAATTCAGCTCTTTTTTAGCAATTTGAACAGCCTGCTCAGAAAAAAAAAGGCTCATTTAAGGCATTTCCTGTAGACTGTCCTCATTTTGAATATTCAGAATACTTTTTGCAACCATTAATCTAATTTCAGGCTCATCTCTTTTCCAAAAGATTTTGACTTAAACATTTTTTTTCTCCCGTGATCAGCTTGTCATATCTAATTTCTTATGTGTGCCCACCTGGTAGGCATGTAATCTTGGAACCTGGCCTGGAATGATCCAACCTAATTCTTGGCAGAAAATTTCCAGCAGCATGGAAATGGTCCCCAGAAATGATCCTTAGCTTCTTTTCTTAGGTAGTTTGCACCTTCACACAGAGACCATAGATTCCGACATTAAACTTTTGTCTATATTTAGAATTAGGGGAATGTGTGTGCCTCTTGTCCTCAATGTCCCTCCCCTTTGTACTCAAGATCTGTATTTCATACTATGTCTTTGCTAAACTGAGTCCATATTATAGAGACACAAGTCCATGTTCACCTCTTCTGCTTCGTTCTCTGTGATCCAAGGAACCCCTCACTCCTCGAGAGAGGGATGCACCTATGCATGAGAGCATGTGTGTGCACATGTGTATGTTCATGCACACATGCTCACTCTTTAAAGACATGCAGCAACTCTGCCCGCCTCTCTCCAGCAGATGACACTGGAAATACTGATCCTATATAACGCTTGGGGAAGCAGTGGCAGAGAGAGGGGATGGTAGGCATGTGTATACATCCATTTCTTCAAAGGAAAAGAGGAATGGTTAATGGAATACATATAGGGGTTTTAAATGGAAAACAAGAGAGGAAAAATAAAGGAATGGACAAGTGTACTTCTCAAAGGCAGAGGACACAGACAAAGTAGGTTTGTGAATATGCAACTGAGGACAATTTCTAGCTGTTCAGGTGCAAGTGTTTATACACGTTGGAGTAAGGGAGAATCATGCTGCAAATACAGATAAACCTCTCCTGATCATGTCTGGACACATCCCATGTGAATCTAACAGCAACTGGGTGAGGCAGCTAACAGAAGATGAGGTCAGGGAAGAGATACGATACAGTCTTGGTTAGGTGAACACTTCCCAAAGACAGGAATCCAGTGTTGGGTGAGGTGCTTTACAGTCCTTCAGAAGTCGAGTAAACAATCTGTCAGAGACACTGAACATCACCACTACTCCTAGAGATCTTCTGAAGCCTCATTCAATGTTTCACAAACAAAAGCGTATGAAATTGTCTCTTCTACCCTTGTACTTCACTACAGGAGGCACAGCAAGGAGAGCTGATCAGAGAGTGCATAATTTCATGTACGTGTAGTCAGTATCCTTTTCTTGTTCCTCTTTTTCCTGCAGCATTCCTTTCACTCCATTCTTCATTTGTCCCCATGACAATTAACTTTTGGCACATCAGTAAGAACGTGTATGTTAATCTGATTAGACTCAAAGTCCCCTAAAGAGGAAAAACAGCACCTGAAGAGATTATCAAAAGTTTCTAGGCAATGAAATATCTCAAGAAATCGGTCTTTATTCTCCTGGGTGTGGACTGTGGCTTGTATAAGTTTCTGAAATGAGGGGCAGGTGTCTGGGAATGCTACTGAAAAGAAAACATGCAGGGGATTCCAGTTCATATATCACTTTCCTGAATTTCCACCTCTTTCCAAGCCCAGCTATTGGGTGGGTTTTATCGTTCATTACATTTTGAACTTGACACTCTGAAGATCAAATAAGCAGCTAGTCATCAATTAACTTTTCAGAGCAAATACTTCAATATTCACAACACATATGCATCGCAGGCATAAAGGGGGATGGGTGAGGGGTGGCGGTGTGGGGGGTGTTGGGGGGTGTGTGCACATGTAGAAGGAACCAGGCTGCTCAGTTAACACACAAGTTTCCAAACATGTGGATTATACACGCTCCGTCTACTTCTCCCCACACCTTCCACTCCAAATGCAGGCAGATACACACATGCTCACCTTTGATATAAAATTGGGCCTGGCCCTTGCTGTGAATGTAATCTTCTTCTGCTCAGTGGCTCTCTTAAACGCTCCTCTGCAAATGGTCTGAGGGGGCCACCAGGTAAGGGAATTTTGGCCCACCACGTTTTAAACCTCATCACACATTAGAGCCAGAAGCAGCAATAGCTTCTCATTGTAAATTGTGCCTGTTATTGTAATTTATCAGGATCAAACAGTTGCTGGCAGCCCTTTCCATAATATCCAGTTTCAGTGTCTATATCAGTATCGAGCAAAATCAAACATGGCTTGCGAACAGAGGTTTAGTGATAAATAAATCACTCAGGGAGCTTTAAAGAAACAAGGCTTCACACACACCAATGTTATGGTACTTGTCTTTATTTCTCTTCCAGCTTTCCTTTCTTTTCTTTTCTTTTTCTTCTTTTTTTTTTTTTTTTAATTTGATTCACAGTGTTCAGATGACATGTGTTTTGTCTTATTCAGCCATTTGGAGTACAGGTGCATGACTGTGTTTTTGATGGAGTGTTGCTATTCTGGAGTGCTCCATCCAAAACACAATCCCACACATGTAATCCAAACTGCAGAAGATGAGTCAACCATCTTCCCTTTTCCATGATAATTAGACATTTTTTTTCATTCAAAGTTACATAGTTATTAGTTGCAGATGCTATGCTTGAACAATATTGTTGAATCTTAAAAGGCTTTCACACCATGCTATTTTATCCCTCAGCGTGGAGGAAATGAACAAAAAGTCCAAGCTTACCCAACTTTAAATTAAATCACTTGAAATATTATTACACTGTGAGACAATTGTGACACCTAAGTACCTTTAGTATACATGTAAAAATCGTAGCCTAACATTCAACTAAATATATATAGCAGCTCGCCAGGAAAGGTTTGTCGTAATTAAGGGATTGGTAGAACAGCAGCTTCCAGTCTTACTAATCCAGGCAGGCCACACATCTAAGTGTCTTTTCTTTGAAAACATTTCAGTTTCTTATCACATTAAGAAAATGACCATTCCCTGAAGCCTGAAATAACAAAGAAACCTCAGTAGGTTTTAAATCCTTAAGCTAGGTATTATTTTCCAGACAAACACTTGCAAAAGGCTGTTTTCACAGGTCTTAATATACACTGCCTGAACCTTGGGACTGCTGGTGTTTATTTCTGGTACCTTAGGAGCTAATTGGTGATTAGTGGGGTAGATATGGAGGGAAAGAGAAGACATAGGAGAACAGGTGTCATAGTCCTTTGAGGCTAAGCTTTAAGGACTATTTTAGTCCCGCGACAAGCTGATCTCTTGGTGGCATTTTTGGTACTAGGTGGGTGGTAGACAGGCACCACAGGTTCCACTGCTGGAAATCTCTAAGTAATGACAGGTCATGTCCCTAAAGCACTGTTTGTAGGGGAAATAAATAAATAAATAAATCTGCCTTTCCACATTTGAATTCCAGAGTAGTGAGGTTTTCTATTCCACAGTACCTATCTGGCTGGCTCTCGTTTCATGTACACATGAAACACATACACACCAGTTTAGATTATCTTTTTTACCAGGTAAGGAAAAATGAAACCAAAAAGCAAGAGACACATGCTGACTCCAGAAAGGTTGCTTCACTTGGTGCAGAATGAAACCTCCTTATGCTAGCACAAGGCAACAAAAGTGTCGTGCTAGAAATGTGCTCAAGGTGAGGGACCTGCACCTACTTGAAATGTCCCTGAGCAGAGCTGGGGATGTGGCCGCAGAGAAGGAGACCTCAGATTTCCCTAACTTCTTCATCTCCCATTTCTGTAGTAACAGCATCTGTACAAACAGCATGGGACTGAACCCTCTGTCTCCACGAGCAAGAAGATGACGAGTGAGACAGCTATATTAAATTGACAAAACATGTAAACTTGCTTCTCACAGAGAACAAACTTGTAATAGTCACCCTGTTCCCTCCCTCAATACTGGTTAACACCTCCCAGGGCTTTTGTTATTACATGTGAATCCAGTTTTGAGGGGGTTATTCCGTCACTGGCCAAAGACAAAAAGGGGTATCCATGTCCACTTATCTATCTGTTTTCCATTCATCACAGGAAAAACTCTTCCTATACATTCACTTGGGTAGTCCACAGATCAGCTGGTGGAGCATAACTTGTATAGGCAACAATTCCTGGCAAGAATCTGATTTTGACCCCTCAAGCTTTTAAGATCTGGTGCTCAATTCCCTGTGCACAAATGTAAGACTGAACCTCACAGAGAGATTTCAAAGAAAATTAAAAACTGTAGACCAGATTATTTTCTGATGAAATTACAATTAGAAAAAACTTGAGGAGAAAGATAATAGGGGTAAATTTCACACTCCAGCTCTCCTGCCCAAATGTACACTGTAACTACCTTTAGCCTGATGAAAAATACCACTTACAAGCCACTTAGTTCACAGGCATGCACACAGGAACACCCTCAGCCTGGCACAGGGGTCTGAACCTCTGGAACAGTGCAAACTGGTGTTGGATTAGCATTACTTATCACACCTGTATGCATCTCCTGTTCCACACCACATCTATCCCAAGGGAGACAGACCTGGGATTACCGGAGGAATGCCACAGTTACACGCAGGGCAAGAGCAGTTTGGAGGGACTTTTCTCATATGCCTCCAATATGAGGAACAAGCACCACATTTCCCAGCTGCAGGACTAGTTTGGGGCACACTTAGCAGTGGGCTTCAAACAGGTAACATTCCCAGCTTTTGACATAGACAAAGCTTAACATTGTGGATGCACTGCATCTTCGAAAACATTTTCACTGATTTTCCTGAGGAAATGCACAAATGTCTCTTTCGCTCTCTTCCAACCCAAAATAAGCACCCTACACTGAATGAAGGGAAGCACAATCCTCCCCCAAGTGGGTGTTTCAGGCTTCTACCCCTCCAATAACAGATCATTTTTAAATCAAGCCCACCAAAAATCTGAACATCTCCCAGTTGCACTGAACACATTAGTTTGATTCTTTTTCTGGACAGTAGGATAAAAAGTGCTGTTATGACTAGCTGTATTTTAGGGCAGAAATCTCCTGTGTCCATCCTTAAGCTACCTAATCTTCCGAGGAAAATGTTGAAAATTACAAATCTGTCTCTTAAGTTCTTATACCATTTCTGTACCAACAAATCTAATTGCACTTGCCACACCGTACTTTTTCAGATACTTATCTGAAGAGAAATGATGTTCCCCTAAATCAGCTTTTTAATATAAACACACGTGCATATGCTGTTTATTGTACTTTAAAAATACAAAAAAAAAAAAAAAAAAAAAAAAGTGGAGCACAGAGAAAGTTTTTCAAACTGCATTTGTAGAGTGACCTAAGATGTGGGAAAGTTGTCTATTGCTTATGTTATTTTTTTCACCCACTTTTGAGTGCTTTGAGGCTACATTTCCCCTGAGTTATGACAGATATTGCCACCCACCTTAGTTCTTCCTGCCTCTGCCCTAACAGAACCTCTTTGTTGTTTTATCTAATCAGATTCAGAGGCCCTGCTAGAGTTGGCTCTTTCAGACTGTTCAAAGCGGTTATATTTCTTATTTCCCAGGCTTCAGAAGAACTAAAAATAACCAAGTGAAAATCTGAAATGCAAAGCTAACATTCCTGCCAGTGTTAAGCAGAAATGTTGTCAGGATCAAGGAAAGATGTTACAGATCTGAAAAATTTTAATAAATCGGAATACTTAATTTTTCTCTGCAGAATTTTCTGAGTTTGATCTTTCCTAAGCCACCAATAAATTTTTATAAAAATATTTACCTTAACTTTTTCTGAACAGAACACATGCAGTGTGTTTTCATACAAAAACAAGAACTTACTACAAAACTTTCTATATGAAGAGAATATTCAAGGCAGATGAGGGTTTGCAGTTCAAATGATCTCAGGTGGAAGTGACCCAAGTTGTATCTCCGGTCCCACAAAATAGGAATTGTAAGCATGTTGCCTGATGCCAAGAACTGAGAATTTTCACTGGCAAAAAAGGACCTTAAGTAGTCACAGGGCAGCATCAGTAGAGTAAATCAAAAGTGCTACAGTTAGTCAACTATCTAACTTTGCATAATATTTACATTGTACTAATTGCATTGTATCTATCTTTGCATAATAATTTCCTCAGGATTTCCTAAAAGCAACAGAAGGGATCTTGCTCTATTAGTTGGATTACACAGTGGAGCAATGTTTTCCAACAAGTTCATAGAGAATCAGGAAATGAAAGAAAAAGCAGTGTTAAATTTGGCAAATGCACTTTAATCTGAGAGAGTGATAAGCACCTTTAATTATTGACTGCAAACAATCAACCTCTTGAAAGAATTTTTAATTGCTTACAGTTGTTGGCGATAGGAGAGTTTCCTCTGTGATGGTGAAGGATTTATTCCTGCAGCCAGTAATTACAGCAACTTTGCACTCTTCCAGGGAAATTGAAAACTTGGCAGTACAAGGCACAACATTAAGGCAATTAAACATTTACACAAATAAGACAGAGGGAGGATCCATTTTCAAAAAGCATGAGAAACAGTGCATGTCTGCTAACTTCCAGAAAACAGGAAATGGCCAGCAACAGCCCAGCTTCCAAACTGCAAACTTTGCAGCTCCCTTCATGGGATGCAAGAAAAAGTAAGATTTGCAACCAGTCTGAGTCTCTGGAATAATCTAAAACATGACACAGAATTTAGTTCTCAGCCCGTGGAGAAAATTCATGAAGCAAAAAACCCGTAGCGTGAGATGTTGAGTTCAGGCTACCGTAACTGAATCAACCAAGAATCCAACCCTTGGGATCTGAGGACTTTTTATCAGTGACAGAACAAAGTGAGACCTGCAGTGAACCAAAAGCGAAAGTATTAAAAATGCTCTTTCAAACTACAATTATAGTTACGTGAACTATTTTGTAACTAATCCTAATTTGACTATCATTTTCTCCCACATGGAATATAGTTCCATACAATTATTTTTGTTTTCTGTGCAATTTCTAGTTATAGAAGGCTTTTCTTTTTTCTGATGTGCATACCGTAAAAGGCTTTTATTGCATCTTCACTTAAGGAAGTCTCATCACAGTGAGCATACACAGAGAATGCAATTTTAACTTCTTAGTCCACCACTCTTTGTTTGCTTTCGATCAGTAGGAAACTGTTAACCCTTAAAAAAACATAACCAAGAGTATGGTGAAATATTTATTATCATAATCTCGTATTTCACATATTTGCAAGTTCACTACTGAAATACTATCTGATGCAATGCTTCAGCCAAAGTGAATGTGGCAGAGGTTTTTGGTTTTTATTTGATATGTTTTTCCTCATTGACTTTCATGGACGATACAAAACTGAAATTAGACAACAGAATAAATGTGTGGATAGTTTATTACTTTTAATTTTGCCATTAATCTTTGGAAATTACTATAATAATCCATGAAGCCTCATGTTTTTGCTGTTTAGCAAGGAAAACATATGTATTATGTGTGCACATGCAACATATTTAAATGAGAAGCCAATGACTACAGCAGCAAAATCTGGTTTCATAGAAATTAACAAAGGCTTCCCACCCATGTCAGCAGAGCCTGAAATTTACCTCATAATTTGGGGGTCTGACCAGCAGGATCTATTTTAGAATTTGCATCCATCCTTCTGCTTTATTAGCACTACTGCCCAAATTGTCATGTTCCTGGCTGAAACCCATGGCTAGCCCCGCTCTCCCATTTCGTAAGTGCTGCTGTTAAGAGCTCTTGAGAAAACTGCTTGTTTTCCTTCTAATGCCAACAACTGGTTGGCATTAGAAGGAAATGAAAATCTTTTAAGTGGCTATTGTGCATGTTATTTGAATGCACTGGATGACATTTCAACACTAGGCAATGCCTCCTCTCCACCACAGTCATCAAGAGTGGTTTAGGTTTTTTTCTTTCCCATATGGGCACTGAGGTTTCCAACAGCATTGATCCCTCTGCACATTTTTCTATACTTTGTACAAGGGTCTTTGAACATATTTCTCAAACAGAAAAGCTTCAATGTGCAACAGTTTTTTAGCAGCTTGAAGGACTGAGCCCTTGATGTGATTATTTGATCGTATATGAAGTAACTCTCATGATCAATGAATGATGTCACAGCTATTGCTTTGAAGTTAATAGTAAAATTTGCATTGGCTTAAATCTGAGCAGGATCAAGGCATGAAGCATGACTGGCATTCTTTTAATTAATTTCCATATTTCTTTCTAAATTCTCATGCCTCACTCCATACTTTTTCACGCGACAAGAGAAAAGAGTAAATGTTGGAAATTGATGTTTTCACCATCTGTAGGCTGTCGTGTGTAACAAATTGTTCTAGTATATTAGTTTATGTGGGCATTCTGTCCTTGATCAGCTCCCATATTTCCCACAGACAGCAGCAGAAGCTGCACATGAAGACAAAAAAAAATACTTTGCAAAAGGAAATATAATACTCCATCTGCAATAGACCTAATTGAAAGAAGTGCTGCAGCACCTTTAGCAAAGGAATTCCTATAGACTTGTGTGGAAAATACAGAGCCCATATTTCTTCGCTTCTTTGAATTTAAACTATAATTTATACTAGCATTAAAAAATCTGGGATACATAAAGGCCATGTTGGAAGCGCTGTCTTTATCTCTCAAGTTAACAGGAAATGAGAGGCAGTAACAGGGCTTTTAACTGGTTTCTCACTTGCAATGAGTACCCAACACTCGTGGAAGAAAACTTCCTTTCAAAATCTTTTCGTTCCAAGTCTACTGAGCAGAGAATCAAAATGCATGTGTGTGTGTGTGTGCGCGTGTGTGAACAATGTCCATTTGTATTCTTAAGCGAACTTGTTTTATTTTGCCATTTACTAAATGCTGGCATAAAAATTCCTGAAGCAACGTGACTCTCACAACAAACACAACTGGCAGAGCCTCGCTGGAGAGCACATGCGAGCACAGACTGCAATTGTTCTGTGGTTATTTGAGAGGCAGTGGTCAGGGAAACAGGGGTCATTAATTTCCCTGCGTGTTTTAAACATTGCCAGAGATGTGCTAAAACGCATTAAAAGCACTAACGGCCGACATCTAAGGCTGAAACATTGGGAAAACTTTAGAAAGGGATTCCTATGAAAAACCGAGAGGGGGTGCTTTGAGTTTGACCCTTGCATTAGGGAATGTAACACAATTTTAACTCTTTTCTTGTTGCTTTTCCTAAAGATCAGTTGTACGACTTTGGAGAAGTGTTTGGGGTCGAGGCGGGAGGAAACCTGCGCCGACCGTGTGACTGCGGGGTGTTGTAGCTGCTGAGGGGCTCCGGTCGCCGCTCAGGTGCCGCGGGTGTGACACCGGGCTGGCTCCGAACGCCCGGACACGGAAACTCCCTCAGCCCGCTCCGGGCCCGTCCGCCCAGGGACCACCCGCCAGGGGGCGCCGCTCCGCACGCCCGGCCCCTTCCGCCACCGCCGCCCGTCGATGGCGCCCGGGCTCGCCCCCGTCCCCTGGCGACCCGCGTGTCCCGCGGCGGGCATGGCGCCCGGGCCCGTCCCCTCCCGTCCCGCGTGGCCGCCGGAGCCCGCTCCGCTCCCCCCGTGACGTGTGTCCCGCGGCGGGGCGGGCAGAGCAGAGGGAAGCCGGTGGATTTGGCGGAATCACGTGGCGCGGTCCCTGCTGGCGGGCGGGACGGTGGCCGGGAGGGTTTCCCGGGCAACCGCGCCGCGGGCGAGCCGTGGCTGAGCGGGGCCCGGCGCGGTGCAGGTGCGCGCCCGGGGCAGCACTCGGCTCCGAGCCGCGTCCTCTTCTTCCCCCCCTGCTACCCGGGGCGCCCATCGGGCCTTGGAGCCGAGCCCCGCCCGAGCCCGAGCCCGAGCCCGAGCCCGAGCCCGAGCCTGAGCCCGAGCCCCCGCGCTCCCATGCGCCAGCCCTGCGTGTGCTCCAGGGAAAGCCGGAGGAGGATCAGGCACGGCTGGGATGATTAAAAGGTGAAATATGTTAGGTTGTTTAAGCTTTCCTCCGTCCCCATAGTTTAGCCATATATCTCCTTATATCTCCTCAAAACTTCCTCTTTTTGCGCCGTGTTGTAGCATATGTCCCAGCAAGTGCCGCCTTTCTTTTGTGCACAAAGTCATTTGTGAGCCGCCAGGTCAGAAGATACGGCTGAAAAGTATAGTTACTAAGGTTAATATTTGCATATGGTCTTCTGTTACCGAGACTGTAAACATGTTTGTTGTCCTTTAAGTTACGTATTGTTAGTTTTTATAAAATATGTAATTACAAGGTAGGCAGAAGAAAGCCGTCTTTCTAATGTAGGAAGAAGTATGGATAATGTCAGAAGAATCACTTTATTTTTCTGACAAGGCTAGAACTAAGGCTAGAAATATTCCCCGCTTGCTAAAGTAGCTGGCACAGTTAGTAAATTGCTAAAGCGTCCTGCGTTTAACATCAAGTGTTCTTTGATGTGAAAGTATAAAAGGATACTGGATTATGTGTGCCCTGAGAGGTAACATTCTTAATCTCCTTACCATGTTTTCAGAGATATTGTCCAAATGCTTACGTAAGGATATCGTGCTCAATTCAACGCCTGGGCAGTCTGCTATGTAACTTTTTTTTTTTTTTTTTTTTTTTAACTGCCAAAGCCAAAGTGTCGGGTGGTCTATGGATGGATAAGGAGTGAAAGCAGGAAACAGTTGTCACAACTCGCCTGTCAAAATCAATTTACTGGGTAGGTAACAGTCCTATGTACTGAGTGGGCTCCATACTGGGAGTAGTTTTATTTAATGGTAAAAGTACTTTTGCAAATGTTTAGCCCTTTTATGTTTACATCACACTTCTCAGCCTGGAAGATGCTAGTGCAGTTTAATGCTGCCATACAGACGCAGTTTTGAAGGCAGCCGTATGTGTTGAGCAGTGTGATACACAAAAGCTTTGCAGCCTTTTGGCTGTGGTGTGTATTTTATACCTGAGAAGTTGATGCAGACTTAGGGGGAGGAGAGGGGGGCGAGTGTCATTGGCTTTTTCTGTCAGGGCAGATCAAACCAAATACCATTCCCTAACCTTAAAAAGATTTACATGTATTCATTGTTTACTAAATCCAAAGCACGGCAGAGATGATAAAACTAACGAGGCCGGACATCCCCAGTGTTGGAGAAAAAGCATAGAAAGGAACTGAAAGCCCTTAAAATGGAAATATTACTGCAGTAGATTCTCATTTGATTATTAACAAAATGCTTAGTTGTGGATTGATAGGAGAGACGGTTTTTGAAGGAAAATGTAAAGATGCTGAAGTGAATCATATTTTATTTACCCCTCAAAGTTTAAATGCTGAAGCTGGTGTTTTGGAAATGAGTATTTTGCTTATAAGGAATTTGGGTGATCTAGGTTCATTTGCACTGATTTTCTCATTTTCAGTAAATTGTTTCGTAAGGGATGGGAGAATGGTGTGTGTTTGTCATCTCTCAGGTTTTGGATTGGAGCTTTTTGCTTTTATCTCTATTCAATCAAATCTTTAGGTTACATCAATTTCAGAATGCATTTAATTGACTTTAATTTAAATTTTAGTTTTTAGACTCAGTTGTTTGGAAGGTAAAATCCACCTGCAAATTATGGCTCATCGATTTTCAAAGGAAGAATTAGATGAGCAGTTTGAAGAGTTTCTGAAAGAGGTATGTTTGAGAGCAAGGTCACATCCCTATTCTTTATTAAAAAATGGGAAAAATTGAGTATGGAAGAATATGAAATGTAAGATTCAGCTGTGCTTTTATCACATAATTAACATAGCTGTGTTATGTATGAGTCTTTGCAAGGTCTTAATTGCTGAGCTAAATTCATACTATTTTGCTGTATTGAAATCAAGAGAACGGTTTTGTAATTAAATAAATATTTTGTCATTACCTGGTTGTATCTTCAGAAAGAGCCCTTGCCCTTTATTTTTGTTTCAGTTTTATTGTTGGTGCTACCAAAAGCTTCAAATTGATGTATAATTGAAAATGAGGTAAAAACTCTGCCTGTATATAACCACAAACTACATTTTAAAAGTTTCTTTGTTTTCTTGTGCAATGCTTATTCTCACTGAAATATTTTTTAAAATTCTTGTATAAAATGAAGCATGTTGTAGTGATTAGAAAATTTGAATTAGGTTCCTTTAATTCCTCATGGTGCTTCATGGTTTTGAGTACTGAAAAAATCATGCGAGTCTGTGGGTTCTGACATAAGCTAAGAATTATCAGACATGATCTAAATGCCCTGACTAGGTATGTTTTGTTCAATGCAAATAGACCTGTAATTTCAGAACTCGCCCTGTGGTCTGTCAGACACACAGTGTGGTAAACCTAAAGTATAAATACTGCTACATACAGCCTTTAATAGATTTTAATCCTGCATATAAGCATAACTAGTGATGCCAGAGAATATTTCTGGAGTCTCTGTTGTATGTACTATATGCTTGAGATTTTTTAAAGTAGAGACCGTGTTACAATTTTATGACTTGTGAAAAGTAATTTAATTTAATGAAGTAACTAAGTTAGCACTCTTGAACTCACTGATATTATTAATGTTAGTAAAATTAGAAAACTAGTCTTTGCATTTCCTTCAAATTTCTTTACTTACTGTTGTTACAAAGGGAGTTGCTCTGGGGAGGAGAAAGGGGTTTTATTCTTTTATTTGTTATGCACATCTGTCAAAACTTTGCATGTGATTGCTTCTAGTATTTTATTCCTCATTTGACATGCTCTTCTTCCTCCTCAGCTATTGCCCACATTAAGAATGCTTATTAAAAAAATCCCAATAACTATTGAATTATTCAAAGTGGCATTTAGAATGTCCCAGAGAATGTAACTTTAACAATTCATGTCTTAATTTTTTTTATAATTTCAATCCAAAACTGTTTTCAAACTGCTAATCCACTTACTAAAAATGTTCATTGTGTTTTTTGCCAGCTAGATACAAACCCAAATAACAGGGACATTATCTACTCTCTGTTATTTTTACATGTGCATGTTCTGCTATGTCCTTGTCCTTGCTTTTGTTTTTTATAAAACGTGTTTGACCTTTTAATATTAGATGAGAAACTGATGTGCTCCATTTCTTGAAATCGCTCTGTAGGTGATGTTCATGTTGAGAGTGTCACAGCTGGTGGGGAATAGTAAAATCTGTTTCTTAGTAGTTTGAGAAAGACTTAATATTGTTTAAGCAAGTCTTTCAAAGAGGAAATGGAGCAAGATTTTTCCCTTTTAAATAACTCTTAATGAATTTGTGTTTGGGGTAAGGCTGTGTATGTATGTTTGTGATTAAAACATACGAAGTTAAAAGAAAGACTGTGTATACAGCTGGCTGATGCAGGTCTAATAGGAGGATTAAACTAAGTCTTTTGGCATATACACTGAACTTTAAAAGCTATCAGTGGATTTTCTAGACTATTATCGTTATACAGAAGGAAACACAATTGTGTAATAAGAGTGACTGCATGTAGGATAAATCCTTTAATGATTCCCTCTGCCTGGTTATGCTTATTTCCAACCAAAAAACAGCCAAGACAGCCTATTGCCATCCATAATTCTTCCCATGATCCTTCCTCCTCCACTATCTGTGTTTCTTGTGGTCCATCCACTCCTCACCATCAGTATCTTTTTTGGTGTGCTTGACCTATTGTCAATTGGATTTCCCTTAAGCATCATCTGTCATACTGGCTTAGCTCCAGGTTTTCAGTGTTTGCTCTGTTGGCTGTGATGTTCTTTTGGGATGTGCAACGTGAGGAGTAATTTCTAATACACAGTGCTTCAATTAATAGAATTAATTGCCTCTTTTTGATGACCCAATGCAAAGCAATGTTGTGAAAAAGCCATTGTCTGCTTCTAGTATTTTTGATTGACCTTTGTTCTACTTGATTTTCATGGATACTTGAGAAGGAAGACTTTCAAAAGAAAAGGCTATACCATCTTTACTAGAATATCTGTAGAATAGTATCTGGAAGAGAAACACCACACATTAAGCCACATTTGAGAAACATTTTAAGTTTTTATTAAAAGATCAAACAGATTAACATATTATTGTGTAATAAAAGCATAAGTCAGAGTAGACTTATTTAATTGAAAAATACTGGTTTCGTGAATTAATTAGGACAAGTGGTCATGAAAGTCTGAGTGTTTTAGATCAAATTCTCTGTTACCTATCTTTTTTAAGTTCCTTCCCATGCAAAGGAGGTGGTAAGCTGATGATGTACCATGTAGTTGTCCTAGTTCTTAAAACTGTCTCTTCTGGCTTTTATTTATGTGAATTAAACAACTGACACCTTTTGTGTGTGTGTGTTCCTGAAAGACTGAGAGGCTGTCTTTTGGAGATGGGGAAGGAAGAAATTGGTGCCAATTACTGGTGCTGAAAAGTCATTATGAGTCCAAAAAGTTGATTGATGATCGATTGATTGACTTTTTTTTCAAAGGAAGGAAAAAAAATCTGGAAGTTTTGCTGTTGAGACAATTGGCACGATGGGAAAAATGCACCAATATTTTTGTGTCAGCATTTCTTTCCCAGCTGCTCCAGCTTTCCTGTCTGCAGTTGACAAGATGGCTGGACATGGAAAGTTTCCAGAACTTGAGCACAACCTGTGGGAGTTGCAGGTTCTTTGGTTACAATCCACTAAGGAGTGTGAGCATCACTGAAGTTCTGCTTGCAGAGCAGGGAGTACTGTTGGTTGTAAAAGAAACAGCAAGTGATAACAGAGCTTGCATCAAACACCCCTCAGTGCTTCCAGCTAGCAGGAGGCAGTCTGACCTTTGGGGACAATGGCACTAGTACCTGTGTTGTGACTAACGTCAGGAAGTTGTTATTTATGGGATGTTTGTTAGAAATTTAAAGCTGTTTTGTTCTATGTCACAGAGCCAACTTAGAGAAATTGCAATACATCCTGTTGTCTAGCAGTTTCATAATTTATTAAAATTGTGTTTTATTAAAGTGCAAGGCTCAGACCACTTCTTTCTTTCTTTCTGAGATGTATGACAGGCATTAAGTTTTCTCTAGTGAAACTGAAAGCTCTAAAGATGTTCTTGGTCAGAGATATGAGAATAAGAATATTTCATTACAATTATTTTTTCTTAAATTACAGTTTTATATAATTGGCATTTGATTTTTGAATGTTCTTGTTAAGCCCAGAGAAGTTGAAGTTCTAGTCATATAGTAAAGGTAGGCTTTTATGGCAGTGTTTTTAATGTAATAGGAGGCAGTGGATTGCAGAGGCTTGTTTTAATTAAACATTCCCTTGTATTTTACATGTTAAGTATCCACAGTCCTGTTGCCTCTAATATTAGGTTTATATTACCACGTTGTCTTATTTGTGACTCTTACAAAAATGAAACTTTTGAATTTTCCCATGTGATTCATTTCATATGTGAATTCTTTGTTTCTTACCATTTATGGCTTTTGCTAACTCTGTGCACCATGTTCTTTAAGACACTTTAGGACAATTGGTTTTAACAGTTGTAGCTAAAAATTTGCATAAAATTATTTTATCTAAATATTTGCTGTTTATTTGTTTGTTATCAGTTTGCTGCACAAAGACTATGTAGAACATAAGGTTGCAGTGCACTAGTTTAATGAACATTTCCTTCTTTAATGCGTGGATAGTTAATTGTGGCTCTGAGCCTGCTGTAGGCCACAATGGGTTTTATTAAAGAAAAAGAGCAGAGGTTAGTTATCTTTTGCTTCTTGTTACTTTTCAGTAACTTAAATTCACAGTTCATACTCATAGATTTTTTTTTCCGTTGATTTAAGGCATCAGTCAAAATCTGCATGGATGACTAACACATATGAAAGTTTAATTCACAGTTGGATAGGAATGGCTCTGGCATTTCTGTTATATTCCATGAATACAAAGTATTAAATTAATTTCTGAAATCTGATTTGCTGGCAGCTAGAATGTTGCTAGTGCACACTTATTTTTACAATATTAATAATAATGTTTATGTACAAAGCAAGGAGAAGGCAAAACTGTTTCTGCTCTACTTCATTATCTTCAGGGATGTAGTTAGAGTTTTGGTTCATACATGTCTTAACTAATTGAAAAAGAGCTGATTATGCCGTTCATTTGAACATAAATTCTCTGAAGCAGTCAACTTTTAATACATCCACATTCTGGCAGCAGGATTATTAAAATATGCAGTATTATGCCACATGAATATAGTTATTGTTTCTTAATCAATTTTGTCATGCATATACAAAAAAGACAAACAGTGGGAAGTAATGAGAGGCATCTGGGCGCAGAAGTCCAGAATTGAGTGGCTAAAACAATGTAAAAATATAAAAGCTCTCTTTAATCTTGTATGCAATTGATTCAGTCTCTTTCAGATGATTCACTTGGAAATTCAAAGAAGAAGTCCAGTATTCTTGAGAAATTGGGACAGCCCAGGAAAAAAGAAAAGAAGAAAAAGGATTCAGTGCCGTGGTGGTTATCTGAGGAGGATTCGGATGACGGTGGTAAATTTACAGCTTTGCAATGTTTTGGCCACAGGGGGTCAGGCTAGTTCTTTCTCATACTGCGTGTTAGGTCTAGTTTCAGATTAATCTGGTGCCACTCAAGTGTTTTAGAATGTTACAGTGCAAGTTTGTAAAGCATAAAGATCAAATTTAGATTTGTATTTTTAATGGGTCATATTCAAGCTGTTTGCAAGCTGTCTGCTGTTTTTTTTCTGTAGCTTTTGAATTAATAAAACTTGTAAAAAATAAACACATTATAAATAGTAAAATAATTAGAAAATACAATTTACAAACTCTGCAGAAATATTGGTATATGTGTTTTGTAGCCAACCTATTCTTTATACTTTTTATAGTTTTCTGTTTTCAAAACTGTAGTGGAGAAAGATCAATTTGTATAAACGTATGCTAACTGCAACATTTATAGTAGGTTGGAAAAGCACAGAAAAACTTTTCAACACCAGCTGAATCCAAGATGTGTTTGGTATTCTCAACATTTCCCTTGCCAAGAACTGTGGCTCAAGGTGAAATGGGCTGTAATGACATGATTGCTGGTTCAGTATTGACATGGTCACATAGTCCTGGGAGAAAATACATAATTGTTTGAAACTTTCCACCTTTATTTTTTTAATTTCTACATTGTCTTCTTGTTGGGTAGTAGAGCCTATGGATAGTGAGTTTTTACAGGGTGATTGCCTCTTCTTCTTGTAGTAACTGGTGGTTTCTTAATTTTCATGATTCGTATTAATTGCAAGTGGACCTTAACAGAAAGCTACAAAAATCAGTTTTTCTTCTGAGGATTAAAATACTGTTGGTAGTCTCAGACTAGCTGTATCTTGTCCATGTTGCCTTAGTGCAGGGTCAAATCCTAGTCAGCAGTTGTGCTGTTTAGGCTTAATCCTAGCAGGTGATAGCTGGACTTCTTATCTCTATGGTCTTTTAAGATGCTCATGTAAAAAAAAAAATCTCAGATGGATATGAGAAAATTCTTATCAGGTGGTTGTGAGATAGGATGATTTCCTCACAACTTTTCAAATAATGTAAGGACGGAGTGATCTTGCTGGGCAGTGTGAGAATTAAGAGGTTAGCATGACCTCATTTTTCTACATACTATCAAACAAAATTTTCTGGTGACTTTAGAAGTTCAGCATGTTTCCATGGTTTTTCTGAGAATCTTGAGGCAACCCAACTTTGATAATTCTTATAGAAGTACACATACTGAAATAGGTTCCTAAAGGGTAAGGTGATTACAAGTTTTGAAGAACAATGCTTGTATGGATTAAGTAAAATTCAAAACAGAATCACAAGAAACAATATGATTATATTGAGGTGTTCCTTCCAAACGTTTTCCACTACTGTCTTTTTTAAAACTAAGAGTATCTTATCAGCTATGCAGGTTAACTACAGGTAAAGCTATTAGAGCTGAAATAAACTTGATCTACAATTTACTGATGTATGAAATATCTGGTCAACTTTTAAAGGTCTTTCTTAAGAAAAGCTTCTCATTTAACACAAGAACATTCAGAAGGTGAGCCTACACAGTTTTGCCAGTATGGAATCAATTTAAATGCAGAAGAGGCTGGCCTGCTCATATTCATACTGTTAATGAGAGGCTGTTTTTTGGAGGGAGTTTAAAGTAATCTGTGTGTAATGCATTTTGACTCCAAGATTCAACATCTTGGCAGAACTTGGCAAAAGTGAGAACATAGGAGTGTACACCAAATGTGCCAGATCCATGCACAGAATTCTTCCCTGAGTACCATTTTCTGCCAGGCAGATTATTAGTTTTATTTCATTTACTGCTCTGTCACCACTCTGTGTAGAATACCACACTCATGGAGCATATGCAATAAGCCATACTCCACCTACTGCTTTAATATTGCCAAGCAGAGGGGCCTTTAATTCCTACTAGAAGGCTTTCCTCTTTCTGTCTTGGCAAGATGGTGGTAACTCCATGGCATGAAGTGGTTGTGTTATATTTGTCACACTGGACGTGTGCAAATGTGGGGAATTAACCCAGACTCAGAACAGAGCCATTTGCAGAAAACCACCTTGACCACCTTTGGAATAAATTGAGTTTTTCCCTGCAGTTTTGTGTGGCTATAATTTTAATTAATGTAGATGTATTTGTTGTGTTTTAAAATGACAGGTCAGGTGACTGTAAGGAGTTCACTATGGATAGGCTTCCAGAGCTGCTCATGTTTCCCTCTGTTTGTCTTGTGAGCTTTCAAGTAATTTTTCAAATACCTTTTTGCTGTGTCTAATATTCTCAGTGTGTGTATGTTGTGCAGTGTGTTGCTCAGACCTCTTAAAAGTGGATGATGGGACAGCAGCATTGCAATGTAGGTTACTGCACTGGAGGACTGAGAAGATGATGATTTAGCCTTGTACTTCTTTGTAAGGTTATACGTAAACATCCCCTAAATAGCAAAATAATTTCCTATGGGAGAAAATAATAACACTGCTGTGATGCTAACAAACATGAAAATAAGCTGAATTTAATTTCTGGAAAGTGTAATGTCAGCGTGCTTCAAATTTTTGTGGAGATCCTTGTGTGTTGTTCTTGGCTTGAACCTTCATGTTGGTTGCAGATAGGACATAACCAATAGACTGTCAGCTAATAAAATTAGTATTTTTTAAGTTGTTTTATCATCATGAATCAAACTTATATCAGTGCATAAGTCTTACCTTCACCCACAGTGTGGCACTGCATTCATTACAAATGCGTGCTCCAAATGTGTAAGTTGATGTTTTTGAGTGGGACTACAGAGATAATGTTATCTGAAGAAAGCCTGGATAATTAGCTTCTGTAATAGATCAAGCTTGTATATATGTTACTTGCAGTTGGAGGTTTTGATTTTGAGTTACTTCATTATCTATATCATGCTTTCTTGAAAGACAAAGAGAAGAAGATGAAATATGTGCTCTACACTTATTTGTTGTCTATTCTTTTTTTTTTCCCCAAGGCATCTTGTTACAGAAGTGCCAGGAAATAGGTAGAGAGTTAAATTAATAGCCTATTTCGCTGAGAAGGATAAAGTACATTTTAAAATAATTCCACCAGTTATTCTAGGCATGTTTAAACTATTTGTTCTTCAGCTTTAAACAAATGTGCAAATTATGATTCGAGACACTGTCTCCCGTATTGGACACATTAGAGACCTAGGTAATATCCTTTCTACTTCCCTTTGTCATTTAAGTGATAAAAATAAATTGGATACTAAGAATTCCTGTCCTGTTTTGCTTGCATGTCTGTTCCTGCTGTTTGTCTTTTCAAGATTTTCAAATAAAATTTGTTAAAGTGAGAAAAGAGAAGAAACTGACAGAAAGCCATGCCGAAGTAGTGGAAAATACTGAACAAAAGAGTGCCCATTCAGATTCCCAGTCTGGTATTTGATTAAATATGTTTTGATATATTTATTCAGTATCAACCTTGTTTTACTAACGTGTTTCCTGTAGAAAAATCCTTAGCAAACTGTCCATTTGACCAAGCTGCCACATACTTCTTTTATCATTTTCAGAAGAAATTAATAATTGTGTGAACTTCTGCTCAATTGTTGTAGCATCAGATATCACTACATATAGTGATGTAGTAGGACACACAATATTGAATGTCAGACTGGGGAAAGGGGGAAATAACTTCGAAAATCTGAACAAAAAGCCCTCACCTATACTAAGCATGTGTTTAGTAAATAGAACATCTCTGACATTTCCTGCATTTCATACCTGACAAATATTAATATTCATTGTTCTATTGTTTAATTTCAAAGACAGCAGTCAGATAAGCATTTTACTTATTTTGTATTGATGTGGTTCTTTTCCCTTTGCTGACAACTGCGCTGCTTTGTGCATGCTGCCCCTGGAATGGAAGCAGCAGTTGGTATAAATGAAAAACTTAAATTGTTTAATCTGCAAGATTATTTTGGTCAGTGTAACTTTAAATTCAGCGTTTTATGTGAGTTGTTTTATATTATCTGAAAAGAAACTTGAATAATTATAGGAATTATAAGCATTGATTCATTAAATACTTCTGTATAAAAGACAATAGCAATTAACAACTTCTGATTTAAGCATGGCAGTGGTGTTAAATTCAAGCAGAGTAGTAACATTTTGGAGAGCCATGCAGAGAAATATTTGGCACTTGGTCTTTGGATCATGTTGGTGATCTAGTTTGTAGACTATAGAACATCTCCCTGTGTTAGTTTTCTTGAGTGTATATGCAGCTCTAGAAAATGTAAATGTTTTCATAAGCCTCATTTGCATAGAATGGCTGGAAAGCATCTCAGTCTGGGAGACAAATACTTAAAATTAATTTATTTCTCAAATTAGGATTAATATTTGAAATATGAGCAATAGGAGGACCTCTGTAGTTATTTCAAGTTACTGTTTTAAAAGGTATCAAGTGTTTGCATTATTTACAATAGATGGTATGCTGTTAACACTTCTAGTTTCCCAGTAAACATGAGAGAATATAGATCTAGAGAAGTAGTGCCTTGCTTGTGAACTTACACATCAGTTGAGGGAATAAAGGACCTGTGCATTGTATCAGAATGGATTTTTATCAGAATGGATCCAGTGGATCTTGGATGTTTGAGCTGTGTTAAGTTCTGGTCACATACACCAGAAATATAGCAGAATAGCAGAAGTGTTTGGCTTGATGTCCTAGACTACTCTCTCTTCTGTCAAGGTAAACTCAAAAGACCCATAATTAAGGGTTTTATCTGAATTATTCAATTTTGAAGCCTCTTCCACCGTGACAATCTCAACAAAATCTAACACACACCATCTGGCTAGCCTAAGGTATACAAAGGCTGTAGTGTAGCTGTTGTGTAGGAGTCCAGAGAAGGCCACTAAGATGGTTAGAAGGGTGAAGGACTCCTTGTATGAGGAAGGGCTGAGAGACTTGGGTTTGTTAAGCCTAGAAAAGAGAAGACTTCAGGGTGACCCAACTATGCCCTTGCAGTACATGAAGGGAGCCTGCAAGAAATATGGAGACTTTTGACAAGAGCGTGTAGTGACAGGACAAGGGGGAATAGTATCACACTGAAATAGAGTAGTTTTAGATTAGGTATTAGGAGGAAGTTCTTTGTTCCTCCCTCAGTTGAGGGAGGCGAGGCACTGAGCAGGTTGCTCAGAGAAGCTGTGGATGCACCAACCCTGGAAGTGTTCAAGGCCAGATTGGATGGAGCTCTGAGAAATCTGGTCTAGTGAAAGGTGTCTCTGCCCATGGAAGGGGCATTGGAACTGGATGATCTTTAAGGTCCCTTCCAACCTCTAAACTATTCTGTGGTTCTTTGTTCATCAGCATAGGTGCTGTTATCTAAAACTTAATACTGCTAATGTGAATGGAAGGCATTTGTTATATTTGCTGCTGAGCAAGTCCCCACAAGGGTTTGAGCAAACAAATGCAGTTCTTTTATCTGACAGTGATAAAGACAGTAGTAATTTATACTTATGTACCTATATTTTCCCACTTTTCTTTGAACCAGTCTAGATGCTTTCTTTCAAACCTCATAGTAAAAACCTTTTACCGTTGTAGTTTTACAACTTTTCTTTGTTTTCAGGTCATTTATTGAGCTCCTAGAAGAGTGTAATTGAGTACACAGTATACATGGATCAAGAATCTTTAAAAATTAAAAAAAAAAGGATGGAGAAGAGTAGTGTTATTTCCAGAAGTTATAAGTATTAACTTTAGTTTTGAATTACAGGTAGAAAAATTAGAGGTAATTCAATGTCTAAGAAAGTGAACTGTATTACTTTTTTAGAAGTAATGTCACTTTGAAGTCTCACATCTCGTTCTTCTCTTTATTCCCTGTCCTCTATGCGTTAAAATTTATAATGTTTATGTACACTTAGAAGTAGTTCCCTTTAAATCTTCCAGTGCATCTTGCAGCAAGGCTTTGTCTAAATCCAAAATGTTGGAAAAATTTCATAAGGAAAAGAAGAATTTGTCTTTAAACAGAGAAGAAGGAACCCTCACTTCTGACAGTCCAGACAATTCTGAGGGTAACAAATTTACTGTATTTTTAATGGTATTAAAAAGGTAAAATGACTCAATTCTGAAACTTGGTCAGATTAGGAAAAAATAAACTTTTTGAAGTAGATGTTTGTCATTATCAGTGTGAGTCCTTTGTATTTATGTTTTAAGTGTTTCTCTGCAAGTGTGGCAAACATTCTTCAAAGTGAAACTCGGGTTCTTGTTTTAATTAATTTCAAGTGGCTGCACTTTAAAAAAGAATGCCATGTATCATTTGCCTTACAAAATGTTGCATATAAACATACAGGTAGCGAAATCTTTGGCATTCAAGATGGCTATTTAAGAATCTTCTAAGAGAAGTAACAAATACCCACTCCACAAAAACAAATGGCTCCTGCTAGCCTCACTGAAATCCATGGGACTGTTCAAACAGCTGAAAACACAATGAACAGATATGAGTTGATATTTTCTCCAAGTTTGATAGGTTTCTCAGAGTTCAGATTGTGTTGGGTGAGAGAAAACAAATATTCTTGCCTTCACTAGCAACGGGGTGTGTCTGGGTGTTGAGAGTGGCTAAGTTGCAAAGTTTAATGGCTGCAGAAGCAGTATTTGATTTTCAGATTATAATGGAAGGTACTTTTTAAAAAAGCCCTCTGATTTGACTCAAATCCTCACTGGCAAAATATTTTAAAATTATTAGATAGCTTACATAAACCTTGTTCAGCCTTCAAGAACAATGTACATCTGCTGAGAAATTTCCCTGGATATGAGATGATTTAAATAAAAAAAGCACAGAAAAATATTTTCTTTATGCTTTTGTTCTAGTAAGCATTCTAATTGGGGTTTTTTACTGTTGAATAATCTCTTCTCCTTTCTTGCAAATCTCTACATAGGAGGTCAGTTGGAGTTAGTATTTGGTTTTGCTAATACATTCTCATTCAAAAATTTGGTATTGGAGGTCTGGTGAGATTATGGCTGATCTAAAGCTCTGCAAAAAACTTGTGACCCAGCTGCAAACAGACTCCTATCTGCTGTCTTGATAGCTAGAATAGAGTGCCATCTGAGTAAATTACTTTAAATTACTGCATTTGACTACCTGAGAAATGGGCTATTTGTAGTTTTTTACTTCTGTTCAGCACTCTGAGCTTTCCAATTTCTACTTTTCAGTGTAGCAATATGTAATTATTTAGGCATTAGCTGTTCTATACATGTGAAGCTTGACCTTTAGACGATGTCTCTGACATTTATTTGTTGTATGCAAGGCAAGTCAGTCAGAGCTCTATATTGAGGTCAGAGCTGAGGTTAGATACAGGAGTCTGGATTTCCAAGATGTGGAATCTTATGCACTTAGCCTCCCGATAAGACATGCAAGGGGACTTGGTCATTAAAATTAAGAAAATAAATCTATTCTATTTTTTAAAAAGGAGGCTCTTACAGTCAGAATGAACATGCTAAGGGCTGCCTAGTAGGGAGGGAAAAGGTGTTGAGACTCCTACTTTCCCACCTGCCCTCACCCTAAGTATATTTTCAGTACCAAAGGGAAGGAATTCTCCATTGTCATGGTATAGGCAGGTTTGGCATTTTTGAATGGGACTTGTATGGGCCTGTGTAGAGAACAGAGGAACATCCCAGAGCTGAAGCACTTGGTCAGCACATGGAAGACTAATTTAGTGTTACTGATGCTGATGTATGGATCTCCTCCAGTCTCCTGCAGCAGGAAGTGAGCTGTTGTCAGTGTCTTCACCCCTTCTGGTGCATTCAGTATGAGGACACAGCTACAGTCTCAACATCATGTGGCCGGGCAGAGCAAAAAATTCTGAGTGTTAGCAACTGACAATTCATGTTGGAAAAGATGGACTTAGTTTCTGTTCCCTTCTGTGAGAACTGTTAAATAATTTCATGTGTCATTTGATAAAATGCATAAGCAGCTTTTCTCCTATCCCTTCTCCAACGAGAACTTACTCAGAATTTAGGTACAAACGTGTGTGTTTTGTGGGAAGGCAGAAGGGAGCTTTTGAACTAGGAGTGTCCTGCAATATCTGGCTTTTAGTCTTCCACAAGGAAGTAGATACGGCAGCGTTCTGCTGAGAGGCAGCATAAAGTTGTTGAGGTGATGTTGAACCCTCACAAAAATGAAATTACAATTAGGAGAGCAACTACAAGTTGTAGTTGCATAAATACGTAGAATGAGAGAACTGGGTGTTCATCAGTGACTTTTAAGAGACCTTGATTATTATATTTCCTTTATAGCTTTTAAGCAACAAATGAAATGTAGCTTGCTTAGCAAGTTTAAAAAATCTGGGGTGATCTGAGGTAGTAGATGAAATAAAATGAACTGGGTTTTAAGAAAGAAATGTCAATTTCTGTATAATGTCTGTGTGTGAGATTGTCTTTCATGAATAATGTGGCAGTAACTCAGTTTTTGCATTTGACTTGTGCTGAACTTTTGTTTGCAAAATACAAAGGATATTGTGTGCAAATATTTATTAGGGTTTGTGTGCAAATACAAAGGATAGGAAGATAATGTTTACAATAGCTTTGTTAAATTAAAGCTTAAATTAAACAAGATTTACCTATAGAATCAGTGGAAATCAGGTGGATGTGACTTGTGAGACTGCATATCTTTACAATTGCAATGTGAGATTAAAACTGGTGGTTCTGGAAGGAAACTAGATGACTGATGTATCATACAAATAGCCTTTAGATGGTAGTAAAGAGTATTGCAACTTTTTTTAGGAATGCTTGAAGGCAATGGAAACTTTGTCAAGATGCAGAGCACTTCACAGCCTGTGGGAGAAAGTCATGAAAATATGGTTGTGGAAAAGATGCAGCTTCAGAAAAGCAATGGAGATGCTGTCTCTTTGAGTAGAGACAGCCTGGAAACAAATGGTGAGAACTGAGAGCCCAGCCATTCCATTGAGTTAACTAGATCTAAATAAGTTACTATTAAAAGCAGTTTACCCTCATTCATTTCAAGATGGAATTCTTGACTTCTGCCAGCTGTGTTGTGAACTGAAGTCTTAGTACTAGTTTGTGATGATTTGATACCCCTAATATTTTGAGTCTATCTGTAGTTGTTAACTATTATGGCTGTTCTGTGTGGACATACAGCACAGACACAGTTTATTCTCTTTTTTTAAATTTAGATTCAGTTCTAGCTTCTGGGGCTAATCAAAGTAACACAGGAGTTGGCTTGGATACCTTGGAAGAACAAGAAGAAAAAGAGATCTTCTTTGCCAAGCTTGAGCGAGAAGCTTCCTCTCCTATTGATTATTCAAGATTAAATAAAGAGCTGGATTCCAATGATTCTGTCATACTAACACCATTTGTACGGTAATTTAGAGGGAAGAAAAGTTGTGGACTGTATTAGTGGGCCCGCATGGCGTGGGTAGGGCCACTGAGATTTTGTTGGATGATATCCTGTATATAATTTTGTTTGTGGTGGTTTGGCTTTTTTTCTTCAAGACAAGGGCAGAAGTCAGCTTAATAAATAAAAGTGAGGCTATGACTTTTTGATGAGTGGATGTAGCTGCACAGTCTTGCACATAACTCAGTAGTAACAACTCAACATTCCTAATTGTAAGGAATAACTAAATAAAGAGGTAACAACTGATAATAACAAGGAAATGGATCAGGAAAGATTCTGTGTCCCTTTAGACATGATACTACAAATGAATCTAGAGGAAAGATACTTAATCTTTGTAGACCAGGGTAAGCCATTTATAATCAGTTACATGAAAATAAGTTCATACTTCTGTGAGAGAAATGGATGAAGGGGAAGTTCAGGCTGCTGTTGATGAAAATGCTAAGTTCAGAGGCAACTTTTGATATGAAAACAGTTGGAGGGGCAGAATTCTGGAGAGCCTTGTATAGGGACAAAACTTCCATTTTATGAGAAAAGGGGAAAGAAAGGAGAGGTGGGTGTTTTTTTTATTTATTTTGTTAATCGAGAATGACAAGGTCAGAACAGGAGGCAAACCTTGGTGATGAAAATATATTTTAATAAGTTAATGCAGATGTTGAACACGATGCAGAAGGGGAGTGGTTTTGAGAGTTTGATAGAGAATTTTAGCTGGGAAATACTTTCTTTTAATAATTGCTGATGCTTTACTGCTTTTCTTACCTTTGATTTGATTTGTTGGACTTTTAAATTAAATTTTTTTCTTTTATTACTAATTGTAAGATGTATCAGAGTGTACAGTTCCAAGAAAAAAAGTATACTTATTTGCTGTCCAAAAATAGAGTAGAATCTTCATTTTATTTCTCAGAAATGAAAACGCTGAAAAAAAAGAAGAACCTGCACGTGAAGAAAAATCCGGTAATACAATCTTTTACCTGTAGTTCTTACATCAGCCTTTTAGGCTCTCCTTGCATTTTGACTGTGCAACTGTTATTCATACAGAGGGGTTAACTTTTGCTTCTCTGCTTTTGCTTTTCTGAAGTGGATTTTTAATCTTTTGTAAACCAAACCAAACAAAAACAAAAACAAGCAAAACAAACAAACAAACAAAAACCCACCAAAAAAAAAAAAAAAAAAAAAAAAAACCAAAACAAAAAGCAACCAGAAAGTAAAAATAAGGGCTAAAAACCCTGCTTCAATCATAAACGTAAAAAACCAAACATCTGATGTTGAAATTTGATTTGATGTTTGATTTACTCCAGTGTCTTAACTCCAATGTCTTAACTGTCATCTGTACTTTTGTGCCATCTTCTCATGACTGAATTTAATCTGTAATCTGCAGCATTACTCATATCTGATCCCCCCCCCATTTCTTGCTTATTTGTCTTTCACTTGTCATGTCTCTTTATTTCATGCTTCATTGCTGGCATATGGTAGAGTGTATTCATGTAATTTAATGGATTGTATTTTCAAATTTATATTTTTAGCTGAACTTTTGAGAGGTCCTGTTGTCAGTCCTGAATTTCCCAAGCATAAGGAGGATGTATTTGTAAACCATAAACACATAAAGAACGCATTATGATCCAGTGTTTTGCAAGGGTTCTAGGTTTAAATTTTACAGATAATGCAGACACTGGAGCCTGTAATCACAGGAGCTGAGTGGGAGAGATACAGCAAAAGAGAACTGAAACTTGGAAAAGGATCCAGGTGACTGAAGGAAAAGCCCTTGGCTTGTTTGTGAAATTCATTCTGTGGTACACCTGGTTTTAAATAGTGCTTACTCTTGAGAGTGGCTTTTGGCCCACCAAAGCAGGTCATAAGATGCTAAATTAAGATTCTGAGCCTCAAAACTGCCAAAGTTGTCAAATTGAATGTACAGAGTACTTTATCTACAGGGTTGAATAGCATAATTTCACCCTTAAGTGAGAGAGAGTAATTGAATAAAAGGGGTCAGTTCAAGTACACCTTGAGGAGACAAAGCAAATATGATCACAAGGCAAACTTCCTTTGAATTGAGAGATATTATGTGACTTTCACAGTAGTTTTATTACCACCCTCAGTTTTGGAAACTGTGTTGCCTTTATAAAAGGAGTAACACTAGCAGTAGCTGTACTTAGAGGAGGCATTCGGGAGAAGGAAATAGCTGTCTCTTACTGCTTTATCTTGAGTATTCACTCTATTTGATTATTTTTATTTTATTTTACTCTTTTAGGTAGCTACAGTGAAGATTTTGAAGAAGAAACAGATACTAATCCTGCCCTGAAAACTGAGGGAGACCAGGTGAATCAAAACATTGTGTCAGAAGTTGACTTAAGTCCTCAAGAACAGGTATAGCTTGCTATATGTTTCTTTTACTTGCAGGAATTTTAAAAGCTCTGCAATATGTAACTAAATACAGTTAACCTTTATATGATACTTACCGTCTGAAAGAATATAGTGGCCCTCAGGCTGTATCTTTCTATTAAGGTTTTGCACTTTCCTGTAATAGATCACAGAAAGGGTTAAGTTCTTCACAGAGTTTCCTGTTTACTCCTCCTTTGAGTTAAGAAATGAGGATGGAAGTACACAAATTATAAGCTTGGGTGGAGACTGAGCCTTGGACTGGGTAGGGATTAATCTTTCAGAGCTATTGAGGTGATGTCTACCCTAGCGAGTACAGAGAAGCCCTTTGGACAGAGGACCCAAAAATCTTCACTGTATGAGCTGTGAGGCCACTGCTGCCCACTGGCTTAGTCAGGTCTTCTGATGTGTAGCACATGTGGTTGGAGCACATGGGTGCATCTGTGGAGCACACATTCAGATTTGGGTTTTTTTCAGAAGTCTGTAGAGCTTCATGTATCCATTTTCACTGCGTAAACTTAATTGGTTTTTAGTTCTTTTAAAATAAATTTATTAGAATGGTATTTCTAATAAATGTTTGAAAAGTTAGAATGGAAGTGTAATAATGTGCTTACTGCTACTTAACTTTCTTTTCTCAAATTACAGTAGAAGAAAACCAGGAAGGTGTAAAAATGCTCCTCTATGCCGAGGAGCATTTAATTTCTGTTCACTTGTGGAAAGTTTTCTAGAGTACAGGATGTTGAAAACTTTTTGGCATCCTAAGGAGGGTCTTAGAGAAGTGTCTGTTCTTGGAGAATGAATAACTGCTTAGTTCTAAAAACTCTTTTTAGGTATTGGACCAACTTGTAAAGTTTGTCCATTTTTTCCCCCTGATATTCAAAAAGTAATTGTTTGTGGTTTTGCGTTTTCGGTTTTTTTTTTGTTAGGAAGAAGCAAACACTGGAATGCTGGCTAAAGGTAAAATATAAACTTTGATCAGTGGAAGAAGATTAAATGTAACTTTTTGAAACTTGCCTACTTGATTTTTACTGTTTTGATATTTTTTACCTTATTTTATTGTTTTCTACTGAAAATGCATTGAATTGAAATAGTTAAAAATAATCTACTATATTAACACTCCAAGGTGATCGTCAGTGTATTTTTATATTTATTAGACCTACTCAGAACTCAGATTTGTAATCAGAGTTCATTGGTTTCCCATTAATGGCAATAAAATAACCTACATAGTATTTTTTGTATGGTGAAGACATCTAGATAAGCTCTGGTATACTTCTAATTCCAGTGTGACAAAGTATAAATAAGAGGATTTTTGTTTTCTCTAACATTTATTTATCTTCTTAGTTGTGTTGCTTGATTCACAAGATTCTACTGTAGAACTTCAAAAGGCCATTGAAACATTGGATGTAGCTCCAGGAGAGCACGATCAGCCTGAAGAAGTCAGTGCAGTTGAAATGAATGAAGCAGGTAAGGGGTGCTTTAAAAAAATAAAATTTAAAAAAAATTAAAAAAAAAACACCACACAACAAATCTCAAAACCTAAAATTTTACTTTATTAACATAGGTGACTCTGTCTTCACTTGTTCTTAGGTTAACATGAAGCCCTTGGCTTTTGCCAACAAATCTTGAAAGCAGAAGGAAATATTTCAGGAAAAAGTGATGTTTCTACTAAAAAGACACCTTTTTAACTTGTTTATTGCAAAGTAGCTTTTGATGCTGCATTTTTATATTTAAATACCATCTCCTTTGGTTATTTCTTAATCTAAAATTCTTCTTTGACAGCATTGAACTGAATTATTAAATACATTCTCTTATCAACTTCACACAACAGTAGGGGCCTCTTATATCCAGATTATGGCTGTGATGGCACCTGTTAAAATAGTCATATAACATAAGCTATTAATTTTAGTACTCTTAAAATATTGAGGTGGGGAGGATGGGGGAGAGGAATGCAAACTGTAGATGAGACAATTTAGTAGGCACTAATTAACTTGGCAACTGCTTCTTTTTATAGGAAAAACGAGATTTTTTTTTTTTTTTTAAGTAAGTGATATCACTGTTTTCCTCACATAATAGACCAAGCTAGTAACTGAAACACAGGCTCCAGTGAGATGTTTCCCAAAACAGAAAGTCCAGTAGTGTCTCTTACAAGTTTGCTTTTTCTCAGGTACTTCCTACGGACAAAGCACCAGTGACATGGAAGCGCTGCACCAGGCATATCGTCACATTGGTCACTCTTTGGGGGACACTGACGAGCAGAAACTGCACAATTCTGCAGTGGCAGTCTCAGAAGGCTTAGGGCAAAGCATTTCACAAAATAATGACATCTGTGCAAAAAAAATGTCAACTGTTGATTCAGGTAAATAGCTCAAAGGAAGACATGTATTGTACAAGCTTGTGAAACGAGTGAGCTAGTAATATCTATAATACTCCATTTATGAAACATTTTTAAATGTTGTCCTTTTAACAAATATTTTTTCTAGGTCGTGTTTTAATTTATTTTATATTTATTTCTCATTATTTAGATTTACCTACTGTGGAAGAATTGATGAAAACAATTAAAGGACATGCATGTAGTATCAGAAATTTTGATGCAGACCCTGAAAGGTATTTATTTCAAGATGCATTTTAAGAGTTGCAGTAACTTAAAGCTGCTAACAATTTGTGAAAAATACCTTACTAAATAACGTATCTGTCTCTTTCTCTAATTAAATACTGAAATTTTGTTACATCCTGCACTGGTATTATGGCATTTGCAGTGAGCTGTTAAATGAATTATACAGTGTTAATAGATTTAGACCAGGGATTCCCATACTTACTTTGGGTAATAAGCAGCAGTGTTTGTGATATCATTTGGAGGAGTGTTCATCACTCTCATGGCTAGGATCTCTGCCTTCCCAGTCTTCTGCTCTTTCCCCTTCTCTATACAAGGATTTCAGTCCACATCCTATCCTAGCTCTCCAAACTCCATAATCTTAAATTTAAATCCTCTTAAGATCAAACCCCACTCTTGTGATTCTTACTAACGTGTGCTCCCTACTTCCCCCTTACTTGCTGCAACTGTTCTGTCTAGAGCAGACAGAGCAGGCCTTGGAAATGTCAGAAATACAGCTAATGCTTGGCAGATGAGTGCATGTAGCTGCACTCAGCAGAAATACTGCTCATTTTTTACTAGTGTTAATTACAGACTTACAGGTGTTTATCTTGTAGCCAATTTTGTTACCTCCCCAAAAACAGCAGCCCTTTTTACACAGTGTGTATGACTAAACCTGCAAGATGGGTCTTAAAAGAGGCTTAGTAGCTCTTTGAAATTCCAGCAGTCTTTACAGCATGATACCTAAGGAAAAAATACCATGCTTTTCCAGAGTGATAGAAAAGCAAAGGGCTAAAGGCTTATTACATATGACTTTTTTTTTTCTCTTGTAGTCCTGTGAAACTGGTAGGCAGCACAGAAAACGACCTCATTAGCCACTCACCCTTTGAAGACCCACAGAGTAATACAGCTTGGGAGAAAAACTTAGTTGAAAAGTTTAACAGAGAAGAAAGCATCTTTCTACAGACAAGTGTGAATGATGATAACTTTCAGAGGATGACTGAGAAAGAAATTCAGACCAGTGAAGTACAGCCTGATATACTAAGAGAAAAAACAGGACAAGACTCTCTGCTTTCACAAGGAAGCAAAACTAAAAAAGTAAGTATTACCAACCAGATTTTTGTTATATGGAAGTATTTTTTAAAGGTATGTATTTTAGACTGCCTGTCACTTGATTATGCTCTGATGTTAATAAATTGAGAGACTGTTCTTCTTTTTCTTGAAATTCCCATCTTGCCATTGCTACTGTTAGAGGTCACCAAATCCAATGGACACTGGGACCAGTGGGATTCTTCTTGTCCCAGCCCAGCACGTGCAAGGCTGCTGCAATGCTATGTCTCCAGCTCAAGATAGTGATGTCTCTGAGCATGTGAGCATTGGAGGGACACGTGTAAACATACAGCAGGCTCAGAACAGGAGGCATTTGTATTGAGAGAAGTTAGAAATGCTGTTTAGTAAGAGTATAGGAGAGATTGCAATGGTCAGTGTCCAGCTGAGTCAGACAAGCTTGCTGACCAGCTACCTGATCATGTCACCAGCTTTTCTAATCTTCTTCCTCTGTTTCCCAGACTTGTTTCTTTATCTAGTTTTTATTCTTTCCCCAAAGATACTGTAAATTTTGGACATTCTTACAATCATCTCAGACATTCCAGAACAAGATTTATGTCATCCCGAATCTTCTCTCTGCATCCCCAAACTCTTTTCTCCTTGCACCCCCTAGATTCCCACTCCTTTAGGCAATTATCTCTTGTGTGTGCAAGGCATTGTAGGGACAGAGGTTTGGATTTATCCTGGTGGATAGCTCACCAGGGCAAGCAGGCTAAACTTTTTCATTTGTTAGTCCTGGGAGTTGTGAGCTTTGTTTTTGATGACCAAGTTTAGCAGAGTTCCTCTGCCTGCTACTGTTCCTTTCTCATTGCTGCATGTCTATATTTACTATGTTTATTAGCCTTTAGTCATGACCTACCTTATTTGGTAAGCTGAAGATGTAATGTACAGTACAAATAAAAAAATAGAATTTCCCAGATCAATTAAACAGAGCCAGTACAAAACACTGCCCTATGTAGTTCTGAAGAAGTACAATTCTGCAAAATTACTTACTACTAGTTTGATTAAAAATAATACTTGGCATCACTCTGTCTTATAGTTGTGTAATTTTGGTAACTAGTTCTATGTTTTTCACTGGTGAATGCTACCCTCAGTTTACAGCAGAGCCTAAAACTTGTTTTAAACAAATGTGTTCTGCCACAGGCTCTTCGGTCTTGTTCATTGAAGAATGAAAGATCAGGATCAATGACAACCAAACCAATGTCACATAAGAATCTCAGAAGTCCAGCAACTGCACACAAAAAGAAACCTTCACACGGTCCTCATGGACTGGTTAGAAGTTCTGGCTATGGGAAACCCAGTTTAATCTCAAAGCAATCTTTTCCAGTTAGTGAGAAGAAAACACCAAAAGAAACTTTAAAAGATACCTCTATGAAAGCCAAAAGTTCTGCAGAAAGAGCAAAATCTAAAGGTAATTCTAAGTTTTAAGAGTTTTAATTCTGAGTTTAAGAGCCAAAGAGGTTTGCTTTTTGTACTTCACATTAAAAAAAAAATTTCATAGAGAAATCCAAACTCAAATGCAGTAAAGTACTGGGGTTTTTTTCTGTATTAGCATGAAATTGCTATGAGAGAGACTTTTATATGAATCTTTTTAGTCTTGTTTCATTTCCATCACATTTACCACTGCTGTGTTTGACACTTACCTATTGTTCACCAGTAGAATGGAAAGAATAAAAAAAGCTGGTGTTCAAAAATTAATATCTACAAGTTGACATTTTTCATTACAGTAAATGCAAAGATTCTCTGGCTCACTAACTTGCATGTTTGAGGCTCAATTCCTGTTCTCAGCTTCTTCTTTTGATCTTTGCTTTCCTAGAGTACAAAAAACTACTAAAAAGGAAGTCCTGTTTTCTGTCATGTCTCTTGGAAAAGAGACTGTGGAAAGGAGAATACCAGTGTAATCCTGTGAAAAACTGGGTTACAAGTAAAGAACTGAGCCTTTTTATTTTGGGGTGAAGCTTGAAGAGTTTCATGAGATAATTCAGCTTAGTTTCTTTGCAGACAATGTTTGCTATCCATGGGGCATGTGCAAGTAACTCTACAAGTACCCAGGCTGTAGTGCACTTCTAGCATGCAGTGCTTTTAAAAACCCTGCAGGCAGTGTCAGGAAAAGCAGTTTAGGATTATGTTTCCTATCCTAGGGAGATCCTTCAGTGGCAGCTGTTGAACTAAAGGACCTCAGTTCCTCAGTACATTGTTGTGTCTCTCCCTGGGGAAGAGGTGGTTTTAAGCCTGGTGAAGGTGGTAAAGTGAATGACAAGTACTGAGAAAATAAGACCACTGGCTTCATTCAGACTTGCTCTTCCCTCTTTAGCTATAACCCTTCACAATAGCAATTTCAGGTGATTTCAGAAATTAATCTCACCTGGCCGCATTCTGCAAAGGCCTTCTCTATAGCTAGGAGGAGAATAGCGTTGAATCAAACAATTCCCAAGTCATCAGTGCTAAGGGGGCACCTTTCTGAGAGGTGTGTGACACTAAAAAGGTGTGAAATCTGGAAAAGAATCATTGTCTGATGGGGCTTTTTTTCCGGTGTAACATTTCTAAGAGGAGCAGTTGAAATGGCAGTTGTAGTAACTACCTGTATTTCAGAAAACTGAGATGTGAATAGTTCCATGTATGTTAGTGACTCTAGGGGGAACTTTCCTGATTCCTTATTCCAGTCAAGTTGTTATTTAATGCAACAAATAAATGTTGCATTTCTTTCTATGCTGTCTGCACTCCAAAGTCTATTTTGAAAATTGCTGAAGATTTTGAAAATTTTGAAAATTATCTTCCCCGTAGCTTGAAATATGTTGTGTTTTCGCATACTTAGATAACTGGCCACTTCTGACGTGGATGAGTGAGGTTAACTTT
Organism: Phylloscopus trochilus trochilus; assembly: GCA_016584745.2. NCBI lineage: Eukaryota > Metazoa > Chordata > Aves > Passeriformes > Phylloscopidae > Phylloscopus > Phylloscopus trochilus. The sequence continues at coordinate 33,292,310 of WQNJ02000062.1, read as the reverse complement.
ATTTCGTGAAGGATGTATTATCCAGCTAATTGTTCCAGTTGTTCTCAAGTTTCTATATTTCATTCAAAATTCAGGTTGTAGACTACTTTATGTAGCTACACGTTGGATCACATTAATGCATGTTTTTCTTAAAGGGCATAAAATTCTGAATTTGATTTGTTCTATTTTACTTTCTGCCTAAATGAAGAAGCCTTATTTGCTACTAGGATAATAAGATCTGCAACAAATGAACCAACTTTGGAGGGAAGCATTAACAGAGTGTTGTCTGGCCAATCAGTTGTTACTAAACTTGGACACCAGGCTGTGGATTATAACAGGCAATATCATCATGTGAGTAATAATCATATTACTCCTAATTATAGTATATACAATTTGGTTTGCAAGCCTATTTTGTCAAGGCTTTTAACAATCATCACAAGGTTGTCAAATACTGAAATATTGAATGAAGACTTCTCCTTGGTCAAACACTAGTTTTTGCTTTTAAAATTTGCAAATATAATCAATCATACTGCTTTTCAGTTGCTTGGATAATGCTGTTGCTTTGGTGGTTCTGTATAATTAAAGTGCTTATTAAATTCTAAAAATCACTATTTCATTGTAAAAGAAGGTTAAATAGAACTTCTACTTATAACATTCTGCTATGAATGTTTAAACAGTACTACTGTTCAGGGATTTTTCCTATTTGCATTGCATTAAATATTTAATAGTGTCTTCAGACTTCTCCAAGATGACTGAATTTACAGTACCATAATGGTTTTTCCTTCTCCCTTATCAGCTGCATAAAAAAGCTATTCATTGAATACCTAAAGCATTGCTGCTTTTCTAAAAGTATGATGCATAATAGAATAATTCTGGTAGCAATATAGTGGCTGTCATATGTCATGTATTTGTTTCTTGTTGGGTTTTTTTGTCCTTTTGTCTGTATATATTTTGCAAATGAGAAGATAGCTCATTAAAATAAATATAGGATGTTTTGCTATTAAAATGTTGGGGGGGTTGTATTTTGGGTTGTTTTTTCAAGTGCCTTGTGTTGTCACTGAGAGCCAGACAAACCAGTTAAATAAAACTGATGAGCAGAGTTCTGGTAAACAGTCAGCTCAGTGTAATGTTTCCTTGAATTGTCTACCCTAGGACTTATCATTTTCCCCTTTCAAAAGCTGTGATAGAGAGCTTTATTTGTTAAAGCGAGTACAAGCAGCAGAGGAGGACCTGAACACAGCTCGGGATTTGGTTCAGCAGCTGGGCAGCAAGCTTTCACAAACAGAGAAGGAGATGGAGGCCAAGGTAGTGGAACTGAAAACACAGCATGAAAAGGAGCTTTCCCGTCTGGGTCAGGAAAACTATGTTCTTCAGAGTAAGGTACTTTATTATCTTGTATCCTGTGCCTATAGAAGAGAAGAAACATTGCTTCTGAAACTTGAATCAATGTTACTTTACATGACTTGTTGATGAGCAGAAAATCCAAATTTACACAGACACCGCAACTTTATAAATGCTTACCTGCTGTTACATTTATTGCCTGTAAGACACGATTTTTTTTTTCCTTGAGATAAACCATGTTATCCTGAGTTCCCTTACTTTTTTCTATTTTGAGAGTCTTGCAGAAAGTTTTTTGCAAAGATTTAATTCACTCTCACAGATACCACTTGTTATAGATAAGTACTATGTGTTGAAATATTATTTATAGTCCTTGATGCATTTTTCAGTGTTGTGTTTTGTCTGTATGAAATATTCCCGGAGTTATTCCACTATACCCTTGTTGCAGATAACTCCCTGCTTCATAACATACCCTTCTGTCCAGATAAATAAGAACAGAAACTTCTAGCTTTTCCCAAACGTTTTTTACTTTTTTTCTGTTTCATAATGCTGCTGTAAAACTCCAGTAAGAGCCACTCATTGGTCTGCTCTCATACCTTAATGAAGAGACTGGACAGTACTCTTGCAGAAAATTCCATATTGCTAACAAAATTTTCTTATTGCTTGTATTTCTTTTTCTGAAAGCTGAGAAATATGGAAGAGATGATCCAAGAAAAGAGGTGGACCCATGCAGAAACAAGTCCCATAACTGAAGAAAAACTGGCACAAATACAAAAAGAAATTGAAGATCAAGAAGTCATTATTCAAGGTTATCAACAGGTAACACCACACATCGTGTTGGGCTGTGTTCTGTCCGGTTTCAGAAACAAAATTGTTTAATGATTACTACTTTTCTGTTGAAAACAGGTACCTTGTTTTCTAAAAAGTGGATGGAATTTGGTTGTGAAGGGCAAAGGTTTTGCAGGTTTAAAAAGTCTTTCACACATCTAGTTTGGACTAAGTTTTTCCACAGTTACATGTAAATGTTCTAAATTGTAAAAATCAGTAACTTTTCAGTTGAGAACCAAAATACTTCATGGTCAGTGAAGAACCACAAACTTTTTGCCCAAATGTAGTTGAAAATTAGTGCATTTAAACAGCATTAGAAATCTGAAAACTTTTGTTTTTTGAAATGTTTTTCTCAAGATTTGAGCAGCAGATTTCAAGGTAACCTTATTAGCGTGCCTGTTTCATAGTACTTAGTCAAGTGAAGAAATAGATAATTCAAGCTTAATAATCTTTTTGAATACTTGCAGCTGTAAAATCCAGTAGGTAGGTCAACCAGCTTCCAGCTGATGCTCAGCATAATTCCTTGATATAAACACAATGTCTTTGGGATATGGCTGTGAGCATCCCAAACAACGATGGTTTGTGTCCCCAGGACTGGAGCATGGGCAGGCTGAGCTCTGATCTATCAGCACTCACCCATTAGCATGTTTTTAGGATATAATTGGGATAGTTTGTAGAGGATGTCTTAGCTCCTTCCTGCAGAGTGAGCAGACACTTGGATGAGATTGTAGGTAATGAAAGCAGATATCCATTTTTGGAGCTCGGTAATGAAATATTTAGTGTTTTCTTCCACTGTTTCAGCAGGGAAACTATGTGATTCAAGTAATTTTTTTTTTATAACTTTAGAAAATAGTAATTTATGAGCATTCTTTAACTTTGTCTGTCTCAACTTAGGAAAATGAGAGGTTATACAAACAAATGAAAGAGCTACAAATCCAAAACAAAAAAAATGAGGAACGAATGTTTAAGGAGAATCAGTGCTTAAAGTCTGAATTAATACACTTAAGGTAGGTTCATTTACATATTTGACCTAAAATCTCTGGAGTTTTCTGCTGTTCATAGTTTATTTTATGAAGAACCGTTGCAGTCTCTCGGGTGCATGTTTTCTAGTGTTTCTCGGGTTTGTGGTTTGGTTTCTTTTTTTGAGAATTGATTTGTGATGGTTATGGGCACTTAATTCTTTGTTTTCTTGATGGTGTTGCAAACCCGTGGGAAGACTAGAGACTTCCACTTGGGAAATATTTCAATGTTCTTATTCATATCAGAATGCGTAATATGCACTTCTGATATTATGGCTGTGCTGATGTTGTTGAGATGTTCTGATTCTTTTTTAAGATACACAGTAGATCAGGGGGCACATGAGGTTCTGCTAGTGGAGAAACCATTTTACTCACTGCGTTGTAAGTCCTGTGAGATTTGCATCCTGTGCTAGTAAAGAGGGAAAACAACCTAGCACTTGTGTGTACTCCTAATCTACAAGTCTTTGCTTTGGAGAGGCCTCTCAATGAGTTCTACTGATGCAGGGTAGATTTTTATTTCCTTTCCTTGTGTAGTCCAAATAAACAAGTTTGTGTGAGGTGAGAAGACTTTGCCTTACAGTGAATTTTGTTTGTATATAAATGTTGTGTATATTTGCTTCTCTTTTCATTTTGAACTTGCACAGATTGACTTCGTGGTACAATTTAGGGGGCTGGGGCTTGTGTTTGCTTTTCAGTAGCCACTGGTAGTATGCTGAGTACCACATTGCATAACTGCTTTTGCTGTTGCTGTTTAGAGAAAAGATAGAGAAGACTAATAACCAATCACGAATCATGCAGGATTCAGAACCAGCCAGAAATCAGAGTTTCACAGAATTGATTTCAGAGCTTCGAGCAGCACAGGTAGGTGTATACCAAGCCTATAAGATAACAGAGTAGTGCCTTTGCTTGTATCACAGAAATGCACATAATACTGCTGGAAAGACAAGGAGCACATGTGGCCCGATGCACACAGGCCTGATGTGGCTGCTCAGCAGGTCAGGATAGGAGCTCACTATCAGGCAGTAACATACCTACATGCACTTGCCTGGACACTCGGTCTGTTTACTGGCTGCTCCCAAAATCTCAGCCCCCCAGCTGATTTTTGCTGTACCTGTGCATACCTAGGACCAAGGGGCTCCATCTCTAGAGGTGGCTCTGGCACTGAGACTTTTTATACTACTTGGTCTTGAAGTTTGCTAGTGTTCACATGTAGCAAAAAGAAGAGAGACTGCCTGCAGAAAATGGCAAGAAGTAGAATGTAGTAAGGCAAACTGTTGGACAGTACATCTGCCCATTTAACCTACAGTCTTCAGTCTCAGAAGCCATTTTCTTTACTGACCCTCTCAAAAGGCAGAGTTTTTTCTACTTTTATGACAGTTAAGTTAAGTATCTGGAGTTCGGGGTTTTTTTTAATGTTTAGCTGATGTTTTCCCATGCTCTGCTATAGCAAGGCATGAGAATAATACCACAGTTAAAAGACCTTATTGTTGCTGTTGTCAGATGCAACTGTTGTGATTTAATCTTTGTATGATGAAAAGGCATGCTCAGAGGTTTTGTGTGATATTATGTGTTCAGTTTTTCATGTTCTACTATTTTCTCTAAAACCCAGAAAGAAGAAGCTAAATTACAAGAAGAGATAAGACATCTAAAACAAGATAAGCAAGCTCTTGAGGTAGACTTGGTACAAGCCAAGAAGGAGAGAGATTTAGCAAAAGTCCAGGTTGCATCTGCATCAAGTAAAGCACCTTCATTTTGTTGAATAATTTTGCTTACTTTGCATGTCAGTAAATAAATATGTAACAAAAACTTGTTTCGTAGTAAAGTATTACTTAATGAAATGCATCTAGACCATTTCCAAATATTGTCTAAACTTCTAACAAAAGCATACAGGGAAGGCCATGCTGCAGTACTTTTGGTACTCCATTAGAAAGTATCTTTCTGTATCCAACCAAACTCTTTGTTTTGGCCTGTTAAGTTTGATTCCTTGCCCATCTTTCACTGGAAATGGAAAACAGATGATTTCAATTATGTGACAACTCTATTCATAGGAAAAGATTTACTATGTTATGTCTTAGTCCTCTATTTAGCTCTTGCCTATTTTTTGCCTATAACTTATGCCTTGGGACTTATTCCAGCATTCTTATCAGAGCTTTTTCCAATTTGAATTAATGAGAGAGGGCTCAAAATTGGACTCTCTCATTTCCAGTGTCAGGCATCACAAATGCTGAGTGTAGTAATATTTACTGCCATGTCTCTTCTCAAAATGCTTGATCCCTAAATGGAAGGAGTATGATCAATACACATCTAAGCATATCTTCTGTGTTGTCATTCATCTTGATGCTGAAGGTCGGTTTACTAGAGCATGATCAAGAATAGATCTCCCTGAGATTCTGTTTTAAGTACTTTCTGTGGTGAACTGTAAGCCACTGAGTGCTGCTATGTATGAGAGTAATAAAGGGGTTTTTACAAATACTGTTGCTTTTAAAATCCTAATTAGGCTCTGGTTTTAAAACTACTACAGTAACAGTGTTGTCAAAATGGTAAATGTATGAAATATGCTGGGAAAATCAGTGTTGACTGATTACTCCTTCAATACGTACTAATAAAGCAATTCTAAGAATGTTTTATTCTTGTAGGTGAAAAGTCTTATGAATTTAAAGTTATGGAAGAATCATACAAACAGGAAATTACTCATTTGAAAAAAAGACTTCAGTGGTATGCAGAAAATCAGGATCTTCTGGATAAAGATGCAGCGCGTCTTAAAGATGCAAAAGAAGAAATTGAGAAACTAAGAGTAGAGGTGATAATATCTTATCTTATTTAATTATTTAAGAAATTAGAACTGGAAATTATTTCTTTTTTCAGTGATGAGTGTAATATAATTATTTCCTTCATAATAATCCCTTTTTTGTTATATTAGATTGGTTCTATTGGACATCTTGCCTATGCTTCTGGGAACAATAATAACATGCTTGCCTAAAACCTTTAAATTTCTTGACCTACGAGAAACAAGTATATTGTTACATTAACAACTAGGAACACCCCACTTCTCATTCTCTTTTCCTCCTTTTTGCTCCATAGTAATTTAGGCAGCACATTTTTTCTTCTCTTAAGTACTAGTTCTAAATTCTTTCTTAGGAGAAACTCTCTGGTTACTGTAGTAGGGAGGAAAAACCCAAAACAAACACATTGGTGTGAAATCTAAAACAAAACTAATACATGAATCTTTAATAGTGCTGAGATTTGCATTGTCTGCTTGTCGCTGCGTTGGACTTAGGATTCACAAAAACAAAAAGTTTTACCAGTGCTAAAACGTAACTGATCTTGGAATTTCTTATTAGAGAGACCAAAGACGAAAGGAGGTGCTTCTGAAGGAGCAGCCAGGGTCAGACACCACCATATCAAACTTCGATCAAGATATCATTCCTGTGAAAGAAAGTATTTTTATTGGCATTTTCTCTGGCTTGGACCGGTGTCTAAAAATTCTGGTGCCTAGAGCTGTGACTCCATTGAAATAATCAAATCAGTCAAACTATAAAATGCTGGCATAAAAGCATGACTTATGCTAACATTACCAATGTGGGAGAGAATTCAAGATAGGAATATTTTTAAATGCCCAGGGTGTAATATCCCTGTACAGAGATCATAGTGCTAATCAAGATAGGAAATTCAGTTTTAGATTATAGCTTTGAGTCCTCATGGCCAGACTTCATGGGAGTGCAGGAACATGATTTATCCAGGTCCTTCCCCTGATTCTGGGACTCACCTTTTATTTAGGCACAACACAACATTGCCTTTTGGCTGTTTCTGTATCTCATCACATAGTGTAGCATTGCAGATCACAAACCATTTCCTGAACTCATCCTGAAATCATGGAACGCGCTGTAGTATTTTATATGATAGCTTATTAACCAAGCCTGCGTGCTGGCAGTGTATGAAGACAAGAGTGTCCCAGAGCTGAAATTCTCTTTTAGATTTCCATATCTAGTTTCAGTTGCTTTGGAGAAGGAAGCTGTCATGTGGGTTAAGAGTCTGAAGAATCATTTAGTACAGAAATTACCATTATGAGTTTTTAAGTGGCAGAATGCTTCCATTGTATTGTGTGTGTTTGAAATGCTTTTGTTGTACTACAGGACAGTGTCTCTGAATACATATTTCAATTTGTCTCCTCGTAAACTGGACAGGTTGAGAAGCTCAGAGCTGAAGCAGGAAATCAGTGTGTGCAACAGAAGAAACGTTTGCAAGACAGAGCAGCAGATGCCAAAAGAATTCAGGATCTTGAGCGACAAGTATGCAATAAAAGAACTGTCCTTCATTTTACCTTTGTTTCAGATAAGGTCTCTTAAAACCCTAGTGCTTTCATAAGGATAAAGCATAGCATGGAGTTCTGTGATAAAGTATCTTGTGTTTTTGAACACTCATAAACACAAAAAGCTACTATTATTTACTTAGAAAGAGCTCTTGCTACTATGTTCTAACAAGCTGATCCCTTTTAAAATCTTTTAAAATAACTGTTTAGAGTTTCTTCGAAGGGGCATGAGGGCAAAAGCTAAAGCTTGTAGTTTGCCTTCTAAGACTCCTGTCCACATTCAGTAATTCCTTAACAGTATGACGAATTTCAACCGAGTTGATTCAAGAGTAGGGGTTTAAATTCTATTGGATTCTTGTAAGATTCATGAAAACTGGGGGAATGGAGACCATAAAATCCATGTTTCTACTAAAGAAACATCAAGTAGAAGTGGGGCTTCCTGAATTTTAAGAGGTGGCAGTTGCATTAGTTAGAGATGTGGGACTCATGGGCAAGAGCCTTTGCAGATTTCTGATATGACTATCTTATCCATAGATAAGAGAGAGATTTGTTATTAATGTTGCATGCAAGCTGTTAATTTTACATTATTGCAGACTACAAAATAAAAGGCATATAATTTGTTATTAGGAGAATAATTCCAGTATCGCTATGAAATATTTTTAACAGTTGGAAAAGTAGAATGTGAATGCAAATCCAGAAAAAAGCATATTCACAGCATTAGGAACCATACTCAAATCCCCTTTTTTGACTTTCTTTAGACTATTGACAGAAGGCAATCTGAAGACCAGAGCAATATTTTGTTTAAGATCATGTGTAACTTAGTCAGTAAGAGACAATGAGTCTTGCTTTTCTGTAAACAAAAACATAAATTAGAGAAATATAAAATAATTCTCAATATATGCATCTATAGTTTCCATTCTTCCACCTTAAGGGAATGAAATTTGTTAACATTCTGTCACTTATTTCTGTTCCCTTTTCATTAGAACTTTATTATTTTTGACCTTTGACTTAATTTTCTTATGGATAGATCAGAGAAATGGAAGGAATTATAAAAAAAAGGTATCCAAATTCTTTGCCGGCTTTGATTTATGCTGCTGCTGCTGCTGAGAAAACAAATGATCTTTTGGCTAAAACAAATACAGTTGAATTTTTGGAGAGAAGAATAAAGAAATTAGAAACAGAACTTGAAGGTAAAGATGATGAAGCTAAGAAAAGCCTTCGTGCCATGGAACAACAGTTTCAAAAAATAAAGGTAAAAGTTGATTAATCCACTTTGCAAGTAGTAGTCACAAGGCAACTGGAGTCTAACACAGGGTAGTGGTTAAAACTGAAGGCAAAGACTACATTCAAGGGAAAAAAATACTCAAAAGAATTTAGAACTGGAATTTCAGTACCTTCAGCACCTAAGATAAAAATAGCATTGAAATTTCTAGGGTACTATTGAAACAAAGAGAACATGGTTTCGAGGCATAATAATTTAATTCTTACAATTAAGGTAAGTGTTTTTCACCTGTGGGTCAGAGTAGCTGCTTATCTAATTCCTTGCTGTTCCAAAGGCTGTCATTTCAAAGGTCTCCTGACTGAGCATTTCTGCAGGGAACATTGGGAGCCACTGAACATGCCATCCAAAAATTACATGATAGTGAGCCTAAAGACTCGGGTTAGAAAGCGTGGAACTCTGCCATTTCACTTCCAGGAAGAGGTGAACTGCACAGGTGAACTTGCTTAATGAGCAAGAAAGGAAAGCATTGGCCGCTTGTTCCAGCTTTTCTCCACGTGGCGCTCCTTATACTTTCCTCAAAGGTCATCCAAGCTATTAAGGAGGTTAGGTTTTCCTCAGCTCATTAGGAGGAAAGATTCTGTGTCTCTTTGAATTCATACTTTTATCTTCATACTTATAAGTACATAAAAAGAAAGAGCTGTCTTGTTAAAAATTAGTATGTTTTGAAAAATGTGAAGTACCATTTTGAAGATGTGACATAAATGTTTGCCAGCTGACATATAACAAGTACACAATGACAAAATTAACATTGCTAGCATCTGAAGAGAACTCAATTACATAAAAATGAAATACTTTCTTGTCAACATAATTTTCTATCCCATAGTTACTGCATCCAGTGTGATTAGATTTTTTTATAGTAGATGTTTTGAATAATTCTGTTTTACAGCAGAATTGTTTCCCTCACTAATTTCTGAACTGTAGTTTGTTAGTAATCCTGATTTGTATCCTCTTCTGAAATCTTGCCTCAGATGGGCAGTAACTTTAAAGAATAATAGGAAGAGCTAATAATAACAGTACACTTATGAAACTGATTTTTTTGTCCCTACTTTCTACTCCCCTCCTAGATACAGTATGAACAAAGACTTGCAGAGCTTGAGCAACTACTTGCCTATGAATTTATTAATGAAACACCAAAACTGAATGGTGATAAAGCCACTTCTACAGAACTTGAACAGGAGCTTCAGAATCTAAAGAAGGCCCATCAGATCACTGTTGGAAACCTCCAAACAGAAATTGAAAATCTTAAAAGTCAAAATTCTCAATTAAAACTCAGAAGTAAAAATGATAATAAAGATTTAGAGTCCATGGACTCTAAGATGAAACAAGGTAACACAAAAGACAGGTTATTAAAACTAAATGAGGAACTGGTCACCAAAAACAGAGAAATACAAGACCTCACAAAAACTGTAGAGAAACTTCAAAAAGAAAGAATGATGATGTTGTCTGATAATAATTTGAGAAATAAAACAAACACTAATGGAAACTCTACAGAGGTCTTGAAAAAGAATACTTCAGCAACAGATGGAAGGAATTCCAACAACACTGAACCCTGTCTAAGCATTTTCAATGATGACAAAATACACCAACCACATACCTTTTCTGATTCTCGTCTCTCCGAAGTTCTGCAAGAAAATGCACATCTGAAAGAGGAGCTGGAGAGATTGTCCCTAGAAATGAGCCAGCAGCGGGTGAAGTCTCAGGCAGCACTGGCTTATTCTGAAAGTAACATACGAAGGTAAATGCTCAACATATTCCTTTGAAAACCTTCTTAAAGTGCTGGCAAACACTTTTAAGTAGCACATTAACATGTAGCCATGTGTGAAGGTTGGTTGCTTATACCTTCATTTGTACTGTTTTCTGGCTTTAGGAGGGGTTTGGGATTTTTTTTTTTTTTTTGTTACTTTAAGGGGTTTTTTTAAGCAGTGCACTGTCACAGTTCTTTCTTCAAGCAAACCTGTATTGATTCTTTTATTAATATTACAATTTCTTACACTTTTAAGTAAACTATCTCAGTGTAAATCATCATATCTTAAATGCTTTGTGTTGTATAGCATTAATATTTGGTCCATGTTCTTTCCTTCAAACCTGGGATATGCTTTCAGTGGGATTTATTTGGCGAGCTAGTCTAGTCTCACCTTACATCCCATCCCAATCAAAGTAGAAGAAATAGGCATATTTAGATTGCAACACATTGTTTTCTAAAATAGATACCTGAAAGAAGATAGCTGCATTATGATTAAAAAGCATGTGTTTTCTCATTGTTTTAGTAAGAGGAACCAGCAAAGATGATTGACTGAATTTTCTGTATCCAAACTGCCTCTGGCTAGATGATACATGTATCCACCATTGTAGGTTTCCCACTCTTTCCTCCCTTCAGAGCAATAGAAGCAATGGTGGTCCTGTCTTGCAATGTTTTGTTGGGAAATATCAAAGATATGCTGCCTTTAACATTATTGTTATTTTGTGTGTTCAAGTGAGAAGCTGCTGCATTTTTGAAGAACTCTCTGTAGCTGCTTTACTACATCTTACATTTCTCTTGCTCTGTTCAGGATGCAGGAAGACACAGCAGAATACATTGCATCTCTGAAAGCTTCCCACCAGAGGGAAGTCGAGAAAATTGTTTGCCAGCATGCAAAGGAACATTCTACTTCTAAAGTGGCTGAACTAAAGAACAGAATTTCAACACAGGAGGTAAGATACACTAGATACATTACTTACATACAGATACATATTAAAGTTATTTCTTTCTGTGTTACTATAAACTTACTTTCTTTCAAGTAGGATCTATTGTTTTAAAAATCATCCTGTGCCACAGTACTCACAGAATCCCAGAATGACTGGGGTTGGAAGGGACCTCTGAAGGTCATCTTGTCCAGCTGCTCTGCTCAGGAGGGTCATCCAGGACCATGACCAGGTGGTTTTTGAGTATCTCTAAGGAGGGTGATTCCACCACCTCTCTGGGCTGTTTTACACATGGTATAAAGGGTAGAAAGGGCTGTTTCATTCAGATTATTTAAGAACATTTTGAAGTGAGGAAAGTAACTTGAAGATTGAGGCTTGTTTTCATGTACTACATATGTACCTGTGTGCTGTTTAACAGCCCATGCACACACACATGTTGGAGGCAGTGTTGTTAATGCACACATCACTTACACCTGCAGTACTACAATCACAGAATCATTGAATGTTAAGGGGTTGGAATGGACCTCAAAGATCATCTACTCAGAAGCCCCTTTGCCATGAGCAGGGATGCCTCCAACTAGACCAGGTTGCTCAAGGCCTTTTTCAGCCTGGCTTTGAACACTGCCAGGGCTAGGGCATCCACAGCCTTCCTGGGCAGCCTGTGCCAGTGTCTCATTATCCTCACAGTAAAGAATTTCTGCCTAATGTTTAACCTAAACTTACCCTCTTTCAGTTTATACCCATTACTCCTGGTGCTATCAGTTCCTGGCTTCCTTGTACACCACCTTCAGATACTGGAAGGTTGCTATGAGGTTTCCACAAAACCTTCTTTTCTCCAGGCTGAACAGCCCAAACTTTCTCAGTGCTGCTTATTTTTTTCTGTACTTCTCCAGGTTTTCACATGTTGTCATGGGCGTGTATGCTAACGACAAAATATTTTAAACTTTTTGTAGATATTAATAAAACATCTACAAGAACAACTTGGTGACCAAGAGGGACGTCAGGAAGCTCTTTTAGTTTCAAAGATAAGAGAGCAACTCCTACAAAAAGAGGTATATTTAAATTTCAATGGGGGTACCTTAGCCTAATAAGAGTTTTCATCCTAATTCATGTCAAGTCTCAAATAAAAGCCTTATCATAAAATAAGTCTTAGAAGCAAAATCTTTCTCAGTTGCTTCTACATCAAATATCCCTGAGAATGCAAGGTTTTTCTAGTGTGACCAGGAGAGCAACACAGAACAGGATGCAGAACTTTGATCTTTTTCGTTTTTTTTTTGTTTTAATCTTTTTATCGTTTTTGTTTGTTTGTTTTTGTTTGAAATGTCTGATATCTGTAAGAAGTTTGATCAGCAGGTTTAATCCAGGTTTTCATATCTTCTGTGAGTTATAGTGGGTAGTGATAAATAGACCATAGGACTTTTTCTTTATTCCTGTCTGTTAAGAGGATTTTTTATTACTGTTTTCAAAAGCTTTTCTTTTTTCATCCTCCATTGTCATAAAACTGACTTAGGCAGTTACGTTCTTGGCTTTTTCCTCTGCTGTCTCTGAAACTTAATGTGTCTTAAGGGAGAGTTAGCTATAAAAGTTATGAAATTCAATGGCTTTTGAGAGAAGCATATAGGTTATTTTTCTAATCTTCTACTTATACCAATAGCACATAATTAAAAATTACACTTGTTCTTATCTTTGCTTTTGAGTTAATGTTGTGTCAAATTGCTGTCCACCTTTTAGCTCAAGCGTTTAGAATCATTGGCTATGCTTTTGTTGTTCTTGAAGTACTGCCAGTCTTTGTTGCCACCTCCTGTTCTGGAGGAGGATGTAGCCTGTCTCAGCATTGTGCCTATACTTCATTTTCCATCTCCTTGATGTATGAACATCACTAATTTTAACTTAATTTTGATAATACTCCAACTTGCAAGGGGTATTAAAAGCGATTCATCTTAATCTCGCTAAACTCAGATGTATCTGGGTATTTATCTTACACAGGCAAAATTCCACCTCTGTTGTGATGTATTTGTATTAAACTGTGGGTTCGTAGGGGGAGAATAAACATGCCCTATTAAACAAGTTCTGTGTTTGCAGAATAGAGGCCTTCAAGACTTTGGGTTCATGTAGATGTTGGTTTTCCTTACAAAGCTTGTTTGATTCCAGTGGTGTCAGTATATGTAATACTTCTTCCTGGAAAAACAGGGCGAGAGTACGAGACAAATGTTATTGTTTCCTCTATGACTGCTTTACAGATTATTGACAGTGATGGTTTAAGAGAGAGATCATCCAGTCTGACCCACATGGTAGAGGCCAACTTCAAGGTGCTGGTATTTAAGAAATTGTAAAGGAGTATCTTTGTTAAAGAAATCAGTGCAAGACTGACAGAGAGAAATATTTATGTAAAGCCTTGCTTTTGCCCTCTAGCAAAACTTCTGCGCTGTTTTTAAAATACATCTTTAAGCATTAAATGGTTAAATAGTTTTTACTGAGAAAAGAAGACTGGAAATGGAAATGGTAGTGATAGGGGAAAGCACCTCACTGGTAATAGGTTTGAGTCCTTTGTCTAAAATGGTGGTACGTCAGAAAGGGCAAAGCTTTTCCTGAGGCTTCTTGGAGGATTGTTATTTGAATGCTAATCTCAGAAATGCTGTTCATGGATGTTTTCCATTAACTGAGTACTTCTTCTCCTTAACAGCTTGCATGTAGCACTGCATTGTATTTGATGTGGTTTTGTTGCTGGCAAAGTACACAGAGCCCATTTTCTCCTGGGGCATTTTTCCCCTTGTGAGATCATTCCACTATGATTTTTAATTGTATTTAATTATATACTTAAGGCCACACATCACCCCTTCCCTTCAATGTGGCAGCTTTGGTAGCCAAGCAGCAGGCAATCAGTTGCACAGACCTTTTGAAACGAAGGCTTCTGCTCCTCTCACAAATGTGGCTGAACAGGCTCAAAGCTGCTGGAGTAATGGACACGCAAAAATGTACTGACATAGGCCTTGTTAGTTTAGAAAGCCACCTAAAAATTTGGAAATAATAGTAAGATGCCTTAGAATCACTTCTCAGTAAGAGTGACAACATCTTACAAAGACACAGTGCTTCCAGCTACTTGAATTCACAGCAAAGAGCCAAGGATGGCTGAGTGCTTGAAGGGGGTTAGCAACCCTCAAATATATTGGCTAAGGGGAGCTAAGGACTATCATAAGGGATAAAGATGTCAGAGTTTTGTACTTTACTTACACACATGAAGAGTGACCAAAAAATACTTTGGATATTAAATGAAGGAATATCAACATACTTAAAATAGGCAAAGAATGAAAATAAAGAAAACTTCCCTGAATTTCTGGAGGATTGGGAAATCAGTTTTAAGTAATTGTCAAGTTGATTTTACCTGGTAATTAGTAAACTTACATGCAGGCTTGTAATCATCTCTCTTAGCAGCATGTCTTTAATTTACTCCTTAGAAATACACTGGTATCTTTTGTATTTGGTCTTTAGCTTGGGTGTGAGATGGGATTGTGTAAGAACATCTAATCATAATGTTCTCTGTTAACTTTTGTTGTATAAAGTATAAAATGTGACATGATGTGAAATGCGACAAATGTGAAATGAAAGAACATAATCCCTTCATAAGTTTATTAACAGGACTTGATTTATCAAAGAGGACTAGACTTTCATATCCTCAGGCTACTTCTTGGAAATGAAAAATTCTGATATAAGTCCCTGAATTCCTGTTAAAGCTTTTGAACAAAGGAGATTTTTCTTCTATGTCTTCCTTTCCACAGCTTTTGAATGTAATGATTAAACAATGCAAATGCATTTTTAAAGGAATCTGGTTTATACACTGCCTAACACAATGATAACAATTTTCATCAATTCTCTTTGACTATAGGTAACAAAATTGTTGGAAGAACTGAAAGAGGCTAGGGAGAGCCAAAGTCCTGAAATGAAACATTTCTTGTGCCTGGAAAAGAAAATCAAGCATATAGAGAGCAGATATGCAGAAAGAGAGCATGAAATTCAAAAGGTACATCAGTGCATAACTGCATTTGCTTCTCAAGAGCGATTTATTGGTTTAACTGTAGTTTTATGGTATTTTTCAGGCTTATTTAGCTCGCACTGCAGGAGGGAGATAGCTTTTATACAGCCATGGTTTTGTCTTTGCCTGCTAATGCACGTGAATGAAGGTGCAGGCCTGGTCAGCTTGGCCCTACTGTGGTAATTAAGATTACTTGTGTAACTTCCTTTCAGCCTGGTCTAAGAAGGTGTTGCTGTTCCAGAGGTTTGGGCAATGTGACTTCTGGAGTCAGTATCATTATTTCATACTACAGTTATACAGTGAAAGAGAGCTACTGAAAACAGATAAGAGTTTGGAATGCAGAGTCTCAGCTATGATATATTCCTCAACTGAACTGTAATTATCTAGTCCTAGCAGCTCTGTTCAGAAAAGCTACATTAAAAGTATAGAAATACCTTACTTTATTTTAAATTTTAAAACCATATCTCAAGGAATATACTTTTAATGTACAGGTATTTTTTTGTCATAGAAGGATTTCTTCTTGTACATTTCTATATCAGATACTTGTTTTCTTTCAAAAAAGACCTGTGCATAAAACAAATCATTGGATTAAAAACAAACCCTGTTGCCACTGTTATTTTTGTTCACATTCTGCCTGTCCTGCTAAAGGTAACAGTAACACAGTTTAATTATTTGCTGTTAATTTGTTTTTATATAATGTGATGATGTCTTTACCGTTTCTGTGAAATGTTTGCTGCTGCCTACTCTAATCTAGCTCCACTAAATACCAATAGTATTTACTAAGATGTTTTGTAATGTTTTGGGGTTTTCTTTAAGAAATAATAGTATACAAAATTAGTTATGTATAATAATTTCATAATTAATTTCATCTTTTTGTGGTGCTCCTGCCCTTGTTACATATTAAGCTTTGGGTTTTGTTTTGTCCTAGTTTTTCTCCTTTAAGCATCAGCACTGGGGCATTGAACAGTTGCCCAAATGAATTATATCAAAGTGAATAGTGTAGAAAAGGAAATTGCTGAGCATGAAGATAGCAGGTTATCCTAAGTATCAAACTGCAAATATGGTACTTATGGCCTTTAAGTGATAGGCTTTCTTTAAAGAATCTATTACAGTTAATTGCAGTGTGGAGATTTTGATCTCTTATGACACTTCTTATGTTGCATATTTTAATAGGATTATGTCAGGGATTTGTGTTATTCAGACCTTTATCTGCAGCAGCATCAGGTCTTTGTGACTCCAGAACAATTTCTGATAATTCATAGAAGTTGTGGTTTTTAAAAGTAGAATAGTAGGCTACAACATGTCATTCAGATTTAGTTTGTTTTGCAGAGGGTTATTTTAATTACCACATTTAAGTGGCAATTCAAAAAGTGTTTTGATTTATAGAGGGCTTTATGTTAAATGCTCAGCTTTGTCTTAAGTACTCAAATTTAATTGCTGTTTTGAAGAGGATAAATTAAATTCTCCTGGGGCTCATTAGTCAATAATCAATTCTACCCTTCTGTCATTAATGCAAATATTTAAGGGAATTAATTGCTATTGGAAAGATTTTTGTAATATTTGGAACAAATTGCTTCCACTCAATATGAGCATTCAGCCTTGATACTGAGGATCAGATGAAATGATGTGGCAGGTTCTTGCAAAGTGGCAGCACTGGCTGAGTACTGACTGTAAGAAGTCACAGTGCTGACTTTCGTCCTAATTTGCAGGCAACTCAACTAACACAGCACATTTCTGAAGTGAGGCAGACCCAGGAGGCTGAGAAGTGGCGAAGGCTGGCACAGCAGAAGAATCAGGAACTGGAGAAATTTCGAATGGAGCTGGATTCAATACTGGATGTTTTACGTGAACTGCAGAGGCAAGGAGTCGTTATTCCTGCACCTGATTCCAGTGGATTCAGAGTGACAGACAGCTATTGGAAAACATGATTAGGTAGTAGTTAAGTAGAGCAGCAGAATTTTAATATTCAAAGTTATGTATAGAAAATGTTATTGAAAATCATTATTGTAACATGTATAAATTGCATTGCATTCTGATCTCTGGAATCTCTCAGGTCCAGAGGCAGATTTGCACAGATCAATACTCTAGTCATGATGTATGTCTTCTATTTTATTAGTAATAAATTTACATATTTTTTCAATAATAGGAATATTGAGGTTATTCCATAAATTCAACTACCAT
The DNA here is from genome assembly GCA_016584745.2 of Phylloscopus trochilus trochilus. NCBI lineage: Eukaryota > Metazoa > Chordata > Aves > Passeriformes > Phylloscopidae > Phylloscopus > Phylloscopus trochilus. The sequence continues at coordinate 33,274,662 of WQNJ02000062.1, read as the reverse complement.
TGAAAAATTTCCTTTTTCACAGACTTGTTAGAACATGCCTGAGTATTTTTGATTTCTAACTTGTCTTGTAGTGATTCCTTTGCAAAAAAATTTGAGCAGTAAGCTGTTTGGTTTGTATGTTTAGGGTATAGCATTCATGTATTTCATTCCATAGGGCAGGAAAAGCATCTTTTTCCAAGGTCTTTTTCCAATTTGCGTCTCTCCCTCCAATTCATATAATATTTCTTTCCTTATCTTTAAGACCCCTTTCCACTTTAGTGAATGATTGGAGGGCTGGAACAGAGCAGGCAGTCCCTGGTGGTGCTCAAATTCAAGCTGTTCTTTGTTTCCTTTTCAGATGTTTCCAACTGTGCTGGTAAGACTGATGGCAGAGTGGGTCTAGCTGAATTCTTACAGGGCAGATACAGAAAAAACCTATAAAATACAGTGTGAGAATAGTTACTGGTGTCCCTTTTAAAAGGGAAGGCTGTACTGATAAGGTTTTTTACAATGGACTGTTCAGTATCTGATAGTAAATACCTCTGTAGGTGATCTTGACAGACAAAGAGACCAGTCAGATGTGAAGACAATGTACTAAAGCTCAGATTTCAGGAATGTGTAGGTGGGGAAATTTAGAGTTAAAATATTGAGCAAGTTAGGAAAGGGGCCAGGGAAAAAAAAATAAATAACACCACCACCAAACCCACCCAAACAGATAGCCAGACCAAAATACCAAACATGGAGGTAACTTTCTGCTGAGCTGACAGGCATCATGGCAGGTAACACACTGGATGTTGGAGGCTGTTGCATTCTCCCTCTCCTCAGGCCCTGCCAGATACACACCTGTGCTGTAGGGCAGGTGCATAGGAGCAATTCCTGCTGCAGCACAAATGTGTACCTTAGGGTGGTACACTTCTGGTCTCTTCTTCCAGGAAAGAAATGGACCCAGTAGAGGGAAATTTCACTCCAGGAAATGTAGCTCTATGAACCTCTGAAGCCACAGGAACTGCACTGCTCCAGAGAGGAGACTGGGGGATGATGAGTGAGGTTATTACACTTAACATATATCAAAAACCTGCTGCTAAAAGCAAGAAGCAGTAATTAAAAATAAAGAAAATTCAAAATAGATGATGATGGCAATTTGGTGGTTGGAAGGAATGCTTTCCCAATAAATCAGTACATTATTAGTTTGAAGTTTCAGTGGCTGCAAGTCCTTAAGAATTCTGTAGCACGTATATTGAGCTCAATCAACTATACTTATTTAGGGCAAAGAGAAGATTAAAGCTATAATGTACTCCTTAGGTCTCTGAGGACCTGCAGTATTGGTTGAACCTAGCACTGAAGTCAGATATGAAACAATTGTTTATGTCTCATGTTCTTCAGGGACTAGCAGTAAATGTGTATTTTTTTTCTCATACAAGTATATGGCTGAGCATGCATAAAAAACAGAAGAGTATAAAAAATTATACCATTTAGACATAGACAGGGATTAAGTGCAAGGTTTTTTTCTTTTTGGCACATACACAAACATAGAACAAGCCTGTATACACATGTATATAGATATTTTTAAAGGATGGTCAGTTGCCAATTAATATGGTAATCTTGATTGTTTCATGCTCAGATATTTTCAGTATTTTTATTTTGTCCCCGTCCAACAAAGTATTAGTTTATATTCATAAAATATGTAAATATAAAGGTGTTTTGTATATAAAATACCAGCTACATGTAAATATTTTCTTGATTTAGGTCTGTTTTGCAAATGAAAAGGATAAAAATTGAATCATTTCAACTAATTTATTTCCTGTACAGTTTGCTTTATATGTACCACTGTATTAAATGGTGTGACCTGAAGTGAGAGATGTTTTTTCAACTGCTGCAGTCCTTGTGTTACCAGAGAGGCCAGGTCCTGGATGGAGGTTCCTAGGACAGGAATCCTAGAAGAAGCATTTCTGGTTACTGGAAACTCTCTCCCATGTATGATGCTTAAGTTATCAAGAGAGGGTTTCCCTGATGTTCATGCAGTTTTCATTCAAATACTTTTCACAATTCGTACAGTCAGTTCTCAGCCAGTGCTGGTATTTTATGTAGTTGGAATTAAATTCTCTCTCTGAATCAATATAATTTGCCATTACTGTAATCTGTCAGATGATTTATATTGTTTTCTCACAAGTATTTATGCAGTTGTACACTCAGTGAAGCATGGCCTTCAGTTTTTAGGCATTTACCATGAAGTGGTCACTCTACATAGTAACAGACTCTCTCTGGACTTGAATGGCTGCAGTTGGGCTGTCCTTTTAGAGAACTATGGTACAAGTTTTAAGTTCTCTTCTAAAGTTGCTACTGACTCTCTGAGGATTTCAATGTGATCTTCCAAGGAGTTACATAATTATATATTCCTCATGTATATTTTTCATCTTCTTGGGCCATTCTGTTTCATCATGCATTTCCAGGAGGCAGCATAATGTATTGATAAAAATAATCAAACATAATGTGTTTAAATCATTGCCTGATGCTTAGCTGCACTTCATCTGTTTGCAGCAAAGCAGCTGGAGTATAATAATTTGAAGTGTCGTGTTTGAAGCTTTTAAGAAATCACATGAACAGCTGGCTAGTTGACTTGGTGACCTAGATTGCTTCACGAGAGGAAAACATGATGTGCAGAAAAGGATCAGATTTCATGATGGCACTTGCAGCAGAGACAGCAGCACTGTGTTCCGTTTCAAGTTCTATGAAACACATGTCAAAATTGTTCATGTAACAAACAGGTTATTGTGAGTGAAGATGTTGTTTGATAGCACATAATACATCTTGAAGTCTGTTGCTTTATCCCATATTTAACCTATTGTGGAAAATATAAGGAAAAAGGACAAGTACACCAGCACTAGCTGTGCAAATCCACTTCTGCAGGGAATGGGGGTCATGCATCAGGTGCTGCTCTGACTGTTGAACAGAAAATCAAGTGATGTCTCTGAATTAAAACTAGCCTTTCATACAGCTCATAGCCATACATACCTCTCATCCAAAAATAAGCACAGGCCCCCAACTCTTGCTCTCATTGCAGAACATGTGGTACAAGGTTCTTCCCTGCTGTCCTTGCTACCTGTCAATATCCAAGACTAAAAAGTGGCAAAAAATATCAGTGTCACAGTATTCAAGGTGAAGGGCTCAGGTGCATAAATACTTAATTTCGTGACAAATATACCTCATTTACTTCACCTTACAGTCTCAGAGATTGTATAGCTCTGGATTGTAGTAGAGCTGATCACAGTTTTACCTTTCTCTTCTCTATGAGCAGGCATTTACTGATTTTACATTATAGGTTTTGGGGGGCTGCCTTTTTTTTTTTTAAGATACACAACTAAAACTTGTTTACACAGAAGAGCATTTTGCAAGTATTTACCTTTGAAAACTGGGATAAATAACTTGACCTATTAAGTTCTTACAGAATACAAGATATGTTTAGGCAAACAGGTGATGCATTTATACTGAGTTTTGAGAAGAGGCTTGAGGCCAAGCACTAAGAAAACTCACATAAATTCCATTTTCAAACTCCATTTAATTCCAACTACTCCTTTTGAAGATTACTCTGATCAGAACACTTTCTATCCTGTTTCTTTTGCACCAGTGAGTTGATCTTCTGAGAAAAGATGATTTTTTAAAAAGCATCTTAAAAAGTTATTCTTAAAAAGGAAAAGAAAAAAGGAAAGGAAGGACAGCCTTAAAATAGTTGCTTTTGGAAACTGCAGAACGTTTTTTCCTTTGGCTCTGCTTTAAGGCAGAGGCAGAGCAAAAATCTGAATCAGGCTATTGCTGCTACGGTGTCTGAAGTGGCATGGGAGCTCCACAGTGGCTATTTTTCTGAGAAAAGCAGCGTGAAGGACTTTACATATAGACAGGAGATAAGATGAAAAAAGCAGAACCATCATCAGGAAAGAACAAAAGCAGGAACCAAACACTTAAATAGTTTTACAGAATTAATACATGCTGCAGAAGGATATTAACTATGCAATTTTATGTGTTGTAAGTTAATTTGGCATCATCTCTGGGTCATTTTATTACGTACTTTTCATCTAGGCATTATTTCCTTTTTCTCCCCTAAGTAGTAGTTATGTACCCAAAGAAAAGCCACTGAGATTTAAGGTAGCAGAAGGAAAGCATAGGCTAGTCTACAGGGAATAGCAGCATCTTGTTTTTCTAAAACCCTGTCTGCATTGTTTTGAAACTCACTAAACTTTTGTGATTTTTTCCCCCAAAGGGGTTTTGGAGCACCAGAGCAGACTCCCCAGGGGAGTAGTGGAGTCACCATCCCTGCTTCCACCACCATCCTTAGAGCTTTAAAAAGCCATGTGCCATGAGGGAGATGATTTAGAAGGGGACTTGGCAGTGCTGAGTTAATGGTTAGACTTTATAATCTTAAAGAACCTAAGTGAACCTAAATGAAACATAGTTTTAAATGCATTAAAAGTACCCTTCATTTCTCAGTTGCAAAGGAGATGGATTCCACATAGATTTGCCCTTCCTTCAAGCAGCATTGCTGTTTTCAACCATGGCAAAGGAAAAAAATAAATAGTAAATAAAAATAGTAGCTCAAACATTACTGAAGGCAGCTCACTCGTCCAGAAATCAGCTATAAAAGCCCTGCTTACTACAAGTCCTGCAATGTGTTAGCAAGAACAATATTGAGCTTCAAAGTTTAACCATCAGATAGCTAATGGTTATTGAGGTGCCTCACCAGGAAGTAGATGCCATATTCAGAGACAGATTTCCCAAATTTAGGAGAAGGAAAGTCCATACCTACACCCTTCATGGTTGTAGTTATGTACTTCCTGTGAACGAAGACCTTCCCTGCACCTGAGACATTTTACTGGAGATAGGCAATGCAGCCCATGGAGCTGTGCTCATTGAGAACAGGATTCATTTCAGTCTTCTCTGGGAAGTATTTTCAGCAATAACCTGCTAGTTTTAAATAGTCTCTGCTTGAAGTGTAATCCTGTTGCTTTAAACACTAGAAAGCCCTGCAAAAATTACATTTGGAAACAGGGAATTAATCTGTAAGTGGTGTGTAATAAGGGCACAGGACATAAAAACAAAAGATGTTTCCTGCACTCTTCCTACACAATTTGTCTTCTTTAAATGCTCAACCCATTCACTCTTTTTCCTGTTTGTAAGGTGAAGAAGAATGGATGAATTAATCAGCATTTAAGTGGCTGAAGAATGTATCAGCAGGTCTCTAACCTCGAACACAGATGCATTGGATACAAAGCACATTAATTTCCAGAAAATCTGGTTAGGCACAGTGTCTGGAATCCACTTTTTCCATCTCAATAAGAACTTCCTGCAGAGCATACTTGAAATCCAGCAAAGGGTTTGAACCTGGTACTTCTGCATATTATATGCTTGCTCTAAAACCATTCAGTCAGTAGTTGCCATCCTTTGAAGAAAGCTGAAATACAATTTTAAGAACTCACAAAGGTTCAGAACTTAATTCCATCTCTCAGAAATAAGGGTTGAAACCATACCTATTCAAATCCTTACCAAGTCTTTCACTGGGAGAATATCTGGGGTTGCAACCCTATCCCAACTGAGTACAAAAAGATGGAGCAAGCATAGCTTAGCTATACTTTTGGAGTTGGTCCTCTCAACTCAAAGCCTGCTTGCACTTCACTGGGCAATGAGTAAAGAAATTACCTTTTATAAAGGCAAAAAGCATAGGAAGGTTCAGCCTATTAGCAACAGATAACACCAGCTTAACATACCACCACCATTTGCATGTAGTAACTTTATTGGCAAAAGAAAAGGGGTTTTTCTTATTTCCTGTGATTTAGCTACTGAGTCCTGCCTGTAATTACTGAATGGAAGTTCACATCAGCAGTTAACAGAAAAAAAAAAAAAAAGAAAGAGTCAAATCACAGTTTGTGTTTGTGTGTAGAATATTAATTCCATGTCATTACAGGGCAGCTGCTGAGGTGTCATTCTGAAGTATAATTACAGGCACCAATTTGCTGTTACTCAGCAGCAGGTGGTGATAGCATTTTGTAAACAATGTAACCAAACAATTTAATTTGCAAGGTATTCCCTCTGGAAGCTTTGTAAATTGAGTTTAACCTGCACCAAAAAGGAGTTAGGGATCAGAGATTGAAGTTAGTCCCGAGCAGATATTTGTTGTGCTGCTCAGCTTCAGGGCATCCTTATTGAGTGTAGCAGAAACTACAGAACCTCCCCAGGGGCTGTTTATTCCTTTCTTCCATCTTCTTTGAGGTTTACACTTTTCTTGGCCAATGAATTTTCATAGACCTCCCAATGCCAGGCTTCACAGTCCTTCTAAATTATTATCCTTCAGAAGCTGGTCATAAGTAGTCATTTAAAAATGAAGCTCAATACAAGAAACAAAAAAAAAAACAAAACCAAAACAAATTAAAAAAAAAAAAAAAAAAAAAAAAAAACAAATGGGCAAAAGTTTTAGACCACAGAAGGCATCAGAATTCAGTGTCTTCTTGTCTAAACTGAGTTCTATCAGTTTAGACTATCTAATCTTACATACAATAAAAAGCACAGGTTGAAAATACCTTCTGTCAAAAGCGCAGGAGGCCAAGAAAGGCTTCAGACTGGACAGTAACAGGAATGTTTACCTTAAAGTAAAAGATTTTTTCAGTCAAGGATCCGATGGGAAGATTGCATAACCAGTTTGTTTTCTAAAATGATTGGTGGCTCTGAGATGAGGAGATCATCCTCGCCTAACGAAGAGTTCTGCTCAGTGTTCACAAAGTTAGGAATGTTAAATTTTGTAAGACACGGTAGGTCTTCCTCAAACATTCCACTGCTTTTGGGAACCTCCTGAAAGTGGGTATTACTCTCGAGACTTGGACCTTTCTGACTCTCTTTTTCTTTGTTCATATGGTCCACTTCATTAATGCAGAAATGGAAAAGTGACTGGGATTCTTCAGCCATTTGGTGAGAAAAGACCCTCTCAGATTCCAAAGGTCTTCCAAAATCCGCCACAAAGCTGTTCATGCGAAATCTTTTTTCAGAAAGTTCTGCATTGCTATGAAGGAAAATGAAAAATACAGTAAACACAAAAGTAGAACTATTTGAGTTCTTAGCAACAAGTTTGGTTTCAGCAACCATTATGATCAGGAGAAAAGGAAACCCTACAGTTTATCTACCACAGGCTTTTAAAGCCAGCACTATTTATTATTTTCGTCTAAAGCAATTTTAAGTCTTCATTTGTCATGATAATTTTCCATGGGAATAAGGTAATGCCAGCACTCTTAAATGGCATTTCTAGTAATCAATATACTATAATAATCACCTCACTGAATGAGTTTGTAAACACTCTGGATTTCGAGTAGTAACAATTGTTTTAAATGGCTTATAAGAACAGTTTGAGAAAAGTCCTTGATGGACAAAATTGTTTCTGAGGCACAGGTAGCTCTGCTCTCACTTAAGGGCATTGAGTGCTTGTTTGTCCAGACATCAAACCATCTTTTCCACTGACTTCCATCAATGACACTCAGATTTCCAAATTAGGAGACTTGGAACTAAACAAAGTTGGGCTGCTTTAAACACTGGCAGTCTTTAATAATCCAGCTAGCCCATGAAGGATAGTTTAACATGTTTTTTAGCAGCTTTCTCTATAAATCTTATCTCAAACCAGCATCAGTCTGCATGGACACATGCAAGAGCCGTTTACAGCTGGAGGTGAGAAGAGCTTAAGCTAGCTAACAGTTTTACAGATTCATTCTTTGTCAGGTTGAATTTATATGATATCATCACAAAATACAAGTTATTTGCATTTGGAAGGCAGTAGAGGTATTCAGAGAATGAGCAATGAAATGTTCTCAGAATATGAATTTTGATAAGAACTAATAAATCATACTGTTTACATCTGAGGATGTAGCAAGGGACACTGGAGTCAGATAATTGGACACGTAAAGGTCCACCCAGTACTGAAGAGTTTTTCAATGTAATTTAATTTCCTCAAGCCAGGAGATAAGTGCCTACAAGCTTTTGAAAGCCTCAGATGACACTGTCAGAAATCAACCCACTAAAATTTTCAAGTTCACAGGATACCTACCATTAGTCTTTCAATCACAGTAAAAGATCCCTGCTTCTCAAAAGCTAATTTACTTCCATTACATGATGGGGGAATTCTGTCCTCCCAAAATCGCTTCCACTAGCCTAGAAATAACAGCAATTCTCTAGTTTGTCAAAACTGTGTTGGCTCACTCTGCATTTCAAAGCGAATCAGGTAGAAGAATAACATTTGAATTGATGCAGGACTGACCAGTGACTAAGTAATAATCTACTGTATGCACAGCAGGGGCCAAACAGCCTGGAATAATTCTGAACTGACAACTAACAGTTATGTATTTATAATGCAGTAAAAAGCACCACTCTTGAGTTTTTCATATATAATTTGGCAAATATCTCCCATGAGCTTCTAGGTGGTGTTGTGGCACAGGCAGTAGAGGTGGCAAATAAGCACAGAAAGAAGGACAAGCACTGTAGGCCCAGAAGAAGTGACTGCAGAAGAAAGTTTAAAATGTGTGCACCACAGGAGTAGAATTAATTCATAGGTGTGGAATGTGCTTCACAATCCAGTGAACTGTGAAGGAGCAAAGGCTGACCATGCAGAGGGGCACACAAGACTGACAATGGCAGCCTAATCTTAATGGAAGAACAGAAGATACTGCAAATTAATTTTACAGTGACGCAGCATGTTGAGGATATATGATGAAGCATAAACCTGTGTTCATGAGCGGGGGACACATGATCTAATATACAGTGATATTTTGGGATTTTGAAATTCACAAACACCATCTTTGTATTTTGGAGAGGAATTTTATCAGATTTTTTAAAAACTAGACTAGAAATTTGCATAGTCTTGCTCATTACAATCTGCAAGAATTCCTCAGCAGATATCTTTTCAGAACAAGAAAAGCAGCCTCACGTTTACTTAACCAAGACCAACTGATTTCTTTAAAAAACAAAATCAGTTATCTAATATATACTGCTTTAAGATTACATCAGCCAATATTTTGTACAGATAGGTTGCACGATCTTTTCCATTTGTTCCAAAAATGCGCTCTTAAGGACATTTTCAAATGCAGAAACAAATATGGCATACTTTCCTCTCCTGAGTGATGAATGAAAGCATTTTTTGGAAATTTAGATACTGCCAACAATTTTTTTTCAGTTGCACAAACTAATGTTCCACGCATACTTTTGTATGCAAGCAAACAAAGGAGAAATGTAACAGACATAATTTCCATAACTGATTAAATTTCTGCCATCCATATCCTGTCCATTCTGGTCTGAGAGTGTACCTAATTCTGAACATCTTGTGTAATTTTGAAAAGTACATCCTATCATGCCCTCTTATATTGAGACGAGAATAGCATACCACTAGGGGAAAAAAATCAGAGTATTCTACTTTGGATCCATCCATCTGAGCCCAGATACACTTAATCTCTCACATTAATGGTACTTTAAAGAACAGCCAAATAGCCTTACTGAAGTCAGAGACTTCATCCATCCATCAAGCTGACTTTTCTCCCAGGACCTAGGAATCCTGTTAACATCTCTTTCTAAAGGAGGGCTCAAGGCAGCCCACTAATGAAACACCAAGTCATGAAGAGTCCAGTCAGGTATAAAAATAGAAGATGCAGGCAAACTAAAACCAGTCTGCTCTGGTTTTACAGGTAGCTGTTCTCCAGTTTTTTAGATACATGCATCAAAAATAAGAGAACAAAACTGTATCCACTGCCCTTAGTGTATTCCCAGAGGATCCATGTTCAGTACCATGCACATTTCATTACCAAATGTCAGAAAAACAGTGCTCAAATTTGTTAAAGGTGCCAACTCAGCACACATAGCAAATGGTCACGCACTCAGGCACACAGCTCCCAAACCTGCAAAGAGATCTATAACAAATACAGAATGGAATAATTGGTCTCACTCCAGTAACTGAAGGAAAATTATATTAAGGTGTAGAACAGAAGGGACTTCTGGAAGCCTCAAGCCTAATGATGAAGGTAAGGGCAAGTCTGATCACGTTATCTGGATGTAGAAGCTGAGCAAAGGTGGACATTTCACAAACTCTCTAGGACACTGTTCTGACAAGATTGATGAAAAAAGCAGAAAAAAGTGGGAGATATCAAGCAGGCCTCTGGTACCTGAAAGTAAATTTTTACAAGTGTAAAAATTTTTGACAAATATCCGTATTAAATTCTCTCTATATATGTATTTTTGACTTTATCACTTTTTCCCCTCAAGCTATCCACATGAGATCCAGACTCATGCTCAGCTAATAAATAAGAGCTTTGTGAAATAGAGACAGCACACCAACAATTACAGGGATTTTAAACCTATTTGGAGGCAATATCTGGCTATTTCATAACAGTCTGTAGGGAAGCAAAAATACCAGCACATCAGTTCTGGTAAGATGGATTCTTCTGCCTCTATTTTCTTCTCAGAAGAGCAAAGCTTTAGGAGCACAGAAGAGGCTCAGGACATATATCTGCCCCCTCTAATGTGGCCCTGTCTCTGGAGATGTGCTATTACATGGAGTTCCAGAGCTAGTTTACATGTGATTAAATAGCAAAGAGGCTCAGGGAGACAGAGACAGGCTGCTTTAGGAAGTGATAAGCAGCAGCAATTGCCTTTTACAATCAGCTTCTCATCATTGCTACCAGCCTGCAAGCAATCTCACGCTCCAGAGAGGCTTTTTATTTCCACTTTGTGGCACACAAGCCTGAGAGGAGACGTGGTTTCAAACTTTCTCAGAGGAAGGGACACTGACAGCCTGTGTCCTGTGCAAATGCAGATAAACCACTGAGGCAAGGCATGGTCTGCACATACTTATCAGCCAAAAAGAATAAAAAATAGAAGACTTTGAAGGGACCCTGGCTTTAAAGAAATGTCGAGCTGATCTCTACTTCAGCATCTATTGCAATTTCTCGGCAGAAACACATACACTCTCAGATCTCAGGGGTTAAGGGAAGATTTTGCAAATACTACCCATATCTGTCTTTGGACTTGAACACACAAACATTTGGAAACCAGCCAGGCTACAGCTTCCTTAATTCAACATCTGCACTGCATTTTATTTGTATCTACTCTGTTGATACTCACAGTATCACTCCATGAAAACTTGAGCCTTAGAACCATCTGACCTGTTTGCAGAACAGTGATCTAAAGGCACCTGTTTGGCAGCCTACCCAAAACATGCTTTTAGAATTAAAATGCTAAGATTACTTGAAATGAAGACAGACTGCACTGTTTCATAGGAATGGACTAGAATAAAATGGTACAATCTCAGCACAGTCACTGCTTGTTTGGGGGCTGCCAGAGCCCAGGTGTGCTGCTTGGCAGGCTGGATTTGTTATTCCCATTTTCAGACTCACTCTTGATGTGGTGCTCCTGTCTTCGTCAGCAGGGTCAAGACAAAAAACATGAAGATGACAAAAACTGCAAGACCAACCCAAAATCCAATCACAATGGAATCTGGTGAAATAAAAAGAGGAAACAAGATGATCAGTATTTTACTTGCACTTGCAAAAAGTTGCCTTTCACAGGCAGCATGAGTGCAAACTCAAAACAATTTGCAGCTTATCTCTGGGTGACAAAGAGAAGGGATAAATTTATCTTTATCTATTTTTTAACAGAAAGCTGACATTGAAAATCTCATTTCAAGACCAAATTTTACAGCTATCTAAACAAACCAGGTAGATAACAGAGGGAAGACAATTGTCTTGCTTAGTAAAATAAGAGATCCCAGGCCCATTTCCAACCATTGCTTTGGAATTTCAGTGCTAGAACTAGGAAGAGAGGATTATTTGATTTTCCTCAAAATCCTCTGCCTCTGTAGAACTGAACTGCTATTTGAAGTTATTTCTGCCCCAGACCATTAAGTTTCTGGATTTAAATGGATTTCTCTGACAAAATATGTTTAGGAAGACCTTTTAGTGGCAAGACAGAGGGTTCTGCAAGAAACAGAACCACAGATAAAACTATTTGCTACTTCAATAAATATCAATAACCAACAGATACCATATGTTTTTCAATAGTTTTCAATTTGGGTTTCCAACTTAAGTACAGAAAACTGCAACACAATGTCAGAGGAGTGCAACAGATTTAGACAAAAACATCAAACCACCAGTTAATCAACAGGAAAACACCAGTGCATTAGCCAAATACAGCAGTCATTGGGAAGAGCACAGCTTTTTGCCTGTGTGCATAAACTGTATCTACTGTTCTCATTTCTAGCAAATGGACCGTAGACAATTTGCCAGTAGTACTAAAAACAAATCTATGTCCACTTACAGCTTCAAGGTGCTGGAAGTTGCTCCTTGAGGCAATTTCAGAGTTTACAGGAACTTAATTTAGAGAGGTTCAAGTGGGACAAACATATTTCCAGACAATGATCAACTGATTAACTTGGACCAAAATTACAGAGCACCAACACTCAATATCACCTGGCCTGGGACCCATCAGCACCCAAGTATTTTTTCACCTGTCATATCAGTTAGTTATTCTTTGCTTATGCCAGTATTCAAAACTTCCACTGTAGAAGTTCAAAAACACTAACACAAAAACATGCAAGAGGGAAGGCTTAGACAGGACAGGAATCCTTTCTACCCTTACCTCTCATTACACAGCCACTACCAAACCTCAGACATCCTCACTGGCTGTAATATCTGACCCAGTGCAGCAGGCACAGCACAGAACTGCTGAATTTCCTACAGGACTAACCAAACACACTGAAAAAACAAGGAATCAGCTATCTTACCTGGTGCTTGACCCCAGCTGTTAATCATGCTCCCACTCTCAAATATCTTCCACACTAAAAGGCACATGTGGAAACTGGAAATCAATTCAGACTTTTCTCTCTTTCCATGCAAAGTCAAAATGCCTGCTTTTTCTGTTTTCCCTGAGAAAATACTTCATCACAGTGAAGTCTCTCCTTAATCTCTTTCTCAGGTAAGCTAAGGAGATGAAGTTCCAAGTCTCCCAGTGCAATATTTATTCCATCTCTCCTATGCTATATCTTCCCCTCTCAACACTTTCTGTAAAATAACAGGAATGTGGCTTGAGTATAGGTCTCTGTGATGGAGGAGAAGATTTTAGTACCCCTTCTGCTTTAAGCATTCTGCCATGAGTTTATTTCTGTAATTCCATATATTATGTCCACTAAATTTCTTTCAGAATCATTATGTAAGCATAGCCTGTATTCACTGGTTAAAGATATATCTTATGGTCAACCTTCCTGATACAAAATAGCTCATTCTGCTGGACTTCATAGTTCCTGAAGATTTCATCTAAAAAGAAAAACTCTCTTTAAAAAAATTGCAACTTAAACATTTATAGCTACTAGAATCTTCCAATTAGTCAGAAATGCTTGGATGGTATGTACCTGCATTAACAACCAGAGTGTAAAATGCAATCAGGATGACTAAAAATATGTGCATAGATTATATCAATCAAGCTGAAAAACTTAAAATAAAGGAAGAAAAAAAAGAAGACAGACAAAGAGAGAAGGAAGGAAGGGAAGGAAGGAAAAATAATTCAAGGCTCTGATAAACTACTGCTCCCCACAAAAATCACACCTGCTATTGTGTGCTGAATAACAAGCCTATTTTGTGATTGGTTTGGTGTTCCTGCTCCCAACAGAATTCTTAAGGCTAATGCTACATACTGAGCCTAATGCTACATCTTCCTTGCTTTATTGTGCCTCCTGACACACTTCCAACCCTCTGCTGTATAAATTGCATTGTTTGAATTGGTTTAAAATTCAAGCAGGTATCCTGAGTTCTCTTCAATATTTCATTTAGGTCTCACCCACTTAAGTGGAAATTATTCAAACCTATTAAATTCTAAACACTTATTCAAAATTAACAGTACATAACCCAACTTCTGGTTAAAAATGTGATATGAAGGACTTATATACTGCCCAAAGTTACAAATAGATAGTCATGGGATACTTCTACATTGTCAAGTTGCAGTTTCAGCCTTCCTTCTCTTCATAGTACAGACACATAACATCCTGGCAGCAGTTCCAGCTCCTCTGATCATTCCTACCTATTTTGCCTCTCACTAACGTTACTGAGGCTTCCTCATTTTCAAAGGCACAAAAAGTGATTTTGTTCTCATCTCTGCCGGTCACAATCATCTCCTGGCTATCTTTGTCTATTTATTTTCTAAAGCTTTAATATAAAAAAATCTGGTCCCTTCTTTTCCAATTTTTTTTTTTTTTGATTTCTAGTTCCTGCCTTCACTTCCTCTCCAGCAGAACACACTTTTTGATTTTTTTTTTAATTTTGCAGCCATATATTTGAAACATCACTGTGGCATCTTCTTGTTGCTGTTCAAAGAAAATTATTTTTGTGTAGTAGATCATTTTGTCTATCCTTTTTCTGACAGGTCACTTTGAATAAACTTTTCTCTGCTTTCAGAAAACAGGCTTCTGAATTCCTTTGTATTTAAATCAAATCACCTAAACTGAAGTCTGTTCCCTGTTGAGCTCCCCAACATAAGTTACAGACATTCATTGACACCTTTTCTTTGTAAGTATTCAAGGAATCCCTCCTCATAAAATCCTTGTTTAATCTTCTCTCCTTCTCCCCAGTTTAGGATTTCAGAGAAGTTCATGTCTGATCACATTGCCTCCCCATTTCATAACAATCTCAGCTCAGCTGACAATAGCTGGAACAAGAACATACCATGTCAAGAAATATCATCCCATACACAAAACAGATTATTCCTTTAGTAGATTAAACTCTGCCCTCTGGGGAATGCACGCAATAACAGTGAAAGAAACAGAGCCAACTCCAACCTGTCATTTCAAACAAAGAAAGAAACAAACAAAAACTAAAGAAAATCAACCATAACCGGAAGGGACTTCCTAGAAAACCGACTCAAGTTCTAATGACATCTTTCAGCAATCTCCACCTGAAAAGCAGTTGTGACTTCTGTCCCAGTCTCTAAAAGCTGTCTAGGACCTTCTGCTCTATGAACAGCACAGCCAGACAGGGAATCTCAGCTGCCATGCTCAGCATGGCAATCACTTTGATGGCAATCCAAGACCTGATTTGCAGCTGTGCCTTCTGCAATCCAGTGGCAGCTGTCATTTATACCTTTTTGACCCATCACGCTGTTTGAGACACTGAGCTGAAAAGAAGATGTGTACATAACATATCAGCTGATCTTTGCAAGCAGTAATCTTTGCAATCAGGTTTAACCTCTGATTAAGTGGAAGAATGGAAGATAAATTAAAGTCATGATGAAAGCTAGCCCACATTTTTCAAGTACCTATCATTTGTAAAAATACAGACAGTAATCAGCAGACTTTTTTTGGCAGGGGTGGGGGGGAAGTAAATTCTACTCTATTTTTTTTTTTTTTTTTTAGAAATGTTGGTAATTTCAACAAGTTTCTTCTGTCCCTTGCAGAGCCTCCCCAAAACCTTCTGACTGTGTAGAGGCAAGGGAGATCAGCCTTTCTGGGCTACTGTTTAACAATGCAGGCACTACTTTTTCCCAAACTGAATGTTCATTGTGACAAATGAGACAGAAAGTATGTAATCCACCCTGGATCAGCCCTCCAGCACTGGATAGGGACCCTTCCCCAAAACTTTAAAGTGTGGGGATCAAACCCTTTCACAGTGTATCTAGCTCAGAAACAAAGAAACAGGATTTTTTTTTCTCTTCAGCAAAGTTTGCAAGACCCATCAGGTAATTGAGTCAGTTTCTTTTACTTTTTTCCCTCTTTTATTGTTTGTCCCTCACAATCACCTCCTCTAAAAGGAAAGATCATCAAATCCATTATCCAGTTTTTAGAAAAATGTTGGTCCAGCTGTACTAGCTTGTCCTAGTTACATTTTCCCCCTGTTCCAATCCACATTTTTCATCCTTCTGATACCTAGCCTCCATCTTTTGCTTCTGCTGTCAAACAGCTCCAGAATTAACAGAAAACCGAATTTAGCACACTCCTATGAAGAAAGTACCAATAGCAAGTATGTTCAGAAGGAGAAAATTCTTCTCTTATTTTCAACCTTTTAAAAACCTAAATTTTATTTTCTCTCAGGAAAACCAAACACAGGTAATGCAGGTAAAGCTCCCCACCACTGCCTTTTTACCATTAATAGAAACAAATACAAACAAATAGAACCTAAACAAAGCAACACTGATCTTAACAAGTAGTCACCAAAAGCAGCAGTGTATCTGTTGCTGTTAACAGTCAGATATTCCTCAGTATTGGCAAATTTCTACCATGGTCAACAAATCCATGGTTCTCTCATGCAAAAGAAAAAGTCAACAAAAGGATACAGAATAATAAACAATAATGATGATTTCATAAATGGAAGGATGCCGCTAATTGCAGAGAATCCTAGGAATTAGGAGAGAAGTGGTTTTGTACAATAGCCAGTCACAAGTGAAGAATAGGAAGACACAGAGAGGAAGCTCAGCTGCAATGAAGTATGTCTCTACTGAACTTACACTTATGAGCCTTCAGGCCTTCAAATGACACTGGCCCGTACTCATAGTACTCGTAGTCCCAGGTGTAGTCAGAGTTAGACAAGGCTTGCTGGGAGGTTCTGTTAGAGAGCAGCCTCAGGGCAGACATCTTGCAGCTCAGCAAACACAGACCTGTGGATATGAAATGTGTTAATGGAGACTACACCTAGCACAGCTTTTGGGTTTTTGTTCTTTCTCATCTGTCAGATCACTTCCTCATCACTGTTCCCAAGAGCAGCCACTGCCTTATTAGACAAGGCTGTCCCTTACCCACCCATTCCTGCCCCTAATTACAGACACAGGCACTGGGGCCCAGTGAAAGGCAACCAAGATGTTTAGGGAGCTGAAGCACAGGAGGCACGAGAGCCTAAGGGTTTGTTCAGGCTGGAGTAGACACAGCTCCAGGGAGACCTCAGTGCTGTCTACACTTAGAGGCTGCAGATATGCCGCTGCCAGGCTCTTCTCAGAGGTGCACAGTAAGAGGACAAGAAGCAATAGACAGAAACTGGAAAATGGGAAATTCATATTAGATACAAGGAAAATTTTACCTGATCTAGTTGAACATGCTTTCAGTAGGAGATCAGTAGGAGATTGGACCAGATGACCACCAGGGTCCCTTCCAACCTAAATTTCTCTATGCTGATAAACGGGCTCAATGTGCCGCTACAGAAGGAAAATAAAACAGGAGTGATTTCCCTCACAGATTAACAAAAAGTGCAAAGCAACACTGAGCATCATGAAATCATCGTGATGGATCTCTCTGTCATTATCGCCATTCTGTACTAGAGTCTTGCATTTTACAGAGTAATTTTTTTTAGAATATGAGACAGTTTTATGCACGCCAAAAGAAAGCGCATCTCTGCACAAAACATCTGCTGCAGTAGCTGGAGTCAAGAAAACCAAATTGAGACATATTACAAAACACTTTCTGTGAAAGCAAGCTGAGCTCTGGGTAATTTTGGATTCAATTAAAACCCATCAGGATTGACTAAGGCTTCAAGTGCTAGGAGAGCCATACATAAAGAACAGAAACACAGGCACAAAATAAGAAACACTTTCACTCAGGGAATATGATGAGCATTTCAAATTTGTAAAATAGTTCTTTCTGCAGCTATTTTGCCATGACCAAATGCTGGCATTAATGCCCCAAAGCAATTTTAAATAAGTAGCATGCCTGAAAAAGTAAACTTCACACTTAAATACAATGTTCAAAACTTTAAACACATACCAAAAAACTTGACTGGCAAGTTATAAATCTTTTAAAACAATAAATGGATCTGTTTTTCAATCCAAACCAATTTAGTTTTCAGAATGAGCAATCTGACAGCTGGAAAGGTGAAGGGATGGGCTGGGGAGAGAAGTGACCAACCCCATTCTTGGATCAGGATAAGCTTCACCACATCACCCTCATCCTCCCCTTAGCCATTCAGAAAGCCTCCAGCATGCATAAATAGCCTGAAGCACAGAGGAGAAGAAAAAAAAACATGAATGTTGTGGACAACACAGTGCATGGCTGAGGATGTTTCCCATCTTGTACTTCCAACCCTTTCAGAATGGACAGAGAGAAAGAGGTAAGTCTAACTAGAAGTGCCTGTGTTGGCAATAAAGTTCCTCCTTGGCTTTTCCATTTCCTCAGATTAAAAAGAGAATGTCTGATTAAGCTTTAGACAGAAGTTTTCTTATTTTAATCAACTAAAGCAACTGCTGCCTCTGGGAGAAGGAAGTGACACAGAGAAAACCCTAGGATCCCTGTCCTAGTTTGCTCCCATCTCAGCTCTGTCAGTCATTTATTACAGGACTCTGAGTTTCATTTTGTGACGGTGTTCCAAGAGATTACATGGTGCCACACAGGGTTCTCACCAGCTTTTTCCCCCTTCTCCTCAATGTTTTGTTGAGGACGTATCTCTTGACAACACTGATCAGTCCTGTTTAAAGGCTGTTTTTCTAAATTTTCAGAGAGGCCTTTCATTTAAAGATTCCTCACATGGCATCACTAATGGCCACTGTCACCTCCCTCTTTTTAGTAATGCAAAAAGAGCTGAAATCCACTTGGAGAAAACTTCAGAAGAGAGTACAGGAGCAATCGGAAAAATGTTTCTTCCACCTGAAGTGTTTCTTCCCACTTCAAAGCAGATGGGCTTCATTGGGCCACATGCAGAGCTCTCTCCCAGACTAGTCACTAGTGTCCATTTATGGTTTATGGGGGGGATAGCTACCTCCAGGACACAAAGAATCAGTCCCAGTATAGCATTAGGTTAGGATTAGAAGCTCTAGCCTTTCACCACTGACTGCATGCATGTGGAGACTTGCTTTCACTGTAGAGCCACTCTCAGAGGGAGAGGTGCAAATGAAAAGCTGAGTCACCAGCTCTCTGGCTAATCTGTGCTTTGAAGAACATATAAATATGCTTCTAAATCAACCGGTAAGGTTAAGCATAAGCACTGTTCCAAACCATTTTTCAGCTCACCTGTAAGCTTTGTCTGTCCCAATACCTCCAAAAACTCAGCCTCAAACATGAGAAAACCTTTTATTCTACTCAAAAAGCCAGTCTAGCATGGTGGAACAAGGACCAGCACAGTGAAAGAAGTGACTATTTACACCTTGCACCTCCTGAGGAAGAGCAAAGCAGGCTGAGCTGGCACAGTAGCAGCCTGTCAGGTGCATTTGCCTGGCTGCAGCAGGTCATACAGGGATTCAGGTAAGAGGCAAGTGCTTCCAAGAAGGAATTCCTCCAGGAGATGCTCTCAAACACTGTTTCTGTCAGACACAGAGAGCTCTGATTCATCCCACAGCTATGAAGCTTCACAGGGACCTCTTCTAATTGACTTTCCTGAGGTTTTTTTTCTAGAAGGTACAGGAGACTTTTGAGGCAGACATGAAAGCTCCTCTATTGATTTTGGTGTGTATGGATGCAGACAGGCTTTCCTCACTCCAGCTCTCTTCTTCCAAAAGCAAGTAAGTCAAGAACAAAAAGCTTCACTTTGATTATTCAAGAAACCCCAAAGCAGGACTCTGTTCAGTGCTGCCAACCAGAAATTTAGACAGGCTGGTATGCTGGAAACTAAAAAGGACAAGTGCTCAGGGCTTTCTTCTAGAGCACTGGGTTGCTCTCTGCAGATAAATGTAACCAGATGTTCCCCATGGAGACCCAACTGCAACTCTTGGAGTTGAATTATGCCTTCATGAGAACTTGTTTGTAACCTGTGTGAAAGTCTGTAAGGTCTCAGCTGGCCTGACAGCTGCCAGTGGCACCTGAGCAAGCTAGTCTGGCTGTTGGGCTATGTTTGCACAAAAACCATGCCCTTGAACAGCAGCAGCAAGATATCAAATGCTGTGCAGCTGGACTATTTTCTCCAATCTGGACATCACTGATGCATTGCATGAGGCTTTCAGCCACTTACCTTTCAAAATGAAAGCAAAATTGAACCCACACCACATCTGCAACAAGCTTCAGGGCTTACACCACCACTGAGACCACAAAGGCATACCTGGTTTTGTGTGTGTCTGAAACTGTCCTTGTAACCAGCAATGATTACCTCCAAAGCTGACCTGCATGCACAAAAAGAAAATCAGGTGGATTGTTCATGTACTGTTTGTTTCCGGGGCAAGAAAAACTACCAGTATGGT
Source organism: Phylloscopus trochilus trochilus (assembly GCA_016584745.2). Lineage (NCBI taxonomy): Eukaryota > Metazoa > Chordata > Aves > Passeriformes > Phylloscopidae > Phylloscopus > Phylloscopus trochilus. Next base: position 33,254,544 of record WQNJ02000062.1, on the reverse strand, counting down.
AGACACAAGGGGCTTGGTGAATTTTCAGTCACAAACTACATCTATTTTCCACATACTTCTATTCTGCTTAGTGCCACAGAATCTAAGGACTCAGTGGTTTTCAAAAGAACAAATGAACAAACCACCGCCCCCTTGCAAACTCTGAAGATCCCAACACCCAGACAGGGGAAAAAAGAAGGAACATTTCAAACGGTGAGAAGTCCCAGCCTGAGAAAGCTTAGCACTACACCCTGGTGCATCATCTCCATCAGCTAGGCAGTACAGTTAGCCCAGAAGATGTTGGCTCTGAGAAGTCAACAACTCAGGCTGTTCCCGTATCTTCTACATGCCCACACCAGCACCAATATTCTGCGTGAGGGAAAAGGGAGTCAGCCACCCCCACATTCCTTTTTACTCCATCCCAAAGACCAGGAGGTGAAGTCAGAGAAATAAACAAATGAAAAAAAACAAGCACAAACTTATTTACACTGCTGCACAGCTGCAGGTCAACTGGAATGGCTCCATCAGAATATGACTTACCTGTAACAGTTGCTTTTAAAATACCTCCTATTTGTGCTACTATGTAAGAATCTATTTTACAAACAACAAACAAACAAACAAACTCCAAAGAAGGGACAGAACAAACACTGCCATTTTTTAATAGCTAGAAGATGGTATTCAATTTGAATGAATAAAAAACCTCACCGAGAAATTATTTCAATGCAGAGGGGTACCAAATTAGATTGACTCAAACCGCCTAGTCTGCAAGTCACAAAGAAACACTGGAAGTGTTCTGTGCAGCCAGAAAACCCAACCAAACCCAAGACCAGATGCACCTGGGTGTGTTTCAAATAACCCCACCTAAACCAGCCATTTGTAACAGGGGCAAGGCTGAAGAAAAGAATGTGTGATGGTTCCTGGGAAACTCAGCACTGATTAACAGCTAAAATTACCTGGGCTCCCTTGGTGTCAGTGACCCAGGCCTGGAGTGCCCGTGCCCCACAGGGGCACTGCTGCTGCACTGGCAGCCTTACCAACCTGCAGTGTGCCAGGCTCCAGGTTTAATGCAGTTGCTTGTAGGGTTGCACAGCCCAGAAACTGGATGAGTGTGTTCAGACCTCATTTCACAGCTCTGTTTTAGCTTTGCATCAGTGAAAGAGTCACCACAGAGCTGAGGCTGACAAGCGGAGTGGAAGCCAATGACAATTTCCTCTCTCCCATTACAAAATAATTCTCTAATCTTCACACAGCATCCACCTGGTCTGAAGTACAGGCCACAGCACGCTTCCCATAGCACCTCTTCACTTCTCAATGTTCTCCCTGCAGAAATAGTTCTGTTCCCAGCCTCTGCTGAAGCCAGAGCAAGATAAACCAGCTGGCAGGGATGAAAAAAGACCCAAACAAGAAAGGTATGAGAGACCATTTATCAGAGCTACTCCCACACCTCGGGTATCTCACAGCTGGGGTTTGACAGCGCTATGGTGGAAAAATCTTCAGCCTGTGCTTTCACCTACACAGGGTCTGGAAGCCATAATCTCTCGGATGCAAAATAACCTGTGAGCTTTTTAATTTGACTTACATATTTCCTCAAAAAGTAATACAACAAAATTATAGAGATTTTCTCCAAAATTTCCACACTTATATCAAGTATTTTCTTAACTTTTGTAGTTATCCTACAACATAATGTAGAAATATTACCTTAATTGGTTCAGTGATGATTTTAAGCACTCAAATAGAGCTGTTCATCCAAAGTCAAAATAGTCTGGGATTGTTTCAAACAAGAACTGGGAGATTTTTTTTCCTTGTCCTCAAATCAAAGTCTTCCCTCCAGCACTGCTGAAGAAGCAAACAGTTTATTATAGTGCCTCAAATACAAATTTCTCCTCAGGTACATCAGACAGCAGTACACAACTCACAGGCACACATCTGAATTTTCCCATTCTTATCCCTGCCATGTCTCTGTGCTATAAACAAATAACTAGATGCCAAGAAAACCTCACTGAACCAGTACAACCACAGCCCCTTGCAGTGAGCACACAAAATAAAGCCTTTATTTATTTGTAATAAGATTTGTAGTATAATTTTACCAGTAATAGCTGCTATTATAGGTTCAAAGACTTTAAATTTGATTTAAACTTTTGAACAAGCTGCAAGGGTATGATCTGTGCTTCACCTTTTCCCTGACATATTGTACATGGGCAACCAGGGAAAGAGCAGGCAGTAAATTACTTTGTCCAACTCTTAATATTCTGGGGTTTTTTTCCTTTAAAAAAAGATCTCTTGCAATAGCTTGATTTATTTTATACATACTTGGTTGTGATTGATGCACCCAGAATGTCTCATTATTTTTGGCAACAATGGAGCCAGGCTGTCCTCAGCCAATGGAGACCTGCCATTCCCCTGGCATTTTTCCAGGCATTTACTCCTGTGGTCAAATTATCTTGACTCTCTGATTAAGAACCTGAATAGAAAACCACAAATGAACAAAAAACCCAACTAGAATTGGGGACAATTACCTGACTATCTCTAAGTAGAGACCAGAACATCTGTTTGTTTCCACAGCAATGATGTAAATCTGCACCCCTGTGTGCACAGCCTCTGGGAAGCTCAAACAAGAGGAACAGACCAAAACAGGGAGACCCTCCAAGACAGAGCAGTGGGCTGGGAAACACACCTGGAAATAGAAGCACCTCAGTGCTCTCTCCAACAAAGCCTAACCAGCCCTGCTGAGGCAGTTTGAGGCAGCACTGCCACTGCTGTCCCATCTCTCTACAAGCTATGCCTGTCACAGAAGTGCCAAACTTGCTGTGTGTCTACGCTTCCAGTCACTGTCCAGCTTTATGTGCCAAGCAAAGTCATATGACAGGATGGAAAGGCAAATGTCAGGGAACAGGGACTGCTCAAAGAGAAGTTTTGCAAGCTTGTCATTGAGGTGATTGTTTCCAGCAAAAAAAAAGGATGGCAGACAGCACAGGAGAGGGACCTGAACTTACACACCAGTCACTGTCAACAGAGGCTGAGGCCAGAGGAAGAAACCACTGAGATGACAACTGTTAAAAACAGACTGTTAAGGTAGAAGGAAGGTAAGGGGGCAGGAGGAAAATATGAGAATTGACAGACTAGGGAAGAGCACATGGAGAAAGGGAAGAAAGCAAGACAGAGCAGGAGAAGTAATCTATGTGTGGAGGAGAGATGTTCACCCCTTCAGTCTGAAAGCACAAAGGAAGGAGAGATGTTACCTGGAGAGGGAAAAAAAGGAAAAGAAAAAAACAAACAAAGAAAGAAACAAACAAAAAAACCCCACTTATCTTGGGGTTTTTTTTTCCCCAACCATTTTTTCCAAACGCTTTCAGTTCAGTTAATAAATTCATTCAAATACTCAGCAGTCAGTGTGCTTTTTGGCTGTTCTGCTTTTGAATTAAAAAGGAATCACTCCGTTACAAACTCAGAAAGGAGACACAAGCTTTGCTACAGCTGACGTTCCCCACGGTACCCAAATGAACAATGCCACTTCCTGCATATTATTGTTGTTGTTGTTATTGTTGTTATTTAAAACGAAAGAAAATTTGCCAGAGCGCTCCCGACCTGGTTTTTTTTTTTTTTGCGGGAGCCGCCCGCTGCCTGTTCCGAGCCGCCTCAGCCACCTGTTGACCGCAGGCTGAGCTCCAGGCGCTCGGGGCTTCCCGCGCCCGCCCGGGAGCACCCACCCGCGGGAAGGGACGGGCAGGGGCAGGGACACGGCGGGGCAGGGCAGGGCAGGGCAGAGCCGTGCTTTTCTCTCGTCCGCTCGCTCACCCCCCGCCCCGCAGCGCCGGCCCCTCACCGCTCTTACCGCGCCGGGCGCGTCCGCCCGGCCAGACCCCGAAGCGCCGCTCCGTCCCGGCCGAAAGGCGCAGCCGTCCCGGAACGCCCTGGCCCCGGCGAGGCGAGGCGAGCCAGAGCTGCGGGCAGGATGGAGCGGGCAGGATGGAGCGGGCAGGATGGAGCGGGCGGGATGGAGCGGGCGGGATGGAGCGGGCAGGATGGAGCGGGCAGGATGGAGCGGGCGGGAGGGAGCGGGCAGGATGGAGCGGGCGGGCGGGAGCGGGCGGGCTGCGGCGGGCGGGAGGGAGCGGGCAGGATGGAGCGGGCGGGCGGGAGCGGGCGGACAGGATGGAGCGGGCAGGCGGGAGCGGGCAGGCGGGAGCGGGCGGGCTGCGGCGGGCTGGCTCCCCGGCAGAGCCAATGAATCAGCAGCGGGCGCGCTGCCCCGGCCCGCGCGGGCGGCATGGATCGGGCATGGATCGGCCGCGTGACGCTCCCGCTCCAATGGCAGCGCGGCGGGAGCTCCCGGGGGGCCGCAGGTGCGGGCAGGGCGCGGGGCCGGCGGCAGAGACGGGGCCGCCGCCGCCGTGGAGGGGCGGGGAGCGGCGAGCTCCGGGCGGAGCATCAGCTGGGAGCGACCCTTGCGTGTCCCTCGCCGGGCGGGAGCTCACACATCCCAAGGGGAAACATCGATTTTGGACGGAGAGCTGGGGGGCCAGCGCTCTTGCACGTGGGGAGTCTTTGTGAGAGGGACCTGTGGTGGGGAGCAGTGAAGGTTGTTAGAGGTGGTGTCTCAGCCGCCAGGGGTGATGGGCAGTGCCCTAAATCTACAGGGATTTGCTTCAGGTCTCTTGAGCCATGTCACAGGATGGCTCAGGTTGGAAGGGACCACAGTGAATCAATAATGTGGTACAAAAACTGAGTCATCCCAGAGCACATTGCACAGGATTGTGTCCAGGTGGCTCTTGAATATCTCCAGTAAGGGAGACTCTACAACTTCTCTGGGCAATCTGTTCCAGCATGTGGCACCAGCACAGCAAAAAAGTTCTTCCTCATGTTCAACTGGAAGTTCCAGTGCGTCAGTTCCTTCCTGTTGAAGAGCCTGGCTCCATCCTCTTGACATCCCCTTTCAGATGCTTATATACACTGATGAGGTAAACCAATCATCTGAATTTCCAAACCTATGAATTGTAGCTTCTTAAAACAAAGAGACCTTTTGAAGCATGTGATATCTGTAGCTTGCTCTGACAGACTCACTGGGGATTGGTAGGGCATCTGGAGATCATCTAGGCCTCTGAGTCATCTAGGGTGTTTTGCTCAGGACATGTGTTGAGTCTTCAGTAGCTCCAAAGATGGAGACTCCACAACCTGAGAAACCGTGATCACCCTCACTGGAAAAAAAAAAAATCTATGCTAATGGAAGTGTCTGTTGTTCCAATTCATGTCCATTTTTTCTTGTCCTGTCACTGAGAATAATCCCACTCCATCTGCTGTACTCCCACCATCAATCTTCATCCACATCAGTAATAGCAGCCCGAGTCTTCTCTAAGCTAAGGGATCACAGATCCCTCAGGCAATGCTCATCCACCCAGGCTCTTCACCATCTTGATGGCTTTTAATTATCTTTGTGGCAACCAAGTGTTGTAAGGAATGACATGGTTTCATTTTTCAGTCCAGTGATACGAAACAAGTCTGAGACATCACCAATCCAACAAAGCAACCAGCCCCCTGCAATACCCACCCTCTAACGTTACAGTGGATCTTTGCCAATGCTCTGACACTTGTTAGCACTGTTTCCATCTGTTTCTTTATAGGCAGGACCTGCATCTTGGACAGTACTGTCCCTCTCCAGCAGGGAGAGCTGGATAAAAGCTACCAATACTGCCATCTTCATCTCAAAAATAAAGAACTGATACTTATGCATGCTCATGATTGTAATCAGAAATGTGAATAAGCCCAATGGCAAGTCAGGAACTTCCCATCTCCTGCTATTTGCACTGCTTTTGAAAAGGCAGAATGACTCAGGCTTTTGCTCATCTTTTTGAGCCTTAAAAAAAAAATTAGTATTCAAATTCTCTCTAAAAGAAGAAGCTCATGTAGCCAATACTCCAATTCCAGCACATCTCTGCTATGTCCTGTAAGAAAAGATTTTAGAGCTTTTATACTAAATGCCAAAAAAGCCAAATAAAAGCAAACCATAGACTAATGAACCAGAATTGTAGCATTTTCCCAAGATTCTAAAATTTGTTTCTGACAGTTCTTACTAGTGAGAATGCAGAATTAATGACTGTTCAGTAATAGCAATGTGGCTGAGATTGCAGCAAAAGAAACACAGTATTCTTGTCTGATGAGATGTGGCACTGCAGGTGCAGAACTGCAAGTGTAGATAAGGGTGCTGCTACACAATGTTTTTTCCATTCCTCCTGTCATTTAGTTTTCCGATTCTATGTTCACTGTTACTGTCTCTTCCTCATAATAGGGACAGCAGTGGGAATTTTTAAAATGCAAAGGAATTCAGCTGAGGGAAGAGGAGAGGTAGCACAAGCACTCACATTGTGGCTGACCAGAATGAGGATGCAGCTTCATCTGCAGCAGCTGCCCTCTTACGGCTCAGCAGCTGTGGCACCAGCCCTGGGTTTAGTGACACACAGCCAGAACCTGCATTTACAATTAGAGCACAAATTCTGCAGAAATTCATTCTACCAGCCCTTCTCTCTTCCCGAATCTTTAGATTTGTGTGTAGTTAGCAACTGCCTGGGGTTTAGCAGACACCTAGAAAGCAAAGGAAAGTAAACAACACTTCTCAGTGTAGCTGATTTAGAAATGACAACAAAGAAACAAAAATCAACAAAACGACAACAGAAAAACGGTCTTGAAAGGAACATTATTACAAAGTGGAAAGCTTTGAATTTCTTCCAGATGTGTGGTGGTTTAAAGAGAAAGAAAGAGAGGTGCTTTCCTGCACCACTTTTGACAATTTTGACTTTTACAAGAATGAAGCTGTATGGTTGCATTTGCATGTTAATAAAAATTATATAAAGAAATGAGCTTCTGAATTTTTGTCATTTTTCTGTAGTACACTCTCAAAAAAACTTCTCAGTGTTGCAGATCTACAAGCCAACTGTCCAAGCTGACTTTCAACAGTGTTGTTGATAGACAATACCACTTACAAATTCAGGGTTCAAAGCTGCCAAAAATTGATTGATTTTCCTTCAAACTCAGTTGAATTCCTCTGTTTGTCATGTTTTAAAAGAAATATTATTTATAGGGAAAGTATATTTCATATACTTTTCAAGATGAAATTAAATCAGAAGCCAAGATTAAAACATTCATGAATGCAGAGTGAAGTTTTAACAGAAGCCACCCCTTCTAGGGTTAGATGCAAATCTACAAATGTAAATAATAAAAAGTGGATTATTCATACACTGTGTTCATATCTTGTAGTGATATCACTTTCACAGGGGATAATTTTAAGATGGAATTAGTATTAAGTGGAGGCTGCAGAAAAACTTAGGAGAAATGGCATGTTGTGCCAGTGGAGTATCTTCTGAGGCGCCCTCAGGTGCTACTGCCCATAGCAGCCATAGAGAATCCACCTTCCCCAGCAAAGCATCTTCCACTGCTCTTATGCTCAGCTACTGAAACGGCTGTCTCCTTTCCTGCTGGGGTTTAAAGCTCTTAGCACCATTTCTGTGTGTTGTTTCTTGGTGTATTCTAATGGTGACTGGGCAACTATAATTAGCCTTCTTTGAATAAGGTTCATAGCCTTGAACACTGCATCCCTTTTTTCCTTTTAGCAATCCATTTTCATTTTTCAATGCAGGTAGATCAGAACTTAGGCATTATTCCAGCACCAGCCACACAAAAGGTGACTATCTCTCTAACAATCCTGCATACTCCTCTTTTCAGTAGGATGTAGAGCCAACATAACCACTTCATAACAGCAGTTATGTCCTTAACTGCTGGTTTTGTCCTTAGAAACTTCTTCAGAATCATAAATTTCTAGCAAATGCTCCTTTTTTTCTTTGTGTGTGACCTGCAGTCTGTGTTCCTCTCTCGCCAGTTCTGAAATGCCTTTTAACAATACAATATAAAAATGCCAGGTAAGTTCATGACAGTGCCACCTGTCTGACTCCATGTTCTGAAATGCCTTTTAACAATATAACAAAAATACCAGGTAAGTTCACAACTATGCCACCTGTAAACTGATAGCCATTTAAAATCTGAATGAGCACTACATCTGATACGTTCTTACTTGTATTTTAATGCAATTAATTGTGTTATCTGAACATGATGCAGATATTACATGTAACTTGCAATTATTTTTATAAGCCAAAGTTGTGATCTAATTTAAAAACTGATTTGTACATGTTAGATACACCCCAGTTCCCTTAAAAGTACTAAGTGATAGTTAGGCTTTAAGTAAGCTCTCCTCTCTTCTCTTGGGGGTTAAAACAAACAGTTTCTCTGACAGCCAGCAATATCAGTAATCAGATCCATGGATAATTGTCCCAACTTCCCCAACATTTGCAGTTATGCCTAGAAAAGCTTAAGTTCTGAAAAGAAAGAATAACTCACCCACAGAGGTTGCAGTCTCCCCTTTATTTTCACAGAATCACAGAATCACAGAATTTTTAGGTTGGAAGAGACCTTCAGGATCATGAAGTCCAACCCATGCCCTAACACCTCAACTAAACCATGGCACCAAGTGCCACATCCAGTCTTTTCTTAAACACATCCAGGGATGGTGACTCCACCACTTCCCCGGGCAGGCCATTCCAATACTTTATCACTCTTTCTGTGAAAAACTTTTTCCTAATATCCAACCTATATTTCCCCTGATGCAGCTTAAGACTGTGTCCTCTCATTCTGTCTGTTGCTGCCTGGAAAAAGAGACCAACCCCCAACTGACCACAACCACCCTTCAGGAAGTTGTAGAGAGTTATAAGATCACCTTTAAGTCTCCTTTTCTCCAGGCTAAACAACCCCAGCTCCCTTAGTCTTTCCTCATAGGGTTTGTGTTCCAAGCCCCTCACCTTTTATTCATCCCGTGCCAAACTTTGTGCTTTTTTGTCCACCTGTGGCAACCTATCTAGGTTGTCCCTGTACAGATCCTCTCATTTGGTCCTTTTGGTAATGCCTTAGCACAACATTCTTTTTCCTTGGTGTTTTGATCACAGAATAAATTCTTTTGAGATATCATATTACACCCTATTTCATGAAGGGTCTTGTTCCTGGAACAGTTCCTGTTTCTGTGAGGAGTAGAGGGGGAAAAAACCCTTAAAGGTTTCCAGTTCAATCTTATAAGCCATGCAAGGAGAGAGGGACAGGCAGACTTCATTCCGATAAATTCCAGGTATTGTTTTCTAAATATTGTGTTGTATATGAAGTGGCTTTATTCCAACAAAACTACTCATGAGTCACAGGCATTATATCCTAGTTTATCCTGCAGATGACAACTCTGTCATAATTTAGCAAAATAACCTGCAGTGCCTGCCAAGCCCAGCATTAGCAGTAATAAAACAGAAATGTGCTTGATGTCTCTGAGATTTGATAAGCTTCATCCTACAGTTCAAAGCCTTACCCAAAAGCCATGTTCACCCACTGTAACTGGTAAGCCACATCAACTGGTGGGAATCACCAGTGGGCCTCACTGCCCAAGCTCCTCCAGGTCATGTTTGCTTTATTTTGCAGTCTGAGAAACAGGTGAACATAATTTGCTTTTACTGCCCAGATTTTGCTGTGCTGTGCAGAAGAGGACTTCTGCAGTGGAAGCCAAGGCAGTTGTGTCTTTCCACAGACTATTGGAAGAGAAGGAGGAAGTCTAAGTTCCATTCTGCCTTCAGACATCAGGTTCACAAGTCCTCACAGACCCTTGCCCTGAAATTCAGTTGTCCTGAGGTTGTCTGTAAGGAGCTGGATGCTCTAAGATTGGAAGAAAGGAAATGTTTCACTCCAAGTATCCCCAGGCTTCCTAGCAAGGGCGGCTCTCTCTGCAGCTCATCTCTTCTATTTCCACAGATTCATGTCCTTCTCTAGGCAGGGATGACATGCCAAGCATATTAATACTGGTGTGCCTTGCAGGTGTTGACTCAGATGTTTAGATTATAGGCTTTACTGCATCTACTGCCCTGCTCAGTCCGTGTTCTCCTTCTTGAAACCCAAGTCATAGCTCAGATGGGCCTGTGAGAGTGGCATTCTCCCCTGCAGGGGTAAATGGGATGTGATCAGACAGCTGGAGACTGCAAAGGCAGGACATGAATATAATTCCACAGTCCCTTAGATATGAGAGAGAGGACATTCAGATAGTCATTTTCTGGTCCTTTACAAAGGCTGTCATCTTATGCCGACCCTTTAGGGCAGGTCGTGAAGCTCCAATCTAGCCTAGAATTTGTAGTATTTTCCTCCCTGCTGTCTCCTCCATAGTAGAGGAGGATACTGAGAGTGGGGATTGCCTTCTGCCAGAAGGGTGCTTGCTCACAGAAGATTTACAGCTATGTATTCACTGCTGCAGAGAGGATCTTGATCAACCAGGTCTGCACTTCTTGAGAAGTCATGTCATTGAACTACTAGGCAACTCACCATAAAAAATGATTACATTGCCTTCTGTGAGGCATTGTTAGCTGTGAGCTGAATTCTTATTTTAGATAAACCGGGAGAAACTAATACAATCAGGCAAACTAACATGCACAGTCCTTCTTCTGGTCTGAAGGAGAAGCTACATCCCCAAAGCCAAGTGCAGTTTGAATGAGATTTTAATTTTATTTATGTTAATCTCTTAAATGGTTGGAAAGAATATATGATTGAAACCTGTAAAGCAGAGGTTGGTATTAGAGAGACATACAGCTCTAATGTTGGTAGCTCCAAAAAAAAGAGAAGTAGATCAAGGATGGGAAGTAGGCAGAAGCCAACATTCTTCTTCAGTCTGGTTTTTCAGTATGCAGTACAGTTTGAACTATGCATGCCAGACTCTTCTGGTTAAGGTAAACACTTTGAGGGTCATGAGAGAGGTGAAATGAGCACTTCTCTGAAAATGCTGACAGTATGACTGTAAGGAGTTGTCTGCTTTGTGCTATTTAACAGCATTGGTTTGGTTTCCTCAGAATTCATAGATCAACATATCCACTTCTACAAATACAGCTGCTGTCCAACATAACAAGCTCAGATACCGAACAGTCATAATGAAAACATTCATTGTAAAAGGATGTTCCTTCTTAAAACAATATTTAAAGGTTTGGGGAGCCCCTTGAATAGGCCTGATTGTGTTATAGAAACAACACCCTGTTTATAATACATGCACAGCTGTCACACAGCACCAGCAATAGTAATTGCATGGAAGAAATGCAGAATCAAGAGGAACCCACCATCTATAGAGAAAGAAAAGATCCTTGGTGGGAAGGAATTGCCTCCTTTCTTCAAGGTGGTCAGCAGAGACTCCTAAATTTCCATTTCTGTTAGGCACTTTAAATACTAAACACCACTTTAAAACTCAGCTCTCATTTAACCTCCAATGAAAAATTAGCTCTTTAAAGGGCTTGCTGTTTTGAAAATTTCATTTTGCATCCACAGTTTGTATAAAACAAGAGCTCCCTGAGGTCTGCATGTAACTGGCTTTTAGCCATCTTCAGCTTTGAAAAGTTTCCCTTTATAAAGCTAGATATTCTTGCATTACAATCAGGTTTTCAGCCTCAAATCTTTGTAAGTTCATATTTCTTCAAAGAAATAATCTTTCTGCTTGGACTAGCGTAGCTCTTGGAGATAGCTATTAATATTCAAGTGCATACTATTTGTATAGCAGAATACCTTTCATCTTGAGGTCTCAAGACTTTAGGCCAGCTTCAAATCTAACTCTTGAGTTCAATAGAGTTGCTTAAGCTGCCTCCTGTGTCAGAGAAAAGGCCACAGGCTCTTTTATCTCCTGCACGATCAGGCTTAAAGTGCTCCAGAGGCCAAATAATCTCTGTGGCTGGAGAGCAGGGAGAACAAGGATGATTGATACAGGAATCCTTCTGGCCAGCACAAGGACAGGAGGTCAGGACTTTTCACCAGCAACTAAGTGAGGTATATTCATTCCTTCCTTCACCTTTAAATGAGGCTGCCCCTATCATAAAGGGCTTGCTAGTAAATTGAAAAGGCTGAACTTGCTAACCTGAACACCTTCCTTCCCTGAGGGTCTGTCAGTTGTAGCCTCCAACAGTTCAAAGATTATTTTATAGTATGGAAAAGTTTTTCTCTACAGCATTGAAAACCTTGATAGGAAGCACACAGCCTCACTTCAGTGAAAACCTTGTGTCAGAGGCTGTGTAAGTATGGAATTTATAAGTCTGTACTCAATAAGGTTTTTTGTATCCATCCAAAATCTTTCTTAGTCAGAGAAGAACCAACCCTTTTCAGCTCACTTAGGTCAAAAACAGCCAAATTACTCTGCCAAGCCTAACTCAAGCCACACTGTGTTTTGAAGTCCACACTGTTCCTGAAATCCCCATTGACAACTTGTTCTCAAGTGGAACTCAGAGGAACAGAAAAAAGGGCAGAGGTGAGTGTCACCAGCTTCAAGCAGCATTCAGCCCTCTGTGTAGTCTGGGAAAACACATGGAACAACCATTCCCAGAAAGAGCAAAACAAATGTGCTACAAGAACATGCTGTAGTTAAGCAAATGGCTCAGAAAGCTAAGCTAAAATGAGAACACCAGGTATGTTTAGAATGCCAAATATGAAAAAGCCCTTCAGTAACAATAGGCCTGATATGCTAGTTCTCTTGCTAGGGTGGTGTTTGAGAATGGAGTAAGGTTCTAACAGCTCAGTAATATAAATAATAGGCAGCTTTATGGAATCAGACTATATACCTCATAATGAAACTAACAGCCACAGATCAAAACAAAATAAGATTTTAATATTTAAAAAGAACATTACAGTCATAAATTGTCATCAGCTTCATGTGGATATAAATGTGAAACAATTCACAGTGCTGGTTTTATGATCAGTGTGAGTGGAAGTGATATGCCTGAAGCCTTCTCATCAAAGAGACAATTAATGCTGCGGTGCTTCTCTCCAGCAAGAGCTGATTATTAACTTCTTGCTGCTTTCCCATGTCTTCAAGAACAATTTTTGAATTACATGGGAGAGAATGAAAATGAAACTCATAATACCCATATATCTTTCTTGTAACTTAGGTTCCTAATAAGCAAGTTATTGTATATATTTGGAAAGCCCATTATGATAATGAAAAGTGACAGATGTCCTCTGAGCTTGTAGGATACAACAGTCCTTATATCTAATTTAGAAGTTTTTTGTAATGAGGGTGTTAAAACCCTGGACAACTTCAAGGCCAGTTTGGATGGGCTCTGAGCAGCTTGATCTAGTTGAATCACTGCTCCCTGCTCACTGCAGAGAGGTTGGACAAGATGGCATTTAAAAGTCATTTCCAACCAAAACTGTTCCATGTTTCTGTGATTTATAACATCCAGGAAAAAAACTCCTTGACATACAAGGGAGCTAAGGAACTCCAAATGATGTTGAAGAACTTTGGTTTTTCATTTTCTCTTTTTTTTTTTTTTTTTTTTTGCCCTTGGCGGTAAGTCCAGATGTTGAAGTTTCATTGTAGGAAGCAGAGTACAAGGCCATATAATGGGGGCAGCCCTGTCGTGAAGCAGATAGAGGTTAAATGGGAAGGGGAGATGTTACAGCAAGATGCCCAAAAGGAGATTTGAGAAACACAAAGAATATAAATATAGCCACACTTTATGTCCAGGGAAGATACTCCAGCTATCAGCCCTGTAGGGGAAATATAAAAATGCACTAGAAAGCTTGTTCCCAACTCTTACCTTTGTGACTACAACTAAATCCTCCATCATGAGCAGTGAGAAAGTATATTCTGGTGAATTGTTGATGGAGTATCCTGTCACTGTGGTACATTGTTTGGCTTCAAATATTTCTGTGATTTTCCAGGAGGGAAAAAATGAAACCAACAAGTCAGTTATAGGAATAAAATATAATTAACTCAATTTTTTTACCATCTTCACAGGAGCACAAGGGCACTAAAGTATGTCAGTATGTTCATAGGGCTGGAGATACCAGCACAACCTCATGGTTAAAAACACCTCTCTCAGATTTTCAAAAACTTACAATTGATATCAAAAAAGAAACAAATGTGGTGGCTGAACTCCTCAGAGTGCTACTAACTAGTACTGAATATTGCAGGACTGGTGGCACAATCTGCCTCTTTGCTGAGAAGCTGACTCCAAGGTTTCTAACATTGACGGATGGGAAAAATTTATGTCATGAAAACTACTCATAAGCAAAATACTGGACAACAGCCAAGGAAGATGGAGAAAAGATTGCTAAAGCTGGGAAATACAATGTGTACTAAGTATTAAACAGTAGGATAGTGAAGGGAGCTAGGGAATCAGACAATAAACATGTGACAAGTGGAGCCCTAAACTAATTTAATCAGACAGTAAAAATCATAACAAATTTTGAAGAGTGAAAGGAAAATGCCAAGAGGCTGAAAATTAAATAAAGGTACAGGGAAAGCACAATGGATTTAAATTGTTTTAATTTAAAAATGAAACCACAGGAGGAACATTTATCATTGTACAGGGGAAAAGAGACAAAGAGCTCTCTATCATCCTTCATTCAGCTTCAATTTGGGCAAGTCAGCTTCAAAACATGGGAGAGCTACTTGCAGCCACAGTGTGTATTGTTATTTGAGCCTGATAATAAGCTTTTCTGTAACACCCTCCCACTGCCAGTACTGAAGCAGGTCATGTAGAGCCATGGCACAGAGATTTGAAGAGTCCTACCCAAGCAGTCCATGGTTAAGCCAGGAACCAAAGCCAGATGGCACTTGAAAAACTATGAGCCAAAAGCAGCTGGTGCTTGAGACCATTCTTTCTTGCTGATGCAGGAGTCTGGCCCACATGTTGGCATGGCTAGACTGCTCATCCCCAGGCAGCACTAGCAGACCACCAGGGCTTTGCAAGTCGTGGACAGCTGTGGAGAAGATCCAGACTCCTGCATATGTTCCCAGATCCTCATGCCAGTGTATCTTCAGAAGCTCTCTGACTTTCACCAAAGAGAGCTGATTACTGCATTCACTGTTAAGATACATCCTATAAGAGCTGCTTTGCTTTAGTGGCTTCAGAGACCTGCTATATATAAATGTGCCAACAATTACTATTCCAGCCAAGGCTTCAGAAACTCACACAGCTTGACTGGAAGTGGAGCTGTCTTCTCAATGCAGAAATGTTCTGTTGTGGGTTAACCTGGCAGGCAACTGAGCACCACAAAACTCCTCACTTGCATCCCCCTCCAACCCACAGTGGAGCGGAGGAAGAGGAAAGGAAGAGCAAAAGCAAGATAAAAATTTTTCAGTAAGCAGAGGAGAAGTGGAAGAAGAAAGAAAGTAAACAAGCTGAACTAAACCAAAACAATCACCACCTCCCATAAATGGACTGATGCCAGGCATGAGCAAAGAAAAAAAAGAATGGCTCCTCTTCCTAAAAACCCTCCTGTCCATTTTGTTGCTGAGCATGACATTATATGTTATGGAATATCCTTTTGTTTAGTTTGTGACATCTGCCTGGTTGTGCCCTCCCCACCCTCAATCTACTCCCTGGTGGGGGTGGACACGAAGAGTGAGAAACCAAGGCATTGATGCTGTGCAGACACTGTTCATCTATAGCTAAAATGTCCGTGTGCTATCACCACTGCATTCCAGCCAGGATCAGTACAGGGAAAGTGGAGGAAAAGATGGGAATCATTGCCTGGTGGAAACACGTCTGTCTGCAATTAAGTGACTGTAGGAGCCTGTCCTCCCTGTGACTATAAGAGGAGTGAGCTGAAGATCCTACACTTGATTTCTGGGTAGTCAAGGAAAGTGAATCATGCATCTCACTTTTCTGTCACCCCCCAGTACATATAAAGGTAGAACACCTTCCTGTTCACTGATGCTTTTGTTTGAAGGCAGATCAACAATGGCAGTTACTGAAAAAACAAACACATGGAGTGGAAGAAATTGCATTTCCTACAGCATGCTTGATGAGGATTGCCCCAGTTTTGAGACGCTAATGATCAGAAGCTGAAGGAAAAATTTTGGCTCATACACCATGCGATAGTAAGCAAATTACATTGCTATGCAATTCCTGAAGATGTGTGTAAGTTCAAATTTTACCCTCCCAAAAGGGGAGAGTAACACTAGGTTTACGTCTAGACGAGCCCTGCTGTTATGGATGTGTCTTGCATTATGGAACCAAAAATGTGTATTCTATTTCATTTGCTGAAAGCAGTTGGGGAGATGTTCTTCTTTACCTCTTGTAACTCTGAAGGGAGGGGGGTGGGTGCCTTCTGATAATGGGCCAGCTGTTAAAACCAGGTGGGGCAGTGTTTCTTATCTCTTTCACCACCTGTCCTCCATCCAGGGGAATATCTTCTGCTCATGGGCCATTAAGGCTCACTAAGGGCATGACACATTCCATCATCCCATTGTGAGATGCTCCACTCAGTGGGAGGAGCCAACCATTCCTACCTGGATAAAAACTGAGACATAGGAGCACAGGTATCGGGTTCCACTGGATTCCTGAAGGAAGACTGGACCCTTTTCACCATCACTGGACCCTTTTCTACAGGATCATCTCTGCTCCAGCAGAACCACATTTGCCACTCCAGGAGGACTCACTTTTGGGCTGCTTCCAACACCCTGAACAACAGGGTGTCAGGTTGTAGCTCTGACTCTGTCAGGGTTTTCCAGGATTGTTGTTTATTTGCTTGCTTGTTTGTTTTACTACTACATTTGTATTGTTAATATTCCTAGTAAAGAACTGTTATTCCTATTCCCAAATCTTTGCCTGAAAGCCCTTAATTGCAAAATTATAGTTTGGAGGGGGTGAGGGGTTTACATTCTCCATTCCGAGGAAAACCCCAGCTTTCCCTGGCAGATACCTGTCTTTCAAAACCAAGACAGGATGTCATAGCTGAAAAAGGAATAGGGTATATTGTACAGCTTAAAATTTTCCCATCCCAAGCTCAGACTTTTCAGTTATTAGAACAATACACAGAGATTTTTCTATCCAGTTTAACAGCAAATGGCATTTGTTCACGCCTGCTTGCTGAATATGATAATTTATCAACCAACTTAATGGACAGTGTTTGGGTACTACCTTTGGGTATGAGGAATGTCAGATTCATAAGTGTCAGAAATAAATACAGGATAAAACCCACAACAAAAAAGAAAAGTCTTAATGGGGGTGTGGAACTAGATGATCTTTAAGGTTCCTTCCAATGCAAACCTGTCGCAGTATGGCACAAAGAAACGACACTCACACACTGAGATGCTCAAGGCAAAAAAGAGACAGTTTATTTACAGACCTCAACATTTATAGAATTCCAACAGTGACCATGGATTGGAGGAAGAAAATCTTCCTCTCCTACCACACTGGTCAGCCTAACAGTCTCCTCCTTACGAGAAGAGTGTAAACATAAAGAGACTGTTACAATAACAAATAAGTTGTTTATGTGAAAATAGTGAGAGACTCCATTGCAGAAGGTAAACACAGCAGGCTGAAATAGAACTTTAGGAAAACTTCTTATAGAGACAGAGGAGAACAGAAAAAACCCAGATAACACAAACCATTCTATGATATGATATAAAACCAGCTATAAAAAGATGTGTCTTGGTGCATTTTCAGTTCTTCAGCCTTTTCTTGCACACATCCCATCTCCTGTCCAGACTGGTCTGCTTCGTACTTTACCGTGGTTCACTTTGGAGAAGATTTTTGAGATTAGAGCTGGGAAGGGAACATGGAAATCAGAATAATTAGCAGTAAGTTCTGGGAAAACCGTGACTGCTGGGGGTCTACCCGAAGCTAAGGTTCAGCTTGTCACTGAAGGCTCACTGAGGACCAGACTGACACAACAGTGACCTCCAGCTCAGCAAGACTCAATAAAGACACTTCAAGTATTCCACACTACAGGACAATGATCACTTTGGAAAAAGTATCTCATGTCTAAAGAGGACAGAAAAAGATCACTAAAAGGTAACTTCTTGACACCACCATTCTTTAGTGGCAACCTATCAGAGTATGGTTTAAGAGTGTCATGCAGCATAGCAGATAAGATAACAATTGAAATATCAAGCTGGTGGGTTTTTTAACAGAACTAATAGCAATACCAGCCAAGCAATATGTTTTACCAGATATTTCAGAAAGTGACTTGCACAGACAGGATAGGTCCATAGTGCCAGGATAATTCTTTGATGGTAGTCTGTTAGAAGCAAAGGACAGCGTAAACAAGTCTTGCCACGTTTATTATGTTAAGTACCTTACCAAGTGTGAGAAGCATAAAAGATACAGTAATTGGAATAAATATAAGACAGCTTGTCAGGCAATGTAGTCATTAGGCAAAATAAAGATGTTTTGGATCCTTGCCGAGACAAAGAGGCCAATGATCAGGCAGGCAGGCACACAAGAGGCTCATCACAGACTTCCAGGTCCTTAGAGCAGACCAGAATTTCTTGGCAGTGGCAATAAAGTAATATATCCACAAATACATCTGAAGGGAAGATGGGACATATTTTGTAAATAAATCTTCCATCTGTCAGCCTAAACATGCATCACCAGCAGCACTGGCTGCCAATGATCTGGGAGGACATGGTTTACTCTCATCTCAGACTACTAGCAGAGGCTCTGCTTTAGAAGATGATGTGCACAGAGACATTTTTCTGCAAATTAAGTATATACATTCAGATGCCTACACTTAGCTAACACAAAAGCTGAAACAAAGCCCCCACACCCACATATCCCTGGGGTTCACACAGACAAGTCTTGCAGTGCTCCTTGAGATGTGACAAGTCACTTGCCACCAAAGAACTGAATTTTTTTTAAGAATCTGGCTCTTCCGAAATAGTGGGAATCCCTGCAATAATTAGTTCCTTTTCTTCCATAAAAGAAAGGGATAAAGGATTTGAATTATGCAATTCTGACAGTGACTGTGGTAATTATACCCCTGCAATGCATAACAGATTATTTTCACAGACGAGGTAGATTTCATCAAAAAACAGTTTCAGGATTTGTTTTCAACAGCAATGTAGACTTGAAAAAAACACGTTTACAGAAAAAGCAGAGGAGACCTGAAACAAATTAGCACTTTGATTAAATTCTGTCTGTGCCAAACATTTTTTGCCCAATGTGAAGTGAGGAAGAAGACATTTTTACTATATGTGTTCATCACAGGACTCCCCTGCAAGCCCAGATGAAAGCAAGAGAATGTGCATTCAGGGCCTGACCTTGGGCTCACTGAAACCAAAGCAAAAAAAATGTAACACTTCGCACCTTGGCATCACCGCTGGATTTCTGCAGGCACATTACAGAATTTCATGCTGGTTTCATTTTCTTTTTCAAACACTTCTTTGGCCATCATACTCCCATACACCATTGTGAACATGTCAGTAAAATAACACCCACTGGTCAAAACATTTACATTTAGCTCATCTGTTTTCCCTGGTTATTTATCTTGGCATTTTTTCAAGGAATGCTCTGAGGCATTCTGAAATCACTGGTTGTGTCAAGTTCATGTTCTCCTCAACACCTGTGTTTCTCTATTACACTGCCATTTCTTCTCTTCAGTGAAGGCTGAGGTGTGGAAGAGAGAAGGAATAAAGTGTTTCCTGCCCTTTACCTCCACCAACACATGAAATCATTCCAAGCTAGTAATAAGACAGCAGGTACTATTTCCAAGTCCACATTTTTGTAAGTGACAGATACTGAAGAGCCTGTCAACTTTAGGTAAAGAACTGCAATTCTCATTATTGTTTCATTCCAGTTTTAACAACCACCCAGGGTAGGCAGTACATTCAGTCCTAGCACAGACATCTACATAGTCAATTGTGTACTAAAATAGACACTCTCACAGGATCAGCCAGAAATGGGGGTTTTTTTCAGCACCTAGGAGTTCACACTCTAGTTGCTGGTGACAAAACTACTGCTAAAATTATTTTCAGCAATTTGCAACACACAAAGCTAGGCTGGAAAGAAGAGTTCACTCACTAAACCTTATGATTAGGAGCATCTTCTAGCTCCAAAGGGATGGATGAGTAGTGGGCATAGAAGCAGGCTAAGCCAATTGTACCTCAGTTTGCTTTTCCAAGGGTGTGATGCCAAAGCATCTGCTGAGGTATGTGACAGGTAGATTGTAGCCACACTTGGCCAGGCCCATCCCTTGCTGAACAAGTGCCAGAAAAGTGTGGGCCAGGCATAGCTTCCATCACACACAGCAATGGGTACAGTAACAGCTGCTCTGCAAAAGTATTGAGCAGTGTTTGTTGCCAGCAGAAACAGGACAGGCAGCTTTGCTGAGCAGCTGCATTACCTGTCTGCTTTGGGCTAATGGGAGCACTCTTTAACAAACCTCAGAGAAAGAACTTCTCTACAACCAGGCTGCTGTCGAGGACACTCTTCCCAAGAGACTGCCCATCTTCTTTCTATTAAAACCTTTGACTTGCACTCAGTTCCCAAGGTGTTTGTTCCACTTCACTGATAGGATGCAGGTGCCACCCTGCATGATTAGGGGACATAGAAGGAGGCTAAACCAGTGGTTCCCTGCATGCTTTTACATTCTCAACTTCCTGGCAGTTGCTGGGCAAGGGATGGCCAGCAGCTTTCCATTTTGTGAGAACAAGTAGCCAATTTGATGAGAGAAATATGACAAGACTGAACAATCTTCACTATACCAAATTTTCAACCTAGATTTAAACCTGAGATGAGAGCAGAGTATCAGGACTGAGGATGAAAGAGGAATGTCCCACTGATGCTGTGCTCTCACAGAAGACCAGCAAGGTCAGAAGACCCCATTAGAGTGACAGTGACCCTGCTTCCTAGAACCAACATGCATTGAGCTGAATGTGCAGAGAGCCCCAACCTACACAAGAGATCTTTCTGCAGTCACTTTCAATGCCTAACAGTAAAGTAATCCCTGTGCCTGAGTGATGGATTTATCCTGCTCTCCTATCAAGTAGCACACATTTAGAGATAGTTCCAGATAACCCCACTTCCCAGGGTCTTGATCTGTCAGCTCCTTTTTCAAGTGTTCAGGTTGTGTGGGCATCCCAATACACAATTCACAAGCACTTTTGCCATGCTTAGAATTTGATTAAGAGCTTTACCAAGAGGATATTCCACTGCATTAAAAAATGTATATAATAATTATTTTTTGTTAAAATATAAAATTATTATTTACTAAGTAAAATTGCACTGTCTTTGGGTCTCACTGTACACAGCTTAACAAGATACAAATTCTGAATTTGCCTCACGCTCATTCTCCCTTAAGTACATAAAATTTATTTGCAAACAGTGCCATGATACCAGTCTATTTGAAAGGGGAAATAAAAGTGAACACACTTTCACTTAGGAAGCCGTGTGGACTGCCAAAACTGCTGCATGCCATTATAAATACAACTATGCATGGAATACAAACAAAAGTTGTATCCTGTGTCTTTCCCTGCAGAATTTATTCACCTGAGACATACTGTGGTCTTGTTATTTTCCTGTTTTATTAAATGTGACATTGTTCTGTTGGCTTTATTCCCAGTGAATGGAATCTGAACTAAGTGTTGTTCCAAACCACCCGTGACATGGTCCATCAGTCCAGCTAATTTCTCTCTTATGCTGAGCAACATTTTCATTGCTATGGTAACTATTACAACTGTTACAGGACCGGGGTAGGAAATAAGTTTAGGTAATTATTTCTCAATTCCTCAGATCCAAGGGAACTCCTGCTTATTCTACTATATCTACACATGTTTTGGGGAGCATAGATACTCACTGATGACTGGACCTCTTTAAAGCCACATCTGCAAATGGAAAAAGCCATGCCTGCCACTGTCAAGAAGCCCACACTTCACACTGTTGAAAGGATCTCAGCCATATGCAGACAGATGAGGTTACTTGCATTTTCCACATTCATGGTATAGGATAGCTTTCAGAGTTGGAATAGAGAAACTAATCCAGAGAATCAAAGCCAGGCACCTGAAAGAAAAAAAGTTCTGGCTCTTTCAGCTTGTGTGTCAGATCAGGACACCTCAGTACTTGCTCTAAGACATTGTTTGGCTTTTTAATAGATTAAACTATTCCAGCACAGTCTAAGCTGTCCATTGGTCTCAGTTTATGGCTTCTGATATAACAACCATGGTTCAAAGGTACCACAAAACCAACCTCTATGATGCAGCACAGACAAAACTAGGAGCATTAAATCTGCTGCACGATTTGCTGGAGGACATATTGGATATCAAAGTAGAGTTTACAGTAAATTCTCTCAATGGCAACTGATGGGCTGAGGGAGCTGAAACCAGTGTCTTTACTACTAGTAGTCAATAAAAGGTTAATAATTGATGAAAATATATTTCAAGCAGTTATTTTAATCATCCTAAGCTTGCAGTATAGAAATTATTTTTTTTCTGCTGCCTTGAAGAATATACAAAATTATAATTTCTAGTTGAAAAAACAAAGCAGATATGCACAGGATTCATGTGTTTTCTTGACTTCTGGCAAAGGATGAAAGAAGAAATGAGCTGCACTCAATTTTTCTTTGTAGTCATTTTGAAGTAGTCACACTAATAATCAGAAAGAGACTACATAAATGTTTGGCTTTTGTTACCAGATCTTTATTTGCCATGAATGTTTTAGAAACTATTTTCCAAAGCAATTATTTCCTGTGCTGAGAGAAGCTTTTTGTAGCTATAGATACACTAGCATATTTTATTACTAAATTATTCTTATTTTACTAAGAGAATGTCAGGGAGTGCTACTTGGAGTTAAATGGTAACCAAGGTAAGTTATACCTTAGCTCAAGGCCTTGAGAGATTGGCAAATGTCTCCCTTAAATATGCAAGACACCATGTTATGTCCTCAACATTTGTTAAAGGGCTGTGTTGAGGTTTTTTTTTGACAAGATGTGTTTTGCTGGGAAATGCTATTTCTTGTCTTAGACAAACTGAAATTAAAAAAAAAGGAGGGCACACCAGCTCTGTGTCTGAAACAGAAAGAACAGATTTCCAGCTGAAATTTGAGATGGTTGATCTGAATTTAACTTGATTCTGTTCCTCAGTTACTCAGCTTAAGGGGAAAGGAAAGAGGGCAGCACAGAGCAGAGGAGAATGGTGAGCACAGTGTTAGGTACAGGGGGCAGAGACACACACCAGTCATGAGTGCTGTGGAGTATACACGGTATACAGGTTCATGTATATGAGACCTTAAATTGGAGGGAGTAGGGTAGAGAGACATTTTGAGACAACAGCACAGATAAGGCAAGCTAAGCTAGAGATGAGTCTCACTGGACAAACTGATGTATAAACAAGAAGTCTGAAAAATACACCAAACATCTGGTATATTATCAATACAGAATTCCTTCCCTTGCCCTTGTTCACTGACCATCTGTGGTTCTGCAGAACACCATGCAGAGACCAGATCAAAGATCTCCTGAGGGGAGCTTTTGAGAGGTTAAGTCTCAAATATAAATTAAGGGTCTAGGAGATAAGTTCAAAAAGTAACCGAAACCTCTTAGCTTCACATTTAAAATAACTGATTTATTGACTTATTTGCTTTAATATGAATAAAATACACTATAAGGCCTTGGTAGCTGTCTGCATCATCAACCAAGTGAAATGCAAGGACAAGCTGACTCTACTTAGGGGAAAACCAAAATTGTGTGACTGAAAATCCACTCAGGCCTATGGTGCACCAAGCCCTTGCCCTCCAAACTGGCTGTCCACATATGGAACACTCCACACACTTGTGCACCAAGTCCACAGCCCCCAACATCTGCGAGGCAAGCCCTTCAGCCTCTGCTGCTCTTCAGCAGAGGCATGGAGAGGTGCAAAGTTTGCAAAACAATTTTGGCAGGGTCCATCTTGACTGTGCTCACAAAGCCCAAAGCTAGGGAAGAACCAGCCCTATGGTACCAGTATCTCCCACACTGGGGACCTGAACAGAGACAAAGCAGCCTATGCCAAGCTGCATGGTTCCCGGATGACAGCTTGGGAGGGCTGGTCAAGTCCCTGACTGTTTCCTAAGATGCGGACATAGGAGTGACTCAGCATGTAAACTTTGCTGGAAAGTTACCTAAAGTTCATGCAAAAACAGTAGGGAAGATATTAATTTATTAAAATTGTTTCACTGATTTCAAAATATGCAGAGGAACCTCTGCATATAAGTATTACTTATCCAGAAAAAAAATTTATTTAAGATTTCCCTATTCAATAGTCTTCACAGAAAAATAATTTCACAGATATTTCTGCACCAAAAAAGAACAACATTCATTCGACTAGCATACTGAATTCCTGTTAATGAACTTACTTTTTCCTGTGAGGAATGATGCAGAATGTTGAAGGGAGAAGAGATGGATTTAAGATGGTTACTGAAACACCTTTTTAGACTTAAAACATGCTGCCATAAAGAGTCTACTCTGCTTTTATTCATTTATCTTGTTGAATGGCTACAGGGAGGCAGCAGGTGAAGACAACCTTACTTAAAACTCACACTTGACTGTGTTATTTAGGAGCAAACTCCACTGCTCCAAACAGTCCAAGCTACCAGAGGCACTGGATGAACTTTTCAACAGTGGCTCAGCCTGCTGTGGAGGTAGGAGATGGCTCTTCCTTAAGGCACACATGACAACTCCTCACACTGGTGAGCACTGAGGCACTCAGCTGCCCTTTGTGCCTCCTGGAGTTAGTTTCTGTGCTCCTGCATTTAAATACCTACCTTCATGTTCCTAATTTTCAGAAGTCTTGCCCACAAAATTTAACACAGTTACGTTGTATACACCCTCATTTCTCTCTCCTTCCCCTGGTCTAGAACCATCTGTGAAGGCCTTTCACCACTTAGAGCACTGACATATGAATGGACCATTCAAGACATGAAGATTTTGAGCAGAAGCCCCTAAATTATAACTTTCCTGGACATCATTTCTTTCAGCTCCCAAGAGCTGACATTTAGACCTGTCATATCTCCCATATTGCCATTTTGGAATATGCATCAGAGCAGGACCTCCCTGGCTTCCCCATGAACACCATTCAGGGTGTAGTTTCCACAACTTTACCTGAAGCAGATGACTCTTCTCTAAAATAGTTTGTCTCCTCTTCATCTTTTATGGAGCTGATGCTCAAAATTTTACTTTGTGTTCTGCACTGACCTTCATTTGATCAAGAGGGACACAGTTCAAAGCAGGCATCAACAAGACCAAAAGGGAAACAAGTGGAGCCCCTTCTTCCCATCCTGAGTTGGTCAATTGGTTTAGCCTTTCTTCCTCTTTACTGGGAATGAGCCAGGCACCACTTCTGACTTAGGAGTAGAAAGGTCATATCATACTGTGCTTTAACTAACATACCTGTCTTTATAGACATTGGTAAAAGCTGCTCTTGTATGACTACAATTCAACCAGCATGAAGTCACTTATTCCTCTATCACATAATCTCAAGTGCTTTCCCATCCCTCCATCTTCTGCCAGGTAAATATCTATCTTTTGCAAGTTGATTCAAACTTCTTGTTTTACTTGCTTTTAAATCCACAGTAAGTGGATCTTCCTTACCTCATCTCACTGCATCTTAAACTGTTTCTTTATTTCAAATAGGAGAAAATATTTCCAGCAGGACCATGTTTTGTATCTGCACATGCAAACAGACAGGACTGCAAGCAGGTACATTTCAGTTAGAAATTTTTGCAAGTTGGTGACAAAACCCAGACATTCCTCTTTGACCTCTACATGCCAAATCATCAACAACAGAATCAATAAATCCCTTGAGAAGTTACAAAACACAAAAGGCAAGCACATTTCTCATGGTTAAATGCAAAAAGATATGCAAGTTGGGAGGAACATTCTGCCATTTTAAGGTTTAAAACCATCATCTGCATCCTAGGGAGCTCCTCACTCCATTCTGAGGCATCGAGCAGCAGCTCCTGGCAGATGCCAGATGCTCAGGCTTAGCAGCCAGCAAGGGCTTGACACTTTTCTACACCTACTAGAATTTTTTACCTGTGTTGCCACAGCAACTCAGCATGTCCAGTTTGTGTGAAGACAGTAATATGTTTCCATGGGAACTAAGCATGCAGGCCTGCCCCAAAATTCCAGCTGGGAAAACACTAAATGTATCCAACAACAGGAAAATCAAAGAATGAAAGGCAGGTAGTTAACTAAGAGAATCTGTACTGCATACTCATAGGACTGTATAGACCACAGAATATTTACTCTGGTCAAGAACTAAGTACATTTGGACTCTGACTACAGTGTTAAGCCACTGATCACACACTCTAGGACAGCTCTGTAAAAATATGATTTTTTTCTCCCCCAGCAATTGGCAGCTTTAATATTTATAATATCTGGCCAAGAAGTTCAAAGGGCTTTGGTACAGAGAGTTTGGGTTTTTGTCAATCCAAATTTCTCCAGACTAGCCTAGGAAAATTACATAACCCCTTCTCCAAATAGATTTAAATATCTGTAGAATACAAAATGAAGTAAGCTTATTCTTGCTGCTGTTTGTGTGAAAACAGCTATTTTAATAGGACCATTTGAAGTAAGATCAGGAAAATCATAGAAGTATTAATTCTTTAGGAGTGCAGATACATTTTTTAAATAAACACATACAGGAAAACCCTGAAGACAGTTAAAAAACAAAACTACCAAAAAAACTCTAAACCTGCTTTCACAGTACTATTTCTTTTCATCACTAGTGATCAAAGACCTAGATAGGGACAGATTTAGGCATAAAACTGGGCTTCAGATATATAGAAAACATTGTCTGACAGGCATAAATAGAAGGAAAAACAAACAGACAAACAAAAAAGATGTTGATAGATCTGGTTTGCCAATGAACTCAAATGGCCCTGGGCACCCTTAATCCCACATCCAGCACAGCTGAACCAACTCTCAAGACCTGCACAGTCTGTGCTGATTTGAATTCTAGTGATTACAAAGAGAGCTGGGAAATGTAGCTCTGCCGCAGGCAGTTCGTCTTAGACAACTCATTTTCAACCTAACTCCTGCTCTGGGGAGATCAAATAAACAGAAAAAAACACTGAACTGTAAGGTGTTTAAAACTTTTTCATGTTTTTTTTTCCTGTCATTTTACTCCTTGTCCCTTTTAAACACATAATAATGCAAAAAATGAAAGAGTGGTAAAGTATCTCAGCTTGACAAAAGCAATATCATCCTACATAGGAAAAAAAAAGAGCTGTAAGGTAGTGCTTATATGAGCAGAGATAATTGTTTTGTGTGTAAAACATTTTGATATTCATCTAACTGTAGAACACAGCATTGAAGACATGTACTGGAAGCACTCAACTGAATATTTTAAGTACTCAGTTTCTCTTGCTTGTTTTGTCACACAATTTGCTGGGTGATACACCTTTATCAACACCAGCCCACACACCAACACAGAAAACTTTCAGGAATCACAGAATCATTTCGGTTGGAAGAGACCTCCAAGATCATCAAGTCCAACCTTTGAACAATCAGTACCTTGTCAACTAGACCATGGCAGTAAGTGCCATGTCCAGCTGTTTCTTGAACATTCTATTGGATGGTGGCTCCACCACCTCCCTGGGCAGTCCATTCCAATGCCTGACAGCCCTTGAAGAAATCCTTCCAGATGTCCAATCAGAACCTCCTGTGGTGCAGCCTGAGATTATGCCCTGGTGTCCTGCCACTGGTTGCCGGGGGGGAGAGGCCAACCCCCACTTGGCTGTAGCCTCCTTTCAGGCAGTTGTAGAGTGAGAATGTCTGAGCCTCCTCTCCAGGCAAACAACCCCAGCTCCCTCCTCAGCTGTTCACTGTAGAGTGAGTCACTCTACAGACCCTCCACAAGCCTTGTTAACCTCTTTAAGACTTGCTCCAGCACCTCAATGTCATGCTTGTAGTAAAGGGGCCCAGAAATGGACATAGAACTCAAGATTCAGTCTCACCATTGCAGAGTACAGGGGGACAATCCCTGCCCTGCTCCTGCTGGCCACATCATTGCTGACACAGGCCAGGATTCCACTGGCCTTCTTGGCCACCAGGGCACACACTGGCTCAGGTTCAGACACTGTCAACCAGCACCCCCAGGTCCTTTTGCACTGGGCTGCTTTCCAGTCAAAACGTTTTGTGTCACATCACCAGCAATAAATTAAATTTAATAAATTAAATTATTTAATAAATTTTATTAATTAACTTAATTTAATTAAGTTAATTAAAAAGAAAAAAACCTGACTGCCAGCAGCTCCATTTTAACAGCTGCATTAAGGCTGGGATGACTCCTAATGCACACAGCCAGAACATGGGCATTGCTGCCTTCAAAAAACATTTCCACTTGATTTTAGATGCTCAGCCTGGTGGCCATCACGGTAGGAATGTATTACAAAATTTATAACCTGCAACAAGTTTTTCAAGCATTAGAACAATATAAGTAAAACTTAAAAGATACATTTCAGGTATTTTTAACAAATTATATCATATCTAGAGTAGCAGGTTAAAGTTATGTCAAATGACCATTTGTGGCTGAGCTACTCATAGCAAGATCTGCTATGAGTAGTAACAGATTATGCAAAACTCCAACAGAAATAGGAGGCTTTTAGAAGTACGACAATTGATCCTAAATTACATCTGAGAAATGCCTAAATTACATCTCAAAATGCCTAAGGTTTTGAGAGACAGTCCTGGGGAAAACAAGCAACTCAGCTTATCTCAGTAGAAAGTTCACTTTGGAACTTTGAAAAGTGTCCCTCCATTTAACTGCACTATAGATACCAAATGATGACTGCTCTCTACAGTCTTCTGAAATAACTTGTGACATACAGGCAACAACTGTCAACCAGATCTTTTTCTAACTTCAAGTTCATTAAACTGAGGAGGGGCACTGAAGAGATGACAGTTCAATTAAGCACATCCAGTCAGTCAAACAGCAATTTTAGTCTTTTTAAAGGGTATCTTTAGGACATTTTTCTTGAACATATTCATGCCACAACTACCAGTCTTGCTTCTTAGGAGGAATATATACTCAACACAACAGGAAGACATAAACAGTACTCGATGTCACACGAAACAACACCTATGTATATGAATGACAACATCTAGAAGGAAAGCAGCTGCTCTACTGCTTTTTTTTTTTCTCCAAAATACTATTAGGCACCAGATTACTGCATCATGATAACACATTTTTAATAATGGAGTGTAAAAAATCACACTGATGGCAATAACCTCATTTAATACTAGTGCAGCCTGTCATATACTTTTAGGTATTTCTGTGGTCCTACCCCTGGTATCTGTGCTGTCATGTTTTTAACACTTCAGATTGTGTCTTAACAAGGGGTGCCTGACATCAGCAGTCACAAGGTCACATGGGAAGTTTTGTGGTAGACCAAGACTCCATGTCCATGTTTTGAGTTCTCAGCTGGAGTACTAAGCCTGTGGAAACCTTTCTTTTTAACACTTAACTGAAAATACAAAAAAAATTGCAGAAATACATGTCAATAAGTAATGTAATTTTTTTTAATTTTATGTAAATTTTACATTTTACCAAAGGTACTTTTCTTCCTGGTTTACAAAGCCAAAAATGTATCTGGATCACTTGCAAGTCAAATAGAGACAGATGAAAAGGAAAATTTATCAATGACCGATTACCTGAGTTACAGTGCAATATTTAATTTCAGACAGTATTGCTCTTTGGACTTTTTACAGTAAGAAATAATAAGCTTTATCAAGTCAAAACCTTTATCAGAGCTTGTTGTAAATTTAAGAATTTTCATGAACCAACAACATGAAACACCCAACATAATGTATACTACACTTTTTTGCTTGCCTCTACAATAAATTAATTCCCTGGATGACTTAAATATTAGCAAAAATATTTACAAAAAGAAGATAAAACACAGTATAAAATCTTTTTTTCAAAGATATGCTTCTTCCAAGAAACAGTTTGGTACCAAGAGTGAAATTTCAAGTCTTACAAAATTGTTTCTCACTTATTTAAATTCATGAAGAGAAATAAATAACACTGAATTATACAAATAAACATTGATATCCTCCTATGGGTTTATGCAGTAAAAGCGTGTATCTCTTCTTGGGAGTATCCAAGATCCTTCAGATATCTGAAAGTCAGAAATCAAATTGGCAATATTAATATTTGGAACTCAAAACCCACCACAGACACAGATGAAGCAGAACTTCACCACCACTTCCTTGTCTTTATTCAGACATGCACATTCAACTTTACCCCTGCAAGTACATTTAGAAAACAATCAATGCCCATGAGCTCAGATATACTACATGAACTTTCCAGGTAATGAAAACAATTTCTAAAAATAAATACAGATACCATCTGAATTATCTCAGATTTCTCAAGAGGCAGCATAATTATTGGCCAATACATGTTGACTTCAGTAGGACTGCAGAAATGCAAATGACATCATATTGGTTTAGTATGTTGAAGGTGGGCAAGAGAAATCTAGAGGACTTTTTATCTTAAAACATGCATAAAAACAAGGAAATATTAGGTACAAACACAAATAAATGCATTAATTTAAAAAAAAATTAAGAAAAATGCTTCTGATAGAAGAACTCATTTGAACTTTACTTCTGTAACTTAATCAAGTTAACACCCACAAAGAAAGTTTATTTCCTATTATTCCAACTTTTCTATAAACATCAAATTAAAAGCAGCATTTAAAAGTGTAGAAAAAAGGTCACTGTTAAAGAGTTGCTTTTAGAAAGTTTTAGACAACTTACTGTAACTCATGAAACATATTGCTGATACTTACCTAGCTACACATAAATATACTTCTCAAATATCGTGCAAGGTGGTTTTTTCAATTCTTTTTTTTGTTTGTTTGTTTTAATTTTGAAAGTTTTCTTACAAAGCAGACAACATAAGGCCATTTTTAAAGACTACCAAATCAGAAACACTACAGCTGATTAGGTGATCAAATTTTTTAAAATTACTCCCTTTCCAGCTCATTATTTAAAATACTCACTGTACTCCTTGGTCTGTAAAAGGTGCTGGGCCACAGATGCAGATAAGCACTTTGGAATCTTTTCTGCTTCTTTTCACAAACTCAGAGAGAAGAGATGAAGAAATCTTCCCCTGTTTCCCTACCCATTCTTTTGATGGTTGTGAAAGAATGAATTGAACTTCAAACCTGGTAAGCAGAAGAATATTTCATAAATATTACCTTTGATTAGAAATCTGCTACACAAAATGCTAGAGACCAAGACACAGTATTTCCTTGTTTCCTATGATTATCTTCGTGTTCTGCTCAGTTCCCCACTTCAGTATCAGATCTCACAGGTATTCAGTCATTCCTACTGACCAAGTCAGTCAAATCACTTCCAATATTGCATATTTATTTAACCAAATCTTTCAATGTTAAAAAGTCTACCTTTTAATTTCACCTTATTAAAAAAAAAACCACAGCTGGCACCAATTAAGATGCTTAAGCAGAGATTTTATTGCTCCATTAGTCACTTAAACACAAATGTTGGTGTAGCTCAATACACAAGCAGTGAGATAAGAATGCCTGGCCAAACTCGTGAAAATGTCAGTACAATTTCAGTAATGAGAAAATACTCATTACTGAATGTTAGCTTCAAAAACTCACTAACAGAATAGTAACTCAGTAAAAACCAGGCACTTCTGTATCTGAGGCTCCTATGGAAATGGAGAACAGACTTTCACTCTAAATTTGCACAGTGTCTAGACTACAAAGCTTTGAATGTGCCAGACATCACTAGGGTATGAAACACTATTGATTTTTCACTTCAGTGTTGTGAAGGAACAAGTGGTTTCTACTGAGGAAGAATTCAACTAGGAATTAACCATTTTTTATCACAAAAAATCCAAGCAGTGACAATTTATCTAGTGGTAACAGCAAGGGAACTGAAATTAAAGGGTAATCTGATAATCCTGTGTCTTCTGACAGAACTATGGCCTGATTAATTAAGTTGATATTAGATGTGCACTACTTGCATTTTAATCTGCAATTACACTGTAATTGAGGGCAAAATGCAACAATTATTAAGAAAAAATTTAAGTAATGAGCCTATTTAAACTTTTAATTTCTACATAAGCATTTTCACAACCAGTGACACCAAAACAATTTTTCTAAGACTTCTCTAAATTCAGAGTGTTTCTCCTGGGGTCCATTCCCCTTCTCTCTCTCTTCTGTGCTCCTTTTTGCCTAACTGTGTTTTCTATTGCTAAGGCTAGGGCAAATTTTCTTCCGCATCAAAAAGCTTCTCAGTTTTAAAAATCATCTCATCTAATGTATCATCTCCAATAACTATCTATTAAACACTGTAAATCAAATCCTTGGCTTCCCATGGGACCTACAGAACATAATAACATAGCCTCTGCTATGCATCTGTGAGCAATGGATCTCCTTCCACTCCCTAGGTCTCATTATATTCTTAGCTAAGAGCTTACAGGATCAGAATCTGTTCTTGTGTCAAAGCTGTACAGTTAGTCCAAGCCCCAAGATTTGTTCTGTACACAGAGATGACACAAGTTGTTCTCCACGAGACTTTTAACTACCTTTCATCTTTATGAGCTAATTGCTCTAGTTGGTTTCTCCAGAGTATGTCACCCTCGGTTTTGTTGAAGAAGATCAGCTTCACTGTCCTTAAAAAAAACAAAACAAATCAAAAATTAACTGCAGATTGTTTCTGTTAAAGAATCAGATCTTAATGCATCATACAAAAACCTTTTACTTACATTTTTTACCTTCTCCAGAGGCATTACAAGTAAAAATGAGACACACTGAACAAGCTTTGGAAAACTTGCCTGGTATAGACAAAACAGCCCCAAATCAGCTATGCTACATCTTTAAATACTAAAATCCTCTTATTCAGAAATGAGCATGTGCCAGAACCTTTACATGCTTCCTGGGGCCCACTTCTCTGAAAGCATGGAAAATAAGGCTGACTACACTAAAGCAGTGCTCTAAATGGTGGCACAGTGCACCACAGCATCAAGTGTTACTCAGGTGGGAGGAAAGTCAATAAAAAGTGCCTAGTAAAGCAATGTATTTTGTTCACTGGGCACAGAAGTAGAAACTGGTTATTTGGAGAATAATGTTTAGAGACACCCTTTCTGGTACTCCCCAGAGTATACAAATGCATCTGCTGCAGTTCTGCTCAGTACTGAGCATTATAAAGAACAGAAAATTACAAACTTGGAATAAACTGGTCACAGTCTTGCTGGAAATAAGGGAGAATACAACTAAAATGAAGAAGTGGAAATTTAGATATGATCCCCACAGTAAAGAAAGCTGGTTGACAGAATGATGACAAAAATTTAGATAACAAATAAGAAGCTTCATCAGCCCTTTGTAAGGAAAGAGAGTGAATCTAACATACTAGAAACTGCTTCAAGGGATGTATATTTTAATGAACCAGAAACACTGGTATGCAAGGTCTTCTGAAAGACTGCTCAGGAAGAGGAGTTAGATACACTTAAAGAATTTTAACATGGAGGACAAAGAGGAGATAGAAAGTTAAAGAATTACCTTCCAAACAAGAATGACAATGAAAGTGGAATACTATATTAAAAGTGAATATGAGAACAGAGTGGTAATTTTGAAATGAAAAAGTGGAGACAAAGATACAACTATCAAGGAGAATCAAGAATAGATTACAAGCATCCTATACTGGAGAAGATCATTACCCCCCTACCCAGAGTTTAATGCCTTTGTGCTTCAGTCTTCTTAAGAAACATACCCACCTGACTGAAGTTGCACACAACCAGTAAAAGGAGAAAAAAAACTCATCTGAAAAAGGAAGAGTAGAAGACCAATATTCTTTTATAGTTAATACTTTGGTCAAATACAATTTGGCCCATAAGAGGGGAAACAAGACTGAAAGAGCATCATGACTTGATGCACAGAAGAATGGTGCAGCTATGAAGGGAACAAATTATTTTGCCCATTTACAGTAGGCAAGAAATAGAATTACAAGATAATAGGCAGACTTTGTCTAGACAGTAAGAATGAAAATCCAATTATAAAAGCCCACTGCAGCAAATCCTGCCCAGGGAAGCTGAAGATTCTCCAGCATTCACAGTGCAGCCCCAGAGGTTCAGCAGCACTCACCCAGCACTTCATACAGAAGTTGCTTTGGCATTCTCAGGTGACAAATCTGTCATTGTACAGATTATTCCTCAGCTTTCTGCAATTTGTGTCCTGACATATGCAATCCAAGCTTATGGCTAGTTACTTTGCAAAGTAAGACAATTCTATGCAAATCACATTTTTGTGCTCATATACACATATACACACATAGGTATCTCATGCAGATATACGTACATACATAAAAGACACTCTGGTAGTACTTTCCCAAAAAATAAATTGAGGGTTAAAGAGCAAATATAAGGCCAGGGAACCAAATTGCCTAGAACAGTCAGAAAAACAAAGCCTTAAAGAGTCTACATAAAAGTAGCACCTGTCCCGGTTCAAGTCACTCCAGCAACCTAACCAGCCTCCAGAGCAAGAAGGAAAATATCATTTCCTTTGACTAGTAAGGAAACAGATGCTGTGCACCCTAAACTAACGCTGAGTTCTCATATGAAATTGTGCTGAAAAGAGATAAAAATGTGTTCCCAAGCACTTTGTCAGATGATAGACTCCTTTAGACTTGCAAAGCCAGTCAGCCACTTTTTATCTGCTACTGACAGTACAGGACATTTCGGAAGAGCCAAACAGTACAGTCTGTCTGCTCACAAAACAGGATTATATGTAACTGCCGAAATATAGCAATATAAGAACAGTGACTGGATTTAGGGTTTGGTTTTTTAGAAACAAACTTTTGCAGTCTATGTCATCCTTTGTAGCTTTAGTATGAAGATAGGTGTACAACTAATCCATGTTTCAAAAGCAGAAGTACTAGTTCTGCGGTTCTGAAGGACATAACCACTTGTTCCTTTGACCAAGAACAAATAGTGCTTTCTTGTAGATTTTACAAACAGAGTACAGAATGCACATGCAATACACATCTTTTCACAAATTCTAATATACTTAATGCTGTATTTACATAAGTGACATATAAATCTGTGAAAACTGGTACTCATCTGGGAACAATGTGTTACTGCTGCTTAACAGACGAAAACCATTAGCTAACTATTCTAATGTATCAGAGAGAAGCCGTAAGTAACAGCTGCAGCCTCCCTCAGTCCACAACCCAATATCTACATTGTAGTATTTCCACACTAAAAAGACACTCAAATACGAAGCTAATTAAAAAACAAACTCCTCAATGTTTCTAATCAGTGAGCTCACTTGTACAACAACTAAAATACAAAATGCGTATCAGTCCATTATGTTGATGGTAGCCAATGACCAAGTAAGTGGAAATGGCCTCAGCCTCTGACAGACTTTTCCCTAAGGCATGCCAGTTTTTGGCATAAGTTGAAGAAAAATGCTTTCACACCATTTTATTAATTGTTTTATTAACACTGAAGCCTGTGTGTCAAGAAGTCCACATACCTGAGACAGCTAACTTCAGTCAGAGCAAAATTCAGCAGCTTAACCATTGGTGTGAAACCTGTGCCTCCTGCCAATAAAAGGAGATCTTCTGAAGTTTGAACTTGTGACTTCTTGAAGTTGCCTTCAGGATTGCTGACAGAAATATAGTCTCCTTTATTTAAAAAATTAAAAAGTAAACATTAATTTGATGAAAAAAAGCTAATTAGCGTTCTGACTTTTTAAATGCCAATTAATATTGTCTTCATCTTTGTAATATTAGGGTTTCTTTCAGAAAGGTACTACACGCTGCACATAAAGATCATACTTGCTAAAAGAAGAGATGTACAAATGAAATGTTTTGTCTTGATGGATTTTACACAATAAGAATACACAAACATTTGCAAAGTCAGTGTTAAAAATCTACCTCCATATCTGAAATGGAAAAGGACTTGCATTCTAAGTCCCATAAACCAGACCTACTTTCTTTTGCAGAAGTACAAGAAGTTGTTCTCAGAGCATATAACATCAAAGCCATCAACTATGATGTGTGATACAGTTCACATACATCACTCAGGAGAGCCTTCTGTAATGGACAACTGCTAGTTACAGTGAGGACAAGCCTTTACACTCAGGGAATGGAGAATAAGGTTTAAAAGAAGTTTCAAGTAGGTTCTGATTAAGTAGGTAAAAAAAGAATGTCACAATACTCAGACAGTGAATCTTTAAAAATAATGCAATTGTGGCAAAAACCAAACACAACCCCCCAACATATATTTACCTATTTGTAGGTGGTCAAGTGCTTGTGTGAACAGTCCATGGGAATAAATTTTAATCATTAAATATATATGCACTCCATCATGGTGAGGTGGTTCTTGGAAATTCAGAGGCAAAAAAGGCAACACAGGTGTGTATGGTTTTACTACCTCTGTCCCTAGAGAGCAGACAGAAATATAGCTCAAACAATATGAAAAGTATGCTACATCCAGATACTACAACAAATACCAAAATAAAAAAAGAGTAAATAAATAACACATATCATAAAAATAAAACCATCCCATGCTTTTAGGGAAGTTATTACTTTCTACTGCACCAGTTTTTATTACAGAATTGGAAGCCTTCTACTTCCAATTAAAAACTTGAGTATGTTATTTGCATGTTACTTAGCAATTCAGGACACAGGATGGAAAGGTCTTGAGTCATCCCCAAACAATATGAAAATCTAAACATTTTCATTAATTTTCAAGTACCACAGGCTGATTTATTCTAAATTTAAAAAGAAGATTTTTAATACTGCCAAATTATAATTTCTTGCAGGATCATTTCAAAAAGCTCTTGCACAATGACAGTAAGATCTCAAGAGCTGGACACTAGAAAAGAATTAGGAAGGGAGGAGGAGGAGGTCAAAACAGTTCTCAGTTAATGGATGTTTAATAAGTGTTCTGAGAAGTCTCTACCATGTATACTGCAATCCAAGTATAGTGATCAGTATAACTATTAATATGCAAATTTTAAGAAGTACCCTTTATAATAGGTAATTGGCTATTTCTTTGACCTTCTGTTTTCTTTTTTTAGGCTTTTACAAAAGTCTGAAGAATAGCACATTGAAGAAAAGCACACTTGCTTTTCAAGACACCTTCCTCTCATAACCTCATGTTATCGTTAATACTGCACAACTGGAGTGTAAAGCAGTGTTACCATGACTACTATAAATCCATCAGAAGAAGGGAAAAAAAAAGAAAAAACTGCAAGAGTACCCTCCTCATTTCAAAAAAGCTGCAAACTAAAAGGAGCTGACTAATGATATGTAAGACATACACAATACGCTTCCCTCACTTCAAAGATGAACAACACTGCTTTGGTGTTTTTAAAGGAAGAGTTGACAGTAGAGACAGTAAGGTTACCAGGAAATGCCAGCTATCTCAATAATTAGCTTTCCATTAATATTAATCCAGTCAGTTCATTATTAAACACTGATTGTGATGCTGGAAGCAGAGACTCGACAACAACAACCAGGGTATTAATGGCCATGAACTTAGCATTTTCCAAATACTATGAGAAGGATTTATGTGAATATATCCATTAGTACATTCTCAATTTTTCTTACCTGCAATAATTTGTTTGAGGTAAACATGTAGTCCAGTGGGAACACGGAGATGCGTGCCCTTAGGCAACATTAGGCAGAAGAGTTTGGTGTCATGGGTTACTTCTGTCTTAGAAACCAACTTGCATTTTCTGTAGAACAGTCCTAAAAACATTTTACTTGTTAGTTAAGTCTCAATCTATCAGTTATTACATATCTTTCAATAAGAGAGACAAATTTGTGTATTTCACTATATACTTATAAAAAGAAAATAAATAGATGCTTCTTGTATAATTACTTATAGTAATTTTTATCATTCTGGACTAAGGATGACGTTACGACGTCATTTACGACGTTATTTCGAGAGCCTCTGAGTTATTGACTGGGAATAAGTAGAAAAGCACCAAAAACTATCAGAACCATTTGTACCAAACTGCATTTGCACTGAGTTCCCCATACAAGTACAGCATGGGTACACATAAGCAGACTGAAACCAGCAGGTGGAATGCAAAACATAAGCCAGCATCACACCACACTCCTCAGCAACAACTACCCACAGCCACCCAGCAGGCTGAGGGAGGTGATTCTGCACCTCTATTCTGTTCTTGTGAGACCTCACCTGGGGTACCATGTTCAGCTCTGGGGTCCCCAACATAAGAAGGGTGTGGACCTGCTGGATTAAATCCAGAAAGAGCCACAAAGATGAACAGAAGGCTGCAGCACCTCTCCTATGAAGATACACTGAGAGTTGGAGTTGTTCAGCCTGGAGAAGAGAAAGCTCCAGGGAGTTTATAGGAGCCCTCAGTAAAGAAGACGATCATGAGTAATTTTTCCTCCTCTACCTTTAGAAGAGCATTGTTGAACTAGGCCTTTG
Organism: Phylloscopus trochilus trochilus; assembly: GCA_016584745.2. Lineage (NCBI taxonomy): Eukaryota > Metazoa > Chordata > Aves > Passeriformes > Phylloscopidae > Phylloscopus > Phylloscopus trochilus. Next base: position 33,216,338 of record WQNJ02000062.1, on the reverse strand, counting down.
TTTCAGCACTGCACTATTTTATCTCCAACCTGGAATATCAGTGTGATCACAGTACCACACTGCCTGAACAGGTCTGTAACTCAAGGAACTTTCATAGGCTGTTAAGTACTGGAAGCTCTCCAAAAAAATTTAAAAAAAAAAAAGCAACAAAATCCCAGGAGCAGCACTATCTAAACTTCATACATCCAAATTAAGCCAAATAATAAAAAAAAAAGGCAGAGAGAAGAAGCCACTTTCCTACAATAAGCCTACCATGTAATTTGCCATTTTCAATGTAGAATTTGTGACCAGTCCCAGTGGATAGTTTTATGTAAAGCCTCTCAAAATTTGACAAGTTATGAGAAAACCTGAGCATGACACCCTTCTAACAACACTTTCTACATTAGAGCAATTTCAGTGAAATAGCTTTTCTTTTCCCCCTTTTTTTTCATAGAATTGAAAAATACTCATGTTGCTCACATGAATAGCTGATCTATTCATGAAATAGGATGAGATGCAAAGGAAATTCCCACCAGGCATCACCAGGAGGATGGTCAGGTCAAACACTGGGGCTGTTGCTCAGAGGGAGCCTGTCCTTGGACATATTCAAACTTGAATGAACAACGTTGAGTAGGAGGTTGGATCAGATGACTTCCAGAGCTCCCCTTCAACTAAGTCAATCTACAATTGGCATTTTTCTGCATACACTGGTTTTCTTACATTATTCAAATAGCTACTAGTGAGTTATCCACTGAAAATGCCTGCAGAAACAAGACGTAAAGCTTCTGACATGGAATAAATGTTTCCTTATTAAGATTTTCTCACGTCTTTCATCTAACATCCTATAAATCCCTTATTTTGAAAGAACAAGCATTTCAGATGAATCAAAAGGATGCCTAAAGCCCTTAAAAAGTGGAAGTCAGTAATTCCATTTAATACCAATCTTGAAGTAAAACAAAACATCAGCATCTCTCCAGCTATATGAATATTATTAAAAGTTTGTGGAAAACTTGTTTTCTATCTTTCTTTTGAAAAACAATACACAATAAGACTGCAAAGTACAGCAGCCAAATAAACATGCCAAGATTACTGTCAAGTCTTCAGATTTAAGAATTGCTTAAAAGGATGTGTGAGGTTGGTAATATAACCCTTAACACTCATCAGCTAATACTCTTACACATATTTGGGAGTGGAGAAAGAAGTTTAAAAACTGATTCATCGACTGATTCATTCTTCCCTGACCATTTTTTCAACTTTCCAACCTAATTCCAGCCTTTTCCTCATAAATAATCTTTATCTCCCTCTTTTTAATTGCCACACAGAACTTTTGTCCTGATTCATTCAATGTAACTTTTGAAAACCTTCTAAGTAAACTTCTAGTTTAGACTGTAGTCTTTGCTACATTACTTAAAATTAGTTCATTATCAGTCATTCCTATAAAATCTGAGGCCACAAGCAAAAGTAACTGTCAAAGCAGAAAAGACTTTCAACAAAAGGAGCCAGCCCCTAGTAGCGAGCTGAAGCCAAACAGTTGGTTGTGTCAACCTACAAAGCCACGTTAACTGTCAGGTGCCAAAGACGTATGACTTGCTACTATATAGAAGCAAAAGGTACTGTTCTCTCAATTTTGGATTATGATGTCAATGTCCAGCAGCAAATCCTAATTTTTCAAAGTAACCAAAGTAATTAGTGAGGAGGTTAGGTTTGATTAAACATTTTGCAGACATCAAGTGCCAGCATTGCAGCTCCTCATCCAGGAGAAGCAGCCCTGCAGCCCCTCACTACCAAAGGCTTGCCACAAAAAAACAATACAATCACGGGCTAGAGACATCACTCTCTAGACTCGGCTTCCACCTTGTTGGAATCAAGAACTACAGCACCTTGATTTATGGCATACAAACTCAGTTTTAGTAACAAACCTGCTGTACAGAATGACAGCTTTTGGAGAGTATCATCCTTCTGCATACTGCATGTTCTTCCTTGTCACGAAAGGGAGTTTAAGAATTTTTCCTTAATTATGCTTTTTCGCTTTTCATCAATGATAAAACTTCAGTAACAATTCTTATTGTTTAGTTAGCAGTCATAATCCTAGTGATGCTGCAGTGGCAACATTAGCCTGTTGGCTTGGGAAAAAGATGAATAGCTCCACTACCTTTCCACTGCAGGTAGAGGAATTCTACCCCATTCCCAGCAAGCATTTACCACCCAAACATGTCCACCAACCAGCTGAAAGTTAATCCTTATTCTGTTCAGGTTACTTGGTTGTGGAGCCTCAAGTACTACTACTGCCAACATAATGGAGATTACACCACACAGCTGAAGGAAGGTGGCAGCCTACCACTTCCAGCAGCTGCCCAGTCTTAAAAGTTAAGAAAACCACAAACCCTCACTGCTTACCATCAAATCATCAGTACCCTCAAATGCTTCAGTTAATTACTAGATTTCACAAGCTATCTCATATCATCCAAAAAGGCCAGCCGTGCTCTTCCCAGACAGCCTCTCTCCCTTCCCAAAATAAAGTTCCAGCTGAATCAACACCTTCTGAACTTTCCCTGGTTACGTAGCACCCTGTCACAGCGTCACTCTTGCTGATACACAGTAAGTGCTGCAGCAGCACTCTGCTCCCTTCTGGTACTTCCAACAAAAAAACCTCTATGATCATCCACTTGATGTGTATGAAAACCACTGCACAAACCAACAAACTTGCATCCCATTTCAGTCCTCAGAGGCAACAACACCTGGCTTCTTTACTGAACACTCTAAACATCTGCCAATAGCTGCACACTCTTTAAACAGCAGAACTTAGTAATTAGGCTACTTTTCAAAACAGTAATCTGAGTAAACATTCAGAATCATTTTCAGAAGGAAGAAGCAGTTTATTCTCCATGGGAAGAAATACACACACCACCCCCACCCCCAAGTCATCCCTACTAATATGTAATTTTTTTAATTGCATATGGCTACTGCTTTTATGTGCATGCCCCCTCATGAGTGGGCTTTCATATCTTACTTCCCAGAAAAAGCACCAACAAGAAAATCACATGTTAATACCTATGCGAAAACCTGCATTTTACCCCTGTGCTGTATAATATTTTGATTGGTTGGGAGGGGTCAGGCTTTAGGGGGTCGTTTTGGTTTATTTTGTTCTAATGAGAAAGCTCTTACTTTTTACATTTAAATTTAAATGTCACAGGATGCCAGCCCTACGACCGTAAGCCTTTGTTTACACTTTTAATGACCAGTTTCATAATAGCTACCTAAAAGTAATGTCACCAACTCCCCTACACAGACAATCTAATTATACTGAATTGTGTTTTCTATGCAATACTGTAGGTTATAAATAATTGCTTCTCCAGAAAACTAAGCACTTAATCCTTCTTAAAGAGCAGAAGCAGTATTGAATACTCTTCTGAATCTCCTGACCATCCTAAGACACAGTAGAGTTAAATGAAATGGCAGTAATTTTGAAAAAATCTCCTTCAACTTTGAGGAAATTCAACAATTCTGTTTATTCCTTCCAATTAACTAAAATACACTGGCCAAAATGTTAGTATAAACTCAGCAGGAATTTCAGAGTACATAGGCAATTTATCTGAAGTATGACTTTCCCAGCCTATGGAGACAAAAGTAGGGGTTTATGTTAATTGTTTCTTCATATAATAAGGTTATCATAGGCTTCCAGTATCATCTTTGCATGATTAAATGTTACTGAAGAAGACCTTTATCACTTTTTAACAGAATTTAGACATGTCTGCTTCAAAAATAAATATGAAATAACTTTATAATATATAGATGCTTCTGCACATGTGGTGCCTGTCCTTTACAAACTCATTCCTGAATGGTGTCATATCAATGAGTAATAAAGACATAAAGTAATAAAAACATAAAATCAAGTAAATTTTTCAAATGTTAATCTGGACTGGTTTTCACCCCTTCTTCCTGTGCTCTGAATAGAACACAAGTGTTTTCACTGGTCAAAACACACAGAAATACCAAAAACCTCAAAGACAAGAAAAATCCAATGAATTAAACACCAGTGCTCCCAAAAGCCCTCATTATTCACAGCCTTATCGCCAAACTGGAATAATTTCAGGCAAAATTATTACTTTTATTAGAATGGATAAGTTACAGAAAGAATACACAAAAATGGAATAAAATAAATTAAAAAAAAAAAAGTGTAACAAGATAACATAGCTACTTTCTATTCTGTTCCCAAGTTTTCAGAAGTGGAAACTATCAGTTGCACTGTCTCCACACAAGACTCTCATATTCATCAGAAATAAAGGGTAATGCTGAGAGTAAGTAGAGGAAGATTCAAGTGAAAAAATCAAAATATTTAGGGCAACACATCAGTACTACTGCACTACTGTATATTGAGTGCTGCACAGAAATACCAGATATAAAACTATAAAACAGTTTTTTAAAAATTACTGGTTTAGCTATTAATTATTATTTCTTTGTTCACACTGCACAAGACAGGGGTTTCTTTACCGAAAACATTATTTTGCTCCCACAAAAGTGGAAACAAAAAAGAAAACTCTGCAATTTAGAATAAGGGAGCACAATTCTAAGCAGAAAAGGAAAATGGTTACTTAAAACTAAACCAAGTGAATAGAAGACTCCAACATGTAGATTTTATGGTTGAGCTGAAAGCACAGGTTCAAATGAAGGGAAGACATGTAGACCTGAGTATTCTTCTTCTATAAATATTCTTGCATGCTCAATTTTAAATCTGGAGATTTTAAAATTACAAAACTGCAGAACAGGAGTTTCTGGAGTAGGGAATAATATATATATATATATATATATATATATAACAATTTTATTATATATATATTTTATATATATATATATACATATATAATTTTATTTGTTAGACTCCTCACTTTTGTAACCAGGGATTTGAAGAAACTCAGGGTCAGCAAGCCCTCTAACTTAAGTTTATTCATATTCAATTTATGCTGATATGAACTCAGCCAATGATATGTAATAAAGTTATCCAATACCTACAACACTCCCCTGCGTAACAGGAGAAATGTTATGTTGGAGATTGACTTCTTAGAAAAAAAAAAAAAAAGGCAAAGTAATTATCTAGAGAGCATTGGTTACTAATGCTTAATATATATTTTGTCAATTGCATCTAACTACCTACACCTTCCTCATTTGCATATAGAGGATCTATAGAGCCACTATATTCTATATCTATCTTTATTCTACTTCAGTTTATCTTCTCTTTCTGTTTTCTACAATCACAAAAAGCCATTAGGAGGGAGAAAATGAGCAACAGATAGTGGACAACATACTCGATCAGGCTGTAACCCCTTAGATACAGAGGATTATATTGAAAAATTAATTTTAAAGTGGATGACTCAACAGTTTCTGAAACTCTCAAAAGGAAAATTACATTCCACATAAGCTAAACATAGCTAGAGAGATGAGTCTTCCTTTTTGTACCACAGTAATCTCTCAACTTTCAAGGCCCATGTAGTGTAACCAAGAGCCAGTAAGAGTAAGCAACATTTCATTAGCTCTTAAAAATGCACAGCTTTGCTTCCACACATAATAAAGCAGACTATAATCCAACAGTCAATTTTTGACCATTATTAGACAGAGGACCAAGAGGGCTTTTGAGAAATTAGGTGACCGCAGTAACACCAGGAGTGTGGTTACATTACACAATGTAACTGTGCAGAAATGTTTCATTTAGCTGAAACAAACCCAGACCCAAACCCACACTGATCACTGTAACATACTTTGCTGCTGCAACAAGTTCATACTATTTTGTAACCACAAAATGAATCCATATATAACATTTACTGCTTCTTGCAGACACATCAGCTCATCCAGAGCTGGCTTTAATTCCTACACATGATTGAAGTCCCTTATTTAATCTGAGCTCAAGTTACAAAGATGCAATATACTGGAACAACCTCACAGCACTGACTGTCACTGTATCTACAGTAACAACTGAAAGTGGAGGTTTTTGACCCTTCACTTCAGTGACTCCCATAATGATTGACACCTGTCTATGCACTCTCTCCTCATGGTCTACTGAGGTTTTCAAATGGGCAGAGAGGCCATGAAGCATCCAGGTAACCATGAGATGGAACAACACTCGGGTAGTGTTCACCTTCCAATATTTGGTTCACCTTCAACTCCATTGGGGGCAAAACAAACCAAGAAACTAAAGCAGAGCAAAACACCATCCTCCAAGTCAAACCCTTTCCAGGAAAATGCCTGAATAGTTGTCAAGATCAGACAACAATTGTGAAAGAAATGAAGGTACAACAAAAGAAAAAGAAAATCCTGAAAAAAAAATTACTAACAAGCTCCAAGAAGTCCTGAAACAGCTGGTAGCTGGCCATGAAATTACTTACCTCTGTCTGTGCGTTTGATAAATGTATTGTGACCCTCACAGGGCTGTCCCAGCATTTTCCAATGAATGTTATCCTTTTTATTTAAGATAATCTCTACTTTCCCTACTTTTTCAGCAATATTTACTGAAAGAGAAAAGATTTCATACTGTTACTTTTAGTTATTCTCCATACAAAAAATTATTTCACACATCAACTATAATCAAATTCAGAACAATTACTCATTTCTCAAGACAAATGTAATTAAATTTTTACATTAATATCTAATTGAAGGTACTTCCAGGCCATCTCTCTATAATGTTTTAGAGTGCAGTTAAAACAAGTACTAACTGCACATACATAATTAACACACATTATTTGCTAAATAGATTGTGGAATTCGGACAGCTTCACAGACCATTCTAGTCAAGAAAAATGCTCCTGAACACAGAGTCCTCATGTACTGGAAACTGGCAGTTACCACTACTTTATACTTTCTTTTCAAGAAAATTTTAATTAAAAATTAAATCCAAGAAAATCCCAGTCTAAGCAAAGAACAGAATAAACAACAGAACTAACTTTCAGCTACTTTAACTTTTAGTCATATTTAGAGGGATCAGACCCGTATCAACTTACAACTTTCACAGGCCCAAATGCCACAATTAAAAAAAAATTTATTGTTATGGCTTGGTTTGTTGACTGTGTCACAACCTGATGGTAAGTAAAACTGTAAAGTATCTGATGAGTCAGAAAAATAAATTGAAATTCCACATTCTGATATCAGAAAAATAGAATATCGTGAGTTGGAAGGGACCCACAAAGATCATGAAAGTTCAGCTCCTGACTGGACTATCCTAGAAGAGATACAGAAGTGCTACAAGAGACAGAAATTACCAGCCACATCTTCTGAAACTGCATGATCCAAGTCTGAAATAAATACAAAAAAACTCTGTGTTAAGCAATTAAAAAATTCTATTCCAGCCATCATATATAATAACCCTAAAATGTTATGCATGTTTATTTGACCTTGAAATTTGACTCATGCCTTGCACAAGCCTCATGCATGAAGGCATTATTTTTCCCATTACTTTTAACAATGGCTCATGTAAAGCTATCAATCTGCAGTTATTGCATTTGCCCTTGTGAATGAGGGTTTTTAATAATCATAAAAAACACACTAGAAGAAAAATTTTACACAACTTTAAAATCAATTTCTTACTGTATTTTAGTCCACATGTAAGAAATTTAGTACATAATAAACAAATGAAGATGTGAGTTGATAACACAATTCCTTTACATCAAGGCACTTTTAACAATCTAGCAAAAGACGAATAAAATATTAATTGGTATATGTAAAAGGCTTATGGTCTGATGAGCAGGTTTTAACATAGTAGAATAAAAATTCAGTACTTTCAACTGTAAAATTACAGTACCTACCAACTTCTACAAGATATGAGTGGTCATCCATGATGATCTCTCCCCTTAAATGTTTGTCTTGACAGTCAACTATCACCAACTCTGTATTCACGTCCTTTCATAGCCAAGAAAAAAAAAAAAATTTTTATAAAGTTCTCCAAGAATTCAAGCTAGATCACAACTGTATCTTGTAATTCTTCCTTCATGAAATATACTTACCTTCTGCTTAGTATATATAACAATTGTGATCAAACTATCTGTTTGGAACCAGTCATAACTGTAAAACAAAAAATACAATGAAGAAAAAGATATATACTTTCTTTGAGCATATCAAAACATATTTAACCTCGAGCCTTCAAAGAGAGCTTGTTTAAAAAACTTAGAAGCCAAACATATTACTTACTACTTTTGAAGACCAAGCTTGAAATCAGTATTTTTGACAAAATTACTAAAAAAACTATCTAATTATGTATCCTGATGGTCAGTACACTGTAGTTAAAATTGTATGGCATTGGTTTTACTTAAAAAGTGCGTGCATTCTCTTTGTACTATATGAACCTTGCTTATGGATGATCAAAATATTGTGTCCAGATAAAAGCATTAAACAGGAAGGGTGGCTTCCAAGAGCTAAAGATTTGATGCACATACCACAAAACCACAGTTCCCTTCATCTCCACAAATCAAGTTTTTGCATTCATTCCTATTTCCCAAGTCCAAACCTTGTAATATATCCAGGGTAAAGTAAAAAAAAGAAAGAAAGCCTTCAAATGCTAATTATTTGCATGGCCTTACACTTGCCAGGAAGTAACTTCCATCTGCTCCTAGACCAGAAAAACAGGCACAAAGGGCAGAGCAAACACTCCTGACAGCCAGCATGTTTTAGGCTGCACACTTTCCAGTCTCATGCCAGAATATGCCAGACACACGTGAGAAGAAAGGCAGAAAGGTTGGGTGGGCACTTCAGAAAATAAACCTATTCCAATTGTTGACAAGCCACAGTATTTTATGACTAGGGCATGTAACTAGCCCAGAGAACACACACTCCCAGGTGATTTTGATGCCAAGTAAGAAACTGCACCTTGAGGACCAAAGGCATTATGGGGTAAAATGACGCCTCAGTGACAACAGCAGGCATATCACAGGGACCTTTTAGGGCCTGCTTTGTTTTACATACTGTAGAAACTTGAATGCAGCTATCACATCTTAATATATTCCAGCTTGAAATTATGCCTTTTTCAAGCCATGGCAATTTTTTATGGACAAATTAGTTAGTGTCAAGAAAGTAATCAGTCCAGTCAGAATCACTTTCCATGACTTTTCTCAAGAAACAAAGCTGAGGAGCCTGCAAATATAATCCACACATTTGTATACAGACAAGGCAGCACAAGATTTAGGAATCAACAGAACAAGCAAAGAACCATCACCTGCCCATATGACCTCTGGCAAGTTGTTTAAACCTGAACTTCAACTTGTCTACTTATACAAGGATGGTAATGGTATATACTCATTTAACTGAAATTTCAAGAGCTACCCATGGAAGAACTTGCCTTGTGTTTACTAAGAATTGCATAGAATTCTTAAATAGAATGTCCAACAGATAATGACAGACAGAGGCGTACCTCGGGCTTAAATCTTTAGCAGAAGCAGCCAGTACCTTCTTCTCAGGAAGCACACCTGCAAAGAGCAGAGAGTCATTAAAACATTTGCTGGGATGCTTGCTTAGTATAAATAATATTCAGGTATGTGTGGGGTTTGTGGTTTTGGTTTTTTTAACTGGATGTTCTAAGTGTCCTCAAACAGTATTTGGTGGCTTTATTTCTACAGGTAGCCAGACTATGTACATTTTTTATTTAGTTTTTATTCAGTACTTTCTCTTGGAGAGCAGGGTCCTAAAGCATAGAGGTCTACTTCAGAAATTAAGATTTCCATACACCACAGTACTTGTGTTGTACGCAGTTTCACCTGTTATTAGCTTGAGCTTTTACACTCCGTGAAGCACAAGAAGACAAAAAAGGTTATCTGAATGACTTTACTTTAACAGAACTATTTGTTTATACAATTCAGATGAATAAATTCAATCTGAGATGTCTGACCTAACCTAATTCACAAGTAAAAATTAATGTCAGTCGATTAAGCAGAGATATCAGCCCTAATATTTCTGCACAGCCCTTTTCTAGGAATTCTCACAGAATTCAGATACTTGCTTTAACTATTTAACTGCATCAAACAGTCTGAAACAGCCACCGCTGGGAAGCAACAGTTGGTCAGTCTTTCAAAATGTCAGTTGTACTAATCTCTGGCAAAAGAGAAATAGAACATACTTGGCAAAAACTTGAGGACAGAGAGAGAGAAAAGCAACTGCAATCCTGCATCAGTTTTAACAGGAAGCTATATAGAATGATGATGGATGAAGTTGCAGACTGAACAGCTGGCAAGTGCTTGGTTTCAAGCTGGTTTCAAAGGCAAACCTTGCAGATGTGAAATGGCTATGCATAAAATAATTAGCACATGAATTCTCAGTTACCCAGATTATTATAGTTTAAATGCCAGTAAGTTTTGTAGTATGACTACAAGCTTAAACACATAATTGAGTGGCTCTACCACGTGGGAAGTAGATAAAAACAAAAAGAGCCACTCTGGTCTAAGCCAATCTGTCAAAACTATTTGATCATCCAGAATTAACCCAAAGCAATTAAAACTCAGTCGAATTACTTATTCTTTGATCCTTAATTACTCCTAAGTACACACCATCTGCAGCTGCCAAGGAAGCTAAATGGCAGAGCAGTCAGATCACTGCAAAAGAAAACCAATCACCAAGCTTTCTCAAAAGCTAAGCCTTTCTTGAGGACACACATTATATGATTTGCTTGGTCTCCAGGGATAACAGGAATCCATGGTCATACATACTCCTATTTGCTTCTGCAGGTCCAAAGAAATATATGAACAGCCACAATAAAACAGAACATTCTGGCAAACCAAGTTATTTATTAATTACTTTGAAATACTGTAAGATGCTATAAGAAAACAGTGATTCATGCTGCAATAAAAAGACAATGATTCAGGTGATCAGTGAAACAATTAAGCAAAATGCTCTATTAGTCATAGAGATCACAAAGAAAAGCTGTGGGTGAAGCCAAAGGCTGATGGCAGGCGTGAAATGACGAGTTTAAGGTGACCAGATGAACAGCAGAATTACAACCCTGCACATAATAGGACTGCTTTGCACAATCCCACTGGACACCAAGGCTAGTGATAAAGGTTCTCATGCCATCTTCATAGCCACAGAGCTGGGTTTGGTAGGTGGATTGCATCACAGACAGAAAATGAGTAGAACCGCCAGACACAAAAGGTGTGCTCACCATGCAAAGTCCAGCTGGAGGCTAGTTACTGTTAGCACTCCCGAGGGAACAGGGAACGCTGATATTGTTTCTCACAGTCACTAGCAACCTACAGGGCACATGCTCTCCCAGTCAGAGCAATAAGGTATCATGCAAACAGGCAAAACATGAAAGGTTAAGGTTATTAAGGGATGCAGAGAGACTGAAGAGATGGGCTGACAAAAACTTCATGAAGCTCAGAAGGAAATGCAAAATATTGCACTTTGAAAGAAAAAAAAAAAAAATCCAGCAAAACAAGTGGAAGACCTGACTGGATAGAAACGACTTGGGCAGAAAATCTTTCCAGCATTTCACAGACAAGCTGACCTTGCTTGTCCATCCCATACCTCCCTTGTCTACACTACTCTACTGCAGTTTTACACCACTTTCAAACACAGAATTCCTAATACTTGGTTAGGAATTTGCCTTCTGAAATTTCCACAGATCACTATAGCCTCAGCTCTGGATTCAAATGCAAAGAGAAGTGTGGGTAAATACTGCTCATTCAGTGATATTCACGTAAGTTTGAGATTCACTCCCCATTTCAATTCATATGAAAACTTACCATTAAGCTGTTTCTTGTCTTCAGACACGGTAGAAGAAATTTCTGCAAGCATTAAGAAAAAACAAGCACAACAGTTAAGAAGTTACAGTACTTGCCCACATCATTAAATTAGCCAAAGTAAGGATCTTCAAATAAACCTTCCAAAAGGCGTAACAGAATGACCAGGATGTTTCAGATATCAAGAAGCAATAAATAAATGCAGCACTGATTACCATTCCAAAAGATTATGTCTAATTAAAAAGCACCAGAAGTTGCACAGCATTTAAGGACAGGAAACCCTGGCATTTCCAAAAAAACCCCATCACAAATCATCTTTTACAAACTTCATAGCTGAGAAGCTCACTGAATCTGTTAAGAATTCCAGTGACACTTGTCTCATGACATGACAATAGTGGAGTGTAAATCTGACCAACCCAATTCTTAGAAATCTAAACCCAAACCTTGGCAGGAGCACAGGAAAAAGAAAATCCTTCTATAAGCTCCCACTGCCAAATGATTTTATTTTCAAGTTATTATCTGAGTTTTTCATTAATTCTACAGTATTCTACAACTATTCCAAACCAACCAACTCTAGCAGAAAAACAAACAAACAAACAAAAAAAGCTGTGTCAATTCATTTATAAGGTGCTCAACTTGATGGGAAAGGCGCTGCACCTCTCAACCACATGTCTTTCTGTTCACAGTAAATCTGTGGGGAAAGTAGACCTCTGGATATACCTGGGCCCCTTTCTGTGCTTCTCTACACTGCACATTTTAGAATGTCCTCATATGAAAGATCCAATTTATTCTCTCTTTTGGGAGCCAGGTTTGGGATGCAGGAAAAAGAAATTTGTTTCTCCTGCTCCCTTTTATGAAAACCAAAATGGGAGTGTTTCCTTCCTGTTCTTCCACATCCTTCCCAGTGCTCTGAATCACACCAGCCAATGTTAGCAGAAAAATGCTAGAGAGAAGCTAAGGAAGGCTCCTAGAGCAAAGCACCTATCATATCGTATCACAAAATTACTTGAGAGCTCAAGAGAACTCAGGAAAAACCTTCATTAGAGGCTTTTATGTTGTGCCCTTGTAAGGTAAAAAGAAAGTATTCCACATATTTTTAGTTGAGGTAAAAAGAAAATACTCCACAAATTTTTGGTTGAGGTAACAACCATACAACCATACTATATACCACTTTTTCCTTTGTGCCAGGATGGGCAAATTGTTCACAAAAACTTCTTTCAGATGAAAGGTAATTTTTTGTATTTAAAAGTCTACTCTAATTTCATTACATTTTAACATACTGCATAGAAATCAGCACTGCAATTTTAAGGACCGTGTGAGACACATTGAAGGCAGAGCCCTGCCTCTCTTCCTTGGATGACATCACAGCTCTCAGTCTAGTCTTGCTGAATAATACAACATGCGTTCTGACTCCCAAGTAACCACTAAAGTAACATAGGGACTATGTTACTATACACTAATAAGTGTCTCTGGAAACATCAGCAGTATTAAAATTGTTCAGGATGTGCTAATGTTTACAGCTGAGCACCCTGAAGGGACAGCAAGCAGTTTCATGCTGTACAGGTTTGCTGAGGTCGATTCTGAAAGCATCTCTTACATAGCTGGCATTGCACTGGCCTTCTCAACAAGTACAAACCTACATGTTTCAGTGCCAAGAACAACTGTAAAACCACAGAAGGGACACTTCAGAATTTCTTCTTAGTCACTACCAAAGCGTGAAGCAGCATTCTCAAAATACAAGTTGACAAAACATTAACTATCACCAGCACCTTCAAGACTCTTCTTTCTCAAAAAAAACCAACCTAGAGTGCGCAAGCTTCCTTAAGCAGTTCAGCAAGCAACTTGCACCATCTCCCAAGAAACCACCAGAACACAGGAAAAAAACCCTAAGCTAAACAAATACAAATCTTCCAGCAATGCCCCAACAAACCAACATCTGCCTTCCTTGCTCTGTACTGAGACTGCACCAGTTTGTTCTACTACTGAACGCTCACTCTCTGTCACAAAAAGAAAGCAATGTAATCCATAATTTGCAGTCTTATCTTCCCTCTATACTCATGGGGCTCATTTAATCCTCTATTCAAAAACATCTACCTTAACTTAGCAATTTATTCTTCTATTCTGAAACGCAAACTTTGCAGAATATGGTCTTCTGGAAGGATAAAAGTCTAGAATTATTGCTGGCTAATAGTGAAGTAAGCCAATCACTTTTTGATAATTCAAAGGAGCAGGATATATAACCTCCCAGGAATCAAAGTAAACCTTGAGAATCTTACAGTGAAGGATTTCAGCAAGTCCAGTGCTGGAGTGTTCCAGAGAAATTCCAGAAAGCTGGTGAACAGTCTAGAGGGTAAATCCTATGGCAAGTGGCTGAGGGAGCTGGGGTTGTTTAATCTGGAGAAGAGGAAGCTGAGGTGGGACCTTACTGCTCTCTACAACTCCCTGGAAGGAGGCTGTGGCTGGCAGGGGATCAACGTCTTGGCTACACCAAGGGAGGTTCTGATTGGAAATCAGGAAGAACTTCCCTGAAAGGGCTGTCAAGTATTGTACCAGGATGCCCAGAGAGGTGGTGGAGTCAACATCCCTGGAAGTGTTGAAGAAATGACTTGACATGGCATTTAGTCCATGGTCAAGATGACAAGGTGGCGGCTGTTCAAAGGATGGACTCAATCTTGGAGGTCTTCTCCAACCTAAATGACTCTATAGTTCTGTTATCAGTTTGAGTCTTTATTAACAAAATTACTTGAAGTCTGAAATGGCTAAAAGTGACAAAGGCAACAGAACTCGTTTTATGTAGTTGACAACCTTTATCCTGCAAATTTTAGTACAGCAAAATGTTCCTATTACAGAACAAAGCAGAAAAGGGGAAGAGCAGAAAATGAACTGCAAGAGCCTGCAGGGGCAAAGATATGTTTATGTTTTACTACCTGGCTGTCACAAGAATTTCTTCCAGTTGCAGAAAAGTTAGATTAATAAAATAAAAAAAAATAATTCATGTTTATTTTAAAATTTCTAACTCATTTGACAAAGTAGCAATAATGTCTCTGTAATGCCTCAACTCAGTGAGGCAGTTATGCTACTGAGGTTTCTCCATACTTCCCAGCATTTACCTCCAAAGTTCCACACTGGATTAGCTGCCCAGTATCATGGAGATGTAAAATACTATTCCACTTCACACAAAGACCAAACCTAACCTAACCATTAAAATTATGTTATCTAAGCATTAAGCAAGTACACAATGCACTTCTTCAGGAGCTGAACATAGCTGAATTTGTGAACAGAAACTGGAAATCAACGTCTTGGCTACACCTGTGTATCACACAGAACTGGAGAAAAAATAGTTGTAATTATTAATCCTTTCATGTTTTCACTGCAGTTTTGCTAAAGGCCAATACTGAGTAACAGTCTGCTTCCCTGGTATAAGAAATTTTGGCTGTGGCCTACTACAAACTGAAAACAGACTGAAGATTAAAGTTTCTGGAAACCATCACCTGTATTCTAAGACTGTACTACACTTCTTGCTCTCCTGGCTCAAAGGAGTCTGTCGTATCAGCAAAATTTTTTCAAGGTAAATTCAAACTAAAGGACCCAATAAAGTGTTCTGGAAAGAATAACTGCCCATGAAGTGTGTTCAAATAGCTCAATACATATGCAGCTTCCCAGACGCATGTAAGGTGCTGAAATCACCGGATTGAAAATACTGACTTTTATTTCAATGAGAGCTGCCTATGACAGTTTTCCCTCTGGGATCAAAAGAAAAAAGAGGGATGGCAAGGTAGTAAAAGGTCTTTTCTATATACACAGACAAATAACACACACGCACAGCTGTTTTCTAATGACTAAAACAAAAGAAGAAACATAGCAGTACATTACTAAAAGTCTTCCACTATACAACAATTTCATCTTCAGGTATCTGCTGTAAAAAATTAATATACGCAAAAGCCTTTGACTCTATTAAAGAACAGAGGCTCTCCTCATAAATGTGAGGTGGCTTAGGATTTCTCACAATTTCCAGATAACTTTGGAATAAGGTATAATACACAATATTTCATAAAACAACTCACCTTTTGGAGCAGCAATAGGTTTGACAGCCATTCTCCCGACAAGACATTCCTTCAGCATTGATTCATAATTGACCCAACGATGAACCTACATTAACAAAATATTTTTTCATAAGATTTGGAATTCTTACTGTGTTGTTCTACGCACTGAAATAGGAAAGTTCATTTTTGTACATTGACTAATATAATTCATTTAGCAGATTATTTTTAAACACATTAGAAGTTACTATTATATCAGTACTTATTTTTATTTCTATTACAGATATCATGGCATTAAGTGAAACAATAGGATTAAGAAATAGGTAACAATAGTTTAATTTACTCATTTATACTTCGCAATATCTGAACATCATAACCTTGAGCTACAGAATATATTTCAGAACAGCTTTTTTATGATGCATGCTACACAACTAACAGAACAAAGACCTTGTCATTACCACAATGTTTATTAGTCTTGTTTAGACAAGTGAAGGGAAAAGGGATGAAGGAAACAAACATAAATAATAATAGTTAAGAAAAACAAACACCTCCTACCAAGCTGGTGTATTTCTGTTTGCTTCTGTCTTACTATCACTGAATCATTTGGAAATTCCCTATTTTAGAAAGTAAAATAAAGTGAAGAAAAAGCAGTAGCTTTACAGACCAGAACTGGAGAACTTGTAGAGGAAATGGATGGCAGAAAAGCGAATTCTGATAGGGCATCCAGGATAACATCACAAGAAGAGAAAAGGAAACAAAGTGTTGCATGACAAATTTGAATGGTATCTAGATTTAAAAATAAAAACTTTAAACTGGACTAGCTAAGGAGATGAGAAAAAGAATCTCATCAACAAGTTGTAGTTTCCTCATATACAGGTAACAGAAAGAAATGAAGGATTATGAATGATAGTTAATTTTTCCAGAAATTTGGGGAACACAGCAATCTACAAAGCTCTTCAAAAAAGACCACTATGACAGACACAGAATGCCAAAGCAGAGGGGAAAACAAACACCTCCAGTTACAGGAAAGTCATAAGCCAGAAACAATAAAAGTGAAAATCATATAATCAGGACCTAAATCTGCTTCCATTCCCATGACAAAAAAAAAATAGAAAGTTGCAAGCATATATCTGAACTTAACTATAGGGGCTTCCCCAAATACTACTGATGTCAAGACTCCTGTTTTCAAGGGCATCATATAATGATGCAGCAACATAATTCCAAGCCACAACTTGATACTGGATACTTGATACTACAAATTTCTTGAAATCAAATAATTATGCCCAAAACCGACACTTCATTTGTGAAAGGATTAACCAAGGATAAACTCAACAAAGCAAAAACATTATCGTCTTTATTCACAACATTAAAAACATTTTGCAAATGAAGGCATAAAACACTCTGATACACGTCATGTAAGAGGTAACATAGTTCCTTTCAGAAACAGAGACTTCTTTTCTGCTCTTCCCCAGTAGTAATGGACATCCCCTAGTCAGTAATGGACATCCACAGAATGCCTGTTTCTAAAAAATACCAACTCAGTGAATCACATTTTACATCGCCAAGTTTGCAATTCCTTTCAGAAAGCATACCCATGCTGCAGAACCTTTATTTTCTGAGTATTTTCAAAACATTTAAAGAAATAGTAAACAAATAAGAGACCAACTGTCATCTTGTGCTTGGTTTGCCACTTAAAAGTTAATAGAAGCTCCAACATTTTTTCTGATAATGCAGCTGCCAAGTAAATAGACAAAGAATTCTACAAACTTTTTTCAGTAAGTGAAAGCTACGAGAAAAATAGGCCTCTCCAACAACAGTAGTCATTGCACCAATTTATTAAGAAGGCGGTATCTCAAATTGTTGCTAGCTTTATTGCTATTTCTGCAAAAAAAAAAAGGTCTAACTGAAGCATAATTCTAGCAACCATAAAGTGACATCGTCATTACTGTCTTTTGACACAAAGTTTAAACTACATGTCTCTTCCAGCACATATTGGTGTCATTCTGAGCAGTGACCTGCTGCCCTTCCTTCGGACTGAAAAAGTTCAGACAACCATTTCCACTGAAATGGCCTAAAAATAATCCCAAAACATGCATTTTTTTAAGTACAGTGAACAAGTGTCATTTGCTGACAGTTGTTCTCACCTGATCAAAGAGATCTGTACCATCAGTTCCTGCTGCTCTCATTAGTTCATCCTCACCACCTGGATGATATTCCATGTATGGCGTGACATTATATACAAATCCTGAAAAAAACAGAATACAAAAGCATATGAGCAGCATTTCTACAACCACTCCTGTCTCCAAAAATAATAGAAAGGTTAGAACAAATTAAAGAGTGCACTAGCAAACAGTAGGCATAATTGGAACAAACAGTATGACTTCACAAAAATAGAAACATAAGTGACACAATTGTATAGTGCACAAGAGGTATCTTATCATATGGAGATGCCAATCCTACAGTGCCACACCGCTTGTCCTGGGTTAAGACTTCGACCTAGAAATTGAACATGATGTATCCTAGCTAGAGGGTGAAAGTACCACAGGCAGGTTTAAAATGAGACAAAGTTGAACCATCTAGTGCACAGAATTGTTTTCAGTTTCCCTTCCAATTAAGTTATCCCTGAAGAGTTGTCATAGTTGTTTCTCTAGCACCCATCACCATCACGGAATGCCTACAGCAATGAACTGTCTCACACAAGGAAAAACTGTCACCATCAGCAACAAAACTTCCATTCTTTAGATTGACCAATATAAGAAACTTAATATAGCTTGTGCTCACTAACCGTTTACAACTCTGGTTGTAGGGGTCCCAGCAAAAAGGCTCAGGATTGTTTCTACACTTTCAGTGATATAGAACAATGTTTCTTTACAGGTCTGAAATGATGAAGGCTAATTATTGTTGCTAGGCAACTGGGTTATTGAAGCTTGAAGAATGCAGCTATAAACAGATTTAACTACAGACATATTGCTGTTAACATGATTATTGCATCCCTACCTAGCTGAATATTTGAAGACATTTAACATTATCAAAACAGGAAGCTACCAAAAACAGAACTGTGGCAACGCTTTCAGGAGAAGCTTTGAAGGCATTAGGAAGTGTATATTAATTACTTCAGAAGGACAGAAAGGCATTCAGCACTGAGCCTGGGGCAGACATACTTGGATCAATCCTGGTTGGCAAGAACAACCTTCCCAGTCAACAACAAAGACCCAGTGAACAACAAAGGAAGGATCTTCGCACACTTTACTGACCTGCTCTTCTGATGGCTGTATTCACTCTGCCATCTTGTGTGCAGCAGCGATTACTGCACACAATAAATTTTAAGTATCTGCATAGCCATTGGCCTCCTGGCTGTTACTTAAATTTACCATCAAACTTGCTGGAGCAAAAGAAATATAATTTATATACCCTTCATGCATTTTTAAACTCCCCTGACCCCCCCTTGACATACAAATTTGTGGCCTATATGACAGCTGTCTTTGATCACACTGGGGTTTTGCACCAAGTTCATTTCTGTTCTTCCTTGACTTCACATTGCTCTCATGGGTTTCTGCTTTTTCTTATAGAGACACAGTCTAACTATCAATGCAGAGACCTAATTTAGCTTTTTCACAATTATATTCATTTACTACCTGTCCACATATGAGGCCTACCAAGATTTTCAGTTACGACGTTTTTTTCACTAGTCATCTGAGAACACAGAAAAGGCAGACCTGGAAAGATTTAAGGAAAGGTACAGAGGCAACTTGATGGAGTTCTTGTAGAAACCAGCCTCAGAGATGCAGTGAAGGCAGGATGAGATTAAAAAGAAAACAGAAGCATTTTTAGACAGTAATTTTGTCTGCAGTAGATATTCCTTTTTCAGAATGAAAAATGAACAGATGTCTATAGCAAACAAGTTTTCTTTAGGTCTCCTCCCATTATAGTTTTAGTAGCACATGCAACTGCAGCACAGGGAATTAACAGTCCTATAATTTTGCTCACAGGCCAGTATTAAAAAACATTTTACCTTTACTTTCATTCTCATCCCCTTTAACACCCAACAATAATACCATCACACAGAAATTTTTAACTTTCTTCTGCTGAAGTTCAGACATGACATTTTATTAAATATCAATGCTGTTCCTTACTGATCAATGCGATCACTAACAGATTAAAAAGATCAGAGTAGCTAATGGGATATTTTTGTAGAAAGAGTGGTTCTATCCTCATAGAAATGGGTGTTATTTCCTAAACAAATTTACTGAGGTATTAGTGTATTTTAGCTTCTAAATGATTAAACTGCAGAATAAATGTTTTACTCCTTTCTGTAGGACAATTAGGAACTTCATTTGCAACTCCAAAAATACTCTTCTAGCCACAGCTATTGCTCCAGACCACCTTCACACATTGCTAAATAATATATGATTAAACTTCTGAAGTAAAATTTCATTAAAATAATAACAGAAATAGAATTGCATGGTCACCATGGGTATTGTCATTGTAGACGGAGTTTACAGTTGCTCTGTGTAGCAACTGTCATTTGCATTACCAAATTTTATGAAGTAGTATATGTGCTTTCACAGTTATTTCCCAAAGACCATTCTCCAGGTTTAAGTAGTACTTTTAATATTTATATGTCTCTGGACGCTCTAAAGAAATTCTTAAAAATAGTCAACTGCTCAAAATCAGAAGCTGTCCAAGACTGAGGAGAGTACATGTCAGCATTTTTAAAGCCCTATTTTCTTGCTAAGTCCATTTTATTTGATACATTACCTGAAACCTTGGGTTTACTATTTTCATAGGAAGCTATAAAATAGGTATAAAATATGCTCATTTGGAAATTTTCTTTTGAAAGGCTTGGAAGCAAAGAAAACCTTTTTAACACAAAATCTCTTACTTGAAGTTACCAAATTATGTCAAGATTACACCTGGCCTAAGCACAGAAGGTGTATAGTTTCTCTTGGGGTGTGGCTTTTGTTCTTGTTTTTTGAGTTTTGTTGCTTCTTCTTTTAAGTACAGAAAAGAGAAGCCAGGTAAAAAATGCAGAAGAAACATCACCAACCTCTTATACATATCCAGCAGTCCTCCTTTTTGTTGTGCTTAGAGAGCTCATCTTCAGTCACTTCAATCAGCCTCCCTTTCAAACCAGTCAAGTCCTTCCCACTTTTAGTTAGCCGAATCCAATCCATAAGACTCCTTCCTGGTTTTAAAGGTACCTGAAAAATAACAAATGTACAAACAACTTCAAACTCTAAAGGAAGAAAAAGCCATTCTAGGAATACACTTTAGTAAGCTCCATTAAAAAAAAAAAAAAAAAAACCAAACCAAACAAACCCAACTCATCTTATTCACTGGTATTTTCAAGCCCTACTCAGTAGTAAGGGTGCTTAAAGGAGTGTTCTGGGTAGCAACACAGAAATTACTGAATACCAACAAACATTGAGATGACTCTTCCCAGAGCAAACTGAGGATACCAAGTCTGCCTGTGGTGGTAAATCATTCAAGATATGGTCTGGAAAACTACAAGCAATAAGGAAAGGAGATTTAAAAATCCGGGTCAGGTAAGGCAAGTTTTGCCTTCACAGCATTCATAAAGGCTTTCCACAAGCCCTACTGCAAACGGAAGCCTCACCCAGAGAAAGCTGGGACAGAAGTCTAGTAGCTTTCCAGAGAAGTATTGCCATGGCCTGCCTGAGTGTCCTGAAAGGCAAAGCAAGATCTTCAGGGTATCTAAAACCTTCCTTTTCAATAGTACCACAGTCTGGGAGCCCTTTTGATCCAAACTTTAACAGCAGGAAGCACGGTTAAAGAACGGCGGTCTTACAAAACCACAGGAAAAACAGAAGCAAAAAAACTAGAGCGTACATAAACCGACATTGCTTAATGCTACTTTAGTTCAAGTCTGCTTTCCAAACAAGGTCTTTACACAACAAGTGTTCTCAAATCCCCTCCAAAGATGAAGATCCAACGCATAAAGCATAAGCTGCAGGCAGTAATTCCAAGGTGAAAGTCTCCATCTCCGCACAGGAGGAACAGCCGGGGCAGGAAGTGCCGGAAGCGTTATCACCGCCGCCCTCTGAACGAGAAGCACCAAGTGCTTTCCAGCGACACAGCCCACCCGGGCCCTCGCCCGAGACCCTGCCGCGGCCCCTCGGCAGCCGGCGGCAGCCCTGCCCCAGCGGCAGCCGGGAACCGACCGGGAACCGACCGGGAACCGACCGGCAACCACGGCAGCTCGGCCGGGCGGGGCCAGGCCAGGCAGCCGCCGCCGGCGCAGCGGGAAAAAGGCGGGCACCCTTCACCTCCCCCCAAGCGACCACCAGCGGCAGAGCCGCCCCCACCTTGCTGCGGGCACCCGCTGCCGCTCGCTGCTGGGAGCCGGGCGCGGGGAAGGCCGGCGGCGGCACGTTCAGCATGGTGCCGGGCCAGGCCGCAGCCGGGCCCCGGCGGGCGGGCGGGCGGAGCGCTGGGGCACAGCGCGCAGGCTCCGCCGCGGCGGGCGGGGCCGCGGCACGGCCCGCAGCAGGGCCGCCGGCTTCGGCTTGGGAGCGGCGCGGGGGAGACCGCCCCGGAGCGGACATCCCTGTGGGCAGGGCGCGGCGCCTACCCCGCCCGCCGCCCCGTGTCCCGCGGGGGAGAGGGGAACTGCCTGCCCCTGCACTAGGATTGGTTTTCCGTCCAGGTGGCCCAGAGCCGGGTGCTTAGGCTGGAAGGTTGTGGCAGACACGGCTGCTGCACCCCACGCTGTGAAGGTTAAGCGTGAGAAGGCTCTGGGTGAGAGCCCTGCAGCAGGATTCCTGGGAGCACAGGGCAAGCACTCCCTGGCCGGTGTGGGCACACCGTGCCAACACAGCGCGCAGGCAAGGGCACAGCCAGGTACGTACACAGGCACTACCTGACAGAGGCACTGGCCTTTAACTTAAAGCTTTGGCTTTGTTTTGTTGTTCTTTAAGGGGCTTTGCCCTTCACGATGATTGGTAGCAAACTTTGTTTCAATCATTAAAACAAAGCTCACTATTATAACAACTCAGGCCTTTTTCTCATTTTTTGATGTTCACTTTACAAACAAATGCAGTATGAAACTATCACTTTTGTGTATAACAACACAGCACATATACGTGAGAGCACGGGTGAGTAAGGCAAACTTCTACACAAGAACTAGATTGGAATTTGGACTCTCTTCTCCATTTCAAAAACAGCTACATTGTTTCTCTTCTCCATGTTTGAAACTCTGTTGTAACAGCAGGCACAACACAATTGCAATACTTAATCCAATGATTACTTGATACACGTCCATATGGAGCCTACTAAATCACAATGACCAGCTTTCCTTGTGTCCTCAGACTTTGAGAAAGACACATAACCATAGAGCCCTTCAAAGTAAGGCATCTGTTCTCTGCCTCAAAAATTGGTGTTCAACTTGTGATCTACAAATTATAGGAGCTCAGATATAAAAATACTAACCAATACCTTCCTCACTTAAACCAGGACAGGAACGGAACAAAGGAAAAATTACAAAATTACAAGACATCTCAGTTTTATTAAGAATAACTTACATAGAAATAAATTATCTTTAAAAATACTATAATACATATTTATATTAAGTTTAAATTAAGTCTTAGAAGTGGCATTGGCCATCCCTGCAGTCAGCAACCTGATTCTGTTCTTGAATCTTGTTCCAGTTGATCTTCATCATCTTCACTATCTGAGTCTTCATAAAAGGAAATTGTAGCCTGAACTGGGAAGTTTTTCAGAAGTGCTTCAGCTTCCTGATACAAGTAATCATAGCACCTTGATTTGGGCCAAAATAGTCTGAAACAAGTACACAATAGATTTGCTTATTGTTATTATGTATTTTACTTGGAGGCCAACATGCAAGAAACCAAAGTGAAATTCTATTAAACAAGCATCCTACAGAGTTTTTCTTTACATGCTCAATTGCTAAGTTGCTTTCTACATTCAATTAGGAAAAAAAATTCTCTGGATTCTTATTTTCATCTGAAGAGATAAAGATGATTTAGAGTGCTAGCTTTGCAGCAAAACTATGAAAGCCCAAGACCCTGCATCTGAAACTTCCCACTCCAGTACCTCATTAACCGTACTACCTGGGGATCTGATCCAAGTAGTACTGCCCCTACTGGAACAAATGGGTGCCAAAAAGGATCAAAAATATATTTGAAACAAGTGAGTAGTTTTCTTACTGAAGTAAGTAGGAAGTTGTTGATACTTGTTTCACACCATTCTAAAATTCAAAGCTATGTTAAAGGTCTAGGGTCAGGCCTTGATATTTCATCTGTCCTTCTCAAAACAATCAATAGACTCCTTAAGGAAGATGTCTCACAGATGTAGATTTTAAAGTCTGTGTTGTATCCAGAAATTAACAAAATCGGCTGATAAGATCATAGTTAGCACGGGCTATCAGCTAATGATAATATATTGCAATTAATATACTCCAAGTTCCTGTTCCTTTTCAATTACCATCCTCTTTTGCTTACAGTTTAGAAATAGCTAGATGGAACAGACCATGGGAGTCCCAAGAACTAAGAGACTAGCACAGTACAACATAATGAAATGCTGACTACAGATTGTTTAAAATAGAAATGCAAAGAAACAGAACTAGATGGCTTTCTAACAATTACAAAAAATACTTTTTAGGCTACTGTTTAACAGAACACTGCTTCCTTGGCAGCACAAAGTCACTGACATCGGCTTTGTTAACAGGTCTCCATTACCAATGTTTCCTGCAACAGCATTCACTGAAACCTAAGCATTGAAGCAGTCACATTGAAGTCTGCTTGTACAGTTGCTTAGTTAGTAGATCACTATTTGAAGGATCAGAGCCTAGATTTGAAAAAAAAGCCACATCTTGTCTAGAAAAACTACCTGTGCAATTATTTTAAGCACTTTGCAACACCTACCAGCATTTCTGAATACAGACTCTCCTACAGATTCAACTGTTGTTATTTTCTTTATTTCATTTTCAGAATTGACAGTGCAGATACTATCATTACCTTTATCATTAAAGCAGTAGTTATGCAAGTATCTTCCTCGGCAATGGTGGCTTAGCCAGTGCATACCCTCTCTTCCTGCCACTCCCCCACGTCTCCACCTGCTTCTTCACTCTGGGAAGGCGCTAGTTGTATGCACAGCAACACAGCCTAGGAACTACACCCCTGTGCCTTTTTTAATCCTGGGCACAGGAATGAGTAACAAGGTGCTTCAGCCAGCTCCACCATCACCAAAAAACACCCACATAACTTGTAATAGGTCTCAAGTCTCCCACCACAGAGGCACATCAACAACTCAAATATGTTAAATCCACGATCCTTTGCCAAATAATCTATCAGTTCAAAAGCACATAGATTACCAATTCACTGCCAAGGCACTTTAATATCTACATAAATATGTGGGTGGAAACAAAAGGGGCGGGAGAGCTAATGCTAAGACACTACACTGGCGAGCAAGGGATTCTCTCCTGGCCGCGCGGCGCCACGGGCCCCTGGTGCCCCGAGGTCCCCCACGGGAACCCCCGGCGCTGGGGACTGCCACTTACCTGACCGGGTGCGTGTACTGCGCCAGCTTTCGGGAGGCTTCCGCCAGCCCGCCGGGGCTCTGAGGCTGCAGAGGAGAGAGCAGAGGTCAGCACCGGGCCCTCCCCGAGCATCCCCGCCCCGCAGGGACTCCCCAGCCGAGTGCGCGGCCGTGCCGGCGGCAGAAGCTCCATCGCGCCGCGCCCCACTCACCGCTGCGGGGCCGGGGCCGCTCCTCCGGGCCGCCTCATCCGGCACGGGCACCCACGGTCTCCAGAAGGGCGCAGGGCTGCGGGGCGAGGGCAGGGCCGTCAGGGCAGGAGCGGGCCGCCCCCCGCACCGGGAGGAGGAGAGGGGCGAGTAGCCCTGCGGGGGCAGCGCCGCCGAGAGCGGGCGGGGGCGGCAGCCGCCCTCCATCCTCCGCCGGTCTGCGGCCGCTCGCCTGGCGCTGCCGCCCGCGGGCCCGGAGGGTTTTATAGCCGGCGGCGGGCGCTGCGCGGCGCGGAGCCCCCACCTCCCCCGGCTCATCTGCCAGCGCCATGCACAAAAAGGCTCCGCGCGAAGGCGCCGCCGTGTAAACACGGGGCGCGGGCGCGCTCATGCCCCAAATGGCCCGGGGAGGGGAAGCGGGCGTGGGGGGGATTTGGCGAGTCGGTGTTAATCGCACTCGAGCAGATACATGGCAGCTGCCGCGGGGCGGGCGGGGACAGCCCTGTGGGAACGGAGCGGGGGCGCTGGCACCGGGGACGTGCCCGGCCGCTCCGCGCCCCGGCGGCGGGGTCCGGCCGCCGCGACCGCGGCCTTTTGTTGTTCCAGCCGTGTTTGTCCGTGCCCCGGAGCGGCGAGGCACGGCGTGCTGGCACCGCGACACCCCCGCGGATGGCAGCGCCCGCCGCTCCCCGCGGGAGCGGGCACGGACAAAGGGACCCCATCCCGGGTGGCGGAGAACGCGACGCCCTTTGGAGGGGTCCTTCCCTACTCAATAACGCGCTCCCTGAGCTGCTCCCCCTCAGGCAACGGTGGTGGTTCTTCATATATATATGTGTATATATATAGGTACATATATATATGCACAGAGTTGTTTTTAATAGGGTATTTTTTACCGAGGAAACGTGCCTGCCTTAATTCTTTTTTTCGTGTGGTCCCAATACTTCATTCTGCTGCCAGCACTGGCTGCTGTCACTACACGTGCGAGGTTTTACACGGAGCTCCTGCCGTTTCCATGTTTCCCCGGTACCAAGGGAGTTTACTTTCGTTTCTATTTTTATTTATTATTCTTGTTTTCCCCTTCCTTTCTGAGGCTGCAATCAGTGATGCATGTGAGAGGGGCAGAAACAAGTTATATAAGAGCTGGTAAACAGTAATAATAGCAGCCTTAAGGACTAGGAGGGTTGGTGGGATGGAACTGCCCTAGATGCTGAAGGAGGGCTTAAACCCCAAGTAATTTATTGTCCCATTAAAGACCCTCATTACTGAGGTACCACAAAGGTTGAGGCACTCTTTGGAGCAATATTTTGCCTTCTTGAGTTTGTATGAGGCATAAGGAGTGTGTCTACCTTAGCATCACCCTAGAGCAGCTGCAAGTAGCTGCCACTCTCAAAAGAGTAGGTACAGACTTGTGCCTTCTCTGCAACACCTTCAGCACAATCCATTTCACTGACTAGTACCAGCAATACCAGTTGTAAAAAATGCTGCATATTAGAAGCTGTGTGGGAAATGTAATCAGGTTAATCTCTCACATCCTAAAATCAAAACCAGATGTAGACTGACTTGCCTTTCTGAAAGAAAGCAAACTTTTACTTTGAACAAGAAATAGTTGGAAGAGTGCACACATTCAAGTTTGTGTGTGGTGTGATACATTCCAGCTTCACCAGTGGACACACTGTCATTTTGGAGATCTGTGCCATTTGGCCACTTAGAAAAAATTGATACTTATGACTTCAACAGTTAATAAAAGAAAATGTATTTTCCAGTGAAAAGTCCAGTTTAGTAGGACATGATGTTTGTTTGTAGCTCTTTGGGTTTTTCCTGCCTCATTTGGATTAGCCTGGAATCAGATTTATTAAAATCAGAGTGAACAAAAGGCTCAAACTACAATACATATTCATCTTACAGCTAAAGAAATAGAGAATAGGGCAAAAAGTATAGCAACTTGTGCAATAAGCCAAATGTGATCATAAGGAAAACTGTTTCTACTTTTCCTCTTTTCTCAATAGCTACTGTGAAGCTTGTCAGGTGAGGTAAAGCATAAAAGAAATGTTTTAAAGCTGTCTGGTGGTAGATTCTTGTTTGGCCTAAATTTTATATTTCACGTTTTTCTTTTCAGAAATTTAACACAGGCTGTGTAAGGAAAAAAAAAAAGAAAGAAGGAAGGCTCATTGTTTAAAGGAAAAGCAGAAACATCCTCTATCACATTAGCGGTGACAAAGGGCTAGGAGAAAACAACATCAGCTTTATCAGTTTGATAAAGCATAAAAATTAGTTTTAATGTCTACAGTGAAAGCAATAAGAGATGGGGTGTCTCTGACCAACAACTCTTAATTGTCTCAGGATTCTTTTTAGTACCTGCCTGAAATGAGAAAATGTCCTAGGGAGAAAGTGTGATTTACCCATTAGAGAGCAAATTGAAAGAGAGGTGTTGAAAGGATAAGGAAAAAATAATGACTAACAGCTGTTGTTCCCCTGCATATTTTCACACTGTATGAGTCTTCTTGGCTTTATAGTTCAGTAATGCAGTCCTGTTTGTTGAGAAAAATACAGAAGTCTGTCGTTGTAATAATAACTTGTTATCATTGACTTAAAAAAATAATAATAATAAAAAAAAAAAAAAAAAAAAAAAAAAAAAAAAAAAAAAAAACGAACCAGAAAAGACCCTTAACATTTTGCTATCTTCCCATTGACCTTGAAATACAGGCTGGAAACTGGTAAATCAGGAATAGAAGATGCTTTGTCATGTTTGTCTCTTCTGCAATTTGTGCACAGTAACAAATTGTGCTAAAATCTCTTTATATAGGAGCTACATACAGCTGCTGAACAAATAGTTGGTCAAATAGGAATGATGGAATACGCTTAAAACTGGTTCTTTTAATATAGCAGTGGAAAACATAGCTCTGAATTCAACATGAAGTCCAGTAGAGGCAGCCTCATGCATTCTTGACTCATCTAACTAAAGCAATATTCCCCACTCTGTGCCCTAGTTCCTGCTTTTTTAAAAAAGTGCATGTCCTGAGTTGAAGGTTGTTCTTGGTTGTCCATATATAGATTATATATATATATATATATATATATATATAAAATATATAATTAGACTGCCTCTAGGAAAGGCTGGGAATCAGGATCTAATACACTGTGCTTTATTATACTGGAATGAAAACTGAAATGTTGTGGTTTATGTTTCTATTTATTCCTGTGCAATAATAAAAAATACCTGGGTTTTAGATCAGTTATCAGCTTTTTGAAATTTTCTCTCAAGGTCATAGATTTTAAAAATATCCTTATACCACTTTCCAAGCAGATCATAGCCAGTCATTTACAGGGTTCAATCTTGCTTAGCCATAGTTTGATTTTTATAGGGATTTTTGTACAAAATTGCATTTGAAGAATTTCAAATGCAGTACAAAAATTCTTGTTCAGTCTGATTTGACAACAGTGGAACAAAACCCCAATTTTGTTTTCTCAGAATTATACCAAGCAGTATTTTTCCAGAATGAAAGGAAATTTTTAAAATTTGGTTTGAATTGGTTTAAAATGCTTTTGTGGCTTTCTGCAGTGTAATGTCTTGAAATATAGTGCACTGTTAATAGGATACACAGAAAAGCAAACACAGAGATCTGTGCAGATTTCAGTGTGCTACTATAAACAAAGAAGGTGCTCACAAATGGCTTAGAGCTAAATTTGACAAGACAGTGCTAATCACACTGGGACATGGGAATATCTGGACAGAGGACAGTCAGTTGGCTTTATATTCACCTCCCTTAAGGCAGAAATACCTCCCACTTATTAGTAAAGCAGGGACATTGCATGAAAATCATTGCATGAGTTGATACAGAGAGAGAATTGGCTTGATGTGGTTGGGAATTTGTTTTAGTGACAAAAACAAGGTCAAACATGTGGAACTGTTCTTCTGCTTGCTGAGACAGAACTGAGAAAACTGATTAACAGACAAAATTTGATCTTGATTATTTTATACCCTAGCTTCACCTTGATGCTTCCACTTTTAGCAACACTTTAGGACCAGGTTTTGAAATTAAGTGTATGCCTGATATTTGCATATAGGTATTGACTGTACCTGCATATGTCATTT
Source organism: Phylloscopus trochilus trochilus (assembly GCA_016584745.2). Taxonomy (NCBI): domain Eukaryota; kingdom Metazoa; phylum Chordata; class Aves; order Passeriformes; family Phylloscopidae; genus Phylloscopus; species Phylloscopus trochilus. The sequence continues at coordinate 33,186,794 of WQNJ02000062.1, read as the reverse complement.
ATTTACATGTTTGGTCTGTTAGCTAATAAACTGATCTCTTTTTTTCCACTAAAATCAAAGTTTGCACAGGAAATTTGTGAACAACTTGGATAGATGTTCATCTGTGTGCAATGGCAGTTTACTGAAAACTTTGCAATGGTGTCTTATGAGGCCTTAATAATTTTTTAGCTGTGATATGACACAAAGGGCATTCTTTATGCTATAGTTTGAAAATAAAATGTCAATTTGCCAAGAAAAAAGACCACCACAGATTCGTTGACCAACCTTTATTCTTACTGCTATTTGGATTTGATACAGTATTTTCAACAGACCTAATATACCTGAAAGTGGGCTTCATTCAGCATTTCCACAAAATGATTTATTTTTGTCAGTAAATAATATGTGATCCAAACTACATTCCAAGAAATAAAATAGAATAAAATAAATACAAATTAACTTTTTTAATTAAAAAAAAGGAACAGAACTTAGTCAGCAGACCAGTCTATTCACATTACCAGTGTTACCAATGGCTATAAAATGATTGCGTGGCTAATAAATGTTGTGCTTGTCTTATTCCTGGTGTGTATTTTTCCATCCTATTTATATACAAAAATGCAATATATAATCAAACAGTGTAATTCCACTTAAACCAAAGTGCCAGGTGATTCCTACAATGGTATATGTTGGAGGTCTAAAGATGGAATCCTCGTTCATGGACATATCCATTCCACTTCTCCTCATTTCTCTGGATTTTGACTAGGCTGTAGTAGTATTAAACAGCATTCTTGCATTTTATGGAGAAAATTATTCTTCCCCTTCTTCCAATTAACTGAAACACTGGAAGGAAAACTGTGAAAAGGAGGGATGCAGTTCCAAGAAAAGATATCTTTTCACCCTCTTTTTGCTATTGGAAACCAGCTCCTGGTGATTCAGGAGTGAATGGCCTCGCTGGAAGGGGCACAGCTCTACATTTCGCTCTGTCAATGAGACTGAAACTCTCCAAATTTCTTAGGTTTATCCCAGAACCGATGCTGTTACAAACTTTGCGTTGGGGCGATCATTGGAATCTGCCAGGGGATGAGCAATGTGTTGTGTCCATGGCACACATGCAGCTACGTGAGAGCCCTGCACATCCATGTGGCAAAGTGTGACTGCACACAGCAGGCTGGGCTTCCTCATTTCCCTCCCCCTCTGCACTCTGCTCCCAGGCCCAGGCTGGCAAATGGTAAAGGATAATGTATCCACATGGGAAAGCAGCACATTAAGGGATTGAGAATGTGTAATGGAATCAGCCACTAATTACAGGGATCTTTAAAAAAAATAGGAGTATCTCTTACTATTGAGTTATGGGCACTTTAAATTCCATGCAGATAAGAAGCAGAGAACATCAGTGCTGAACACCGATCTTGTTAACCTCTTTTAATAGAATGGGAGTTGGTGAAACACTGATACATCATTGATGCCAGGGCTCAGCAGAAGTGTCTGACTGGCTCAGCATAATGCAGAATAATGTCACAGTGTTTGCTGCGGTTGGAGCACACAGTGCTGCAGTGTGGCACTGGCAGGACTTACCCTCTTGCCTCTGGAAATAAGTGAGAGGCAGCCAAATGAAATTAAGTCAACAGCTATTGACAGGAGAGATGAAGAAATTAAGATAATCATTGGAATGTCCTGAACTGACCCCTCTGGTAATACAGTCCCTAGCAATGCCATCTCCTCTCTTACAATGTTCCATTCAATTAACTGCTTCTTCAGATGTATTTCTTTCCTGGCTACAAAGATAGTGATGGAAGAAGAGTTTGTTTTTCAATTTCCGTGCCTCTGCAAGCTATCAGCACAGCACCAACTCTCTGAAAAGATGCACACCACTAAGTATGATGTATATAATGCAACATGATGTATATAATGGAGCATTTAACCTCTCTCAGCAAGGAATGAATTGCAAGAAACAGAGCTGTGCCCCTGACAAACAAGCACCTGAGAAAGGCCATGTGAGTCCTGAAGAGAAGCAGTGGCAGCCAGAGGAGTACACACAGTATCTCGTACTGCACTGCAGGGATGACAGAGCTCTTACCCAGGTGCCTGCAGATAGGTGCTGACAGAGACCTTCCAAGCCTGCAGTTCCTGCCTGGCTTCTTGTGACTGATGTTATGAGGCTGCCAATTCCATCATGTCAGAATTTCAGCACTTCTTTTTGCATGCTCACATCCCAGGGATCTTTATTGGTAGCACTGAACATGAGGAATAGGCTGCTAGCCTGTCTGTTTTAATGAAGACACAGATAAATGCTAAAGGTACCAAAGGTAAAAACTGATATCACTTGTTTTTAAGGCTGCCTGTGAGTACTCTTAAAATCACAATTTCCATTGCTTATAATTTTCCAAGTTTTATTTGGGCTAAATTTTCCTGTGTTAGAGGAATTAGTTGAGGCAGGGGGAAGCTGGGGGTGGAAGAGACTGCAATCAAAATAAGACAGCTCAAATCACTGAGCCATTTTCAAGAATCATGGAATGTTTTGGGTTGAAAGGGACCTTAAATATCACTTTTAATCACAGTTCTCATCCCCCTGCAAGAGGAAGCAATGCCACTCATTATTAGATCAGGTTGCTCAGGGCCCCATCCAACCTGGCCTTGAATACTTCTGGGCATTGGGAGATCATCTTGCAATATGAAAATGGGGAAGGGCAGCCTGAGGATGTGGGAAGAACAGATAATGTTTGAGCAACGAGACTGGATCCAAGTTGCAAATAGGCAGCAGAGAACAGGGAGAGAGAAGGGGCAGGACAGTCACCAAGGAGCAAGTGACTAGAACAGGAGCTGGCAAAAGAAAGCATTTAGCATGGGAAGGACAATTCGGACTGGAAGAGAATATCTTGGTGATGTCAGAACAGAGTGAGAAGATTGAGGTGAAGGACTGAGGACAGGAAGCTGTCCTCACAGGAACTCTAAGTGCTTACAAATGGGAAAATACTGGGAAAACAGTCAAAAGACATGAGACTGGTTCTTCTTAGTGAAGGACATTGAGCCTGGATGTCTTGTTCCCAGATATGATCTAAAGAGAGGTCTGAAAGCTAGAACCTGGTACTGGTTAATAAGAAGTAAGATGAAAAGCCAAAATTGGGAAGATACATGACTAAAGTGTTAGTACATTGAGGGGAAGGGAGAAGGGAATTGAGTTGGAAATAAAATAGGTATCGGAGTTGTAGTCCCAATGTACACTGTGTGGACCTCAGGAGACCCCATTCCAGCAAAGCCTGAGAAAGGTGCTGCTAAGATCCCACCACCTTCTAGAGAGGCTCCAAGTTAGTACCATTAACAGTTACTCTTTAGCTCAAAGAACAAAATCCTGCATCATAGGCCTGAGGTTTTCTGTCCAGGTTCTATGTCTTGGGTTATGGAACCAAAAATGTGTGTTCTATTTCATTTGTTGAAAGCAGTTGGGGAGATGTTCTTCTTTATCTCTTGTAACTGTGGGAAGAGGGGGGGTGGATGCCTTCTGATAATGGGCCAACTGTTAAAACCAGGTGGGGCAGCGTTTCTTATCTCTTTCACCACTCCTCCTCCCTCCAAGGAGATATTTTTTCTGCTAATGGGCCATTAACACGTCCCCAAAACAGTCACCACCAAACTATACCCTCCCCAAAGTGGTACATCCACACTCCATCATCCTATTGTGAGTTGCTCCACCCAGTGGGGGGAGCCAACCATTCCTACCTGGATAAAAACTGAGACACAGGAACACAAGGTATCTAGCTTCACCAGATTCCCGGAGGAAGACTGGACCCCCTCTCACCATCACTGGACCCTTTTCACCATCACTGGACCCTTTTTCTACAGGATCATCTCTGCCCCACCAGAACCACATCTGCCACTCCAGGAGGACTCACTTTTGGGCTGCTTCCAATGCCCTGACCAACAGGGTGTCAGGTTGTAGCTCTGACTCTGTCAGGGTTTTCCAGGATTGTTGTTTGTTTGTTTGCTGGTTTGGTTGGGTGGTTTTGTTTTCTACTACATTTGTATTGTAAATATTCCTAGTAAAGAACTGTCATTCCTATTCTCAGATCTTTGCCTGAAAGCCCTTAATTGTAAAATTATAATTTGGCGGGGGTGAGGGGTTTACATTCTCCATTCTAAGGGAAACTCCAGCTTTCCCTGGCAGATACCTGTCTTTCCAAACCCAGACATTCTATTATTGCATGACCTGATGATTCTTTTCCCTCCTAGTTGTTCCGTTTGTATTTGTATAACATAGCCATTCACCTCTAGACTGTAATGTGGAACAATTTTAATGCTGCAGTCAGTCACCCAAAAAACAAGAAACTTAAAAAAAATTCAGTGAGGTTCACATTTGAGTTACAGCTCACCAAATTTAAGTGTGTAATGGTTATTCATCTAAATCTAACATGATGAATTCAGGCTGCTGTTCAATAGAAACCTTCAGACAACTGATTGTGTCCTAGAAGAGGAGGATGTCTTCTAGAAACATCATAAAATGTCTAAAATGCAAAGGGCAGGCAAGATGACAAGCTCTCTGGCACAATCTGTGTCTCTACTGTCTCTGAAAGATGACCAATTTAACTTAGAAATGCCTAGCTTAGCTTGACAATAGTTTTTAGATGTCTCAAGCAAGGTAGTGTGAATCCAAATGACATGTTTCTGGATTCGTTTGATATGAGAGACTGCAGTAAGATTTGTAAATTTGTAAAAGTGTTTAAGTCCATCCCTCCCAGGGTTTCCAAGTGAAAATTCCCTCTTGCATTTTTGAGTCCTAAGTAGCTTGAACACTGTGGATCTGAGGCTTAGGACTGCGTTTGAAATTAATGAGAATCATGCCTTAAATCAGTACTATATAATTCAAGTCTATGGAAAAATGAAGTCCTTGTTATCTCAAACTGATCAGCCAGGTTTAAAGAGCCTTTTTAACATTAGCCACGTGATATGAAATGGGAGCAGTAGTCCCAAAAGTCTCTATGAAGTCTGTTTAATTCCTGCAGCCACCATGGTTGAATGTTAGTATCACAGAATTGTTTGCAATGGAAGGGACCTAAAAATCACCTAGATCCAATTCCCCTGGCCATCAGAGCAGCACTCTGAGATCTTGTTTTTGCTGTGAAAGAAAGCCATCAGAGTGTGCAGGCTGAGCAGAGAACCAATGACGTGCTGAAAAACCAATCAATACCTTCTCATCACCTATTCTGAGTACTGAGAGAGGGAAGGGAGCTGTGAAAAACAGGAGGTGGTGGTGCCATTGACTGCCATAATGCATATACACATGCAAGCTGAATTTAAGTTGTGTAGACAACCATAATTCTGACATCCTTCTAACTTTCTGGTGCTCACTCTCACAGTCTTTATAATGCTGTTTCGACACACAATTGTCTGTAAGACATATGTGTCTGTGGAGCATTCCATCTGGATATTTTGCCTAAGATCCTCCCCTTTTATATTTCCCTCAAAAGCATTTGTGCATGTCCTTATATGCCCAAACATAATATTCAAAATATTATCCACTATTAAATTTATCAAAATATTCAGTGTATTTCATATCAAGCAGAAAACTATGGGATATAATGTTCGGTTTTGACATGAATGTAGATACAGGTATCACACAGGCAAAAATTTCAAAGTATATGATTGAAAATTTTCCCTGATAATCATAAATTCATCATTTTTTAAAACCTTGAAGAACACTATCACAATGTTTTTGAAGCTGCAGTCTCAATATTGTAATCGCCTTCCTCTGCTCACATTTTTATTGATTTCTTTCCTGTTTGAGCTACAGCCACAGTCTCATCATGAGACATTGCATTCCTGCACATCCTGCTATTCACAATATGAAATACAGGGTAGCAAGTAAGTGTGCTATCACATTATTAAAAAATTTTACTGTCTCATCCTTTAAGTTTTCTCCTGGCATTTTTTTTCATTAGTATGCTTTAAGAATTCCACAGATCCCACTTTCCAAGTTACTGATGTGGCTTTACTCTGTGAAACAGAAGTCTCTGGATAATTAGCATTTTGTTAGTCAGCCAAGTATCTCTCTGGCCTCCAGGCATTACTGCAGCATGAGTATAAAAAAAGAGTCTGACATTTTTCCATTACATTTACCTCCCATCTTCCTAAAATGGTTCTTTCTCCAAAAAAACAGTTCATATCATATCATATCATATCATATCATTTTTTTTTGTTACTGAAGTATTTTGTGGCTATAACAGACATTGTAAATTCTTATTTTTTTCTTTTTTCCCCACTTTCATAGAATAGAGTTATAGTTATAGTTATAGTTATAGTTATAGTTATAGTTATATTTACACTGTAAAACTATATTGTATATCAAATACACATTACATAGGAGAATAGATACATATTCTTACCATCCAAGAAAACTTACATTTTATATATGTACACCATGAAATATATATGGAGTTTTTACATATGTATGAAGTACGTATTAAATAACCTGAATATGTATGGCCTAGTTGAAAACTGATAAATAGGAAATCTAAACTTCATCACATGTAACTTCCTAAATAAAAATATTGAAAAATATGTATTTTTTTAAAATGGTGCTGCTAATAAGAAGAAATGTTAAACACAAAAAAAATTTAAGAGAATTTTCCACCCAAAATGCAGATCTAATCCTGGATATTACTACCTCGAGTACTCATTTTCTCACCACTGAAAGAAATCTCTCACATTTTTGGCAAATACTCCATAATAAAATATGTTTTCACATGCACACCAAGTACCTTTCTATCTAAAATAAATATTTTAAATACATTGAAACATGTATATTTAATTGTGAGTTTATTAATTTATTTACTGAGTTACATAGAAAGGATTAAGAGGACATGAATATGAAGTGCTAAGCATAATTTTAAAAAATATTAACTGAATGCTCAGTTAAAGCAACTTTTATGCGTAAGTATTTGTAAGCATCCTGTTGAGACAAAGGGTTGTTTTGCATTTAAACGCATATGACTACATATATTAATATATAATTTTCATTATATATTAAACCCAGGGCTATGTATTAACTGCAGAATAGCTGAGAGCTTCATTTCCAGGTGCACATTTTGCTTTTATCAGGAAAAACCTTATGTTGACTGGCAGCACACTAGAAATCTAGAAAGGACTCAATGGCCTCAAAAGGAAATGCTGTTTTAAATCCTGCCCTGACTCCCTCTGAAACCTGCAGTGACTTTACTCTGACCTGCAAGGGAGCCATATGAATTCTCAGGCGATGTCACAGTGCCAATAAACACATTCCATTCAGAGGGAAGGAAAGAAAACCTATCTTGACATTGCAAGGCCTTTTACTGCTCAATCAGACAAAGAAAATACCAGCTTCTGAGGATCCATCCTTTCATTTCAATTCTTCAAAGAACTGTAGAGCTGAGATGCCCTTCATGAGTTTGCTCATGAGCAAACAAAGAGCAGGCAAAGAGTGGAAGATCCGTGCTTGTTTCTTCCCCACACTGAAGCCAAGAAAAAAAAATTGAATAAAAACCAATGGTGCTTTTCTAAAGAGGTTACTATTTTTCTTCCCTTTCCTTATGCAACTTCTGTTCTCTCTCACTGCTCTCTTTCCATGGTAGGAGAGCAGGTGCAAGGCAGATGCTTTGGCAGATAGAAATGTTCCAGTACTATAATTATAATCAACATTTCTGTGTAAAATACCCAAGGGTTTGTGCATGCACAACACATTTAGAAAGTTCCACGTGGAGTTTTCAGTTTTTGCTCTTAGACATAAATACCTTTAATTTTCTGGAGAATTCCATTTTTAGGGGAATGAGCAGGTTTGAGGGGGATGTCAGGGGTGGGATGCCCCTGAAAGTACTGGCTTGACCAAGCTTAATCCTTCCTTGTATTGAAGGTGCCCTTGGTATAGTGTAATAGAGGAAGCATGTGAATGTTCTGTAGAGGCTTGGATTTATGAATGGCATCAGCCTCAGCCTCCCTAGCACACCCTTTAAGTATGCATGCAAGGCTGACCGTGGAGAAGGAGCACATGCAGCACAAGGCTGAGTTATTTCCACGAGCTTTACATGGACATGGGATTCCCTACAGGCCAAGTAGCAGGACAAATCTGTAATGGAACTCAAGGCTGGAAAGCTTTCTGTGAGCACTCCCTGAAGGGGGAGGACACAGGTTTTGTGTGTTCCTCTGTGCTGCACATGCAAACCATGGTGACAGTTGGGGTAATGGCTTTCCAAGGCAGACATAAGAAATCAGTTCAGCCTAATAGCATGCCTCAGTGAGCACCTGAGCTGATATAATTTTTAATAAATCATTTACTTCAAAAGATTCATCTCTGTGTTTGCAAATGTGTCTGTTTCTTTATTTCTGTTGTATAACTGTGTACAGAATTGAATTTTGAATTTGCTTCTTTAAAAACACAAATCTCCATTTTTGGTAAATTATGCACAAACTGTGTTTGTTGATCCTTCTAACCAAACTGATGTGTACCAAGGAACTCTGTCAGCAAGATCGAGAGACTCACCACATCTCTCTGCTCTCTTGTTGAACTGGGCTGCTATGATTGAGTGTCCCAGGAGGACATTACACAGTTTCTTATTTATCATTTAAGATTTCTAATCCCCGAGCATCTCAAGTATTGTGTTTAAGAATCTTTATTTCCATAAACTATCATTCCAATAAATATAATATAGGCAAGTGCAGAATGTGTGAAAACCCCAGCTTTCAGTGTAGAAGGGAAAGAGTCTGCTAGCATTCAGAATTTAAAAAAAAATAAAGCATGTAGGAGTGCTTCAAAATGGAGGATTGGGGACAAGGTGACAGATGCAGGAGAGCATGCCAGTTGGAGTGACTCATTATTGAAAGGGCAAAACAGAAAACACTCTGCATGCCTGTGAGAAGATGACAAAATCCAAACAGCAGACAACAAAGATTGGTGCAAACACTTGAAAGAAGTCAGACATACGAATAGGTTGGATCAGTACTCCACATGAAAGTGCTCTGTGTGACTGCTAGAAGTCTGAGGATGGAGGTTAGGGAAGAGGAGTATTTAATTTTAAATGTTTATAGTAGTAGGCATCTGGTAGAAAATAATCAGTGTGATACTGTAATACAGTGAAGTTCAAATAGATATGAATAACAGAGAAGACTGCACCATTAGAGGAGCAGTAGTGTTTGTTAAAAGAAAGCTCAGTTTAGCATTGGCAACAGAAAGGATATGTGCTGTAAAATCAAATTGGGTTGAAATTTCCTATCCAGGAAGGAACAGTAGTTAAAAACCAGTTGTCCTGCACTGGGAAGTCAGCCTGGACAATCTAGAGAGCAGCCCCCCCATCCCAAAGCTGGTAGAACCAGCAATACACTGTGCATGCCTGTCCCTCTCTGTTGATGACAATTGTGAGAGTCTGCCTGGCAAACTCTGACAAAATATTTACCTGTTCAGTGGTAAATTCAGTTCAGCATGATAAATCCACCTGATGATCAAGGCTGTGCTGCTGGTGACTCACACAGAGGGTGACAACAGCTGCAAAGCACCCTCAGATTAAAGTCTGCAAGGGTCAGATGGGTGCAAGGGTGCAAGGGTGCAGCTGTCTGCAGGGGGATTAGGAAGAGTTCAGAGCACGCTATTATTCAGAGACGACCTGAAACTATCTCTCAGGTTTAGAGATAGTTTCAGCTTTTGGCCCAACTAGTCAGAAGATCCACAAGAAGAAAAGTCATTCTAGATTTAATCCTGGGCATTTAAAAGTAAGTATTTCTACATATGACTATGGAAGAATATCTCTGAAGTAGTCTAAGGTATTCAAATACAGAATCCCTGGGGGAAAAAAAAAAAAAAAAAAAAAGAAAAAAAAAAAAAAAAGAAAAAACACCAACATCCCATGTTCAAGAAGGGAGGTGCTTGCAAATGGTGAAATTAGACAAAAATAAATTATAAGAGTAATAAAAAAAAAGGTGAATTTATATGGCTTTATACATGAGGGGGTAAGCATGACTTGTAAAGGTTGAAGTCACTCTTTGCCAATGAAAAACATTGTTTATCAGGTGCTCATTAAGTGCAGGTATCAAAATGAAACAGAAACTATGATTATACCACCCTTTTGAGCCATTGGTGAAACTGTATCTTGAGTATTGCACGGCCTTTGGCTCTGCTGATACAGTATAACTAAAAAAAGGTACAGATAGGCAGCAATTAGGATCAGAGAACGGGAACAACACCTAGGCAAGGGGAGGAAATATTACAGATTATTTTCTCTTATATTACTCTTCAGCATAGAAAAAAAAAAAAAAGGTGGTTAAAATAATTTTATTGGATATCTGTAAATCATTAATGATAGAGAATGCAAACAGCTATTTTTACATAGCTGTGGGGCATCACAGACTTAAAATTACCAGAAGATGCTTTTTCATATAATGTGTGATTAAAATGACAAACTCTTTGCTAGAAGCTGTCACAGAGACCAAAACATAGAGAAGTTAAAAAAAACCAAACAAACTACCAGACATAGATAAGGCAGATCTGTCACATCCTTCTCAGCAGCCAGTGTCAGAGACTGAGCTGGACCAGTGCCCTGCCTATCTGGGGGTTGCTGTTCTCACATTCTAACCAAAGTAATTAAAAAATTGCAAGGGAAAAAACCCAAGATATTATTTTCTTCACTTCTACCCATCAGATAACAACCTTTGATTATCACAAACCAGGCTGGATTCCAAGCAAAAATTTCAAGATTAACAGCTCAAGCTAAGTTACCATATCCCAGGGGTTCTCATTTATAAATGGAAAATAAACATGAAAACCAAGTTTTTCTAACTGAATGAAGCACAGCATCTCTCTGTCAGATTATTTTAATAAACATAAGTATCTTTAATTCATATGAAATATATCTCTTTCAATGCACAATTTGATCATTTCCACTTCCACATTCTTCTTTTATAACGAGAATTTGGTAAGAAAAACTGCTAATAGAATAGAACCATTTTCAGACTGATGTGTGTGTTTCCACTTGTCACAGCTACTTGAAAAATACAGAAAATGGAGTTGTCCTTATCTGCCTTTCTCTGGTGCTCAGTGTGTGAGACACCATGGGCCAAGAACGATAAATTGAATTAAGCTCCTTAAGCAACAGCATTCTGTCTCAGTAAACATTAACACTTCCCCTTATGCCTGAGCAAACACAAAGATCTGGTCTCAGCTTGGGAATAGTTCAGAGTGCTAATGCAAACAACACAACTACAGCTATTTCTACAAATGGTCCTGAAAGGTTTTCTAGCATATGTTGATCACACTTCTCACTTAGGAAATTAACTTTACCCTGTTAAGATAAGATACTCTGTATCTTATAAGCTTTGTGTCAATAAGAGAAACAATTTCTTTGGGGTCGGGAGCGGGGGGTGGGGGGGGAGGAGGATCTGTGCTAAGACTCTAGGTAGTTCTCCCACAGCTTAAAAAATATTTAAAAAAAAAAAAAAAAAAAAAAAAAAAAAAAAAAAAAAAGTGAACAAAGCCCAAACCCTCAAATAACTAGAATTATATCTGCAGTTATTCCCCACTGCAAGAAGAAGTCAGATTTTCACAGCTGCACTGCCACAATCTGGAGGGGCTAGAGTTACTTTTATCCAAGCCTGTATCTTCCCTTACACTCCATATCTGCACATACATCTACATCTTACACAGAGAAGTAAAAGGTACATACATACAGATGTGCATGGTTATATGTGAGTTTGTATCTTGATCAATAAGGGCTCATTGGCACATGAGCATTGACTGCATCTCTGTGCCAGACCAGCCACTTGCTCACTCTGCCCCAGCAGACTTCCTCTCCACCTGAGGGGCTGTGTAACACACAGCTCTTCAGAATTCCCTTCATTTGTGCTGAGCTTTTAACTGCTGACTGCTGTTTGAGGTGAGGGTGCAGAGGAACTGTACAGGAATTATCCATCCTCATACTGTGGAAGTGCCACAGGATCTCACATGTTTGGAGCTCCTGCGTCTCCCAGGGAAGAATGGTTCTGCTCAGGCAGTGCTCAGGGAGGAAAGCATCACAGCCATGAACTCATCCACGAGAAAAGTATTTGGGAGCTACAATGTGGTAAAGTGTTGCCTGACCAGTGCCAGCACAGCTGAGCTCCTGGGGGCCTGCTGGAATGTCTGAGGTTCTTCCCTGTGGATTTTAGGCATCTTTCGAGCGATGTGGGGATGACTGTATTGCACACTGGCCTAGTGATGCATCAGAAATGCAGCAATTTTTGCTTTTGAATTAATCCATGTTTAAACTTGGCAGTGCACATGATTTCTGTTGTTATTTCTTATGCCTTTGATTACAATGGAGACAAAGCTGAAGGGGTTTCTATATTGTCAATATTTCTGCAGAAGGAAACCAAAACACCTGCATCTGTTTGCACTGGAAAACATCAGGCCTTGACCTGGTTATTTTCCTTGATACTTATTATTTTTTTATATTTTATCTAAACTGAATTCCAAGAAATGCAGATTCACTTTCTGGGTTTATATGTTTGCCATTTTGTGTTCTACTGCTAAGTGCCCAATTTTCTTTTGCAAAATCTAAAAACTGGGAAATGCTTGTGTCCAAGGTTATTTTTCATTTGAAATACAGAATAGTTATATTGTTTAAACAAGTCTTTGAAGTTTTAGGAGAATTGAAGGCTCAATTGACTGAATTAAGGTTCCATTCAGTCAGCACATCATCCAGCCCTGACTCTTCCTGACTCCAAACTACACCTTGTTTACAAACACATGCATGTTTAGCAATCAGCCTTTTTGGCCTATGTGAATTTTGTGTCTTTTAGTTTCTGCGGGAAAGCGCCAACTGGTTTAAAGGATCCCTATTATTTCACTATCTTTGTTTGCAACTGTGTTTTGTTTCCTCTTAGGAGCCCCACTCTCATTCATCACATTTCTTTTGTTCCATTTATTATCAGGCCATGTTCTAAGAGAACATGAGCTAAACACCAAAAGCCCCTTTGTCCTTATCGTTATCATCAGGATCAGTTCCCTTTACATTTTCACATCTGACCAGCCTTCCTGAAACTCCAAATTATATTACAATTAGAAATGCTCTAGACCTAGTGTGTACAGGAACTTCCTATTCATATTCACAGAGTTGTGTGTTTTGAACTGAGCAGACAAACAAGTCCCTGCCTTTAGAGAGCAAAATTCAGGGACAAGGCAGGGCGGACTGTAGTCTGCTCTGGGATTTGTCCATTTTATCTGCCATAGTTATCAGCTGAAAAGGGATTATAGATCCTTATAAACGATGCAGGAACACTCAGCTGTATTTTGCACCTAGATATATCTGTTTGACTGTTATCTCAGACTGAAAGGACTAAAGCTCAGGTTTTCAACTTCCCCAGAAAATGGCCTATCAAGTAGCACTAGGCCATTCTGGTGGGGGAGGGTTATCCTGGGAGTAGGAAAGTCACATTATTCTCAAGATCCTCATGTACACATTAGGTAGTTAAAATGTACTTTGTAACTCAAACATATATGTCTATTTTTCCTTTGCTTTCAAGACTTCCTTATGCAGACCTATTTCCAACAATGACTTGTTTCTTCCTGGAGTTCCAATTTTAACTCCACCTGTTGGCATTTCATCGAGATGAGAATGACCTGCCTTTTCTTCAGAGATCAGCAGAGAAAATAAGCTGAATGTGTGCTGTCTGCATCTCTTTCCTCATTAACTGTGCTGATAGTATGAAATCTTCCCTTATTTTTTTTTCCTTAAAAAAAATGTAAGCCTTGGGAGTGTGTTTTGATAACCTTGACAATCCTCTGAGCAGATCTTGCTGTACCTTCAGTCAACTCAGTGCACAAAATGAGGTAAGCAAAATAATGTATAGTTTGATTACTTGTAAGTATAGAGACTTCTTGTCTCCCTGTTGGCTAGAACCTATGGAGAGATCCAAGGTGAGCAATTCTTTAGAGGATGATCTTTTTGCTCCCTCCTAACCCATGGAGATTTTGTGTAACATTCTTCTTAGGCTTCATATTTCCAAAATGAAAAATAAAAATAGATTCTAAGTATGTTCCTTGTTCCAGGCGCACAAAAAGCTGAGTGGGAAATCTGCAGATTTGGATTGGATTGTGGTGCATCCAATATCCTATATGTTGTTTCTCATATAACCTTTCTTATCTGATAAAGATCCTTGTGTCTAACAAAAAAAAATCTGTACAGTTATTGACGTTTTTATTTTTTATTTTCAATTTTTTTAACAGATTAAGATCAGATGCAAACATTCATGAGACAAATTTCACTGCCTGTGCTAGTATTGATTTATCAAAAGGGAAGTGGAGGAAAACAGTAGCTGGGATTGAAAGAGGTCCCGACTTCTTAGTGATGAAATAATACAAAACCTGGAATCACACCCTGGCAAGGGAGCAAATGACATAAGGCTGGTCTTAAGTCTTCATTCATTTTCCAGAGCCTCTCTTTGCATTGCCATGAACCATGCTATGCTGATGCCCTTCTGAGTGGGGGATCCTGCCACTGTACATCATATGCTTCTGCAAGACAGTTTGCACAGTTTTATGCAGAAAGCATAGAGCCTAGGATGAAATCTTTGTTCATAATCTCTGACCTTGTGTCTCAAGCCTGAAGAGACTTACATAAAATATTTGAACACACCGAGCTTGCTGCACAAACTAGCTATTAGTAAGTAAGGGATACTGACACTCCTGAAAAAATTAATTTGAGATTATTTCTCATATACCCAGAACATTCTGCTCTCTAATTCTTTTCCTTATCTCAATTTTACTCATTACCCATTTGATACTTTGAGGCCAACTCGACTCTATGTCATATAAACTGAGGAAAGAGGTTATACAATGTGGTCCCCTGTGTTTCTGAGTTTAAACACATTTTGCCATCAGTGAGAACAGCATCGTATCATATTCCCACGACAGACTGTGATGACAACAGGATTACAATCGTGGCTTAGGATAGGAAGTGGAAGGAAAAAAAAAAGTCTTAAGAAACAAAGATCCTGTTTCCTTACAGCAAGTTCTAACTGCCAAAAAATAAAGCAAAATCTTGAGAATTTCAGTTTGAGGCTATCCTGGTTTAGGGCAAATTTGGGAGAAAATACATGGCAGGCATCTTATCCTAGTTGTTGTGGGGTGGTTGTTTTGTTTTTTTTTTTTTTTTTTTTTTTTTTTTTTTATTTCACATTTGTTACAATCACTAAAGCATCAAAATTGTGGTTTGCAGGCTGTGTCAATACAACTGTATGTGTTACATTTTTTTTTGCATTTTAGATTTTTTTTATATCAAGAAGCAGAAATAAGAAATCTGAAAAATGGAAACTTAGTAACTGAATCTAAGATAGAAGTAAAAAAAAAAAATACAGGTCTTAGACCTGTAATTAAATCTCCCTATAAATCTTCTCCAGTTAACTCAGTGGAGACCAGTACTCACAGGGACATTGGAACATCTAAGGCAAGAAAAACTGAAGCTGAAGCTCTGTAATGGCACAATCAGGAATCATATTTTTACCTTCTCAGCCATAGAGAAAGAGTCAGAAATGCCCATTCAGGTTGTTCTATTTAAAAAGCTTTTTAGTGGTAATGTTTCATTGGAGCATGTCCTGTACTTAAATGTTTATTCTATTTTCCTGCTCAGCTAGCTTAGACATGTTAGAAATGAACATTTTTTTTTAAAACTTACTAAAACCAAATCATTAATTCAGTTTAATTCCTCAGCTGCCACTGAGGAGTAATTCCCAAGTCATGGTCTCTCATGGAGGATCAGCTCTCAGCTCATGCATGGCTCCAGTGTTGGGGAGACTTCTCAGCTTTTGCAGTTTCTTGAAGGGCTGGCTTGGTTCTTTTTGGGCAAAGAATTCACCTTTAATTGCATGTTTATGCTTTTATTGTTCTTCACCTGATTCACATGCTTGGCTCACATATGCCAGCACTTAATCAACATGTTTTAGCATTTCTCATCTGTACTGGGGACACATTTTAGTTTATTTTAGTTTTTCCACTTAGTACTATGTAAGTTCCCTGAGAACTGATTGCCTCAATTAACAGCAATAAGAGATTATACACAAAAGTTCTAACATAGTAAGAATGAGTTAAGCTCACACACAAATGCCTTCAAAGATCTGTTGTCTTAGAAAGATGTTCTCAGGCAACTAAAGTCCAAAATAATATAATGCAATATTTAAGCATATCTGAGCTAACCTCAGCTGGAGATGAATTTTTCTACATGTTTAGCTCTTGTGGACAATTTTGGTAAAGCATCAGAAGTGTTTTACAAAACCAACTGACTGTAGAAAATGTCTAGGATTCATTTTAATACTTCAGTTGAAGCAGCTGGTGCTTAGGTTAGAACAAAACCAAAGCAATTCTGGGAACTTTTGTATCATGCTATGAATTTTTTTCATCAGGTTAAGTGAGGCTTTCTTAAGCTCCTAGAAGAGGTCACCCAGAGAGTTGTGGGCACACCATCCCTGGAAAAATCCAAGGTTGAATTGGACTGGGTTCTGAGAAAGCTGATCTAGTTGATGTTGCTCCTGCTCATTGAAGGGGGGTTGGACTAGACTACCCTTAAAAGTCTCTTCCAACACAAATAGTTATGTGATTTTATGAAGCAGCAAGCTTTTTGTTGTGGTTTTTTTTTTTCATTAGTTATGATAGTTCAGAGAAGAAAACCTGCTGATTGTCATTGTACAATGTGACAAGAAACAACCAAAGGTGGTTGTAGCTCCTGTGGTAAATGTTGGAATGCACAGAGTGATCCTGAACCTCCCCAATAGTTGCCTTCCCAGGACTTCTGTGGCCGTACTGTGATATCTCCTCAAACCTCCCTTAAGTGATTATTTCAAACTGACTGTAGGAAGCCTATTTCCACACTGAAGGAAAAATTATTTAAATAATCCACTAAAATCTATGTGGTTTAAAATACAATAAAAAAGATAATTACTATTTGATGCAATCTGAGAACAAAATGCTCTACAGCAACACAGGCCAGAGTTCTTAAACCACAGTCATCAATAACATCAACATCAATTAAGATATCTGGGGGAAGGCTTCATTTAGGTATCATAAGTAATACCTTAAGTAATAACTGTGGAGAGAAAAATAGGACTGGTAATGCAATTAGTGCCAAGATACACAGTAAGTGGTTTACAACCTGCTAAATTTTGTATTGCTTAAATGCACCCTGGAGATCAGAAATAAGTGTTGGGGAAGGAAAACTGTAGAGCAAGGGAGCAGTAAAGGCAGAGTGCATCATTAAACAGTGCTATTAAAGTATTTAATATTTTAAATATTAAAAATATACATCATTAAAGTACTAAACCCAGAAATGTTGCTTTCTTTGCAGCTCTTTAAATACTTAGAAAAATCATCTGTTGGACCACATGCAATCAGGATGCAAACACAAAACCTGGCAACCACGTAGCTGAAATATATTCAGTTTACATTGGCTTCCCAAGAGGCAGCCGAAGATGAAACAGCCAGGGGTGTGCCCTGGGCACTGTGGGTGTGGCAGGCACCGAGGAATGGGCAGCCCCGAGCGCCCATCCCCGCAGCGGCAGAGGAGGTCCCCAAACCTGCTGCCTGAAAGCCTCTGGGTGAAGCTCTCACATGAAGAAGCTCAGATTTCCTCTGCATACCTCAGTGGTATAAAAGGACCAATTCTCTACACATTTTGTGTAGGCAACAAGAAAGATACAAAGCACAGCAAGAAATTTTCAGCTGGCACAGAGGTTTTTGTCTTCATTTTTATAAAATTAACATGGGAAAATTCAAAGCAGTGCAATTTTCATCAAATTTATACCTTTTCAAATACACCATCCTAGAAATGTCACAACTAGGATTTTAAAGGAAATAAAGCAAGAGATTTTTTCATTACTAGCATTAATATTTCAGTGTATTGAACTATTTCATTATACTCATTTGCAATATTAAAATATTGCAAACATTGCAATATATAGCACCTAATAGGCAAAACATTGGAATGGTTTCTATAAGGATGTAGCAGCAAAGAGGGGAGGCTAGAAATGTGTTCAAGACGTGTCTGCATCTGCTGGGTGATGTGATTTAGTGGTTTAGGGGTTACAATGGCATTGCTGGGTGAACAGCTGGACTGGATGATCCTGAAAGTGTCATCCGGCCTCAGTGATTCTACAATTCTATGAAAAAGGTAAAAAATGTGGAAAAGGTAATCAATGTCATGGTTTCATGGCAGGTAGTTCTTCTTAAATCAAATTTCACTGTCTTTGACTTAACTACAGTTTGGACAATAGTGAAAATATGTCATCTGCTTGGGGTTTGGCAATGTATTTATATGTATTTAGTATATTGATATGTATCTAATGCATATTAACATATTTAAGTTCTTTATTTATATGTTTAGATCTAAGTAATTTTATCTGGTGAAAGAAGGCAAGTGCTAAATCCAGAAATTTTCAGACAGATCCCAAGATAGATGAGAATGGAGATCTCCAATGAAGATTTGGGCAGATTTTGATAGGCCTCCCAATACTCAGTTTCTGTCCAAGGCTATTCAGCACTTATGTCGATGGCTCACAGGATGAGTCACAAAGTCTTTGCTGGCAAGATTTTGGATCTCAGAAGATTACATTGGCAATGTATACCAGGAATTAGCTGTTTAGCACTCTGGATCTGCTGTGTACATGGTCCTAATGCAGTAGGCTTTGCTCTAACATCTACAAAAGAAAGATCCATTTACTGGGGGCAAAAGTGTATTTCTACACATTTTCAGTGTAAGAGAATATGCTGGAAATTAGCAGCTCCAAGGAGAAGAATCCGGAAAATAAGGAAGACAAATCATAAGCAAGGAGAGGTCATGTCAGGATGAAGGTGGCCTGTAAGTGAGGGGGCAAACCTGCCCCCCATGCAGCCCAGCTGGGAGAGTGCCCACATTGCACCAGCCTTGAGAAGAGATCCATAAGTAATTCAGAAACTAGGAAAAACCTTTCACAAAAGAAGAGTGGGAGGTGATTGGAAAACCATGTCTCACATGGAGAAGCTGCAGTGGTTTCACCCTGGGAAATAAAACAAAATGTGGTTCAGGAATTCCCCCTCTGAGCTTAGCTGGATAGAGAGAGGAGTGAATGCCTGAAAGCTTCATCCAGGAGAGAAAGAAATCCTGCTTACATGCTTTCAGGTGCATTAGCTGTCCCCATCTGGCCTGTGGGTGTGGTAGGGAAAGCTCTGTGTGTCTGTGTGCATTTGAAGTGAGGGTCACCTATATACCCACTGGTGGACTTCTATAGAGAGAAGGAAACTTTCTGCCATCCTCTTGATACCCATAAATTCTCTGCAGCTCTGCAGTGGGACAATGATTGTAATCAAATCTCATGCTTCAAGGCTTCAGGGTCAGGAAAAAATAACCCTCCATGCCACCATCAATACATGCTCCAAATACCTCTGGGGCCTGACACAGGAGTCTTTTCATCTTCTATGAGCTCAGGCATGTTGAGGACACTGGGAACACTCTACCTGCCTGTGCATGTGGAGATAGTTTTACTGCCTGAGGTCATACAAAGCCTGCTGCTAGGTTTTGGAAAGCAGATAACATTCTTCCTATCTAAAAGGCAGCAATTTGATGCTAGGTGTCCTGGGATCTGCAGGTGAATTTATCTGGTACT
The DNA here is from genome assembly GCA_016584745.2 of Phylloscopus trochilus trochilus. NCBI lineage: Eukaryota > Metazoa > Chordata > Aves > Passeriformes > Phylloscopidae > Phylloscopus > Phylloscopus trochilus. Next base: position 33,167,201 of record WQNJ02000062.1, on the reverse strand, counting down.
CTGATTTGGACTTAATTTCTATGAAAAAAAATTACAGAAAATAAATTCCAAACTGAAGTTGAAAATATTGTCTTCTTAATTCAGAGGGGGTTACTGTTAATACAAAAAATTGGGCTGATCCAATTGAATCTTTAAAATTTATTAATAATTAAAAATAAATTAATTAATATATTTAATGAATTAATTTATTTCATTTCAATATTATACTTCTGCACTTTGTGTTCCACCTTTACCAAGGCCAAACTCACAATACAACTATAATTGATTTCATAGCTGAAGTGCTCTACAGAATACACACAAAACCCCTGATCTCTGGAACTTATTATTTATTGTTTAATTACATTGTTTAAGACCCAAACAAAGTCTTCAAAATCCAAATTTATGCTTGCGAAATGAATTTGCTTATCCTGTTTCTGTACTCATGTAGTACTTTCCCCCTTTTTAGTCCCAGGAGTAATCAATCAGTATCAGTCAATATTAATTGACTAAAATGAAATGGACACATAATGAAAGGAGTCTTCCCAAATGTAATACTGTGCATCCAAGTGGAGGATTATGAAAGCAGACATTCAAACCTAGCAATATACAGTCTTTGTAGCCCCCTCCTTAACTAAGAATACCAAAAAACTTTATTCAACTTGTGCAATTAAGTTTGCAAAGAGAGTAGTAAAGCTGGACCGAAATACAGTAGTTATGTTTTGGTACAAATTGCCCACCTCTGGACAGGTATTGCAAATGAATCCCCAGTTTTCCTTGTTCATCAGGTTGTTGTTTAATTTTAGTTTAACTTCTCTAATTTCAAAACAAGTTACTTCTTTCAGAGAGGAGAGAAGCCCAACTCTGCCTCTGCAAGGTTTGTAATAAGTTTTCCAAATGGAAAAAGCTGTTAGCTCAACTGTGCAAGGAAGGCATGGTGAGGGGAGTTCCAAGTGGCCATGACTGAGGACCAGGGAAGGAGAAGGAGGGATGGAGAATAATGGCTCACTGTGCTTGAAGGAAGCAAATGATTAGAGAGTGTATTCTGAGAAATAATGAAGGATCAGCACCAGGATCCAGTTTAGTGACCAGGTTTGGGGAACGGGTGGGCTCCGAGGTGCACAGAGCCATGAGACACCAGCATGTCAGGGGACCATCAGGCTATGAGCTGCAGGAGACCGATGACCCTAATGGCAAGATTCCAGACAACAGGTAATAGAACAAAGGGGGTTGAGAAAGGCCTTGACCTCACATATGACCCAAAATGTCTGTTTTCTAGTCTCCCTGGTATGCCTGCAGCAGGCAATGACAGAAGACTTCAAAGTCAGTCAAGAGAGTCTGTCCCAAGCTATCTGCACCACTGCACAACCCCATCACTTCTTTAGAGATCCCACACCCTCACTTCTTCCCTTTCCTGTTTATTCCTTACTCATCCCTCCCCTGACCTTACCTGATTCCTGCCCTCCAGACAGCCTCATCAAGCTGAAGCCTTTATAAGCCCTTTACCCAGTCCATGGTGCTCTAGCCCCAGTGGCAGGTGGATATTTTATTGGGAGACAAGGAGGGAAAACCTCTGGGCATACCTTCAGGGTACGGAAGTGAAGGCTAGAAGAGCAAATGTCTTTCTCCTAAGCCTGTGACTATGTGGCTGCAAGTTAGAATATCTTATGGTGGGAAGCTCTGTTGAGCAGGAAATACTGGGTAGGCAGAAGAGTTATTTAAACTAAAACAAAGTTGTTACAGAAATGAAAAAAAATAGCATGACTACAAATTAATTTGGGCTGGAAATTAAAAACTCTAAGTTCCAGAGAGGCACAGGAGAAACACAGGTAACACATCCAGGTAACTACTTTTGGAATAAAAACCAGTAAATAGGCTTTAAAATAGGGCTTCATCATTTTATGAATAGGTTCACTTTACCTAATTGCATGAAAATATAAAAATTAGGCATACAACCCTATGAAAAATCTATTCAGACTGCTAAGACTTCGAGGTATCACAGGTCCCATTCCACACTCTTTCAGTGTCAATATTCTCTATCTGTGACTGTAGTAGGACTTTCTATATGTTGCTGTATTTAAAAAGGAATAACCCGAGCATAGGGAAGAGAATTAAATAGGAAAAAAATAATTGTGACACTCGGAAAGGTTATTTGATTTGGAGGGATATACAGAATCGTGGCTTGAGAGAAGTTTTGACATTCCTGGCACCTCACAGCAGGCAGGCTGTCTGCTGCAGCCTCAGCCGGCTGCTCCCTCTGGGAGAAGGGATTGCTTCGCTCGTGGTTGTTTGCTGCCATCTACGGCTGGAGACTGGCTCCCACACTCCAGCATCATTTTAGGAAGACAAGCATGCATATGGATGAGTTTAATGAGATCAAACAACGACACTGATATACAATGCACCTTTATATCTGTCCATGGATATTAATGTGTCACTTCTCTGCCAGCTGTTTGATGCTACATGTGAGCTCCTAAAGGCTGTTAGTACTTTCTGGAGTGGCGAAATACTTTTCAGATTGGCCTTTGTGCATGAAGCACAGAATATTAATGTGGGGTATGGAGTTAGGAAAGCTCATAGGAAGTTAGGAAGTTAGTTTCTTCTTTGCTGAAAAAAGGAAGCACAGTGCTAAAGAAGATACAGCATTTTTTTTTTCTACACAAATGATACGTTCATTATAGATGTCAGTTGCTGTGTCATCCCCTTTTTCCTCCCATGTATCCTCAAGGACAACCAGCCTTCAGTGCCAGAGTCACTGTGTTGTTTTCAGAATGCTGTCTGGCCATGCCCATGGCTTTGCAAAGACTTCTCAGATGTAGAAACCACTAAAAGTGGGAGTGGACAAGCCCATCCCCAGCTGTGCTGCAGTGTCTGTGGTCTGTGCATTCATCTCTTGGCAAGCACTGCTGGCAGTGTTCCCCATCAACTCCTGTCCCAGCAGCAGCTCCTCTGAGGGGAGCAGTCAGTGGTACTGGCAAGGGCATGTGCACAAACCCAGCACTGCCTGGAGAGCTTGCCCATCCCAAGGCAGAGGTCTGTGTCTTCTCTCTCCTCCCTCTTGGTTCAGTCCCAGCGTCTGACTCTGAATTTTTGGATAACCGTGAGCCCTCCTAAAATATCTGCTGAGAATAAGCACATCCCAGCTAGGATCAGCCCTAGCTATGTCTAAACAATCTCTTGAAATGAATCTCTCTCCCTCAATGGCATGCAGGGAAGGAGGCAAACACCTGCAGATAGATGTCTGCATATCAAAGTGTGCATGTGAGACAATTGTCCAAACTCCCACAGTCACTGAGAGAGGGCAGGAGTGGGCAGAACCCACAAGCCAGCAGCTTGTGCTGTGCGAGATGCCCCTGTGTATCTCACTCATCCACACAGAGCTGCCACATGTGACAGTGAGACCTGCAGGAGACCCAAACCCTTCTGCAGCAGGAGCTGAGAGCCCAGCAGGATGCCCAAGGGATGTTCAAAAGGCTCTAGATGCCTGTGCAGGGGCAACAGTAGGTGCTTCAATTCAGATGTATTGTCCTGAGCTGGATCCCACTGACTGCATTGCCATCTTCTCTGAGCAACCACAAACAGCTGATGCAGTCTACACTAAACAGATTTCAGAATTTCCTCCAGTTACTCATAATATTGCACCAATAATTTCTACTGATATGACTAATGGCTGCAATGATGGTTAGCCAGTTTAGGTTGTGGGAACTGCTACTGAATTTAAAAGAAGGATATTTTAACTGGTTATTTAAATGGCCTAGTTATTTAAAAATTGTCTACAGATCCATATCTATAATTTCAGTCATCTGATGTTTAACCGTGCAGCACATCTCCTGACTACATCAGTGAGGTTTCTGATGTAATACTCAAGTGAAGGTGTGGTGCATCTGCATATACTGTGTGTGAACCAGAGAAAGGGCATGGAAGGTGCATTTCTGTGTTTTGAGTAGGATCATTTGTGTCACATTGATAGTAACACTGCTGTAGACTGCACATGAGCCAGCACATTACTAGCCAGGAGATTCAAGGTTCAGAATTAGAGAGGCCCTCACTATTTGTAAATAAGGCCCTCACATTTGCATTGTAAATAAACCCTAAATTACTTTTCTGGATTTTAGAAAATGATGATACTTAGCAAGAGGAATGGCTTCCAAGTATTCCAGGATCAGAAGGAACCAAATGCAATGAAACAATCCTAGTTGCCTAAACTGTGTAAGAGATATATGTATAATAGAGAGCAATAAATGTAGCTGGGGAGTAGGAATAAAAAAAAAAAGGGATGTGTATTCACAACACACCATATAAGAAAAATATACAGAATATTAAAGAGAAATAAAAGCCAACAGTCAATATACCAGAAGTGGGTGCAGGGACACTGAAAGAGAGAGTTTAATGTGATGAAGCTGTCAAATGACAAAAAACATTTGTACCAAGACCTTTTCTTCTCAAGGTGAGTAAATGTAACATTACAGCAGCACCTATAAAGTCTTTGATGGTTTTTCTAATATCAAAAGCACAGAAAATTAGATTGGATAGGGTGCCATCATGAGTGTCTGAATTTGGTCAGTGATGGTAAAACCATCCCCTAATAATCTAGTAATCACAGACATTTCTTAAGAAGACTTCTACTCAATTATCTTCTTATTTTCCAATTTAGCCCAGAAGCAGAAGTACAGCTGGACCTCTCTGACATGCTGTCATTCTCTTACTATCTGACAGAAAGGGAAAAAAACGAGAAGAGGGAAAAGCAAGGTGCAAGGAACTTTAAAAATAAAAATATTTTTATAGAATCACATTGAAGTGATTCTTGGTATGGCTCAACTGGCACTGTATTTTTGGATAAGGAGATCAAGAAGATCACTACGTGAATTTGTTAGATCACAGGTCATGTCAGAAAAGAGCAAGGCAAAATTCCTATGTCCTTGTTCTATCATGATAAAACAGTGCAATTTCATGCAAATAAAATGCAATAGTGAATCACTGATTGTCTGTCAGTGGAACAGTCACATAATCTTTGTTCCAGAATGAGGTTTACAAACTCAGTTGGGAATTGCAGGGTTTTCTGAATGAGAAAGGGGTATACCAGGCAGAATTGATAAACTGGAACCCATTTATTTATGTTTATTTTTTTCTCTCCATTTTCAAAGATCTAAAGGATAGGATTAATCATTATTGTTTGACTGTTCTGATGGCTTTACTTTTGATAGTGAGTATATACTCACTATCAAAAATAGTTGAAATCCTTTTACAAGATACTTCACAGACATTTTGATCAATTGCATGTTTGTGATTTTGTATGTAGGTGTGCACTCACTTTGGATATACATCCATACTTCACTGGATTCTGTTCATACCTTAGAGGGACCATTTGCATTTCATTAACCAGTGCCTCAAAATGCAAATCTAAATGAAAACACGAAAATCAAAAGTATTCCTTAAGTATCTTCAGAATCATTAAAGTATTTCCTGTATTTGACTTTTAACATATATTTTTTTTAGACTAGACATATTTTTTTATTATAGAAAGCTCTCTAGCTTTTCTTCCGACAGAAGAAGGTAAATAACTCATCAGCCATCAATGAGCAGAGTATGCTGCTGTCATGGTGCATCCCCCCAGCCCCTCAACAGAGACAGAAAGAAATAGAAAATGTGCAGATTTGTAACATTTGAACCTGTCTTATTAACAGAAACCAGTACATAGCCAGCAGCCTCACTTCTGGCAAGGCACCTAAATGCAACTATACAAATAAGCCAGTTTCTGAAGCAATAGTCAACCCCACTGAAGCAGAAGAATCTATCTTTTCTCTTGGCTCTTTGACAGAGATGCAGTCATCTCCAGAGTCCAGAATTATCCACTGCTGTTAATACTGCTTCTCTTCACTGAGAACACAGTTGACCTTCAATTTGACCCATCTTTGACAACATCCCTTGCCTTCAATTACCAAAATTGCAGCCATTATTTTTGTAAAATCTGGATCACTAGGATCTCCCCCTCTCATCTGCTGCTTTTCAAAGTTGCCGATGCAGCTCTGATTCCCACTGTAGGAAGGGTTATGTCCCAGAAGAGTTCTATAATTAGAACTGACCACACAGATGTGCTTCTAGAGACTATGCAGCTGAAATACAAAAAACACTCAGTTAAAAAAAAAAAAAAAAGTTGGTTTCAATTTGCATCGTTGCTGCTTTCTGTTGGCAGCTTTCTTCATGGTACTGCACATCACTCTGACTCCTTTCATTTAAGCTGAGGTAATTAATACCTTTTCTATTATTAAAGCCTTGGGAACAGAAGATGAAATCCTGCCTTCATTAAAGTCAGTGGCAGAACTCCTGTGAACTTCAGTTCCTTGAGTATCATTAGATTGTCCTGTATATCATTGATACTGATGTTTTCATCTTGGACTAATGCCTATCCTCCAGATGGCATCCAAGCTGTGACTCCTAAAGGACAGAAAATCCACCCCTATCCTTGGTGGTGACATATTCCCATGATTAGTTACCAGCCTACTAAAAAACTCCTGAATTTTATCCTATTAAGCTTACCCAGTTTGAAATTCTAGGCACTGACTTTTTTATAGCTTTCCTTTGCAAATTGAAGACTTATCCTATCTATCACATTTTCTCCAGAAAGACACCAATTTAGAGGAATTTAATCTCTTTACAAAATTCTAACATCTACCCAAACTAACAACTGTGATTTCTGACCCTTTGCCAGAAATTTTGTTTCTGTGCTTTTTTTTTTTTTTGCCTGCATTCTCCCCTACATTCTAAAATGATCAAAGGACTCTGTGGTATTTCAATATCCATCTCACCAGCTCCACCTACAGCACTATCTTCCCACAGTTCTGCTGCTTGCAACCCCATTCAAGCACATCCAGTGTGGTGCTGGGTTCTCCTAGAGAGCTGCTTGTCTGCTTGTCCCAAACACATGGTCCTCATAAAGACACAGCTTGAGTACTTTGTTCTCAAGATGGAGTACTTTTGTTCCTTGTATAAGATTGTTTTGGGCTATATCAAAATATATTTTGGTGCAGGTAACCAAGTAGTTCAGATCAATGTGTAGGGCAGCCCAGTCCTACAGTATGTAATTACTTGTTTTTCTGTGTAGTACAGCTCTGAAGCCAGGCAATGTTGCTGAACATTTTATATTTGCTATCAGGGCCTTGGTACCTAATCATCATGCTCAGGCCAAGGCAAAATAGTGATATTACTAAAGGTGTTTTGTACAAACAATTTTTAGGGGCTTATCTCCAAATACAACTATGCCATTATTAGTATTTCATAACAACAATTTGTGTTAGACACTTTTGTTTCAGCATGCTTGATATTTCACATAATAATTGAATGAAATAATATTTCACACTTTCACAGCACCTGAGAATCTGACCCTCTACCAAGAATAATGAGTCGAGCTCTATAAAACTACCCTGAAGCAGCCCTTGTGCTAGTCCAAGCCCCAAGATGATGAAAGGGAATGACAGCAAGGATAAGGAGTGCCCAAGGTCACTAAGAAAGTCTATGGCAGAACTTATTCTGGAAATAAATTTTTCATAATTTCTTGCCTTAGGCTTTCATCATACAATCATTCTTCTCCAGAACATAGCAGTGATAAGGAAAAAAAAAAAGATAAAAGGCACATTTATTAAGAAATTATTTCAATATTTTGCATGAAGATATTTCCATTGATGTATTAGAGAAGGCAGAGTTTGCAAAGTGAGGCTCTTAATAGTTGGGAAATGAATGTGCAACCTGCTCTGTTTGCACTACAGTGTTTTTCTGGAGATGATTCTTTCTCTGCACTGAATAAGCTGGGAAAAAATTATCTGCAATCAAATAATTAAAGAGGGTTTCAGGGTCATGTATCTGTTCTCATTGTTGTCAGCATGACTCCTGCTTCACAAGCTCTAGAAGTTATAAAATGTACAGAAAATGAGGCAGGGGATTGCAGGCAATTGAATGCTGCCCTGGAGAGATTGATGCTATCCCTGCCTCTGTCATTTTTCATTTTCATGTGGCCCAATTGGAGACATCTGGGTTTAAATTAGAAAAAGGCTGAACATTCACAGCTGCACTTAAAATTGCTAGCTGCAATTTGATCAGAAGAAAAAAATATCAGGCTCTGAATTTCTAAAATTGGGAATTCTCAAATTTAGATAATACTTGATAATTCTGGGTTTTACATCTGTTCTTCAGGTCTCTGTCTCAGATCCCTGGACATAAAATTATGGTAAAAGTAACTTCAAAGCACAGCTGTAAGAATAGATTAAATAATGTTGGTAAACAGTGATACTATTGCAAAGAGATCATCACAGTAAATCTCACGAGGAGATAAATAATTCCATAGAGGATTTGAATAATTGTGTTTAAAAATGTGTAAGTAATGCTTGAGCTTACTGAAAGTGGAATATTTGATTACTTGCCCCTCAGTGAGGTCTGTCCATCCTTCAGACAAACAAGGAGCACTGTGGGACACAGATGTGACTGTGCCATTAGGTATGATATTACCAACAATTGAGCTGAATTCCAGTTGTTCTTCGAAATTTGGCACTCCCTAACTTTTAAGAGCCTGAATACCTCTTTAAAAACATCCTTTTATTACATGCCTCTGCAAGCTAAACTCTATGTATACTGATTTTATAATATAATTTGGTTGTAATTACTATATACCCAATGGTAAATTGCAGCTTCTGTGAACTTGCAATTTATGTGACAAGTACAGGGAATTTTGTCTAGAGAAGACAAGGTGTGTGTGAGCAGACAGAAATACCATGTAAAGATAATAATCAATAACTCCCCTTCATTTCTGCGTATTTTTGCTGCCTTTCTCTGCTCAGGCTTATTTACTATGAAAATCACATGTTCCTGCTGTTCCTGAGAGGCAGGTACACTTTCCATATGGAAAAAACCTTTGGTCTCATGGTGACAGCACAGGCTGCTGTTAGACATGACATACAAATCACTGTCTTCAATTCCACAAGTACTGCCCTGTAACACTGCATTGCAGAGCAGGGTGTAAGGTCCTGGACATCCCACCAACATGGGGTTTGGTAGACCCCCATCTGGGGAGTGCCATAGAGGCAAAGCCTGAGCCTGCTAGTTTAAAAGGGATTTTTGCAAAATGATGCATGGATGTTGTATCTCAAAGCGCACGTGGCAGAGGGATGCTGCCAACTGCTCACAACCCCTGCACTGCTGTTCCTTCACGACAGGAAAAGCCCTTGTGAGGCTCTGCCACCACCAGCCTGATTTTGCCTCTCCTACAGTCCCTTCCCATCACCAGAGGAAATTTCTTGGCAGCTTAATGTTGAAGAAAGCCCATCCCACTCTCAGAAGGAACCAATATAACAAGGTTGGAACTTCTTTCCCTGATAGTCATCAACTCACCTATTGCACTGCCCTCCAACTGCTGCTGGAAAATCAGGCTGTGCAGACCTCTGGCCACAACAGACCATGAGGTAATATATCAAAGGGATGACGTGCCTTGAGGAAACACTGTATTTTGGGTTAATCTTCAAATAACCCAAGCTCCAGTTGATTCCTCTGATGCTGTCTCTCTTCAACTGCTTTCAGGTATTGGCAGCCCCAGCTTCAGTTTGGGGTCAGACCTTGCAGACCAGCTTCCACATTGCTAGGGAATAGTGCTGGTACTTTTAACAGTTTACACCCATCCAAATATAATGAGAACTTTTTATTTTAAAAAACAAGGTTTTTATCATATGCAAAATTACACACTCTTAAAAACTAGAACCCTGTTATCTATTCCAGCACCAAACCAGACAGCTTAATTCTAGTGCCAGCTTGTAATGAAAGAATCTGGATTATATTACTTCTGGCATAACTTCATACCACAGATTCGAATAGTTCACGAGTATGTGTTTTAATTTGGAGAGGAAGGACCTTTTCTCTAGCTTCAGAGAACTTCTAAGGCAGTCAGCCAATACAGAAGGTGTATTTGGAAAACTTCCCTTTGTTCAATTAAGATGGCTGGGAGCAATCCAGCTTTAATGCAACGCTTTCTTAACCCAGCTCTCATCAAATTTATTATTCATTTTTTTAGCCTAGCTTTCAAGTAAAATGGATGAGGATATTAAACTATGAAAAACCATTCAGATGAAGGGCTGACTTCATCCCTCCAAAAGCAGCAGAGCCAAGGTTAAAACTGTCACTACTAGGAGACCTCTACAATATTAAAGAGACACAATGAGAGCAAACTAAAAATGGTATTTCAGGATTAACTCAATTTTTTTGTGTGTGTTTGCAGATTTATTACAGAACCAACTCCTACTTATGTTAGGTGACTAATCTCATTGCAATGTAGTAACTTGCATAAGTAGGAAAATAAGACTTAGCCTTTACTGATTGTTAGCTTGCTGAATTAAATTACAGCTTATTTTAAAACTCTTTACATATATCATAGCCTTAACTATTGCACTGATTTATATTTTTGATATTTGGTCCTACCAATGACAGTATGAGTTGGATTTTACAGAAAAAAATAGCAACATGTGAATCATGTTAAACAAGTATTGCCTGGCATGCTTTGAGCACTGCCATCTCAAGTGAGCAAGAGAGCAAAAATATAAAATCAATGTCATATTTAACTGTGTTTCTTGGCCTTACAGATTTTTAATTTAAAAAAAAAAATTAGCCTCTCCCGTTTGTGCACAGATTGGGCTGAATTAAAGGTTTAGAGTGATGAATTGTTCCATAAATGGTTTTGATAGTAGAATTAGTATTATGTCTAGTTGTGGCTTCAAAATCTGTGGCAAGAATGTTGGCTAGCTGGTGATCAAATACCAGTTAGTTTTATTATAGAAACATGGACTGAAATATGTACCTCATGAGTCAACCCTTAGAACTAAAACAAAAATAAGTTTTTCGGAAGGTAGAATATTTAAAGTTTATGCCCTGACAGTGGAAGCATCGTGTTTTCTTAAATTAAAAACTAAATGGAAGAAATATATGTCTATTTTCTACCAATCAAATGCATCTTGAAGCCACAGAAAGTACTGAACCATAGAGAGAAACATTAAACACAATGACAATTGCTTTCAGTTCTGAAAGATGTTGTATTGGCTCTTGATCATGAGAGGGTTGGAACAATCTATGTTGTGATGATCTATGTCTGGCACTTCAAGACAAGTTCAAGAGCTGGGGATGGGAAATCTAAACATATTCAGGATGCTCTCTTAGATTCAAATTCTAAAACTTTTATTCACATCAAAGAATAGTTTATTACATTTTTAACCCTATAGTCAGTGCTCATGTTCCATAAGGAGGGACTTGTCAATAGATACAACCAGTGACCTGCATCTTTCCTACCAGTTGCTTCATTGGGGCCTACATATAAGAAAATTAATTCTATTTTACATCAAGGGAAGATTTTTCTTCCCGTTCATCTAAGCTAAGAAAATGCACTGAGGGCTACTGTGTGAGCACATCTTCATATACTTCCCATGTTTTGTGGTGCCTTCTCAGTTTGTGCAACCGTGACCTCTAAAATTTCCACCACGTTACCTGTGCTTGTCTGTACATTGATGCACATGCACACACAGAGTCTCTCACTGTCTCTCTTCTGCCAGCCTTGCCAGCTAACAGGGACAGAGCTGCCACTGGGTCTAAGTGTCACCAAACTGGGTACAACACTACAGAGTGTCTTCCCTAAACTTTGCAGACAGTTTCTTCTCCTGAGGTAAAACAAGCCTGATTTACATTGGATGAAGGTCTTAATGCATTTCTAGCAAAACTGGTCATGGTAAAGTCTACTTGCTGAGGGAATGGGATGGTGATATTAAGGTAAAACTCTTTTACCCATCCTACAGAGTTGTACTTCTGGAGGGGCATTACCTGTGTGACACAGAGCTGTGTGAGTGGGAAGTCCCTGAAACAGGTATGCAGAAAGTATATCATAACTTTCTCTGTTCCAGTATTACTGGCTCATGTAAGTAACATGATAAAAGCACATGGCACAAATAGGTCAAAACCCTCCTGACGGTCTCTTCCATGGAAGCAGCTACTACTGCAGCCCGCTGGAGGAGCAGATGTCCTGTTCCTTCTCCATCTGTGTCTGCAAAACAGAAGGAATTTCCTTTCCCTTGTCTTTCCCCACCTCTCCCACTCAGTTTCAAGGAAAAATATTAAAGCCTATTTACTCAGGCTTTGTGGAGAGCTCTAAATTCACCCACTCTAAAATCTTTCTTCCCTCATAAAAAAGGGCTGCACAGGAGGATGTCACAAAGTATTTTCAGCGGCTCAGCAGGTCTCAGATTTTTTGACATTTGATATAGCCTGAAGCCTTTATTATTGCTGAAGACCAGGTGTTCATCCTGCACTTGAGAAGCCTTTGAAACTGTCAGTTATAAGGTATCACTGACACTCTTGAGATCCCTGGTAGATGGATACAAAAACACTGTACAAGGACACCGGACAGATTCCCATATGTAATGTGTTTTGCAGAGCTAATACTTTTCAAGTGTCCTATCCCATTGACTCTGCTTTGCAGGATTCATTCAGAGAAAACAACAGTACTAATGGGGAAGTAAAGGCCACAGAATTTAAATTAAATTTGTGAGGCTAGGACTAACATTCATCTTAGGTCATTTTAGGTGCCCACACCACGGATATCTGTGTGTGAACTCATTACCTGTATTTCCTTTATTGTCAAGGGAGAAATACCTGAAGGATTCATCTGATCTTTATGAAGATATCTATTTTATGGTAAGATGGAGTGTAGCTCTGAATTGCCACTTCTTGGCTGGAAAGCTTTCAAATAGTGTCCAAATTTCAACAAATGAATCGCATTCCTAGAGGTAAATCTCCACCACTTCACGCTTTTGGCATTGCTAGCACAATGTACTCTCTTGTAACAGTGACCACTGTGCAAATGACAGCTAAAACCACATTTAGCTTTGAAGAAGATTATAGAATACAGGCAATACGACCAAAGACAAGGACTTCACCCTTCTGAGTAAGAACTGGACAACAATGCTTCTGCAATGATCTCGTGTTTCACCAGTTGCAGTGGGACATTTTTTACCCTTTTTTTGCCCCAGTGATTATTTTTCTAATAAACTGACGCATTTTTTACTATTTCAAGACAATACTTACATGCTAGGTACTGTAAAAAACATTGTGGTATTACCTATTTAGGAAACCTCCTCTTAAAACACTATCCCCAAAGCATCTTCAACTGATTTCAAGCTGAGTATATGTCAACACATCATTTTTAGATCATCAAATGCTAAGTGACTGGTTTTTCACTCGTTCCTTGAGTGGGTGCTTAAAGCAAATTCACTGCAGTTTTCATTATTGTTTTAAGTGGGTGCTTGAAGCAGGTTGACTGCAGTTTTTGTTATTGTTTTAAGAAAATCCTATTTTTTCTTTGCTATGAACCGTATGTTACTCAGTCTTGTCCTTTTCGGAAAACAGAAATATCATGACCCTGCTGAAATATAGCTAAAATATAGCTATATATTTTATGCTGAAATTAGCTGAAATACATCTAAATCCACTCAGAAATATTATCTGATTCTTTATTTGCTATGTATGTTACATGGAGAAAAAAGGTTTAATTATCCTTGCTTAAAAACCCAAACAAACCACAATCTGAAGATGCATATGCACTTGAACAGATATCTTGGCTATATAATTTTCCTGTAAAAGACTAAAACAATTTATTGTTGCCTTGAATTGGGCATGAGCCAGAAGCAACTTTACAGACTCACAGTGCAGAGACACCATGAAGAATCCACTCATCCAACTGTTTAAAATCAGCAAATCCAGTGCAAACTTCAAGATGGCTCGGTGAGTTTCAGAGGGAATTCTTGTTTGCTTACAGCTTTGCGTATCAGGATTGACAGTAAAGGTTATAATTCAACCTGACTTCCAGACCTGTGAATAGAGTCATTTCTGAAAATTTCCATAAAACCCTAAGCAATGCAAATGACAAAACAGTAATAACCCTCTCCCCTCCAACATTACTGTATCTGGTTTATTGGGATTCCTGCACTTATGCTTGATTTTCCTGGAGAGTTCTGCCTTTCTTAACCTCACTCTGTCTCAGAAGGATCCTGTCATTCTTACAGAGCCTGTGTGCAAGTCTTGCACTTACTGTAATGAAGCCTGTAAGACACAGGTTCCTCTTTTACATCTGCATCAAACACATAAAAGGAAAACCTGTCAAAAGTTAACAATTTATATTCTGTACTTTTATGTACTCTTCTCCTATATTCTATGCTCACATAAAGCATCTATATGAAAACTTTCTACATGAATAGTGGACCAGAACATGGCTGAATTGTAAAACAAAGCAACCAGACATTAACCCTCCAAGGCAACTAGTGCAGAGAATGTAAGTGTGTAAGGGATGCATGGGCAAGGCTGCCTGTATCTGATTTATTTCGGCAAAAAAGGTGTTACCTCATTATCTTTATCTGCCACTGCACAATGGAAAAGAAAGTTTAAAGAGTTCTAATTTTGTTTTTCCCAGTTTGTGAGCAGTGATATACAGAACAAACCTTATTTTTTTTCTTCAAATGTTTTGAGGCAGTTCAATAACATTTCAAGGACTTTGAAGTGCAGTGAAGAACCAACATACTAAAAATCAGAGCATGCAGGGACATTCCTGCATTGCCTTGTATCATCCAAACAGTCTAAACACCCAGGTAATCTCTAAAGTTTGAATTAGCTCTATGAGCTGCTCTTAAGCAGTTTAAATAAAGACTTGCCACATAATTTAAGCCTAGCTTCAACACGACAGCTGAGCTGGGGCCTATTTGATGCATTGCAGTGACCACTAAGATTCTCTCTGGCTGATACAGGTTAGAAAAAACATGACAAAGGTCTGTAGCATCCCCATTACTGCTATGCATGGTTGAGATCAGCCATCTTTTCTGCTGAGGGGCTGGAAAGAGATAGCATGCTATCCATTAATTGTTTTTATTCCACTAAAATTACTTATGGGATGATACTGGTAGGTTTCCAGATCATTTTGGGGGCAGGAGTGGCATGAAAGGGCATTGGCAGCTCAATTTTCTGCTCAGTTATTTGTTTGCCAATATAGACCCTCAAAAACTACCTTTAATCTTCAAAAATGGATGGTTCAAATTAATAAAGATGTTGACAAGATGCAATGTAAATCAGTTATTTCACTTCATTACATCTATTCCAAAGGCAACATTGGCAATTAGAATGACTACCAAACATTCTGGATGTTAAACCTTCATAACGGATTTGCTGAACTCTCCAACGTCATTCTTCAGAGAGAAAGACAAGTTCTCCCCTATTGAAAAATTCATTTATTTCATGATGACTCTACTATTAATGTGCTATTAAATGTGCACTTTACTGGTCTAAATGAAAGGTATGCACATTCTGTCTTTTCACAAGTAGTTATCAAATAGCTTTATAATCCAGGTAAAAATTCTGTATAAGTAAAAAGCAATGTCTTCATGTTATAGAGAAAAATCTGTTTATTTTATGAATGCTTACTAAAGGGACATAAATGCATATGATCAATTATTTCAAAAGACATAAAAATATGTTATGCATTATGCAGTGAGGTAGCCTCCCTCTACAGTAGTCCCACTCAAACTCATCAAGATGAAACACCCACACATACTGAGTGTTCTGTCCTGATCTGCCAAGTCTGACACTGTAAACGAAAAAGAAAAAAAAAATGCAAAAGAAGGATAAACTTCCATACTCTCAATTGCTAAGTACAGCAGTAAGACTTGTTGACTGTAATTCACACCTGAAAGCCTCATGCATGTTTATCCATGTGCTGATCAATGGTTTTTGTACACCAAAATATAAATGGAGAATAATACATATTTTCTATATCCCACCCTTGCTGCATCTTTTTTTTTTTTAATATTTCTTTTTCATTCAGCAGCATTTTCCTGACTGCTTTTAGACTTAGTGCCTAGAGATTTATTATGAGAATTGTTTCATGTTGAACAAAGATAGTCTTTTATTGGTTCTACTCCTTAGGTCTCCTGTGCTGCAAACAGCTTATTATGGGAAGTCTCCAGCAACACCAGCAATGTAGTGAGCACTTCCTTGACACAAAGAGAAAGCAGTCCCTGGGGGTAATAATACTTATGTTCCATACAGAGAAGCTGGGAGGTTAAATTAGCATTTGTGAAGTACTTGGAGTTCTCTGAATTGAAGATACCATAGAGATGGAGGCTAAAGCAAATTACATTGTGAAGCAAAAATGTCAACAATCAATACAACTCAGTAATGGCCATAATTTTTCTATTAACAACACACAGAAATGAGGCCCCTGCTAGATTAACTGTGGACCAGTTATTATTTTAGACTAAAATTTTCCACATAAGCCCTTGATTGTATACACAGGGACATAAATAAGTAGCCTGGTAGACATGATCTGTTAGGCAATGTCGGTCTACATATTGATCTCAATCCATGTTTGCTTCTTGAGGCTATTCCTCTCTTTCAAGCATAAAAATTTGTAGTTATCTTTAACCTCCTGCTCTTGCAAGCTCTGCTATGCTTCCTTTTATGTGGCTCCACTCTGGGAGTACTGGATGATCGCTTCCTTTATCACAGTTCATGGAGATCATTTTCACCATTGTGCCCACTGGGAGCAGTGTTTCTTGATCAAACCATGCAGGCTACACATATAACTGTGCAGGCTAAAAGAGCACACCATTTTTCTAGTAATAGCCTTGAATTCTCTAAGTCACCCCAAATTTACCACAGTATTAGCTCTCACACACGTAATTTCTAATCTGAGGTCAATAACTTGCTACTGTTAATCTGTGGATTTTAAAAAGCAACACTTTCTAGAGCTGCAAGATACTCAGAGTACCATCACTTCCAAGGAGAGTGCTGGCACTCAGCACTTCTAGAAAACTGTCTCATCAGATAGCTAAATAAAGATTGAAAAATGTCAGTAATATTGGGCTTATTTTTCTCACAGATGAACTCAACGTGGCATCAGGAGATATTTGTCTCTTTTTCTGTACTCAAAGTAATTAACAGGTAATTTGTTTTCCTCCTACACTGAGTATTCCACAGCAGCAGGATAAATGCAGTTTGGCTTTGTTAAGGATGATGCTTAAGCACTCCTTATGGTAATTAGTATTTTTCCACAATGTGCTTACCTAATTGCACCTAACTCAAGAAGAAATCAGCTTCGATGCATACTCTTTAAGTAGTATTTTAGTTCACTAAGTTCAGGTGCTGCACCTCCTGTAGAAATTATGCTTTCTTGTGATAACCTAACTGTGTAGTGTGTGAGGAAACATTCCTACCATGGCCTTAAGAATAAAATGAGCTCATTTCCTCAGTGCCAAATCTATGACCCCATTTTTTTATAGCCCAAATTCTCAAAAAGTTGAGGATGGCTTTTCTGGATATCTCTTCAAGTATAAGCAGTTTTGACAAAACTAGAAAATCATTGCACAACAAGAAGATGCATGGAAAGAACTGAGGAATACCCCATGGGCAAGAAAGGTGGGTCTCATTATGTTCTCTAGATAGAAGTGCTGAAGGAAGAGCAGCTATGAGCATCAGGGGTGTACTGGTATAGCCTGTGCCAAATACTTACTTGCATGGGGTGTGTGCAGACATAGGAGTGGCCAATTTTCCTCCTGTGCTGGAGTATGTTTTTTCCAGTTAGGTGGTCATTATCAGACTGCACAGTGAGCTAAAGAATGGGCAGGGGAACTTAACATGTAACACTATTTATACAGTTGTCTGTGTTGGGATATTGCAAAAAACCTGAGTACAGTCCTGACCCTGTGAAAGCCATTAGAAAATCTGTCAGTTTGGATGTAATTTGACCAATCACTCTATGCAAAAGGATGAATATTCCTTTCCACACCTCTAGCAACGTCTACATCTAGGCAGGAAAAAAAAGTCAAGAATAAGGCACCCCTTACAGGTGCTCCTGACAAAGATTATTTGTCCTCTTCTGCTTCTACTTTTATCAAATGATTTGGCAAATTTGGAGGAGTAAAAAAATTCTTCCCCTTTAGGGAAAGCAGCCTACAGTTATGGTAAATATCTATCATGAGGATATTCATGGACGTCTCTATAAGGAAGAGAGAAAGAGTCTTCTAAAGCTCTAAAGCATTTTCTCCACATTCCATAAAGAGGACATAAAAACAGGAGTTTTAGTAGTCTTGTAGTGCCAGTGTCATTCTAGTCATATATAGAAATGGAAATGACACCCCAGTCCTCTTGGGGGGTATCTGATTACAAAGCCTTAAGTCTGACAGTCTTTCAATACAGCATCACACTGAAAGTTCAAGTATGTTGTTCACCTGCAATGACCCCTAATCCTTTTTCAGAGTAAAAGCTTTCCAGCAAGTAATCTTACAGGATTTGCTTCTAGAGATATGCACTTGACTGCATTAAAGCATTGTTAATGATCCTAGTTTATCAAGCAATCCAAAATCAGAAGGGCTTAATCTTTTACATAGTTGGGACAACAGTATTGCGCAAGCAAGACCAATTAAATGTGAGAGTCATAAAGTCAAGAAGGCGGCGAGAAGGAGTTGCTTGACTACATCTCACAACCAAAATGGTTCTTAGGTTGCCACTGGAGGCCAGTACAATCAAAAATGTCCTCCTGTGGGTGTACAGATTCAGTTAAAGAGCAACTTCAAGCCTGGAAGAGTAGGAAGTGAGAACTCACTAAGCTGTACCAAACTACCACTTCAAAAGCATAATAACTGAAGAATTTGATCTTGCATTAGCAGACTGAGTTTCAGGCTCACAGCCCTTAGCAAAATTATGATGCGCACTGAAAGTACCAAAACTATTAAAAGACTAGGAATTAAGTATTGCTAAAAACATTACTATGCTATACATATTTGCATATGTAAGACTTAGCACACATTCATATCTCTAATTGCATACCCCAGCTTTTTTTCTCAAGTGAAGAGGTCATATCTGGTCATAAGGTATCACAATTCACAATCTCCCTTCCCTATTAAATACATGCTTCTCTTTTTTTGCTTAAAATTTATTTTACCCTCTGGGTTGAAAGCTGTACTCTTATTTGACATATCTGGCATCTATTGAACTTCTGCTGAACAAATCTGTCACTGAAATTATAACTTCAGAAATTTCCTTGAAGACTTTGACTGTCACTTTACTATACAACTGAGAATTTCTGAGCCTAGAGCAGCAGCAGACGGGGCAGGCAGTACATGCTTGAAAGCTCAGTCCTGCAGTCCAGATGGTACCAGACTTCCATGGACCATGAGGAAAATGATTACCGAATCCCTACAGCCTCCTTCTTGTAGGTCAGCTTCATTCTAAGACACACCAAGTTCTTCTCTGGTAAAAACCTGTTTCTAGGATGCCAAAAAGCTCAAATAAACAGTTCACATCACCTGGCAGAGCTCTTAAAGAGAAGGTCAGTCACCCCTCCTGGACCTGGCTGAAGGCCCACTGTCTTAACAGCTTTTGCCTAAAAAGTCTCTATCCAGCAGATCCTGCAGATACTGGACAACATGCAAAATACAAAAAAGCTATAAATGCACATCATTTGCAAAAGAGTATTCAGCACGTTAACAGTTACTGTTTCAAAGCAGCCCCGCTTTTGCAGAAATTGGGGATTTGCCAGGAGCCAGAGAAGCAGGTGAGAGACCAGGCTTAGGCTTCAGGATGGCAGCTTTTACTGATTTAGCAGAGAAAAGAAATGGAATTTCCTTCTCTTGAAAACCTTTTTTTTGTTTTTGTTTTTGTTTTTTTTTTTTTTTTTTTTGTAAAAATATAGAGAGGCTTTCTCCCTTGAAAATCATTGCTAGCTGATTCTCAGCTGCCCTGTTTGTCCCAGTTGCACTCAATGTTAAGATACGGCATTTAATGCTGTATTTAATGGTTCTATAAGTGATGGTCATAGACAGGATAAAGTCACTATTGTATTAAAATACAATTATTACAGCTGTACACTTATTACTACTATTAATACAATGATTCACCATTTACAGCAAAATGCTGCCACTTCGTAAGTATGAATACACCTTTACCAAAAAAAGTTTATTTTTCTTGAAAAGGAAAATTGAATGTCCACAAAGCCAGGTAGCTTGAAAGCCTGTTGTCTTTCCATGGGTCAAAATTTCTATGGTATGTAAAATTAGGATTTTACTTCAGGCAGCATCCTGCCCTCTTATGAGGAAATGATGCATTTGGGATCAATGCCTTCAGAGTTACTTTGTATTCAAAGACAGAACTGTCAATTAGTCAGAGTAATAAATTTTAAAGGTCAATTAGTACTAAATTGTCTTTTTCTGTGTAATCCTGCAAATCTGTTTCATGATATCTGTGAAGCTTTGTATGACTTCACTAAAATTTTTGATGAATGTTCCCCTTTCCAGCATCAACATCTTCAATGGAATACAAAACATTTCTATTGAAGTTGGTTTGCAACTTTCTTAAATTAATTCTCCCCTCTTTCTAATATCAATAGAAAGCTGCTATTTCCAGATTGACTATATTAGAATACATATTACCTATAGAAGCAGTAAGTTAGGTAGCTTTTGCACAGACTTGTTAAAATAAACCTGTAAAAGGTTAGTGCTTTGTGTAGAGAAAAGGTTAAAAAAAGAGACAAGTTTAAGCCTAATCCGGATCTGTTGTGTGGAAATGCAATATACTTCATACATACCTCCAGACTTTTGCATTGGAAGCTCCATCAGGATTACAAAATTAGTGACCAAAATCAATACTAAATCGTGAGGAATTTCACAGGTACTGACTTTCACAGTTACAGGACTTTTGTTCCATTTCTGATACATATGTCCATCTGTCCTCTTTCTGGTCTATTAACCTCAGTGTTATTGCCAGACATAAGCCAAAAACTACTCCAGCAGCAAAAGCTATCCTTGAGATGTGGATGATGGGGTCCATTAATGCATCAGTCAACAGAGGTCTCTAAGATAATACAGATTTTAAGGTTGTCCTTGTGGGAACCAGCATGCTGAGTAAGGAACACACCTTTTTCATCGGTACAGAACATGCCAATTACCACCTTTCTGTAACCATCAACTCTGTAATATGCAGACACTCCATATTCGGCAGAGCATGACCTCACTCTGACATGGCTTAACGAGCAGCAAAAGAGCTCGTTAGCTATTCTTTGTGTAACTTTTCTCTTCTATGAATTCTCTCTCTTATCTAAATTAACTTTTTTATTTTCTAAGTTCTTCAAAGACACAAAAAAAGCCATTTCCTACGGGATGTAGAGTACATACTCATGCCACCAAGCCTGTACCCCTACCACTGTGTATGGCTGCTCTCTTAGATTCAGTAGCTCAAGTAGTTCTCCAAAATGTAATGAATCTTCTCCCTGGGATGTGCAAACACATTCAGGCTACATCCTTCTCAGACCATCACTCTGACTGGAAAATTGACAACCTGCTTTAATTTCTCATTGTTGCTTTATATCACAGCAACCAAAGAAACTACTGAAAACTTAAGGAGGGTGAGTACAGAGGCTGAACAAACAGTTGTGGACAGAACCCACACAAAAACAAGCAATGAGGTTATATTTAACAGCAGAAGCACAGAAACTCCTGAGTATTGCATGATTTGAGTACTTTACTGTTGCATGTGATGTAGAGAAAGTGTAATGCAAACTACTTGGCTCCATCAACCTGATACAAAGTCAGGAGGACGCTTCTCCTTCGAAAAGTGTTTTTTCCCCCTCCCCAGAGCTAAACAGATCTGCTCAGGACTGCTGCTATCACTATGGTTACAGCCAGCCTCTCCAGGAGCTCTGTTTGTACCACTGGCCCTAAGAGGCAGAAGCAGAAGAGTGCTGGGCCTGATGCAGGCTCAGGCACGGTCAGGGTGGGGTCTAAAGCTCTGCCTTGCCTGTGAAGGCAGGAGGAAAGGGCATCGAAGCTGGAAGACTTGACAGGAGAAACTGGGAAACAAATGGAAAAAAAAGCATAATTATGGTGAGAGCCCCCCAGATTTCAGTGCACCTTAGTGCACAAAAATAGAGTCTACATGCTTTATGTTACCTAAGACATGAGCATCTCTGGGGCAGAATTCAGGTATGAGGTGTGATGAATCAGCCCTTACTCATGCCTCTTTCCCTCCACATGTGCTTGAATGTGAGATTAACACAAGCCAACTCTATTTTTCTCACTTCAAATTCAGTTAAGAATTATCTTTGTGCCTCAAAATGGCTATTCAGTTTGTCATCAATATATCTCCTCTCTTTTAAAGCTTTCATTATTAAGTTGAAAGCACAGTTACAAGGAGTCAAGAAAGACATCACCAATTTTGTGTTATTTTTAGCAGCAATAACCCTTTCCATATGCTTATATGGCCCTCATCAAGACCTCCACCAGACAAGCTGTTCACAGAGCCAGCACACAGGCAACTTCTTGGTACTTCATCTAAAACTACCCTGTGGAATGGCAACCCCAGCTCCCCATCTATTTAGTCCTGGGCAGCTCCCTTCGTGGTGTAGCCTTACTCAAGATGGCTCCTATCTCCTCTGTGGCTTTCATTACAAACATGAACTCCTCTTTTGTGGGGTTAGGTTATTTTTAGGGGAGTGATGGTTGGTTTTAAATCCAAAAGCAATACAGCTTCAGTAGATCACATCCTTTTAATTCAAATTTAAAGAGTACTAATGTCTTCTTAAAGCACCTTCTTAAAGCACCTTGGGTTTTCATTAAGAAACTGTATAAATTTTAAGGCAATAGCACAGATTATCTGACTTATCGTTTGCTTCAATATTTTGACAATATGAAGATATAAAATTAGCTGAGTATTAACAATCACATTTTTTGGTGACACAGATGAGAATTTCAGTGACAGTAACTGTTGATAACAATACAGACTAGTTCAGAAAGTATCCAGACCTTCACACTGAAGATGTACACTAGATGTTAATAAAAGTTGCATCACTAATTAAATACTTTGGCTAGCATAAAGTAGAAAACTATCCTGCTTGGAGGAAATAAAACCATTCTAAATTTCTGCTGTGTGGAGTCAACAAATTCCAAAACAGTTTGTGTAGTTGTTCCTTTTTTTTCCTTCTGTAATACACTAATTAAAAAGGAAGTTTCTTTTTTAAAGTCAAGCCATTCTAAACTCCTGCCAGGATTACCAAGAAAAGTCCAGAGTCACTCTTAATGCCAGTAATGGAACATGAAGTATTGGTAGATCCCAACTGTTTCTTTCCTCTGAAATCACTTGGGAGTACGACCCCAATAACTGATTGTGAAGTACAGAGGAAAAATTGTTTGTGTGCCTTTGCTAAGACATGCTTCTAGCTGCCACAAATCATATCATTAATGGTAAATTCATCGGCATTGAAGTTAACATTTCTGTGGTAACAAACCATTTCTGAATATTACTAAAATTTGTCTGTACTTGAACAGTGAACTATAGTAATGCTAAAGAGCACAGTATTTTCTTTCTGTGCAACTCCAGGGTTTATTTATTTCCTACTCATTATGGAATAGAGATGAGAAGCACGGAGAAATTCTCACTATTGGAATATGAGAGTCTCTCCGACGGGAACATTCAAAGTTTGCAGACCTCTAATGCTGATTGCAAACAGTGATATACACCTTACATCTTTTTTTGAAATTAAACCTCACTCCATAGTCAAACACTGCATTTGAGAAATCCTTTGAATCTTGAAATCCAAAAATCTCTATCTGCTCTGCAAAAAATAAGATTTAACCAATACTGAAAATGTGCAAATTTGAACACCTGTCTTCAGTGGTCCAAGGCACCATTTTACAGCTATTTTGGAAGAGATTTCCCATAGAAAAGATACTTTGGACTTTTGAGCAGTATTTTAACAGCATTCCCAGGCTTTCAGGCTACCTAGGATTTTAAAATGTCTGTGTTGTCAGGTTAAAAAAAAAAAAAAAAAAAAAAAAAAGCGGGGGGGAAGAAAGAATGCGATAGGAATAGAATGAATAGGAAGAATGAAATAGAAAGTTGATGTTTCATACAGTCACAGACCACAATCCTTTGTCAGCGTTCTGCTCCTAGTATAACAAATGATAATGGTGCCATATGTCTTTGTATGCAACACAACCCAATTATCACTTGGTATGCACAACTCTTCAATACTGACTGTACATAGTGTTTTCTCCAGCTAGTTAATGGCATAAGCTGACATCGTCTTCTGAAATTTGTTCTACCGGCAGCTCGAAGTAACTGCTACCAGTGCCATTTCGTTTAGACCCCACCCACTTAAATCACTTTACTCCAAAACTAAGTTCAGCCAATTTATGGTAATATATGTACGCCACATTTCCCAATACTCCACGGATCACTCCAGTAGGCTTCAATTGCACGACAAAATTGTAGCAATATATCCTCCCGAGTATGGCTGTAACCAAGACCCTTAGACTACCTCAGATAAGAAGGGAGAAAACCCTTTTGGGGACATATTTCAGATGTTTTTGATAACAATGACATTGTAACAACATTCTGGAGAAATCTACTCTATGTGCAGTTTTGGGATCCCCCAAGGCGCTATTTTAAGCGTTCACGACAGGACCATGATGCAGACCGGGGAAGCATCAGTGGCTTCGGCTCCCCGCAGTCGCGGATCCCCCCCGGGACAGCCCCCGCGTGGGAGCAGCTCCGGCCGTGGCCGCCGCCACCCCCGGGAAGCGGGATGCGGGTGGGGGAACGGGGTCACCTGACTGCGCCGGGCCACCGATCTGCGGCGGCAGCGCCGCTCGGCTCCGCTCCGTCCCGCCCTCTGCACCGGGGTAGGGGGCGGCGCTGCTGCGGCAGTAGCGCGGGGATTAGGCTGCGGGAGGATTAAGCCGCCGGCTGGAAATAGCAGCGTCGGTTCTCGGGCGTGGACGCCCAGCGCATCCTCGGCGGCGGCGGCGGGAGGGGACAGCCCGCCCGGCACCTGGGGCTACCGGGGCCGGGGGGCCGGGGGGGGCTGCTGCGCCGCGGGGCGCCTCGCCAGCGGGCCGGGCCGGGCAGCGGTGGCGGCGGGGGCCGGCAGTGCCCTCCCCGGAGCGGCGGCAGGAGGACGGGAGGGAAGGACGCGCTGACAGGTCGGCCGCTGGCGCTCGGTCCATCCCGCTGTCCCCCCGCGCCGGGATGCTGCATGGCGCTGGGCGCCGCCGCCGCCGCATCCAGCGGCGCCCCGCTTCCCGGCGCAGGGGGGGGCGTCCCTGTCGGGGCCGGGGGTGGCGGCGGGGGAGGCACCGGGAGGGCAGAACATGGCGCAACGGTGCCATAATCTCCCATCGGGGAGGCGGCGGCGCGGGCGCTGCAGCGGGGCCGGGCGCGGCGGAGGCTCCCCCGCGGGTCGGCTCCTGGGGCGGGCGCTGCCGAGGCAGGTGCGGGAGGGCTGCCTTCCCCCCCACCCCCATCCCGGGGCTCGCACCGTGTTTGTGTGCAGCCTCCTTCAGCTGCCGTCATTATTTCCCCTTCATCTGTTCCTTGCAACGCCTAAAATACCCTTCTTCCTGCCCCGGGCGGCTTCTAGCGAGGCAGAGGCTTACACAACGGGGCGGGGGGGCTGCGCCTCGGGAGGGGCCGGGCCGCCCGAGGGACCATTGTGCGTGTGGCGGGGCTGTGTGAGCGCCCGTGTGCGTGTGCCCCTGCCCGTGCGCGTCCCTGCCCTGCCCTGCCCTGCCCTGCCTCCCCCCGGCCACAGACCCGGCATCTCCCCCTCCCCTCCCGTGTCTTTCGCCCCTGCAGAGGAGGCAGCAGCCAGCACGCCGTTCGAAGATGTCGGGTCAGACGCTGACAGATCGCATCGCAGCTGCTCAGTACAGCGTTACGGGATCGGCCGTAGCCAGAGCCGTCTGCAAAGCCACCACGCATGAAGTGATGGGGCCCAAGAAAAAGCACCTGGACTGTGAGCATCCCTTTTTGTTTCCCCAGCGAGGGCCCGGGGCTGAGGAGCCTGCCCGCAGGGCACTTCAGTGGGCCTTTGAGCCGGCTGGCTGTCACGCTTGCTCTAATCCAGCTTGCAAAGCATGAGGGTGATGGGAAATCTCCAGGAGAGGATGAGTTATTATTGCATTTCTTCTCTTATTGCATAATACTGCTCTTTCGGCCATTTTTTTTCCTCATGACCTCTTGCCTTTTATCCAGGAAGACGGTGGAAAGAGCGCCTTACGGAGCAGGGGCTTGGGAAGAGGGGAAAGAATCAGACACAGGGCAGAATGGACACACGCTTGTCACTGCCTGCTTCGGTCAGGATTAGGCTAGGATGAGGTATACATTAATGATATTCCCAGATACTGGCCAAGCACCAGTATGAGTGGGGCCATCTCCACAGCACTGCATCTCCAGATCTGAAGACATTCACATGACGGTGTGCTTAGATGGCAGGGCACTGGGATAACGCTGTGCTGTAGATTGGAACAACCTTTGGAGAGTTTAAGGGCTGTTGCTGAGGTCCCAAATATCTGACAGCAACTTTGTGAGCTGTCCAGTAGTTTGCGTCATGTTTTATTAAAGATGGCTGTTGGCTTTATCTCAGATTTTTGATGTATTCTGGACTGACAGTAGCTAGTTAAGGCATGAAACAAGGTTGAGGCAGAACATTTATTGGAAAACAATGAGCTAGTCATGTTTCATCCTGACAATTTCATTTCGACTGTCAGCCCCTGCGTGGAGACACCAAGTAGTAGAATGGTGAAAGAATTTGGTCGTGTGATGTTGATTGGCCTTGTTTGTCAGTAGTACCTCTGTCCAGCATTGAACTTTGCAGATCAACAGCAGGTGTTAATACCTAAAACAAAGTGGGTTTCCCATGGTTTTTTTGGACATGGTAAGAAGTACATTCAAGTAAAGATCAGCAGGTTTTATACCAGGCAGTCTCTTGGCTGCTGGCCATTACTAAGTAATGCTGGTGCAGGTGTTTGTGAGTACAGTTCTGATGATGCACTATTTGTTTAAAGGAGGTAGCATTACTTCTGGAAAATAATTCCAGATTTCACTTCTAATGACTTTGTAGCTTACCCTCCAAGTGACAAACAGTAGGCTGGTCTTTCAGTATATCTAGATGCTCTTGCATATATGTCCGAGAAATGCTGATGTAAGCAGCATTGATTGAAGACTCACCGGAGTCTAAACTGTTGTTTAAGTAGATAGTTGGTCCTGATATCATGTATTCTGTCATGTTTTCTTGTATATTTTAAAAAATGATCTTGGTTATTGATGTCTCTTCTATGTTGTTGTTTGGTAGCCATCAACACTTTAATCTGTAGGCTGTGTCTGGACTGTCCTATACAGACCGTATCTGTTACTAGAAGTTTTGGCTTTAAAAAAGCATAGCTCATGTATTTGAAAGCGTGCTGTGTTTGTGTGTCTCTGTGTTTCTGTGTGTACATACATATATAAATAAAATTACTGTCTGGAATAGGCAGGATTAAATTGAGGTAGAAGGAATCTACCAGTGTTATAGTAAGGACTGTAAAGGATTTGTGTTTGCATATTGGTGCTAATACTACTACTCAAGAAAGTAGGTATACTGGAGACAGAAGCCAGTAGAATTCCACAGAATTTCTTACCAACCTGA
Organism: Phylloscopus trochilus trochilus; assembly: GCA_016584745.2. Taxonomy (NCBI): domain Eukaryota; kingdom Metazoa; phylum Chordata; class Aves; order Passeriformes; family Phylloscopidae; genus Phylloscopus; species Phylloscopus trochilus. The sequence continues at coordinate 33,139,711 of WQNJ02000062.1, read as the reverse complement.
ATGTCACACATAAAAGAGGAAAAGAAGTTAAAATTTCCTGGGAAGACACATGCCTGCTCGTTTTTTTTTTTCTATTTTACAAGCTGTAAATAGCAGTTCAGAGTTTAATTGGCCGGGTGCATTTCAGGTTGGATAAGTGGCATTTGAAGATGTGAAGAAAGAAAGGTAAAGCTTCCCATTGCCTTAAAATAAGTTTTATGTCGAGGATAAAGGATTTAGACAATTAAAAATTCAGGTTCCAGAGAGTGATGGTTGGAGTGTTGCCTTATGAAGAGCTTTAGTTCTGGTATTGGCATTGGGATTCTGTGTCCTTAGGGAACTCCATAATTTTATTTAGTGTCTTAGTGGCCAGGTGTCAAGTCACACAACCACTCTTCCACTGCCCTACTTAACAACTGGGCTTTGTAAATTAAATTGAGAGATCAGCTATTTAATATGGGTTAAGTAGTCCTGTAAGGATAGGATACAGTGATGCCTGTTGTCATATGTTTTCTGCAGAAGATAACAATTTCAGAGGGTTATAGGGAGATCATAGGTGACAAGGTGAAAGGTGGTGTGTGAGGAAGGGAGAAAAGAACAGAATTAGTGTCCTTAGTGTAGAAAAACTGAGCTGCTAAGTGTTTACTTTTGTGTGGTTTTCCATACTTGCTATAGCTTTCAAGTAGAGACTGTAATATAGCTGCTGCTGTCCTTTGGCATGAGCACAGTGCTGGACAGGCTGGTTGTGTGGAGGAGTACTGAGGTATCACTTGGTTGCTATCTTATGCTCGTTAACAGGATTTACCATTTCTTGAACTCCAGATCTCCTACTAGTGAATTGTCAAAAACTGCTGGCAGTAGTGCCAGATGGCATTAAATGAGCTTCTCAGGTCCCTGTGGTGGGAAAAGGAGTGTAAATCTAGGATGCTCTGATGGTTTGGGACAGCTGAGCTCTGACGTTTTGGGCTTACAAAACTGTTGTCGTCCGAAAGTTGTCTAAAAATGACCACAATGATATGGATTCCTATCCCTCAGCTAACCAATGTTTGTTAGCTAAATTATTTTTCTTGTGGAGAGGTGGGGAATTAGCAACTTTATTTTGATGCAGTGGGAAGGGCCACTGCATAGTGAGTGAATGAGGCATGTGGGCTACATTAAGGGTGTATAAACTGATAAATCAAGTGGGAAGGCAATAGTTGTGCACAGCATAGGAGTTTGATTCTTAGAATTGTTCTGAAAGATGTATTAAGGCTTCACCAAGGGTTTAATTGTGTGGGCCAAGTAAAAAGCTGCTTCCAGCCTCAAATGGGAATTACTCTGATGGTATCAACAAGAGATGCTTTTGGAGAAGGGAAATAACATGACTTACAAATGTGAAAACGCATGATAGATGAGGGAACAGTAGGTAGATCTCAACTCAGCTCTTTTTATAGGATCTCACTCAGAAACAGACCCTCAAGCTTTCATTTAGGGAAGTGAATTGAAAACTAGTGAGGTTGTTGCATCTGCAGGTGGTTGTAACAAGTTCCTGTTTCTGAAAATGATAGAAGTGGCTGGGATTTTCCTTGACTTATTTTGCTGAGTGAATGGCTTTGCAGCAGGAGGAAGTTCTGCAGCGTGTATTCTGAAAAGACCACATGTGTCTCCTTACTTCTTCAAAATATTTCTCATAAGGTAGAGGACCTTCCCAGAAGTGTGATCAAGAGCTGGGAGATGTCTGTGAAGAGTCAAAACAAAGCAAATGAGGATTTGATTTTTTGTGGCTAGGGAGATGACCTGTGTATCTCCTGTAACTTATTTTCATCCTAAGTCTAATTTTGCATATTTGCATGTACCTGGCAAGCAGAGGCTCTCAAAAGAAGTTTATAGTTTAATTCATGGTGGTAGCTGAACTGCAGGGCTGGTGTCAGTATTTTGCTTGTACAGACAGTTCTTTCCTGCAGTGTTCCACCTTTTTTCTGCAGTCTCTGGTATTGACCTAACAAGTTTGAATCTCTGTGGTCTTTAGTGTTGAAATAGAAATGTCTGTTGACCAAAAGCAATGTGTTAAACTTTTTTGCCTAGGCTCAGTAAAGATGATATTGCTGGGTCCCACAGGTTAGCCTTAGAAACCTTTGTCTTTTTCCTGAGGAATATGTCAGTGTCTGCTTTTTGGGAAAAGCTGGGGGTCAGTAGAACTACCTTGAGTCCCTAGACTTCAGCGTCTATTGACTGAGTGGGTTAAAGGATAGGGTTAACTAGGATGTGTCTATTTCAGAAGTTGTTTGCTGTTGAAGGGATCTGGGGAATGTTCCAAGGCTGTTGGCACTTGTGGCCCTTTCCTAGCGGGAGTAGTGCAGATGTACTGCATTGCTCTGCAGTCCAGGTGACACTCGGTCTCTACAGCTGTGGGAGTATCTTCAAGAAAATTGCCAAGAATGGAGTCCCTGTACACACTGGACTTAATCCTTCACACTTTACTAATGAAACTGCATTTATGTCTCACTGTATCTTGTATTGCAGTAACTTATCGCAGTTTCTATGTGTGAGAGAGCTGATTTTGTTTAAATGTTACCACTGAAGATCAGTTGGAACACTGTGCTTTGGTTTTTGTTGTCATAGCTGGTGCTGATTTTGTAGTGTGAACTCCTCTGTCACTCCAATGAATTGCTCTCTCACCTGAAAAGGAAAATATCCAAGCAAGCAGTTTTTGTCTTTAATTCTTTTTTGGATGTTGGATTAGCACATTAGTTGTGTAAGGACTCATCATCAATTTCTTTGTTGAATGGCTGTTTCTGTGGGCTTCTACCATGTCCTTTCCCAAAAGGATATTGAGGACACACTTCTGGAGGCATGCAGGTCTCTGAATAGGAGTAGAAATTAATGTCTGTCATGGGTAAGGGGAGGTAATAAGAACGCTTTTTAGATTAGTTTTCTTGAGTATTTAAGTGGCATTAACTTGCAATTCCCCCCCAGCCCCATACTGTTTTTAAGGCATGAGTAATACCTTAAAAGAGTTGGCTGCCCTTGTAATCAAGCTAAGATTTGGCCAATTCTTCAAAATATGTTTGAATCGGGGTAGAAGTTTGAATTCACATAAAGATCCAAATGTTGAAATATGGACAGGATCACTTGATCCCGTGCATTTCAACTGTTCTGTGTGTAAGTTGTCTTATGGTGCAATGCCTTAGGAATAGGGAAGATGAGGGAACAGGAAAATGAGTAGGCACTGTAATATTAAACTTTTTTTCATGGAAGCAGTGTAACTTGATAAAGATTGACTACTTCTGAGGGTAGGTATTCTTAGTCTTTTTCAAGAGTAAGCAAGATCCTTATGTTAAGCATGCTTTGTCAAGGTCATGGATGACAAATTCTGGGACAAGTCAGGTCTTTCTGTTGTACTGACTTCCACTGTAGACCTTGATAATGGAGAGGCTGTTTATGAGATGGTCAGGATGACAGTGACCAGAGCATGGTTTTAATCACTTATATTTAGTAATTGAGTATGTTTCATAATAGTCTGTGTTGCTACCTTAGATCTTAGCAGCAATTGAACATCTTCTAAATGACAACAGAAATCTGCAGGTTTGATTGATTTTTCTGTGTTTTGATTTCATCTGTGTCTCTGATTTCCCAGCCTCACTCTTAAATCCTTTATATTCTGTGGCATGCCTTACATGGGCCTGTCACACTAGTGAGGAATTCTGTGAAGTCTCCAAGAAAATGCTCTGTAGGTGTGGCCAGTCCATGCTTCTGTGTCTCTGCCATGTGAAGGATCCTCTGAAGCGCTTACAAGTAGATGACAGCATAACTTTGAAGGGCATAAAGCATTTTGAAGGCTACTCATTTTCTCTGCTTCTTGCTGGACTGAGGAATTGGTGGCCAAAGAGGAGAATTTCCTGCTCTCATAGCTCCCACTATGAAGAAATGGTAGTGTAGTGGAGAAATACTGCTTTTAGTATTTTTCTACTGCTGCTCAAGATTCTTGGGACAACTTTGCTCTTCCTGCCCTGCTTACCTTCCTGCTGTGCTGGGTGTCTATGACAAATTGTTGGTTGCAGGGCTAGCCTCCATGAGAAGAGACCAGGAGTTGCTCTGTGCTAGACACAGCCAGCTCCACTGTGGATCTGCTGCAGTACACAGCTGAGCCCATTCACCAAGCCTGTGGCACATCAAGGAAAACAAACTTAAGAAAAAGCAGAAAATACTGGACAGACAGAGGAAGTGGGGAAAAGAAATGGCAGAGAGAACACCAAGGTTGGAGATGGAGCAGGATGCACTTCATGGTGCTGGAGATGTCCTCTGCAACCTCTGGAAGCGACCCCTATTCTCAGAAGTCACAGCTGCAGCATTTCCCAGTGCTACCAAAACCTTGCCATGGGCATTGAGTTCACTACCTGCCAGCAAAGAAAACAAAGGGATAGACCTTCCTCAGTCAGCTGTGGACATACATTATTGCTGAAGGAGCTGGCTCCAGTGTTTCTGAGGATGGGGAAAGATTGGGGGGTGCAGTGACATTATATCCTTTCCCTTAGCCTTACTATAGCCTAAAGGTGAGTCCAAACAGTATCCTTAAATTACTTTTCATTTTTTGGAGCACAGATTGGAATGCTGGTAAGGGTGGAAAAGCACAAGTTCTGCTGTGTGCCTGGGGTAAATACAGGAGTCTCACCAATGAGTGGCAAACCTTGCATCTCCAAGCTTTGACACATGGCATGCAGGTTAGGAATTATTCTGGCTGGTTTGGAGAAAGGGGTTTCAAATACCGTGAAAACGACAAAGCAAGGAGTAAAGCCATCAGGGTCTGAACCTCATTGCAGGACATACAAAGAAAAGGATGGATCATCTAGCACAGGACTGAACCCTGAACTCAGACTAAATGAGAAGACAGAAGAAGCCTTCCTGGTTGCCTTGCAGGCAGTGATCTGTAGCGCAGGGTTTGCAGCAGTACTTTTATTCCTCTGAGTCAGCAGTATCAGCAGGATTGCAGTGTGAAGCCTCACTGGTAAGCTGATTAGAGTATCCTGCCCCATCAGATTCAGCACGGCTGCTTGATTTTTTCCTTCTGTCCAAAATTTTGCTTGGATGGGAACTGGTGGCTTAAATTAACCTGAATAAACCAGGTGTTGGCAATTGCTAGAAGGCAATTGGAATACTTGGCAGAGGCCAGCTTGTTACTTTGCAGAGTATGGTAAGGTCTGCTTTTTCTGAAATCTTGCAAACCATATGCTAGACCCTTAAAACAGTTTTCAATGCTTTTAATCTTGCTATTTTGACCATGTTTAGAGCGTCAGAACTGGCTGAAAATACTCAAAATCAATACAAAACATGTTTTGTTTGTGCTCATAAAAATCTTCTCTTTAGGTTGTGAAAGACATTTATTAAAGCAGTTGAGAGCTGTAGTTTACTAAGAGAGAGGGAATATGCTCTACTATCCATCTGCACTAGCATCACAAGTGATGCTGGACATCAGCCTTGAAATGACTGTAGGTGGAATACTAGAACAGTGTTTTCTAGGCTCCTGGCAAATGGGGCATTCACTGAGCATCTGAGGCTCATGGCTTAGTTGTAGATACAGGAAGTGACAGTGCACAATATTACCACTGACTTCTGGACCAGCCAAGTCTAAATACCTTTTTGGTTTTTTTCTGCCCAGGATAATGTGATCTCATGCTTTGTTGTAGATTATATCTGTATATTAACTTAGTTTAATGAAAGGGATTGGATGCTGAAAGGTCCTGATGTTATGCTAATGTTGTGTCTATTATGTAATTTTTACTCTGGCCATCTGAGCAGAGGCAGCGTGTCAGTGAGTTGCCTTTCCTAGAGTCCATTTTTCTAGCTGTTGATAAAACTCAAATGTTTTGAGTTTTGAGTTTTTGTTATGATCTTTTTTGTAGAGAGGTTTGTGCGTGGATAGACATGATCATGCTTGAAGACCACCAAACCCTGCTTCTCCTGTGTACTGAGAACTGCAGGTTGCTGACAGGACATGTCTGCAGCTTGGTCTGGCTTGTGGCAATCAGCTTCTTTTGGTCGTAAGCCAATATGCAAAATTACCACAGGTAAAAAGCAAATTGGCAGGAACTCCTGTGTTGCAGTTGGGCCACAGAGTTCTGACAAAACAGTTGAGCCATATGCTTTGACAAGGTTGCTTTACTGACTCAAAGGAAGAATGAAAAAGAAAACTGTGTTCTTTGCTCATTGTTTTTAAGTTTAGGAGACTAGGTTATGCTGAGATGCAAAACACTGGTAAAGGTAGGTTGGAGAGTTTGGTGTCCACTTGACGTAAGATTGTTCTACCATACAATTAAAGGACCAAGGGACATGCCTTTTCAATAAAGCATCTTAAACTCTTCTGTCCTAAGAAGTGATACAGGACTGTGGCTTGACAGTACAGTGCATCCCTTCAGACTGACTCTTGGCTTGGCACGAGCACAGATGACATGATGGCAGCGGGTGCTTCCATAGCAGATGGTCAGGGGTTAGCCTGCAGAGCCTGGCAGGCTCCTGGTGCCTCTGGCATGGTTTTGTTATATATCTTAAATCACTCTGATACTTTACAGAATGTTCTAACGTGGTCCTCCACAGAAGTGAGAGAAAGACATGACTGCTTGAATCGTGAATAAAGCATGCTGACTTGTCATCTGCATTGTTTAAGTGTATGCAAGCAGCTTAAAAGTTTAGAGGAAGGTCCTCAGAGTAAGGCAGTGATCAGTGATCCTGCCACTGTGCAGGATGGCACTAGCAGGGGGCATGTCTTTAACTTAATTGAAGAGCCTACCTAGATGCACTTCAGTGGGAGTTCAAACTGCTTTTCACAGGACTCTCACTTCTTGCTTCAGGGAGTGTAGGACTTGTATGAAAGGGGCAAGTCAGCTGGCCTGTTTCCTGCCTCTGAAGGCTGCTGTTTCTCATTACATATAGGTTGAATATAGATGAAAATTTTAATCTACCATTGCATCAGTCCTTTAGCAGCCCTGGAGTTTTCAAATCCACCCTTCTCAAATGGAGACTTAGGTTTGGATCCTGTTACGTGACTCCATAATCCAGAGTATGTTTATTGTGCTTGTAGCTCCTAATCTAAGTTTTATAGCTTCATCTAAATGTATTTATAGGAGAATGTACATTCTGCTAAGGGACAGCAAGCCAGAAGCAATTCAGCATATTTAGTGTGCCAGCATTTTGAAAACATGAACATTTTATTATGAGTGATTTTTGTTGCTGGCAAGTGAAACAATGGTATTTTCATATGTGAGCCTTACCTGTGACTTTCTGATCTGTTATTTTATTCTGTGAAATGGCTACAAAAGACTCTACATTAGAGTTTTTCTGGTTTTGTTAAGTTGATTTAAACTTCAGATTGCTTTGTTGTTGGTGAATGAGTGTTAACAGGAGTGTTAATAGGCAAGATTTGCTATGTTTGTAATAGGTGAGTTTAAAGAGCTGCTTCTTGTTCAATCAGGAAGCTGGAAATTACTTAGTATTATGAGAAACTACATTTCAAATATCATGCTGCATATCAAGAGTTAAATTGACACTTCTGGTTATTCCAGTCTAAAGATCTGACTCTGCACAAAGCAGAGGGGATGTGCTGCCTGGATGTGAGCCTGTGTGATGGATTCCAAGTTCCTCACTCATCAGCTTGATAGGAGACTTCTACTGCCAGTGGCAAATGCATCATCCAGAGGCATTGGTGACTTCAAACTGTTGATAGCAACTTAGTACTGTCAGGTTTTTTTAAATGTTAGTAGTCCCTACTGCATCTTCTATCTCTCAGGTGGATGTTCCATTGAATTTAACATTTGAGGTTTTTTTGTAACATCAAGAAATCTGCAGTATGTGAAAGGATGCCGGCTCATGTTGCAGAGTCAAGTCTATTGGAAGTAGACTTCAGTTTTTTCAAGATTTTTGAGACTTAAACTCACCTGTGTGGCAGAAGAAAAGTATTATTGTTTAAGTGATGTAGCGCAAGAGAATGGACATAAAGGAATTGCACAGTTTCATATTTTACACTTTTTTTTGTTTTTCTTAGCAAGGAGAGAGTAAAGCTGTGTCTAACTATGAAGGATATCAGTTATTTTGTTAAAAAGACTGTTTTAAGGCACAGCATTCACATATGAGACAGCCATCTGGTTTTATGAACTCTTTTACTTAATGGTAGATACATAGATACAAGACAGTGGGTTGAGATGATAGCAGCCGTGTTAGAAAGTTCTTGCTGCTAGGTTGGAGCTGCTTCAGTGTGCTTCCAGGAGGTCATACTGTTGCACTGGCTGGTGCAGAGGTTTGCATTACACTTGGTTTCTTTTTTCTACAGGTATGTTCATGTTTTCAACAGGGTTGTCTGCATGGTTTTGGGCATTTCAGTCCTAGTTAAAAATTTTGGGTTGTGTTGTTAGGTGGCATCCACTGGTGAAAAAACTGGACTCCGGGAATAATCTTGCTGAGGGAATAGAAAAAGCGTGGACCATGGTCTGGATATTGAGTCAGATGTGTTAGCTTCTGCTGCTGCCTACTCAACTGATCTCTTTCCAGCACAAAAGCTGTAGCTATTTACCATGTCACTGAAATTGTTTGCATGTTGTCTCATCCCCGCCCAATTTTTTTGCCTTGTTAATGTATTCCCAAAATGTAACGGTTAAGTATTGGAGCTGGAACATCAGGCTTCCTGCAATGTATTTTCAGTCTACTTCAGCTTTTTAGTGGATTATAAATTGCGGTTCTGGGCAGAGTTGACAGTCTAGTGATAGTTTCATTTCTGCAAGTTCATTAAAAACAAATGATTTTCTGAAGAAAGGAGATAATTTGGGGATAGAATTCTTCTCAGACTGCGGCATGGCAACTGAAAGAGCTCAGGTACCGTGCCTTAGCTGATTGCCACTTTCTGCCAGATGTGTTTGGAGTATAAGATCAGCCCAGCATGTAAAGGCTGATTAGGATTAGAAAATGCTGTAGTGCAGAGATTACAGTAAATGGCCCAGTGCTGTTGTGGCCAGTGTGAAATCCTTGTGTTTCTAGTGTAGTTGTACTCTGCTTAACAGCTGCAGTTGATCCTGTTACTGATATTCCAGTGAGCAGCCAAGTGATAAGAGTTATGAATTGATAGAACCAACAGGTAATGTTAGGGGTTAGTCAGTCTCATGGAAGGATAATCACAGGCCACAGCTGGAATCCTGGTATCAGGTTGTGGATGTGCATAATGTCAACAGGCAGTTGACAATGGTCATTTAAGTAGATTTTATTGACTGTTATCCTTCTAAGCAATAATCTTGAGACTCTATAATGCCTTTAAAATTACTTTGTTGTTTGCAGCAAGAGCTAAGATGCAAGAGAACTGTCACTTTAATGCTTGCATGGATGGAGAGAACAATTCCCTTAGAGGAAATTGAATAAATTCTTTGAAGGCTTGGCAGAAGATTGGCTGGTGGTTGCAGTTTTGTCTCTAAATTAATGTGTATTTTGGTTAAGGCTTCCAGGTTTGAAGTGCTGAAGGAAATGTCTTGTAGAATGAGGTCTGAGATTGCCATGCAGGATAAAAGTTCCTTTTCATGCAAAGTTATTGGTCAAAAGCTATTTTTAATGTTAGCAGGGGTTTTTCCATGTCTCTTCTTCCCTTATTATCTTCAGTTTGGCTTTTAAGATGCCATATTACGATAGGATGGGAAATAGCATTTCTCCAAGATAATTGCTGTTACATTTTAACCTTGTAACCATTGGTTGGTGTCCACCAAATGCAACAATATATTAAACTATTAAGAGGTATGCAAAATGGCACTGCAATAATGATTTGTGCCTCAGCTCTTACTTCCAGTAAATCAGTAAAACAGAGAAGTGGCACATTTAGCTCCAGAATTACTTGATGTTTCATATCAACTTAAGCAGAAATGCTTAATTCTTGTATTTAAGCAGAAAAATGCATGTTTCTATTGAGCTAGTTGTCAAGTAGGATTTGTGTGGAAGGAGGGTTTGGGAATGGGTTTTGTGGGTGAGATGAAAAGATCATTAAAGCTGCGATTTCTCATCTTTCCTCTACTTTGCCGAACTTGTATTATTGCCTGAGACAGATTCTTTGGTATTCAAAGTGAGTGGATTCTGAATGAATCAGGTTCAAGATTGAGCTTCTTACAACTTTGGACAGGGAGAAGATTCTGTACTTGATAACTAACACTTTTCCTGTAGTGAAGATGCTTTAAAAAGCTGTGGTAGCTGTAGTGGGGAGGAAAGGCAGAATTCTTAGACCATGGGGTTTTTCCCCCTTTATTTGGTGTTCTGGCTTTGTATTTGTGAGGCTAAAAAGGTGCTTTCCATAGTATCTTTGCACTATAAAGTTTGTGTAGCCTAATCTTCTGTTATATTCCAGATATGAAATTCCTGAGCAAAAATGAAACTTATTCTTCTGACTGGTTGGATCACGGATGTCAGCAAGGACTCAGACTTTGTTTGTAAAATATATTAATTGCTAATTAATTTTCAATCTTAAAGACTATACTTAAAACCTCGATGACTGCTCTTTAGCACTGAGCTTCTGCAGCTGGCCTGAATGTTGCCTTTCAGTTCTACTACTCTCCTTGAGAGAACTGCAATGTAAACATTAAAGTTAGTGCACACTGTTCTCTCCCAGAGGCAGTGGAGCTCTACATTCTGGGAACTTTTCTTTTATGTAAAAAAATATTCATTGTTCATGAAACTTGAAGGAATTGCTTAAAGCAATATCTTTTTTTAACACAGTGTAATCACACTTTCCCCCCATTATTAGTACTGGGAGAGACAGCTGCTCTAGTTGCACCTTTTAGATCCAGTAGAAGACCACCTGATGGTTGGCTTTTATTTCCTGTTTCCAAGAGAGCTGAACCTGAACCTCTCAGGACGAAAAGCCATACATATAAATAATTAAGTGCAGCATAACACAAGTGCAGCATAACTGATGTAACACTGCTGATGAGCTGGGGTGATTTTTGCAGATGGCTTAAAAATATCTTGCCTTAATATGTTGGTTAAGGAGAGGTACAAACCCTATGGAAGTATCTCAGAATAAAATCTGGCAGTGTGTATGGACAGTAGATTTTTCACTTTGTTTCAAAAGAGGTAATTGGTAATATAGGAGGTGGTGCACTGTTGTGTTTAAAAAGGAGTAGTGAGATAATAAGATGATTCTAAGGCTAATTAAACTCTCAGGTTGGGAAATTGGAGGATGCTTCAAGAGAAATTTGCTAGTACTCAGTCATTTACCTTGTCTCTCTGCAGACCCTTCATGTGATTGATAGGTTCTGCAAAACACTTAATACTTTGGGTAGTACAATATGCCTGTGAATAGGCAGAGAGGAAGAAATTGTGTGTGAAAGCTTGTCTTGGTGTGGGGTGCTGTTGTGGGGTTCAAAGACTGATTGTTGCAACCTCTCGAACTTCAGGATCTGCAGCAAGTATTTGTCCTCACAAGAGTCTGAGATTTATTTTGGAAGGAGGAGGCATTTGAAGTAAGGCTGGAGAGAGGAGGTAGCACCCCTGAGAGCTACAGCTGCGTTATTGGGCGTCTGAAGTACCTGCAGAGCACATGCTCAGTGGCAGATTGTGTTTAGGTTTGTGGAGTTGGCATAGGCACAGAAGTTCCAAGGCAATATCTGAAAGATGCTGGACTTTGATAAAGGGTAGGCTTTGCTGGCATTGAGGTAAGATACAGCAACCCTTGAGGCAGACTTTTGAGGAGGAAGGAGGAGACAGCATGCACTGCTGTTGGGGTGATTGTTACAAGCCAGATTCAAGATGTGTGTTTGTGTAGACAGGGCAAGCTGGAAGTGAAAAGAATGAATGATAAATTATAACCTCAGAAACTAATTCCAAACTCTTTTCCAAGGAATTGCCCGATAGTCAAAGCCAACAACATTCAAACTTTCTGATGTTCTTATGAGCAACTGTTATAGAAGCATAAACTGGTAACTTTGTTCTGCTTTCCAATGCTGTTTTGTGGTCAGGTTTCTGTAGATGGGGAAGCTCAGCTCTTGCATTGCTTAGCACAATGCTCTAGTAGCTTCCTAGTATAGTTCTGTCTTGCAGGGGAGGGACTGTACTCTTACTTGCTTATTTAACTTTCTTGGTTGAGGCTTGTAAACTCTTACTCTGAGCTGCTTCTTTTTGAATTTTCTGACTAGCCTAAATTTGGAACAATCCTTCATTTCCTTTTCAATAGTTTCAAGGCATTAGTTAAATATTTATAAGGGAGAAAAAAAAAAAAAACTCCTGAAGACTACTGTAGTATTTGAGTCATATTGAGGAGGGTCTGTTAGTGGGTTACTGCTGGAGAGATTTGCCAAAGTTTAGGAACTGAATGTATGACACAGCTCAGATGCTGAGGCAGCTTGTGTGTTGATTCAGTCTGGAATGACAGCTGCTCTTAAATTGGCACTGATAGTCCTCTGAACAGAGAGGTCTTGTGCTCTGCTGCTGTTTCTCTGCATACTGAAATGTAAATTGTGAATAATTAATCATGAACTGGGAAATCCCAGGTCTGCTTATTAAAGAATTTGGGACTGGGGAGGGGAGGGGGGTGGAGCAGGGGAGCCAAAACAAAGCAGGAAAAAATCCTGCCCAGATCCAGAATACTATCTGGAAAGGTAAAGGAGAATTCTTTAAAGTATTGTATAATCTCTCTTACTAAAAAAAAAAAAAAAAAAAAAAAAAAAAAAAAAAAAAAGAACTAGAAACTAGTTTTTAATGAGACTGAAAGAGTCTGAAATTCTGAAACCTTTGAAATGTTCTTACTCTTCCCCTTTTTTACCTTATGAGCTTAACAAACACTAAAGCTAGTCCCATCTTCTAGTGTGCTCTTCAAAATATCATGAAGAGAGAGCCAAGGTCTCTCAGCTTACTTCAGTCTGCCTCAGTGAACCCTCTGCTGTTTTTCCTCTCTTTGGCAGGTTTGTCTTTTTATTAATGGAGGTGTTAATTAGGGAAGAGAAGTAAACCTAGAGTATGATTAAGTTGCAGTTGTCTTAAGTCTGGGTGAAAAAATAGGCCTGTCCAAGAGCTTAAAGACTGCTGTTTAGATTTAAATTACGGTGTCAGAGAATTGATAACCCTTTATTTCTTCTATTGCATTGATTTTTCATCTCAAAGCTTAACTAGAAAAAATATATTGAAGTAAAATTATAATTTAGAAATGCATCTTCAATTGCATAAGTTTTTAAAATAGCAACTATGAAAATGTGAAGAGAGGAAGTAGGAGAAATCACATATTGTGATTTGGTAATTGTGATTTAGTCCCACAGTAAACAAATGGATTCAAATAAAGCATATATAGGTCTTCATTCTCCAACTACTTCACTTCTGTGAAATGTGTGGTAAAAGCACTTGCTGCTATTGCAGTATGATTCTGATTTCTGACTGTACTTGTAATTTGTATTTGAGCTCAGTGTCTGGGTTTGGGGATTAGCTGTCAGTGTACTGGATGCCTACAGTAGCAGAAACTTCTTCAGGAAGGTACTTTAATCCTTGTTTGCCCTACTTTTGTGTGCCCCAAATGGAATCAACTTTGCAAGATTGCTTCATGTGGTTTCTCTTGGGTTGTTCTTCATCTGTTACTTCTTAATATTTGCATAAGCAAATGTATCTGTGACTTCTTTGGAGGACTAAGGTTTATTGTCTCTTGTCCACCCAGCAAATGTCTGAATCTATATATTTTGAAAATGTAGTATCTAGATTTTTTTTCCTGTAAATGATTTCTTTTTCCTTGTATCTGTTCTTCCTTACTACATTGAAGTAAAATTAATTTTTCCAACTCGATTTTAAAATTTAGCTTAGCCACCAAACTCTACTGCTCAGTTTCCTAAAGTTAGCTGTATTGGTGCTTCATTCCAGATGCTGATGGTTGCTGGTTAAGCTGAGACTCTGTGGTACTGGAAAAGAAACCCAGGAAATTTGAATACCTTATCTTTGTGGTGTGACTAAATGGGAAACAGCTCTGCAAGAATTATCCCCCCACCCCCAATCTCCTTTTTCTGGCCTCAGATGACAAGTGACATCTTCATGCATGGTTTAATTCTTCTCTGTGCACTGAAAGTAGTAGACTTAATTTTAATCATGCCTCTCTATTTTGCACACTATAATTACTCATGTCCTAAAACATTCAGAGCTGCCGACTGAGATGCTGTACCCTCCAGCAGTTTGGAGGGGAGACAGAAATGACTGACTTCAGAAGCAGTGCTGTGGCATCATATAGCAGTGCCTTGTTGCCTCCATTACCAGCATTTCTGTGGATGGACTTCTCTGAGGTTTCATTATCTAAAGTGCACTGATGGAATACACAGTTTATAGTGTCCCTCTTGCACAGAAATCTACATACTGAAGTCCAAGACTGAAAGCTTACAAATTATATTTCCTTATATTAGTAAGGCAAATGCTGTCACCTGCAGTAAAATCTGAGGTCGGTACACAGTGAATCAGCCACTTGTGACTTGCTTCTAGGCTTTTACAAACCACTGTCTTCTGTAATGCATTAATCAGCAGTACAGAATGAGAGATCATTGGCCTGTTTGTACCACAAGATCAAGGAGAATTCTTGGAGCTCTGTGATCTTGAACTGCTGTCATTCAATAGCATGGCTTTGCTACTATAATACTTTGTCCAGAACTGCCTCCTTCAAGGGTAGTATAACTGAGGTTATAGAAGTAAACACATTTCAGAAGGTGTTCTGCAAAAAACTTCAAACCCAGCTCCCATAACCAAGACAACAAAATGCCATGACAACGTACATTTTCAATTCAGACTTGGCAAACGGGCCACATAATTTTTGTCTCCTGTATCATCCCAGAAAATCATTCCCCTGGCCTGAAACTGAAGACAGCTTGAGCTTTTATACCCATACAATAGACAATTTTATATGCAAGCAAGCACCAGGGTTTTCCCAAGCTTGCGATTCTGAACTAGAGATTTCTTGGATCATAAATAAAATAAGTCTTCATAATAGAAGGCAAAAAACCCAATAAGATTACATGCCAGGAATTAAAAAAAGTTCCAAACCAACCAACCAGACAAAACCTGAACTTTTGAATGCGTCTGGTACAGCAGTGTGGGTTTCTGCACACACCAGGTGTTTCTCAGTCGCTGATGTGACTCATTGACCTATTTAGACAGATTTGTCCTCTGGACTTTTCCAGTCCTGCAAAGACAGAATCAGTAGTTTAATGCTGAGCCTTGACTTTCCACTCTTAGCAACATTAATGCTCTCCATTGCTTGGGATTATGTAGGGGTGGGAAAGGAAGTCTGCAAGGTGGTGTCCCTACTGCCCGAGTGAACTGAACTCCTATAGACTTTCATAGTTTAAGTGTGTAAGGATCAGGCACAAAATATCTTGTCTGCTTTTGAGACAGAATATCTGTCATCACTGAATGACTTGAATAGTTAGAGGAAAATTTCTAGTCTGGAGGCAGGGAAGAAATCATTAACAATGTGTCCTTGAGGGAAAGTAAAAGATGAGTATTTTCATCTCAGAAAATGCTTAGTCTAGTAGTTAAACTTTTAAATTTTTTCTTCTTAGATCTTCAAATTTTAAGCCTCAGCCCTACAATTAGATATGTGTTTTGTGCTCTTCGTATTGCATGAAGTCATCTGCTTGAGTCTTGCTAGGGCTGTGTCTGGCATCACACAGGTTTTGGGCATGCAGTTGCAGTATGCAGTTTCCAGCTGTGTCTCAAAAATAGGTGATAGGTTGTGGAAGGCAATTGCTGGCTGCCTAACTGCAGTTGGTAGATAACAGGGGGTGTAGTAAATCACAGATCCTGTGAGATATAGAGGATAGGGGGAAGCTTGCTGTCCTACTGTTTTTATGATCTAACTGCTTACCTTAATTTCATGCACTCTTTTGTGCAATTCTGCATATTCTTAATGTACAGGACACCAAGCTGTATGTTACCGTTTTTCCCTGAGACAGTCTAATGTCTTATTTCTTCTATGTAAGGTGCAGTTGCTTCAGTATAAACTAATGTCATTCTTTGTGTTCTTTCTTGCTGTTGAAGAGGTCTTAAGGCATGCCTGAATGCACTCTACTGCTTTCTGGGTCTGTAGAAACTCTAGGAGGTGTGCTGGAGCTTGCTGATTAAAACAACCTCTGGGATGACAGAGTATCTGTTTCTGGTGATGCCTCTTTTTGCTGATGTGACTGGGTTCAGTGTACTTGGCATGTTACCTGTCAGTGAAGAATTCAGTAGTACTTATTTCACTAACCCTGAGGTAATGAACTGCAACAATTAACTTAAAACCCTGCAAGCAGTGAAGTCATATGATTTTGTGCACCCTAACTTCATCTGGGATAAAGATGGAGAAATGTTTGGTCATAGCTCGGGACACAATTGTTGGAAAACTATTATTGTTGGATGAAAGGGTTAGACCACTGTTGCTGTCAGCATGTACTAATATAATCTAATATAAAGTTTGAGTTGGTTGTTGTTTCTTTTTTGTAAATGTGGAATGTAAGCCCTGAACTTCCTGTTTGTCACAACCATGGCCTGCAGCCTGGTGGTCTGAGAACTTGGCCATACTGCAAACTTTTTATCATAGTCGTAGCACCTAACACCTTCCTTTTCTCTCTCCTACAGACTTGATCCAAGCCACTAATGAAACAAACGTGAATATCCCTCAGATGGCTGATACGCTTTTTGAGCGAGCAACGAATAGTAGCTGGGTGGTCGTATTCAAAGCCTTAGTCACCACACATCATCTAATGGTCCATGGCAATGAGGTAAGTGTGAACAGCTCTCTCAAGGCCATGTTGGCACTGAACACACTCCAAGCCAAAAGCGTTAGCAGTGCAGAGGCATCTTGTCTGAACCATAAGGGACCTGAGAACAAAGGGCGAGAATGATTCTTGATGAAGAGAAAACTTACTGTTAATAACAGAGTTGGCCTGTTTATCTGTCTCTCCATTTATAAAACCATAACATAAGACCAAGATGCAGACTGTGCCAGAATGCAGGCAGTTTAGGCACTGAATCTGAAAACAGCTACACACAATTAAACACTACCTGGGATTTTTTGACTAAGGTCAAAGTTGATGTTCTGGCACATGTATACTGCATCCAAATAGTTGCCTTCTCTGCATGAATGTTAAAATCTTCCTGGAGCTGTAAATTTACCTTGATAGTCTTTTAGATCAAGTTGTCCTTATCCTTGCCTTTTATTGACCTGTGTAGACAAGTATGGCTGCATAAAAAGAGACAGCACATTTAAAGAACTTCAGAATGACTGTGAAACAATTCCTCCCTGGCTGTATATAAAGTGTTTTCATGCAATGATCTTCTCACAGTATAAATTTTTCCTTTCCTTGTATTTTTCCTTTCCAAATTTTGGTCAATGTTCTCATCTGATTTCTCTAACTGTTTCAGGCTGTTAGTCCCCGTATTTGATGAGGGGCTTTGCTTGTTATTAAAACAGGCCCTCAACTTGGCAGAAACTGAGGGCTGCTGGATTGAAAAGTCTGGGACTAGCCTGGATATGTGCTTTGTAAGCAAATAAATCTTGAGCTCCCTCAAATCCCTGAGAATTAAACATTTTTATTGCTCCTTTCACAATTTTGTGTTCTAACTATTTTGTGTTTTGCGCACAATCTGTTTTTTATCTATACGGTAGAGTATCTGGAGATTCTGACTAAAAGTAGTTAGTCTGAATGGACAAAACATTTTGGGGAAGGTATTGCAGGGTAAGACGAAAAATCAGTGGTTTCATGTTGTATGCTGAAAGTAGACTGGTAATCTTGCTGGTAGAAGGAACAGGGCCTTCAGATACAGCCCGTGATAAGAAAAATTGCTTTGTATTGCAGAGATTCATTCAGTACCTGGCATCTAGAAACACATTGTTCAATCTCAGCAATTTTCTGGACAAAAGTGGATCTCATGGTAAGCCTACTTATGTCTATATTCTTAACAAGATTTTAAATAAGATACTATTGTTAATTTGCTCCTTCATTCGTAAGATATAAATAAATTAAAAATGTGCCAGTGAGGCCTTTTTATAAGAACTTAATAAATACAGGAGAGCGAGTAAACTGCTAAACAACTTCAGAACAATATTTCTCGTTTCTTGCAGTATTTTTATTCAAAAGGTGAAACTGTAGAAATCATTTAAGTGCTGTTGAAGTCTGGGCTGAGTCAGCTGTCTCCTTAACTCTTATAGGTGTTAGAAGTTGAAATGGATAACTTTCCATTTAGTTTTTTTGGTTTTACTCAGTATTAAACGGTAATTCAGTCGCTTGGGGACACTGTGCTTTTTAGGCGTTGTCTATAACTTCTTAATGGTAAGGCTGTTGGCGTCAAAAGAACTGTCTGGTTTTGATTTGATTTGAGTAATGAATTTAGAAAGGTCTAGGCAGAAATTAAGGACTTGTTCCCTCTGAATCTTACAAAGCCTGCTTTTCTACTTTTCCCTCTGGAATTATTAATGAATTTTCCTGTGCCCTCAATTAACAAAGGAAAAGCTTGTTTCATGGTAGCTCTAACTGAAAAGAGGGAAAATATAATTCTTCAGCTGTCAGAGAATATTTGTAAATTGTAAGCAGGCTACAGACATGCTGCAATAATGGGCAAATTCAAAGCAATGCCACATTATTTCATCTCTTGATGTAGACCTCTGACACCAAAAGAACTTCAGCATCTTTTAGATGTAGTAACAGAAGGAACAAAGCTAAACAAATACTAAGAGCGTGTTCATCTAAGCTAAACATGATATATGTATATATATGTACATATATATATATATATATATGCTCAAGGACACTGGTTGTTTGGCAACAATTAATTCTGTTAAATGCATGCATTTGTTTTCTTCACTCTTTTCTTTAAACTTAAATTGGCATTTCATAGATAATACACAGTGTACATAGATAATGGGGCATCAGATTTGGTAGTGTTATGCTTGAGTTGGCAGAGATACTTAATGATGAGAGATTTTAAGGGAAAATGTAGTCAATGACTAAATTGAGGGGTGTGGCTTTTTAGAAAGGTAGTAAAAAGGGACCTGAATTGATGAGGAAGATGAGTTGCCTTCTGCACACGTTTCTGTGGCTTAGAGGAAAACACTTTGGAGGATAGGCTGTGATACTGACTGCCCAGGTGTCATAGGCTTAAAAGTCACTGAGGTTTCAGGTGCCTTGTACAGTATTATGTGCCTTGAGCATTGCTGGTGTAACAGTTCAAGGAGGGCCATAGTCTCTGTGGATACCATCATGATTTCTTTGTTCTAGTAAACCAAGTCAGGGGAATTTTGAGGGTTCATTTAAGAGTCGGAGTGGCTAACTTATATGAAACATCAAGAGTGTTTAAGTTGGTGGTCCAGGTTAAGTTGAGCTTTGTCCAGGAAGTCGTGTACATGTTTAACTTCTTGTAAAATTGGTATTTTTCCCTCTTTATAGAGGGGTAACTTTTTGGCCATCAAGTAGCATTACCCCATAACTATGTAGGGACCTCTATCAGGTTTCCTCTGGAGCCTTGCCACTGATACATTTCATAAATCTGTTGGAAACAGAGGAGAGTGGTAGATTGTTTTGGTGTACCACTACTGATTTTTGTTCAGAAGCTGAAAGACGTCTTGTGATGCCTGTTCTGTATGTCAAGTTGCATAGTGTAACAGAAATCACATAATCTTGGGGTCTGTTGGCTGTATATTATTGTTTACTAAAGAACTTCTGAACAAGCATGAAAATTAAATGTAAAATGTGAAACTGTTTTTGCAGGTTATGACATGTCCACCTTTATAAGGCGTTATAGTAGATACTTGAATGAAAAAGCATTTTCCTACAGACAAATGGCATTTGACTTTGCAAGAGTGAAGAAAGGGTAAGCAAAGTTTAGATACGTAAATTAATAACGTTATTTGACCCGTGAAAATCTTATTTGTGGTGTTTCTCTCAGTTTTAGTTTCTCAGGGACTTTGTTATATGCTTTGTGTAGCTACTTGTAACGAATTACAAGTACCCTGATTTTTAGGGTACTTGTAATTGGTTAAAAATTGCCCAACGAGGAGAGGAAAGACTGGGTAGTAAACAAATATTGAAGACCAAATTAAGGTGCCTTGTGAAACTGGGAGCTTTTAGTGCTAGGTTTAAATCTTACCCCAATTAAATTTTGCTGCAGTGAGACTGTGTTTAGGATTTGGAGAAGGAAACACTCTGAAACTATGTTTAGGAGTTTACTTATGTTTTATTACTCACCAGACACTTCCCCTAAGAATGATGGCTGATTGCAAACAAAGCCTGAAGCGAACACCTGAAGTTCTTAGCAGGCAACAGGGCAAACAGTTACAAACGAAATAGAATACTGCTGGTTTTGTTTCCCACAAGAATGGTGTTAAAAAAAAAAAAAAGTTGACCCAGCCCAGAGTAGGGTGTTGCTATTTGAGAGATCATTTTTCTGGTGTCTCTGACTCCTCTAACTGGGGCTTTAAGGGCTCTAGATGCTCTCCTGAAACACAGTTGACACAGGAAGTGGCTTAACACCTGCTGAAGGTGCAGCTTGATTGAGTGCATACTAAAGATGCTCCTGCTAATCATGAGTTGTACACAGGATCCTTCTGACAGTTCTGGTGTGTTCTGCAGCTTGGCATTCTGACCTGTTAATGCAGGCATCATTACCAGGCTGTTCTCTCCTCTTTCTCAAACAACCAGAAAGTGTAGGGTCTACCCTGACAGCTTTGCTGTGTAGGTGAATGCCATTTCCTTAGTGGAGACCATGCAAGTTCACTCTTGAACACTTGATGTTAAGGAAAGTTAAGTTTGGGCTGCTAGGGATCCTACTGTTCCTGCCTTGCTCTAAATTCCTGGAAAGGCTTTTTATGCCTGTTATTTCTTGTGCTCAGAGCAATGCACACCACTATTGTTACTTATTTTATGCTATATTCTGAGGCAGAACAAGGCGCTGCCTCAGAATATAGCATAAAATAAGTAAGAATAGTGGTATGCATTTCCAGTCTGCATGTATATACCTGTCTGCAGCCAGAACAGGGCAATACACAATGGTGGTTGTGCTGGTTTGTCATAATCAGAGATAAAAATGACCATGCTTGGAAGACTGCTATAAGACTATGGATGACACTTAAGAAATGCTACACATCCATGGACATGTCAGCAACGAGTTGTCATTAGTTATTCATAACAAACTTTGTGCACAAAGTATACCAGTTCTCTAAGTACTTCTGTGGCAGTATTTCTAGTTAGTCATTTAAGCTTCCAGTGTCATCTTTCCATAAAGAGATCAATCTCTCGCATTCATCACTCTAACGCAAAACCTTTCCTGACTTGCTGTCAGGAAGGGTGGATGGATAAAGGATTTTTCATGCCAGCTCTCACGATGACATGAGAAGCAGGAGAATCAGACTGTGTTTTTGAAATGGTTTGAAATGAGTTATAGGTGCTTCAAGCATAAATTTTAGACAACAGATCATTTGGGGGGAAGGGAGAGAGGAAACAGCATGGCTTCTAATCTGTATTGCCTCTTGCAGAGCTGAAGGTGTAATGAGAACAATGGCTCCTGAAAAGCTGCTGAAGAGTATGCCAATATTACAGGAACAAATTGATGCACTACTTGAATTTGATGTATGTATTGAAGCTGACTTAATATTAACAGTGGGCAGTGACTTATAAATGATATGTTATTATGAACACATTTCACCTTGTAGGTAATGCTTTACTCGTCGTCCCTTATAGTAAGAATCAAAAAAATCCCCTTTTCAGTGTCCCTCTGAGGTATTGTGGCCAAGGATGGCCCTTGCCCATATGTATGAAATGTAAAGATTGCACTTTTGGTTTTGCAGAGAGAAAACTTGGAGTTCCATCTTCTGCATCAGTGAGGGGGAAGAAATGGACAAATCAAGGAGACTGAACATTCTTATTTTCTGTCTCTTGGCAACCAATTTCTTTACAGGGGGGAGGGAAAACCCCATTAAAATACCATATGTACATTGTTTGGCTTCCTCAAAATCTTCATCTGGTTTTCAGCTGTGAACTAAATTGGCTAAAGACTGATCATAGAAATAAGTGTGTACAATATATTTATCATGTCATGAATGCTGGTGGGATTGTTTATCTGACCTAAGGATAAAAACAGGAATCAGTTGTTGTAAGAGCCACAGTGTAACATTTCAAAGAGGTTTTTGAAGGAATTGGTTCTTCTGTTGTTGCTGGGCAGCAAGATACACTTCGAAGTGGAAAGCAGAGCCCACTACAGCTCTCAGAGGAAAGGCTTTGAAGTGCATCTCATTGTACTTTCCATTCCTAAATGGCGTAGGAATTGTGATAGTGCTCTCAGAAGAGATGTTTTTAAGAAAAGAAAGACCTTTCAATAAATGAGCACATATTTTCTTCTGACGTTAATGTGAGAAAGGATCTTGACATCGTTAGTCCAAATACATTATCTCATTAACTATTAAGGTTTTGTTGAGCTCTGCTGTAAACTGACTTCTTTTGTCTGTTTCATTAAAACTGTAAACAGCATCTCTGCCTTCCTCTTCTTCATAGTAGGTGAAGGAGACAAGACTAAGATGTTTACTGTTGATGTGGATACTCCTCTGCTGTAGTGGATTGTTTTGGAGTGGCAAAGAAAGCAATCCTTGATCTACTAACCAAAGCTTTTGTTTAGTGTCTCAGCATGAAAACTTCAGTGCTTGATTCTGTCCATAACAGCACCAAATACCTGGTGTAAGCCAAAATGTTTGATTGCATTTGACACTTATTTTGTAAATAACTGATATTTTCATTTGTAGGTTCATCCAAATGAACTGACAAATGGTGTCATAAATGCTGCATTCATGCTTCTGTTTAAAGATCTCATCAAACTTTTTGCTTGCTACAATGATGGAGTTATTAACTTACTAGGTAAGTAACCTGGCTTTTATATTACATACTCACATATCTCACATACATGAGTGAAGAATCAGACCTGCTTCAGTTTTTTTACTTAACTTTCATTAAAGCTACATCTTTCTTGACTCATCTAGTCTGAAATGTGATAAAATTTTTAGCTGTACTCTCTTACATTAGTGTTTATCTGAGGCTGGATCATCACATGTCCTTAAAAGTCTGTAGATGGCTACTTTAAAGTCAATGACCATCTCTGTGCTTAAAAAAATGTACAGTGCCGTGTGAGCACATGTAACGTGTCCGGCAAAGTTTGAAGCTTTTGCATTTTTAAGATGCCCACATTCTTCTGTTATATATCACAGAATCTATGAGGTTTGAAAAGACCTCTGAGATCATTGAGTCCAGTCTGTGACTGAACACCAACTTATCATGTGGACCATGGCACTGAGTGCCACATCCAGTTTCTCCTTAAACACTCCAGAGATGGTGACTCCACCACCTCCCTGGGCAGCCTGTTCAAATGTCTGATCACCCTTTCTATGAAGAATTTCTTCCTGATGTCCAACCTAAACCTTCCTGGCACAGCTTATGACTATGTCCTCTTGCTGGTTGCCTGGGAGAAGAGACCAACCCTCACCTGGCTATAACCTCCTTTCAGGTAGTTGTAGAGTGTTATAATGTTACGTGATAGCCTTGTATCAAGTGATATACTCCTGAATAGCATTCCTGATCTGCCTGAAAGCATGCCTGCCAAAACTAGATCCCCTCCACAACTCTACCTACCATCAGCCATCAAAGTGTAAAGGAGGCTGTGATCATGTTCTGAAGCTCAGGCAGCCTGGTGTGATCACCAGCATTACACAATGGGTTGGGCATAAAAATTCAGTTGAAATTTCACTGTCTACTACTTAAACCATAAGTTCAGGTTGAAATTTGTGGCAGCTGTGTTTAATAATGGACATAAATGGACTTTAGAAACCTGCTTAAGTGAAAAAAATACAGTTCTTTGGAGTGAAGACAATTTGGAGAGGACATACATTATGTTTAAATATCCCTAATTATTTTGAACTTTAAGTTGGGTAGCTACTTCCCCTGCTTACATTTCAGTCCTTAAAAGAGTAGTTGACATCACAGACAATGCTGTGGCTAGCTGGGGTTCAATTTTATGGTCTGTATAATTGTTTAGCAGCTCAGCAAGCCCAGCTTCTAAACTACACTTAGTCAAGAGATGCCTCTAGATTAATGTCCAAGTAGTGAATAGTAATATAGTGTCGTATTCTTGACACGATTTTTCTGAAAACGAGACTTGCTCATACAAGACCTATGTAATGACTTGCTCACCAAGACATCTTAACTGAAATTTACCACATTATTTCTTTAGAGAAATTCTTTGAAATGAAAAAGGGACAATGTAAAGATGCTCTTGAAATCTACAAACGATTTCTAACTCGAATGACCAGAGTATCAGAGTTTCTTAAAGTTGCGGAGGTAAGTGGCTTTCAGTCTTCTGGAGGCTGGCACTTAATGCATTTTGTGATTTTGTTTGGATTTTTTTGTTTGTTGGTTTGTTTGTTTTTTTTTTTAAATCACCAGTGTAAAATATTAATTGCACTTGGATCCATTGGATCCATCCAAGTGGATCTGGATCTTGAATCTGCTTCTTCTGGTCTTGTAGTTTATCCTGCTTAGGACTTCACATGTCTCCATGGCGCAGCCAAACTCAGCTTTCCTGATTAAATTAACAGATGACATGACTACACATGTTCCAGTATTTGTGGGGGATGCTGTGATAAATGCATAGTTCTAGGACAGGGTTGAAAATTAGAGGAAGATATAGCAACTGGTAATAAAACCATGCAGTTTTTTTAAGTCTCCTTTTTTAGTCTGTGCAGCCAACATGGAGTTAAGTGTAATGTGAGATTTTCCCCATTTTGTTCCTTCTTACCATCCTCTTATGTGGATAATAGGAATATTACATGGTTAATTAACTCCTTTGCTGGATTCTCATTTGTGTGGTTGGCTCTTTAGCACAGGGTGCATATTTTCCATGTTTTATGCTTCATTACAATGGGCAGTAGTAATGAGCTGAATAAGAAGTTTGTTTCTTTGCTAATTCATTTATCTATGGAGAAGCCTGATAGACTCCTTAATGACCTGTAATGTCAAATATGAATATTAACTTGAGGGAGTAAAATACTTTAGAGACTCAGGTCAGCTTATTGGACAGGGGATATATGACTCTGCTTCAGGATTACGAGGTGCAGTGGAGCTTGCTCTTCTGCAAAAGCTGAACTATCAGGCCCTCTGAAGAACCATATTGTGAAGCAACAAGGCTATTGCAGACTTAGACTTTAATTTGCTGTCCTCTGAAACAACAGTATATGACCAGTGTGTTTAAGTATAGTGTATGAGTTTAATATGTGTGAAATCAAGCACCATTTTCTTATCCTTTTATTTTAAATGGATATTTAATCTGTGGGGGAAAGAAAAGGACTGCTGCAGATTGTTGAAGGTAGCTACTGGAAAGGTGGCCATGTCCTTTCTAACTTAGTAGTATTTTTCTAAAGACAGGGTGCATTATAGCTTGAAAAGCAATACTACTCAAAATTAATGCCAGCTGCAGAGGAATAATGCACTTCAATTTTACCTTTACTCTTTTATCTCCACAGCAAGTTGGAATTGACAAAGGTGATATCCCTGATCTTACACAGGTAAGCTTTTCTTGTAGTCTTTTTGGATTTGTGTAATAAATAAAAGTTCTCTAATTAGGAAGGCGCACCAGGAATGCAAATGTTGGTGAAGTCATACCGCCTAACATGCTGTAGCTACTAGTCCATTTTAAGTATCACTGGCAAATTGGCCTGGGTGCCTGGCTTCATGTTTAATGTGAAGAGTATATTTTCTTAGAGGAGGATATCCATGCTGAAGAGTTCACCCGTGGCAGTTTTGATGCCAGAAAAATTGGAGCAGAAGAACAACCCAAACTACTTAGCAGCTGCAAACCCCAATTGTTCATATATAGTTTTTGTCCATGCAGTTTTTGATAGCCTCTTGAAAGCCTGGTCTAAATCAACATCAGAATAATGTTTCTCTCAGTTAAATGCCACTTAAAAATTCTGAAAGTGGGATATTATGAGAAGGTGGAGATTATTAATCTTTGTGTATTTCAGATACAATGGGACTATAAAGTCTGGCCCCTCTTTCAGCAGACAAAAGCAGCATGTGCAATACCAGACCTCATCTTGAAATAGCTGACGTAGTATCTTCCCCTAACTCTGTACCTCAGGGGCTCTTTTTTAACACAGTGCAGTTAGTGATGAACTCAGTCCTTAAACCAGGAGAAATCACCGGGAACCCAGTTAATGAAATAGACTTTATAAATTTCTGTGGCACTTTCATCTGCTTCTGCTTGTGTTGCACCAGCCTGTTCTGTGTCATCAGTCAGTGCTTCACTTGCTCAGCAGCACCTTAGTTACGGCTGCCGATGGGCCCTCCCACCCCATGAGCCAACACTTCAAAATAGAACAGTTCTTTTGGAAAGAAGGGGTCTACAGTGATCATCTCATCCAACTTCCTGACCACTTCAGTCTCTGCTCAGGTAGTCTCCCACAGCTGTATTCTCCCAAAGGCTGCTTGGGACTCACTTGCTAAAGCCTGCCTGAAACATGCTGTATAGGCTATGTATAAGACCTCAACAATGTATTTCAGAGAGAAATAAATAAAAAGTGAATAATAAAACTGAATTTCAGCTAACAATTAGTACATAATTCTATGTAGTATCAATGGTATACCTAAATTGCTATAGCAAGCCACAGCAATAGTCAGTAGTATTCTGCAAGAAGTTGGTTGTGTTGACGTGTTGGTCCGTGTGTACATGCTCTGTAAATCTAGACAAGTAGTCCCAGTAGTGTAATTCAAGTTGACAGTTGTCATCTTTGGACTTTATAGTTTGGCTGCAAAGTTTTGGAGGCTGAGAAGGCATTTTAGCAGCTAAAAAGGCTCATTTTTATTTACTAGCATTTCCTAAAGTATGACAGTTTTGCCCCTAGTAGCTAATGGGGAACCCATACCTAAGGTTCCAGCACAATGCTGACTGGTAGATTATCTAATGTTAAAGCAGTATTGAGAAGAAATTAAGCAATGTTCAGTGTTGCAAATCGGGTACCAGATAGTATTTCCTTTCCAAATTGTTGCATTGGAGTAGAAATTTTCTGAAGCTTCTTCTCTTGAGTTCTGTTTCACAGATCAGTTTTATATTACTGTACTGGATTTTAAGAAACCTTTGACTGATATATTAGAAAGCTATCTAAAATGTCTAGAGGTAACTGCTAACAGTAATTCATGCAATCCTTTTTTTTTTTTACTTTTTTTTAAAACATATGTGTTAAAGCCTCACAGCATATATTTTAAAATATAGCCTTGTTGAATATGTAGAAGTCTGAATCTCTCTGGATTTTTTAGTTCATTTTACCTTTCTTTGACTTCCTGCTGGAGAATTCTTATAACTAGGTCACTTGTGTTTAACTAATTCTTATTATGCCCAATGAATTAGAAGTTAATAAATATGCCTGTAAAAGCAGCAAGGTCAAGATATCTCTTCATTGCTTATATACATAGGATGTATTTAAACTCAATCTGTCATTTAAGATTATTATGAGTGTTTTAAATTTCTGGATGTGTTAAGTTACTGGTTTTAATGCTGAAATCAATATGTAGGCACTGCAAGTACACAGCTGTGCATTGGTACTAGCAGGTGCTATGCATCCTGAAATATCTGATTCAGCCAGCCAGCTGGTTTTTCGGTATAGGAGCAGTGGAGAGGCTGTTTCCAAGCATCACAAACTGACTTGTTTGATAATTACGTCTGCCCTGAAATAAAAGATGTTATTTATGAAAAACATCATAGGTATTGCTGTCAGGAATTGTGGTTGATCTGAAAGAGACTGATAAAGAGAATTCCCTCTTTAGAGACTGATGAACTGATGAACTTGTAACCCTGATGAAATATTCAATTATTATATGCTACTGTGTCTCTCAAGGGTTTCTTCCCTGCTTTTTGATCTTCTAGGAGTCTGCTCATCCAGACTATTTTTATACCGGAATAGCTAAGCCAGTTTGCATTTAAAACCACTTTTTCTATCTGCCATTGTAACAGCAAGTGCCTGTGGGTATTGGCTGCTGACCACAAAGAGTTTGCTTAAAATAAAACCTAAGATCAGGGATGCCTGAAAAAGCCTAGTTTTTTTATAGACATCTAAAATAGCAGTCTTTCTGCACTTCAAGCTAGTTGCACAGTAACCTGTGCCAGAGTACCATTTTGAAAACAGCTATAAAGTTTTGTGATGTTGGGAGTCTTGAGCCAAAGATAGCTCCTTCTGGGGGCTTTGGAAAGGACTCTGTTTAGGCTGAAAACGCTTTTAAATCTACTCTGGTCATGAAAGAGATGTTAGGCAGTCTGACTACAAGCAAAACTAAGTGTGATCTTGAAACTATGAATCATAAAATCAGCCCTGTGGAGGCCTGTGCTGTTGTCAATGTTTAACACTGATTTAGAGCATGATGAGCAGCATATCCTGGATTTGGGCTTCAGGTGTGTGGAGGTAAACATTTTCTCTCTGCAAATTTGGATGCAGTAATATATTTTTAAAAAGTGGCTTTGCCTGAATACTTCTAGTATGGAAATCCATTGTTTTCACACTGATATAAATAAAGTAACTGCATGACCAAGCACATCGTGGACTTCAGAGGAGTTGGTGCTGGATTTCAAAGTATGAGTAGATCACTGCAGTACATTGAGGTGTATATCTTTCTCTTTACTTTCAAGGCTCCCAGCAGTCTCATGGAGACCCTTGAGCAACATCTAAACTCACTGGAAGGGAAAAAACCTGGCAACAAGTAGGTATATGTGTTGTATCATGTATCTAGGCGTAATGAGAGAGAATGTGCAGTTAGTTGATGTTTAGGTTTGCCTCCCCCAACCTCCTTTTGTCACTCAGCTAGAAAATAAGACTTTTTCCTTTCCTTTACAAAATCATCTTAATGGCAACTTTTTCTTTAATTAATGGTGGTGGGGGAAACACACAGAACAACTAGACGCTTTCCAAAATGAGCTAAAATTATTTGAGGAAAACTAGAAGGAACTGGGGGGTTATGTGCTGCTAAGGCTTTTATCGTCAAATCTATTTCTTTTCTAATGGTTTTGCATCTTCATACTAGATACTTGCCATGGCTAAGTCTAGGGAGGATTAAGCTAAACCTCTGTTTTCTCTTTTACTGTTGCTATCCTTGCAATTTAGCGAAGGGTAAGTACATACCTTTACGTACCACTTGCTTGCAGGCATGGTTATGTGTATTTTTAAAAAAATTTCTTGAACTCGTAGAAATAGATTTTTTCTTTGAGTTGAGCTAAACTGTTCTTTGCTTTTGTATATAGTTATTAAGTTATTTTTTTGTCATTTCTGTGATTAGAAAATCTGGAAATCTTCTAATCTGTTCTACAGCTCCTAGGACTTATCCAATTCAAGTAACTTATGGATGGATGCTAGTTCAATAGTGGTGCAGCTTCATCTTCAACTCCTCCTTTCATCTCTTAGATCAAAGCAGCTCTAAAAATACGTAGCAGTATTTTCATACCTCATAATGAAAGCAAACAAATGCACTGACGTGCATTTTAAGTTATGATTAAGGCTCTGTCAGTTACTGTTAGTGTGATTTTTGTGCATGTGGGAGAACTTTCAGCTTGAACTTTCCAACTCACTGTTTTCATACTTTTAAATGTAGTTATTTTCAAGTAATTCTGGCTTTCTTTAAAAGAGAGAGCAGACTTTGAAAATTTGCTGACACATCCTCAGAAGACTTAGGTTAGATAGCTGCTTCAGTACTGGTGGTGTTCTGCTGCTGTTGCATGGGTTTCTAATATGGTGACATCTTGCCCCGCTAATTCTTTCCTGCTGGGTCCTGTAGGCCCCAAAGCAAGATATTTGCATGCCTCTCTGCCTTTCTTCCATTTAGTAAAGCTTATTTAAAAGGCAGAATAATCCTGTGATGCCAGTTAGCTTATAAGATTAATTTAAAATTTGAAGTAAAATTTGCATTCCTTGTCTAAAGTGGCACATGGAAGTTTGAGAAATGTAGAGGGCATGCAATTGAAGAGATCTTCAGAAAGCTTTCATGCTTAGGTTTTGGTCTTTTGCAGGAGTTTTGATGACCATAAACATAGTTTCAAAGCTGTACTTATGTGAAACCCCGCTTTTTTTTCTAGATCTGGGGCTCCTTCTCCTCTGAGCAAGGTAAATACTGCCAGTTGTTGTACTAGGTAATTCTTGTTCAAGTGATACGGTTTAGAACATTGTAAGGAGCTAAATTTCCATCTCTTAATCTACTTTTTAGATTTTGCCACCTAATTGACAAAATTTTGGCTTTTAATGGCTTTATAAATAGTGGCCCCGTAAGAGCACTGATCTAAAGAGCTACAGTGCTTCACCAGTCAGGATGCTAAGGAACTTCGCCTGGATGTGATGATTGCTCCTTGTGAAAGGATAAAAGATACACATATTTTTATCTCAATTTCTTTTTTTTTTTTGCTTTCACTTCACCTTAATTCTCATATCACCGAGAAACTTGTTCCAGAAAATTTCTCCTCCAAATCCTTCACTCCTTCAGTCCCTCCGCAGCTTTTTAGGAGGAAGTTCTGACTCTTTTAAAACCTTGTTCATATGAAAAGCCAGGAAGAAAGGAAGAAAATTTTCACCCAGTATATCTAGCTTCAGGGATGACCTTCATTAGTGAGACTGCTGACTTTAATTTAAAGCAAGAGTTGCCAGTGAAAATGGCTTGGTTTGAGTGTCGGATAAACTGATGAGCTTTAGTTTAGTAATAGAAGCTCCTGGTATCCCTGGAGCATTGCCAGGTGCCATAGCTGTGTCTCATAATGGGCGCTGTGGAGGAAAAGCTCAATAAAATCGTCTGAATCTAATGCAGGGGGTTCAATGCTTGATTCTAGAGAGAGCTCTTAAATTTCTTTCTGAAAAGCCCTTTACTAAAAAAAAAACCACAACAAAACCAGATGAGAACAACAAAACCTCCAACTCTCCTGTTTAATATGAGAGCAGTAGGTGAGAACTGTATGAAGACTCAGAAAGCGTTCTCACAGCTTTAACCACGTCTTGATGCACATGAAGGATTGGGACCATTGTAGTCTCAAACCTTACTAAAGCTTTGAGGAGAATCTAGAAAGCTTACACCCATCTGCTAGGGTTATGATAATGGAATGGCAGTAGAAGAACTCAGGAAAAAAATCTCTTCAAATTTGCCATTCTTTTTCCTTCTTGGAAGTGGTCAGAATGCAGACAGTACTAAAATAATGTTTTCAGTTGTTAGGAAAAGGATCTCTTTAGCATGTGAGATGCTGTACCAAAGCTTACAGTATCTTTTAGAATTAAATTGACACTCTACAAGGTAACTTGAGTCTTCAAGTTCACAGAGGAGTTGCAATATACTCTCCTGGGTGTCTGTCCTTGCCATACTTGAAGTATCTTTATCCAGAATTGGAGCAGCTAATGAAACAAAGTCATAGGATGAGCTATCTTTTGTATCTTCCCAAGGACATAACCCTAAGCGTTGTTGCTGGCTCTTTAAACTCTCTTCTGAAGGTTTACAAACACACTTTTAACTAGTTTCTAACCATTTCTCTTCTCTCACAATTTCTGTGGTTAGAGTACTGAGGTGCTTTTGTGGACAAACAATTATTCCATGGACAAAATGAAGAATCTCACAGTTATAGAAACAACTCCTTTAGAATAAACCTTGTAGAAACTTTTTTCCTTCTTAGGAGTCACCTCGGGGCTTCTCAGCCCTACTACCATGTGAAAACTTAGCCCAATCTTCCTTAAATTGTTTCAGAGGAGAAAACAGCTCATCATGAAAAGACCTGATAACAAAATTGGGTTTTTAAAGTATGTGCATCGGTGCATGAGTTGGCTGGGGAGAAATTCTGGTATATTGAATGTATATTTAAAATATTTCTCCAGTCTTCTCCAGCCACGACTGTTACATCTCCTAGTTCTACTCCAGCAAAAACTATTGATACATCTCCTCCAGTTGATCTTTTTGCAACTTCATCTACAGCTGCTCCAGTCAGGTAAGTTAAAAAAGTGTATTTGAGTTACTGAGCTTGATGTAGGTACTAAAGTCATACTTGTAAGAGGAGGCTTCCATAAAAGGCTTTGCTTACTTTACAAGTAGTGTACATCACTTTTCAAAGGGACACATTTTTTTACCAGTATAGATCGCAAATAAACTCTAATGAGAAAAAAGAAACCAACTCAACAACAGACAAAAACCCACGCACAAAAAAACCCACAAAAATGTTGTACAGAAACTTTTAATTGGATAGACTGAAGTAATGTGCAAGTCCAGAACAGTCTTTGCTGACCTTCAGAATTCTATTTCTAAAACTGCTGAATTAATATTCTCTTTTCTTTCTTTTCAAGTCAATTAATTCAGAACAAAGATAATGAACTTCTGAAAGTTAAAATAAAAAATAAACATTTAACATTGAGAAAATCTCAACCTTGCTTTCAAGTCAAAACCAGAACAAAGCACTATTGCTCATTGTAGAGAGGAAAAGTGATTGAACTCTAGAGATGTAAAATTTCTTAAGCTTGATCTAAGAGTCTGTAAGATGTAACTAATTTAAGTGTCAAGTGAAGAACTTCACTGAAGAAAGAGCTTCTATTGTTTGTTATTTAAGTGTTCTAGATGAACAAGATCTAGTTTCCTAAGTAAATACCTGACTGGCTTAACCCACAGAAGTTTTGCCAATTCTCTTCTACCTGAAGCCAGTTCATTGCCTGGAAATGCAGGTTTCTTGCTTTCTGGCACGGCATGATGAAATATGGAAGTAGAATGGTGCTGGTTTCAGTCACAACAGTTATTTTCTGTGCTTTTAGGGACCACCTGAAATTTTGCATTTTCTATTTTGCTTGTTTTCTCTTTTGGTTTGGTTAGTTTGGTTTGGGGTTTGGGGGTTTTTTTGGTTGGTTATTTGGGATTTTTTTAAAGAATTTTAAGTCTCGTGGGTCTGTTGCAATGCCATTATCAGGAAATGGAAATAAGTTAAGGTTCCCATCCTGGCTTGCAGCATATGCTTGGGACTCACTACACTAGAGGTACTTATGGCCACTGCTCTAATCCTAAAGCCTGAAAAAAGAAATCTCTATTTCATCCAGACTAAGATTGATTTGGTAAACCAATCATGACATTTTTTTTAAAAAGTGATTAAAATCGACAAATTCCTGCAGTATTTAACATCTTTCTTCCTTTTCTTGGCAGCGCTTCCAAACCATCCAGTGATCTTTTGGATCTTCAGCCAGATTTTGCTGGTACTGGTCAGGCAGCTCCAGCGCCTGCTCCTGCGGGCGCTGCTGCTGCTGCTGCTGGAGGCACTTCATGGGGAGGTAGAGAAACCTCACTATCAGCATCCCTTCTTGCAGTCTCCATCTTCGTGCCTGGCTGACCTGAAATCTGCCTCTTTGCTAGCACAGGATGTTCCCAACTCACTCCCAGGCTTCTCCTGACCCAGCAGTCAGGCATCCCTCTGCAGCACAAGGCTGCTACTTCCTTCCAGGGATATGCATAATAGTATAAGCTGCTTATAAGGGCCTGACTGCAAAGCTAAGGGAGCCAGGATTAGGTGACTAAAAGTGAGCAGGAAGGGGATGGATGAAGGTGAGAAGGGTAGGCACTTCAAAACAGAACAACCAGAACTGCTTATGTGCTTTTTGGCAAGGTGGGGGCAGAAGCCAGCTCTTCTCTTCCTGGAGCAAAGCCCACAGATCAATAGGAGGAGGAACAAAAATAGCTTTTAAAACAAAAATGCATGTGAAGCAAATGGCTGGCAATTTAGTTCTGCTGCAAGTGTGATTACCTCTGATAAGCCTTAACATATTTTAATAAAGTATCTTCCTCCTGTGCTTAGAATATTAATATGGAAGAAGAAGTAGAGGGCTAACTGCTTTCAAGCAGGAATAACTAACCAGCTCTCTGAAATCTGACCCTATTGTTCAAGGCAGCAGTAGCAGCTGGTGATCTGGAGGACCACAGTAAATGTAGGCAGTGCTTACTCTTGTCCTGTTAAAACAAGGAATTAGGCCAGTAAATGTGATTTAATTTACACAGTTGTAAACCCATTGTGGTGTAGTCTTAAGAGATCCTGTGTGGCAGCTTAATGAACTCATCAGCCCTCTCCCAGCAGGAATGCAATACTGAGTCATGCTGACTTTGCTGTCAGTGCTCATACTGGGTACTGGTGGCTTCTGCAGTGCCTGCTTGTGTCCTTAGTTGTAGTGCATTAAAGATGACATCGTATTTCAGCCACTTCATTATGAGAGGATAGCTAGGGTTGTGATGTAGACATTGTATTGCATATTCCAGTTTAATCTGTTGAATTAATTTTTTTCTCCACAAATATCAGTTTTATTAACAGGAAGATAATCTTACCCAGACAGCCAGACCAAAGTGACATCCATTCTAGGGTGCCTGTGACTAATTATTCTGCAGTATTTTGATTGCATCCTATTGGTCTTTGTCATTGCCAAGCACTGAATGTAAGCTTTTGAGATGTTTGAAAGAGCATGAAAGAGCTAACTTTTTTTAAGCAGTTGCTCATTCCTGCAATAATAGAAATACAATTAAATAACCAGTAATATTGTAAAGTATTGATTTACATAGAAATTGAAAGCTGATTTGTTTTGTGTTCGTTTGGGGGTTTTTTTTTTTTGTTTTTTCTTTATTTTTTTTGGACAAAACACCTATAGTTTGGAAACTCAAACTGTTTTTATTCTTCTGAATTACTAAAAATTTTAAAATTGACTAGTAATGCATTGAGTCTTACTCCGTGACAGGAAAGGACAGCTGACTATTTTCCAATGGCCAGAATTGTCACTACCCTCATCAAATATACTCCAGTCTTACCTTTCAGAATAGCATTTTTGTAACTTAGTAAGCTTCAGCTTTGTCTGCTTTACTGCTAGCAGCAGTCCAGGTATGATGACCTGTTACTGTACTGGAATCTTGCTGCCTTTTTTTTTTTTTTTTTTTAATCTCTGAAAGAATGATAATATTTCACCTGGATGGTAAGGCAGTACTGAGGTAGATCCCTGAATGCAAGCTGGTGAACTCTCCATTCCTGGATATTTTTCAAGACCTGACTAGTCTGAGCCATGACTGACCTGATCTGGCGTTGGGAGCACTGTTCTTCTGAGTGAAAGGCTGGACAAGATGACCTTCCTTCCGCCCAGGACTTTTGGGAGGCTGTATAGCCATCCCTCCCTGCTACTTGAGCTGCTTATTCTTCTGGGCTACAGCAAGTTAATGTGGGAGCTCATGAGAAAGTAGTGCTAGAGGGAGGAAGCTGAAGAAGTGCTGCAGTTCAGAATAGCCAGGGAAATGTGAATATAGAGTCCTTCATGTTGCAGCATCAATACGTACCAACAATAAACAATCCTGCTTTTCTCAGTCACGCTGGCAGTGTAGATTCCATGTACTTTGGCATATGCTGTATATTCAGTATAGTGGATTATATTTGGGGTTATGTACAGTACACTGTATATTTTGTTGTATACCTACTGTTTTTCTGAATACACAATATGTCATCTAGCAAATGAATTATAACTTGTGAAAATCTACACTTATGTGCTATCAGGAGACCATCAAGATAGGGTAATATGGTGCCTGCAGCTTACTGCAAGAATAGATAGCCATTTAGCAGGTAGACTATAGTATTACAAAAAATACAGTATGTCAAAGTCTGCATCTTTTTGAGGTTTTACTCCTGGATATAAAAGCAAACTGACTTGAATTTCTGCTCTGAAATACCTTCAAGTGTGCCTTAGAACATGGATTTGCTAACAGTAGCAGTTACTTCAGTATTACTGTACAAAAAACCTGTTTTTAATCATTCCATATAAAGACTACGTGTAGATTACTGTGCTGGATAATTATATACTCACTGTATTGAGTTCTGTAACATAACTGAATAACAAAAAGGCATTGAAGACTAAGCTAATAGAACTTAAAAGTTTGCCAGCAGTTGTTTATTCCAAGTCTAGCTGTGAGACATTCACCTGGTGTGCGGTAATGGGATACCAGAGTGCTGCATTTTTAATGCACTGTTCTGCTCTTTCAGAATGGTATTTTGACTTAGTTCAGCCTGTGCCGTCAGTCTCAAGTAGAGCTCACCCAAGGAACCAATTATGAAAATTGTAAAAAAACCTAAATGTAGGTTTTTGCTGCCTTTTTACAAGTGTTGTGAAATAAAGACAGATTTATGAAGATAGGGCTGCGCCTGCTCAAATCATTTTCCTTCCAAATGCTGACCCACAGTAAAGCATCAGGATTCTGCTTGCTGTTCAGTGTGGATGAGATGAACCCATGACCCTGTTAGGTGTACAAAGAATCTAGGAGCAGCACTGAGATACTGGTTAGTTAATAGGTAGTTGCTGAGCTCAGACTATCCTAACTACAGAATAAAAAATTAATAGGACAAGCTAATTAGTATTTACATGTTTTTGTATCTTGTAGTTGATTTTTATGTAGACAGAAATTCTGTGTTTGAGTTCAATCTGACTGATCTTAGAGGACATCAAATTGTAGGAAAGTCTGTCATTAAAGATGCTTCATTGGCTTCCAGAAACAGTTGACTAAGGAGCCAAACTTGGAGCAGAGCCAGTCTGCTTATGCTTAGGCTGTCAACATTCGTACTCCTTATAGCAAGTGTTAACAGAGTTAGTTGTTCCTGCAGAGCATGTTTGCTCTAACATAAATGCAGAAAAATCTTTTGAAGAGGAGCTGCTCTATTTATTTATTTATTTATTTTGCACTTAACAGTTGTCCCAAGTCCAAGAATTGCCACCTGTTTTTCTCTCAGAATATATCTGGGGACTAGGGATGCCATGTATCATATCCTGAATTAACACTATTTGCAAGCTGCTCACTGCTAAAGTACCCTTGCTTTAGTGCCTGTTCTGGGGATGTACTGGTTCTGTTTTGAAGAGTTATTAAACAGAATGAACTTTGTCCTGTCAGAATAACTTCTTGAATGTTAGAAGAGCAAGTGCAGAAATTATGTTTCTAGACAAAACCTAGACACATGATTTAGAATGAGCATTTGGCTAATGAACATCTTCAATCTGGCAGTTCTACTAATTACTCTGTTTTTTATTCTGCTGTCATTTTAATGGACAATCACTAGACCTCTTGGGAGAGGGTGAGTAGTATTTTCAGTTTCTAAGACCTCTGTATGTTAAGACCCCTTACTAAATGCTCCAGCTTTCTGGAGCTGAGTGACTGTGGTCTTTGCCTTTCCCCTTACCTTTCCTGTTTGATTTTCATTACCTGGTTGCATATAGATAATCTGGCTGCACTTTCCGGTGTTACCTCTGAGCCACAGATTTCAGACCCGTTTGCCCCAGAGCCTACTGCAACTACTGCTCCAACTACTGATACTACCACTACTACAGCTCCTGCCGCCCCAGCTCCCGCTGTCCCTGCTGCCACTGCTGAGGTGGATCTCTTTGGAGGTTAGTTTGGTTGCTGTAGTGCTCTACACCAGTTTGTGATGCAGTCGAAGCAACATTGAGCTCAGCTGTGTAACGAGGCCTCTGGTTTAACCAGGTGTACCAGAAGTGCCTGTGTGTTGGGTGCTAGATGGAACAGGAAATAGAAACTGCCTAACTACCTCTGTTAGCTGTTCAGTCATAAGGTAATTCAGTCTTAAGGTTTTCCATGTATTTTTCCAAACATATGCAGAGGAGTCTATTAGCTAAAAGCACAGCAAAGAACAGTAGTTCTCAGGTCCACATGGGGGTAAGCAGGAATTGTTTCCACATTATTCAATAACTATACATTCTACTACATTTTCTGAGAAAGGCAGCTGTGCTTTTGTTGTTGAAGAGGATGGATGTGACAGTGTCCTCCCCTTTGTTACGTGTCACACTTGTGCTGTGTTGAGTTTCTTTTGGGTATTTCATGCAAATAGAGTGTTGAGCCAGCTGAATACTGTATTTCAGCAATCTTGAATCAGGGTTTTATTTCTCAAATATTTGCAGTCAATTGAAGGGGTGATGAACTTGTACTAAATGCCAACTATGCAAATAATAATATCTGAAGGGAAAAAT
Organism: Phylloscopus trochilus trochilus; assembly: GCA_016584745.2. Taxonomy (NCBI): domain Eukaryota; kingdom Metazoa; phylum Chordata; class Aves; order Passeriformes; family Phylloscopidae; genus Phylloscopus; species Phylloscopus trochilus. The sequence goes on along the minus strand of WQNJ02000062.1, from coordinate 33,101,739 downwards.
AAAAAATATTCTTAGAAATTAATCATGCTCATTCGGTTTCTAACGCTATCTGCTATCCACTTGAGTAAGAATAGATTACCCGCTATATGTTATCAGTTTTCTTGGTGCTCCTGTGGAGCAGGAGGCTTCCCAACAGCATGCCAGAAATTACTTTTCTTTTGAATAAACAGCACAGTAATGGAGAAATCTTTATGTTTACTAACTATGTTTAAGATCACCTGACCGCTGTGTTTTTCTAGTTTTCTCTCATGCATACTTCCAGCATGACAGGGGATGTCAGGAATAAGTAACTTACTCGCTATCAAGACTGATTTCCAGTGTCTTCTCTGTGGGGTGTGTTTATCTATAACTTCTACTGACAGGAGTGCCAGAGAGGTCTCATACATAAGCAGTTTGACTACAAAGGTGTTTCTTTAAGACTGAAAGTTCCTGGTGAGAAGGTGTTTTTAGGACTGGCTTCAACAGACATCACCGAAATATCCCCTGGTAAAGTGCTGAGAGGCTGTAAGAAAGGAATACAACTGCTACTTACTGCTTACCCCTCCTTTTACAAGGATTCATAATAATCCAAGTGCCACAAGATCAACCAGTTGAGAAGCATCTTCAGAATTGTCATGGGCAAGGTTCTGGTTGCCACAAGAGAGAGTCTGATGTTGGCTCTCAGGAGCCTGTTGCAGAAGCCAGGGCCTGTGCTCATTAACAGCCCTACAGATGCATAGGGTGTAAAACTTACAGTATGTAAGCACTGAGGTCGAGCCAGTGGATACTACACCTTGGATACTACACCTTCAAATTGCATTAATAATTTATTAACTTAGTGATTTTGTAATTAATTTAGTAATAGATATATGACTTTTTGAAAAATGAAAGAATAGTTAAATGGATGGAAATCACTGTACACTTGAAACAGGATTAGAAAAAACAACTACCTGTGCATGTTCTTCCAGAACTACAGCAACAAGATGCAGGGTTTTTTTCTACCTTTTCCACTACTCTGTGCCTGGAAAAACAGCAACTGCCAGATCATGTGCCTGTTTCCAGGCTTGTCAGGCAAAGACCTGAATGTGTTTAGTTTCTAGAGATTTAAGTGATCATTAGATAGCAACGCATGTTAGGAAGTGGAGCTTCACCCTTCAGTGTGGAAAGAATTTCACTCTTGTGGTATGCAGGCTTCTGTGACTTGATCTCTTCCTTTAAAGAGAGTGTATTTTGTCACTCAAATGCGATAAATCTCCAGTGGATTATACTTTAGATGCATATTGATTTTTTTTTTTCCTGGAACACTTTAGAACAAAGCAAGGTTCTATTATTTATGATAGCAGAAAACCTCTAGTTCTCAGTAAGAAAAATCTCTGAACACACTCAGCAGCAAAGATACTTTAGCAGTACCTTCAAGACACTCAGTGGACAGATCGTTTTAAGATCCATGAGTCTATATTGAAACTTCCATCTCTCTGCTCATTGTTTGAGTTTTTTTGCTTCTTTGGGGTTTTTTTTGTTGTTGTTGTGTGGGGTTTTTTGTTGTTGTTGTTTTGTTTTGTTATTTTTTTTTCTTGAAGGGTGTGCTGTAAGTATATTCTAGCATCATATACTAGCATTTCTTGTTACCTTAAGACAGTGTCCAGTGCAAGAGGTCATTTTTGGGCAGACACTGCTACACTCTAGTTTTTGTGATGCTAGACATGCTTACACTTAATCCTATTAAGTAGGTATTTCACCTTAGAAGTCTGCTGGAGATACAGTCTTCAAGGTCACCTTAACTTCTTGCAGCTTGCCAGTGCTTTGTTGCTTCACACGATTTCTTGTGGTCAGGTATGGTAGGAGAAGGTAAAGGAGCAATGATTTCTGGAGAAAGAATATAAAGAGTCTTTAGGGAGTGTCTATGTAGGGAGAGAAGCTGAAAGGTGCAGGGAAAAGGTGACCAAGCTGAAGGAAGAAGCAGTAGAGGAGGCTTTGGAATAACTGTTGACTGCACTGTATGGCTGAGACTTCAGCTGATAGGAGTCTGCATGCTGCCTAGAACTGGGTTTTGTCTTTGAGAGATAAGCTCTGCATTATGTGTTCATTGCTAATATGGTATTGGAAAGCAGATGAGAAATGCAGGATTGATCCAGCATAGCTGTTTTAAAGAATTCCATCTGATTACAGGCAAGCTTTCAGTTACCTGAGCCAACCTGAGGAGCTCCTATTCGTGTTTCAAAGACAAACAAGAGGAGGCTTTCAAAGTGCAGCTGGAATCAATCATTCCTGTGAAAGAGAAATGCAAAGATAGAAGAAAGGCAAAATACCTTGATATGCCACTCAGTAATAGAATTTGGGCACGGTATTTTTGGACATGTATAATGTCTCTTGAGTTACATTTTGTTGTGGGATTACTCTGTAATCAGTGCAAGTAACAAGTAATGGCAGGCACTGTGTAAGTGTCAATTATTAGATATTAAGGTGACTTGAATTTTAAGTGGGCAGAACTATGATCTTCCTTTAAAGAAACTGCAGGCAAAATGATGAGGACTTTTGGCAGTTAAGGGCTAATGAGTGTCCCTTATGTGGGTACATTCTGGTATAGCAGGCTAGCACTTCGTTAATAAATACCAAACAAACAACAACACTTTGCATAAATATTATTATTTCCTAGTTCTGAGCATAGTGAAATATTTATTTATAACTCAGGTCAGGTTTTCTATGTCAAAAAGTAATGAAGGGTGACTGAAGAGGGAGAAAACTCTGGAAACAGCTTCAGTTCCATGATCTTTCCTCTGCTTGTGACTTCCATGGGATTGTTTCACATGTTTCATAATACATTAGTGATTATAAGTCAGTTGTGTCATCTGTGTGAGTAAATTTGTCATGCATTGATGCCATGGCATCAAATAAAGCCCAAATTTATGAGACAAAAGAGATCACTCTGCGGGAACACTTACTTTGCTGCAGACAAGATGTATTGATGCACTTCTTCAGTGTTTAACAACTTTGAAAACCCCTTGTTTGCACATTATTTCCGTAAAAACTATATTTATGAATTCAAGTGTAATGCAGTACTAATAATACATACCTGTCACTCCTAGTAGATGTTCCATGCAGTGTGAACTTGCAAAGCTTTCAGCAACATCTCTTTAAGAATGTCAAGAAAATCAAGTGAGGACCATATGTTACTTGATTCTAGAAGTCGAAAGCTAAATTAGCTTCTTAAACAGATGATGCAAAACTGTAAAGAATACAGTAACTGCTTTAAAGGGAGAAAATTTCTTTCACTGCTGAATGTGCAAATGTAGTGTTACTGTACCAATATGGAAGAACAAAAAAGAAAATAAACTGTCCTTTTTTTAATACTAAAATATGCAGATTTAATTGTATCCATTTTTGCATGTTATGCTAGATTCTAACAGAGGGCAACTGTGCAGGAGCAGCAGAGCCTTTTGAAAAGAACTTAGTAAGCACTAACTTAAGAAAACCCATTGGCAAAACCTTGGTTTAAGCTGTGAGTTGTAAGGTGACCTGTTCAAGTTGGTTTGTCTCTATGTATAGGTTTCTTGAACTAATCAGAGTAACTGATATTAGGAGTTCTTACTATGACATTTTACATTTAGATTCCAGTATGAATTTAGGTATTTATCCCACCTGCCATTTAACTGAAGTCTGATGCTAAAAAAAAATACAGTGCTTGGCAAGAACCTTACTCAGAAGTGTCAGTAAAAAATAAAGCTGGTGCCAAACTGTTTCCTTACATCTGTGGGCTGGAAGGAACTTGTGCCCACCTGAATATCTATGACTGTTACATGTGGAACTTCAATAGCCTACATCTGGACAGGAATAGGTGTCATTCTTAGGCTGAAGTGATCCCAACACATAACTCGTGACTGACTTTATACATTCTGAATTTCTGCCTTAAGTGTTATCTGGAGTCCATCCTTTCATTCTGGGAAATAATTATAAGTAGGGTTGACCAATGCCTGTGCTGTTGGCCTACAAGCTTGTGTGAGCACAAATACGTTTTTTTTTAAAGAGCCTGGGCTGCCCCTTCATCTGAAAGTTGGCCCTGAGTGCAAAACTGAACACACATGATACTACACAAAACATCTTCTCAAGCAGGATGATGCAAAACTCTTCAGTTCAGTTCTGTGCTGAATTCCTTCCACAGGGTGCACACCAGTGTCTGGTTCACATACAGCACTGGGTTGTTTGACTCATTCTGATGTTTTTACTTGGACAACTGCCATCCAGTTTTGTTGTTGAACAGCCCTGTTACTTAAAAAATAGAATTATGTTTGAAATGGCTTATTAGCAGGCCTTTTTTGCTACTAACTCATTTTAATTCTATTGTACATGACTAGTGGGCTTTCTTCTCTTCTGTTGAAGTTCCAATGCATGTTCTTTTGAGCTTTATAGATTACCTGGCACGAATTTGTTTTTAAAATGGTTGTTTTCATTTTAAAATTGACATTCAAGTTAAAGCATGTTAAGCTTTTTCCTGTGCTAATTTGACAGTGCAATTGCAGTATTCCCCAACAGATTTTTTTAACTTGCTTATTTTTGTAGCAGTAGAAAAATATCCTTTACAAGCATCTTGAAGTATTTAGTCCTCATTGTGCAGTCTTTTTTTGTGAAGAAAATGCTTGCCTATGAGAATAGTCCAAATGGCACTGTCCATTAGGACTACTTCATAGAATTAAGAGCGCAAATGCTGGTTTAATCCTAGAAATAATGCTGTTCATAGCTTAAAATTTAAACATGCCACTTAGGAACTGACAAACTAAAAGAAAAAAACAATCAAAGAGCAAGTGGCAAACAAACAAAAAAAAAGCCAAAAAAAAACCCCAAACAAAAAAAAACCACAAAACCAAAAAAAAACCCCACAACATTCGAAAAACCTCATGAGCAAGTCATTCCAAAACCTCAAACTAGTTGCTTTCCCTAACTTGGCTGGTTGGCCTAGAAGTGATCCTAAAAGGACAGACAGGTTATGGCTCGCCAGCCATTGGTTAAGATGAACAATCTTGATCTGTTTGAAGCAAGCTGAGTAAATATAACCTATGCATCAGGTTATGGCTTCAGAAAGATCCAGTTGGAATACTGTTAAGAAACAAGTAAGTTCAATTTTTCAGATGTTGCATGACTGACTTGGCTCAAAGACTAGAAATGGTAGATGCAGATATCTGCCAGAGTAATTGAATTGTTATTCATAACAGTGCAAAGCACTATGCAAGTAAACTTACAGTAGCAAATTAATCACATGTAATAAAGGCTTTGAGCATGCAAGTTGTTAATATCTGCTCTTAAGTTAATTTTGTTAATTGATTAATTTTGGGTAGTTACATGAGCATGCTGCTCTGAACCCTTATACAATGAGAATAATGCCTTCTTTTGCACTCACTGTGCTTATTGTGGGTAACCCAAGAAGCTCCATCTGCAAACCCTGTCTAGAACCTGCTTGTGAGGGGTTGGGGAAGAGACAAAGCCTTTTGCTCTGCATGAATTGTCTTGCTGTTGGAGTAATTACATTCATGTTGTATAAGGGGATCTACCTATGCAATTTAACTTGGTTATTTTACTATATTTTTCTTCTCTTTATTCTTTTTTTTTTTTTTTTAATTTCTGTTCTTAAACTGCACCCAAGATGCCTTTGCAGCTTCTCCTGGGGAAGCCCCTGCAACAGCTGAAGGGGCAGCAGCACCAGCTACCCCAACCCCTGTAGCAGCAGCTCTTGATGCATGTTCAGGAAATGGTGGGTTTTATGTCATTAGAGAGTCTTTTGTTTTGCTGGGGGTTTTTTGTTTATTTGTTTAAACTACATGGCAGTGTGTTTTTCTGAAAATTTCATAGTGTTTGCAATTGGTAAAAACAAACCTTAAACTGAAGAGCATGCTTAATGAAACTGCCTGTTTCCAAGACCCAGTGACTTTGTGTTTATTTGGTAGTGCTAATGAACAGTTCTGTCAGTGCTGAGTTGTAAGCAATAGCCTGGATAGTGCTTTGTCATATTTGGTTTTTTGGCCTTGCCAAAGAGCCTTTGAAAGTTCTCCCCTCTAGTAAGTAGACTGCTCAGCCTTTCAGACAGCCTTTATTTTAGAAAAACTTAAGTAACATGTCTGGATAAGTAAGCTAGATGTTAGAGCGACCTCCTCCGTGTGCGTGCGTGTATTTGCAGTATGTGCATTGCCTGTAGTTGCTTTGTTCTTGACTTCCTCCCTCACTGATCCTAAGTATGCATACACATATATTTCCCCTCTCCTTTTTACAAGACCCCTTTGCCCCATCCGAAGGTAGTGCAGAGGCTGCTCCTGAGCTGGACCTCTTTGCTATGAAGCCAACAGAGACTGCTGTTCCTGTAGTTACCCCTACAACTAGTGCAGCCACTCCAGTTCCTGCAACAACTCCTTCTCCAGCTGCTGCTGTTGCTGCTGCTGCTACTGCTACTACAGCTACTGCCACTACCACCACTACTGCCACCACTTCTGCTACCGCCACCACCTCCGCTCCTCCTGCTCTAGATATATTTGGTGGTAATTTTGTTTTTAACTCTTTGATTCTGGTGGATTGATCTGTCAGGAGTACCAAATGAACAATTCATTGTTGCATGCGTGTTGTGTGCTAGGCTTTCAGACCAGAGAGCCTATTAATTTCAAATATGATGTGCAAAACTGGAAACTCCTGTTTTCAGTCCTGCCTTTCAAAAATGAGTTAAAGATGTGTTGTGTTCTTGGCCTTAGATTTATTTGAGTCTGCTCCTGATGCACCTGCAGCACCTAAACCAGATGCTACTCCTAGCATAGATCTCTTTGGTACAGGTAAAGAGAGAATTCTTCCCATACTCTGCTGCTTTGAGGCTGTGCAATGATGTAAACTGATTTCAATGATACTTACTTCTCGTTTTTTTCTTTCGTTTCTGGAAGATACATTTTCATCTCCACAACCTGCAGCTTCTCCTGTGCCTGAGAGTTCTCTCACTGGTGATCTTTTGTCTGGTGAGTGCTGGTTTTCACAGGCCATTCCACAGACTTCCTGGGTTTGGATTTTTTTTCAAAAGTAAAAAAAAAAAAAATCAGCTTACTGCCAATTTACGTCTTTAAACTGAAATACCAAAAAATATTAAGTTTTGGGTTTGCTGCTTTGGTCACAAGATGTACACTTGCTGAAGATGCAAATCATGAAGTGACTGACACTGAAGTTCAGGAAGTAAGTGATGTGGTTGTTGAGAGAGGAAATCCTCCTCTAAGCATAAGAAAATGCTTAATAAGCAATGTTTTCTTCAAAGAACTGTGGTTTTCAGTTGCTGTGTGAGAAATGTAACACTTTCTGTTTGCAGTTCTGGAGACTATTACCCGAATTTACCAAACCTGTAGTTGTAACTGTTGGAGCCCATGTGGCTTTGAAATATTTAGCTATCATTGTTGCCTTGCTGATACTAAATATTATTTATCCTATGCTTACTGCAGTGGATGCATTTGCAGCCCCCTCTCCTCTACCCACTGCCTCTCCAGCAAAGGTGGATTCTTCAGGTGTGATTGACCTATTTGGTGGTGGGTATTTTTGTTTCCTCACCACTTCAGAGTTTAATCACTTCATTTCTATTACCTTTGCGCTTTGCTAAAGCTGCGGGTTTCCCCTTCTTACAACTTTTATGTGTGGCCTTAGGGCTGAGTCTGGCATGTCTGGTTCTTAAAACTGCACCATAACGAACTGCAAATAAGCTGTTGGTGTGGTCCTTCTGTTGTCATGACACTTGCCATTCTGTCCCCAGTCGGTGCATGTGTGGCTCTTCCTCAGATGTCCAGTCAAATTCCGCTCTGTCCTTTTTCTTCTTTGCCCATCTCCATGGTCATGCTGTTTTCTCTCTGTTCCGTTTCTCAAAGCAGCTGAAGTTTTGAGGGTGACTTGTCACAAACTGGATATATCTGAGTCACAGGATTTGACAAGGTGGAAATTAGGACGGGCACAACCAACTCTAAGCATGTTGAAGAACAGAAATGGTGCTTAGAAGCAGTGAATTTCAGACATTAGTGAGATATTTCTCTAAAAACATTTCATGTGCGCTGCTGGCTTCTGGCTGGAGTTACTCCAAACTTTCACCTAGTGCATTAATCTCCAAAACCCTGTTGTGTTGAATGTTGTGGTTTGTATCTGAGAAGAGGTCCAAATAAAAGAGATTTTTTCAAGTAGTGGTTGGTTGTACATCCTTTTTTCCACCTGAATTTTGCATCCATGGTACTGCTCTGCAATAAGGATGGCCAAGCAGTTTAATTTTCTTCTTCTGATGTATGAAATGGTTATTTTGTCATCTTTTGTTTACGATAAGTAATGAATTGTTGTATTTAATATTGAACTCCTCACTTTTTCTTAATGCTTTCTGGAATTCCCTTTAGATGCTTTTGGAAGTAGTGCTTCTGAACCCCAGCCCACAACCCAGGCTGCTTCTAGTTCCTCAGCTTCTGCAGACCTACTTGCTGGTAATAAAGGTCTTCTAAAAACTTGTTACTTTAGAGCAATACTAAGAGATGGTGTTTGAAATCTTTTATGTTCCTTGAGTGTAGAATAAAATACTTATTCACAAGATTTCTCAGTTCTTTAGATGTTTTAATTAAAACTAGAGTGACATGTAATGGAGGCAGTATACTGAAGTACAAGCTAACTATCTAGATTATCTTCTTTTTATGTTCTTTGCTTTCCTACCTCCCAGACAGCCTTATTTTTCTGTACCGTTCACTGAGTGTGAGTGTCTGTGTAAAGTTTCCTTGGCAGTGTGTAGCAGTACTAAAGTTAGAAATATTTCAGGCTACACTTCTTGTTCTTTACCCCTAACTAAACTTTGAGTTCATTCAACCATTCAACCAGTTCATTAAACTTCAAGTTTGGTTGCTTTAATTTGGGGCAGGTTGAACACTTGAATGTTAGCTGGAATGACTGACTTGGTAGCAGTCTTGTGTTTAGCCAAGCAGAGTGGGATGATGAGAGCACACTTTTCTGAGCACAAGGGCAGAGAAGTGATGGAGACCCTCTCCTTATATGGGGTGAGATGAGGTCTCTGCTAGTGCTGAATGTGCCATCACTGTCACACCCTCTATCAAAGGTTGGATAACTGTATTATTTTAGTCTGCACCCTATGAATAAGCAGCTTCAGCTGAATTCTGTGTGTACTGTTCTCCAAAATTCGTGCTATACCGTGTATTTTAGTGGCTACAGTGATTGTGCTAAACAGCTGTAACTTGTCCCCATCCCAGTTTGAAGTTTGTAGAGAGCAAAATCCCAACACATGCACTTCTGGTTTGTAGAAGAGTTATCTTAAGTTCTCTCATGTTTCTGAAAGCAGGATTTGTGTCATGATTTAAATTAGCCCAGCCCTGCCCCAGCCAAAGCCAGCACAGTTTATAGAATTGGTGGGGAGTTATCACTACATTTTGAGGTAACTGCTTGGAGCATGGGCATTGCCTAGTTGTGCCACAGGAAGGAAGAAGTTGTCTAGATAATAGTGAGGTGTACATCCATTCTCAATCAGCAAGCCAGATTCTTAAACAGGGACATAATGTGTAAATGCATGCTAAAGCTTTAGGACAGACTGCTTCAGATTTTAAGGTAGAAGACTGCCTTTTTTTTTCATATTGCTTCAATAGGTCTTTGTATTAATTTATGGATGGTTTAAGGCCATAGATCAGGTTTTAACTAATGGATTCTGGAACACGACAGTCTTTTGCAGTTACGTGTGTTATCAGGAGATTGGGTGCAACAAGGTTGTTGGACAGAAGCTAATTCTGCTTATGCAAATGTTACAATATAAAATATTTTATGTTGTTATCCATAACTAAGCTTAAATGCAGGTAGGAATTGTGCTCCAGATGGCTTTAAACTTCATCAATGTGCTCTCTGAATGTGATGAGTTGCATTAAATCAAAACCTAAATTATAAAAGGGATGTTTTAAGTCTAAATACTCAAGCAGACCTGAAGCAGTTGGAGTAAATAGATGATTCTTTAAAATTTATTTTGTTTATGCTTTGAATATACATTCCAAAGGGCTCTAAGAAGATTTGATTTTTTTTTGGCAGACAGAGGGAGTCTATAAACATTGCAGCATATTGCTAAGCATTTGTTCACTCTAGATAATGGCAGATGTATAGCCTGCAGTGTAATCCAGTTTTAAATTTAAGAGTGTCTGGAGTTCATATGGTGGCTGAAGGCTTGTCCTTCATGGTTTATGAGTGTTTGGTTGTACTAAGTGTTTATATGCATGATTTTATGAGTATACTTACTATTCCTAATTGTCTTATATGTTCTGCTGTCAAATAAGTTCCTGCTTTTGGCTTGCTTAGGAAATTTGGAAGAAATGTTTTCCTGCTCCAGGCCTTTCAGCAGACAAATCTAGAACTATGCTGATAAATACAACAGCCTAGCCATTTTCCCTTCTGGATCTTTCTATCCAATTAAACTGTGTGCATATGTGCCCTGGTGTGTACTCTAATAATGTCTTCTTACATGAAATCTTACTTGACTGTGTAAAAGCAACCTCAAAATCAGGCAGTTGAGGGTGTCCAGACAACACATCTAACTCAGTTGCTGCTCCTTCTGCAGACTTTCTTAGGGTCTTGTGCAATCTCTAGACAACTAGGAACTTGGTTTGTTAAAGGAGTTTTATGGCTTCTGTGCCTGGTATTCCTCTTAAATTGTTCAAGGCTAAAAGCTGTGGAATTAAGATCAATCATCGTACAAATTTTCACCAGAAGCTTGGGAGTCCTCTCTTCCATAGCTGAAAAAATGGACACTTTATGGGGCTTTGCAGGTTACAGAACTTTAATGGATATTGGATCACACCCTTCTGCCAGGCTTTTTGTTCTCACTTGGAAAGTGGAAAGACAGGCTCTTTAGATGGCTCCTGTGCTTTAGGAATTGCTGCAGTGAACTGCCTTTGTCTTCCCTGGGTCTGGTTGACCTGCTTCTGGTCTGGTTCTGTGGAGATTAGTACTTTTGTTCAGATAGTTGAATGCATGGAGCTTTGCCTTGGGCAGGTGATGATCTAGCATCAGTCATGTTTTAGCAGGTACCTGCTGCAGACCACCTCCTCAAGAAGAGGTGAGTGCAGGAAGCCTTTTTTAGGCAGCTGGAGAAAGCGTCACAGTCACAAGCTTTGGCGTTAGGGCAACTGAAACCACCATAGTATGTGCTGGAAGGAAGATTGGGAATGCAGCTGGGCATGGGTTGTCTGGAATGTATTGGAGAAGCTCTTGATGTGGATCAAGGCATACCAGAGTGAGTTCAGTGGAGAGCCACAGAGATGGTGACTTGTGCATATGACATATGCAGAGAGGCTGAACTGGGCTCATTCAGCCTTGAGAAGGCCAAAGGGAATCCTTATGGATGTCTAAACTCATGGGAGTATGCAGAAGAGACTAGCCAGGACATTTTTCCATATTCAGGGTCAGCAACTGTGAGCATGAGACTTGCTGTGGGCTAGGATTTGGGTTAGGAGGACTTCTTGGTTCTGTTATACTGAAATAAGTCTAATAAACATAGGGAAGCTCACATAAGCTGCTGAAATGTTCTTTATTTTAAAATGATCTAGAAAGAATTGTCTTTATCATTCTGCTCTCTATAGACTGAGGTTTTGGTAAACACAGTCTAACAAGGCTGACTCTAATGTTCTCACCTCTCTTATGTGTTTTTTTAAAGGCTTTGGAGGTTCTTTTATTGCTCCCTCTCCATCACCATCGCCAGTCACTCCAGCTCAAACTGGATTGCTACAGCCTAACTTTGATGCAGCTTTTGGGACAGCAGCTCCAACAACTGGCAGTTCATTTGATGCATCAGGTGAGCCACAGGGTTTCTTCCTGTGAATTTTCTGATGTGTTTTGTGTGGTAGATGAGTTAATGACACCATATTTAGGCTCTGAGTACAAGCAAAATCAGTGGCCTCCTTTTTCTTTCTTACTGGAACAACCTCAGGGTGGTGATAAGGCCGGTGTGTGCCCAAGAGCTCTCTGTACCCATTTTTTATTCTACCATGTCAGTAAAAAACAAACTAGTGTATACATCATCCTTGCATGTGCTTGACAGCATGAATTAGGAATTACACAAGGAAGACACTACTCTGTAAATCAAGTATACAGGCAAGTCATCTTGCCACTGCTGCTGATGGTGTTCTGGAGCCTGCATGGCACCTGAGGGTACACACAACAAACTGGCCTAGAGTTATTTGCCTGACTATAAAGCTTAAACTATTATCACTGCTATCGTTTTGTTTGCATCTCTTCCATTCTATATTTTTCATGCTGGGTCCTTGCTACAAACTTAAAATTGGTGAGTTCTACAAACCATACAAGAAAAAAGGTGGAAATAGTACTGCTGCTTGGTTATTTGGTTGCTTGCCAGTGCACATGCTACCCCTCCCTGTTGACTTAACATTAGCATGTACCTCAAATACAGATCAGAAGATAGAACTCAGGCATGAGATGTACCAAGCAGTTTGACTTCAAGGGATCTAAAAAATGAACTTTTGAGTTAGATGACTGGACTGAGGAGAATAGCACTGTCTGTGTGGATGGTTCTGGTTCCTTCTGATCTCATAAGATGTTAGTAGGTTTTCCCGATTCCCTGCTGCTTGCAAGTGAATAGTAACATCTTGAGACTGCCAATCCTGTTGCTGTGAGATGTCAAGGTATAAGACTGCCTTTGCCACAGTAGTTTTGACTGGTGTTTGCAGCAAGATGTTCATTTTAAAAACCTTTAAATGAATATCTCCTGACAAATGTGTGTGTATCTGACATCTCTGTAAGGATGGTTGTAAGAAAAACAGTGTCATGTGGAAGTGGTGCTGTATCTATGTAGATTCAACGCTCCAATTAAATCCCTTTTAGGCATGTCTTCTCATATTAGTTTTCGTTGGTATAGCTTTTTGAGGATTACTGTACATTCAGTGTCTAGTAAAATGACGTGCATGCCCTTGTCGGCATTACTTTTAATGTCAAACGGTGTTTGGGTAAGACTTGTGATGTGGTTGTCTGTGCTGTATTCGTTGAGCAGCAGCAGAGTGGCAGGCAGTGCATTTTTGATCACAGTTGCTGTTCTAACTCACTTTCCTTTCACTTCCAGTGTTTGATGGCTTAGGTGATCTTCTTATGCCAACTATGGTTCCTTCTGGTCAACCCGTAGCACCTGCAGCCACACCAACAGTCCCTGCTGCAGCAGCAAGCAAAGGCCTTGGAAGTGATCTTGATTCGTCTCTTGCAAACTTAGTAGGCAGTAAGTGACAAATTTTGGGTTTAAGTGGTGTGGCATGCATGTTGCTTCTCTGTGGAGACAAATACCTGTGTGTTTTAGCTTGCTTCAGTATCCTCCTGTTCCGCTGGGGAAGCTGGGGAAGCTGTCAGCCAGAATAAGGCTTGGTTCAGATAGCTGACTCTCTTAGTCTGGGTTTGTCCTTCTTGGAGCCCAGGATCTGAGTCAAGTAATGGCATTTGTTTGGTAGGTATGATTTGTAATGTGTGACCATCCCAGGTACATTTCAGAGACACTTAATGGATGTCTTAGACTCTTAATGGATGTGCCCGTCTGTAATAGGTGGAAAAGTGAAAATTGTCCAAAGTGTCTGATGGCAGTTTAAGCAGCAAAGCTGATGGACACAAATAGCTGACTTCATGTTTAATGAGAGAAAGAGTTGGAGTGGGGTGATGAGTGCACTCAAGAACAGACCTTCTCTCAGGCAGAGAACTTGCCAAATGTGTTCTTGAAATGCTAAACTAAAATATGTTCTTTCCTGTAGTAGGAAAAGGGCTAGAGCTTTTGTAATTAGAGATCAGTAGCTGCAACCCCCCGCAAAAAAAACCTAACAGAAGCCTACCTAGGCTAAGTGTAATCCTGCTGAAGTTGCATAAAAGGAATACTCCCTTAGTAAACACACCACAGCAGAGATGTAACTGATCTTATGATGCAGACATGGCTGTTAGGTGTGGAGGAAAATACTGTGCTTAGAAGTTAGCAAGACTCTTAATCCCTTGAAACGTCTTCTGCAAGTCATCTGCTATATTCAAGTTGGGAGGAGAAAAATCAAACAGCAATTTATGAATTACAGGACTTATAATGGTCCTGTGAGAAGTACTCTTTAAAATTTAACTTCAGACTTCTTCCAATGGGTAATTAAAGAAACTATTTGGAGCTTCCATGTATGACAGAGCAGATAAAACAGTGCAAAACTTATAGGCAATGTCCACATTTATGTGTGTATGGAATACAGCTTATTATTTCCATATGTGTAATGAGGAACAGAAATTAGTGTTGTCATTCATGGTAAATAGTTTGGTGCTCTTAAATAACTTAGCATTTTGTAGGCCTAAATATAATTACTTTGGTTTGCTTTTGAAGCAAAAATGACTTTCTCAAGTGCAAGACATCTGCAGGGTTTCTCAGATGTTTGTCCTGAAGAATAGGTAGATGTGGCCAGTCCTCTGATGCTGTCTAAATGAAGACAGCCAAAATGTTTTTGCCCTTGATAAGCCCAGATGCAATTAAATGTAAGCTGTTGCTTTGGCATGCTTCAATTTATTGAACATGTGGTTTCTTTTTTATTTCCTTATTTTCCTTAAAATTTTCAGATCTTGGAATTTCTGGTACCACTTCTAAAAAGTAAGTTCAACTTTGCTTAAAGATAAAAGGAAGCTTTCTACTCTGCTGTAATAGTACTACATCTATTTCAGTGTTTATTAAGAAACAAGAATTGGTTATATGCCCCAGCCTCCCAATCCAGAAAAATTCTGAAGAAAGTATTCTATCCTGTAAAAGTTCACTGAATAATTAAGATTCAGTGTTCCTGATATAGCTTATAAAATTGCTGTCTTTAATCTGAGTGCTAGAAATATTTTTTTTCCTGTAAATGACTGTCTTCATGTTGGATAGCTGATTTCCAAACAGCTTATAATGAACAAATAGTCCAGATAATGAACTGTATAGCTGCCCTCAGTAATCTGTGCTAATACATAATAGTTTTGTTATATTTTTACAGATGCTGGATGTACTTATTGTATGAGGTTCATTCCATGCAGCGATAAGCTTCTTTTTGCAAAAACAAATGCTTACAACATTACATTTATTTTTTTATCTTCCTAATCTAACTGCTTGCTTGTGCCCTGAGTCATCCTCTGTCTGCAAGACGTCAAAATGGGTTGTGCCTCTGTGGAGATGATAGGAGGGCTATGTACAAATATGTCATGAGGTTTAGCCCCAAAATGTAGCTTCCTTCGATCTACTTTGTTGAAATGGTGTATTTTATTCTGGGTAGAGCAGCCTGTAACAAAACCTGGTTTTGCGACAGCCCTTTTATTCTATGAATGATTTGTTTCTCTTGTATCTATCAACTTTTTGCAGAACTGAATGCTTTCCTTCTTCAGCTGTCTGAGCAAGATTCCAGCACTGAAATGGCCTTTCAAAGACATTTAGCAGGCAGCTCTCCTGCCTGGCCCCAGTAGAACAGGCAGTAGCAGTCCCTCTTCCTACTTTGCAAGGGTATATGCAATATGTTACCTTCAGTCAATACTAAGTAAAACTTCTCTTTAATTCTCACCACAAAGGCCATAACCATGTAACTGACTTCAGCTTAGAGTGTTCTGGTGTCTACTGCTAACAACCCTTGAAACTGAGTGTCACTAAAAGTATATCTTTCTGTTAATAACTGCATACACCATAAGCTAATGTAGCTGCACGTCTAATGCTAATGTATGCTGTAACTGGTTTTCATTTTCGCTGTGGAAGTATGCAAATAATAGCCTGCCTCTCTCCCTCTCTGTTAGGGGAGACCTTCAGTGGAATGCTGGAGAGAAAAAGTTAACAGGAGGAGCGAACTGGCAGCCAAAAGTAGCACCTGCAACATGGTCAACTGGTGGTGTCCCAGGTGGTCCATTGGTAGGTGCTTAATCCATAGATAACACTGGTATTGGACTTCCACTATGTGATGAAACTGTGCAAGCATACCTGTAGGGACTGCTCAGCTCCACTGAGGCTAAAGAGTTTGCTTCTGTGTAAATTATATGAGTATTTCAAGTCACATTTTTTAAGAACAGATTTACAGCTGGTATAAATAAGCCATTGAGTAATAAAGGAAAAATACACATATGTATCAAGATACTGCTCTACCTGTGCATTTAATACCTGTGGGCATTTCCAAGTGTGTGATTAGCCACGGAGGTCTGGCCAGGATCAGGCCCAGCTCAGATGCCCAAAATAAAACACTATTGATCCAAAGCTGATGCAGTATAAGGAGAGAGAATAAATAGGTTTTTCGCAAGTGTTACTAAGTGAAGTAGATCAAAAGACTAAACAGTATTCATACTGATCAGGTGCCTGATGTTAGATCAGGAGTGGGTAGCTTATTTAGCAGGGTAGGGCAGTTGGAAAAGATTATGCTGTAAAAAGTACCAGAAGGCACCAATTTTGAGAGAAGAGTGTTCAGTTGAGCTAAAAATCGAAACTTGGCCAAAGAAAAACTTGATCATGAGTGAGCTACAAAAGTATTCTGATCCCATGGAATGTCTCACAAGGCTTAAACCAGCCTCCATTTGAACGAGGTTAGGTTAGCAAAGGAAAGAAAGAACTCTGAAGTGGGACCATGACCATATAATGTTATGGAAGATACAAGAATTCTCTGTGCTTCACTTAATGCATTAGTTGTAACATCAGCTTTTTTTCTTAATAGAAAGGCTGGGCAATACTGTACAGTGTAAGTGAAATTTTTTTTTTTGACCTCTTACTGCACTTATTAAACATGAAGGTACTAACAGCACCTCACCTGCACTACACTTACTACTGCTGGCTTAAAACTAGAAGCTTCTAACATGGCTCCCCTTGGACTGTCTGTCCAACAAACAATTCTCAGTCAATGGGTTGAATATGGCAGTAGTGATAACCACTTCTGTGCTGTAAGCTTTAAAATTATCTCTTTACTGCTTTACTTGGATGTGAACTACCTGATGACTTGTACTGCCTGAAACTTCAAGCTTTGCAGCATCAGCCTGGTCTTGTAGTGATTTTACCATCTGATAAGGAATTAGTCTTCCTGGGAAAGTGGGTAGTTTTGATAGCATTTCATGAAATGTATGTGTTGTATATACTTCTTAAAAATCATGCACTTAGGTACATTTGGAATCCAAAGAAACCCAGGTCTGCAGGCATAATAATAAATATGAAGACAAAAATGAAGCTTTTTCTCATGTCAGTGTTGAACCATTTAAGTTTTGGTCACTTCTTCCCTTTCTTGTGACCTTTTTATTCCAGGATAAAAATCAGCGGAATCAAATCTAAGCCCATTCACCTCGAATGACCTACTGCTTAAAGGCAAAAGTAGGTTCAGTTTGTATGGCCATTATCTTGGCACCTGCTGGATGCTGAACTACAATGTGTTCCTGTAAAAGCAGTCAGATCACTGCATCTGATGTCATTAACCTGTGTGGTTTAATTTCTTACTTTACATACCTGAGTATCCAAGTCTTGGTTTTAGTTTGGGGGCTCTGTTAGCACAGTACAGTTTTTAATTGAAATTCTCTCCAGAAAACTTTCAGATTGCAATAGAGTTCATGAATTCTTAGCCAGTGGTTTTGATTAATGAATCTGGGACAGGTTATCTTGACTTGTCTCCAGCTTCTTAAGAAACTGGCATGCTTTAGTCTGGAGGCAAGGATCAACCAAGGGCACTAAAATGCAGCATTCAAGGAAGTGGACTGTGGAGTGAGTAGTTCCGGCATATCTCCAGAGACACACTCTCCTTTGAACTGTAAGTGTGCTAGCTGCTCTCCAAGTGTTGAGGGATGTTACTGACTCAAGGTGGGTGATTAGGATGTGGAGGCAGAGGCACAACCATACAGCTCCTGTCACAGCTTGAGAAGTTGTGCCTGTATGCTTAGGCCATACAAGAGCAGTAACGAAATCCTACTGCCATCTTTACATCACTTCCTTGAATGCTTTCTGCCTCTCTTCAGAGTTGTTAATAATTTGGATTGTGTATATCTGGGAAAAGAAAAGGTTTAGATGCCTTCAAGGATGTAAGGGAGACTCTGCATGGGAAGTTACAGAGAAGGGAGCCAAAAGGGATGATATGTAGGCTGTACTAGATAAGTGGGGTGGGGTGGCCTTTTTAAAGATGCTCTTGTGCTGTATATCCGGTCAGACTACTAAACTAACAGTTCTCTCTTCCTGAATTCTAATGGAAGATAACCTTTTTTTTTTTGCCTTTTATTATTTGAATGAAAATTGTAGCAAGTCAAGCATATGAATGAAAATCATAGCAAGATAAACTAAACTGTCCTTAGTTAACTATGTAATGGTTCTGATTGTGGTTTAAGTGTGTGAACTTATCCTTTAACTTCAATGAATCTTGGTGCATAATTATTTTTTCTTCACTGCAAACTAATTATAGCAGCTATTTCTTTTAGCTTTACAATCTGCTTAAGCTTTTACTAAAATACAGTGCTGCAATACATGCCATAGTGTGTTAGCTGTTATGAAATTGGGATGCTTTCTTACACTATGTAGAAGGAAACTGTGTTTTCTCAGACCTATTTTGACTTGTAGTCAGTAAATGGACTCTGTTCATGAAGAGAATGCAGTCTGTCATCATTGCTTTCTTATGAAGAAACAAGCTGAGCATAAGGACCCATTCAGCTCTCTCATTCTTTGAAGCATTGTGGTTTTGAGGCTGCATATGTGCTGCATAACAGTCCTACTTTCCAGAACAGCTTTGAGAATGCTGGAAACTCTGTGTGGTTTCCAGATGGTTGCTGTTAGATTTTTTGCTCTTTCTTTTTTTGCTTTTTTTTTTAAATTTATTTTTTAGGCAGGAGCTGTGCCTCCAGCAAGTGCTGTTCCTGCCGCAGGAGGTACTCCACCTGTCCCACAGCCAGGAGCAGCATTTGGGATGGTGAGTCTCTTTTGCTACCCCTCTCTCCTTGCCTCACCCAGCCCCTGCTGACTCGGTGTTGCTTTGCAGCCCCCAGCAGGTGCAGGGGTGCCCATGATGCCCCAGCAGCCGGTGATGTACGGGCAGCCCATGATGAGGCCCCCCTTTGGAGCCGCCGCTGGCCCTGGTGTACAGGTGAGTGTGACTGCTACACGGATGTCTAATTGCTCTCCAAGTCTCTAGAAAGTAGAGTGTGTGTGCATTAGCTCAGCTCAGCTCAGCTCAGCTCTGGGTCTGTAAATGAGAGGTTGTATAGGATCAGCTGCCTGCCTTGCAGTAGATCATGAGCCACCTTTATTTCTTTTTTCAGTTGCCTTGTATGGGAGCAATGGAACAGGTTTGGAAAGTCGCCTGCAGCTAGCTACATCCAGGATCTGGTTTTGGAGGATATTTGAATAAAGCTCCAAGTGGAGCTCTCAGGCTATTCTATATTGCTATATTCTATATTGCTGTTCTGTTCGCAGCCTACCAAAATTTACTATAGCTGCACTCAGCAGGTGATGCAGCATAAGTTGTAACACCTGTCCCAGGCTATTACTTCAAAAAGAGTTTGGTTTGTAATAACAGTGAGAAGGAAAGGCCTTTCCAGAGGAGAGGCAGGAAATTATTTAGCTGTAGTATTTTGCTTTTTGTGAGTCAGAAGTCCATCTGCCTTTCAAGTAAGGAGGGAGTTGGAAGTTGATGCTGCAGCTATAAAATCTCACTGGTAACCCTGGAAACCAGGCTACCTCCCTTATTTTGCAAATACTAAGCAATCAACATATATCAAACCACACTTTTTAAGTAGGAAACTACATTCCCAATGAAGCTTGTCAAGGTTTTCCATGTAGAAATGGAAAGAACTTGAAACTGCTCTAAGTATAAATATGCTTAGTCTTGCTTTTCTCCTCACTTTAAACTATCTCTGCACTTACCAAGAATATTATGATGGGATACATAAAATTTTTTCTTAAAGAGTGGTCATCAAGGTGCCAGGTATATGAAATACCTCTTGTGCCCTGAGTTAAGGTAGGAATGGGGAGGAGTAAGGACAGAATGGGAGAGTTGTTTGACCACCATAGTCAGAAGTGTTGCATGGAACTTCAAAACCAATGTTTTCTATGGAATAACTGACAATTTTTATACCTATCAAAGGAGGATCCTAGAATGATCTTGTCATGTTTCCAGTTTGTTTTGGACTCTTACTTACATTACCAATGTCAAATAATTTGTACTTAACTGCCAGTGAGAGGGATTTTCAGTCGTACCCTGCAGGATGCATCTGCTTGCTCTGAACCTTGGTTTTTAATATCTAACAGTTGCCTGTCTTCTGCCTGGGTTGAAGATGCTAACGCCATTCTGTCTTACAGGGAGGGGGTGATCTGAAGCTATGCTAATTAGGATCTGCAGTGTCTATAGCCCTATCCATTAACACTGCCAAACATTGTTAACCCTGTAGTGAGGATGGAATCCAAACAATGCTTGAGCAAAATGGCGCCAGGCTGAATTTGCAGACAAATGAGAACTTTGTATGCTTGCAGTGTGCTTGTGTCAGAACTGCCTATGTCTATCTAATGCTTGTGTATTCTTGTCTGCTTTGTTTTTTTCCTTGCCTTCCTGGCTGGCGTCTGTCAGCTTTCTCCAAGCCCAACTCCTGCTACTCAGAGCCCCAAGAAACCTCCAACAAAGGACCCATTAGCGGATCTTAACATCAAGGATTTCTTGTAAACGATAAGGTATTCTGTGTCTGCCTGCTCCAGCATGTCACACTGTGATACATGTCTGGCACACAGATGTTGTTTAGGTTGAATATGACAGATAAAATCGCAGCTGCAGAGCTAGAAACATGCACTGTAACGAAAACCAAATTCTCTGTCCACACTCTTAGCTTTAGCCTGAAAGCTTCACTCACAGATAACTTTTCCTGACAGTTGCTTTTGGCAAAAAAAACCAAAACTGCCTTCTATGTATAACTTCCATTTTTACCTTGTTTCCATTCAGTCCAAACATTCATGTTTAGTTTTTTTCTTGAAATTATTACTGAAACACATAGAATGATAGCAGGGTACAAATACTGGGTGGGGGGGAGGGGTGGTGTGGAAATGGTGCCAAAGAGGCTTGTTCCAGTCTTGTGGGTGTTGAAACAGATTTGGTATCATAGGTGTGAAGGTATCAAAAGGGGAAAAACTTACGTATTCTTGTCATCAAGGGAAAGTTGTTTGCAGCTCTTTACTGCTGCCAGCTAATGTTCTCCCCTGCCATACAATTTTTCAAGGCATGCTTTTCTGAATGCCAAGGCCGTGAGGTGTCCTGAGCAGTGCTGTGTAGAGCAACAATGGGGAAGAACAGAGGAGTAAATGCAAAGAAAAAGGGAGGAGAAGCAAAAAAACAGTACTCGAAGGAAATGGGAGGGAATAAAGGCCAAACCATTATTCTGATACTTCTGGAGGCCAAGTAGGAATATAAAATTGAATTAAACCCTTAAGCCAATTAAAAACATAATAATGCAGAAATAAGGTATGCATTTTTTAATTAAGACTAGAATAATGTGTCTAGAATTAGTGAGGAAAGAACGATCATTGCATAACTTTAAATCTCCTTCGTGAGTCACTTTTCTTCCTTCCTGGAGCTCAATTCTAAAATTTTTTCTGAGCCCACTCTGCACTGGAGCTGGCAGCAGTGATTCAGGCTGCTCTTAGCAGGTATCTCCCAGGCCCACTTCACCCTTCTCCAAATTCCAGCCCCAGGGAGATGTACCTGGAACTTGGCAGAGACAGCCAGGAGTGGAGATGCACCTTCACTGCTGGGGTTCACTGCTTTCAACTTGTATTTACAATAGAGAGACTCATAACTGGCTGTGGGAACGCTGCTACTTCACTAGAATTTGATAGCAAATCCTTTGAAGTGTGAAGAGATGAGAAGATTTGGTGCTCTTTGTGGAACATGCTTTACTAACTCATTGTATCAGTTTTCATCTAATACTTTTCTATATTCACAGCTGCAGTTTTTCTGACTGGATGCTAAAAATGTGAGTTTGGAGTCTACAAATGGATGCTCAAGAGTTTCTCAGTGAGCCACCAGTACCAAACCCAGTGCTTACTCAGACTTTCTCTTCCTCCTGAAACGTGTAGCACAGCTGTGAAAGTGAACATTAGGAATGTGTACTACCTTAGCTGTTATCCCTACTCTCTCAAAATTTGTGTACTTGGGTTATTTGTGTTTTACAATTTAAACAATGGATGTATGTTTCTGATGCCTTCTAGTGCTTTTCTGAACCTATCCCACGGGGGCAGATTATGCAGCTGTTGTTTGGTGAGCCATTTGGAGCAATGTCTGTGGTTTTTGAAGGTTTCAATGTATATAACTTTTTGAGGACACCCAAAGTTTCCCTAGGACTCAATTTCTCCTTTATCTGTTACAGAACATAGTGTGGTAATACCAGATAGTAAAGAAAATACTTACAAAATTGTGCAGAATACTTTTTTTTTTCCAGTCACAGGAATCTCAATTGTCGTGAAAAAAAATGTTTTATTTTTGTGGCACTGTATATGTTAAAATAATTTAAAGTAATATAAAGGAAAACTTCCATAACAAATACTTTTTCAATGATTTACCAAGAATGAAAAATCATATCTGAGAGAATACCATATTTATTGCTGGTTTTATTTTTAAACCTATTTTAATTGTTTCAGTTTTTGCATTTATAATTGGCATATTTATCAGTTCTTGCTAAATGCACTGAAAATAAGTAAAGGGTCAGTTTCTCTCCATGTAGTTGGGAAAAAAGCAACCATAATTGTGCTGGCATTAAGGGATTTCAAACACGAGAGCACTTTTTGGTCTATCTGTAGTCAAAACATTACAAGTGATGTTACTCATCTCTGTTCAGTTCTTCCGTACATCTCTTAATTTAGTGCTTACCTGTGTATGCCTTAGGATAGTGTTTTCTCATTGCCCCGAATGCGCTGTGAGTAGCTTTTGTACTATTGGTGATTAGATTTAATTCTGATCCAGAGATCCATGCCCTTTACTGTACATACTGTGTTTCTTTAATTTTTATTTGTTCTCATACTGTTTCTGCTGATGGCTTGGTGTAAGATCTTGACTCTTCAATGAGGTCACTGTTGATCAGTGTTACAAGTGGCTTGGCAGTTCTCTGTAAAAGCATATTGGGTTGGAAAGATATTCACCTAAAGTCTTTCAAATGAACTATTTAATCAATGTATGGTACCATTAAAAGTGGTTGTATCTGAATTTGCTGTGGGGATAACATACACTGTAATGGGAAAGTTCTATAAAAAGTTAATTTCAAAATGGCTTTTCTTTGTATTTCAGTTTAAAAAAACCCAAACAAAAAAACCCAAAAAACAAAAAACCCCAGTGCATGTGTGCCCTCTGAGATGCAATAAACACCTTGATCAAAGTAAATATCTTGTTGCCAGTTTCATACTCATTAAGACGTTGAGCACAATATTATACTTTGAGAGAGGGAAAATGTGTTTAGGTCCTGACACTGATTGATGACTCTGCTGCATATGGAAATGACTTTTATAGAATCACAGAATCATTTAGATTGGAAAAGACATCTATGATCACAGAGCCCAGCTGTTAACCTGACACTGCCACCTCCACCACTCATCCATGTCCCTAAGTGCCACATCTACAGCCTTCTGCACTCATTGCACCAATTTGGCAACCAATTAATGACCAAGTGTGTGCTAGGGGATTGGTTTTTGTAGTTTCTTTTATGTATCTGAACAACCCCATCAGTGATTTCATCTCACTACCATTCCCAGCTGTTTTCAGCTGTGCCCAGTGTATGGCAACCAAGGGTAGGAGCAGCCCCCTGAGCCTCCTGGGTACAGGGACTGCCCATAAAGGCCTTCCTTGGAAGGGTGGATGGGGGACAAGGCTGCATTTGGGGGACCCCTGTGTCACAGAGCCACCACCTGGCACTGCAGCATTCCCAGTGCTCCAGGGCAGGATAAAGGGGGCATTGTTTTTATAGCTCAGCCTTACATGATGAGCTGACAGCTGCATCCCAATTTTCTGGATTAAAAATGGGTAAGGCTCAGGAAGTCGCTGTGTTCCCCCATTGAGCATCAAAACCTGAACAAGGCCAGTAACTGCACCCCCAGAAAGGCTCACCATGGTTTTTCCTACCCTGCCTGCATGCTGTGTCTTGACAAATGCTGGGAAATCTCGACTTCTTACCACTGTGTAGTGCATGTCTTCTCAAAGTGAGGACAGCATTTTCAGAGGAGAATCATAACCAAACAAGTAGATATATTTAGACCAGTTCGTTAGTGTCTTACTCAAATTGAGATGATGAGCTCCTACTCACTGAATTGCAAATGAATGTTTGCAATGTCACATGTTTCAAAGGGCCAGACCTCAGGGTGAAGGTTTTCTCCTTGCCAGGTACATGCCCCTGCAGCAGAGTAATTGGCATTCTGCATTAGCTTCATCCATGTCTGCAGCCCTTGGTCCTGATGTTGGTTAGTTTTCTGTAGATATGATGACCAGCTACTGTGTGTGTGTGTGATTTGTTATCCTGTGAGCAAATAGAAGCCTGGACAAAAAGGAAACTTGGGGGAAAGCATCTAGAAGTTTGTTCACTGTGGGAAGTAAAACCAGTGTATTTCCCCAAATGCTGACTAAGGCTAAACAGAAGTGACTTGCTCTCCCTGGCACAAAGGAATAAGAAAATCTGGCTTGCGAGGGAACCACGTGGTTGTCTCCTGGCCTGTAGACAAGAACATGTTCTTGTTATCATCTGAGTTTCATCATCCAGGCACGAACGTGTCTGTGTCCTGCTATGACTAACCACTTTTCAAT
Source organism: Phylloscopus trochilus trochilus (assembly GCA_016584745.2). NCBI lineage: Eukaryota > Metazoa > Chordata > Aves > Passeriformes > Phylloscopidae > Phylloscopus > Phylloscopus trochilus. Next base: position 33,077,002 of record WQNJ02000062.1, on the reverse strand, counting down.
ACAAGCTGTAGGGAAGAGTGGGTGGAAACGAGTGCTCCCATCTGTGGAAAGAAGAAACTGTCTCCTTCTCCTGCATTTTTCATGAGGGGAGGACAGATTTCAGACAGCTGATATGTCCCTTATCCAAGTTCTTGCTGACCTGTGTGCTGACTTCTTTAAAAGCTGGCACCTCTGGCCACATGAGGCTTTTGTAGCTCCCCCTTAAGCTATGAGTGCCTTAAGGAGTAGTAAATACCTGGAGAACCTGAATTCAGCCTACTGCAGAAGTTTGAAAAAAATTCAACTCATTCTGCAGAATGGACTCTTTTTATTTATTTTCTTTTTTTTTTTTAATGTTTGGAGTTAGCATTTCCTCCTACTCCTCTTTGTTAATTTGTTCATTAATTTTAATTGTCTTTATATGAAAATTTTAGCTGTAAATGTACTGTAGCTTGAGTTGATGGCTTCTGGATTGATGCTGGTGTTCCCACAGAGGAAGGCTTGGATGGTGAGAATTAAATCTCTAAGTTATCTTCTAAGATCCTGGGCACCACCTTAGCCTTTCAGGCTGGTTGCACAGTCAGGCTGTTGCCTGAGCTTACATTGTTAAGATTTAGTAAGGCAGCTGCAAAGGCTAGCAACTTGCCCTAAAAATAAGCAGGAAAGTCAAGAGCAAAAGCTGTTCTGGGATGGGGGGAAAAGAGAGGGAAAGAAAGGAAGATTTTCTTCCAACTTGCTTCGATATTGTGAGGTACTACTTACTAGATGCAGACAGTATCCAGTACATGAAATGTCCAGTAGCCATAGGTGCTGTTGTTTTGTCTTTGTGACATGAACATTTGTTTCTGTCCTTCCTTCCCCATCTTTCATCACAGAATAAGAGCTGCATGCTTAGATAACTTACTCTCCATGGGGAAGCAAGAAAATCCCTGTAATTCTTAATGCCTAGACAAGGAAAGTGAAACTTGCTGTGGTAGATGTAGTGCAGTGACACAAAGATAATACACCGAGTTAGTGATTCAGATCTTCCAGAACCTGAAATATATCAGAAATTTTATTAAATTAGAAAAACTCTTTTCCGTGTGTTATATACTGCTGGTGCTGTGAGCAGTGTGGGAAGTGGCAGACGCTGAGTGGTAATGAGGGTTGAAATAATTTCAGAGATGGGAATACAGAAGGAGAAAGGCTACACATATTTTAAAGCAGACAGCACTGCTATTTTTTCTGCTCAAGATCTGGGCTCCTAAAGCTTCACCACCTCTTCCCTTAATTAAACTCTGCAAGTGATATGGGCAGCAGAAGCCCAGTGCTTGTTTCATTGCCCAAGACATCTCTGCATGTAATTAGAGGTGTAAGAATAGTAGCCTTTGGGAGTTATCAAAGGCAGAAGACCAGAAACAGAAACTGAAACAAGTGAAGAAATATGTGTGTCGGTGTGACATCCACTGCAAGGACTAAAGAGAGCAAACCTGTTCTCTGATGGTGTTGGAGAACCTGTGGAAGAGTTGGTGAATGTCCACCCACACTGTGAAGCACCTATGTTAAAATGCTCATGGTTTAACACGGCAAACTTTGAGCCATATTTTCAAAATGTAGTTTATTATGATGAAAGAGACTTCTCAATTTACCTCAATATCCTAAAATTTTAAAGTAGCCATCTTTTCAAGAGGTCCTGCAGATCCTGCCAAAGCACTGTCCCACTCTGTTGGAAGCAGAGATTTCATACCACTAAGTGCACCAGTGAAGGCACATCCTGCACAGTCTGAGCTGATCCTTCAGATTTAAACTGGTAGCTGGAGACAGGTTAGTTGTTTTCCAGGGAAGTGCAGGGACTGTTGGGATCTGGTGGCACAGGGTGGGGAGGAACCTCCCTGTCCTCCCAAGAACATCATCTTTCCATAGTCCTTGTCTGTACTTTTGCCTATCCAAGTCTGGAAGAGGCTGACTGTGTGGGAGAGGGGATAGTATTGCATTAAGGAGGGGAAGGAGAAGATGGATGCTGTGGGGGATAGATGGTGTGTTCTTGCCCTTGGGGCTGCAGACTGTCTGTAATTGAGGAAGGGGGTGGGCACTGGAACACTGTGGGTACAGACTGACCCCAGGGAGGGAGCAGCTCTGTGCCCTTAGCCTTGTAAGCTGCTGCAGGTCTGCAGTGTGGGTATTAAATGTCAGCAAAAAGGTTTTGTGTATAAGAACAATTTACAGCTGCAAGCAGACACCAAGCTTTAAAGAAACAGCCTTTCATACTCTGAGTGCATCTGCGTATTAATAAATGCGATTTTTAAAAATGCTACTGAGATGCAAGAGTAGGACAAGTTAAATTCTGAAGTTAATTTTAAGAGTATGCCTTATGTGTCTATGATGTGTCTGTAATTACACCCTGTCAGTCTGGGTTGATCAGTCAAGACGGTTTTTAGTGATTCTTCCTTTCTGTAATAATCCCATACTGTCTCCAGTCAACTGAAAGAGAAGTATTGAATTTGTTTTGAAAAACAGGAAGACAGAAAATAGATCACTTCTCTTTTGAAACATGGAAAAACTGATTTTTTAACAAAGGAAGAAAGAAGGGAGGAAATAGTAACACTGAGACCAGCATACTGTATAAATAAGATTGTCTTACTATACAAATTCTGGCTTAGGTTATAGAGCATCCTGGAATCTGCCTTTGCATTAAAGTTCACAGCCACTTCGAGATTTTGTTTAAGATCTATTTCTGTGGACATGTCTTTGGGAAATAGAGCACATCATCCCCTTTGTGCTTGAATAGAGAGGTTTCCAGCAGTGTATTGAAATCCCAGCTTCCCAGTTCACCTCCATTCCATCATGACAGTATCCAGCGCCTGTCTTGCAGCCCTGCTGCTCAGGGGTGAGCACACACTGAGCTTTCCCAGCTCTGTGTTTTGTGGGACATGAGCTGTCCTGATTTTGAATATGTATTTAAATATACAAATAAATATAGATAATGAAATACATTTAGCACTGCAGGTAGCTGGTGATTTTCCCTTGCTGCCTGGGTCCCAAGTATTGCAGTTCTCTTTGGGAAACTTTGCAATGTTGCGCCTGAATTACTTTCCCGTCACTCTCATTTCAGAAATGGTATTGATGGAAATCCAGCTGCTTGCCTCTTTTTGTTTTCTTCAAGATTTGAGTGTGTAGAATTTGCCTAAAGGACCTTTGGCTCCAAGGCAAATCATACTGGAAATGTGCTTCTCTCTCAAAGTATTTGTCTCCTGTGATTCCTGTAGGATGGCTGAAATGTTTTACTCTCTAAGGCATGGTCGAGGCCCAGACAGGGAGAGAGGCAAGGCAACATTCAACACACTGAGCTTAATTTTGAATTGACATAATAGTTCCATTAATTCCAGTTTTTTGGAAAATACACATCACCCAGCAGTGCATCTGGGTTCATGCAGGGACGGTTTTTAAGCATCTTCTTCAACTTTTGTGAAATTAAATATGGCTATTTATTTGGATTTTTTTTCTTTTTTGAACTTTATATTTTAAAATCCAAAATATGCAAATGAAAACACCTTGTTACCATAGTCCCTTGTACAGACAAGAGAGTTGATTCCCATTGATTAACAGAGATCATACAAAAAATACTGGGTTTTTTTTTCAAAATAACATAAAAAGATTACATTGTGACAGTAAACAGATTTTTCTATTTAAATGCTCAGCTATTTTTTAGGATTGTAAGTAGCAATTATAAAACTAACGTGTGTGTGTGTGTGTGTGTGTAAAATTCTCTAATGCTCTGCACACTCTTTAGTCTGAGATACCAAGGAAACCTATTTCTCATGAGCAGCTCTTCAGCCATGTTGCTGGAGGACAGTTAATACTTGTGTCCATGTATACTTAAGCCTACCTGGTTTCTCCAGTATTTTCAGTTATCTCAAAAATGTGCACCTTGTGGTTCCTAAGTGGAGAGTTGTTTTCTGGAGGTTTTAAAACATAGCCTGACAGATTACATTCTTGATGATTACTGAGATGCAATATTAGGTCTTGATATATATGTCTTGCACATACATATTCAGTGAAGAAAAATGTAGTTTAGAGAAGTGTTACATTGTTCTGTCCACCCAAAATAGAGTATTTTGTATCTAAGATTGATTACCCTGGGATTTTAGAATCATGGAAATTATTTATTGTAATGAAGTGGCTTATGTATCTGTTAAAATATTTTCTTTCTTTAGATGTTTGGCTTCATGAATGATCATCAAGATTGACTCTAATCCTACTATGTCATTTAGCCTGGCTTGTGGATTTTTCAGACAACTTCTTCCCCCCTCCCCCCCCCCTGCCCCAACAGAGGTTGAAGGCTGGATTTAGGTGGTTTGTGCTTTTAACAGCTTTTAGAAATACCTCCAAGAATTTGAAAATATATTGCTAACTACCTCCTTCTCTCTTTAGATGAGGAGTGCATACTGAGAAATGAGCAAATCATCCACATTCCATTCAACTGCATATTTTAGAGAAACAGAGAACTGCAGAAAATTTGCAAGCCCTGGAAGGAGTAACACCTAAGCCAGGCTGTATCCCATGAACTGCTTCTGTCATTAGCAAGGAAAATCCCCCATCTCAAACCAGCAATGCTGTCTTTGCTGTACCTTTACCCCTTTGAGGCTAACGTAGGAATAGTCCTAACTTAGATTTCAACCCATTTAACTTTAGTAACCACAGCAGTGTTGCAAACGGTTGCTCTGGAAATCATAAAATGAAGTAGCTGGTCTCATGTATGAATTACAAGCCAGTTCAGCACAGTTTGCATGAAGAACTTGCCATGGATGTGCTTCTGTCATTTAATGACCTTTAAAATAGCTGGCAGGCTTTGAGAATATTATTTTTATAGTAGCAGAGTCCAGCATGCCAGTTTTCCAAAACTGAACCTACAGTGGCTGGAAACTTGAACTGATAAATCCAGTATTGTGATAGATCTGTTAGAGATGGAGTAGAGATGCAATTGAAACGAAAGGATTTTTCCCTAGCCAAACTAAAGATCTAAGCTGATCCAATCTGTGATTTCCTGGGACAGACTCTGGTGTGAAATACAATATTCTTCTCTTAGCCAATGCATTTTATTGCCAGTATAAAAGATCCGTGTAACTATGCATACTGTTTCATTTAAAATTTGGCTTTCTGCTACAGATAAACAAGACCAACGCAGCTTTCTGCATTCCGCTGCAAAGGCAAAGCATTCAGAGCACGTGAAGTTTCCATTTAAGACTGCTAGGCAGGGTAGTAAGATAGAAATCACATATCACTCTAGTTCCCTCCTCTAAAACCAAAACTGGGTAATACAATGCAGATTTTTCTAGAAGACCTCCATCATTCCACAGCCTTTCCAAACACCACTGAAGAACATCATCACCTTCACCCCAAAAGAGTTGCTGGGGTTTTTTTGCTGTATTACCTGACCATTCCTTGCTGCACATTGAGCTGATACCCTCTTTGTTCTTTGCAGTAGCAATGATGGTATTTAGACAGTTATCATGGTCATGCTTTTGGCTTATGCTGTCTTCAAACTCCTTGCCAATCGAGTTTTCTAGATATCAGTTCAATCTTGGTATTTTCTGCACTCTGTTCAACTGTGGCACCTGTGCCTTCCCTAGCAGGATTGCACTATTGGGCTGTGATCAGCCCGTGCTCCTCTGAAGAGCTGCAGTTTAAGCAATTGCCCTTCAGGATATTGGTTCAAAGTGTATAGCAATTTTGGAAAAAAAAAAAAAAAAAAGGAAAAGAGAAAAGAAGAACAGACATAAAAATTGTAAAAGGAAGTAATTTTAAAAAGCGTTAAAAGGGAGAAATTTTATTGTTTAAATAACGTAAGTATAGAGCATTACTGTTGGACTCTTTGTGACATTAATAAGGCTCAGCACACTGCTAAATCTTTATAAAATAAGAAGAAATTTAGGAAGGAAGAGGGAAGCTGTGGGCTGAATGTCTGTCCACATCCTGCTTTTCATGTGGTTGTATTCCTTTGTGCATCAGGAACTGTCCTGGGAGAATTCAGTACACTGCAAGGATGGCAGGGCAGAGGGGCTCTGGAGGAGGTGGGACTCCATCCTCCTCAGACCCTCAAATGCCTTAAACTCTGTTTCTCCTGCATGTGGCTTGTTCATGCACCTGGCAGGAGAGACAGAAACAAGGAGCAGCTGCAGGTCTCTGGAGGATGATGGGAGAGGCGAGGGAAGAGACAGGACACAGCATGTTTTAGATGCCTCTCAGGTAAGGATGGTGGTAGCATTAACAGGTTGAGAGCACAGGTTTCTTTCCCTTGCTAGTTGCACTCATTCATGGCATATGTATGTGCCACAGGTAGCAAGAGAAAGAAACCTGTGCAAGGAAAAGAATCATCCTCACCAAAATCCAAGCAATTTCAAGTCACCACAGCTGTGAATATGGAAGGGACGATAGTGAGAGGTAGGACACAGGGCCAAACTGCTCTGCTTTCATGGAAAGTTTTGTGGGTATTAATGACCATAATATCTGGATTGGGGTTTGTTTGTTTTTCAAAAAATCAGTTTCATCAGTAGGTTGATCATCATTGCCATCCCTACTGCCTTTGGATTGCCCCAGGGCATGTAATACTATCTGCTGAAATCCTGATACTGTAATTGGTGGAGCTGCCTAAAAAGCCCTCTGCTAAGATGACATTGGAATCTCACCAAAATAAAAACAAAACAGAACTAATTTTTTCCATGCATATAGTCAATAGGTAGTAGAAAAAAATCCTGTCAAATCTCTTAAAGAATTATTTATTATTGCTTTATTTTTGGCAATTATTTTAGCAATTATCTGTTTCATAGCTAATTTTCTTTTGCACCAGTCTTGTATCTCTGAGCTCTATCTATCACGTTTCTACCAGGAGCTGGTTCCACAGTGATGTTGGCAGACAAGCCTAAAAATTTATAAAAATTCTGCTTTCAAATTGAGAAGAGGGAGCTGGCTTTTGGAGCTAGAAATGTGACTTCTTATGTGTCTAAAAATACTTACCTGGAAGCCTAGTCTTTGCCAAATTAAAAAAAAAAGATTACATTATGGCCTTGAAAAGTAGGTGGCTGTACCCCTCTGTCCCAGGACTGTGTAATTTTGGCTGTGTATGTGGGCTCTGGCAGCTGTGGCAAGAGATGAACACATGAGGGCCAGCACGGGTTTGGCAAACAGGCTGTGCTTACAGCCCTGGCTCCACCTTGGCTATTAAGGAAAGGGCTGGAATAGGGGTATAATGAAGCAAGGCATTTCCTAATTTCTTTCCAATACTTACAGTGCTTTTAATTGGACTGGAGAGAAGGGGAGGGAAGGCAGGCACATTGTACATACTGGAGTATGAAGATTCTGCCCTTTCTGTAGACTTGTGATGTTCTCTTTCACAAATGGTTTGTAAAGAAATGCTGCAAGACCTATCTGAAATATCTGTAACTGCCCTTTTCCAGGCTTTCTCCTTGGATTAGCCCTAGAAGGTTGTGCTGCTGCAGCAAGACATTACCTTAGCAGTAGGCTCAAGTAACTGGTGTAATAAACCTCACCCACAGCCAGCTACCAACAAAGTTTCTGCCAAATTTCTGCAGGTGTTGAGCAGGTGTGGATCCCACATAGGCAGATCTCCTTGTCAGGGATCATTTGCTTTTTATTTGAAACTGTCATTACAGTGGATCTTGTGATAGCAGCCATTGGCAGCCCAGTTAGATTCTAATACTTGATTAATAGCATCAAATCATTGTTACTTTTGCAGCCATTGAAACCAGTGAAATTAAACCAGTTTCCTCTGGAGAGCAGGATGTGCCTAGGAGATTAAACCCTGTGCTTGCTGCTGGGGTCCAGAGCCAGTGGCTTCTCCCTCCATCAGCATCTGTAGCAGGAGGAGCTGTCAGGGCTTCCCAGAGCTGTTTTGTAAGGATGTCACAAGACTGTTCCTTCAGCTGGCAGCCTGTATTTACATTGACTCAAAGCTTACAAAAGCATTTCCCAAGGATAGCTCCAGATTTGATGCATTGTCTTAGAGCTATGAACACTGGTTTGCTTTCAGTGATTTTGCCTTTCATTCTTCATTTGCAGCTGTTGCTTTAATAGCAGCTTGAAGTGGCTTCTCTTAAACAGTAACCCAAGCTCCTTGATATACAACAATGCTTGGGCATTATTTCATTTATTTTAATTTTAGGTCTTTGGTGTTAGAGTAGAAAATTAGGTGAAAATACAAAATGGGCACAATTAAAAAAATTAAAAGTGGAATTCTCTCTCACTTATAAGGAATTCAAGATAGGCAGGAAAGAAAGAAATGAAGTTGGTCACTGATACAAAATAATGAAATACTATTAGTGGCAGCTGTTTTTGTAGGGGGTTTTAAGCTTGTGAACACTGTTTTTACACAGATGCCTGTTTTTATCTAGTGTGAACTCATAAGGAAAAATCAGTTTCAAGAAGTGATGGACTCAAGTACATCGATTGAATGAGCATTATTGGATCACAGATTACTTTTGTACCAGGTTAATTGGCAAGCAAGGAGGTAAAATTGAGCAGCAAATTGAACACTGATAAGCTATTTTCCTTTTTATTTCTTTCTGAAAGAAATTTATAAGTCACAAATTACTTGTGTATAATGTTCTACAACAAGTATATATATATACTGGGTGGTGGGTCAAATTTCTCTTCAAGACTGAGCATTGTAAATGAGGGGAGAATGTGATGCAGCATTTGTTTACAAGAGCTTACTGTTTCAACTACTTTTATTAAAAATGGCTTCATACATCCTCCATGTAAATGCAGAGCAAGAAGTATAAAACCTAAAATGTCAGTGGCTACACCCTTGGAAGCATCTGCTCACATCCACCATTTATGAAGGCCAGATCTGAGCTCAAACTCACAATAAGCAGCAAGAGTTTGGTAGCACAGTAGGTCCCTGTTGCTGTGGGGTGGTGCTGGGATAGACAACCAGCAGGTGGATTTTCTTTCACCATGTAACTTTCCACAGGTCTGGAATGCATCAATGTCCTGCACAGACAACCATGGCAGAAAAACCCATATGCCACGTGTAGCTATAAAGTCTCCATTTCCTTTATGCATAAACTTTTTTCCCAAATATCCCATTGGTGCTTTTCTTAGAGGTGACTTTTACCCCCTCTTTGTATTACCAGTAGCTCCCTTTGGGATAATTTAGCATTCTCTTTTAGTGTGTGTGCGTTTTGAGGGGAAGCCCCTGCTGGCATTCAAGGCCATGTTGTATCCCCACTACCGTTGGTTCATTTCTGTACAGAGCCAGAAAAATCTAGCTGATGAATCATTCAAGAAAATCTGTTGTTGTTGCTGTTGTTCATGGGCTTCACCTTTGCCCTCTCTTGTCCTCTTCTTCTCCCTGCATCAAAATGTCCGCAGAGAGATACAGCCAGGAAGGGTCCACTGCTGTGTGCTGTCTTCTGGCTGCTTTCATCCTTGATTAAGCAAAGCTTTAAACAGCATTTTATCCATAAATTTGGAAATTAAACTGTAGGGGAGGGGTGGGAGAATGCTGCAACTGCAGCCAAAGGGCAGCTGAGTAATTTGTCTGAAAACCAGCCCAATATGGTTTCATCCAAAGTTTTCAAACTCTTTCACATGGAAAAGTGGTGCCATAGCAACTGCAAAAAGTATGGTGTGTACATAATTACCAGGAAGCACAAGTAAATATTTATGTGGCTTTTCCAGTATATCTGATTTCTTTTCTTAGCAATAACAACTGAAGGATCAGCCATTATCAAGATCTAGAGACATTTTTGAAGCAGAAGGAATGAATGATTTATCAGGAATACCTGCAAAATAAACAGCATAAGGTGACACCTCTTTGGAGGATTTGCCTGTCTGTTGGTTGGGGTAGGCCTTCTGAACATTTGTTAAACACTATGGGAAATGGGAGTATGACTGGAAAATACCTGCACAAGGATCTGGGTTGTATGGGAACATTTTAGGGCTGAATAGACATTTGGATAAGATTCCAGTTCAAGCCCCCCAAGGCCCATGGGAGTGTGCGATCCTTAACATGTGTTGGAATGTATCTTCCACCAAAGAAACCACATCCGTGCCAGTGGCTTGGGAATGGCCTGCAGAGGACACAGCTGTCACCCCTGGGTCTCTGTTTGTGTTCCCTGTACAGAGGCTGAGAAACATTTCTCAGGCACCAAGACATTCTCCCAGATCATGGCAAAAAGTAGGTATCAGCAATGAAAAGACTTAGATCCTGTTACCAGCCCCAAATGGACTGTTTTCCAGGTCAAAAGGCTTTCAATCCTATTTATTTCCCTGTGGCATTTACTTCTCCCCCACTTCAGGACCCGTATAAGAGCTGGTAGATAAGCCCTTGCCAGACTCCTGGTAAATATTGCTTATATTAGACACACCGTTAATCATAGCTGTAATAATTTCTTAACTTTCCATTAAGTATTTCTAGCAGCTGTTGACCTAGCCAAAAAACTCTCCTTTTACCCTCAGAGATAAAATCAGCACCAGTTTCAAGGGCACAGATTTAAGATAATTCTAAGAACCAAGATTCTAATGTTTTTTGTACTTCTAATTTGGCCTGGTTCAACAGCTCTCCAAGGCAGAAAGTGTAACTATAGCAAATAGCAGAAACAGAACTAATTACTTATTTTAGAATTAATAACTTGTGGCATAGACTATGAGTCATTTCCTTGCTGAACTAAATATTTTACTCATCAAATTTGCTCATGGAGTAATTATCTTGAAGACTGGGAGATTTTTTTTTCCCAGAACAAGTTTAAAGAGACATTAATATCTTGTAAGACCAAGTCCCAGATGATTCACTGATAAATCATTACAGGCACTTAGAGAATGAAGTTTGTGTAACACAACCATAGCTAACAAACTGCATCATGACAGAGGAAAAGAAAACAGAAAATATTTATTGACATAGTAAGTGCATCATATAATATCAGAGCGAAAGTTTGGATTTATTTTCTCAAATGGCTTGTCCTTTTGCACAGTTAAAAATATTATACAATTTTCTGTCAGTCTTAAAAAAGCTAAGAGTATGAAAGAATCCTCAAAGCTACTTCTGGAAGTTTTTAACCTAAATGCTCTGACACTTGGATCAAAAGGCTTGTGCAAAGGGGACCCAAATATACTTCCAAATCCTTTAAGATTAGAGTGAAATTTTAAGCATTCAATTTAATAACATTCTTTTTTTTTTTTCCCAGTCATTCTTTAATCCAGGAATTTGTAGATGGAACTATCTGCAATAATCTGTGCTTTAAAATTAGAACCAGTTGATTAAATTTCTACGGATGCCAAACACAAACAGAAGACACTTGAAACAAAATTTATTGCCTAGAAGTTCTAGATACATGCAAAAATGGAGCCAACATTTAAATGCCTGAAGTGTGAGATTTTTTGTTTGATTTTTTCCCAGTGGAGAACACCCTTTTCTGGAATCCCAACAAAAGGTCAGGTTTGAGAAACTCTCCTTATTCACTACATTCTTGGTGATCCAGTGTACTGGGAGGTTCATACTGCCAAGCCTTTTGGTCAGAACATAGATCTGCTGTTTTCCAAGGACCCTGAATGAACAGAAGCATAATCCCTGTGAAGTCAGGCACGGATTGTAGGTCAGGGTCAAAACCCCTGCCTGCTAGTGGTCCCTGCTGCAACCTGAGTCCTCTCACAGCCCTTTCCTTGTTTCTGTTGGCTGGGAAGAAAAGCTTTACTTTTAACAGTAAAAAATTGCTTATGAAGCTTGTGAATTTCACATCTTAATTCATACTATGAAGTGTCTACGATCTGCCGACTCTTTCTCACCATCAGTGCCTCTGCTACCTTGCAGCCATTTCATCTGTTACTTTGCACACTTTCTTTATCCTTTGCATACCATCTCCATCTTCCTGGTCTTCCATACCATGTACTTCTTCTTTCTTTCTGTTTTATTTGCTGTTTGCTGCCAGCTCCTCCCTTATCAGCAGAATAGAAAGAACTCCCCAGCTGCTTCTCTCCTCCACATGTGGATGAGGTTTGTTACTTTTTTTTTATTTAAGCAATCCATATTCGTGCTGATTCCTACTCCATATAGACACATAAATCTGCAAAATTAAGATGGTAAATCTTAAGGAGTCGAGGAGTTTCTTTAAGCAATTATTAAAGCAATGCGTACTCTATACCTCATATAACAGAAATCATTTCCCTACATAATGTTGTGCTTTTCTTTTGTTAATTTAATACAAACTTAGACTTAACTTTTCCCATTGCAGATAACCCCCTTGACTTCCACTGTGCGTTTCAGAGCCTCAGATTAAACATGTGCACAAATACCTTGCAGAAGCTTGTCTGGGTGTGTTAATGGCTTGCATATGAGGTTTATCTTTGGCCCTGAAAAAAACTTACTCATTGACCTTATAAATTCCAGTAGCCCTCTAGAAGAAAAGAGATTTGACTGAGGTTGTTTTTTTTTTTCCTAAAGCCAGGAATACAGTTATATAAAATGATCTACTATACCAACTCTTTTGGAAAAGAATTAGTACTGATGAAAACAAATTATGTACAGCCTGGTACCTGAGAGAGGAAAAATCTTTTAGGGAAACATCACAAGGGCTGGAAACTCAGCCTTGCTGCTGGTGTCGTAGACAACTGCAAGATCTGATCTACTGAGATCATATTTTCCTCCTCATATTTTCTCACTGGTTACTATCTAGTTGATAGTGATTACAGGTTTTTAAGGAAGTCTGAGATGGCTCAGAAATTCTTGTCCCATTTGCAGTAGTAGGTACCAAGAGCCCTATACAGGACATTGAATTCCTGGGACTGCGTGTAAGTACTTGATTTATGAACTACTACAGAACTCCCTCTAGTAGGTAGTCTCAATACCTACATAAAGCATTTATTTCTCTATCAGGCCAAGTGGAAGACCAAAATGTTGCCTAGCATGCCGAGACAACATGAAAAACATGAAAGACATTTTGTCTGTGTCTTCTTCTACCTGCATTCCTAGGTCTGAAGGTGCTGACAACACCAAAACTCAATCAAAACAACACGTGTTCTCCAAGCCTGTATATTTGCATGTGTTTGTGCATGGGCACTGAGACACAGAGGTTTGTTTGTTTATTTGTTTGTTTTAAATTAATTTTTATGTTGCTCTGGCCAACCTCTTTAATCTCTTAGCACCACAAAATGAAGCACTGAGCATCTAGTATTTATTCTCTGAAAATTAAGAGTTTTTATCAACCTGGTATGAGAACCTCAGGTTGCGGCTGAGATATTTACAACAGATGATTATTATAACAAGACCCTTTGGAAGGTGACATCAAACATTTTTCATTTTTACCTTGCTCCCAATTCCCAAAGTGATAAAGAAGTACATTTTATTTCTTCTGAGGAGGAGCACAGCACAGCATAAATAAGACTCAACAAAACGAGAAATGTACTAAGCCCCCTTATCTTGATCAGTTTTGGACCCAAATCAATGGAGACAATAATTGTAAAAAAGTCCATGGACCTGGGCTGTCCTGTATTAGATTAATAATGTGGTACCTTATTTGTCACAGTAGCTATGGAAAAAGGCACTTAAGAAAAACATTACAGACCTGACTAAAGAATACTATAAATCTGTTGCATAGAGCAAGAGTATTAAATACTGGACTGAGGTGATTTAAAATTACTGTCAGCAAAGCCACATTTCTTAATGTTAACAACAGTAAAAATAATTAACCCTAAAATCTTAGAGATTTATTTCTAAAATTTAAAAATTATTATTAGTTTTCTGCAATCACACAAAATAAAATTAAAACATAATAAAGGAAGAAAAGTTGAGTGTTCCCTGGAAAGGCTGACATTAAAAGAAATAGTTTCCTTTAAAGTGAGATCTCTTCCAATGAATGAAATATTGTTAGGGTTATGATATGGAAGCAAGACTTAAATTTTTATGCTTTGGCAATAATATGGCAATAATGACAAAGTTGCCTGCACATTCAGTGTGTCAGGTTACTTTCAACCATCTACCAAAAAAATGGGTTATTTAAAATCATCTCATTTCATCAAAAGATATTATATGCATGTTTTAAAGATTCTAACAAACAAATAGTATTTTAAAATCTTGGTTTTTTTCTCCTGCACAGGAAGAAAAGTATTTTGGTCAGTGTAAATTTATGGTAAAAAAAAATTTAAATATTATAGTGATGAATACTCTGAAAGTATTGAAACCCAAAGGATATGACCAGAAAGGCACAGTATCTTTTTATGTTGTTAGATTAATGTAGCACCATAACAACTCTGTGTACTTCAAAATCTTGACATAAAAGAAACAGACTTATATAGCAATCAACAACAGTTTTTAAGAAGGTGATTTGTGTTTAAAGGTGTGTAAAAGTCAAGCTCAGTTTGTGTCTTCATTAAATACACGGTTCTGCAAACATATTGAACCAAATTATTCACTAACTACTGCTGCTATCTTACAAGATACCTTTTATAATGCACAGAAGAGTTCTACCATTCAGAAGGTGCTGTAATTTTGTTGAGAGAAATTTTTAATTAACTTTGTGAATCATGTTGAGGTGGAATCTGAATATAACATGATAAAACCCACACACTTTGCAAAACTGTATAAAGCCAAACTAAAATATTGATGTCCAACTCCCAGTCTAATACATACTATCCTATCTATGAAGCTGAACTCGTACAAAAGTAATTTATAAAAACTCAAGAAATGTTTAGCACCCAAAAACTATATCATCTGTGAAGCTCCAAATGATTGTCAAGTAGCCACTTCAGGAGTCACTGACTTCTCCCAATGGTAAAGCTGAACATTTCACTAGAAACTAAACCTACAGTTCTCCAAATACTAATTGGAAGGCAAATGCGTGTGCTTAAGATTTTATAGCTTCTCAAAGAATGTTTAAAGGCATTAAACTATGTCCAGATGTGTCTTCTTCTTCCAAACATGGAAACTTTTGTTTGTTAGCTTCTTTTTATGCTGTTTTTACTGAGCAATGAAGTGAATTTGTCTTTAAGGTGTAACCCTCAGCTACATAAATTTGGAATTTCCATGGGAGTGTTCCTGTAGCAACCAGAAGAGGAAGTTTTCCAAACTAACAGCCATTAACTATAGTGCTGCTTCTCAGGATGGACCTGTGGTCTTTAGAGAATGCCAGAATAATGTCTTGTTCTCATGCAGTTCTCTGGATCATTCTGCACATACAGTAACATGCTATATGCACAACTTGCATTTGAAGAATTGGAACAGAACCCTGAGAAAAGTAAATCCATTGGAAAAAAAAAAAAAAAAAGTATTGTTTAGTAACGCCAGTTTGAGATGTTTCAACCCTTTCCCTAGGAAAAAAAAATGACGAACAGGTGCAGCCATTTTTTTTTCCTCATGAATGACTTGAATTTATCACAATTGCAAACATAAATACAAGTTTGGGATTGTAAGTGTGTATCTAGGTTGATTACAATTAGAAATACTTTGTCTGAAAATTCTACCTTTCCCCTAGCAATTCAGCATTCCTTAAGTCACCATAGCACTACTTGTGAGCTTTGAGTTCAAAAACATCCTGGCAGGGAGTGATGTTCTTCCAGTCACTGCTGCAGCCGCCTTTCACTCTACGGCAGTGAGGGTGCTAAGCGAGTGAGGCTCGGCTCTCTTCAGCCTTGTGTGCAATTCCCACCATTCCCATGTATCCAGAAGCAAATCTGCGCATATTTGAGAGGAGTAATTCGTACTGCTACATTGTAATCCTGCTGTTCACCATTGATGTCAACCCACTGATGGCCTGAGTAAACAGCGATGATCTTGCGTTTCCACTTCTTTTTGTTTGGCTCCTTCAGACGGAGATAGATGCCAGACCCTGTGGAGCCAGGCTCAGCATCACAGTACTGATAAAACAGATCATTGGACTCATCAGAAATGCTACAAAATCTATAGACCAGCTGCCCAGACCGATCATTGTCAAAACCCGAGAAGTGGATCATGCTCCCAGGCATCATTTTAATTGTTGGGCTGATTCCCAGCTCCATGTATTTCCTTTTGTGGGGACGCTTGAGCTCAAGAACAGCATAATCATAATCCAGGGCAATATCCCCAGAGACACCCTTAAACCAGCCTTTTGGGATGTGCGTGCTCTTCACACGGGTCCACTGGAAGGAGGGCAGGCTATCTGAAGTCCCTTGCTTCCTCCCAGATCGCCTCTGCTTTCTCTCATCGCCTTTGGATTGTCGCCTTAATTCTGTGGCAGCTCTGGGATCCTCTTTGGCCGCAGAAATTTCTCTCCTACTTCTTTTAGCACCTTTGCGTTTCCTGCCGTTGCCTCTGGATTTCGTCTTCATCAGGCCCACCCTCAGTCTTTTGCTGCCCTTAACATAATCCTTGCCATTGTGCAGACAGTGGGCTGCTGTTAGCACGTGCTTGGGGGAAACCAGGATGCCACTGCAGCCTGTGGAGACCTTCACAGCTGTGTTGAACGGAAAGTTGGTCATAAACCTCTTGTCATAGATGCTGAACCTACTGTCTGTTCCATATATCTGCCTCTTCTTTCTCGAAGGCCTTCGTGTGGTTGTGTTTGCAGCTGGGTCAAGCACTGCTCCAAGGACGTTCACTTCAGTCAGGGTCCGCGTGCCATTTTCAAAAACAGTCTCATAGGATAAGAGGTTCTTCAAGTCAGACAAGCTTGGCACTGGCAGTTTTCTTTGACATTCAATTCCACATACACTGTTCAGCTCTAATTTGGGTTTTGCTTCAAATTTAGGGCTGTCAAGGGAGAAAGTTCTTTCTCTCACAATCTGGGGAATCTTCTTTAAGTGCCAAGTAAAATCTTGTTCAGTTTCTGTTCCATTACTGAGACCCAGTATAGGTATGAAAAATAGGAATAGCAGTAACATGTGCTCCATTTTATTTTATTTTTTCTAAAACAAGAAAGAGAGATTTGAAAATACACTTTGGAAATATACATGGTTATCTTAGTATCTTCTAAGTATAATCATGCAATTTTAGAACTGACATCAGTGAAACAGAATTCTACAATCTGCTCAAAATAGAAACGCCTCAGATATTCCCTGTATTGCCTCTGACTCTTCCAATTGTTTCTAGCAATATGGATGCAGATAATTCGGCCAGCATCCACGCTGAGCTACCTACTGGAAGATGAAACCAGCTGAGTTTTACCTGTTTTTCCCTCAGTGGACAGCAGTCTGAGTCATTCCACTCGGTAGAGCAGCATGGTTTTATTTATTCCAAAGGTATGCAGTTACGTATTACATTTCTGCTTCTCTTTTCTGTAGCTAGATGGTTGAAGGTAGAACACAGTTGAAAACCCCCAGTGTATTCAAAAGTTGGCATCCAAGCAGAGATGGATAGACAGACTACACTCAGGTGTCTTAGGAGCCCTTGGGAAACCAGACCAATTGCACTCTTTCGTGTAATGGCCAAAGCGTGACTTTTGCTGACTTTAAAGTCACCAGTGGTTCTCCATTACCCACCCAGCTGAGAACTATGAGTCTGCCTGTGTGAAAAATAGCACTTTGCTAACTGCTATCCCAAGGAACCAAGGTTTTCTAGGATAGACGAAGAAATGAGGAGAGGAGAATGTTGCTGGTGTAGAGGAGTCTCCCAGTTACATATAGATGCAGCAAAGCTCAGCTGAGTAGGAGGGAGTAGCCAAGTCTGGTTACTCATCATATGCCTTCTTCAGGATCCCACAAAAGCTGCAGAAACTGTGCTGTCTGTGCTTTATGGTCACATGTGGAATGCCCCACCTCTTGGGATGATGCAACACACCAAGAGCTAATTCTTTAAATGGGAAAGACAAAAAGCAGTATTATTCCCATCTGTAGTCGAGAAACGTGCAGGGAAAATGTTACATTGTTAGAAGTCTGAGGCAGAGCCAGAAACTGAACCCAGAACTCTTGATTCTGAACTCAAAACATTACCAAAAAGAGCATTTTTGTCTTTTGGCAGCATTGATGTCAGTGGCATTATCCAACTACTGGCAGCTGCCACTGGGAAACCTGTGCTCAGTTCCAACACCCTTCATTCCAATTACATGGAAACCTCAGCAGTGAAGAAAGGGTGCCTGATTAAACTGTAAAAGCCAAGCAATTCAAGGATTTGTGTGTGGTTAAGTTCTCTGGTTTACATTGCAATGGCAGTGTAGGCCAGGGTAAACATAAACACTTTCCTTAATTTTAGTTTAGAATAATAGAAGTGGTGCTATCCAGTGAAATAGCCTGGCTACACACTAGCTGAAGATCTAGCATGAGAAATAGAGGTACATGGAAAAAGAGGTGGGAACATGGCTTTCAAAGCTGTATAATGGACCAGTGACTCCTATGATTTTGAGGAATCTTTACACCATAGACGTATTTGTCATCTATAATAAGTCATCTTAATAATCTATATCTTCTATAATAAGTAATATTTATAATTTTTTAATCAAGTAAGCACTAGAGTCCAACCACAGCTTGTTGCTTCTGATGCCAAGTTCAGAGTGTGGATTTGTTTTAGCATAGTTTTGACACTTTTCACCTTTGCTGGAACGGAACACCAGCTTTGAGCTGGAGTTCACTTACTAGGGTACATATACACCACATTTTACAACACAAAGAATCCCTCCCTGGCTTTAAAGTAGCTAACTCAGCTTTTGGAGAAGATGTGTGGACTTTCCAAAGACATCTGGAGATTACAGTGGCTCACAGGTCTGAGCTCTGGGGTGTATGTGGTCATATGAAAAGATATCTGAAAGTTTTGAAAGCAGAGCTGGGGAACCACCCCAGGCACAAGATTTTGTAGAGGGACACCAGTTGTTCACACCAGTCTAGCTTATTGGTATAGCAGAAATGTGCACATTTAAACATTAACTTTGATATTTATAAAGTTACCTTCAACGTGTCAGTTCAGTTATTGCTCAATTAGCACTAAATCTGAGGAAGAATTACTGTTTTACATATCTGTGGGTAAGTTAGAATGTGCTAAAACTAAAAAAATATATACGAGAACATAAAAATACTTTCCTGATCTGACCAAAGGCCTGCCTGTCCTAAAATCCTGTTTCTGACACTGACTAATTGTGGTTGCCTAGGGTAGAGGATAGGGATAGGAATAGGGTGACCATGTATGCCCCTCCTCCCTCACAGTTTCTTAATTACAACCAGTTGTACCTGGTGGACTTTAGAGCAGAGGTAGTTTCTGAAGTGTAAGGAAACCTTAATTAATTTCTCTTCCACAGTTTGACAGTCTTCCCTTGAATACATATAGAATTTCATAGCCATAGAACACATACAGAATTTTTAGCTCCTGAATGTTCTGCATCCAGGAGTTCCACTTAGGAGTTCCACATGTAGCTTTACATATTATATGAGGAAGCATCTCCTTGTCCTTATTTCCAGCATGTCACAAACTAGCATGCTGGTTTGAGGATAAATAATGTGATATTAATGTAGAAAAGCTGTTTAAATTTGCTTTGCCCTAATATAGCATCTGAACAAGACAGCTCTTGAGAATGACTTTTCTATACTCCTCTCTTTCTCAGCTTTTCCTTGGGGTCTGGATATTTGATATTCCTCTGTAGCTGAACTCTGCAGCTGAGCCCTGAGGAAAGTCCAGTTATTAACTGCTTGTTCACACAGAAAGGCTGGGTTGATGTCATTCCACTGTGATGGCTGACGTCTTCCCAGATGATCTCATAACTAAGTTTATAGAGAAGTCCATTTTTCCTCTCTGCTTTATAGAGAGACTTTCTGCAAGCAAATGGGTGGAGTACTGTGGCTCCCTTCTGCCACTCTTTAGAAAGAAAAAAAAAAAAAAGTCAAAGCACAAAACCTTCAATGGATGCCTTGGAGCCTTCCATTTGAAACACGATACTCGAGTGCTCACCACTTACAAAGGCAGTCTTGGAAGCCAAGATTTTCTTCATTTATAATGAACCACTTGTCACTGGGAATGAACTAACTACACTTCAGGATAACTGGAAGAAGTTCAACGAACTTGATTAACATGGTAATTCTCATTACAGACCAGAGCAGTGGTTCTGCTAGGCAGCTTTCTCATTTCCAGCCATGCATTTAAGATTTGTTTACTAACCCCATCTCTACTGTTTAGAGGAGGCCAAGCACGGGCAATGTCAGCAGTTGCCATGGCCCAGTACAGGCTGCTGGCAAAAGGGAAACACAGGGCTCCTCTTGCCAGATGAGGAGGTAAATGTGTAGATGGGTGCAAAGATAACTTTGCAGGGCAGGAGAAGGGGAGAGAGAATACAGCCTTCAGAGGAAGGAGGAAATGTCCTGAGAAGGCCTCAAACTGATTGCAAGAAAAAAACCCTCAACATGTTACCCGTTCTCCACTATTCCTCCATACCCTAAGATGCTCTGCCCTCTCCTTTCCTTCACTCCCTTGCCATACAGATTTCGGGTTGGCTTACAATAATTGGAATTCTTGAGGCAGCTCCTTAAGGTATGATGAATTGCTTGAGAGAAGACAAGATGGAAACCAGAAAGAGAGAGATCCCCAGGTATATGGAAATGTTGAAATTCTTCCTCCAGTTTCCAAACACAGCTGATAACTTTGGTGGCATGTAGAGGTCAGTTTCCTTGGGAAAAAAGAAAACCCTGGAAAAATGCCTTGGGAAACCCCATTCTCAGTGCCATAAACAAAAGGC
The DNA here is from genome assembly GCA_016584745.2 of Phylloscopus trochilus trochilus. Taxonomy (NCBI): domain Eukaryota; kingdom Metazoa; phylum Chordata; class Aves; order Passeriformes; family Phylloscopidae; genus Phylloscopus; species Phylloscopus trochilus. Next base: position 33,056,408 of record WQNJ02000062.1, on the reverse strand, counting down.
TTATTGACATGCTCTCTATGCTAATTGTTACTAGAAAGGTCTCAGTTCTCTGTATTACCATAAGTTAATTTTTGGTGCAGGAATTTTAATATTCTTAATTGCTGTCCCCCCTTGGACCCTTCCCTCAGACCCTACCTTAACTCCCCACCCACACTGGGATGCATAAGTACCCCTGTCTAACCCTGGCCTGGGGCTCTTTGGCCTCGTGCCTTTTTGCCCCTTGTTACTGCCTTGGTCTGGTTTGCTCCAATGCAGTGGACACATTATTTGTTATTTTTTGTATGATTAAATTGCTTTTTGGACAACAGATCGAAGCTGTCTCTCTCTCTCCATTAAGTCACCATTGGGCTGAGTCCCGAGGAAACTCAGAGGGAGTCTGACAGTCTGGGCACAGACTCCAGGAAGTTTCAGTGGCATTCCAGATGCCAGGCATATCCATACAAGTAAAACTATTTTTAGTTCTTCTCAGTTCTTGCTTCCAATGTTAAACCTTTCTGTATCCACAGAACAAAAACTACCTACTTTTGGGGGGGTACCCTTTAAATATTTTGTCATTATAATCTACCTTATTCCAGCTGAATGCATGTCAGATGCTCAGGAAAAGGCTTATAGTCAAGCAGAACTAGAACAGGTTCAGGCTATCATGGAAGAAATTTACGTGTCAGCATAGCTCAGACAGAAGAAAAATGCAGTGCAGCTTCCTGAAAATGTTTTATCTTGGTCTGTTCAATGCAGCCTCTACCCTGGGGTTTCCTTCTTCTCGTAGGAAAGTCAAGACATTTCAAACTAAGCTTACACAATTTTAAATGCAATTTCCAGGCCATAAAATAACAGAGGCTGCTATAGTAACCATCTCCTTTAACTGCTTTTGGCCTTATTCTTGAAATTACCTGAAAGCTGGAATTCACATTTCTACTCTGACAAAGCGAAATAGAGAACAAATTTTTGATATCTCACACTCCCTGGAAGAAACCATTGCCCTAATTTTATCCACCACCGCTCCCCCTTCCCTGCTCCAAGGTGCGCTCACTCTGTACAGTGGTGTATGGATGGTGTCCTCCTCTCCGACTTGCGGGAAAAAAAAAACAAAAAAAAACAAACCAAAAACACTGCGGCTCCTGGCTGTTACAAAAATTTAGGCAGCTTCAGTACTCATAGGAAGAATTCACTTTACACGGCAGGCGTGACAGCTCATTCCTGAAATCCATCCCACAGGCGGGGAAAATGAAGGACGGCGAGCGAGCGGCGCTGGCGCGGGGCTCCCCCAGCGGCGCAGTGCCCGCCGCGGCCGCGGGGCGGCGCTCCGTGCCCGGCTCAGCCCCGCGCCCGGCTCAGCCCCGCGCCCGCCGCCCCTCCCGCCCCGGGATCCTCTCCCTGCTCCGCCGCCCCGGGAGGAGCCCGAGGGGAAGGAGGTCGCGCCCAGGCCACTGCTCTGCTGCTCAGCGGCTCCAGGGGTCCAGCCCTGCCAGCCGGGCAGCGGCCCCGGGACGGCAGCGGGTGGACACAGATCGGGAACCGGCCGGAGGAACGGCGGGAGGGCAGAGCTTTGCCGGGATGGCCGCCTTCCCTCTGCCCTCTCCGCTGCTGCCCGCCCCTCCTGTGTGTTCGCGTGTTAAAGCCCAGGGCTATCCTGGAAGAAGAGGAGGATTTGGGGAGTAAGCCTTTATCTCTCCTTAGGCATCCCCTAGTCCTTTCCGCAGGAGGCTCTGCGTTTCCGCGCCTGATCCAAAGGAGTTTCCCCCCTCTATAAAGCCTGCAAGTTAAATACCTTGGCACGGATCTTTTATTTTTGCTATTCCAAGATAAATCTGCTTCCAGCAGTGACGAATCTGGACGAAATTAGTGTCAATTCCAGAGGAGCGCGGAGATGGTAGCGCTAATACTGAGGGGATAGGAGTTTGTTTTGAAGGGTGAAGACGCTCCTTGCCTGCTCCCCGCAGAAGGCACAGCAGAGAAAAAAATCCCCGAAAACCCAGTAAATATGCCCCTTAACGGGACTCGGTCCCGTTAAGCCGTCTTGTGAAACCGGCTTCAAATATGAAAAACTAGGAGCAGATAAACGCGTGGCGTTTTAGTCCTATAAAAATATATATCCATTAGGCTAAAGAGGCAGGAACTTTATACAAAACATCTCAGCTGCCAAGCTCAAGGTACTGATATCGCTCAGCCCCATAATTTTTTTAAAGAACGACCCGCATAGGAAGAATGACATCGCAAAAAGCTATCACCTTAGAGACGCTGGCACCTCGCACTGCTCGGTCCCTGGCACCGGGCAGTTCCCCTCAGCCCCCATCCCCAGCTCCGCTCCTGCCCACCCGGCTCTCTGGGGGCTGCCTCTTCCCCAGAGGCCGACGGCGGGAAGGGTCTCGGTCATACCTGGCAGCCCGCAGACGGACGGAGGGGAGGGCGGCCGCAGCCCCGGGGCTCAGGCTCCCCGCTCCCCGCTCCGCGCCGCTCGTCCGCCGCCCAGCGCCCGCGGCTACTGAGGACGGGGCGGGGGGAGCGGCCAGGTCTTCCCAGGCGGGGGAGGGGATGGAAAAAAGAAAAAGAAAAAAAAAAAAAAAAAAGGGCGAAAGGGAGGAAGCTGAGGGGGAGGGCCGAGGGGAGCGGAGGCAGATCCCGGTGTCTCCTCGGATGGGAAGCGAAGAAGGGGCTCTGCCTGCGGGGCGGGGACGCGCATCGCCCCGGCGGCGGCTTCCTCTGGGGTGACCCGCACAGGGAGGCGGCGGGACAGGCTGCCGGGCCGGCGTGGCCAGGCGAGGACGAGCGGGGAGGTGGAGGGGCCCCGTCCCGAGGGAAGGGCAGCGGGGCTGGCACCGTTCGCACCGCTCCACCTGTGTGGGTGGCGGGAGCGGGCGGCGGGAGGGCCGCTCCCTGCCCCGCCGGAGCGCTCCTGGGGAAGGCGAGGAGCGGGGAATGGCGTTCCCACGGACCGTGGCCTGCCCGCTCCTCCCTGCCCTCCCAGCCCTGTCTCCCAGCACCGCTCCTCCGGAGCGCCTCGCTCCTCAGGGACCCTCCCTGCCTCCCTCCTCTGGACCATTCCCGCTTTTCTGGGCCTCAGAGGCCAGGTGAGAAGCAGCTTCCTCCTTTCCTCATCCCTCTTTGTTCCTCTTTGCCTCCTTCCTCCTTTCCCTCGGTGTCCCTGTGGTCTCCCCTCCCAAGGCAGATAGCTTTGCGTGGTGGTCTCTCCTTCTTGGATCACCCCCTGGCACTACAACAGGGCCCTCCCCAAAGCTTTCTACTGGCACACAGATGTACAAGGTGAAAAGTACCTTCACTAAGCAGTTCTGCAAATGCTTGACCTGAGCACTTCCATTGAGATCATCTGCTGAAAACTCATTTCATGCTAAATGAAAGCCCATTGATTTGCCAAAACCAGCGGGAAATTTGTGGCATTGCTGGAGATCAGAGTGAGATCTCCAGAGTGCTGCTTCATTTTTTTATCATAGGCATATCCTTCCTTTAAAAGAATTAGCTTCAAAAACTTAGTGGAACCGAATTTGTAAACAGGTTGGAAGTAAGGCTTTGGCCTGGAAACTGCAACCTGCAGTTTCTTTTGGAAGACTGAGGCTTATTTCTTCAAAATGTAGGTTTTGTTTGCAGTCCTGGTTTTATTGTGCACACACCTTAAAAACAAAGTGAAATAGTAATTATATAATAATAATTTATGTGCTGGGAAAAATTAGCTGAAGAATTACCAATGTAATTAACAAGGCAAGACAGAAATGCAGGTAAAGTAGTTAAGTTTTATAAGCAATTTATTGAATGTGAGAGCTTCCACACTGGTTGAGGCCAAGGGCTTTGGAGCCCAGTACTGGGTTGCATTATTGAAGGCAGTAGTTCCTTCCAGCACTTTCACTGCCACCAATGTTTCAGACTCAGAGATTTTATGAGGCAGGTGCAGTAAGTAATCTTCACTGGATTTCTCTGTCAGGTACATGCCCATCTTCCCTTTAACCTACATGGCTCTGTAGCAGCTACAACTTGCTCTGGTAACAAGTTCTCCAGGTCAAACATATATTGTGCAAAATCTTGCCTCTTTTAGTGTCTTTTCAACCTGGCTACTGCTATCTTCATTTGATGCTCACTAGTTGTCTATCATACACTCTAACTCCTCTCTCACCCTGAAGAATTCTATTTAAGTTAGCTGTGCTTTCCATCAAAACTGTTCCTGTTTTCCATCCTATTACTGAAGTTCAGGGACCAGAAAAGCATCTGAAGGAAGATGCAGCCAAACACTTTTTGGCAGTGGCAACTAGAAAACAAGGAGCAACAGCTACTTGTATTGGGCAGCTGTGTTGGTCTTCAGCTGCAGCTAGGGAGGTTCAAACTGGTCATAGGGAAAAATTTCTTCATCAAAAGGAACATGCAACACTGGAACAAATTACCCGGGCGGGTTGTGGAATCACCATGCTTGGTGGTTTCCAACACTCAGATAAAAAAGCCACAGCTGATCTGATCTGATCTGGTTGGTAGTAGTCCTGCCTGAAGGGAAAGGTTGGGCCAGGTGACCTGCAGAGGTCCCTCTCAACCAATATTTCTGTGATTCTTTACCTACACAGAAGATGCAAGCAAAATATGGATTTTTGTGGTAGCAAAAAGATATTATTTGTTTTGTTCTCAGCTGATTTCTTAACACTTACTGGTATTTTTTTTACTTTTTCATCTGGTAATCATCAGGCTGATGTTCCCATTCTCAAAACTCCAGGACTCTCTTTCCTGAGAAGTAATGACCAGATCAGATCCTGCCATTTCATACCTGAAGTAAGGGCCCTTTTTCTCTTGTGCAGCACTTTGCACTTATCTACACTGAACTCCACTGCCATTTTAATGCTTGGTTACTCCCATAAACTTTCCTGCAGATGAACAAGGTCATCTCATCTTTATTAACCTAAATAATTTGATAGCCTCATTAGGCTTTGTCATCTGGCTACTTATCTCTTTTCCAGACCATTTATGAATACACTGAATAGTGCAGCACAATGCAGGTTGTTATTGGTAACCTATCATCCCTAGAAAAGCTGATCCCCTTGTCATATATTTTCCTTCCTCTTTTTCAGAAAATAAGGATGGCACAGATTAATTTCTCTTTATTGAACTCTGGGTGATGAGATCAGTGTGCTTTTGACCCATCAGTCCCCTCCCTCCTGATTTTGGAATCTAAATTTCAAATTTAAATTAATTTAAACAATTTTTTTCTTTAATTCTGTGTCATGGTTTAACCACAGCCAGCAACTAGCCCCCTCACATGTTCTCCCTCACTCTTCCCACCACAGTGGGATAGGGAAGAGAATCAGAAAAAGTTAAAACCCATAGGTTGAAATAAGAACAGTTTAATAATTGAAATAAAGTAGGACACTGTAAGAACAATAACCACAGGGATCTGTGCCTCCAGGCCAGCTTCCCTCAGTTTATACACTGGGCATGACATTCTGGGATATGGAATATCCCTTTGGCCAGTTCAGGTCAGCTGTCCTGGCCATGCTCCCTCCTGGCTTCTTGTGCCCTCCTCACTGGCAGTGCACAAGACACTGAAAGTCCTTGACTCAGGGTAAGCTCTGCTGAGCCACAACTAAAACATCAGTGTGTTACCTACATTGTTCTCATACTAAATCCAAAACACCACACTGAACCAGCTGTCAGGAAGAAATTTTTCTCTATCCTAGCCAAAACCAGGATGCCTGTTTCATTAATATTTTATTTCTTGTAATAAAAAGATTATACAATATGGATCATTCTTCATAAATAATGAGAGATTTAAAAGAATATTTATCACATTAAAATTTTCTTAAAAATATAGTTTGTAGAAGACATAAGTAATGTATACTTCAGAGTACTGATTCCTTAAAAATACGCTCTATAATATACATGGTAGGGCTGTAAAAATATAATTGTTGGAATATTTCCAGCATGCTAATTTTATCCTTCAGAAGTAATTTTATCTCATCAAAAGATTAGTGAACCCTTTTGGTATGTTTGCATGTTCCAAAAATAAGTTTGAGATCATATACTAACTGAGAGACATTCACTCGGAACTTTGAAAGACTGATACCTAAAATTAAAAAAAAAAAACAAACGTAAGTCAGAGAAAAAAATGAAACAAAATCATCATTAACATGATGAATGTACTAACTTGTATCAAAATTCTTCCTGCATATCCACAAAGAATATAAAGTAAAAACCCCAACCATCAGATTTGCAGCCTGGATTTGAGCGAATTCACAAAACTTTTGTATTCTTATCTTGGGGTAAATAATGCACAAAGTGGGTTACAAAATGTTTACAAGTAAGATTCTCCCAGATGTTTTTTTTCAGGTAGAAATTTGAGATAGGAGCTTCAACTTTCCCTGTGAGGAACATGCACTGAGCATGGATGCAGTGGCTGGGCAGCTGCTCCTGGAATGTCTTTTGACCCTATGGTGCTGGATGAACACGTGGGTCTTGCACACGTGCAAAAAATGTTTGATCACAGCAACCACATGCCTTGTCTGCAACCTCCAAATTGTATTCCTTGTAGTGCTCCTACCCACAACACATTCTTTCACATGGGAATTAAGGGAAGACAGGCAGTAGAACTCAGGAAAACAGAAACAAGGTTCATGGATGTAAATGAAAAGAATGCAAATGCCTATAACCAAATTAAAAGCTATTGTATTACCCACAAGAAATCAGCTTTAATCTCTTCCTTTTTTCTCTTCAGTTCTTCTTCTGCTTAAGTATACATGCACCCACGTGCTTTATTCCAAAACTAATGATTAGTTGGATGGTGCAGGTAACTCCCTTTTCTTCATACTTTAATTCTCAAGTTGAACCTTAAGTATTTGTGGGTACTTGTCCAGCTCAGCTGATATACATTTCACTTCCTTTCTACTGTTCTTATCCCAGGCAGACTATTTTTGGTGAGTTTTAACTCTTGTCCAGTTCCCAAACTCTAAACTTGGGATAACTCATTGGCTCGTGATGAATGGACGTGAGATATTTCCTACTGCTTTCAGAACAAAGGGATGTGAAACACAATGGATATTTCTTACAGGATCACGAATAGTCTCCATGGTAGTGTCTCTTCTGTGGCAGCTTGTTGCCACAGAGGCCCTTTTGTTTTGTGGACCAGTGGGGTTGGTTATTGTGCTGTTCAGAGGTGCCTGTGACACAGTGCTGACCGGTTAGACTAAAGCTCTGAATGAAACAGGCCTCTGTTAGAGACCCTGCCTTTGAGAACTTGAAAAAGACGCAAAAACCGCAATACGTCGCGTAATTGTTTAACAGTGCACACAGTGGGGACAGAGAGGATGACAAACAGCACTGCTAGCTCTCCTGAAATGCTAGAATTCAGGAGAATTCTGCATAGACCAATGGACTATTGCAGTACAGGCTGGCGAGGTATATCCACTTAGGATTGGGTGTAGAAAGTACCATGGTGCCGGACACATGGATGTTAACAGCAAGTGCACTGTCACCAACACAGGAACTTACAGGTGACCAAAAGGAGGGATCTGAAAGTTGAGGTGTCTAATTGTGACCTGATTTTCACAATATGGGCTTAGGAGCTAGATATATGGGTACGTAATAAACATGAAAAGAGCCTCACTTTGTAGTAGCACAAACAGATGAAATCCCAATTCCAAGTTAAAAATGTCAAGTTTGTGATCAAATCAAGCAGATACATGGAGCTCTGGGCAACCTGGTCTAGTGAGAGGTGTCCCTGCCCACAGCAGTGTGGTTGGAACATGATAATTTTTAAGGTCCCTTCCAACCCAGGCTGTTCTATGATCCTACATTTTTTTCTTCAGTGAGGCAGCAAGCAAAAATAAATGTGGTTCTGCCTCAGTGTATGACCCACAGGAGAGAAGCTCTTCTAACTGTGCAGAAAGTAAGTTAGTTAATAGCCCAGTCACCACCCAGCTCCTGCCTTTTAGCACATTTTTGCGTCCCTCTAGATCAGCAGTTGAGAATTAAGCCGGACAGGCTCACTGTTCTAACATTTGTGCACTTAGCAGAAAAGCAGAGTCAATTGCTCATCATTGCTAAACAAACAAAACCTACAGTTCTTACCTGATGTGTGTCTTCCTGGAAATTATATACTTGCACACATACATATATATATATGTAAAGTGAGCATTTTCCCCAAGGAAGATTTCCACAAGAAGAAGTACTTCTGGAGATGTGTCAGATGGCAAATATTTTTATGCACGCAGTGTGTTGGCAGGTTGCAAGCAGGTAATGTTAAGGAAAAAAAATCCAACCCAAGTCATTTTTGTGAGCATACTACTTTGAAGTAAATAGTTTCCTCTGACTGGCATTCCCACTGCAAAGTCCATCAGCAGCTTTGCTGGAAAATCAGTAAATTACAGATGCTAATGCAGCATACCATGGTATGGATAAATGACACATTGATGCGAGGGGAAAAGAAGCGCATGAACAAAGAAGCAGCTTTGGAAGAAACCCCAAATTTGCCTGGCTAAAGCTGGATATTCATCCCCTCCCCAAGCCTCTAAACTCCTATAATGGAAACAGCATACCACAAAGAAAAGTTAATAGAGTGACATTGACATGTTAGATAAAATTAGATTTTAGCTACCTTCAGCATGATTTACCCAAGAGAGGGGAAAGAGAATCCAGGGAAAGATGAACTGGCAAGAGACATGGCACCTAATCTCACCGTTCAAACCAGCAGAGGGTGAGTGGCAGTGAAATGCACTTCTTAAAAGGTCTGAGCAATCAGAGGAATTAACAGCAATATGTTACTGGAAAAAACGTGACATTCAGCATAAAACTGAGTTCCTGTGGAGCTTCCAAACAGAATATTGAAGCAGTATTCCTCTAGAAGTATGGACAAAGTAAGGAAATATGGAATAACAGAAATTGCATTAAAAAAAAAATTAAAAAGGGGGATGTTGGCCTTAATTCGTGGGTATTATGGAATGTACTCCTTATTGTCAGTGTTAACTGAAGGTGACCATAAAGCACTTACAGCCATTGTAAATATGCTCAGGAGAGTAAAACACTAATTTTTCAACTATAGCTGCATTAATTTAAAATTAATACAAACCTGAGAGGAAAAAGTGCATTTTAAAAGGACCGTTTACTAAACCACATTCCAGAATGTTATTCCATTACAAGGCAAACGTATTTTTTTAAATTCTTAGTAAACTGTAGATATCAAGTCAAATCAGAGGAAAACTGGTGACACTGTTTAAAAATTCCATTTACAAGCTTGAAATAGCTAGATGTTTCTGCTAAAATTATTAACAGTGCAATAACTAATAATGGTGGAAATTTTAAGGTTTCACTTTAGACTTCAAACTTAATATTCCATTGGAATAAGCACAAGCATTTTATATCTCTCAGAGCCATAATTACTATTAGGAAAACAACATTATATTGATTGCCAAAACCCATGGTGAATATGGCATCAGGGTTGCTAAGTATGCCTTGTTATATAAGTGTACATTACCTTTGTGCCTCTGAAACTGGCGTGGAAAACTAAGACCAAACAACACCCAAGACATGTTTTTAATGCAGTATTCCATCTTCTGTTTTGCACCTCATGTAGTTGTCTCCTGTGTCTTCCTGTTCTTGTATTCTCCCCTGTGACCACCCCTGTGTTAGGCAGGACTGGGTCATGTTGGTAACTGTAGGAAAACACAGCTGCAGCTAAAGAAATGGGGAATCTTTCTCGTGGGTGATACAGGAGATGGAAGTCATGACTCAGAACCATCCCTCTTGGGTCACAAAGCCTTTGCATATTTCAGATAGTTCAAAAGCTGTCTGTAGGTTTTCAGTTTGCTGCTAGAATCATGTCCACATGCTAAAAACCCAGTAAATAGTTCAACAAGGAGAGGGAAAGCAGAAATGCTTCATCCTAAACAGACACCCCTTTGCACTTTCTCACTATGGATTTCTGCAGTAGAATTTGAAGAGAATCACATCTCCTAACTGTTATTCCAGCTGTGCTATTGCCCTAAGGATTTCTGTAGATCTAGCATGATTCTCAAGAGGTTACAGGCAGAAGTACCCTCAAAGGCAACCCATAGATAAACGGGAATATCTATTGAGGGATGATTTTGCCCTTTTTTTTCTACTAAAGTCTGACCCAAATTTTAATTTTATCTTAGTAAAGACATGTCCTAAAACTGTCTAGCAAGCTTTCACTCATGACACACCCAGGTTCAGCAAAGGGGCATCCTCACGCAGTCACAAAAGGAATCCCTGGGTTTCTCTCAGAGGATCAGTACTTTGACAAAGGAAAGACTGAAGAAGGAAGATACAGCATGCATTTTTTTCCCTGTGGCAGGCAAATTAACAAAATATGCTAACTTCTCTGACAAATTAAAAAAAAAAAGAGAGATGACAGAAATTAGAAAACATAATTTTCTCTTTTTGATGTTGCTTGGGAAAACTAAATTTGGGCATAAATCTGGAGGGTAATTGGAAAAACAAGAGCTGAATTAACCATCATATGAGTTGAAGTCTTTTGGGAAAAAGTTCTGCTTCTGTTCATTCCTGCCACACAGTTCTCTAGTAGATTGTCTTAGCTATAACACAATAGAACATGCAATGCAAGCAGTGCATAGCAGGGCACCACTAGGAAGTAGTTTAAATCAGACCAATACTTTCAGAGGTATCAACAAATCAAAAGTATCACATTGGTTTGTTTATTATCTGAGAATACCTGCACTTCTTATTTTGAATGGCTTTTTGAATTAAATGTACTAGAGCATGCATCCTCGGTGGCATCTTCAACAATTCTATGCATTGTTTGATACCAATATCATACACATCCCTATTAATTTATTTGGTCTGCTTGCTGGTACACCTAATAAGGTAAGGGAGACAAACACAAAGCTCAAAGTAAGATAGTGAAAGGGGTTCTTTTTCACTTGACTTTGTAGCAGGTCTCAAGAGAGAAAAACAATAGTGGGGATTCAATAACCACATAGATTCTCCTCCTCTATCCATTACAATTTTTGCTTCTGATTAACTCTCTAAACCACAGTCTCCTTGAGAGTGTAACAACATTAAAACAAAACAGATGTGAGAAGATTGACTTCAGAATTAATTTCATGCAAGTTAAAATAAATGGAAAGTTATAGCCCCAACTTGTAATGGAAAACTGATACTCATCAGAATTATCACCCATCCACATTACTTCTGCTCAGCCAAAATTTTTAAACTAAAACTATATGTGACTCAGTTATCAAATCATCCTTAGCTGTATGTTTTGTCAAAATTCCTGAAGAAGGTGTTTGCCTGCTTCTTGTGTTTCTACAAACCTCACCTTGTTTGCAGTAAACACTTATACACATTCAGATTATTACCAGAAATCATGGGACTGCTTAGTGTATAATCCTTCCTCACCACAGCAAGCATAAGCTAAGTGTCTTCACCTGCATTTTATATTCATTAAGGTGCTGCTTGTTATTATGATGCCAACTCCTCTCACTGCCTGTAACATCATCCAGTACTTTCCACACATTGTGTTGGAACCATCATGGTTCACCTGCTTCTGCTGCTCGCTCTCTCCATTTCACTTCAAATGAAGCTTCTCTTTTATTTTGTAAGGCCTCTTCAAATGCTTCCTGTGACACAGAAAGAATACTTATCATGCTTAGGCTGTTGACAAGCAGAAACCAAGCAAAAAAACTGAGCACGCAGATCATTATTACTTCTTTATCTCTTTGTACTCTCCTTTTTCTCTGCATGCTGTTTACAATATATATCAGCAGGTGACTGTAGAGTCCTGGTTTGAGATGGAGAATATATAAGCAAGTATAATAAAAATAATAAATTAATTTTTGCAGCATGGGAGGAAATGCATGTGCACATGTATTACTTCAGTTGTCACAGTACAGGTTTTGGTAGAAAACGAAATATATGTAGTTGCTCTGCTTGTGCCATTATCTGTTCTGTTTTAATCACAATTACTGTTAGCACACAGTTGCAGCAACAGCTCTGCACTTCCACTTGAAAATCCTGGGTTTAGCAATTCATGAACTGCATCTAAAAATATATCCTCATTTGAAAATTGGCATTCAAGCTACAGTCTTCAAGCAGTTCCTGTTTAAGCATATTTGGTTAGTTCAGCTTTATCTCAGAGCACAAAAGATACCTTTGTTCCAGAAAGCATTATGTTTTCCCATGTTCAGAAGTGACTGTGATGATATTGTTCTGTATTTCAATTATCTCTGAGGTTTAAAAAAAAGACAGTTCATTTACTGAGTATCAGCTTTGTACTTCCTTACACTTTGACAATCAGTGCTGAGTAAAAGTAGGAAGCCACCATTTGTAGTCACATGGATTAGAAAAACAAATGTAGCATGCCAGAAATCTATGGAAATAGCTGGTCCCTTGATTTCCTTTGGAAATAGATGCTGAAGGCTCTATGGCTAATTTAAACACGTACTGCAGAACAAAATGGCTTTGGCCTTCCAAGGTAAATAAGCATCCAGCCAGCAGAAAGGCTGCCCAGTGGCTAACAGCACAATAAAAGGGAGTTCTCTAGGATAATCTAAAACTCTTCCAGAGAATGAAGGTCCCAAGTTGCTTAGAACCTTTTCAAGCTCATTTGTAATTCCTTGTTCCAGTTATTTACCCCTTTTTCTCAAACCCAGGAAGATTTTACAATGTGTAGACATTTACTCCAGCCTGTGGTGGATTGTCTGAAACTCAGAATGGCTGAGCAAAATTACAGAGTTGTCAGTGACTCCATCAGCTCTTCTGCACTTTTCCTATAAGATCTGTCAAACCACAGGGGAGGAATTAAAAAAGGAAGGGTCCAGTCAGGCTGGCTTGGGATCTTGCAGATGACCAGAGATTTCTAGATGTCAAAATTTTCAGCCAATCAATACTGTTTGCTTAAGGACTAGTTTGCATTGCTTCCTGGAACCTGCTAAAGGTCTGACTGGGGATGTGGCAGCTATCAATACTTAGAAAGGAGGCATCTGCCCTCTGTAAACCTCATAAAACTAATTGCCACTGAAGTTCATTCAGCAATGTATTAAAACATCCCAAAATATATGGCTACATAGGCCTAGAACAGCATAATCACTGTTCTCTTAGCTTAACTATTCATAGATATGAAGCGTTACTCACAATACATACCTGTACTTTTGCCTTCTGCCAAATAATGCAGGCATATACTGTCTGTAAGGATGTCAAGTGCATAACTTAATAGTTATTTGATTAACTTGAGTATCCCATGGCAAAAAAAAAAGAGTGTTATTTACTTACTAAAATGGTGATGTAAAAGTAAAGAAGCAAAAGCAATGGGTCAAATTTCCAGACAAAATTCACTACAAATTATTTTCAAATTATGTGTACAAGTATAGCCCATCAAAAATATAATTATGCGTGCAAACCTCTTGAGTGGAGGTCATACCAGTTTCCATATAGGAAAACTCCTCTAGGGAGGTAGACTGCTCATCTGGATTATTAACTGGGCTCAGGAAGCCAAGATTTTTAAACAACAGTTGTTAGTGATTTAATAATACATGAATATGACTCTGAGGTTAAAAACTAAAGCACAAAATAAAATCCTAAGGGAGTAAGATATGACTAATGGGAAAATTCACTGTCTTTGAATTTTTCTTTACATTATCATAGTCGTGCTTTGTTGACTTCAGCAAATTGCATTTCTGCTTAGCAGCATTATTATCTTAACTCTAAAATATTCAATTAAGGTTTTCTTGAATGGAATTAATTAGAAAAATATGGTGGTATTCCCATGGTGTGATCCTGACTTCATTCTTTACTTCTTTATTCTTCTACGTACCAGAAAGAATTGGAAACACTGCATTCATTTCCACTGAAACAGCTCTTTCTTGTAAAACATACAGAATCATGACTGGTTGGTCTCATTTATTAATTTGAGAATGATTCTTTTTTGAGATGACTACAGGAAAATTTCTCATTATATGAAATATTCATATTTTCCTTCAACAAAAGATTTTTTCTTTACTTCTAATAAATAATTCTAAAAAGACTATTAATTAACATCGTGAATTACTAAAAGTGTGAAACACTACTGGATAAAGATTTTAATTTGTAGAGGGGGCTAAGCTTATGTACCTCTCTTAATTTATGTAGTTTTTATTTTTCAATTCTGCTATCCAAAGAACAAATCAGTTCTGCTAATATTTGCAGAAGTCAAATTTCATTGTTTTGCAACAAGCAAACATTACAAAACTGGGATTATTGCTTAGACTTGAAGTTCTAAAAATGTCAGTTTTCCATGTAGAAATTAGGGTCATTTTAAAATCAAGGTTTTAACTAATATTGACTCAAAATGTCAGTGGGCTAAAAATATTACATGGTGAAGTCATCATTTGTCCAGATGTTTAGATGATATATCCCTCAACTTGTGTCCTTGTGGGGAAATAACTGTGAATCCTTAATTAAAGGATTAAAGTCCAAAGGTTTTTAGAATAAAGTCTGAAAGCTTGTGGTTTGTGATCCTAATGCTTCCTTTGTAATTTTTTAGGACACTTTGATAATGAAATATTTTTGTAAATGGGAATGGTAATCCAGGTCTTTATTAAAAGTAGAATCTCAAGATTACCAGAGTTTTGTCTTTTATGGGAAGATTGGAGCCACATTCACACTGTTCTATCACTTTCAAAATATGTATCAGAGATTGTGTCTTGAAACTAAGTATCTCACATTAAATACACTTAAAATTTTATCATTCTGTTGTCCCCTGCCACTGCTTTACACTTCTCTAAAAGAAAAAACAGATTAAGAGGAGAAAAATTCCAGTACTTGAGTGGTGGTTGTTTACATAAATTCCTTTCTTCACTGTATCAATTACAAAGAGACAATGATGTTCTGTACTGTCATACTGCTTATCAAACCATGCATCCAAATTAGTTGCAAGAACATTGGGTTTTGAGCTGTTATATTTGCTAGCTTGGCAGAAATGGCAGGTTTTCTTTTTCTCTTTCTTTCTTTCTTTCTTTCTTTCTTTCTTTCTTTCTTTCTTTCTTTCTTTCTTTCTTTCCTTCCTTCCTTCCTTCCTTCCTTCCTTCCTTCCTTCCTTCCTTCCTTCCTTCCTTCCTTCCTTTTCTTTCCCTCCCTCCCTCCCTCTATTTATCCAGTATTTCTCATGATAGTTTTGTGTTTCTTTTGCTTCCTTGTTTTCCACTGAGCTGGAATTCTAGCACAAGACAATCCTATGCACAAAAATTGTGACAGGTCTATGTAAACTTCAGAATTGCTATAACCTCCAGCTGCTAAAAGAAAGACATTTAAGCAGCAATCTTTAGTTTTTTGGCCTATCCTGTCACTTCATGATTTTGGAGAGTGCAAAAAATCCACATAAGTGTCATTCATGTTTGACCTGCTCTTACATAAATGAACAGAGTAACAAAGAAATCTGCAATATAGCCCATTTGAATTCTACCCATGCAAAGTGCTCTTCTTTTAGCAGTAATCAATACTAAGACTTGCTCATATCTTGTCAAATCTTTGTGCTATGACACATATAGCTGAAAACAAGACACAAAATTAATAAGTACGGGGAATTTCACGAGCTGGTATAATCATATAAACGTTTTATACTGTTCCTAGAGCTGTCTGTGTGAGTATTTCTTGTCAAAATTAGACATATAATTTCAAGTTTCAAAATAAAACAGTATTGGGTTTTGATCTGATTTTGGAATACCTTCATATTTTTACTGTATCTGGCTGTCAAATTCCTCATAATAATAAATGATATGAAAGTATATAACATACTTTAGTAATTAAGGGCAAAAACATAATATCATAATGCAACAATTTGTATTTTAATGAAATAACCACAATTCTGATAATAGCTACTGCAATTCTGGCAGAGGTGTCAATCATATGAAAGAAAACACAAACCCAATAATTAACTAGACAAATGACATCAGCAAATTACGACCCTTTAGAGTTTTGCCAAGGAGAACTGTGACTAGTGAAATTAGATACAAGATCAATCACTGAATGCAGCAGGCTTGGCAGAAGGGAGTCAGAGAAAACTCATGAAGCTGGGAATATGTGCCTGAGGACATGGACAGGTTTAGTCAATAAGAATACATGCCTGCTTGAGATGAAGAGGCAGGAAATTCCCCCTGAGCTCCTGCCCCCAAAGGAAAGAGGACTTGCAGTACTAGAAATCTCTGGCATAGTGTTTAGGTTTAGTTGTTGATGGATAAGGGAAGAAGATGAATGAGGAATCAGCTTTTCTGTACAAGGCCAGCATTAATTCTGTGTGGGAAGGGAAGAGGACTGAGAAGGCTGCTGCAAGTAAGTAAGTAAGGAATCAGGGAACCTGGATGCTGGATGAGAAAGAAAGCACTCCAGAATCCTTGTGCCTACCTGGGAGAGAGCATCATTCCCAAGCCTAACCACTGCATTTTTCATTTCTTAAAGGAAACAGCCAATTTCCTTTTTAATTTACTAAGAGGAGGTTTTAATATATAACCTCAGCCTTTAGCTTTTGCTACCTATTCTCAATATGGAATTCTGCATTCTCAAGTCTAGGCATCTGGGAAAATGGTTTGATTTCCAAGGGAATTTTTCTGAAGTTAGATGATAAACTTTCCTGGCAACTGAGCTCATGGAGGTGAGATATGAAGGCTGATGTATTAGGTGTCTCTAACTGCAGAAGACATCCAATTATGTAGGGAAGACACAAGAAAGGTACCACTAGTACCTGGGCATCTCCCTTTGAGCCTTGTGAGGTCCTCTGTTTCTAAAAGTAGCTACAGCCCAGTGTGGAAGGAGAGGGAAGGGGAACATGCTCCTCCCACAAGCACGAGTTCCTTGAAGACTTCTTTCAGTGCACTCTCTTCTCTCAAACTCTTCCTAGATAAGCCAAATCCAAGAAAGGCCTTCCAGGACAAAGTAGGTACAGAAAATATTTGCAAGTAAACTTAGTGACTGAGGTAAATTAAAAATGGTGACCAACGTGAAGAGCTGCAAAAATATGTGGCAAATGTTATTGATTGATACTCACTGAGTGTCCAGGTAACAAAATGGCAGATATAATTGAGTAGAGATTACCATAAGGTGATATGTATGGGAAGAAAAAAATTCATCTAACATATAAAGTGGTATACCTAGAGTAGATAATTACCATTATGACCATCATGCCATATAAATAGATACTTCTATGAAAATACCACCTTGTGGCTAAACAGCTGTTGAAGCAGACAGAAAGGTAGGAATTATTAGGAAAGAATACAGAAAAAACCACCCCAAAATAGTACCATGCTATCATAAAATAAATGTAAGGTGTCCCCACAACTTGAATTTATTCATCCATCTCAGAAATTATAAAATAAATCAAAGGCAATAAAGAGGGTGCAGAGTATCAAAAAGATTCAGTATGAGAAAATGGAAAACTCATTCTGGATAACAGCTGATCTAGAACAAAAATAAAAAGGTTTACATTATCCTGTGTAGAATGGAGATAGGAGATAGGGTATGATTTTTCACTGTCTTTTTCAATAGAAGCAACTTCAAATGAAACAAGCAGGTAACAGACTCAAAACAAACAAAAGAAGTATCTTTGCATGCATACATAATTAGCCTGTGAATCTCCCTAGATGTTGTGGATTCCAAAAGTTCATATAAACACAACCAAATTCACACAGACTGTGAATGACTTAAATCAGTCACCACTAGGTGTTTCCTACACTACTGTAAAAGAACAAATGTTGCCAACATAAACAAATTAAGAACATGTAGTGTTTTAGAAAGCTAGATGTCAATATTACTGTAGTATTATTGAGATTAAAATGGAAAGTACTAAAAGCCTGGCATTAGAAGATACTGTAATACAAATTAATTGTACAAATCCCAGGATATCACCATGCCATGTCCTAACTTCCAAGTATAGCATATTTTCCCTACCAGTGGATCCCTTGACCTTGATTGTCACCTACTGGAGGGACTCAGCACAACTGTGGGGTGCAGTGGAAGTCAACCTCTGCATTCGTAGTGAGATAGAACTTAGCTATACCTCCTGGCATTGTTTTTACACAACTAATTATGTTTTTCATTTCTTCTGCAGACCTACCAGGTGCTTCTCTGTTCTGAAATGTTTGTGTAAGTAGCTTTACACTCATTTGTCAAATAAATTAACCTGGCATATTCTCTAATACCTTCGTTTTTTCTAACTAATTGTAAATCATTCATCCTCAGACAGATTTAATCCTTAATGCTCTGCTGGATTTTAATCAAATAATAAAACTAGTGATACAGAAACTACAATAGGATTTTAAATCACTACAGATTATCTGGATAACATTACAAATGCCATCTTGTCACATGTCCAAAAATCGGACTTACAAAATGTCTTTTTACTGACAGAGGTGGGTTGATCCTAGCTGGACACCATGTGCCCACAAAAGTCTTTCTATCACTCCCCTCCTCACCTGGGCATTGGAGAGAAAATACAACTAAAGGCTCCTGGGTAAAGATGAGGACAAGGGAGATCACTTGGCAATTACTCTCATGAGTAAAACAGGGTCAGCCTAGGGAAATGAATTTAATTTATTGTCAATCAAATCATGGTGGTATAATGAGAAATAAGAACAGATCTAAAATCCACCTTCCTACCACCCCTACATCTTCCCAGGCTCATATTAATTAGTGAATTCTCCACCTGCTCACCTCCAGCAGAAAAAGGGGATGGGGAATGGCAGTTTTGGTCAGTTCCTCACATGCTTCTGCCAGTCTTTCCTTCTTCCTTTCCAGGGAAGGGCTCCTCAGGCTCTTCTGCTCCAGAATGGGGTCTCTCCTACAGGAGACAGTCCTTCATGAACTTCTCCAATGTGGATCCCCATGGGCTGCAGTTCTTCAAACTGTTTCAGTGTGGGTCCCTTCCACAGGGTTCAGCCCTTAAGGGACAGACAGTCCCAGAGTGGGTCCCCTTATGGGGCCAGCAAACCTCCTCCAATGTGGGTTCCTTGCTCCATGAGGCTACAGGCCCTGCAAGGAGTCTACTCTAGCACAGGCTTCCCACAGGGTCACAGCCTCCTTTAGGCATCCCCCTGCTCCAGAATGAGGTCCTCCGTGGGATATCTGCTCCACAGTGGATATTTGCTCCACCAATGGAGGTCCACCTGCTCCAATGGAATAGACCTCCATCGAGGGGCAGCTGCCTCACCATGATCTGCACCATGGGCTGCAGGGGAATCTCCACTCCAGCACCTGGGAAATGTGAAATCACACACAAACTGAACCTGAAACTGAAGAGTGAAATTAGGTAGCTAGAGGATAAATGAAACTACTGGAGAATATTTAGTAGATAGTATTTGGAAACTCTGCAAGTCACTTCCTAAGAAACAAAATTATATATATGACATAGAGTGTTATGCCTTAATAGCTTCAATGCTTTTTGAGTGTTTTTGCTTTTCATTGTAGCCCTTCTTGCCTGGCTCGCTTTTCTCATGCAACCACTTTACAGACTAAAGAAACATATCTTCATAACCTTCTCCATAACAATGTATTTGCTGACAAATGGAGCAGCCAGTAATTGCAAGATTCCTCATGTCCACAGGCAGGGCTCTGGCAGAAGGTCAAGTTCTTTTCAGAGTCAACTACAAAGCTCTTTTATCTACCTAGAACAGGTCTTTTTAATACTTGTAAAATGTTTTCCATTTACACTGAGAACAAATTTGGAGGTTTCCACTGGTACCTCAGGGACAAGTAAATAGTGCCACTACCAAGTCAAGTTACTGCTGGCATTCCACCCCTCCAGCCTTTTTGCATCACTTCTACATGCTGGTATATAGCTCTGAGTGCATCATACACAGTGCAGATAATTACTTCAGCTGGCAAAAGTCCACTGGAAAATAGTTAATTTTACTTAAATTGAGCTGCTGATCTGCTTTACTGTGTTGTCTCCACAAAAAGCTAGAGATACAGAAGTGGGTGACTTGGGATGGCACCACTGCCACATTCAAAATTCTTTTCTCCTTTTTCACACTAAAATTTAATGTATATATGAGTGCCAGTTAGATGATCCAAACTTTCTCCTTTCCTAAAGAACATATACCTGGTATGTTTGAGACAGTTTTCTACTCTCCTCTCAGTTCATGGACTAAATTACTGTGTAAGTCCTAAGTCAAAGTTGCACTACCTTCCTGCCTTCCAAGAAAAGGTTTGTTTTTACTTGTTACACTAGTAATCACATACATGAATCAATTATTTCACTGTTTTGCTGTGCAGTCCACATACATCTAAGTGCTTAATTCACAGAGTCACGAAATATGCTGATATGGAAGGGAGCCACAAGAATAATGTAGGATTTATTAAGTATATTTTTAATATACTGGCCTAATTCCCAGTCCATTATTGCTTGATGAAGTAATAACAAAGTTAGAATGTGTTAGATTATTTTTTGGTATTAATTTATTTTTGCTATTAATTTAACTTTTACACAGAAATATACAGCTTATCATAACCTTAACATCATTCTAGAGCAAAGCAGATGGAATATTGTAAGTTGAGCTGATTTTAAAGTCCTCCAGTCTAGGTTAATAGTCTCTCTTCTGCTAGACAAAACAGAAAGACATGATTATTTCCTTTGTTTAGGACTCATCCTCTGACAGGAGCTAACGATGAACAATCCTTCTTGGAACAAAGCTATATCCTGAAAAGTGTTATGCACTGATCTTAGTCCAGCAGCTCAGTAACTAACAACTTGGATGAACGAGGGCCAGAGTGCTCAGCATCTTGCAGGAGGGGGTTCATAGTGAAGCAGCCTCTGCAGGAGACAGGATCACTGCTCTTTAGAAATGAGCAGGCTGTTACAACACATGGCTCAGTTACCAGTGGGGGGAAAAAAAGAATCTCAATATAAAGGCAGATTTAGTCTTCACTTCATACAGAGTCTTTTAAAATATCTTGAATTAAAGCTATGGTGTCCAGGAATCTGGATCGCCATTTGAGAGAAAGTATTTTGAGACAGAAAACATGTTTTTGGAGACTACAGGAAAGGCTCATCATGCTACAAATTCATATGAATGCCATCTCTAGGTGAAAGGGATTCAGGAGTCAAAACTATGAGACATGCTGTACATTAACCCCAAATGAAAAAACAGACCTACTAAGGAGTTTGGGGTGAGATGGGAAAGGTGAGAGCTACTACAAGGCTGGCAAGAGCTACAGAGCATTCAGTTTTATTAAGACAACTACTAACAACTTTAGGACATAAATAAATAATACATACCATTCCAAAGCCATTGATGTCTTCATACTGTCTCTCATCAGAAATGAGTAAGAAAGAAGAACTGTGAGATTTACAGCTGTAGTATGGAGGCCACAGACAAGACTATATATACTTCATATATAGTGTTTTTCTTTTGTAAAACATGACATAGCTTCTAATAAATACATTACAGTAGAGTTCATGAAAAAAAAATGTGGCCAAGGGAAAAAAATCAGAAATTGAAGCCATGGCTGAGATACAACTTGCATTTTATTGCTTTTAAATATAAGTATTATATTCTAGGATGAACTGCTTGATTCACCAACACCTTTAGAAATACTTGATGGAACACAAAAAGTGCTTCCCAGCTATTAAAGAAAGTGGGTCTCTGGTTTCTGCATTCAGATACATTCAAATAATGCATCTTTTTAAACTTTAAACGTCTTATTGTATACAGCCATCAGTAATGAACACGCATGCACTTTGGTGCATATGAAAATAGTGGCTGAGACACCAAATGTTTGAGATACTGCACATGCACTATTCATTAAAGCTCCCTGACAATTTATAGGCAGAGCTTTCAGGTTATCTAAATAGAAACTTGCACATAGCTTCAGAGCTTGGAGGGTTCACACCCTTTTTAAATGCAGGCAACCTTTCTTCTCCATGAATTCCCATCAGGCCTCTATAATGCACTTGCCAAAAGGTTGAAGCTCAGCAGGTGTGGTCTTTCTGTAAATATTTCCCAGTGGAAGTTTAATGTGAACCTCTCACACATATAAAAGTATAATATGCAGAGAAATGTTTGCTGGATAAGGACCTCAGTTTTAAAACTCGGAGGGGCAGGGACTATGTCTTTATATATACGCTAGCTCTGTGTATTTGGAAGCTGCTAAATCATTTAAAGGCACAGTTCTAGAAAAGCCACAGGCTTATTCCGGAAACCCAAGGAGTTTCAGGGTACTCAACACTCAGCATAGTGTTTTGCAAAATAAAGTAAAAAAGTGCAACTAGATGTTTCCAGGTAGGTGGCATGAAGATTATTCACTTGGTCTTTACAAAACAGTTTGTAGATTAAATGTTGTGCAAATGCTATGTGTAATTGAACACAATCTCAGTGCACCTTGGCACAGTCATGCTTGTTAGGACACAGTGATTACAGTGGTGCTCTTCTGAGAGGGAGATTACATTTCTCACAGATTCTGTTCCTGACCCAACTGTAGTGTGTGACCTTACAGCTAACACTGAACATACCAACATCTGGCCTGAGAGCAACCATGTTATACCATTTGAATTATCTTTTAAAGACAAGTTAAAATGGATATCTTGTAATGTAAGGAAGTTACCCTCCCCCTTTCAGCTGAACAATCTGTTCAAGGGTCTGAGTCTGGATTCACTCATCCCACGTAGCTAATTCTTAGAACAAACAATTCCTTCGGGGTCTAAAATGCTCACTGGATTCTGACTCAGTTGGAATAAATAATTTCTAGCAGGAAAGAAATCAAATTAGCTCAGTTTTGAGGCACACATGATCAGAGAAGCAAAAGCAAGTATGTAGTATAATTCCATCACAAGGAAACTGACTATAGTCAGTTACAACAATAAGAGAAAGATGCTGCCTACTCAGTTACCTACTTTATGGAAGCACTGTGTGGACCACTAGCTCCTGCCTTCTGCAAAGGTGAACTTTCCAGTCCATCTGTATTTCCCTAGTTAATGCTGTATTTACATCACACAGTGGAAAAAAATTGGGGACTCTTGCACTGGAGGCAAGTTGGTGTTGGTTTGTCTTTTTTTTTTTGGTTTTTTTTTTGTGTGTGTGTGGGGTTGTTTGGTTGTGTTTGTTTGGTTGTTTGTTTGGTTGTTTGGGTTTTTGTTTGTTTGTTTGGTTTGGTTTGGTTTGGTTTTTTTTTCTTAATTCTAGCAACAAAAGGGAAAAAAAGCCCACCACCTTTAGGTGGCAGTTTAATGAGGCAAGATTTGTCACCTTATGATGGAGAAGCACTATTTCATGTGATAAAGGATAAAGAATACTGACATTTCTCTTTAACGTATCCTAATAGTCTAACATATATCCCTTTTCTTTTTCCTCATGTCCAAATCCACCACCTGCAATCTGTATTACCAAGGATAAATGGATACTAAACTTTATGCCAATGGCACCTCTGCCACACTGTGGTTTCTGGGAACATAGCCCACATTCACTGTGCCACAATGACTGGAGCTGCTTTGAGACAGGCCTGCATTGCTAGAAGACAGTTGCCCCTTCTCATCCTCCATGCAGATGCATTTGAAGGTATTTGTCAGAACCTTTATTGTTTGGTTTTCTATTTGCTTTTTTCAGTTTCCGCTAGAGCATCAACTAATAACCTGCTGTGATCTATTCCCACTGCTAAATTTATGGTGAAATAAGCACCTAGTGAAGCTGAGCATATAGGGCTTGAATATGAGAGCCACTTCATGGACAGCCACAGTAAATTCATAACTGCCTCTCTGCAGACCATTACTCCTAATACATGGAATTAGCACAGTACAGTAGGGCCACCTTTATGCTTTTAAATGACAAGTTGGTTCATACATCTGAGCAGCTGAGTAGTGCTTCACGGTACAGCTCTGTGCACATTGTATCCATCTCCTGCAGGCCTGGTTAGTATTGGCCAACCAAGCTTTAAAACTGTTGAGATAACAGAGGTGGTTTGGCCACAGATTATAGGCATCAGAAGTAAATCAAGCTCTGGCTTTCAGAGAACAGGGAGCTCACACTGCGTAGGGAACAAGGGTAATAGTCATACTGTTAGTTCACTTACCACAAATAATGTCACCTGCAGCATTTTTTTCACTGTCAGAGCAAGTTCACAGAAGAACTTTTACATACAGAAAAGATAGATGAGACCAGGATTTTGAGAAAGTCTTGTCTTTTCTGACTCATGAAACTTGTCTTCTTTGCCAGACAGAGCTTGGCAAAAGAAAGTCTGACTATGCTTACAGCTGCAGGGAGGGAGGCAGAGTGAGATGCAGTTTCAAAAGTCCTTTCAATAGCAAATGAGTGAGTAATGAAATGGCAGATTATACTCAATCCAAATATTAAACATACACAATGGATTACTTTAATTTACTTAGCACCACTTAGGAAAGAGGCCTCTGAGTCATTGTAGCTGTTGTACTTCCCTCAGCAGTGCCTTTCTTTTGAGGCATGTCACAGCACAGACTGCATGGCCTGTGTAGAGGTGGGATTTGCTGAAAATAAATAATATTCTCTGTTTAATGGAGATTTGGAGGTTTTGGGTAAAGCCATAAGGGAAAACCTATGGTGTGAGCTTTCATTAGAAGTGTTATGAGGACTGTAGAAGCAGTATTGGTAGGATAGAGTAAAAAGTAGTAGTACGCTTATTTACGTATTTATTTATTGTATGTAAACAATTAAATGCGTTTTGAGTAATCTTTTTCTTCAAGAAATCTGTTCTTACAAGTATCAATAAAACAGCTCACAAACTTAAGCAAGAAGATATCTGATTATTTGCCAGGTAAGATATATAATGCTGTGCTGTAACATTTTTATCAGTCTACTTCTAAAATTTCTCATTTATTCATATTTCCCCCTACATCTTGCTTATTGCCCAAATTTGTTTAGTTTTTGGATAGTGTTTCCTCAAATAAATAAACTGCGGCCTTCAACTGTCCCTTGCAGTCAATTATATTAACTAGGACAGCTATTCTTTGGACATTTTATAAGACACTGAAATGCTCATCTGAACTAGGCCACCAACTAATTGCTATGCACAGGCAACAACGCTGCATTATTTCTGAAACTCTGTCATTCTTTCCCTGTAACTGCGAATCCAGAGTAATGGTGAATTATCTTGTACATGACCCCTTGAAACTAGAAAATCTGCTGTTTAAACAAAGTCTCTGTTATTTCTTGCCGTTTGCACAACAAAAAATAACAATGTACATTTTTACAAATTAAGGTCAGAAGAAATAATCTTAACTTTGTAAAAGGACAAAATACTATTTGGAAAATATTGTCAAACTTCAAATTGACCAGGTTAGTTCATCTTCAAAATGTTGTCTTAGAAATGCAGCATCCTTTTGGGGTTTTGGTACGGGAAGTTATTGTCATCTCTGCAGAAATCTTCATTAGATGCTTGTTAGCTTCATATTAAGAATTTACAATATGCAGAACCACTGTATTAAAGCAATAGTCTCCAGACCTTTGAGGGCCTCTATAGAGCTGTATAGAAAAACTCTTTGGATGACAAGGTGAACAAATCTATCAGTGAATAAGTTCATGGGACATTGATTGTTACTACCTGAGTAACCATGAGGTAAGAATCATCTTAAAAGTGGTTGGAGAGAAATACTCTTCTTTATGCTCTAGTGAAGTGTAAACTATGAGCCCTTACTTAAGTGCTCTCTTTTAGGTGTTAAGCTTGGTAAAATGATAAACAGTGGGATCGAGTGCATCCTCAGCAGGTTTGCCAATGGCACAAAGCTATGTGGTATGGTTGACACGCTGGTGGGAAGAAATGTCATCCAGAGGGACAATCTTGAGAGACAGGCCTACGTGAACCTCCTGAAATTCAACAAGGCCAAATGCAAGGTCCTGCACCTGGGCCAGGACAATCCTAAACACAAATACAGGCTGGGTGGAGAATGGAGAGCAATCCTGGGAAGAAAGACTTAGGAAGCTCAACATGAGCTGTAAAAGTGTACTTGCCAACAAGACAGGCAACCACATCCTAGGCTTTGCACTATGAAGGCAGGCTGAGAGAGGTGGAATTTGTCAGCCTGGAGAAGAGGAGGCTCCAGGAAGACCTTATGTCAGCCTTCCAGTACCTAAAGGGGGCATACAAGGAATACGGAGAGGGACTTTTTACAAGGTCACATAGTGATGGGACAAGGGGGAATGGCTTTAGACTGAACTCTTTCAGGTTTAGATTAGATATTAGGAATAAGTTATTCACTATGAAGGTGATAAGGCACTGGAACAGGTTGCCCAGGGAAGCAGTGGATATCCCATCCTTGGAAGTGTTCAAGGCCAGGCTGGATGGGCCTTTGAGGAACCTGTTCTAGAGGGAGGTGTCCCTGCCCATTGCAGAGGGTTGAAACCAGATGATTTTTAAGGTCCCTTCCAGCCCAGGCCGTTCCATGATACTTCTTTTGCCCTTGTGTTTTGTACTCATGCTGAAGCTGTCTAGGCCATTTACAAGTATCGCAAACCAAGCATCGTTGCCATTGATACCCGTGATTCCTTTATCTAGTCTTTACAGCCTGCAGTTAAAGCAGAGTGGCAATTCTCTACCTCAAAAACTGCCTCATCCTTCTTCCCTGATGATTCAACTGATCTTAACTTTTAATTGGTCTTGTCTAAATGATTTGTGCATAAAATACCTAAGCACGGCTGGAATCTCATGCTCTAAATCTCACACGTTTTGGCAAGTGAACTGCACGTAAAGGACCCCACACTCCCTTTGCATAGGGAAGGGTTTCTGATGAACTAGGACTTGTGTTTGAGCTTCTGCCAACATTTTTGTCAGAAGGTTTGTTTTTAACATTGCTAATGATTTGGAAAACAAAACAGAGTTTGTAAAACAATCTCCAATATATTTATGGTAATTAACATGTGGAAAAGAAAAAGCCCTTCATGGGCTCTTGTGTATAGATGAAGTAGTTAAAAGAGGAAAATTTCTGAGCACGCTTTGTCTGTTGCTAAACTGTTAAAACTCCTGCACCAGACATAAACATGAAAGCAAACAATGGGAGTGCACTTGCTAATACTACTCCAAAATTATCCTAAAGGTGCCGAATGGTTTGAAATTTTGTCTGTAACTGGCAGAGCTGAAAGAATTCACCCTCTTTTCATAAACAATGGAAGGAGTCTTGCAGATTTTCCACTCCTATTGCTGGAACACAGATCTGATACAGCAATTTAAGTAAAAGTGCTGTCTGGGGCCTTTTTCTAAATCCTATTATTCCTAGCAAGACAGTGAACTCCCAGCATTAAGATACAAATCATACCATAAAGTCACAGTAATTTAATTCTGGCATTCAAAAATCTTCAGTTTTGAATTCAGTGTTAGCTCAACTAAAATGAAGCCAAGAACTTTTTTTTCTGAGACAGTTAACCAAACAGTCTAAAAATTTTTAATTCTCCTAATCTGAAACATTCTTCCACAAAATACCTCAAAAAGATTTGAGATGGAAATAAATGTGCACATCTAAATTTATAAAACTATGTGCAATGTTTTGCATTTGCATTAGTGATGAAAAGATAATACTATCCTTCAGATAAGCAGCCTTCGAAATCTAGGAATATTTTACATTCCTCATCCCCATCCAATTCAGGAAATTAATTTTAAAAAGATATTTCAAGGAAGATTTGCTTGATTTTGAATAGTTTGAAGAGAAGGAATGTGAATTTTCACACCTTTATGTAGGTCATTTAAGTCACTCCAGAGTGTCTGTATATTCAAAATACTGGCATTTTAAATCACCTATGCAATCTATTACACCTCACGAGTTTTGTTCTTGTGAACAAAACAACAAGTTGAAGTGAACCCAACCTGTAGTTGGGCCTCTACAGGTTTTTTTGTTTG
Organism: Phylloscopus trochilus trochilus; assembly: GCA_016584745.2. Lineage (NCBI taxonomy): Eukaryota > Metazoa > Chordata > Aves > Passeriformes > Phylloscopidae > Phylloscopus > Phylloscopus trochilus. The sequence continues at coordinate 33,028,634 of WQNJ02000062.1, read as the reverse complement.
GTTGGTTTTTTGTTTGTTTGTGTTTTTTTTTTTTTTTTTTTTTGTTTTTTTTTTTGTTTTTTTTTTCTGTAGAAACAGAAAAATTCTTAGAAAACAGCACTATCTGGACAAACACTGGAAAAGGGTTGGATGCTTATTTTGAGCATTATTTAATCTTCTTGAAACATAAATACAGCCAGAATATCTTCTGAGAATATGCTGCACAGTGGCATGCACATTTTATTTGCCTTATGCTAGATTTACTATAATAACAAGGACATGGTCTACCAGTCAAAACGTTAACACTGAGATGTGGGAAAATTAAAGTCTCATTCTACTCCAGGCCTACTGTGAAGCACAGGTGAGTGGCTACGTAGTCATGCAACTACCTCTATATGTCTCTTCCTAATTTACATCTGACTTGAGAAGTGATGGAAGCTCCTAATGGTACCACGTGTACGTGGACACGCTCTCACAGTGCTTTAACACCTCCAACAATATGTACTGGGCCAGGTACAGCTTTTTTCCCTGTGACATCTGGACAATAGAATGTTGACTAACAGAAATTGTAACAGGCATTCTTACTGTTTTATTGATTTATGTATATATTATGTACGTTTATGCTGAAATAATTTTAGTATTTCTATGAATCCAGCAATGATTCCAAAATTGTGGAGTATTAGGATACTTACCACTAGTTGTTGAAGTTCAACAGTATTACTAAATTTAATGCATGTAGGATAAAACCCTTAGCAGTAAGGGATAAAGTATGACAGGTATGAAGCCAGTTCTGAATAAAAATCCCAGTGGTCAAACAGATGTAACTCTTAATAGAAGGAGAGTCAGAAACTAAAGAGCAAGATCAAAGAAAGCTGGTGAATTCATGAGGAGGAACAGCCTTTTGTGGCTCTAATGAAACTCCTGTAAAAACGCCTGCATGTTCAGAGAATTTGTCACTCTCAGCAGTGTACTACTTGCAGAATCACATAACAGTCCACGTTGGAAAGGATATCTGAAGTTCATCTGGTCCAACCTTCTGTTGTCAACAAACTGAACTTCAAAGCTGGATTGTTCACGGCCTTGACAAGTTTTGAAATGCTCCAGGTATGAAACTCTTCAATCCCTCCTGGCAGCCTGCTTGATTGTTCACCATCCTTCTGATTGAAAATGTTGTGTTTGAGCCCAACTGGAGGTCCTCTGGGTGCACCTTGCTACTGCCACTCTTAGCACTGCACTCATCTGTGAAAAGAGCCTGGCTCTTGCCTTCTCCATACCTGTCTCTGGACCAGGGTTCAGTGTGGGCTGGAGCCAGGGGTTTCCTGTTTGGGCCAGCAAGGCAGGCAAGGTGTCACTAGCCATGGCTCTTCCCACAACCCCACTGAAGGGGGAGGGCAGGCTGGGACAGCCAAGGGCAGCCCTGTCCATGTCTGCTGTGCTGCTGAAGCTGGTCTGAGGCTGAGCTGAGAATGTGAAGCAGGGTCAGCCCAGCAAGGGTAACCAGGGTCAGAGACAGCCTCGTGACGACTGAGTGACTCAGTAGTGACGAGGCTGTGGAGGCCAGGCTGGCAAGTCAGCCCACAGGTGATCAGGGTCCAGGACAGTGGGGCCCATGGCCAGGCCCAGGCAGGGCTGTGGTGCTGCTGGGGCAGTGATCGATGACCCTGAGAGCTGATACGGGGTATTGAACCGTGGCAGGGTGGGTGGGAGCTCGGGGAGTGTGGGCAGGGACAGGCAGGCTGGCAGAGCTCAGAGTGCTGGCACTTGGACATTTCAAACCTTCTAGTAGATTCTGCTTTTAACTTCAGGAGTACATTGTCTACTTTGAAGTAAATCTTTATCCAAATCCACCTTTGTGGTATAAAAATCACTTTTAATAAAAAAATCATTATTAAACAATAACCTCATACTGCTTATACAGTTCAATTTTTGCTTCTCCTTCAGCCTAACTAAAAACATATCTCCCAATGATGAAAAATTTAACTTCATTTTCAAATTACCTAGGATTGCCATCACTACTGTAAAATGTTTATGTTATAGAGACTTTAAAAATGCTTTGATTCTGTTTGTAGATCATCAATCTTTTTTAAAACTAACCTTGTGTTCCTGCCAAATTTGACTTGGTGTTGCCAATCCAAAAAAAAAAAATAAAACTCAGTAAACAAATGTATAGAAACAAATGTTTCTATAAATACATGAGCAGCAAAAGGAGGGTTAAAGGAGCATCTCTATCCTTTACTTAGTCACTGTCCCTGGAGGAATTCAAAAGAGGTGTAGGCATATCACTTAGGGCCATGGTTTATTGTTGGACTTGGCAGTGCTGGGTTAACAGTTAGACTCAATGATCTTAAAACTTTTTTCCAATAAACTCACCCAGCCTCTATCCCCACACAAAAGGACCCGGGGTTATACCAGATCACAAGCCCAGCAGAAGTTAACAGTGTTGCACTATTGCAAAAAGCAAACATTGTGCTGACAAGTATGGAGGGCATTGGAATGGTTCAAACATATGAAGTAAAGCTTTCCATTGATTCAGGGCTGATGAGGTCTTGCCTGGGGTACTGTGACCCCACAGTGAGGACCCAACTGTTACCATCAGTTGGTAATAGTTCCAATACAGATCTTAATGGGCTAAGTCAGACACCACACACAAGTACTACCAGAAAAGTAGTTAACTGGATGTTTTCATCATCTCTTTCTCTTCTTCCAAACTGCTATCCTGAAAGCTAAGCCCTTCCCAGTGTCACAAAAGCTCACAAAATCAACTGTTGTTCAAAAAACAGTTTGAGGGAGTCAAAATCCTCTAATCACACATAGCCAGCCTAACACAAGGATATTTCCCAAGTTCCATTATTAAATATTTAAACACAGTGAGTCATCTTAATTAAATACAACAAAGAAAATTTTTCCTGTATTTATCTCTTCTTACTACTGGCTTGCCAAAGCAAGTTGTCAAGTTTCTGGCTGAGATAGAGTTAATTTTCTTCCTATTATCTGGTACAGTGCTGCATTTTGGATTTAGTAGGAGAATCATTTTGCTAACACTGATGTTTCAGCTGTGGCTCAATAGTGTTCACCCTCAGTCAAGGACTTTTCATTCTCTCATGCTCTGTCAACAAGGAGACACAAAAGAAGCTGGGAGGGAGCACAGCCAGGACAGCTGACACAAAGGGATATTCCATAGCATACAGCACCATGCTCATTAAATTAAATCAGGGGATTTGGTCATGAGGGGCCAATTGCTGCTCAGAGATGGGCTGGAGTTTGGTCAGAAGGTGGTGAGCAATTATCTTGTGCATCACTTGGTTTTCTTTGGTTTTACTCCTCTTTTTTTGTTACCTCACTTTTAATTACTATTATTGCATTGTATTTTACTTGATTTTGTTTATCAAACATAACCCATATGTTTTACCTTTTTTTTGAGTTATCCTCCCCTTCTCAGAAAGTGAGTGTGCAGCTGCATTGTACTGATTTTCTGGCTGGGGTTAAATCACACCACTAATCTTCCTTCTAGTCTGGTTTTTTTTTTTCCCCCTAGGACTGTTTCAAGTAGAGATTTTCATATATCCTTAATACATCTGAGGAGATTTGAGAGAGACAAGAAATACAGAAGGGGAGAAGAAACCATACATACTTCTGAGAAATCATGAGTAAGAGTTTTAAAAGCGTTGCATATAGAAACCATTTGGGAAAAGGATTAAGTGCCTGCCAGAAGGGCAAAACCACTGCATTTTCTGTCAGAAACACACCAACAGCATACAATGTCCACTAATAACCTGAATGTGGGCTAACACTTACAAAAAATCTGTATTGTGCACACAGACATTACAAATAATTTGGACACTAACAAAAGCTTTATTTACAGTCCTATAAATAGGACTGTATTACACAATTATTATGCAGCCCTCTTTTGGAATAATGACCTTTGACTGCAGATGTAACTGCTGAGCATTACACCTTTGGACCTCTGGATTACTTTTACTGTTTGAATATTCTGAGGTCCTAGAAAAGCCACTCTAAAACTTCTCTTGACCAAAGATACTCTGTAAAGCCAATACAAATGCACAACTGAATTTGAAGGAAGGTACGAACTCTAGAAGAAAAGTAATCACTAACAGCAGACTTGGACAAACAAATCCTTACTAATCTCATTAAAAGGTAAAATGTTCCAGGTCTCAAGTGGAAGATTTCTACAGGTGACAGGTGACACATGGCACCATTTTTTCTCTTTTCTTTGGTCTTCCTTTTGAGCTGAGAAGATCTGTTGTCCTTCTTATAACTCATTTATCTCAAAAGATACTTATGACTTAGTTTTTATTAGTGTTTGAACATAACAAACACAAATAAATTGTACTTATAGGAAGATACAGAGGAGTAAATTTGCACTTAAAACACATTCTGATTACATAAAAAATACATACATATCCCAATGAACTTGACTTTAATTAGCTGTTTTATTACATACCTTTTATAACTTGGGCAAAGTGAGTCAGGACAAGTGCTTACCTCTGAGCAGGTACTGACAATGATTGCAATGACTTTTCACATAAATCAAAGAGGTTTTTTTTTGTAAACAGTGTTGCAACATGAAGATAAAAATTACATCAATACACATTACTCTCAGACAAAATATTGCATTAGGTTAGCATTCTACCAGAATGGTTTCAGCGTACTCACAGAGAAAGGAGAAAGGATGTTTCTATTTTAATTTTATAACTAAGAAAAGAGCTGAAATAAAACCCCATATCCCTGATACCTACTAAAGGTAATATTCAGGACTTGGGTGGGGAGGAAGGTATTTAGCTAGCCAGACAAATTCAAGGAAAGCTAGATAATTGATCAGAAAGGCTCCAGGTTTAAAGTTTTGAAGGAATTTTTAGTTTTAGTTTATTGCTTTCCATAACACTGAGATGGTGGAGCAAGGGAGAAATCTATTTACTGAATTTTCTGCTGACTTGCAAGTCACGTTTCCAGAAATAGAGACTTGGAATGCTTCCAACTTTCCTTTGTTAGTTAACTGCAAACAAAATTTTCAGAGCTACTTAATAGGAAATTCGGTAGAGGCCAGATTCTGTGGGAGACTTTTTTTAATAAAAGATGAGGTAGCAGTATGGATACAAGGCCTACTGATGAAATGTGAAGAGGTAAGTTTGAAAGAGCTGCAAATTCTGTATCTGTTCATTGCTGCTTGACAACAGAAAGCAAACCCTTCTAAATTAATCCTCTAGTCACACATTTGAAGCTGTGTAAATTCTCCAGCAGGACTGCAGCATCCATATGGAAATTATTTTTGCTTACATACACGAATTTAGAGGAATAAAGCCACAGTCATACAACAAGCAATGGGTTGTATACAAAGAATTTTGGAACATACTGCAAACAAATGCCGGGGCTAGCAGTACAAAAAACCAGCTGAACACCTGCTCTGCCCCAGTGCTCTCCATCCTGACCAGGCATAACCCCGACCATCACAGCTGAAGCCAACCCACAGCTAATTACATCAAACATGTGCTCCTGACTGTACGAAGCTATGCAGACCGTCCCCTTCGGGAAAGATTGGATTTCATGGCCATTTAAATAGCAGAAGGAAAGTGAAACTTGAACGTGACTCAAGCGCAGAGGCCCGGCTCCTGCGTGTGGCTCAGCAGGGCCGCGGGGTCCGGGCCGGCGCGGTGCCCGGCAGCCCCCCTGCCAAACGCAGCGTGACGAGGCAGAGCCGCGCCTGCGAGCCCCCCGCAGTGGGTGATCCACGACCGGCCTGCTTCTGCTTCTCTGGGCGGCCTCTCCGCTGCGCAGCCTGCGGCCCCGGGCACGGCAGGGCTGCGGCTCCGCACCCCCGCTGCCCCTCGCACCTGGGCGGCCGCCCGGGTGTGCGCGGAGCCGCCGGTGACTCAGCGGCGCCCCGGTGACCCCCTCCCGCGGCGGCGGCGCCTCGCCGCGGCTCTGCCCCCTCCCTCTCTCCCGGTAGGATCATCCCACCCCGCCGGGCGGTCACCTCAGCAGGAGGAGCCACCGCCACTTTGCCTCCGCTCCCGCAGCGACCTGACGGCAGTCAGACCCGCCGCGCCGCACCATGCAAGCAGCGAAGGAAGACGAGAAGAGGCGGGACGCCGGCCGCTCACCATGCCTGCAGCTCACCATGAAGAGGGGCTACGAGGTGCTCCGCGACCCCCACCTCAACAAGGTAGGGGCGGGCAGGGCAGGTGCGCCGCTGGGCGAGGAGGGCGGCTGCCCTCGCCCTGGCCGCGGCCCCCTCGGGTGCCGGACGGTGCTGCCGGGCGCTGCCTGCGGACCGGGGCCGCCTCTCGCCGCCGCCACCTGTCACGGCGCAGCGGCCGCCGGGCCGGGGGCGGCGGGCGCGGGGCAGCCGCACTTCCTGCGGGCCCGGCGCCGCTTCCTCTTCCTTCGGGCGGCGGGGGGCGGCCAGCGCCCTGCCCGCAGCCGCCCCGGCGGGCCCGGGCCGCGGAGCCATCCCCCCGGTAGTCCCCGGGGGAGAGGAGCTGCAGCAGCAGCACGGGGAGGAGGATGCTGCTGAAAGTTACGCCGCTCTGATGCGAGTTCCTGCTGCCGTGCTTCTGTTTTCCCGGTACCCTCCTTCTTTTCCAGTCCTCTTTTCCACGGATGCCCCACCTCGTTTCCTGCGGCTGTTGTTGCTGTCCTGTGTTTTCTGTTCCCTGGCAAGGTGGAAAATGTGTTTATCACTACTATTCCTCTCGGAGCTCTAGAATGCAGCTGCAGTTTCCTCCCCACTCTGCATCAGCGAATGCAGTCAGCTTTTCTAAGAGATGCCATAGCACAGCAAAACCTTTTTGATGCATTTCCATTTTGCTTAAGAATGGTAATTCAGCTTGAGCAAACTTTCTAAACTTGTAAAATGAATCTGGGAAACATAAAGGTGAGTAGAGAAGTGTTTGCACAACTGCCTTGATAAAGATGCAAAGTTCAAATAATAAAATAATTAAATTGGCATGATAAGCCCTGAATTTGCTGCCAAAATGAAAAAAACCTCACATCTAGCACAAGAAGCCTTGGTCAGACTCCTGCCTCCAAATTTCATCTTGCACATTACCTGGAATAGTGCTCTGACTTGTACATTTGTATTAGGATCTATATAGAGTCATTTTGCTTATTGCTGAGTTGGATAAATTGACAGAAACTCTGTCTCTAGTTTTACTGGGTAGGTTGACTCATCACTAAAAGCTCCATGTATTAGTTAGATGAATACTGCTTTTATTAGTCTTGGTGCTTAACTACAGAGTTTACTTAGAGGCTATCTTAAGTCTGTGTGGAGGCCTGAGAAGGTCTCCTGAGGTCAGGTTAAAGGAAACTTAGAACTTTAAAGATAAAACTCCCAAGAAGAAACCAAGGAGAGGCTGTTTTGCTTAGGTTTGTGTTTAAGCAGCTGTAATATTCATGGAAAAAGTCTGATTCAGCATAACCAAGAAGGCCAACCCAAAAGAAAACTTACCTTGTTTTAAGAAATAAAAAGGGGCCTGTTCTAAAATGTATTGACTGAAGGGCAGTTGTGGCAGGCTCATTGCAATGGTTTTCCCCTCACACACCTTATGTCTTGCCTCTGAACAGCGTACTGTAAGGATGGGTCATGACAGATGAAGAGGTTTCGCTAAAAAGGAAGAGTTTTGCTTGATTTTAAGTTACAGGAGACAGGAGTTACAAAATATTCTGAGTTGGAAGAGACCCACAAGGATTATCAAGTCCAGATCTTAAGTGAAGGCCTGTGTGAAGATCAGACTGACAGCTGTGGTGGGTTAGCACCATGCTCTTCCTGGGTGAGGCTTTATTCTTTCATGCTCTTTCAGCTGTGGTACAGCACATGTGTACTGTAAAGCAGAGAAGTAGGAAAAGATGTTCATTGCCAGCTACATCCACCCAGTGAACAGAATTTGGTGTTAGAAATGCTCAGCTGAAAAATCTGGTCTTCGTGCCTGTGAGAAAAATCTGGTCTTGGTCTGGTAAAGGATAGCTAATCCTGTTTTCTGACTGAGGCAGGTGATGTTTTTGCAGGTGTAGATGTATTACACCCTAATATGTGTGTGTCCCCCCACACCTGATATGTATATATTCGATTTTGTATAGGTGCACCAAACTCAAGTATGTTGAGGACTGCCCATACGGTTGCCAGATTGATAGCTTGTGGCCTGCCTGCACACATGGAAGGTGCTGCTCCCAGTTCACTTTCTATTGTCAAGGCTGTTAAACTAGCATCAGGTTGCTGAGAATTCAGTTTAAAGTAGATAAAATATCTCCTTTAATGATTCTAAAGTACAGGGATTTCTTGCAGTCCTGCAAGGTGCCAGAACTTTTTACTATCTTGGCCCTGTCAAGGAGTTGCAATTTCTCAGGATCAGCACTTTCCTTTGGATGTTGGTGCCAGTTTTAAGAGGCCTATTTGCACATATGTGGCAGAAGTAGACTGTAGGTACTAAACAGTGGGATCTAGCAGTGACTTGTACAAAAAGAAGGCAAATGATGTTTTCAGGGTCCCTTGAGACAGATACCCTGGCAAGCAGGTAAAACTGAATTGTGCTTCAGTATGTGGAAGCTTGGGTCCTGTGTCCTGAAATAACGCATTCCTTTTCTCAGACAAGTTGAAAAATTTACATGGAACCATTTGTACTTGAACATCTTTAAAAGTAGATGTAAGAAGAAATAAGTTCTAGATTTAAAAAGAAAAAACCCCAGCCAAAACAGAAAACCCAACCCCAAAACCATGTCTCCATTTAGATGCTCCATTTAAGCGCCCCACTCATTCAACAATAAAACTGGATTTCTGCACACTTGTCCATTTCTTTTTATTCTTAACCTTCCTGGCTTTTGAGAGAAAAGGCTGTGTGAATGCCAGGGTAAACACCCAAGTTTCTTCTTTTCTGCTTGGCCTCTACCTCTACTAGGATGGCAAAATTGACTCCGTAGGCAACGTTATTCTTAAATCCTTTATGTTTGACTATGTTAGTAATTCACAAACATGTCCAGCCTTCCGTGGGGAAAAGTTGAATAAAAAATGTTTAGTGGTTTTGTGATTTATTTCCCCTTCCTTCCCTCCCCACCCCCAGTAAAGCGTTTTGGGTCCCCGAGTGCTTTGTGCCCCCTCAGCAGCAGTGATACATCAAAAATCATGACAAACAGTGGATTGTAACAGACTGAATTTAATTACATGAGGATGTGTGTCCAAGTCTATGGACAATAATTGTAATTCAGTTTATTGTCTGAAGTATTAGGCTGTTAGTGTTTAGATGTGTATTTAGAATCTTTCTGGTAATTGTCTGTCTTTTTCCCTCAGGCAACCGACTACATTGTAAATAGCAATTACAAGGAAAGCAAACACAGTTTCACTTCTTTTCACTGAAATAGATTTGGCTGGGAGTTGTATGCTCTTTAAGCTGATGAGCTACAGAAGTGTGGAAGTAATTTGCTCTTTCCCTACTGTAAATCTCATTTACACTTTATTCAGTAGACAGGTTTGCGATTTTAAAGCACACAAACAATTTAACTACAGTTTCAATTCTAATTTTTCACCTTTTAATATTTAAGCAAATCACATTTTCCCACAAGCTGCTTATTTTCAGAATCTTGGTGTGAAGATAGACAAGCTTTCCCAATAGCCTGTATTAGTTGCCAAGTGTAAGCTCTTCCCTGATTGAGAAACTTTTCCATTGGAGAAATGATTTGGTTCCAGGCTGCTTTTGTATTCTTGCAGAGCAATTCAGTGAGCAGTAAATAAGTGACTCTATTAAATCTAAGTGCTGGAGGGCTCTTTCTCCTCCTCAGATGCCTAATTTTAACTCCTCTACTGAGTGACTGCTGTAGTCATTGCTGAGTATAATGTGCTTATAAACTGTTGGTCCCTCTTTTTTTTCTTTCTCTTTATTCAGGTTGCACTAAAGCACTGAAGAATTTCAGAACAGACTGTCTGATAGGGCTGCTGAATATCTGAGAGCATTCAATGTCCATCCCACCTGCAGTTGCATTGGTGTTTTACCCTTACATCTCCCAGATGTGATGCCCCTGAGCCTTAGCAGGTTCTCACTAAGTGCTATTAGTTGCTGGCTGGAGTTGATTGTCAGTGCATTGACTTACTATGGGATTTACTATAGAAGGATCATACTGGCACAGGGCAAAGATCTATTCATCCCAGTCTCTTATTTTTGACACTGGCTCAACTAGAGCCCTCAGGAGAGACAGAAGAGTGAGGGTGCCTCTGGTGAGTAATCAATTCCAGCCTGAGGGAATGCGCACGTGATTAGAGAGTCATTAAGATAGGAATATAGGTCTCTCTTATCAGTTCACACGTGCTAGGTGTACTAATTTACTAAAAATCAATTGTAAACTTCTTAGAGAGAATCATGGACTTCCCACTTTGCTCTACATTCAGACAGTGGGATAAGAATGCTAGTGAAATAGGGGTAGATCTTGTTCTGTGCACAATTAGTTGCCTCTCTAAAAGCAAATTTGATTTTAAGAAAGTATAAACCTGTGATTGGATTAGGTGACATATAAAGGAGGTCTTATGACTTTGACATTAGTGGGCAACCCTGCAACAGGTCTCAGAAAACCCAAACATCAGTAAAAAATCAGAAGTATTCCAGGGAGATTTTCTCTGTCTGATGGGTTAAATAGAAGAAGCATTTAAGAACTTCCATTAGATAGACCTATTCTTTTTATCAAATACTAAGCAACAGAAGATTATTTTTCGTTCTGTTGATAATGTTCGTATTTTCACATCTTAAACTTGCATGTGCTTTGGGTGGGTCCTCTGGAGTGGCCAATGCTCAGTGAATGTTGTCTTTGCCATACATGTAGGTAGTTGTTCTGGAGGAAAGCTGATGATGTTGGGGGTGGAGGAGGAAATCACTTCTTTAAATTGCGTGTTAGAATTATCTGTAATTCATAATTAATTTGTAAGATAGATTTTTGGGAACTCACTTGATATTGCAAGGGATTCTTTCATTTTGAGCAGTAGCAGGTATGAGAGTGTTTTTTAGATGAGAAGATCATTGGCTCCTTGTGAAAGTAAAGGTATAATTTGAGGAATTCTTTTTAGTATAGTTGCTGATCACTCTTACTGTCTTCTACTTACTTTAACTTTTTGGCATTTAAAACTTTAAAGTTTTTAACAGTAATAGTTCTTGATTTTTATCCCTGCCAGATAAGCAGTGGTTGTGCTAGCACAAAAATTGAATAAATCTGGTCTTTGAAGCATTTTGGGGTGAACTTTTATCAGTTTTGCCCATGTGTTTGACAAGCATTACAATTTTTCATCTCTTACTGGGATTGTCAGCGCTAGTTGCTGTTCTGTGGAATGGCAGCCTAAACCAGGAGGCTCTTCAAGTGTGAGGTTGGCTCATACAAGAACTGTTTGCTTTTTAACAGCTGGGATCATAGGTTGCAGACTGGCCCAACTGCAGCCACCTTTGCTTGGGTGTTGGGCTAAGGTGTGAGCTCACCAGTGGCTCACTGGTGGGTACCACTGGTGGGCTGGGTGAGGAGGTACTGGCAGTGTATTCTTCCTTCCTGTAAACACCTTGTTGAGGTGTGAGGGAGGAGTAGTCATGCAGGATGTCTTTTGTATGACTGCTTTTATTTTCAGTATGTGTGGAGGGGCTTTAAAAATCAATTCTGTGCTTTTTTCCACCTTTCTTATTTTAAGATAGGTTGTCCTGCATACTATTAATAAGGAAAAAGTATTGGAAGAAGCATGAAGTGTTCAAATCAGATTATTTTATCATTGTCTTCTCTTGAATGTGTAGAGCTCACTGTGTTCATTGCCTCCAATAATTTGCTCCTGACCTAGTAGGTAAGTTGATGTCTTTGGTGTTATGGTCTTTTCTTCCTTTTGGCCTCCAGTTCTTTGCTTGCAATTATGAAACAGAGTGCTGAGACAGCAAGTTGGGAACAAAGTTCTGTGACTTGAATTAAAATCAAATAAAATGAAGAAGTTATGCAGTAAGCTAAATAGCAGTAATAGCAACTGAATAGTGGTATAAGTTGTCACAGGAAGCTGAAACCTAGAATTGTTTTGCTGCAAAGCTGCTTTAGGCATTAAAACCAATTTTCAGTTGTATAACTTTCTTGTGAACTTCAGTAGTTGAATACAAAATTGACCTTTTTACTTTTGATTGAGGAATCCTATAGCCATTGGTTATAAATGCTGTTTGAATAGAAACATTAATCCTGGCACAGAGCACCTTGTAAACAGGATCTCTGTATTTCAATGGGGTTAAATGTGCCTTTCGATAGTAGGTTTTATAGAGATGCTGGCCAGAGTACTTGAGTGTTGTTTTTTTAATCTTACTTACGAATGCTAACAGTAAATAGGAGTGGAGTTCACTGAGAAATTTTACTTCTGTCTAGGTAAAATAAGCTGTGTAGTGTATCTTGGAGTGTAGAAGTTCTTACTTTGCATTCTGCAATTTATATATCCAGTTCTGCTGAACCAATGTCTTGAATTGAGCTGTTGCTGAAAAAAATAGAAGTTGTGGCCGTAGGAGGCACAAGGTTCTCTTCCCCAGCCCTGCTTGCCTTGTGGAGAGGAGGAAGAGAACTGCATGTGACAGCAATGTTTCTTACCAACCAATGACCAGAAGTTAAAATTTACCATCTTTGCTTTGTCATGCTTTCCTTGCCTGCTCAGATGGGCTGTGTATTTCATTCATGACTTGCTTCTGACTGCTGTTGCCCACGCCTGCAGGGGTTGAAGCAGAGTTTTATGCCAAAGGTCTCCTTGCTCCAGGCTCTGGAGGTCTGAAAGAGAGTATTAACACCCTTCAGTTAGGTCCTTCATTAATTGTTTTCCAGTTTATAGTTGAGAATTTTTAGTGGAACAGCTGTTTTGAGGAAGCTTCAAAAGCGTCATTTAGTGGAGGATGTGATCCTGGGATTTCAGTCACAGTAGCAAGTGGTTTGTCCTCCCTCCCTTAGAAGAGCTCTTCTAAGGTGTCATTTGTGCTCCCCTGTACGGAGGTTGCCAGTGTGCTCTGTGGCCCATCAGGACTGGAAGCCTAGCATGGAAAAGGCAGAAAAGACCAGAAATAACACTATTGGTTTGTGTGCCTGTCTAATGAGATTGGTTATACAAGAGTAAAGTGTGTTGGTAGTAGGCCATTAGTTAAGCTTTGTTTGAATGTTCTTGTCATTCATGGAGATGCCTTCTCTGTACTTTGTGCCCAGACCAGGCCTGGCCCATAACTGGGAACAGTTTTACAGAAATTGTCTCTATTGTCTGGTTTAACATAATACCAAGGGGCTAAATCTGGTGTAGGAGGAAGGCAATAGAATGTGGGTAGGACTACTAGTTTGTAATATATGGTAGCCAAAATTTTTTACAGGAAACTGCAGACAAACATGACAAGCAACCATTTACCTACAAACTAGGATAAGTGGGGCTTGGAACAAACTTCCCCATGGACAGGTAGAAATAGCAAAGCTATGCACTAAATTGCAAGAGACTGGGGAAAGGCTTTGGTGCTTCCAAGTGTTGTACCTGACGTAGGAATTCAAATATTTACATTAAGATGCTGATGGTTTCTATTTAGAGGTCGAGGATGAGTTTGTCTTGACACTAGAATGTTCTGCCACACCATTCAGGGGGAAAAGTATCCTACAGAGTCACCAGCACTGCTTTCTAGAAGGGCTTACAGTCGTGAGAAGTCTACCTTACCCAACTGATATATTAAGAAGTGTTATTTATTGTTGATGTCCTATTCTCAAAACCTATGAAGTGACATGTGGTTCTGAAATTTTAACTGTGTGAACTCTCTGTGGATTGTGTTGTAGTCTATTCATCTTCAAAAAAAAATCAAAGTCATGGATGAAGTCAAGGAAGATAGGGTTTTGCAGATAGGGTTTTAATTTCTTAAAGCACCATCTAATAGGTGCTTTAAGAAATGAAAATAAGTATTTTTATTACTATTCATCCTATGCAGCCTGCATAGATTGAGCTGCTATGTCAGTCACTCTTTTCTTTACCTTACCTTTGTCCCCTCAGTAGCAAATTTAGACCTTTAATTGAGAAGTAAATGGTTGCTGTCAGGCATATTGATACTGAATCTCCATGAATTTACATTTTAGAAATATTTCTATTTTTTTTCCTAGAATAAAATTATATGCTTCCAAGGACAGAAGAAAATTGCTGTGTAATTATGTGTTGGGTTATCATTATGACTAATTTTCTTGCTCTTGTGGCATGCAGCATGATAGTAGGAATTTTAAGGTAGCCTCAAAGAACTGTCAGTGTGACACACATTACAGATAGCTGCAGGAGCTGGAACTGACAGGATCTCCCAGCCACTGGAAACCTAAGGATTGGACCATACTCACAAATAAACTCATGGCTTTTATGCAGATGATGAATTTGTGTAGGAGGCGTTAGGGAAAGGCCTAAGAATCTGATCCTAATACCAGTTTTAGTAGTGTAAACTGAGTGTAAATGAATGGTAGAAGTCAAGAGGGAAAGCTGCTGCAAAACTGCCATGAAATTAATTATGCATTAATCCTGGTCCATTAGTCCTTAAAAATACCCAAAAAATCAACCCACTGTCACTTGGAGAGTTTTAGCTCCTTTAACCTCCACGGATTTATAAAGCTTGTTTCCTAGCAGCCAATGTAGAAAGAAATGTTGAAATATTCATAGTTTGCAAGGTGAGTGGTTTTGGCTAGTTTGACTCATTTGTTTAAAGTGATGAATATTATAGTGTCTCATTTTGTATTTAATTAAGATAATAGTCTAAATCTTTGGGTGATTTCAGTGGAAAAAATGCTGTGGAGAAGGCTTTTGTTTCTGTTAAAAACAGGTCTCTATTTTTGTCTGAGAATTAGTTATGCATATTCCTTGGTGTAGTTTATTTTAGGAGTTAATGAAAAATAACCCCTGCATTGCATGCATAAGGAAACATGTTTTGGTCTTAAGCTTTGCTAATGTAATTTGTTGCATAATTCCGGAAGCAAAAATCCTGCCTTAGAAGAAGGAGGTCACGGGGCACCCTGGAGGCACTCCTTCAAGGGCACTGTGTACTTTCTGTTGAAATCAGTGTTTGTAATTTTCCCTGAATACTGTTAGTGCCTATTCCTGTGTGAAACACAACACTCTGAGCAGGGCCTGAATTTGTTTACAATATAGAGGAAGCAGAGGAAGCGCAAAGTAAACACTTTTTGTGTACATAAAGAACACATAACATAGAACTGAAGGAAAAAAAAAAAGCTCTTACGATCTGAATACTTCTGACTTTCAGGCAAGGATGTGGAAAGATGTCAAGATGTAGTTGTCTGGTGTGGGAGCTCAGAAAGCACATTTGTCAGTCTGAAGATATAAATGAGGCATAGAGCAACCACGAATTTTATCATTGCATGTTTATGGTTAGGTTTTTACTTTATTGTTTGAATAGCAGCTGTTACCCATTTCTGGCTTAGAAAAATTCCACTTAGAAAAATTTCTTTTTCCCCTCAAAAAACAAAGTCTAATATTAAAACTAAATCACTGTTCTGCTTCTTATTCCTCTTATCATTAGAAGTGATTTGAAAAATTGAAAACACTTTTGAAAAATTGAAAACACCTTTGGTTCAATGTAACTTTGCTTAAATAGATGCAGTCTTGAGTCTTCTGTTAATATTTTAGATTTGTCTGTCTTATTAATGAATTGTGTTTATCTTTGGAACAGAGTAGGTGCTATGAGGTATGAAATCATTTTGGTATCCAGTTCAGACTGGATATCACAGTTTAGTTTTCTTCCTCTTGTCCCTTGTGAGTGATACCCTTTTAAGTTTTCTTTTGGCATGGAGTTTAGATAGTACTGCTCTGCATGAGAAGAACAAGAAATATTTTGCAATACATAATTCCTTTTTCCACACAGGCAAAAATAATTCTGGCCTTTTAATGACCAAGAAAAAAAAAAAATCTTTGCCTTAAATCTGTCCTGGAAGGGAGTGAGTGCATAGTGGTAATTATGAAGCGTACTACAACATTTATGGTATTGGCGTCTAGCTGACTTACTGGATTTCATCCTCCAGATACCTGACTTTACAAAGCAGATTTATGTGTGTGGGATGTATTTACGGAAAAGACAGTAAAGCCTCTTTACCTAAGTAGTAAAAGAGGGTTCCAGAGTTGCAGATAAAAGTCAGAATAGAGGAACATAGTATTGTCCAAGTAAAATGAATATCTGAGTTTGCCAAAGCACTTAACGTTGGTTTGATTTGACTTGAATCTCTACTGTTGAAAGGTAAATTTAATCTGCTGCTATTTACAGGAAAATGGAAAGAAATGTGAAAATTATTCAAAGTTTTGATTTTGTGCTGTAGCAGTTATTGGAGTAATTCCCTAACGTCCTTAGGTTTGCGTAGCTTTGATTTTGCCCTAGCATAAGCCAGTTTTAAAATTCATGTCCTAGGAGAAAGGGCTAGGGAAGAATGAAGAGCTTTCTTTCAGGGGATTGGGATTCAGGCTCTTGGACCTTCTGCAGGAGTGAGATCTTGCAGCAGTTTGTTCTTATCTCTGTTCAGTCTTTTCAGTCTTCCTCAGATGATATGTTTTAGGTGACTGCTTGACATGTTAATTCCAAAGATTTCTCTGAAACTCTTCCCTTGCTTTTGTCTGGAGCTCGTGAATTCCGAGACATCACCTCGGTATGTTTCAAGTTGCCTCTATCCCAGGAGTGTTTTGAAGTTCAGTGATGCAAATTTATGACTTACTATAGTCTTGAGGGAGCATAAAATTAGTGTGGTTTATCTCTTTTTGTGTTGTTGCTTTTTGTTAAGACAAGAGTTCATGACAGATTCTCTGAGGCTGAGGCTTACAATTGCATAGCTTTCTGTAAATGAAGTCTGGATAAAGCATTACTCTTATTCATGTAATAGAGGATTTGGCATCTGTCTGTTTTTTTAGGTTAGTCGAGGGTCAGGTAAAAAAATAGCTTGCTAGTTCTGAGTTATGTTTTTTAATTCCTATAGAGCATGCAAATTCTTATATTTAGCACAATGCAGTGGTTGAACTAAATGCATCTGTTTTAGGTGGCGATAAATAAATCTTGGTGAGTGTGCTTAAAGAGGTATGAGAAGTCTTACTGTACTGCAGTACGAAGAGGGCTTGCAGCACTCATCCTCAGCAGCTGCTTGAAGGGAACACTTTATCTAAGCTCAGAAAAAGTAGAGCATATCACTTTGCATCTTACCTGGGGAAACATGACCAGCGTGGCTCTTTCTTGTAGCCACTGGTGTTGTGTTTGCCGTAAGAGCAAAAGTGTTCCAGGTCAGGAGTCTGCGCAAAAGTGGAGCCTCTGAGCTGCTGCCAGGCTATTTGTGCTACTGAGCTCTTGTGTACAAGGATAAAGTCCAAGTAGGAAATAAAATGTGAGTGCTTTCTTTTAAGGTGTAATTCTTCGGAAAAGAAATATTTCTGTAGGATAAAGACACTCATCCTGCAAACTAACATTATTTCCTAAACGTTCTAAACTTTGTGTCATTTATGGCAAGAAGTAACTTTCTTTTGGTTTTATAGTTACCAAGTCTTCTAACCTTCAGCAAGCAGTAGTGGGTAAAATGCAGGTAAGAAGAATGGATGAATATAGGAAAGCATTATATAGTTGACATAATGTACCTACCACCAGCAGTTTAAACAGGGGGTGTGGCTGACAGACCCTTTCTGGTTTGCTTTGAGGTACACTTGACAAGTCTTTAAAAGCTTTCTTTGCTTTACTTCAGAACTATGTAATGCCTATGGGTATACACATTCCCCCCTCGTAATTAGTGAGCTCTGCTTCATCAAGAGAGACAAAATATTGTAGTAGATTGGGCACTGGACTGGAAACTAGGTCATGCACTAAGAATATTAATTCTTAGTCATTTAGTTTTCTCATCTGAATAGGCAAACAGCATTTGAAAAGTGTTCAGGTTGAAAACTATTATGAAGTACTTGGTCTTGTATAATTAGTCTTTTTAGATAATGTTTACATCCTTGTCTTTATAGTGCCACAATCTAGTTTCTATGTACAATTTCTTTCCTTGGTGGGGGAAATCATCTTCTAGTTTTTGCAGTAATCTTTCAGCAAGCTGATAGTTCTTTAAAAGTCATGTCTAAGTAGACCCATGTTGAATATGTATAGTCCTGACATATTTTATCCATGTCCTTTTACCTTTTGTTGTATTACAATTAAAAGTAGAGAGTAATGGATATGCAGTCTCCTGAATATACAGTTTCCTAGATCCATGAAAATCCGTTAGACAAGACTGCTAATCACAGCCTGTACTGAGTGCTGTGGGGGGAAAATGAAGATCTGAATAGGCAGGAAGAACTCATCCATCTGTGTAGCTGAACCTGCTCCTGGCTTCAGGCCATGCTGTGCCACATGCAGATTAGTTCCAATTAGATGAAGTGGTAGCTGACCCTTGGCTGCCTCCTCTAAGCCTCCTGGTCCTGGGCAGCATTCAGAGGGGTTTCCTCCATTCCAGCTGATTGGGGAGAAGAGGTGAGGAAGTGTTCAGTATTTATCACCTGAATGCCTGGGGAAACTCAGGTCAATACTTTCTGCAAGAAAAGGTATTTTAACCTCCAGCTAGGCACTATTCAGTAGTTTTTAACTCAGTGAAACTTCACTTATTTAAGAAGCTAGAATTCATGTCTCCAGGAATTAAATGCATGTCATGATGTGAATGAAGGCTGACTTTTTAAGGGTATATTTAGCGGTCTGATGATTTTGCTAGCTCTTGAATAGGCAGGGGTGTCGCAACCAACATAAAGAACTCACACCCACACCTTGCGATGTCCGAGGTGGAAAGAAAAAAGACTTCATTTACAGAACCAGCATTTATGGAATTCCAGCAGTGATCATGGATTGGAGGAAGAAAATCTTCTTCTCCAACCACACTGGACCATGCAGAAGTCCGTCAACAGTCTCCTCCTTTATGAAAAGAATGTAAACATCTCTAGAGTTTACCATAACAAATGGCTTGTTTATATGAAAGTGTATCTGACTCTAAAGACACAGAAGGCTAAAAACAAGACTTTTACAAACTCCTTAAAGGAGACAGAGGAGAACGGCAAAAACCCAGACAACACAGGGGTGATACAAATCTGACACCCACTGTTTTCCCAAACTTAAGAATTTTGATGTTGATTCCCTAGAGAAATTGTCCTGCAAAGAAATTGTGTATAAAGGCTGAATAAAACCACCTTGTATGCTGGAGCTATTACTGTCAAAGATACATTTTAATTTTTTTTTGATTCTTTCCTAAAATGTGCTTAAACAAATACATGTATATGTCTTCTAAATAGAAGGAGCTACATACATTTTCTTTAGGTATGAATTCTTATTATATTCTTGGAGATCACACTTCTGTAGCATAAATACCCGGAGAATACGATTTTCTTTGAAAGATAATTCCGTGAAGATTTAACAATTAGCAAAATGAATCTATTTGCACATCAAAATATAGAATGATACCTTAATTCTCTCCCATTTTGTAATAATTTCTTCATTCAAAGTAGATTTTTTTTTTAGTTATGGGTTTCAGCAGTGACCAGAAAGCCTACATTATGAATTAGTATCTGTGAATGTAATCCTGAAAATAACTATGTAAGTAGCTACAGAAAGGTAATGCTTTTCTGGCTGAGCTCCAACTTGCCAGCAGTGCAACTCTCAAAGCATGGTAAGCATTTCTTTTTGTCCCTGAAAATACTTACATGCATCTATTTACTTAAATACAAAGAAATAATCTTTCAGCTACCATGAGGAAATGTGGCACATGCATAAAAGCCCCATTTATTTTGTACTGACCTGTTACTTGCACTTCATTACTTTACATAGGCTAAGCTGCCATGTGGAGAACAGAGCGATAGGGCAGTATTAGACATACAGCTGTAGGGATCCAAAGCTGCATCTGTTTTGATGAGTCTGTGCTGCATTCCCTGAATCTGTTGTCCTCAGCAAATCTAAATAACAACAACAAAACAATAATAATAATGATGATAATATCCTCATTAATCTCATTTTGGTGCTGTGGGTGTTGTGCTAGTGCTGTGAGAAATGCAGCTTGGGTTAAAGGTACTACAAACAGGAATTTTTCCTACCTGTCCTGTCCTTTCTTCACTTCACATTATATGTTGTTATAGGCAAATGGGTTTCTGTTTCCAACACAAAATAAATGTTTGCAGGAACAGAACAAGTTTTGGCTGGAAACTTCTTTTGAGGTATAGCATGAAAAGAGCCTCAGCCTCTCTAGATCGCGTTTGCTGCTGTTTGATTCTGCCTTGAAATGAGTAGTTAAAGGAAAATGCAAGTTAACCATAGAGTGGTTTTGTTAGATGTGGCATATGGGACTGCAGTATTTGAAGTAATCACAACAGCATGTCTTGGTTTTAAAAGAATACCTTCCAAACAAAAGTACTCCTCCTTTTATAGTTTTGCATACTAAGGACCTTGCAAAGAGAGCATTTTTATGAACATTTTCCATGATTTAACTTAACCAATTTAGTCAGTGCTCTGACATTTTATTTGTATAGTAAGTTTTATCAAAGTGTGTTAGTTTAATTTCAGGGAATTTTTTCTTTTGGTGTGTGTATGTTTATTGCACTGCAATTGGCCTGTCTCAATGAGGCTTCTCAGATTCATGAATTAGTTATTTTCTGTTGCTAAAAACTACAGTGCTTCTTGAAATGATATTTTTTTTGTGAAGATTGTTGTCTGAATGCTGCTTATTGAAAGAAGATTGTAATATCACATGGAATGTGAGTGAAATGTGATTATAAAACTGTAGTCTAATTCCTGTCGAAAGGGATCTCAGAAGTCCAACCTCCTACTCAAGGCAGAGTCAGATATGGAGACAGGACAGGTTGCCCAGGGTTGTACCCTGTCAGGTCATGAAAATCTCTAAGATGGAAACTGTACAGCTTCTCTGGGCAACCTATGTATGTGTTTGTATGTAAAAGGAATTTGTTATTTCATTATATTTAGTCTAAGCCTCTCTTTTATCTTATGCTTGTTGTCTCTTGTCCTTCTGCTGTTGACTGCCATAGAGAGTCTGGATCTGTCTTCTAGACAGCCTCAGCATAGGTGCTGGAAGGCTGCTCTTAGGTTCCTCCCAAACATGCTCTTTTCCAGGCTAAAAAAGTCTAGTTCCCTAATTGGGGATGTACTTCAGCCCAAATCATCTTGGTGGCCCTTTACTAAACTTGCTCCAGTTTGTCGATGTCTTTACAGTGTTAGGGACTCAGAGTTGGACTCTGCAGTCCAATGAGTGCCAAGTAAGCTGGATGATCATTTCCCTCAGCCCATGTCATACCATACTGCTGCTGATAGAGCCCAGGATACTATTGGCTGCCTTTGCCTGTGCACACTGGTGACTCCTGCTCAGTTTGCTGTCCACCATGTCCTTTTTGACAGACCTGCTTCTTCCCAGCCAGTCAGTCTGTCGCCAGCCTGAATCATTGCAGCCTGTATTGTTTACTTTCTGGATTGCAGCATTTTGCATTTGTCCTTGTTGAATTTCATCATGTTCCTGTCAGCCCATTCCTCCAGGCTAAGTCCCTTTGGATGCCAGCCCTGCTCTTGGGTATGTATATCCACAGTTGCCCCTATTTCTTGTCACCTGCACACCTGGTGATTTTGTGTTCCACTGACTTCTCCAGGTCATTGGTAAAGACGTTAAACAGGGCAGGTCCCTTTACAGACTCCTGCAGCACTCTTGCTTACTTACTGGGAGGTTTAACCCATTAACTGATTCATTCTGAATCCTGTCATCCAACAGCAGCCTTTTACTGATCTGGTTGTCCACCCATCTACACTGTAATATCCCATCTTGGGTGCATGGATTTTTTTTTTGGATCCAGTTATCAAAGCCTTGCTTGAAGTGGTATATCTGACATATTCTGTCTCCCCTTGTCCATCAGTGGAGTCATTTTACTGTAGAAGGCAATCAGGTTGGTCAGGGATGATTTACCCTTGGCTTAAGTCCAGTCTGTAATTTCCTGCGTGCCTTCTTCTGTCCACTTAGGATCCTGAACTGTAGTAGTCCATGGTCATTACACCTAAGGCTGGCATTGAATTATTGTATCACTAGTCAGGTCTTCGTAACATGTGAAAAACCAGTCCAGTTTTGATCACCCCTGACTAGCTCACCCACAATCTCCTGTATCATCTCTGACACTTCCCAGTAATCTCCTGGATTGTTTGTGTCCTGTCACGTTGTTCTTCTACCAGAAATGAAGGAGATTAAAGACCATCATAAGAACAGGGAACTGTGATCTAGAGACTTACCTTGTATGTTTTCAAGGAACAAGAACAGTTTGTCAGCCTGATATCTGATTACTGTTATTGCTACCTGCTGCAGTCAGAGATGTTAGTTACTTGGCTAAGCATTTGTATTCTTCTTATAAGAACAGCAGTAGGAGGAAGAAATGTTTGCATGACCACTATGTGCATGACCATTATGTCAAACTTGTACATTTTGTTGAATAGATAAGTCTCTTAGCAATATTGCACAAGTTTTAGAAAAGAGAAGTTGTCATGTTTCTGGTTCCCCTGCTGCTATTTGTGGAATTTTGAAAGTGTGGTTTTTTTTTTTTTTTTTTGAAATCAGCACTTCTGCAAAGGGAATGTAGAGTAATTAGGGCAGCTCCTCGAGAAGCTGGGGAAATACTCAGGGAAACATTCGTTCTGTTTGTGTAAGTAGTTGTTTTGAGGGGAAGGTCTATCAGAACCCTCTAGTTCTCATCCCATCCTGCTCTTCATGGTCCAAAAGGAGGCCATCTGGGGCTGTTTCTGAAGCAAAATTGTTCATAGTAATTTCAAGGAATTCTTCTAATAACTACTAAGTGAACAATCCCATTATCACTAAAAAACTTAATTTCACAGACTGAGAACCTTCTGGCTGGGTCTACAGAGCAACTAAGCTGTGGTGATTTTATTTCTTTTATTTTCCATCCACTGGTTGTTTTTACTGTCCTCAGCTCATTTAGGTTTTGGTGCTTGGAAATTAAACTGCAAGCCACAGTCCAAGTGTGCTGCAGAGGAAACATAAAGGACAGGTTTTAAAAGCTTCTACATAAACTGTGTCAAGCTATCGTCTGCTCCAGTTGAGTGAATTATAAAAGTAGCTACTACTGCTGTTACTAAATTAAGTAGTACAAAAGCTAGCAATTGCAACTTGAAACTCTCCTGGCTAGCAACCTACAGATAGGTTGCTGTAGTTAATGGTTCAAAGCGTGGTCTGTCGTGCTGTCCTAACTGATTTCACTCACTTGAAAAAGGGGATAATCGGTCTTGCTCGAATTCTGCCTCTGATATTTGGAATCTTTCATCCTCTGTTTTTCCTGTCTATTTTCAGCTTGCAGCTGTTCCTGTGCCAAGTACCTTTCTTAAATCTGTTTTGCAGCTTTAGGTTTTGCTTGGATTCTCAATGTTTTCTGGATGTGCTAATAGTAGCCTAGAAACTGAGACTCGCAGAATTATTTAGGTTGAAAGGGACCCCTGGAGCTGATCTAGTCCAGCTTTTTGCTCAAAGCAGGGACAGCTTCAAAATACTGCAACATATATGGATGTAATGAAACCAGATCAAAAGGAGCTTGGTGGACCTATAGCCTAGAGGAAAGAGGGATGGCTGTGTACTTTTACCTTTGAGTTCCTTAAAAAGCTTGTCCATTGCACTGAAAGGTTGCTGACTGGACTGTCTACTTCAAAGGTGTAAAGCAACCTCCATGGCATTTACTGGCTAACTGACCACCTTCCTTGTTGTGGTCTAGGCCCTCAAACAATCTGGAGCTCTACAGGCTCAGCAATCTTAGTGTATAGAGAAGAAACTTGTCTGTTAGAGGTTTGCTAACCTCTATGAAGTTACAAGAGATATGAGTAAAGTCTGGCTGGCAATAAAGAAGACATATTGGTGCTGCACTAGACCTAATCAATGGTAATAGAGTATAAATAGCACAGAAAAAGCCTACGTGAGTCAGAATCTCCTCATCGCCACTGATCAGGAGCCCCTTCAGAGAGAAAGCCAAAATCTGTTGCTGTAGTTTCTCTTGGAGTTAAAGGCTCTTTTTTTTTTGATTTGCAGTTGTTCTGAGTCATGTGCAATTCCTATGACTGCACAATTCAGAATAATTTAATCATATTATTCTTGCTTATGTTAACCTGTCAGTGGCAATCTAACGAGTATGTAATAAAAAAGAATGTGACATTTTTCTTTGTTCTGTTGGAGAGAAAAAGCAATGCTTGCTGTAGTCGTCATCATATTAGAATAGTTTCCATACCAATCTCTTACATCTTAGTTACAGTTAGGTGCTCACATGTATAGATTTGCTAACATATGCAAATAGTAAATGCTGAGGTTTATGGCTGGTATTTTCAATAGACAATGGCATACATCTGTAGATCAGACACCCACAGTATACAGTGTTAAGGACTTTTTAATGAGATTTTGAGGCTTGGAGCTATTAAAAAATAATTTTATTTTTTGTTTTGTTTGGTAGGGAGCAGAATATTTGTGGTGGTTTTGTGTTGTGTTTGGTTGTTCTTTTTAGATTTTTTTTTTGTTTGGGTTTTGTTTTTTGGGGTATTTTTTGTACTTTTGAGCTAGTCTGATGTCTGCTGACAGCTCAGGCATATTAGATAAACTCCTGGAACCTATATTCTATAGGTATTTATCTTTTAATGCATAATTTTAATGCTTTTTATCCCAAAAGAATTAATTTCAAGTGCTCCAAGACTGTTCAACAACATGAGTGAAATACAGCGAATGGTGACAGCTAGGAAATTTGATTCAAAAGACTGCTTCCAGTTCAAGCAAAATACTTAATGTGCATGTACCTAATATGTATCATTAAGAAATAAGGGATTCAAAGCCTTTGGTTGTCAGGGTTTAGGCAATTCTGTAGGCCCCAACATGTTTTAGTGAAGTAAAAATATTTCATGGTATATTTTAAATATACACAGATGTATGCTGTGGTTTAAATCCATGCAAGAGAAGACAGTAGCCTTTATACAAATTTCACTTTTATCAGACACAATTTATGGTGTTGCTGGGGCTCAAAGTTTGTGCTGATATACTGTGGTTTGTTTCTGTTTGAGCAAACATAACAAGGAGGTGAGAGAATTTCACCTGTAAGTTTTTAACTTGCATAATAAGATTAGTGAGATTTGACATGCACCAGAATGTGGGCAGCACTTTCTTGGGAGTGTCCTGTCATTTCTCTTCCGAGCTGTCATCTGCCCCAGCTGAGTGAATTGTTAAAACTAGCAAAGGCAACTTAAAATGTTAGTGGCTTCCTACTTACGGATAGTTTGCTGTAATTGAGAGAAGTACATGATTTTATAGAATGTAATAATGAAAGAGTGAGAAAATTGACATGTGAGACCTGCCTGTGTACAACATGCTCTTGCTTTTTTCCACTTACACATAGCAAAAACCTCCTCACTTGGGAGCAGTGCTTGCTCTGTGTGAATATAAGATAGGGTTCCTGAGTCAGAGTGATGAAAATATTGCTGCTGCACTTTAACTGGTGTTCTAAAAATTAGGTGGGGTCCAGTGTCCAAATCTATTAGTAACAAATGCAGGTAGTGACATACAGTGATCAAATGCTCAAATTCCTGCATCTCCTACCACTGCTGGATGGCTATTGCTATCTTCCTGCCTAATGTCTTGATAAAGAACTATTTTGTAGGAGCTATTAGAAAGAATTAAATAGCTACCTGCCGTTGTGCTGTTAAGCTGGTAGTATCGTGTTATAAAGTCTGTCTTGCTATTGCTTAGTGCCAATTCAGAAACAAACAGTTGCATCTGATCTAGGGTTCATTGCTGACCTGCTGCCAGGATCCTATTCTGTCTGCAGCTCCTCATGCTGGCAGGAACATACAGCATTTAAATTCCCAAACTCTGCTGTTTTTGAAAAAAATTTGTAGGCCCTCCATTAATACCTTTTTCTGCATATTCATCCGAGGCATAAACCCCATAAAACAAATTAATAAAGAGGTCTTAGAGCTTGTTTTACCAAAATGTGGAATTGAAGAACAGAATAAAGAACAAAGCTTTTAAACAGCTTTTTAGGTAAACCATATTCTAATAGCTTGTAAGACCATCTGGAGGCCAGCTTTCCCATGAATTCTCCTAGTATGGGAAGTGTGGGAAAGAACATACAACGATGTTTATATTCAATAGTATTGGTGATGTATCCTCTGATTTTTATTTTGGTTCAGTGATGTGTGTATGCCTAGGAAGAAACTGCCAGAGTTAAAAAGTCCTATATTAGAATGATCACCTGTAAAATTGTTTTTGCATGGTTCTGTAAACCTTTCTGATGGTAGACACTAATTCTTGACAAAATGTAAAACATTCATTTATAGGATATAGGGCAGGTCTAGATAGGGGTTTTGAAAACCAAGGCAAATACAAATTGTGTATTTCAGCATTTCGAAGTGTCCTACCTGGAAGGTTTCCAGAGTGATGTTTTTATGTCAGAGTAGTTGGATGTTTTCTTGTATTTCTAGAAGAGAAAACTGATGAAGTGCATGCAAGAATCACCTCATTCAAGGGGCTGGAGCACTTCAGGTTGTATAAGTGTGTTCCACTGGGAAAGCATCCTGACTGATGTTCCATTTCCCCTTTCCTGCTTCAAAAAAATGACATGTGACATTGCTATTGGCTCTCCCTTAGCAAAGAGAGTAACACTGCTTTTAATTTGAGACATGGTACTGCATTAACCAGGGTTATATATTAATTTCCATTTCATTTGGTTGCAAATGCATGATCAGATTGAAGCAGATTTTTCGTGTGTGTATGTGGTTTGCATGGGCTATTGAACAGAAACGAGATACAGACCAAAATTATTTAACCAGGCTTGTGTGTTTGTTTGTTTGTTTTTATGGCAATGATGTGAAGAGCTCTTAAAGGTTCTCTTTGGGAGGGATGGGCGGTGATTTTGTGGTGGGCTGAACAGAGGCTCTGCTGATGCAGCTGTGTTGGTGGAGCTCTCTCATGGAGATGTGTGCCTTGCAGGAGGAAGTGTTTTGTCAGCATAGCTTTGCTGCTGTCTTAGACAACAGGAACTGATCTTCCGAAAGTATTCTTCTGTTGGCACATCCAGCAGGGCTGTTGCTTGGCTTATCTGGAGTTTGTGATTTGCCCCATGAGATCCAGCTGGGCACATCTGTGTTGGCTTTATGTGGGCTGGTCCTGTGTTGGACAAGAACAGACATAGAGCTCTGCCAGATCTTGATATCTGCAGAGTCTGAGCTGAAGCAACATCCTTGAGAGAGGGATCTTCTCTCTCCCTCTCCCCTGCTGACACCTCAGTAGTGTTTTAAAAAATAGTATTCTGAATTACTTTTCTGTATGCAGAGGAAAATGATCCCTTCTGGAACTTTACCTTAAAATATTTTAATCCATAAACAGATACTGTAGAGAGTTGTTGTTGAAACGTGATAATTGGAACTGTTTAACAATACAATATTGGTACATTTAATAATCCTCTCAGAATCAGTGTACTTTAATGTTTCTGTTGGTGTCCACTGGATTTTTTGTTTGTTTGTTTCTTTTTTTACTCTTCAATGCTCAGAATTGACATAAAAAAATCCCTCAAGCAAAGTAATTTTTCTGCAAAGTCAGACTTCAGATTTTTCCTGATTTGTCAAATAATGTGACTAAAAAGAATATAAGTACTAAGGAAAAAAATTGTCTGTCTCTAATTATCTAAGGACAATGCTGAAACAAAAAAAATCATGTTGGGCTATAAATATTTCTATGATCTAACTTAGAAGCAATATTAATTATAATTAGGACAGTACGAAGAACATGAGCTGTCCATCTTTCAGCCATTAGTAATTTACATTAATTTACATTAAACTATGGACAACATGATGTTTTTATCTAGAGAAAATGAGATTAGATTGATCTTCCCACTTTTTGTAATCCCAGCTAAAAGTTTCTCATGGAAGACCAGTAGATGATGCTACAAAATTTTGCCACAAAACTGAAAAGTTTGATTCAGATAAACACAGTAAAGCTGTTAGTAACTATCGGATAATTATTATGCTTTCTTTTGTTGCAGAGTATTCACCCATTGAGCAGAGAAGCAAATTAACTGCTATATTCTGTACAGAAAAGGAAGAAGTTAGAAGAGGTTTCTTAGAACAACTTTTTACTCATTTTCTAAAATGAGAATGTGAAAATAAATACTTAAAATTAACCCTTAAAGAAATATTTCTGCAACTTTTTCTTCATTTTTGAAGAATTATTGCAAACTTATCTTTTCAATTTCTAAAAACCGGAATTAAAAACAGAATACAAATCCAAACCCAAACAAACACTGTGATCCAGAAAATCCTGTCGAGGGCCACAGGGCAGTAGAGACTTCAGAGCAATGTTGAGAGCTGCTCAGCTCAGACCACCACTTTTATGCTCTACTTACGATTTCTGTTCCACTGGGAAGTAGAACAAAATTGTTATTTCCGATAATGAAATACTGTGGTTAAAGCATAATGGGCTGAACAATTTAGCACATCTGTATGAATAAGCTGTGTAGTGAGAGAGACTGCACTATCTGCAAGCCTGAGGACTGCACATGTTATAAGGCAGGCTGCTTTTTGGAGTGACCTAGAAACGATGGAAAAATGGGCTGACAGGAACGTCATGAATTTAGATAAAGGCCGATGAGCAGCCCAGCAATTAGGATGGAATAACTCTGCAAGAGAACGGGCTGAGAAACAAGTGGAAGGAAGGCCTGTAGGAAAAGACCTGGCTGACCTGGTGACACAGTGAAAGGGTCAGAGGCCAGGAAGACAAGTTTGAGTGTGGGAAATTTGAAATAGTTCTGAGGAAAAATAGAAAGAAAACTTGAGGACAGTCAAGTGCAGTGGCAGGCTGCTTAGAGAGAAGTGGAATCTCCGCTTCTTGGAGAGAGTCAGTACTAGCCTGGAGATGACCCTGAGCATCCTGGCCCAGCTGGATCTGCTCTGAGTAGGGCTGGACTAGTGGACCTCTTAAGGCCTTTCCAAGCTGCATGATTCTCTTTTATTTGTAGCTGTCATGAGCTCTGTGCATATAATAATGCTTTGGACTTCATGGAGACATTATAAAGATTTGTTCTCTTAAAATGACGTCCAGTTGTTAACTGTTTTCCTATATTTTTTTAAAAAGACTTTGTTCAAACTGATTCATGGTAGTGACATCTGACTTCTAAGGAGCAATGAAAACGAAATTAAATGGGTAAGGATGGTTCAGATGATTGAGTATGCAATGATATTAATTAGGTGGGACTGTAATTTGCTGGTTAAAAACCAGCATTTCTTTTTTCACTTTAATACAGTCAAAGTGCCAAACATGTGCAGGTTAGGTGCTACTAAAGGAAGTTAGCCCAAGAAATCCCATTATTTCTTATCTGTGCTGTTTTTCATTTTTCAACTCGATAGGGACTAGAGTAAAGTGTTGTCATCCGTGGTTTTATATCTCTTATGGACATTCTATCCACTTCAGGGCAAAATTTTTTATAAATCAAATACTTTAGATGTAAAGTTTATAACTGCTTTAATGGGGACTTTAGCTGCCAGGAAAATAATTAGTGATGTGTGAGTTCATTACAACCACAAAGTTATAACTAAAACATTTTTTTTTAGTGCTCTTGTCAAAGTGGGAAACAAGTTTGGGATTTTTTCAGTTGATATATGTCAACTGTAGGACATCTGAATTGCAGCCACTTAAAACTGTCTGATGTCAGTATGACTTTTTTCTATCTAATTTTGAAGAAAGCTCGGTATGTATTTTAGCAGTTTCCTCTCTTCAGAAAGGAAAAAAAAACAACCAAACAACAGGAAGCAGTCTAGACCTGCTCCCTCTCCATTGATAATTATCTGTCAAAAAGTGCTCACCTGAGCAGATACTCTCAATTTCTGGTCAGCTGTTTCAGAGCTCAGCAATGTGGATGGATTTGTGGAGTGATGATGGAGGAACAAGACAACTTATATAATGATGTGTTTTGTTTTACTTGGATTTTATTCAAGCTGCCCGCAGTATTATTTATGGATGTTACCATTCCATTATTAAATAATCCACCTCTGAAGTCAGACCATACATCTAAGATCAGTACAAATGCTTGGGTAGCTTATGGAAAGCAAAGAGCAGAAAGAAATAAGTGTTGTTTCTTAAACAGAATAAGCAATGGTGATTTTTGTAATGCTGTTGCATGTTTGTATGAAATGAGTGAAAACACGTAATGATCTAGGTAAGTTTTTTGTTAATGGGTTAGAAGGTGTGCTGAAATCTCTGGGATTTTGTTGTGGACCTCTGCCAGTGCTGTGTATTTTCACTCAAGGTTTCATTTGAAACAAGTAAATAAGCAAAAATGTTTTATATCTGAAGGTTTCTGAATGTTCTGTAATGTAAAATTCCTCTTAGAAGAAGGTGAGTTGACTGTTTTTTGGTTTTGAACAGGCAGATTTCTTTAACAGTGTAACTGATAGCTAAGAATGGGAAGGCATTCAAACTTGACACAGTTGTTAGTACAAGATCTACTGATGTGCAGAGCTACATGAGCCCAGCCAAGAGGTTCTCCTGACCTACTTTAAGGTAACAAACTTGGCTAGCACTGACACTTGAGAACTTGCAAACACTAGATACCATAGTATCATAGGTAACAACCCCAATGAAAACCTTTGGGACTTAATTACTCTTACTTTAAAATTGTGTTTTCCTTCTATTGTTTGTGCCAGAAGGTGTTTCTTTGGTTAATTGTGTACTCTATGGAGGAAGTTAATTAGTTTGTCAAAAATATGTCTGTATGTGTAACAGGATGAGTGTGGGTTCTGTACACATAAATTCAGAATTTTCTAATTATCCTTGTTTATTGGAGTTGCTTATGTACCTTTCCCAACCTGTGTACCTACTTTAGAATGTAAAAGGTTAGAAATCTCTAAATGCCTCTCAGTTCATTCTCCCACATGTGGAAGAAATTACGAGTATGTAGTAGAGGGATTTTTAACGTTTTCTGTAGTACTACTAATAATAGACTAGTTTAAGCCCTTAAACAAAAGCATTCATTTTACAGAAGACTAGTAAGTAGTTCTGGTCCAACACAGTAATTTAAAGACTTCAGCTTTAAAAACTTGCTGAACAGGGAGATACTTTCCCCATTGATTCTGTGTTTTGGGTACCTGTTTTGTTTGAGGGACCCTTATATTCCCCTCTAAATTGTGCAGTTTGTAATTCCCGCTGAAAGCCAGCTGGGGTTCTGGATTCATCCTTGTGAGCTTTCAGTGGGATAATGCTGCCCACCCCTGCCTGGGAAAAGAAATGTTGCCTTTTGCAGTGTGATTTGAGCTTTCCATCCAGGCATAATGAGGAGCAGACAGCAAAGTAAGGCTCTTTGTGTGCGCAGTGTGTGTGAAGCAGATTGCAGCAGTCCAAAGCTCTTCTGGCACAATTACTTGCAGCACCTGTTTTTTCCTTCTTGTATTCATCTGAGCTTCATTTCTTCAGCCTTCACATTTGCATTGGTGTGTGTTCTCTGATCTTGGTGTTCTTACACAGGTTGGACTTGCTCTATTTTGTCCATGACTCCTACCTTTGAGCTCTCTTTCAGTTATTCATTGAAAATAAATCCTGTTACCGTTTGACTTGCTTTTTCATTCCACATCTGCTTGGGCCTTCTGCTTAACACTTCTGTTTCCATTGATTTCAGCCACATCAGTTTGGCCCGCTTTCTCTGCTTACTGCCATGCTCTTTCAGCAGCTCCAAGCAGCTCCTTGTTGTGCCTTTCCTGTTCTTACTTTTCTTCTAGAAAAATCAGCCACTTTTCTTGGCCACTGTGAGAGGCAGAGAGACATAACTAAATTGGGTTAGTGTCCCCAGTAAGGCTAGTGACTTCACAGTATCAAAGCTTGCTCCCTGTGAGTAGTGGTTTTTCTATATTATAAGGAAGCCAGTTTTTCTCATGAATCTTGTAAACGAATCCTAAAGTTCAGTCTATGTAAATGACATTTCCTACTAGAAAAATAAGCTGTCTTTGGAAAATCTTGCATATTATAGCTTAGACATATGGTCTTATTTTGCATGCCAGTACTGGTGAAAGAAATCTGTTTCTTTCAAGGATTGCTTTGCTATGCTAAGAGACTTAAAACTGATGATTCTCTACAACAGCAGAAACTACTTTGGAGACCAGCGCTTTTGGGGAAGGAGAGTCCAACTAGCCCCTCTTGAAACCAGTCATCCTGGTTTGGAAGATTGCCACTCCCGCTTCACACAGCAAATAGTGTTACCTTTGCCAAAACAGTCAAGACCAGTGGTGAAATAAAAGATCTTGTTTTGTTGTGAAGCTTGCCATTAAGTTCTCAGTACACAGTCATCAGGAGTGACTGAATATCTGAAGGCTCCTACGCCTTCACGTGAAATGGTCTGAATAGCATCTGGCAGTGTCACTACAGTATAAGTAGCCAAGGTACAACAACCATGATGAATTTGGTCTACTTTTCCATTTAAAGATCCTACCATAAGCTGTCTAAAACCCCTCAAAGGCAGTTCAGTTGACTAAAGCTAAAGAGCAGATTTTTGTGCTCTTTGAAACACTGTTGGTTCAATTTGTTTTGCCACTTGAGTTCAGAAAATAAGTATGTGTTTTGTTATATGAGCTTTTCAGCCATTTTATTGTGATCCTTTCATCTTTAAGAGAGAAAGCATAACACCTAGAAATGAAAAATTTTGTTTTAGTGTCAAAATTTGTCTGTGCTGGGCTTTCTTGTTACTGTTTCTTTTCCATCTTCCTATTTTTTGGCCTTGAAGACAGTGCAGATCCATGACATTGTCACGCGGGAATTTCTGTAATGGTGTGCAACAAATGCATTTGAAGAGTATGTATGTACTGTGAGCCTGGAAATAAGATATGCTCTCAAAAATGTGTAGAAATAGTAAAACTAATAAAGCAAAACCAGAGTGGTGGCTATGGCTGCATTGTCTGCACTAGATGAGCTAGTATTTTGGTACTATGGTTTTCATCAGCTGGTCTTTTAACCACCAGGTACCTGGTGAACACCAAAATTCATTTAATTAAAGTAGCAAAGAAATATCTGTGCTTTCCATATGAAACAACCAGTGCTTCCCTATCCATTTTCATAACAATGCATGGAAAGCTAATGTGCCCCATAGAAACTTCCCCTTGGATGGTCAGAGCTGGAAGTGATGCTTGCTCAAGACCTCTGGATCCACTGGGACACGAATTTCCGTAAGGACTTTGTTGGAGAGGATTTTTTTCTTAATATAGCCCTTGTTATCTGTGGACTTTTTTGCATATTTCCATTTTCTGTAATGAGAATTTACTATTTGAACTTGAGAAACTAATAAAATAAGTTTAATGTGCTGATTTGTAATGTTAATAAACAAATAGAGTACAAGGGTCTTTCTGAGGTTTTCTTACTTTTTGTTCAGTTTTGCATGAAAGGGGCTTAAAATTTGTGTTACTGGTCTGGTTGACGTGTTGACATTACTCTGGATTGTTGAAAAGTTTCAAGAAATGGAAGGACTTACTTTGTAGTTCACCGGTTATAAAATTGGTGAAAATTGATGATTCTTCATATTTCTTAACCTGAATCTCATTGTTGCCTAAAATATGTTGCGAATAGGTATCTTAAACTTAAGGACCCCATGTAAGACTTTAAAAATACTGTTTGAAGTATATCCTTCGACCTGTCATATTCTTCTACTCTGCATCACTGCATAAATGTGATTTTTTTTTTTTTTTTTTTTTGTCAAATGCCTTAGCTATTACTCTGAAAATACCGTGTTTTGCCAGTTTGTCTCAAAACTTCCTCCTCTGTGTTCCTGGTTGCTCCATACTCTTTTGTGTAGATGCTGTTTTTTAGAGGTGTTGGGGCTTAGGTTTGTTCCTTTTTTACTTAGTGAATTTTTCCCCTTAAGTTACTAGGAGGCTAACTACTGGTACTTATACCCGTAAGTTATACCAGTTTGAGCAAAACTAAGAAGTGGCCAAAAGTGGGGCGGAGTTTTGGGGCAGGTAAAGGACAGGGCTGGGGGCAGCTGCTCTCTCTTGCTCTTGGGCATCCGAGAGAGGACGGGAGGCTGCTGCTTGCTGCGGGAGGAGTTCGCTGTGACCACCAGGTCCGGTCCTGCGAAAATCGACCTCCATCTGCTCGTGTGCCCCCGGGCTCTGAGCTCCTCCTCCTGCCCTGCTGGAGCTGGGCCGGCCCTGTCCCACCGCCGCCCTTCCCTCGGCCCTGCTCGGAGGCTTTTTGCTGCTCTGGCCCCGCACTGCCCGGCCCTGCCCTGCCGGGACATCCCCACTGCTCCAGTTACCACCAGCAGAGCTTCTGATCCCATCCACCAGCCCGGGATTTTCCACCGTTCCAGCCTGGTGCTCTGAGGGATCAGACTGCCCCAGGCTTTGTCAAACAAAGCCCCTCGAGGTTCCTGCTTCTGTTTACTATAAATACAGTAGTCGTTGTTGTTTGTTTGCCTTGTTATACATACTAGTAAAGAGCTGTTATTCCTATCCCCATACCTCTGCCTGAAAGCCCCTTTAATTTTCTAAATTATAATGGTTTGGAGGGGGGGGATTTGAGTTCTCCATTTCCTAGGGAGGCCCTGCCCGTCCCTAGCAGATACCTGTCTTTCAAACCAAGACAATAGGTCTGCTAACTCAGTGTGTCCAGAACAAGCTTACACCAAGGACAGTGGATAAAGCTCACTCCAGATTAATTAGGTTTAAACAAGATATTCTCATTTTGTACAAGTGATGGGTTTGGCGTCATAGTTTCCTTTAGAAAAGGGAGCAGTTACTCTGTTATGTAGCTAGAAGAAGATTACAATGGGTCTGCATAATTAGATTCTAGGAAATGTGAAAATTTAGAGGACCAATATTTCCTTCAGATTCAAACAGTCTTGTGTTTAATGTTTACTGTCAGGTTTACTGTACATTTTTCAACATCAACATAGAAAATTGCTTTTTAACATAATGGTGGATGGAGTTTTTTTGTGGATTTTTTTCCCACAGTTGGGTTCTGCTATTTACTATAAGTTTAGTTTTACTTTTCATGTTGTCTTAGACTCAAATTTCTGTGTGTGGCACAGTTAGATAAAAGGGCAACTAATCCTTGGTTGCTTTGAAAACTATAGCAACTTGAAATGAATCGGGTCTTCTGGGATGGGATTCTTGTCATTTTTTCACCTTTGTGAATTTTCTTTCAGGTAGAGCTCTTGTGTGTGTGATAGCAAATTCAGATGGTTTCATATTGGCTCTTTTCCTTAATTGCCACTCAGATTTTATTTCCATAATGCTCACTTTCCTTCAGTCTTCTGTTTGCTTTGATGAGTCAAGCCATTTTGGAGAGCAGTCAAATAAAAAGAAAAGTGATTGAAATACCCCATTTTATCACAGCTTTTTCTGTGATTTTTTTCAGTCTAATCTTTTCTATGTAAGCGGATACTATTGATATGCAGGTTGTATCTTGGCAAAAGCAGAGCTGTATGAATGCAGCTGGTGCAGCAGTTTTAAATGTTTTGCCATTAGTAGATATCTTCCTTCAATGATTTAACTAACTTTTTGCGTACTCTGGAAGGCTTTGGATGACTTTGCTGTCTCTGTGTAACTGGTTTAGTAACAATTTTAGGTTACAAAATCAGAGTGCACACTAAAGTTTTAGACTGGTTGTGTCTTATTTTCCCTGTTGAGTTTTAAAGAGTTTGCCTTCCCAGTCAATCTGTCCTTTCATTGTATTTTCCTCCTGCCTTAATCTAATGGGATAGAACCAAACAAAATTGTAGCAAAGCTTAGGTAAGATTACAGTTTTCAGGAAGGTGTATGATGTATGACAAAATGCACTTTTCTATCCTGTAGCTACTATTTGAGCTGCTTTAATACTCCCAGCCTATGGTTCTAGTAATGACTGTGGCTACTGATGACTACTCTGAATGTTTAAGAATTCAAAATGGAGGAAATAATAATGAGCTTACTCAAAGTATTAAGTTGGCAGACTTTTCTTTGTCACTTTGTTCATGATGACATGAATTTTCAGTGACTTCTCAGCAAGAAGGAAAATACTTTTATTTACAAGAGAATGTTGCAAGTAGGATGCTTATGGTTACAGCAAAATTTGAATGACTACCTGCTGGATAGCAATTAAGGTTGTGCTTATAGAGTACTGAGAAAAAAATGCCAAGATTGGGTGTGACAAGCTCCTGAAACAAAGGGTTTGGGTAGGCTTTTTTCATGTATACATGTACTACCACCCCTTAGACTGAGATGATTAGGAAGGTAAATTTCCATCTGTAGAGTGGGAAACGCTGGATGGGTATGCAACATATGCAATAAGCGTGTATGACAGAAAGGCTTACAGATCATATTACTAGGCTGTGGTAATAGAAATACTGTGATTATAGGATTATTCATCTCATTTGTTTTGTCTGAAATAGTTCATTATAATCCTACAGAGAAGGGCACCACCTAGAGTCCCATTCAGACTTTCCTCAGTCTATGGAAGATGCCCAGAGGACTAATTTTGAGTAGACACTCCACTTTAGGTACAGTAAAACAGCACACTACCCACGAGCAACCTGATAATCTGTGTGCCTGGTGTTGCTCAACACGACAGTGCCATTGGCTCTCAGGTCACAGCTTTGTATTTCACCAGGCTGGCCAGTGCCCCTGTCACCGCTTGGGACAGTAGGGAGAATGGGTACCATTGTAGTGGTAGAAGCAAAGGCCACAGCATTGAGATTGTTCTCTGCTCTACACAACTCTGTGTTACAGTATTTAAAATATTTATTTTTGTTAATTGTATATAATGCCAGTGAAATGAAGTTAGTGGCTTAGTCCTGTCAGAAGCCCAGAATACAGTAGTTGGTAATCTGTTTAGTCTCTGAAAGGCAACAATAAAATCTGTTAAGCATATCAGGTTTATCAAATCCCCTCAGGATTTCAGGACTTACTAACCTGTATTTGGTTAAGTACTTATTTCAGACAGATGGAATTTTTGGCAGTTACTGAAATTCCTCTCCTACTTACATGGAAATCATGCCTGACTCTCAAATAACACCTGATTTTGCAAATGTAAATATTGTATATTGGAGACTGCAAGCCTGGCAACTGTGCTTTATTTGTGAAGTTGTTACAGTTAGAGAGCTATTATTTGGCATTTTGTTTGGATTAATTCTGGTTAACAATCTATTTTATGTCAGCTGATATTTTTATCTAAATTCCCTTCATAAATAGGGATTTCATGTCAGTTATTCCATGATAGCAATGCAAGCATCCTTTAATTAGAGTTACATATTAAAGATATAGGGTACTGACTCATAGCATCTACTATACAAGTAAATTATTATTTTAAGTAGACTTTCACATATGGTCTACTAAAACCTCTTTTTTGTATTTTTACATCTTTATTTAAAAAAAAAAACACCTTTCAAATTATAACCTAATATGCTATTGTTATGTAAATTTAATATCTAAAAATACATCTGCACATTGGTACATCTTTACAAGACAAACATATTGACAAAGATGGTAGTTAAAAAAATTATTTTTGTTGCCATGATTCATCCAGAGGGCTAGACCTCTGGAGTGGCTACAACCAGTGCTCTTGATCTGTAGCATAGGTAAGCTGTATTGAAAATTAAAATCTGTCATGAGAACATACTCAACAAGTTTGTAAGTGATGTGGTAAACTGCTCTTGGTTCCCATAGCTGTAGTTTTCCCAAGTAGTAGTCTTTGAGGGTAAGTACATCCCAAAGGAGTTATAGAAGAATAAAAATGGCTTGGAAATATCCAGAGACAAAAAAAAAAAAAAAAAAAAAAATATCCCAAACCCTTACATATGAGTATTTGTTCAGCATCTCTGACTCTGTAGTTTAAACTGTGTTTTAGGCTGCTGTTTGGGCTTGTCTGTTAAGGGCAACCAAGAGAGCCAAGACAGGTCTCTCTCCACTGGTGGAATACCTCTGCTGTAGAATTGAGTCAGGGGACACACAGACCACAGCTGATACTTGTTAGTGAGCCTGTTATTAATTTAGCTGCACTTACAAGCAGAATCGGGGTGTTGCTGTTAATGAAAGATAACCATGTGTCCATTGATCCAGCTCCCAGTTTGCTCATGCCTGTGTTCGTTGTAGCTCCCAGGTGGGAGCGGCAGTGGGGAGACAGCCAGATTTTGAGACAGCCAGCTCTGATTTGAGAGCATACAAATGCAACTCTAGCAATTTTTCTGGTTGCTTTGGGATTAAATATCCCTGTAACAATATGAATAATTCAGAGTAATATGATTTTTCAATGGGACATGTGGATTGGGGAGTCAAAAGGATGGTAGAGGTTTGATGTAGCAGCCACATATATGCAATTAGTGCCCCCTGAGATACAGAGTAGTGTTGTGCCTGGCTGTTGTCTGGTGCTGTGATAGCCTGCTGTGCAGTGGATTTATAGGTGATACTATTGCCATAATGAACAATATTGATTGTTCCAATACCTTTGAGCTTTCCAGCTGTCACTAAGTGCTTATGTGTGCAAATCTGAATTTGGTCTGTAGTCAATACAGTAATTGGAGCAATCTGGATTAGTGACTGCAAGGTACCTGTTCTAGAGTGAGCTTTAACTTTATCCTATAATTATCATGGATGGATAAGTGCCTATATTGCATATGAACAACTACATTTAGAACCTTAACTAGACCCAAGCCATTGTCTTACATTAAAACACAGCATGCAATATATTTTCATGCATTATTATCTTAATGACTTCTTTTACTGTTTATTTGTTACTGTCTGTGGTTTGTGTAATGCAGTCTTTTCAAAATTAGGGTGAGGGGAGATTATACAATGCAAAAAAATTTTACTCTGTATAATAAAACACATATATGGAAATAGTTTCTTAAAATTGGTTTGCTTGCTTACATTCAGATAATTGTTTACCTTAGCTTAAAGGATTGTTAAAATAAGGATGCTGTGATGTGTCATTTCTAATGTGCTGGTCTGAATCATGCTTGTGTGCAATCACTGTATCAGCCCATGGCTGCCAAGCTGCCCACACATTCCGATGATGAATTTGCCAAGAGAAGTCTGATCTCCTTCTGGCCATCTGCATTTGTTTTGAGTCATGGGTCCATGGGTGTGTGTACTAGCTACTGCATTTATCTGGGCTTTATTTGTTGGAAGCTCCTTTTGACTTTTGTTTCAGTTTCCCCTGTTGACTTTACTTCTTATGTTTGCTTTTGAAAATCCTGTGGACTTAGAATTCAGCTATGAGTAGGCTTCAGGTCACTTGATATTTCTGGGAAAAAAAAAACCTGTGTGTTCAACACACTGCAGCATATCTACCACAACTCTAGAAAAGTTTTGAAATATTAATGCCAAATGTCACAATATAGTTTTTCAACTTAAAGTACTTACTAAAAAGCTGTGTTTAGAGAAAAGTCCATAAACTCTGTGCCTTTGACATTTTATGGCTTATATTATATAGGACAGTTTCTTCTTTTCTTGTATGTTCAGAGCTGTGCCCATCAGCTTTTGTATAATTTTTTTATTTACCTTCAGCATGCCTTACAGTCTCACAAGTCCTGTGCATGAAGGCTTATCAAAAGGAGCACAAGTGCTATGTCTAGGTTGATTCTGCTGTTTACGCTTCACGAATCCTCCTTCTTTAGCTTTTCCCCTTCCTTATCTTAGCCGGGGTAGATACCTGTCAGTGTCTGGCTTTTTGAACTCCAGTGAAGGCACTTGGCTAATTCAGGGATCTCAGCTGTAGGCCTAGACCTATAGAAGACTTGTGTGTTAGGTACTGTAGACAGGCAAAACCCCCACAGTTTCTCTGCCAGAGAACCTAAGGGGCTGTTAATCAAGAGTTAGTACACTGATTTTTAAACCTTAATCCGAGATGCATAATCCAGAGCTAACTGATATGCCTCATGAAATGCCTGATGGAGAATCTGAGCATAGTTTTGGGGGAAAATAACTTTTTTGGAAGGTGGCAGGTCTGTCATACAGTGACTTTTCTACTTGCAGTCTAATAATACTTTAAATAATGTGTGCATTATAAATGGTTATCAATGTTCTTTGCTTCTGAAAGCAAAGCTGTCGTTTGTATGTGCTACCAGAGGATTGCAACAGAAAATTTGTATTTTCAGATTCAGTTTTCATTTCTTAACTCTGTGGTATTCATCTTTGAACTGTGATAACTTTCTCCCTGTCAATTTGTATTTGTCATTGTTTTCCCTGGCCTTCATAAGTACCATTTGAAAGGATTTATTTTTTTCTCCAAAATTTTAATAATCCTTATATTGTTTTTTCAAACTGAAACTAGATTAAGCTATTCAAACCCTTCTTTTGTGTGTAGTCTTTACAGCAAATATTCTTAAGAAGAAACAGGAATCTCTAAGTTAATGCAAGTTGACATTTTGCAGAAATATTTTTTTTCTTCAGATCCAAAAGAAACCACCTTAACAGAAAACTGTGTGTGAATTTACACCATTAGAAAAAAAAATACTCCCTTTCCTTACCTACTGGGGTACTTACTGTGACTGGTGTGGCCTAAAGCACTGGTTACAGAAGAGATGTTTGCCCAAATAGCTGCATTAGCTGCCTCTGCTTGTAATATTTTTGGCAGTCATGACAACTATGGGTAGAGAAAACAGAAGAAACATCTTCAGCCATATCTACTGTTCCAACACCAATTTCTTGCCATGAACCACATTTATTTTCAGCAGAATGAGTTCATTATGAAGTGTTGTGCTCAGATTAGTTATTCTAAGTATTTCCTGGTGTATTCTGCCTTGACATGAATGTTGGACATGGATTATTACAAGGATTTATCAGGTTTCTCTGAAGTCATGTTTGGAGAATATAAATGAAAAATGGAGAGGAAATGCTTGTAAAACTTTATTTTTTGCCTGTTCATAAGGTGACTTTAAAAAACACAAATTATATAAAATAGCTCAAGGGAT
This sequence comes from Phylloscopus trochilus trochilus, assembly GCA_016584745.2. Classification (NCBI taxonomy): domain Eukaryota; kingdom Metazoa; phylum Chordata; class Aves; order Passeriformes; family Phylloscopidae; genus Phylloscopus; species Phylloscopus trochilus. Next base: position 32,987,731 of record WQNJ02000062.1, on the reverse strand, counting down.
TTGCAGATCATTAAACTCTTAAATGTAGCTTAAAATGCTTGAAAACCCATATGTTCTATATTTTTAGAGAGATTTTATAAAAAATTCTTTAAATGTGTAAAATTTTGCAGTTGTGTTTTTGGTTGGTTGGTTTGTTTGATTTTTTTTTTTTTTTAATATTCTGATCCTAAAGAGGTTTATGATATTAGGTGCCTGAATCTGTTTTCATGTAGCTCATACCTACCAGGACTATACATACCTTTTTTTGCTTCCTCAGCCAAAGAAGTTTTCCTTAAAGAAAATTAATTTTGACTTGGATTCCTCCCTAACAGTACTAACATAGTATGAAAAGCCAACATTGCTGAAGGCAACACCTTGACCAGCAAAAGAATTGCCTGCATAAGATCATGGTTTCCTAAGGACTGCATCTAGTTCTGCAGTTGCATTTCTTCTGGAGACAGTCTTATATGTGATGTGATGTGTGGTTGGCAACTAGTAGTGAAGCCACTGATTTTACATTTGGGATGTATTGGGGAAAGAACTCTTCACTAGTAATTGGAGAATGTTTCTGGTCTTTCAGTCAAAAGTATTTGTCTTTGTGTGTCCTTTTTTGTTTGGTTGGTTTTTTTAAGAATGGAGTTTTTAAGAATGGAATTGTGGGGTTCTGTAGTCCACTTGTTCAAAAGATGGATTCAGATCTTGAGCAGACAAGTATTGCAGGCAGCTGTGGGGTTTTCTCAGAGCTTTGTCTGGCAGAGCTCTCCCTGGCCTCTGCTCAGGGATACCAACTGCTGCGGTGGGAGCCTGCAAGGAGTGACGAGGTGCCAGCACTCCTCTTTCCGGCCATGGCAGCAGATGTTGAGCATTTCTGTGTCCCTCAGATTTGTGTGCTTTTTTTCATGATATCATTGAAATTTTTTCACTGCGCTTTTATGATTTAGCTGTAGAGAATGAGTTTTTTGGCAGACAGTTTTTTTACTTTTTGATTTTTTTTAAAACTTTTTTACTTTGTCTCTGCTTTTTTGAGACAGTGATGAACCTACTTGTCCATCCCCAAAATACTCTGGGGACTGTCATTCTCCTCTAGCAGTATGTTAGACCAGCAATTTGGAGATTTCTTTCTCATAGACTAGATGGTGCTTCTACATCCTTGCTGTACCTTTTCACCTTCTTCCTCATTTCTTCCTTTGCTCTTCTAGGATACAGGAGGCTCAAATACACGTGTGAGTACTTGAGCTTGAGTACTGCTGTTGGTGGTTGTCTCCTGAACCCCTGAATCTTATGAGCCTTGATTTTCTCCTTCCAGAGGCTGAGGAGAGAGTCACTGAGATAGAGAACCTTGGATGTAGGCTGGCTCTTCTAAGCCAGCCTCCTTCTGTGTGTGGTTAGGCAAATACTTTTGTGTCACACCTGCAGTGAGGTCAACAGGAGGAAATATGCTATTCTTCTAAACGAGTTGGAGTTTTTAAAAATGAAAGTTCTTACTACTAGAACAAAACACTGCTAGACCTTGGGAGAAATTGGAGAAGGATCCCTGCAATGAATACTGGCTGCCCTTTATTGAAGCCAAATCTCATTAATGCATGGACAGGATGCACATATTGCTTTAGTACACTCTCTTTTTCTAGAGAGGTTTATATAAACCTGGCAATTACATGAGCTTCAGATATTCTGTCTGAAGAAAAACTATGTCAGTGCAATCTAGTTTGTATTAAGAGAGAAAATTTGTCTCTATTGACTGTGAATAGAGGCTGAGACAGCTCTTGGAAGTATTTCGAATGTGCTCTCTGTCTTCTCAAGCACTGCTTGAAAATCTGGTTGAAAGCCAGTGCAAAAAGCTGTCTGATACAGGATGATGCTGTGCTGTTTATTCTGTTATGTGGTTTTTCAGTACTGCAACTGAAGAAGAATATTGATGTATGTGTAACTGCACTAGAACAACATTGTACCTGAGGGGCTTTGGGGGATTAGAGGTTATGAGCTGACAGATAGTTTAAGAATGGAGTTGATAAACTGATAGATATTAAATAATTAAAGAGTGATGTGCAGTAATAGAAATAGAAATCATTGCTAGAGTTAACTTCACAACATTACAAATGGAGAGACAAATTCAGAAATTATATGTTTTTACAATGGGTTCTAATTTTTTAAAACTCAGAGAGCTTTTCGTCTACAACTGAGAGTCTGAAAGGATATTGTTGCCTAAGGAGCAATAAAAAAAAAAAAAAACCCTACCCAAATATTTGACCAAAATATCTGTGAGAAAGGAAGGTAATGAGGTGGCTGATGAACAACTTGATTTCGCCAAAAGCAAACCAGAGCATATAATGAAACACAACTCTTGAAGAATTGCAAACACTTAACTGGGAGGATTGATAATAACTATACTTTTAATCTCTATGATGTATATGATGCATAAAGCTGGGAATAAATCAAAACTAATTAGGCAGAGGTTAATATTTATGGTCTCTTGCCCTTACGCTGCTTTTAGATTGTCATACTGTTGTTCTTCAAAAATTTAGTTGTAATACAAGCTACAGAATAAAAATATCCACATTGTTTATAATAGTTTGGATGCTAGGTAACAGAAATCTGTCCCATCCAGGTGTGCATAAAATACGCCTCTCTGGAAAGGAAAGGAGTGCGTAAACCAAGCTGGACCTAGAGCCCTCTCTGCTGGATGGCTGGAAAACAACACTTCAAACAGGAAAAAATAAGATTTTTTATTTAGAAAAGAAAATCTGGGGCTAGTGCAAGAAATCTAGATGTAAACCATAAATTCTACATGATTGAAGTCTTCCCTGCTATAAGCAGATGGAATAGGATGGGACTTATTTCATAAAAATGGCCTTCTCTTATTAAATTATCAGGTGATATATTTTAATGATAATTCTTCTGAGCAGATATGGGATCTGAGAGGGAAAGAAAAGGATTAACTGTTTATCTTAGAAATTTGAAAAATTCATAATGTCTGTGCCAAAGAGGAATATTCAAGTAAAGGATTTTCTAACCATATGAATCCTAGAGGGTGTAGTTTGGTGCTGGTTTTTTGTAGTAACAAACCAAAGAAATTAACACTTACTATAAGGTTGTAGTAATACATGGAAAATACACTATTTCAAGATGAAGTACTTTTTTAAAAAGGCATTTGGCAAGATGTAACACATGTGTTTGTTTTAAAATAAAATATATTTTCCAGTAAGAGGGGAAACCCTATTATAGTAATTAATGTCCATATTTTATTCCTAATGTAAAGCCAAACACAGACATTCAGAAATTTTTTTCATTCCATTTGACTTATGGAAACAGGGGAAAGGAGAATTGCAGAGAAATACTGGATTGTTACTTTACTACCAGCACTAGAAGATCCATTAAAACTATGCAGCTCCCTGAAGTCCAGTCACTTGGAACTGATTCTGTAATGTGCATAAGCACACGTGGGTTTCTTAAGCCCAAAAAAGTCTAGAGGAGATAAGAGGGATCAACATTGAATAAACTTGTGAGAAGTGTTCACTCTTCCTTCTTCCATGGTTTTTCAAGATGGGATAGCAGCTGCAGACATTCATGACATTTCTGGTCACAGAAAGTTCATTAGGGATAAAAAATGCAGCCTTTGTATACGCACTTGGAAACCTCTGAAATCTCGCATGCGTGGAGAACTACAGCAAAACACTTACTGATCTTTATTAAACTTGGTTTCCCTTCATTTCCTGTCCAGGGAAGGAGAAGCACATTTTGGAAATGTTTGCTGTTTTGTAAAGCATTCATTATAAGATATTTCTTTTTTTTGAGTTGTCATTTCACTTAAGGTAACAACTTGGTTAATGGCATTATAGAGCAGATAGTATGATGGGGTTGCTTTAGGGCTTTTTTCCTACTTTTTTTCAAGTCATAGTGACATAACCACTTCAAGATTTAGGTTTAAAATGGTGTAAGAAATGTAGACTAGTAAGATACAGGAGGATTTTGTAACGTGTTTTTGTTCTGTAAGAATAAGCCCTATGAGGTGACTATTTCTGAGAAAAAAACCCCAAAAAACCACCAAACAAAAAACCAACAAAAACAGAAACAAAAAAGAAGAACCTGTCTAGGTAACCAAAGTAACTGACATGAATTTATCACATTTTATCACTCACCAAGTGTTTTGTGAAAGGCAGGAAGGGCATTGTGTAAAGAACTGAATTTGTTCTCTTGAAAAGACAATAGTAGTGAAAATGTAGACTGAAGGAAGGCTTTTGTGTTCATGCTCTTGTTTTCCCTGTTTTTTCCTCTCATTCGTTGACCCAGCTAATTCTAATGGTCACATAAACAAAGACATTTTGAAAGTCTGCTTATAGACTTGGTAGTGAAAGTACCTCAGTAGTACTTATTTTCCACATGAGAATTAAAGCAGAAAGACTGTATTGCTAATTTCTCCTCTTTAATGGATCTCAGTGTGTTTTCTCAAGTGTTTTTTGGCTAAAAACCAGTATTTTTTATGTAGTTGTATCACAGATATTGAATATTAGGCCGCTGTCTAATAGCTTCTTCATATATACACACACAGGCATCTTCTTGGTGGAGTAATACATGCTACCTAACCTCTGCTACATGAGCTTTAGAATATGTTTAAGCTACATAATAAGCATATTGCAAAGATACAGAGAGTTCTGGTGTTAACCTGAGAAAGACCCGTGCAGATCAGCCAGTATTGACTCTGAGCAGAAGCAGTGCAGGCAGAATGGTGCTCGAGGAGAGCTGCTACGTGTCTGTGCCAGGGGCCATAGTCTGAAACAAGTGCATGCATTTCCTAACTCAGATGTAGAGGAAACTCCTCTGACTTCTCTTACCTCCTAAAAGCTGTCTAAGGTCTGATCCTGTCTGTCAGTCCTGCCTGGCTGTAGTTACCACAGCAGAGTAAAACTTCCGTGGCCAGAGTGCTGGATGCTGGTGTGCTAAGCCCACAGTCACGTTTCTGCTGTAAAGGCACATCTTTCCTACAGTAGCTTGGGTAATTTCTGAAGATGTTTTAGACAGACAGACATCATTAAAAGCAGAAAATGAGTGGAGTAAATATATAGCTGCTTTCTTCTTCAGCTGTAACTTAGCAGTTTTGCAAGCGGTATTCTTGTGGTGTCAGGAGACATTAACTTGTGCTGGAACAGAGTTATTGTATCTGTACAGGCCTGTCTTTTTCTGGCTCAGTAAAACTTTTTTCCTGAAATAAGTACACAATTCTAAATTCCTAGAGTTTAAATTAATTTAAATAATAAATTTTAAATTAGTTTAATTTTAAATAGATTTTATGATGCTGGCTACCTGTAAATTAAGTTTTTCTTAAATTACCTATCTCTTGTGTACATCTATACATGGTTTTTATTTTTTTTTTTCAGGGCATGGCTTTTACCTTGGAGGAGAGGCAACAATTGAATATTCACGGATTATTGCCGCCTTGCTTTCTTGGTCAAGATGCGCAGGTTTATACAATTCTTAAGAATTTTGAAAGGCTGACATGTGACCTAGACAGGTAAAGTATGGCTATGAAACTTTATCCTGCTCACCAATTCATTAATCGCTTACTTTTTTTTTTTTTTATGGTAGTACAGATGAAATTTTGGGGTATTTTTTCAGGTTGTGGTTGTTGATTGCTGGGAATTTTTAAGCTAAATACATATTTTTGCTAGAATGCATTCTTCAAAAGATCAACTCCTGCTTTAAAATTGTAATCTTCCAGAACTGTTCACATGAATTTTCTTTGATAACCAAATGATACAAAGGACACCAGAAGTAAATGAACTCATGTGATACTAAAAGTTAGTAATGATTTTATGTGCATATAGATACATATGCATTAAAACATAGTAAAATTGTAAAATGTTATAAAATTAGTATGTAGTATAGTATTGCTGTGCTTGGGTATTTTTAGGGAAAAAAAATCTGGGAAGGGCTTTAAATATTTATGAAACTAATTTTTTTTTCCTAAAACAATTATATTTTATAGGCTCTAGAACAAAACACTGTTTCTTCATTTCTTCTTCCTGTGCCTTGCTCTTCTCTGTCGTGGGATGTCTTTCTATCAGTATGTGATATGTGGCCTCTAGGTACCCATCTGTTGGTGACAAGGTTTTTTTGTAAAGTTGCCACAACCTTTGTTTTTTATGGAGTCAGCATAGGATGAGGACAGCCTTCCTTGCAAGTGAAGAGCTTGCAATTGTGGTGTCTTTTGTAGGTTAACTATTCTCCAGTGTGCTCAAGGAGGACCATTATCAGTTATTACAGAGGCGTAGCTTCCCAGGCTACAATGTTTATGAGTCTGAGTTCCTGCATATAGGAAAGTGTAAAATTTCATGAATGAGCCTGATTCAACCATTGGTGTTACCACAGGAGAAAACTTTCTCTGTCCTCATCTCCTTAACTCTGCCTTGAGGTAGTCCCTTCATGATACAGCTTGCTGTTTCGTGTGTTTCAGGACATTTAAGGCAGTTCCAACTGCTTGTTTCAGCTTGAGTTGCTGGAATTTCTCCTCACCTACAACTTGAAAAGCAGAAGGAAAAAGGTCTTTACCCCATTGTTGTATGTATTTTTAACTAGGAAAAACGTTTGCTCCTACTTCAGGTCAGAAGTAGTAGTCAGCAGAAAAACACTCCTGCTTCTCAAAACATCATGGGCAGAGCTATTCAACAGTCAAAAGGAGATTAGCAGTATTTCCAAATCTTAATTCTTTATTTTTTAGCAAAAAATTGTGGATATTCAAGTGGCTTTTTGCCAAAATGCAGAATTTCTTCAGGAAAGGAAGAAAGAATTAATCTTGTCAGTTTTAAATGACAGAGTATTAAAACTTGGAATGACATGCCTTTTAAACTGCAGTAAAACACTGAATGCTGAAGTTTTGATTGCAGTGGGAATAATGAAATAAAAATAACTGTCTCCAAGTATTGTGGGAATACTTTGTAGCTATTTTTATTATGTCAAAAAAAGGGAAAGAGAAATCTGTCTGTCTTGGGGGTGGGGAAGGAAATATTTTTTTAAAGTATAACTAATCCATGTATAATAGACACAAACAATACAAAAGTATAAAGAAATATAATATGGTTACAAATAAATGTAAACAAAAGGTTTTTCAGAAGCCATTTGTTTTAGAGAATATTTTTCCAAAGCTGCCCCTGTTAACCTTAAGATATATACTTAATTAAACAAAAACTTGGTGTCATTCTTTCCCACCTGTGAGTCTTCTTTGGCATTTTCTTTTTTCTAAATACATAGTTGAGTAAGTAAGAAATTAGTTTCCTACTCCTGTGACCAGACATCTGTAAAACAGAAGCGCTAACATTAAGTTATTCCATTCATGTGTCTTGAGCATTAGACTGTAGTTTGCCATTTTATACTATAAAGCCAGTTTTTATTATAATGCCTGTTTTAGTATAAAGCTTATATTGTACTGTGCAGCTCTGCAGTACAAATTTATTCTTGTTAATTCGGTTTTAGGGATGCAGTTCAGCTGAGGAAACTAGCAAGTCTTCTGTTCACAGAAATAGCTTGAAAATATTACAAACTAGGCTTTTTTCTAACTGTATCTACTAGTAAGAATACTTCAAATAATATTTTAGTAATTAACACATAAAAAAGTGAATAGCTTTTTTTTATTTCTCAGTTTTATTCTGTGACGTGTGTCTGTGCTACTTTCTCAGCTGTAATTTTTGGTCCAGGTATTTGAATCTTCTCCTTCCCCTCACAGTGTGAATAAACAATAAACATAGCCCCATTTGTAATGCTGGAGAAGCTGTGGTGGGATCTCCATCCATGGGAGATATTCAGAACCTGACTCAGCATGGACCTGGACAAACTGCTCTAGTGGACTCTGCTTTGGGTAGGGCAGATGAGGCAATCTCCAGTGGTCCCTTCCAACCTGAGCTAGTACATGCTTTCATAACACAAGTCCATAGATCTTAAGAAATTAAGTTTTTAGAGATAATCTTGGATCAAAGCAAATTGTGTAAATTAAGTTAGGTTGTCCCTTAAGAATATTAAATTATATAAATCCAAGAGTACCCCCCAAATGGAATTTTTTCTTTAAGAAATCATATTTATACTCTGTCTGAACACCTAGCAGATCTAAATTGACTCTTCATACTCTGCTGTGTTTTGATAAAAAAATATTTTCCTCATGTATTATTGGAGCTTTATATAGCTGTGATGTTTTCTCTATTGTTTAACAAAATAAAACAGTGTTACATGCATAGGTCTACATTTAAGACCACCGATGGAAAGACTTGGTAACATTTACATGAAGAAGATAATTCTTTTTAAGACAATGTAAACATTGACATCTTGGGCTCCTTTGCAGATAAAATTCTTCCGTGAATCGAGAGTGCAAAAATTTGCATGTGCAAAATATGATTTGCAGATGTGTTTATAAGTCAAGTGTCTGACAATTTCATTGGAGTATGTCAATTAAGAGCCTACTTGGAGAACATGTGCATTACATGTGGTGAGCTCAGTCCTTAAGGCAATATGTGAACTCTGCTCTCCCATATTTATATTTGTATCAAAGAATTTTAAAGAGTGTATGTGATCCTGCCACGATTACTCCTTGAATCTCTTCACTGATGAAGAACATCAGAAGCTCTGGCTGTTTTAACTTGAACTTGCAATCTCAAGTGCTCCCTGAAAAGGCAGGTGCTCAAGGACAATCTTGTATAAAAGCATGCAGTTTTTGTCTTCCACTGAGTGTAAATGTCCAAATTCCAGGAAAAACCCCAAGTTTCTTGTAGTATACATCTAGCATAGTCTGCGCTCCCATAGAAGCAGTGATTGAAAAGAGGTGAAGGGAAGCTGTTGTTTTTGCTCTGGAGCTTGGCAGTAGATGTATACTTGAGTGTTTTACATCCAAATACAAAAGATTAAGTACAGGTATTTAAATATTGCAGTGGAAGCTGTTAAAGACCTTAGACAGAAGGGTATGAAACATAAATGCTGTTTGACAGCATCTTACATTGGAAAGATTGGCCTGGTTTTGTTTGGAAAGAAGGTGTGTTTAAATTCATAAAGCTAAGTTGATAGCTAGTACCATGGCATGACATGTTTTGGCACTGCTGAAATGCCTTTGTGAACTTGTAGCATGAAATTGTTGTATTCTGAAATACCAAGAGTTCATACACAAAGTAATGTGGAACAGCAGCAAATCAATTGCCTGGTATGCTTGGCAAAAAGAACACCAATGAGAGGAAAAAATTCTATTCCTCTAACTTAATTTGGAAAAGCTGTGATGAATTCTGCAAGTAATTTAATTTTTTTTCTCCCCTGTGTTCTTAATTGTCTTTTTTCTTGCTCTCTATTGATACTGAAATTGTTGTTCCTGGCACGGTGACATCTTCTGCCTGAGCTTTTCTTTCTTTGAAGAGTCATGCTGTAAAATGTTATACTGGATGTGTTAACACTAGGAGAGGAGCCATCAAATCTCTTTTCCAGAGAAGGCCATCTTATTTTGGTTTTTTTTTCTTAAATTTCCTGGTCGTTAATGAATTTTTATGTAGATACTGATGATGTAGAGTAATAGAGTTAAGTGTCTTACACGGGTTAAAAATAATAGCCTTTCCTCTCACCTTCTTTATTTACTCTCATATTTTTCAAGATAAGAGCAAAAAAAAAAAAAAAAAAAAGTGGTTTGTTCTGTTTTCACCTTTCCATTTTGCCTTGTAAAGTGTATGGCAGTGATAGTTGGGCCAGTTATCCTAAGAAATCGTCAGTAACTTTCCAGTAGTTATATCAGTTTTCTTTTGGGTTTTGGATGATATGTGGTTTATATCCTTTTGTTGCTACTGTATTTCATCCCTTCATAATAGCAGACTTGTATGAAACGTGCTTAGGTGAAGTAAAGGCAAGAAGGGAAGAGACACACTGAAATTTGAATGCTCAGCAGTGTCCTCTATCTGACTTGCCAGACCTTGGTTTTTGTCCTCTGAAACTCTTCCCTGAAATCTTCATTCAAGACTCCTTGTCTGAGGACAGATAATATTTTTCTCCCTTTTTATAGCACAACTTTTTTTTCACTGTTTTATTGCTTGTTTTCATGTGGGCTTCAGTAAAATATTCCATTAAATACTGAATTTTAAATATAGATTTTTAAACACAATGCTGAAAAGCACTTCATGCTTTTAGTTGTGTAGATACTTGGATTTTGCTAAAAGATACATACTTGTTGTCTAATGCATTATAAACAACCCCACACTGAGTATGAAGTATTTTTGGTTTTCCCTTTAGAAAGAATTTTTAGAGAAATTTAATACCCTTAACTAAGCAAATTTCAATGCTGAGAAAGAAGACGTATATCTGCCATTGAAAAAGAAACCTTCTGATAAAAATTGCACTTCTCTAGAAATATTTTTCACTTTTTAATAGTATTTTATATTGATGTGGATATGATCAAGTGTGTAATATTTGAAAATATAAGTAGTATGCAGTTACTCCTTTTGCAAGTTCTTTAGTATATCATGAATATAAAAGTGGCATGATAAATATGAATAAGAAAATAAAACCCCAGTTTAGTGCTATAGGACAGTAAAAACAAAGTGGAGAGTTTTAACAAACAAGGTTTTTCATTTGAAGCCCTGAGGAAGCCTTTTGCTAAGCTTTTAGTTTCTTTTGTAAAAGATTTCCTTACCCCGTTTAAAATCTAGGCTTGATCTGAGTAATAAGAAAGGATGATGGAAAGATATTTTATACTCCTAAGTAGCCAAACCTCATTTTAAAAGAAAGTGATAAAAAATACAAAACTGGCAAGTGCTTTGGAATGGTGCTGTGGCTCACATGGTGCTTGCAGTGTCCAGTATAGAGTGGGGGCCAAAAATATGCATGGTATTCTTTAGCATCACTTTAAATGTTCTCTGGAAACAAAAGGAATGCCTTCATGTGTATTCACAACTACATGTGCAAGAACTTGTATTTCAAGATAAATGTTGGGATAGTCATCCTCAGGAGAAAGATTGTAATAAAGAAAATGCTCTGAGAATTCAAGGACATGGAAATATATGCTATATCATAATGAAATACTGGGAAAATGAAAGGCTATAGGGAAATGTAATAATATGAAAGCAAATTAGAATGTATGTATATATATTTGTAGCTGAGAACTACAAGAGCAGGATATAATTTAACCTTGGAGAACATTCAAAACTAATGTGTATGATGGAAGGTGGTTCTGATTGCCTCATGGTGATGGTATTTAGAGAACAACTGCAACTTTTTGGTTTCTAGATCTTTATCTGTTTAGGGTCTAAAATACCCTTCATGACAGGAGGGCAGGGATATTGTTTTGCCTCACGTCTGTCACCTCATTACAGCCACCAGCTGCCAAACTGGATTCACTTGCCTTGCCTTGGAGTGCTCGTTAAGGGTTTACATAACAGATCCCAAAAGAAGTGCTCCCCTGATACAGGGATAGGCCAGCTAAGATTGAATGGAATGCATTCATATTTACTAAGCTGTTCTTGGTCAGATGCTTACCTGACTATATTCGTGTCTTCTCAAAGAATGAATTAGATTTTAGTGGGGCATGTGGTGCCTCATTATGCAGAAGGAAATAATATTTAAGTACACATTCTCTAGGCTTTTAGAATGAGTGTATTCTATATGTGTCCTCAACACTTGTATAATAAAATGATGGGCATATTAAACTTTTTGAGTGTAAGTAATAGTAATCCAGTAAATTAAAAAAAAAAACCCTACATAAATTATATACGTAAGTTAAAGATTTTGTGTAAGCCTGTTGGTATAGAAGACTACTTAATTTTTACAGCAATACTTAACATTGCTAAAACTAGTGAGTAGGTAAGGTTTAAGATCACTAAATTCCTAAGTTTTAAGTGTTCACAAAGTGACAAGAGTCATCCATATCTATCTGAACTGGTACATCTTGAAGTCACTCATAGACTCATATCATTTGTCACACCTAGCACTGCAATTGGCTTCCTGATTGGTATCTTGAAACCGTAATGTTGTTATTCAATGTAAGTGTGATGGTAGTCAAAAGCAGCTAAACATTTTTTTCACTCCCATTTATGATTCTTTTTTTTCTCATTGATTTTCTGTTTAAATAAATATAGAACTTCCTCAAAATTGGTTTTAGTTAGGAGATCTAATGTTGCAGATTTCATGTCAAACATAGACCTAAGGGATGAAAGGCCATGTGCGTATGCTTTGTTTTCAAAAGCTTTGTTTTTCAGTATTTATTCGAAGTATTAGTCTGGATTTAAGATAAATATCGAGGAGAGAGCATGCAAAGCTTGATGTTTTTAGTTCTGTTTTCTTAAGGCAAGTGAGTAAGCTTGCTTAATTTATATTTAATGTTGGTCTCATTTCAAGTGGAACAACTGATATACACAGATAAGATTCTGACAGACCAAATCCTCAATTGCAGCACAGTGTTTTATACCTGAGAGGGGTTGGCTTCCTGAGTATGTAGAGTTTGACAACTTCTTGATGGCTTCAGGTTCTCTGTCTCAACCAGTTTGTTATGCTTTGTGTCTGAGTCATTTGTGCTGTTAAGACTAGGAGGAATTTAAATACTTTCAATAAGAGAGAGGCTATTATAGAGAAAAATGTAATTTTAATTATTCAAAAACAAATATATTTCTAAATCTACTTTATATATTCCCTTGATGTCGGTCTAATTACATGTAATTCTCCACAGATACATGCTGCTAATGAGTCTTCAGGATCGAAATGAAAAGCTCTTCTATAAAGTACTGGCTTCTGACATTGAAAGATTCATGCCTATTGTTTATACTCCCACTGTGGGACTGGCTTGCCAGCAATATGGTTTAGCATTCCGGAGGCCAAGGTATGTAAGTTTATACTTCAAATAAAAGTAATTGTATCTTGTTTTCCTCTTGGCAGATTTCTGCAGGGGTTTTCTAGCAGCTGCATGTAAGCCAAAACTGCAATAACTGAGATAATTCAAGCTACACTTTTGGGCTGCATTAAGCAATAATTTGTGCATTTCTTATCTGCATTAGGAAGGCAAATGGTTGGTTGAATTGCATTAAAACATGAATATATTTTTAATCTTATTAACTGATTTTAACTATTAAACTGTACATTACCGTATTATACTGTATAGTATAACTATTATACTGTTTTAGAATCCTAGCTACATATTAGAGGACTGGGGAAGAATGGAGCCTTAATTTTAGATTTATCTCAGAAAGCATATTGAAAATTGCAAATATTGAAAAGCATAGACTTTTGCCTATATAAATATTTATGTTATTGGTATTTTATACATACAGACACACACACAGAGATATATATATATGTAAAAACAATATGTATATAAACTAAGGATGCATTACATATTATATGCATTATGTACCTACTGATATCTTAAAAATTATCAAAAGTCATCAAAGTGCCTGTTTCACTGCTTAATAATTTCTTCCTTCATAGGTTGGTTACTGGAGTGCTTTTATTCTATATACAATACCTGTATTTATAGAACGATGAAGAAGTGGTAGGAAAGAAGGATAGACACTTCTGTTTCACTCTGCCTCTTGAACATCATCTCAGAGTTTGAGATTTATAGTAGTTGCTGTTTGAGAACATTGTGTATATCACTGCCTTCACGTGCAAACTGGAACAACACTTTGGAGCCTTCTGCAGAATTTTTTGGCAAAGAAAGAGATAAATGAGCTACATGTGCATAGCTCTGTTAACAGAAATAGGGTTTTTACAGTGAAGGCATTGATCAAAAGTAAGAAGCTTGCAAGATGTAAGGGAACAAATGACTGCTCACAAATTCTTCAGCAGGAGATATTTGAGAGAGACATACGGCTTCAAGGTTTTGTAATTAATGTGAAAATCATTTTGGCCTTGTGACTGACAGAATAAGTGAGGACCATCTGGTCAACTGCAGAAAACAAGATTTCCCACTTCTGTGCACATTAAAAAGTTCAGAAATACCTCAAGAATCATTACTTAAACCTGTTTAATGATCTGTGGCTTTTAGGTGCCTCCCTCAGTAAGAGAAGTCATCTCTTTTTTCCGGCTCAATATTTATTGCCAGGGCAATTTTATTTGCCTACCAGGAAGTGCTAAATGTGTCTGGAGATTAGGTCTTTGCTTACACTAGTCTCATAACTCCTCATTTTGTTATTCATTGCCATAGAAAATATTTCACAAGGAGCACCTCTGCCCATGCATGTACTTTTCCCTTTCTCCCTAGACAAATGAAGCATCTGTGGAGAAAAACATCCGGTTTAATTAGAGGAATTGTTAAGTGTTCAAAAGACCTTCAAGGTCTTTGAGTCTAACTTTTCACTGAACACCACCATGTCAACTAAACCATAGCACTAAGTGCCACATTGAATCATTTCGTGAACACTTTAAGGGATGGTGACTCCATCTTCTCCCTGGACAGCCTCTTCTAATGTTTAACCACCTTTTCAGTGAAGAAGTTCTTCCTGATGTCCAACTTGAAGCTTCCTGGCACAGCTTGAGACTATTTCCTCTTATCCTGTCATTAGTTGCCTGTGAGAGGACGCCAACCCCTGCTTGGCTACAACCTCCTTTCAGGCATTTTTAGGAAGTGATAAGGTCACCCTGAGCCTCCTCAGGGCTAAACAACTCCAGTTCCCTCAGCCACTCCTCCCATGACTTGTGCTCCAGACCCTTCAGCTCTTTCGCCCTTCTCTGGACATGCTCCAGCACCTCAATGCCTCTTTTGCAGCAGGTTGGAACTAGATGATCTAGTTCAATCCAAACCATTCCATGGTCCTATGATGTTTGACAGACTTTTCTTGTTTAAAAAAAATACCTACAATTCAGTCTTCTACTGCACTATTACAGAGATGTGTTTTTTTTCCTAAGAAGAACCTTTTCTAAATTATTCCAAAGCCAACTATGCAAAGCAACCAATATAATTTAGTTTGAAATTGCATTCTAGACCATGACTCATTTAGCATTAAGCCTTATATGCCAGCATACCTCATAAACAGCGTCCTCCATGAGATGGATAGAAAAGAAAATATAAACATTAAATTTAATATTCAGAAGGTGAAAAGGAATAAAATATGTAAGATTTAGTCCAGGTTATATCATCTTAAAATTTTGATTGATTTTTTTTTTCAAGAAGTTGCGATCAAGGAAAAACATATAATCTGATCATACCTTAAAAAAAAGGTATTCTCATCTGTAAGAACTGTCTGTATCTGCTTTATGCTGACTCATATGTAAGTGCTGTCTTTACAGATAAGTGACTGTTTTTCTTTGACAATGTTTCTTTATTTCAGAATATTTTTAATACTGCCTCTTCCCACAGCTCAGGAAATGTTTGCTATTTCATAGTTTAATACAGATCCTGTTGGAAACAGACTTGGAGGTAAATAAGTTAAAAATTACTCAGTTGCTGCAGATTATATTTATCTCACTGCAGTTTGCAAGGCATTTTCATATTTAGTTTATGTCTGTAAGGATTTTTTCCAATATTCAATATTCAGTTATACTTCTTTATGTTGCAAAATGAGTTTGAACCGCCTGGCTCAGAAGTTATCTCTTGAGACAAGGAACAACAAAATTCATTTAGAGTTCAAAAAGTAGGTGTCTCGTGAAATCATTAAATGAGATCATCTTCTGTGAATCCCTTATGTGTTTTTTAGAAGACTTTATGGGCTCACATGATGTGCTCCCAGTCACAGAAGGACTCTGTGGCCTAGGAAAAGGTTTTCATCCTGAAGCAATAGTTAGCAATTTAGAATAAACATTCCTGGCTGACCAGTTTACCATCTGATTAAGCACCATTTTTCAGGAGAACCAGCTGCAAAGCAACTTGACTCATTGGTTTGAAGCTCATCTGTGTAATTGACGTTTACTTGTAATATTCAGACTTAACTCTAGATTGCATTACTCACTCTGAATATTCAGCTTTAAATCCACCAGTTTAATGAATAAGAATATTATTGTAGAAGTAAACAGTACAGATCTGATAGCAGATCTGTAACATGCACCTACCTACACCACATGGTTACATAAACCTGATTTAGAAGACCAGACTGTCTGGTCTCCTTCCTAAGTGTTGAGGAGGATGAGGGAAGAAAGGGAGTTGGTCAGAGAAGGAATTTGGACCTGTACAGATGGAAGCTTTACATATGCTGGGAATCTAATGGGGTTCTGCTTCTATTGTAATGCTCACGCTATCATTAGAAGCATTATCTCAGAATCTCTGATAGGTCACTTCTTGGTTCAGAGTTTCTATCCATCATTTAAATTGCTAAAGTAAAAAATTCTTCAGTTGCACAAGGCATGTACATACATATGACAGCTTTTGATTACTTACCAAGAAAGAATCTATTTCTGTAAATAGATTTCTGAAATACAACAGTTCTTTCATCCAACAAGAATAAATATGGGCAAGTTCGATGGAAATCTTCTTCTAAGAATCCAAAATCAACTTTTTATATTGTATAGAGAACACCCAGGAGTTTAAGATTCTTTTGTAAACTCAGCATTCAGAGAAGGGAGGTATAATTGCCAAGTACTGCTATGCTGAAGACTTTAGACATTGTTTAAGTGTTAGGTGACTGTTTATATATTGCCATTCCTAGAAGGAAAAGCCATTTTAATCACAATATGGTCAGAGCAAGCTCGGGTGGCTGATGCAGCTACACAGGCATGGCAGAGTTCTCTGAAATAGCTTCCTGATGCAGTCACAGACTGCCAGGCTGACTAAGAACCATTTTTAAAGCAGCTCTATTGGATCTGATGCAGTCTCTTAAAAGGCAAAGTATGTTAGCTTTGACATTGTTTACCAGATTTCCTTCTCACCAAAGTGCGTGACTGACTCAGCAAATACAAATTTGACACTTAGTCCTTTCCTTTCTTTATATTTCTCAAAAAGAATGTATTTATTTACATTTATTTTATGTATTTACATTTACAATGATTCAGATCCACGTATTGAATGCAAATGTTGCAAATGTGAGTTCTTTTTTTGTTGACAAATATTTACATGCTGAGATTGCTAGCTGCAAGATAGCATCACTTCTTAATAAAGAAAAGAAATAGAGAAGGGAAAATATTTATTTCCTGTGACAGAATATGCAAAATGTTAGACCTTGGCATCAGAATTTGCAGGTTGCTTGCCAGCACAAGGTTGATCCTGTGGTACATTAAATAATCTTTTTGTGGTTTTCAATGAGGCTTTTATTGGAATTATTTTTCTTAATTCCAATGGATGTCTGTGGCATCCAAGTCTCTTCAGAAGCCAGGTTTGGCTCACTGGAGGCCGGAACTTGTCAAGTACTCCATGATCACATGAGCCAAGAAAGTTCATTTCCTGGAAGTTTTTTAAGACTTTGTCTCTCCTTCAGATGCGTGGTGTTTTCTTGATTGAGACTACTAGAATGTCTGGATTTATTTAATGTAATTTTGTCAGCAGTGTAACAGCTGTCTTAGATTTTTTTTCAGCACATCTAGGTGCTTTTTTGTCCCCTAGAAAAGCATACATGTGTCTATTTAGGGACTTAATTAATCTAATTGATGCTATACATGATTATCTTAGTATCTTCATTTAGTTAGAAGTAATTACTGCATAGCATAAAATTATATTAAAAGGTCAAACAAAGCACTACTTTCACAGTTATTTTTCCTAGTATTTTCTTCTCCAAAAACGATGTAGAATTTTAATCTCTAAGTGGAAAAAAAGAAATGTGGAGGCTTTTTAACCAATATCTTGTAAGGTCTTGGCTGTTAGGACAGCATATGAAATCAAAATGTTTTGCAATAAAGACAAAAAAATCTCCTAGCAAAATGCTTCTTTGAAAATAAACTGTTGGAATTCTGTTCTGCAGAAGGACCTGGTGTGTGTATTAACAACATGGTTTGGGTGGCAATTTATTTTGTAACATTTCCACAGAGAATTAGTACAGCTAATTTTAGACAATCTTTCTCTTTATGGCTTCTAAAGCCTGATGATGATGGCAGTTGCAACCTCTCACCAAGAATTTTGGAATATGTGTTGTTCATTTTTCACTTTTGTCTTTTGTGAAGATGACAACTGTTGACGTATTCCAGGCAACGTTTTCTCTTTCCTTTTTTTATTTCCCTGTGTATAGCCTTGCCATTGAGATCATGGCATCCAGTAATTTTACTTTCTGCCATGATTCTGATCTGCTGTTACTTTCATCAAGCTAAAAATTAGCTTAGCATTCTGTTGCTTCTGTGGCTTGAAGGTAAGGCAAATAGAATCTTCCCAGCAAAACATTTGCCCTGCTCTGAAAAGCTGGAAAAAGAGAATTAGCACAGTGTTGAACTCCTCTCTTCTCCTGGACTGTCTTTCAGACTGGATTGTGCCCAAGGTGTATTTAACTTGGTCTGACAGCAGACAGTAATGCTGCTGCAGGGAAAGGTGTGAAGATCTTGCACAGCAGATGTCAGTGGGCCTCATTTTGGTTCTTAGAATGCTTTGTAAATATTAAGCCAGTTTCTCATGTAAGAAGTTATTGAAGGAAAAAAAAAAGTTATGTCTTGATTTTTGAAAACATTATGATATTATTCAGTTTATATGCATGTAGTCATCTGGTCTCTCTAGAACTGTTAAATTCATAGCTTTTTATAATATTTTGGCAATAGGTTTCACCATTTAGATACAGTGTGATTTTTATATCTTTTCTTTTTTTAAACTTTCACCTCTGAATAAAATCATGAATGATTAGCCTGAGTGCCAAGCTGAGTGTTAGGTAGTCCTGATCTAGCCTTCTGAAATATAACACCCTCCATGTGCTAGGAGTTTTTGTATGTACTTGGTGCTTGCATTGTAGGTACAACCTACAGTACTTGGAGGGGGTGGTATTTACAGAAGTAACACTTGGGAGTTGTTCTTCCATTTAGTCTTGTCTGAGTTGGAGCTTTACCTATTATTAGCCTCTTCCTTGTCTCATAAACTTCATATGTGATTTCTTCTGCAGGTAATATTTCAGGGACTTTTGATCATGGTCATAAAAGCTTTATCCTAAAGCACATCACAAGCATGGAATTTCTGGCTTTCAGACCTAAGTTTGTAGGTGCATTGCTCTGTTTTTTCTGGATGGAGTACATCTTGGCTGTGAGCAGGAGGAAATGAGGCCATCCCTTCTCAAAACATGACTCTCAAAATGTTTGGCAGCAGTCAATGTTTGGTCATTCTCAACACAGTCTTCTAAGGAAAACAGCTAGCAAGACTCAGTGCTCTTCTATAGACATCCTTGGTGGTTTCTGAGCAAGAGGGCCAAAATTAAAACATTGGCCCTGCCTTTCTGTTCCCTTGTTCACTTCCTTCACAGGGTCCTGGATATTTCCAGGGGATCCCTGTCCTCATTTGGCTTGTACTATTATTTTTTAATAATTTCTACTATCTGTTGTGGGAAGTTAGAACTGAATGTTCTCCCCTCTCCACAGATTTGGGGGAGTCAAATTTATGTTTTCAAGGGCATCTGCACTTTGAGCTAATGGGAACTTACTTCTGTGGATTTTGGCATGTGATTATCTTCCTCATTTCATTATATCCTACTGAGACAGTTTTCTGAAATGAAGTTTCATACAGATGCTTTTCACTAAACGGGAAAGACAGTTTGTGTGACAGTTAGTAATGCAGTATTTATTAGAAGCTTCTTTTTCCTTTACTAAAACAGTCATCTTATGGATCTACGTGCAGAAGACTGGACAAAAAGTACATGATCCCAAGTGAAATGTCTTTACTCTGACTAATCTTTTCTTTCTAGTGCCAATACCACATAAAAGGTAGGCCATATCCTTTGCAACAAATAAACTATGTATCTGAATTTTAAAATAGAGGTATTATTTGGGCATGTTACAGTTTCACATCAATAACTATGACTTGTATCAATATATAACTCTGTTACTCTTCAATGTCTTCCTATTTTCCTGAAGTTTTAGGGAGATTTTGACTTGATGCCAATCTGCAATACTGCCTTCTGGTTACAAGCTCCCCAATTTCCAAAGCAGTATGTTCCTTAAATGAAATGTATTTTAGGAGCAGAGATTTTATTTAGATTTCACACCTCTACTTGGCCAAAGATTCCACTGGCAACACTAAAGGTTCAGGTCATACAGTACAGGAGAGGTCTACTTATTAGCTCTAACTCTGTACAAGCCATATTTATCTACTAAAATTTTCCCCTCATGGAACAGCCTCTGTAAACCTGACAGATTTTTAGTTTCTTAATTGTCAACATCATTTGACCCCCAAAGCAAACCTTTTAAAAGTCACTTCCTTTCAGTAAGAGAACTTTAACTTTCCTTAGTTCAATGCCTTTTGAAGGACAGCCTATTAAATGCAATGCAGTGTCTGCAAATCAAGTTACTCCAGCCTTCCTTTTGTACAGAATGATAGGTACAGTTGCCTCCCTTCTGCCTTGAGTGGCCTTGGGACAGCCCTGAAGTTGCAGCTTGCTTTTGACAGTAGTTTGCATATTGTATCCATTTCCATGGACTGGGATTATGCACCATTCTAGTACCCATTTAGGACAACCCAGACAGTAATAGCTTGTGCCACATGAACAGACAGACAGCTGCAACAGACAACAAACACCTTGCAACTCATTGGTTGGGAAGTACTAAGAAAAATGTATGGGTGTCTTTCTCCCTTCCTAGG
Source organism: Phylloscopus trochilus trochilus (assembly GCA_016584745.2). NCBI lineage: Eukaryota > Metazoa > Chordata > Aves > Passeriformes > Phylloscopidae > Phylloscopus > Phylloscopus trochilus. The sequence goes on along the minus strand of WQNJ02000062.1, from coordinate 32,967,132 downwards.
GCTATGCTGTGGAAGGGAAAGAGCTTGCTTCCAGATTTCAGTGGGATATGAAATAAATGGTCTTGCTGCATGTGTTTACAATTAGGTATCACCAGCAGTAGGGATTTATGCATTGGTAACATGAGCTTGTAGCAGAGAACTGTTATAGTCGACTGATAAACATCTAGTGCAGGGTTTTGTTTTGTTTTAATATTAAGATATTCTTAGAGGAATTCTACACTCTCCTTCTATGCAAAGAGTTTTCCATGTCCCCAGTAAAGCCCAATGTTATCATCTGATACTGCAAAACAAGGTACCAGTAGTGTTTAGATGAGATGCCAGTGATTTTGAAGCATTACACTGCTTTATTAGCTCATTCTGTATATATCCCAGCCCATGCCCAGAGGATGTTTTCCTTTAGGGTTGTGCTTATGCTGGAGTTTCTCCAGCTCCCGTTTTCTGTACATTTGTTACATGTCCTTTGGCACCACACAAATCCCCTGCTTACATATTCAGCAGCTTCTCTCTCTCTCATTACTCACAGTCCAACACTGTCTCATTGTTGCATTTCCAATATAAGATATTTAGTAGCTTTTAAAAAACACCCTACAGTAATTCCTGTAACTGTATTTGGTAAAGTCCAAAAGAGGAAGGAAAAACTGTGGCAAAATCACTGCAACTTTGCAGTAGCTTGGCTGTTCTAACATCATAGTTTTCTGTCTCTTATCTGCAAGCTTTCCAAATAGATTGTCAAGTCTTAAAATGAAAAATGAAAAAAGTGAAGACAAAGCATACATATTTTCAGCCTTGAAGAGCATAACAAACAGGATGATTGTGTGTTGTGATGTGTCTTATGTTTCTCTATGTTTATGGCTAGGTGTTTTGTTCCAGGAGCTTTCAACATACCACATTTGGGAGAGCCATATGCATAGGAGACTTCTGAAAAAGACAAGAAACAAGGTTTTGGGATACAACTGGACCCTTTTATTTCTTGCAAGGCACTTTCATCATTTTTTAGCAAATTTTTACAGCTGCATAAAATTGTTTTCTTGTGGGCACATCTCAGTAAAAAAAATTCAGCAGTGTTAATTATAATAAAATAAAAAGACCAGGACATAATAACGTTACTGAATCTATTGTAGAGTAGCAGTAACATGTAATTTGCTACTGGGTGGAGAAAGTTTTGTGAAGCATCTGACATCCTGATCACTGCTCTTTAAGTGGTGGCACTGAATGTCAGTTCTTCTTCGGCTAATGAGTATTAGGTGGTTAAGCCACGTGCAAGAAACCCACTGTCTTTTAGAAAATGATGGGCAAGGGCCTGCTGGGAGCATAGATCAAATAGATGAATGTGCATAAACCAAACAAAGCTAGTCACTCTTGTAAGGAAAGCAAGGACTTCCAGCTGAAGGGGGATAGTGATATGGAAGGCTTAAATCGACTGGCAGAAATAAGGGAAACATTTACTGAGAAATAAAAAAATAAAAAAAAAAAAAGCCTTTGGCATAAAGCTGGTCAAAAGCCAGTTCTCATTTTTGCTTCTTCATTCCCAAAGTGACTACTTTTGACGTGAATATTTGTTTAGTCTTAAGGAAGAAGGGAGTTTAGGGGTTTTCAGAACTTCATTTTAGTATTCTAGTACACTGAAATTCATGATTGTTTTCAGCATTCTGGTGGAATTTTCCACCTAAAGGAAGAGCTTCCTGTTCCTGAGATGAAGCTGCAATGCAGCTTACAGAGACACAGTAACACATTCCCATTTCAAAAGTTCACAATATTACTACAGCTTTGCTGCATCAGAGGGTGTTTTTTGGTTGCTTTTAACTTTTCTCTCAGTGTTCTCTAGATTTATTCTAAGAACATATGAATGTACGGGCTGCACTGTATGTTGAGGGTCAGGTTATTCGTGCAGCCTGTTTTAGGCAACACTATGTCTGAGTTTCCCTTGGTCATCCAAAAAGAGCTTCTTAAACGTGGCACGTAGATATTTATCTCTGACAATGAAAATATGGGATATGATTTGCTTTCTGTTTAATTAATAATGTGATTTGTTGTTGTTGTTTGTTTGTTTTGTTTTTTTTTCATGAATAAGTAGTATATGAGCATGGGGAACTTATCATTCTCAGGAAAATAATGTATTTTAAAAGATCTCCATTTTGCTTTATTTCTGTTTGCTGCAAGCAATGTGCCTATTTCTACTTTCCCTTTGCCACTTAACATAGAATGTAGCAGTTCTCCAGTTCGTGCATTGAAATGGATTCTTCTTGAGGGTGGTTGTAATGTCAGTCATTTGATGAGTGATTTGCTCATCCAGTCTTACAGTGAAACAAATGTCTTCTTTGAAAGACGACATAAAATATTGCATGTAGACTTTCAAAGGCAATGTCTTCAGAAGAGCTTGTGTGCTTCTTGACACTGGGCTCGAGCCTTTGATTCCCTTGAAGAGGCTGGAAGCTCCCCAGTGAAGTTTCAGAAAGATTTCTGTTGTGACTGCTAGATGATGCTGTTTAAATACTCCATCACCCCACAGTTCTGGCTCTGACTCCTCTCTAGGTCTGTTCTGTGTCCTGTCTGTGTGTAGTGAAGACCAGCAATATTGGGTTGTGTCAGCTGGGATCATTGTGGGCTGCATTTTTTCCCAAAACATTGATCCTGACTTCATGAAATTAAAAACTTTAAATGGGATCATGACTGAATTTTTATAAAAAGAATAGAAAGTATAAGACTATTTGCTTCTGATGGACGTTTTTGCAGATGTTTTAATGCTCAAAATGTTTTCTTGGGGTTTCATCTACTATAATTATTTTCTCAAATTTTATGATAAAAGCTTCTATTAATGTTTAATTGAGTAAGAAGAATATATTTTTTTTAATATATTTAACTCCCTATAATTAAAAACACTTTTATAGGTAATATACATGTTTTTCTGGAAAAATGTTAATACTTCTGTGAGTGAATTTCCGAAAACAACTGTTATGTTGGAACTTTGTTAACATCAGATTACGTAAATCTTAAGAATAATCATGTAGCTTCTCAGTTTTTCTGTCTGAGATAGAGCTGGATGTGCAGGTCTTTTCCCCATGTGAAAAGTTGTTGTTATTTAACACAGTACTAAAAACTTGATCTGTCTCATGCATTTGTTCACGCTGTGAATTTAACAGGAAGTACAGAAATAATGCTGCTCATCAGGTTGTTTACATTTTTAAAAATGTGCAAATGGTAAATGGAGATTTGTACTTTTTCAAACTGTTCATTTTCAGCAGTTAGACTCAGCTATACAAATGGGAAATAGTGTCTCATTTCAGGAGTGACTTCTTCATTGAAGTGGAAACTGGGTAGGATATGCCATAAGAAGAAGCATTTTTTAATAAGTTTTCACTTTTGTCCTGGTTAATAGTTACTGAGAGCAAATCATGCTGATTTAAAGGTCAATTAATGGGACTTAAAGGACATTATTGTCTAAATATGGGAAATTTTCCATGTTCCAATGAGCCAAGGCAGCACAAGTTGTTGAAGTAAATAGGACAGTGATCTCACTTGTTTGAGTATTTCAGTTTAAATAGCATTTAAAAGTTTTTTTTAGAAAAACATCACTAGCATTGCAAGATTCCTAGTAGATAACATGGTTGGTGTTGTTTAATGATGGTTTTCTATGCAGTTAACATTAGCATAAAATAATACAAACATGATAGCTATTGAAACAGAACAGTAGGTTATTTTTTGTCTTAAAAATGAATGGGTCTGGCTCTGGTAAATCATTCTCTCATTCACAGTCTTCAAATAGTTCTATTTATGCCCATTAGAGTGTAAGTAATTAGGTTATTTATTGAGCAACTGTCAGAGGAATTTAAGTAGCTTCTGGAGCAAAAGAGCTCCAGTGCTTAAACCATAGTATTTTGCAGAGTCTGCCTTTTCCTTTGCAAACAAACACATCCCATTGAATTGCTGCTGTGTGGTTAAGCAGCAATATGTAAAAGCTGATTGTCTAGGTTAGTGATGCACTAGGAATATAGTATAATCAACAAGTTCATGTTTTAAGAAGTGGCTATAAAAATATAACTTGATTTAGTCTTTATCTGTATGAAAAGGATGCATCATTAGTTTGAACATTCAGACCAAAATGCAATTAGAGGAGGTGAGGCACTAACTGAAAAAGAGTGTTAGGTATCTAGATATACAGTAAAGAGTGTTTTAGATGAGTAATGCAAAATGTCTGCAATGACAGTCCATTAAGTTTTTACTATGAAGTATTTTAGTATAGTTTGAGGTGAACGTTATGGTTTCCAAAATTAACTAGAGATTTTTTGATTAGTGAAGTGTCAAGCTGTAATTACTCTTGGTACCATGTAAAATTGGTTTAAAGTTTTCTAGCATAAGGCTTGTAATGCTGTTACTCCAATTATTTTTACAATGTAAATTTTTGAGGGTTGAATAAGAGTAGTTGAGGAATTACTTTATTGGGTTGCTTTTTATTGTACAAAAGCCTTGACTCCTTTGCCCACTTCTGGAGCCTGAGTTTATCTGATGGGCATTTTACAGAGTAAAATCAAAATGTTTCAAGAAAAAGAAATGCTTTTTGCAAAAATCCGTGACACTCAAATTCATAATGTAGAGATTACATGCTTTGGTAGCAAGAATCTCAAGGGGCTGAAGAAGTCCAGACCTTTTGGAGAAAAGTAGTAAGACAGGGCTGATACAGGTTTTGTCTCTGTTCCTTTGTCGTTTGCCTTCAGTCTGTACTGCTATGGGCAGCTTGTAAGTTTCTTTTTTCACTGTCACCTGCTCTGTTGTGTTCCAGTTTAGAAAATGTTTGCTGTATGCAAGCTCTGGAGCCCGTTTCAGGTGCAGAAGGGCAGATGAGGCAATGTCTGTGTGATCTGGCCCCTGCCCACAGGTGTATCAGGACTGTTACAGCAAGTTACGTGACTTATGTTGCAAATTGTAGAATAGCAGCCCGTGGTTCCCTGCTTCCCTAATGTGGAAGAGGGAATGTGCTGAGACCTGAAGTCAGTTTTCTGAGTGAACCCAAGATATGGGCAGAAGGAGTTGTATGTGGAAGGTTGTGGAACCCATGGGGTTGTTTGAACCAGCTCTTCTGACTGAATGCCACCTGGATGAGTCTCTTTGAAGCACACTGTGTCCATTGTCAAAGAAACAAGGCAGAACCATGGACTCTACTTGAAGATCCTGGGCAGGCTTGAGCGTAGTGTGGATGTTGTATTTACTTCTGGCAGCATTGCAAGTACTGCAACTTGCTGGGGCTTGCATCAAAAAAAAATTATAATATTAAGTAGCTATCTACCCCAGTTGTATTTTATTTTTTTTTTTATTTCTATCATTATAATTTATTTTTAAATGCTGTTTTAACATTTGTACGAAGAGATTTTCCTAGCATCTGAATCTTTGTGTCACTAGAGTTATGTACCTTTTATTTCTCTAAACCTTATCCTTTCTTTTCTGAAACCTCATTCCCCTGAGGTCGTATTTTCAAATGCCAGGCTTACAGCTGCTGTCTTTTGGGTTAACTTTATCACCTTCCTACTCTAGAGGCTAATTCACATTGGATACTGTGTGGTTCTGTAAGTAGCCCAAATGTACTTCTCTCTTATCTGTAGATGTTATTTTTAACTGTAGTGGCTATTGGAGCATGACACTCACTAGCAGGGATTGATGAGCAGCTTTGATGGACTTGGGCAAGAATACTACAGAGGCTGAATGCTACACTGGATATAAAGACCAGTGTTTTTCAGAAGATATTCTTGAAATAAAACTAAATGCTGGTTTGCTCCTATAGCTGAAGATATACTGTTCAGAACCCTTGACATAAGCATTTCCCATTTACAGGGATTATGAAGACTATATTTTTCTGTATTTTAATCATTCTCCTACATTCTTGTGCCAAATTGGGCTTTTGAGTCACTATAAAAATATATGAGGCTTTCCTTGTTATTTTATGTTTAGCAAAGTGGAGTTGCCAGATGTTAGCATCTGTTTTTCAGAGTATTTAATGTCTTCTACAAAATAAATTTTGTAATTCGAAGTCATTTACAAAACCAAATGCTAAGTATGAAATAACACATAATATTTATAAACTTTTATGTCTTTTCAGAATTAGTATCTTATCCTCATTGTCATTCATATGCTGCTAGAATTTACCTTTTTTATGAAGTACATCTTGGTCATGTACAGCTCCACACTTTCAGAGGTTTTAGCAGTACCTACTCTTCTCTTAATGCTCCTGTCCTATTTTTGATCTTTGTTTTTGATTAAGCCTTTATTTTGCTTCTTACAAACTTTTCTGTTTAAATATGGTTTGAGTGTGCCACATCAAGAAAATATAAACCCCAGGTTTCTTTAACACTGATGGCTTCAGGCTGACAGTCAGAAGCAGCTGCTATTTCAGCATCAACTATTTTATAGATTGAAAAACATACCTGTGTATTGCAAAGTAATAAAATTCATCCCTGTACAAAGGGAAAAGTAAAGAAAATAAACAAAGCTGTCAACAGGCTTAAATCAGCCCATTTCTTGTATTTGTTAGGCCTCAGTGGTCTTGCAATGCAAAGGTAAGATGTAATGAAAACTTTGAGCATGTTTTATATGGAGAAATGAGGCCACATTAAACAGTCACAATGGGAAATGTGGTGAAAAAAGAGCAGAATGTTCTTTGGGGAGAATATAGGTACTCTTAGTTCCTAGTACAAAGTTTGTATTTGTAAGTGCAGAAGTTTGGAAGAGTCTAGGCTCAGAAGTAAACTGTCGGGCCCTGATTTTTTTTTTTTTTTTAATTATTATTAAGCTTGTTGATTTAGGCTGCCTGGGGAAGTGAAGTCACCTCTACTGTAACTCTATGTACAGTTCATAATTCAAATAACAGTCTTGAATATGTAGGGTTGTAGGGTTGTGAGAAAAGTCTGAACTTTTTTTCATTAAACATGTTTGGCATTTTCTGAGACATGTTAAGATTGCCTCCTGTTGTTATAAGAAGAGGAAAGAAAGGATTATTCTGTTACAATGACACATTTTCCTAAATTGTCCTTTAATAGAAAATAGACAAATACATTGCTGGTAGATCATTGCCTCCTTGAAACATAATAAACAAATGCTCCATTTAATTCTGTTGACTTTGTTCTCATAGATCAGATTTTAATAAAACAGATGCAAATCATGTGCTGCAGAATGACCTCCACATAACTGGTAAAATTTGCTACAGTGTAGTGAGTTCAGTGATCCAAAATAGATAAACTCTCTGTTGAGTAGATCTTGATGTTCTCATTGAGCTTCCCCCCCACCTTACTCTTCAGTCTTACTGCTGGTGTAATGAGAAAAAAGGAGGCATAGTTACTTCTTTGCCTAATTATTCCTTTGCTGTAGTTTCCTGCATTTTCTGTCTGAAGTGGCACTAGCAGTGCTTGCTTTGGCTGGGCTGGTATCAACCAGTTCTGAGTTGAGTGCTCACTGGGGCAGACTGGCTCTAGATGAACACTTCTGCAGGTTGTGCTTAGGCAAGACAGTCTGCACTGCACCATGTTCAAAATGAACACATTAATTAGACGACTGATCTGAGGCTGCAAGCTTCAGAACAGTTTTAACTTGCAGTTTTGGTGATTGGCCTTCTTGCCTTGTAAGAAAAGATAGTATGTATAACTGAGATACCAATGAAAATAAAAAGGACCACACTGTGCTCTAAAACCCACAGTTGCTTTTCTAGTAAGCTTGCCAACCTGGACTGCTCTGAAAGTGTGTGAAAGAGAATTTAATCCTGCCTCCCCATGAGTTGCTTTTCTTCTTAGAAATGTGAAATATGTGGGTGCTGAAAAACAAGCAGCATATTCTTCCCCATAATATTTTCCCAGTATCTTGCTTCTTTCTCCATGTGGTTATATGTATTACTTGTCCATCTGCTTTAGCAGCCCCATCCTGAAGTGCTTTGTGAGACAAGTGCACATCCTGCAGGCCATCTCTTCCTTGTCTAGCAGAGCAGGATTGCATCACTGCCATGACTGTGCTTATTTTTATCATTAGCATTATACTCAAATGGATAATTCAGTCATATTTCCGGACTGAAATCCATTTAGAACTGAATCCAGTTTAAATCATCTAGCTTGCCCCATGCTTCATTCTTCTTGTAGCTGTGCTATGACAGCCCCAAAATAACTAGAATGTCTATTAGCCAGCCAAATTGCTGGCTACCTTTTCAGCTTCTCAGCCTTATCCCACTTATAATAACCTTATGCAGTTGGTACTTTCCCTGGTTATAGGATGACCTCATGGAAAAGAAAAAAAACCACATGTTGTGCTACCTTGGATGGCTGTCTGCAGGTAGAATTGCCAATGAATTCAGTCCCAGTAATATTTTTGTGGCTGATACCTTTGCAAGTCAGGGTTCCTCTTACCGACCTGGTGTACCTACTTGCAGAGAATACCTTACAGAAGAAAAGGGTTTTAGTTAAAGAGATGAAGGATGAGAAAAAGAGATCCAGATAGAAGAATAAATAAATAAATCTTCTCTCATATTCTGTTCCCTTAAATTTAGGAGCATCTTTTTGGTCAGGCCAGTGTGTCCAGAAATATTTTACTAAACTACAGAAATAATGAAGGGAAAGGGAGAAAGAGGGGAGTGAAATGCTTTTGACATCACTATTTACACTTCAGCTTCTGTTTTCCATTGTGGCTTCATCTGATCCTGCTTGAACAGATTTCTGAAATACGCTCTCAATACTTATTCAAAGGTCCTTACAAATGTTCTAACAAAATTCCTTCTGGAGCAGCCACCCTGCCTTTATTTTCCTCTGCTGGGGAATTTATTCCATAGTGAGCTCTCTCCCTAGCTTGCAAGGAAGAGGTCATTTAGGCACACTGGGCTGGGCTCTGACTCTTTAGAAAATCAATACAAAATCTTGCTTCATTTAACACAAATCTATTAGGCTGGTGTAAATTGGAGAATGGGGACAAGGAGAGGAGTGATCCCACAAGATCGCTTTCTTTCAGAACTCTGTGCTTGCTTTCACACACTCATCTGTCACAACTGTCTCTGGAGGCTAGCAATTTTGATAAGATGTACTTTATGATACAACAGTTTACAGGCTGTTTTATAAAATGATGCATGGTACAATACATCAAAAACGAAGCATCATGTATTTTTCTGAGCTGTTTTATGGCATTTCACTGTTAAAGGACTTTTTTTTCAGGTAGCGAGCTCACAAATAGATATGCTTGTGTGCAGTAAATACTTGAACTTTTCAAAAGTATTGTAAAATTAACCCACCTGTCCCTGAAAACCTGTTACCTCAACTAGGATGGAGAAATTAATTTGCTGACAGATACAACTTATTAACAAACAACTGAGACACATTAATATCTGTGTCTTAGTTCTGAGGATGGGAAATGGACACAGAAGGAAAATGAAGTAGAAAAGCCAGGATGAGAGAATTTCTAGTTCTAGGGGAAAATGCATAAAATTAAATACTTTGGTTAATCACAGAATGGCTTGCATTGCTAAATAATAAAGAATTTCCATTGCATATTTTTGACATCAAAGAGTGAAAGAAGACACTCGAATATTAAATACAAAATTCAATATAAAAATATAAATCACATGATAATTTATATATAAACATCATCTAATATGTTTGAAATATTTAAACATATGAAATTAAATATAATATTCCGACTAATTTTGCTGCCTTGGTTAGTATACATTTAACACTGCAGGAGATTTTTTGCTTGACTTGGTATATGTGCAGTCATATCTGACAAGCATTTCCCTGATTTACTAGTTTTGTTTAGACCTACAAGACCCACTTGTATGAATATGAGTCTATCGCATTCTGGTAGACTTAGATTTCAATTATCTTTTCAATAATTTTATCTAATTTTTACGTAAAAAACCTTTGAAATAGGCAACAGGAGCTGTTTTTCAAATAATTCCAGAAGATAATGCCTTATACTTACTAATGCAAAATGCAATTACAAGAAGACATCTTTGGCATGAACTTCTTTATTGATGTTTTCTTTGTGGATTTTGGGAGATTGCTTTTAAGTGCATTCGTGGGTTTCAAGAGATGGCATTTTTCCACTATCTCACATGAAAAAAAAAGATGAAAAATGGAATTAAATGAACTCTGAGTGGACCTGAATGTAAATCTACCTGTCAAGCAAAATAAATGAAGAATGAAATGCGGAATAGGAGAATAAGATACTATATCGATTTTGCTTAGGTAAAAAACAGAAAATGAATTGAGAATTATACTTTTTTATTATTTTGTTTTAAACTCTTCTATAGTGGTGGAACTAGAGGCCAATTTTCAAACACTCTTTGGAACAAAGACTTGTTCTGTTCAGTATTGAGGATGTTCTCACACTGTCGAGAAGAAAATTTCCCACTTTTGTAACTCAAAATGGCAATCTAATGAAATAGGGAGACTGTTTTCTAAACACATAACTGAATGCTCCTGATGTATTTTATGTAATGATAATATCGGGCTTATTTCAGGTTTTGTTCATAGCTTAAAGCTTTGGCCTGTTCTTGTTTGTAAATGTTAGGACTGCTGAGGAGGTAGTGATCACTGTCATGAGAGGAACTCATTTTGTGGTCAGGGACAACTAATGAACACATTTGGACAGATCAATTGCTGAATGAGTTGGTTTCAGAAAGGATTCTTACAGGTTCTCTCTGCTCAGTAAAGCTTTACTGAGTTACTTGTTCTCTGACTTCTAAATTCTTTAATTTACTTATTCATACAAAATTAAGCTCTTATCAAACTGATAATTTATGTATCTTGGGAACACATTTGCACAGATTCAATGTATTATTTGATTCAATTATACTTACTGTATTTATGTTACATTGTATTTATATTACAACAATTTAAAATTATTTAATTACCTGTTTATATGAAAAGTATTTTTTTTATTTGCAGAGGTCTTTTTATTTCTATCCATGACCGGGGTCACATTGCTACAATGCTTAAATCCTGGCCAGAAAGCGTCATCAAGGTAAGTACGGTTTTAGTTGCATAACAAAGCTGATGCTCTTTTGTACTTAAGATGAATTACTTAAGATATTTTTGTAAGCTTTTCATCAGTTTAGGTTCTGGTGACTTCTTAATTAGTTTTTTCAACAGAAAGAATGCTGTTACAGCCAAAGTTGTAGGCATTTAAACACTTAACTTTTTCGCTGTAGGCTTCCTTTACTGATTAATTGGTCAATTACATTGAATATTATGGAAAAAAAACCCTGAATGCTTTTTCTGCATTTCAGGAAATCAAAGAATGGTTGAGGTAGGAAGGCACTCATCTAGGCCATTCTCCTGCTCAAAGAAGGTCATCTAGGACAGGTTACTCAGGGCTATGTGCAGCCTTTGGGTATCTCCAAGGGTAGACACCCCACATGGCAACCCCATTCTAGAGTTTGAGTTAATAATTTTCCACTTATGGTGCTTCATGACCTCTCTCAAAAAAAAAATTAAGTTTCCAACTAAAATGGCTTGCTACCAAGTATGACAAGGAAATTATTGTGTTGTCAGCTGTTTGTCATACTGACCACTTCTCTCCTTTATTATGAAAAGTCTTTCTTATTAGCACAGACAGTTTTTGGGGTTTACTAAGTTATTATTACTAAGTTATTATATTTCTGGCAGTGAGAATACATGCTTCATATGTATAAGTATGATGGAGTGTGTTGTTTACTCAAGGGAAGAAGACATACATCTTTGAACAGTAAGAACCAGGTGGTTGTAGACAGCTCTGACAAAGGCCAGTGTGAGTGACTGGCTCTGGTTCTGTTGAAAACAGACATGACCCAGGAGTTTGTGGTTCTTTTTATTTTGTGGATAACTTCCTTTTCCTTCCTATTCTGTTCCCATACTGTTGACAGAAAAATGTGAGAGGGAACGATGTTCTCTTGCAATGTAATACTATATACTTCTTTTGTGTATTCTTAAAAGTTTTATATGAAAGTCCCATTTACAGTGAAGCAAGAGTCTAAAATAGTGTAGCAAAACCACAGTAAAATATAGTAAAACTATTTTTTGCTTTTGTTGTACTATTGATTTGTTTGCACCTGTTACAGTTTTTACATGTAAAATAAAAAATGGTAGTAAGAAAATAGTGGAATCCTTAGTACATGCAAGAAAGGAAGTGATTTTTACAGTGCCTTCATTTCTTCCTCCAGGCTATTGTGGTGACGGATGGTGAACGTATTCTTGGGCTTGGAGACCTTGGCTGTTATGGAATGGGCATTCCTGTTGGTAAACTGGCACTTTATACGGCATGTGGAGGAGTAAAACCTCATGAGTGTCTACCAGTGATGTTGGATGTGGGAACAGATAATGAGGTAAATGCTTTTCTGAGGTGTAGAGAGAGGGGGTTTTATTACAGTACTGGCTTTGATTCTGTGCAAACTAAAAAGTCATAAGAAAAATGTCCCATCCTAATATACAGTGTAGAGACACTCATCCTAATGTGCAGTGCAGACTGTTTTGTAAGGTTTGAGTAATTAAGGACACTGTTGTCTCTAAACATGTGCTGCATGTACATGTAAAAATGTTGTATAGGAAATTTGGTCTCAAGAGGAGGAAGATGATAGAGTGAAAAATATAATTTAAGGCAGCATTCTTTCTCCACTTCTGTCACAGAATTTCTCTGCAGTGATTTCCGATACGAATTCAGATTCAGATTCAGAATAACTGTGCCCCTCGTTTTGTAGAATTGCTTGAGGCTGTGGTCTGATCTGTGCTGGCAAGATGTGTCTATGTACTTGCATTGTATGTTTCCTTTGGTTATAAAAAGCACTGTAGTGCTATAAATTTTCCCCATGTGAGGTTCTAGTGCTTCAAGTAAGTGGACCTTACCCTTTTTAACTTGGCTTCCCATTTGCGTGAAATGCAGAGATTTAAGCTTCTTGAACATTGGCTCTCTTCTTTACGGTACTCTTGGGATTGCTGGTTAATTACTTGGCCTTGATCTTAGCTTTTTTTTGTATGAGAGAATATTTGAATAATTGGAAACACTGAATGATGTCAAATTAAAAAGAAAGCCACATGCAATGTATTAAGGCTTCTGTAGAAGTAAAGATTTTGTATTAGAAATGATACAAATGTTAACCTTTATGCATGGTAAGTGTATCAGAGATTTATGTGTATTATAGCTAAACAAAGCATACCTGCACCAGTAAATTTAGCTGTGGCTTCTGGATTGTTGATTTTGGGTGTGTGCATCTTCAGCTTTATACACACATCATCACCCCTGTCCCAGTGGGGTCATTTAGACAATGCATGATGAAAGCATTACTGAACAAGAAATGTCTGCTCTCCTCTCTCTGTGTCCCACCAGAGCTCCTTTCTAAAAGCAGACAGGCTTTCTTGTGAGATGTATCTGAACAGTGCAGCAAGTAGCCATATCTAATCACATACAAGTCTTACTAGCTATAAAATATTTTTATTTTTGGTTTGAACAGTGACGACAGTTTTCCAGTTTGTTAATAAATGTTTTGAGGCAGTTATTTGCATTGGCTACTTCTGATACTTGAGTAGGCTTTTCATTTAGCTTTTATACTTGTGTTTCATTGTAATTTAGTTTTTTTTTTAACATATTATTTGCTTGAAAGATATCAAACATCTCTATATACACACAGCAACAGCAAAACAGGCATATCCATGCTAGTAGCCCAACTTTCATGTCAGTGGTCGTGTGCCGAAGCATTGAGTTCAGTGTATATGAAGGAGTGGCACACAAAATATTACAATGTGCATAAAATTTGTGTGACTTGAAGTTTGTTGATGCTCTGAAATACCTTCTGATTAGGAAGATGCCTTTTGGTTTTAGTTTTTTTTTTTTTTCATCTTGGGATATGGCTTCCTATATTAGGACCATAGGGAATGAGACCTCTGAATTCTGCTCTTGGGATATGAACAGGTGTGACTTTGTTGCTGTACCTCTTAACTGATTACATGACATGGGCTTGATAGTATTCATTAATGGGAGCTTGAATATGGTTCCCAGGCTTCTTTTGTCAAAGTCAGAGATCCTGGGACACCATCTCTCTTAATTTCTTCCCTCAACACCCTTCGTCTAAGCCAGCAGCACATCCCTGTTACCTCTTTAACACTTACGTTCATGTAGCGAGTTGATGAGTCACTATGGAGAACTGAAATGACCAAAAAGCATCCATATTTTGCTGGCTAAGCTGATTATATTAGGCCAAGCTGGCATGGAATTGTGTTGCAATTCCTTATCTTAAAAGCTAAACCTCTTGAACAAATAAATGTATTTTTAGGCTGTATTTTCTTAGTCTAGCCAGGATTTTCCACAGTAAGACAAAATAGAAATCACTCTCACAACTTGTGCACATATAAATAATAATTATACTAAACATGTTTTCTGAAATGTGCAGATGTTTTCCATTTAGATTAGTTCCTTCTCCCATTCTGTGGGGGCCTCCCTGCTGCAAAGGACATTTTAAAAATGTACTTTTGGCAGTTATAATGCGGAGGTGCACAACCTGCAAATTCTCTAGAAGGATTAATTCTTACTACAAAGCAGCTTGCAAAAAGCTTTAACCTGACAAGCTCTCATCCTGTATTGTTTTGTTGTGTACAGAACTCAAAACCACTAACTTTGAGGAGAAACTCACTCAATTTGAGATGGTTATTAAAGTCCTTTTACTGTAAGTTTTAGCAGAGGTATTTTTAGCTAGGGTATTATCCTGTTACTCATAAAATCAAGGAAAGAAAAGAGAGGCAAGTAGAGCATTTTTTTATACAATTGCCTAGATAATAAGCAAGAGAAATGGAAACTGCTTATTTATGGGTCAAAAATTGACCTCATAGAAAGTCCTGTGTGACCAAGCTTGTAAACAGTTCCATGGAGTCGATGTGGGACTGAGTGTCCAAAAGAAGTGGTGTTGACTGCTGCCAAAAATAATAAGCCTGTTTTGTAAGGTATTGACAAGGCCAATAAACACTGAGGAATATTTTTATTCAAAGCATTTAAAATACTATTTGGAGTACTGCTAGTTATTTACTGCAAACCATGGCAATCTCACTAAAAGTTAGGCCTTACCAGTAGCCATGTATATTTTAGGTGTAAAGATGGTGCTTCTTAGGTGGTATTTCAGTACAATTAAAACTCACTTAGGCATTAGTCTGAGTGCTGATATGAAAGTGCTGTTGGAAATTCTGAGGTGGTATGATCTCTGGATCCTGAGTGTTCATCTAATTTTGCAGAGATACATGTTAAATCACCTTGCAATGGTTAAAGAAATAGACTGTATAAGAAAAATGAGTAATTGTCAAGATAAACACAGCTGCAATTTAGTGGAGATCTACCTGAAACACATGTTCAGCACTGGAAAAGGGATGGTTTAAAGATGATGGAAATAATCAAGCTGGATGAAAGGGAAACATTTAAACATCAAAATTTGAGTGATGATAGTTTTCTGCTTAAAAGATATGAATAAACAATGTTGAGACAAACCTTGTTGGTTAAAAATTGGTCTGGCTTACAGGGATGTAAAAACTGGCAGTTTAATAAAACCAAACAAATAGCAAAGCCTAGTAATAGAAACCAAGGTCAAAAACTATCTTTATAGGCAGTAAAAAAACAAAAGACACTAAAGAAAAGTAATGTAATGAAAGTAATTATGAATAGTAAGATGAGGTTTTCTGTGTTTTCTGATGCTTTTCCTTAGTGATGGTACATATGGAAGTATTAGATTGTCCCTAGAAATATGGTAGATATTCTTAAATGTAAGTTTTACCTATCTTGACAAGAAGTCCTATTTCCCATTTTATTAACAGCAAGTGAATATGTTGAAAAAGCTTTAAAAGTTTGTCAAGATGTTTAAATCAGAATGTCCAAATATTGCTTTGTCAGTTCTTTTTTTTAAAAAAAAAAAGAAGTAAAAGCTTTCTCTGTACCATACTGAGCTGGCTGTGGAGGAAGTACTAGTTTTTTCTTAGGTGTATCTGGGATGAATTGAAAAAATCGGGAAGATTGGATTTAAGGTAGGGCTCTTATTGAAAATGTAATGATCCTGGTCTAATGAGAGTTTACAGAATTTTAGTTGACTTATTTTTTACCATGTAAAGACAGTTGAATTCTTACTGTTTCTCTTAAGAAACTAGACTAATGAAAAAGCAAAGCAGGCCTCCTGTATTACTGGAGAAAATGCAATTTGAAATATGTATTTCTGTGAGGAATAATAAAATACTTGTGGGTTTATGGTATCTCAGGAGATTTTTTCAGCTCTGCAATGTTTAATATCTTTATCAGTGACTTGGAGGCAATATTTTATTGTTCAGGGGTCACAAAAGAGACATGGTTTAGTTAAAGTACTGTTATCCAGACAGAGGAGTAATGAAATCTAGCAAGACTGATGCCTTGTGTTATATAGAAGTCAAACCAGTGGTGAAAGCGTTTCTTTTGACCATAAAAATTTTAATCTAATACTGGATGCTTAGCAGAGGAATGAGAACTGTGTTTATTTGATACCTTAGAAAAGCTTTGACAAGTTCATGGCTGCCAGACCAATTCTAAACTGATCACATGTGTAAATTCAATACTGGCAATAGCCAGTTGTGGGAGATTTGGAAAGATTGTGTGCTAGCTTTAAATTTAAACCATTTACCATAAATTTCAGTTTAGTAGAAAGCATTCAGCTCTTTCAAACTGCCTTCACACAATGTGGAAGGGCCAGGACAGCTCATATTGAAGGGACTTTTTACACAGGCAGTTTCTAGCAGAAGACGTGGTGGTGCTCTGAGCACCAGCACAGTGCTGCGTGGACTGCCCCGGGGTCAGAAGTCATTGCAGCTGCAGCTGCACTGGCTGCAAAGAGGCTGGACACAAAAACATTCTCTTGCCCTGTGCAGACATAGCTAAAAAGCTGATTGCTCACATGTATATGCCCTTAATGTGCAGATGAATCATGATGGCCAGTTTGCTTTTAAAAAATGCGTGTCTGTTGTTTTTTATTTGTGTAACTATTGGTCTCTTCTCCAAAGTAATAAAAGATAGGATTAGAGAAAATGGCCTCAAGCTGCACCAAGTGGGTTTTAGATGGGATATTAGGAACAATTTCTTCACAGAAAGAGTTGTTAAACATTGGAACAGACTGCCCAGGGAAGGGATAGAGTCCCCATCCCTGGAGGTATTTAAAAGCTATGTAGCTGTGATGCTTAGAGGTGTAGTTTAGTTCTGGATGTGGCAGTGCTGGATTAACAGTTGGACTTACTGATTTTAAAGGTATTTTCCAAACTAAGTAATTCTATGATTCTATGATTTAAGCACTGAGAAGTGCACAAGAGAGAGAAATATGCAGGGCAGCTTCTGGGGCAGCTATTCCTTCATCTGTGACAGTTCAGGGACTTGCTATTTCAAGTTGTTTCCTGCATGCTTGCTTTGGAATATTTTTTTCTCTTAACTTACTAAAATATTGAAGTACAGGAATGTGATGGTTCTCACAGTTGCCCTAAATAGGTCAATGAGCATGCCTGGGCTGGCAGTTCCAAGTTCTCTGGAGGAATGACAGGCATCTGTGATGGAATATGTAATCCAGAAAAACTGAGGTGCAAATTCAAGCTCAGCTTTTCAGCTTATCCTAGTTAGTTTTCTGTATTTCCCCAAATTATATCCAATTGTCTGTTCCAAGTATTAGTATCAGCCTTCCAAGTTTCATATTCTTGAGGAGTACCTACACATAAATGTGCAAATGAAAGCTGTTGAGAAAACAGAAACAAACCTGCTTTAATTATTTATTTAATTATTAATATTTCATCCAAAATAGAAACCTGGACAGTAGAAAACTGCAATTTCATACCTTATCAATCTAAAGATAAAAATGTTTCAAATAAATAATTTTAAATTGTGCCTAGCTGCAGGGATTTCTAAATAAAGCACAATCACAATTTGAATTTATATGTAGAGTAGTGGCACTTTTACACTTTTTAAAAAATATAGTAACTATGTAATGGGAATGATTGTGCTCTCTGATTTGAAAAAAGTCCTGTTGCCTTCCCCTTGAATGATGGTTGTTAGAACTGGACACATTTCAGTGACAGTTTTGTTATAAAATAGCAGTAATGTTTCCTGAATTCTATGAATAGAGGTTGGTCCTGTCTATATAAAGAGTCTATTTTTGTGTCTGGTGCATATTTGAGAATCTCATTTCTAGGTTTTATTCTCCATTGTGTTCCCTAGTAGTTTTGCATATTTCTGCAATACAAATGACACTATGTGTGATCAAAATAGGTTTGCAGATGTGCAGCTTTTCATTTAGTTATGTTAAAATGTTACTGACCAAACTTGGCTGACTTGGCTGATGGTAAGAGGCTTTTTTACATGTTCCACAAAACAGTCAGGGCAAGGAGGGTGCACTATTGATGAAGTAAATATTCTGTGGTTGTTGTTGTTGTGTTTTTTTTGTTTTTTTTTTTGTTTTTTTTTTTTGTTTTGTTTTGTTTTGTTTTGTTTTTTTTTTTTTTTTTTTTTTTTTGCTTGCTGCCCGTCTGTGCCAGTCTGGTAGGAGATAATTGCACTTTCCTTTATGAGTTAAGTTTTATTGCACAAGGGGATTTTTTTCTCCCTTAGATCTTGCTGCTGTACTGCCTTCCCTGGTAGTATACAGACAGCACTTGAGCAAAGGAATAAATAAATGACCATTGCTTTTTCTTCCCCTTCCTGAATTTCAAGTTGGCAAGAAAAAAATGTGATTGGATAATACTTTTTCTAGAGTCAATGTCATGAGTAATTTTTTCCATTCTCTCTTCAGTGTTCAGAAGAATTGAAAAGTAAAGTAATATCTGAACTTAAAGTCCTGTCCAGCCCACTGTGAAGGAGACAAAACCCCACGCTGTTTTATTTTGTCAGAATCAGTATTCTCCTTTTAAATCTATACAGTTATTTGAAGTGGACTGAGTTGGTGTTCAAAGAGTCAATGGACACTTAGGTCTGATTTTATAGATGCAAGTTCTAAAATTAAGGGGTTTACTGTTACCTTTCCAGCGTGTTTCAAAAGGTCCATATCTAAAATAAATATGGCATCGTCAATCTCTCCTAAGCATGCTTTATTTAAAGAGCAGGAAAACCCAGCACTGTGTCAGAACCCATATTACACTTGCAGACTTAAAAAATGCTGTGGAGAAGGGATGGCACTTACAGGACCCACCATTTTCCCTCAGTGCAGGGACTGATGCGGGACATGTTTGACGACATCACAAGTATCTGACAGCTGATGTTCTTCAATAATTTTTGAGAGTTTTCCTTTTCTTGCTCTTTACTGTTCTTACTGAATAGCTATAATATGTCTGGTAATACATTCACAACTTGAAAACTTCATAAGTTATTTTTACTCAGTGTCTTAACACAAATGGGTTGAGAATCTGTAAGTGTAGTACTAAATCTAGATTTACCCAAGGTGCTGAGATTTCCAGTGTGCTTCAGTCTTCTAAAGACAGCCTCTTTGGAGTTTTTCTTCTATTTGTCCCTAGCCTTCTGCAATTTTTTAATTACTGTTTCTTCTGTATCTTCTGCCTTACTATGTATTTCCATGGCTATCTTAACTTCAAGAAGACTGTGTACAAATGTCTTCTTCTTCCTAGGGGATGCATTCTACTAATGATAAATTAAGAGAGCTGAAACACAAAACATTGCCTATCCCTTTTATGAAGTAATTGTGCCCAGAGGGGAACAACATTTCCCACAGAATTTAGCGCTGTTAGAAGTTTTGACTTACTTGCAAATGTAGAAGATCATTTGCTGTTCTTTATCATGGTGTTCCCAGGGGAACATATTGCATCTCCTCTCTTGTTTTCATTTAGCTGCTTTTCTCATATTTTGTTAGGCATACACCAGCAGCTATGAGTACCAGTGCTTTTACCAATGAAACTCAAGTATAAATGGCCCTGGATTTTAAACATTTATTCTCTTTAAATATTATTCTTAGTTTCAGAATGTGTACACTATCAGCGTTTTCTTTAATGTTGTAGTCACTTGTAGTGACCTTTTTTCTTTACTGTTGCAGTAGAAAGGCATTCTGTGTTTACATTACTGTTGTTATAGTGCTCATCTTCTTTTGCCCTAATAGAGGGGTGAAAAATACTGTGATCCTTATTTCCTGTCAGTAGCAAAAACACTTACAGTCCTTTCTAAATAAATAAAAAAACAATGGGGAAAGATTTTTTTTTCACCAGAGACTTACTGTTTTTATTGCACAACAAAAGGCTACTGCATTTTTAAAAAATGGATCCAGATGTTCTAGTGTAATTAAATTAAAGAAGACTTTCAAGTGCCTATTATCTTTTTAAGATTCATGTTGGTGTAAAATAATATATTGTAATATATAGTATAAAATAATATATTTCAGTGCCAGACTTACATCCACCATCATTCTAAATTGCCTTTCCTAAAGTTCTTCCTAAAGTTCTCTTATGCTGTCATAAAATACTAAAGATGTGTTTGCAGTCTGCTTGTAACCATCCAGCCTTTCCATGTTGCCTGTGTACTAAACCCAAATTTAGACTTTTCTAGTACAACCACTTAGGCAGAAATGTTTGTGCCTCTTTCTTTCCCGTACTTAAGATTCAGTGGAATGGACAGTTATAATCTTGTGTTTGAATTATTAGTCTTAAGAGTCTGGGGCCAAACCAGGTACGCTCAGAAAGACTTAAAAAGAGATGTGGAGCTTGACAGTCGTCTTAACCTGAGCTTGTCCTCTGAGGCCAATTTTGTCAGGGGAGCAGGTGCTGCTTCTTGTAGAGGAACTGTCTCAAACTGATCTGATTAATTGTATTTTAAAATAATTGTTAATCTCTTTTCTTACTTGCTGACTATAAAAAGAGCCTAGACTGGTTTAGATGTAGAAGTATCTAGTATAGGTTCTTAAGTTAGCTAACATGAATTCATACTCAGTTTGCATTTCACTTGCCTCTCTCTGCATCTGAGATGTGATTACTGTGTGAGTCAGGGGACTTTTACAGAGTCTGAAACTTGGTTTTGAACTTAAGTCAACCTCTTATTAAACAAACTCTTGTTGTCCTTGAGAAGTGTCATTCTACTGCTCTTTGAGAAATGCCATTCCACTGCTTAGTGCGTGAGAAGACCTCAGCAATTGTCTGCTACTTTTGATCCATTGTCATCCATTAAACTTCGTCATTTTGGCTAGAAATATATGGTATTCTTTTTCTAAGACTGTTAATTTATTATTGTGAAATTTGCTATTTATGATAATTTCTTTTATTAAATGTTCTATTGCATTAGACTATGGAAAATGTGAAAAAACTAGGTGGTGCCACAGATTTTCACATGTACCAAACAATGTGTTGGTAATGATTTTTAAGACCTGAGAAGTTGAAGAGAGAAGGGTTTTAGAAGAAAGAATATAGATGGTGACACAGGATTTAAGTCTCAGTTTCAGCTGACATTAGAAAGAATGAGCTACTAATATTACAGGCAGTTCTGTCAGTCCATTTAATTTCTTACTTCACTTTTCAGAGCAAGGGGACCTATGAAAGAAGGCAGAAATTAATACCTGGAAATGCTTATTTTGGATAGCATGCACGAATATCCATAGACTAAATTGAAGGCAGACTTTGAAGATACATTGGACATTTCCAATTCTTTATGCTCAGAAGACAGCAACAGATAGTGTTTGTTTTCATTGGCTTTCCCTGTAACTGCTGTCAACCTCCTCAGCAATTTCACAGGCAATGGGGAAGACTAGAGAAGGAATGGGCATAAATATAGCTATTATCATAAAAGGTGGGAAATTATGTATTATTTATAATAAGACAGCCTGGCATCTGGGACAAAGTTTGTCATGCTTGAATTATAAAGGTGCTCCTACAAATGTTTGCCTTGCACTAGCAAGTCTCCTTTGTGCACAGAATGAGTTTTTCTTTTTTTTTTTAACTAGTGATAGGACAGATATATTGTTCACATGCCAGCACCAAAATAATATCAACATACTTTTTCAGTCCAGGGGACACTGTTGGCGTGACTTGTTGGTGTAGGAAGAGGTCCAACCCATTTGGCTGTAGCAAAGAAAATGTCTGGATGTCAGCAGAAGAGACAGGGATGTCAGGGTCAAAGGAAGGACCGTGTGGAAATAGCTTATGGAAGTAAATGAAATAGCTATAAGTTTAATAAAACTGAGGAGAGGTCACAGCAAGTGGTAGAGATTTATAGTTATATGTGAATGGAAAAAAATAAAAACAAAATATCAGAACTGTTGGTGTAGAAATGAGATATACTGGTAACCTCGAGTAAGATTTTCAGTTCTGTAGATGGTATCTGTTGATATGTTAAAAATCTGTTCAGTTAGCTACCTGATGGACTTGAGACGCTGCTGTCATAATGTGCGAGCTGATACAATATTAGCAAAATCCTCTTTATTAGTATAATATTTAATATGAGTGGAAAAGGCCTTTGAAGGTTTTTTTAAGGTTTATGTTATCCTTGCAGTTTTTCAGATGAAGGAAAATTATTAAGACGGCATTCTTCTGAATACTGCTGATTAATAACAAGCCTTTACTGGTGTTGTGTTCAAAACAATGAGTCTTTGCTCTTTGCTGATTTACTTGGTGGTTTACTTTTTGGTTTTGGGTTTGTTAGGGGTTTTTTTCTGTATTTTTGTCTGGTTTTGAAAGCTGGATGAGTCCTTATAATTAGACATTCCAGCTACCTATCCTAAACAAAATTTGTAAATGTCAGTGCATGAACATAAAGGGAATCATGTTTGTTGCTTTGCAAAAATGGTATAGAAAAGTTAGATGTATTAAGTGTTTTAACCACCCCAAGCAGCTGTATCTTGTCACTCTCTTGATTAAGCTAAAAAATGTAATGTATTGAGATAGCTACAATCCTGCTAACTTTATAGGAAAAAAGAAAGATAAATATCTCTAACTTCTCTAAAGAATTTCACTGAGGCTAGGCTTGTTTTTTAGGGTGCTATATAGGCTGCCATGAATATTCTTTGGGCTCTTCTTAAAGATTATTGTTTGGTCACCTTCTGTGATTTATTATAAGCACTTATGGCTGGGCCTTCAAGTAGGTTTTCGCACATCATCCCTCATGTTTTTTGAGAGCAAGAAACTTTTGAAAGTTTGGTTGCAGTAATCTATTTCTATAGCTTCCAGTTCCCATTATCCATCAGCTATATTTCAAAGTGTAAGGTATTGTAACATGTTTCTTGATGTGTGACAGGACATGTGACTGAGATTTTAGCCATGTAGCAGCTGGGGTTCATGAAGAAGAAATTGTAGTCGTTAACTCTGTGGTGCCTGTGGGAGGTCAGTTGTGTAGGGAGCTTAATGGTTCATCTGAGCCTTTTCTGTGATTCAGTAAAAGCTTTTATAGAAAGTAGATATCAGGAGTTTTAGGAGATTTCTTGTGAGATTTCTTCTGAAAATTATATGAATAAAATACATGAGATTTCTCAGATTTCTTTCTGACTCTTGTTTGTATGTTAAGATATTAGTGATTACATGCAGCACAATGTGCTGAAGTCCCAAATGATGTTGGATTCTTCAGGACTATTGTTTTCTCAATAGGCAAATGATTAAGTTTTTCAAGAAATGCCACTGGCACGCAGACAACCATTTGTTTTCAGTTTTACTGTGTAAAAGCGTTATGCATGCTAAAATTGTGTCTGATGAAATGTTCCTCCAAAACCATGGTTCGGAGTGTCTTCCAAATTCCAACTCAAATAACAGGCATTTGTGGAATTGGCATTGTCCCTATCCCTGCAGACAGATGTTAACATCAGGAGAGTTCTCTCAGACTGTTAAACATAATGCAGAGTATTTATCTTGCTGTTTTGTTTTCTTAAAATGCACAATGAATTACCCTTCCTGTTCTCCTCGCTAACTCTGCTAGATACCGTTCTGGTAGCAGGTTGAATCATAGAATCATTTGAAAGACCTGTAAGATCATTGGATCCTACTGTTAACCCAGCATTGACAAGTCCACCACTAAACCATGTCCTAAAATGCCATCTGTACTTTTAAAGACCTCCAGGGATGGGACCTCGACCACTTCCATGGGCAGCTTGTTCTAATGCTTGATAATCTGTTCTGAATAGAAGCCTCTGTAATTAATCCATGGTGACAGTGCCCTGCTCATACATTCCATCCTGTTCAAGCATTCCATTATTGTCAGATTGGCACAATTAACACAGAAAATGGATCTTTCTATACTTTTCCTCAGTATTTTTCCAAGATTAGAAAATATTTCCCCTTCATCCTGGTAATCACGTGCCTTAGTTATGAGCTGTTGGCGACAGCTGCTGCATAAGTAAATATAGATTTAGAAGAAGGACCTGGTGAATCCCCATGGTGGTGATACACAAGCATGGTACTAGGAGAACTCTGGTGCTGTCAAGATCAGTCTAACAAGGAATTTATTATCTTAGTTTTGAAGGTAACTTTCTGTAACAGAAGATGTTGGCACAATTGTATGTTTAAAATTGAAAAACTTTTTATTTTTTCATTTTCTAGTGTGAAAAACTCTCAATCTAACTTGCTAGCTTTGAAGTCACTTTTTCATTTTTCAGTTACAGTACTTTCATAAACAACATCTAATCCAATCCTCAGGAAAATGCCCTCTTTTCTCCTTAAGAAGAGTGCATGACTCATGATGGCCGTTCTCTGAAATGTACTTCTAATAGCTTTTGGAAGTTAAACTGCTTGAAAATCATCAATGTAAGCTGTTTGACCTGGAAAAAAGGTTCCAATGGCATTTAAATTTCAGGGCAATACCATTATTTTTTTATCTGTTGGCTTACAAAGTTATACTTGTCTGTTTCACTACTCAGCCCTTTCCAGGTCTTTCCTGATTGGAAAGATCAAGGTGCAGAGAACAATTTTTGTCAGATTGTCCAAATAAATTTACTGCAAGAATTTTTTTAGTATCAATTGTTAGTTACTGAAAAAAAAAATTGTTATTGTTGTATGAATCTTTTATACTGCGTACTGGAAAGGTGAACAGGTGGAACAAAAGCCAAATTGCTCTGAAAAATATATAATTTATCTGATGTCAGAGGTATTACTGCTTTAAAAATTTTTAGTTTTTAGTATTCAATATCAAGTATGGCAATATATGGTTAGCCTAGCTGTAGTGTGTATTACCTGCAGTTTTCAGAACCCACCTAGTAAAGAGGTTCAGGTGTCATTGTGAATTCCAGATTGTTTTGAAAGGAACTCAGGCATATGCATCATTAATGGACCCGTGGCTGTAACTGTGTGTTTCAAGTGCTTAGAAATCTTGAATTACACCTAAAAATCGTAAGATAAACTTTCTATAAAAGTATAATTTCTATAAAATACTTTATAATTCCCAGCATTTGGGAATTTAGCTATGAGAGTTACTCAGGTGTATCTAGAGACTCACACTAGAAGGCAACACTGCTCTCTGCCCCTGCACTGTCAGTAACCCTTGAGCTCATCATCCATCACTTGGTTCCACAAACTGACTTGATGACACAAGTGAGTCGTGTCCCAGTCTGACTGGGAAGAGACAGCAACCCCTTGCAAAATCTGAAAAATCAAGTGCATCTTGCCCTTTGCTGCTGCAGCTTCCTGTCTTTGGATTTTGCACTTGGTGCTCCCTTGCTAATGAGGGCTTACATAAACACACGGACATTTGTATATCTCAGGTATGTTTGTGAATGTTACCCTCGGAGGGCTGGGTGCTCTTTAACTTTTCGTGCACACTCACAGGAATGTGTTTGACTTCCCAGAAGGGCCCTTTTGGTAGCCATGGCACAGGCTGGAGGGATGCAGGCAGATGGTGCCGTGCGAGGGGGCTGGAGGCCTGTGCCCCTGGGCACTCAGCCACTGTCTGCCCACAGCACTCACACACTGGGGCCTTTATTCAGTGCCACATGCATGCGCCGGAAACATCCCACAGAATGTCCTTGGCACAGCCTGGCTTTGTGCAGTCTTGCTTGGGGACGGGCTGTGGTAATTTCATAGCGTGTTACAAGATTCCTTCATGAAGCATTCTTTCCAGCCATTAGAGGGATTTTTATTTTGTTGTTAAAGTTCGCCGGAGCTGACAGTTTTTCAGCTGGGTAAGGCTGTCTGCATGCGTGGGAAATCACTAGAATATGAGCAACAGGGTTCAGTGAGCATTCAAAGCTACAACTGCTAATTCCTCTTCAGGTAAAGAAATGAGTAAGCTCCCTGAGCAGAAGCAAGCACAGGATGTAAAGGTCACATTGACACTTGAATAACATTATGAAACTAAAGAACAAGCTGGGTTGAATAAATGAAGCCTGTCTTTACGGAGAAATAATTTAAAAAGTCTAGCCTGGGTGTGCAAATCTATAGTATCATTATGCATATATAAAAGAGAATATATTCTCTGTGTTTTTCACCACAACCTTAAATTTTTTTAAGCAGAATTTTTAAACACCATAACTACTTTCCTGTTACATTGGGATATTGCTTCACCAGAGTTTTAATAAAGTTTTATACTTTGAACTGTCTCAAAAATTCATAATACTCTTTGCTAATAATTTTACTCCAGCAGTAATTACAGCAGTAATTCCCTTCAAGCACTGCATTCAAGATTGATGACAAAGGAGCACTATGTATTATCTTTTAAACTCTTCACTATTGAAGGTCTAGAATTTTGTCTGAACAGACAAGGGACAATTTTCAGTGATGTTTTTAGGGTTACAGGTGGGAAAATCGTAATTATAGTATAGCTGTATCTTTGTCTCTAAAGAATTGACAGCTGCTTGGTTTTGGCAAGGTGAGCACAGCTGGGTTCAACTGTTGAAACTCATGTCCAGGGTTTTTCCTCCTTTTTTTATAGCTAAAATGACCCATTGTGATACCCAGTTTTGGCCCCTGTTTTGGGATCTCTTGTGATACCCAGTCCTATGGAGGACCCCATGGAGGAAACTGAGGGACAAAGAGAGCTACTGCTCTGTATGCCAGCACCTGTTCTGGGGATGTCTAGATAAGGTGCTGGCTGAGACTCCCAAAGATGAGATCTCCTTCTTTTAGGGACAAACAGAGAATAAGGTTCCTGTTTTTCCTTGTGCAAGAGGCCTCTTGCTAACATTTGCAAATATGTTGACAAAGGTCTGGTGTTTAGATGGGAGGGGCTGTGATCTCTTCTTAGTATGTATGTCATATTGGCTAGTGTAATTCAAAGAAAACAAAATTTCAGAAAAAAATCTTTAGTTCTTTGATTATGCAACATATTTTTGCAAAGTATTCTACACCCTCAAACCCAGTTAGTAACATTCAACTCATCCAAAATTCATGCAGCATTTGGAAACACAGAATTTGTTACACATTTTAAGGGCATCATCTTGTATTTCAAACTTCAAATCAAGCTTATTCAAAGAAAAGAATGGCTTTCTAATATAATATAAATTGAATTGAATCTTTCTAATGCCGTGAGAACTGCTGTGAGCAGTTCTTGAAGGACAGAAAATCATGATTCAGCATGTTAGTGCTTACAAACTCAAAGTGTAAATGAGTGCAGATTGATTACTGGGTAATGAGTTAGGTCCAAAACATTGGCATGTTCCTAACTGGCTAACTCAGTGAAATCAAGTGAAATTTCAATCTTGTAGAGCAAAAATAAAAGTTTGGAATTTGCAACTTTCCTAGAGAACAGAAACCCTCCTGTGCTCACCAGCCCTTCCTCAGCCTGTTAAAACGGAGACAAGAAAGTTACAAAAAGAGTTTAGAGTGTATTAATGTAAGAAAATACTAAGACTTGGAAAAGCAGTGGCCTCCCCCTGGTGTTCTTGGTAACTGTGTGCCCTGTTAGACAAATCACGCTCTGAAATGTGTTTAATTTCTGGCATATGGCATGCCTTTGTCCCAAAGCTTCAGATGTTCCATACAAATACAGTTCTCTTTTAGCTCTATGACTGTGGCTCTAGTGCAAATTATTTCCCATTGTAGAACGGCTGGAGGGTTTTGGCATTTTAATGGTGTGGGGTTAGTTGCTACTCTGAAGCATCCCTGTACACCAAGCACTGTCTAGGTAGCACTGATTGATTCTGAACTATCTCTTCTCCATCTTTGTCGGTAGAAAGTCTCAGAGTCTTGCAGATGTTTCCCTACAATTTTCCATGAAGCTGTTCACTAAAGTATATATTTGTTCCAAAGAAACATCTCAGTGCCAAGTTTGAGAATAAATGACATTTCAGCGTGTTTGTGCTCAACTGATGAAATATTTAAGTGTGCAGTTTTCTGTTTCTCACTGGTTTGGCTTTTGTAGCTAAATTAGAGCCAGGTGCACAGCTCAGCCCTGCTTGAACCTTGATGGTTTGCTGATCTCTTTAAGTAAGATGGCATAAATGGTTTGCCTTTTTCTTAAAACCCCCAAAGGTCATTACAGTTTTAATGTGCTCAGGTGGTGCTTCAAAGAACTCGTTATTTTGCACAGCTAATTCTAAATAGATCTACATGGTATTTCCACTACCAGAACTTCAAATAAGCCCTTTATTTTTAGAGAACACTATTTCTGTTAAAGCTTGAATGTACCACATTGGTAAACTTAAATGTTTCAGGACCTTTTTAGAATAAACATGTCTAAAAATAAGCTGGCATCAACTTTTTCAGTATCATGTGATAACAAACCCACTAACCTGGAAAAAGGAGAGTTATGTTTTGAGGGAGATTTTATTTCCAAAAGAACAAAACAAAGTTTAAGCTTTGACAACAAGCTGGATAACAAAAGAAACCCAAGTCATTGAGGAAAAGTACCTAATCATCATGTCAGTTTGACATACTCGTTTGTATGAGGGAACATTTTGTTTTTTTTGTAATCTGTTTTGAAAGCCATGAAATAGTTGGTAGCAAATGTTAATCTCTCAAGATGCGTGAACCCTCTAAAAAAAAAAAACAAGCACCACGGTCCTGGTTTGCAGGGTGTTGACCTGAATAAGGGGATAATGTGCTTAAGCAGCTTATTCATTCTTCAGTGGCCTTTGGAAAGGGAGCGGCTCCACAATGGTTTGCCACTCAGGGCACAGATGTGACCACTGTTCTTTTCACTTGCTGGATGTTTCATTCTTTTGTGTCTGCCACGGGTTTCTTCATACGTTTTTCCAAACAATTCCATAAAGGAACTTTTTGGAGCTATTTCATGTCAAACTGTAACGTTTGTTAAGCAGAATGCACTGAGCTGTAAAGGAATTCTGAACTCTGAGTATATAGCTGGCCAAGCTTTTCATCAGAGATGTGTTGCTGAATTAATTGTCTCTGCTTGTGAGACTTCCCAGGCTAGAGGTTTATATATACTCCAGAAAGACTGTAATAATAGTTTTAAATAGTTCATATTAAATTTCAGCATCGAAGATAGGTGAATAAACTCAAACAGTGGTCTTGTAAATGGAGCTGCTTTGGAGTTCTGAGTTTCTGTGTTGACTGTAGATTTAAATGCTCACATGAAAAATGCAGAAATAGCAGAAGGAGTATAAGAGCCTATGTACATTTCAAGGCAGACTCATGACTGGTTTAGCACTTTTTGAACAGAGTAAATTGGTGCCTCTGTCTCTTGAATTTTCACAGAATCACTGCCCATCTAAACTGCCTTCTTGAAGGAATGTGACTGATTCCATCTGGCTACAAAATGTTTTAGAAACATGTCTAAAGAATTTAAAAAATAAAGGGACTGAAGATTTTTTTTTTCATTTTGAGCATTGTTTTGTAAAATGAGAAATCAGACATTGCTTAATAAAGAGCTTGTGAAAGTTCTTTGAAAAGAGCAGATCAATTTAGGAAGAAAAATTAGGGGAGTTGGAAAGGGATTAAGTTATTTACTCTGAATCGTACAATGGAACATGCAATATCCATGCATAGGACATGTAATAGCCTACTGGCATGGAAAACTGCAGCAGTGGGATTTAAGAAATGAGATTGCTGCTTCTGAGTCCTACCATGATGTTTCTGACAGAGACTCCTGGGGCTTGGCAGTTCTTCTTTCCAACCTTGTGTGCTCAGTCTGGCAGGAAGCATGAGACAACTGGTATGGGCTCTCCAAAACTGCCTGAAGATTGCCTGTTGTTAAAAAGCTAATTTGCACTTCCTGTGAATTCATCTCCCAGATATATAAATTTATCCTTGATTTTTCAGGTTTTCTTGACGTCATTTTTAATAATTAGACAAACTCAAAATGGAACGGAAAAAATAATTTCAGACATAGTTCTCGACTACAAAGTTTGAAGTGATTATATCAAAACAAGAAGACTATACAAAAGGGACAATTACTTTTACAGATACCAGATCAAACTCTTGCAAGTTTTTTCTACAGTATCTAGAACAGGTAGAGAATTATTATTTTGATTTTGCTGCTAGAATATTTAGGATAATGTGAATACACAGGCAAAATTATTTCTGAAAAAAAATACTCTACTTAGACATGAATGCTAAAGTGTGTTGGTGAAGGGAATAAATAAAATACTTACAGTGTAATGACGTCACCTTCATTTACAAAGTAATTTTAATTTTGAGCTTTATTCATGTTTCAGTTCAAAAAGCTGAACTAACAACTTCTGAATAGCTCTAAGTAATATATTACAAATTGTTCTGAATTGGTGATTAATTTAGAAAGTTTTATTTAGCAAGAAAATTCAGCTTTTAAACATGCTTGATTTTTTAAAACATTCTACTCTTATTTCTTTGTGGAAGTGGAGAGAAAAGCGAGGGAGAGATAAACATCTCTATCTATAGGTCTGCATCAGCAGGCAGAATGCCACCAAAGATTGTAAATTTCATACTGATTCAAATCATTCTTTAACAGGGGCTTGTGACCCAGAGGATTTTTTCAGTTTTACAGTGTAAAAAAAAAGCTGGGATAGAAAGTTAGGCACTTCTCTAAAATTCAGAAATCAGATTTCTGTTTTCCGGTCTGGGTCAGGCAGGGTAAGCTTTCCGGACTTTTTCCTTCATTTTGTATTCT
This sequence comes from Phylloscopus trochilus trochilus, assembly GCA_016584745.2. Taxonomy (NCBI): domain Eukaryota; kingdom Metazoa; phylum Chordata; class Aves; order Passeriformes; family Phylloscopidae; genus Phylloscopus; species Phylloscopus trochilus. Next base: position 32,936,223 of record WQNJ02000062.1, on the reverse strand, counting down.
GAAGACTCTTTCTTGCAAAGAGGAGTTGGTCTGTCTTTTTCTTTACAATGTTTTTCTATTTGAAGCTGATGTACAAGAAATTTCTGCCACCCTGTTGAGTTTGCAAATTGTTTTTGGATGAAAAGTGTTTAGTCAAGCTTCTGACCTATTCTGCAAGCTGTTTGGGAATGTGTGGTAGGATTGCACACTATATACAATGAGGTAATCAGCTTATTTGTTTTCAGAGGCATGTGAGAAATAATAATAAGAAGTGTCTTTATACCTGAGTTCCTGAGAGAGCCAGTGGAAGTGTGAGACTTACTGTGGGGAAGTACAAATTCAGTAATTTGTGAGTTATAATTTGGAAATACGTAAGACCTTCCTAGTAATGAACACATGGAATGATACAGGCTTAGTGTTTTAATGGAAGTATGGATCATAAAGCTAAAGAAAGAAGAAATACAAGATTTAAGCATAGACAAAATTCAGAAATCATATCCAACTGATGGAACCTGGATAGCTGAAAAGAAGAATTCTAGAATCTAAACTGATAATCTAATAAGTTTGGAAGGAAAAGGACAAAGCGTTGGGTATGTTTTGGCATATTAAATTTTGGAAAACAAATTTTGGCATATTAAATTTTGGAAAACAACACAATTTTTGTGTATCAGCTCATCAACACAGTTGAAATGATGGGCTCTGGGAGAGATTTGTGAAACATGATAAAATTAAGGAAAATGGCTCTTTTAAAATGTCAGAGCATTTTCAGGATATAAAAGTAAAATAGAAAATTACTAACTAAAGCTTTAAAGGATACTTTTGAAACTTGACATACCAGAGTAAACTTTACTTTTTCACTTGAAAACTATTCACTTGCTTTGAGACTAGGATATCCCTTTTCCTTGAGGGTATTTCTTTAATCTCTTTATGTTTCTTTGGTCTTAATGTAGAGGTGGATAAATTGATATGTACTTCATATGCTTGGGTTAATCCCCAAACACTGTATTTTTGTCCCCTACTTATTAACTAAGAGTGTAGTATTGTAACTTGCTCATGTAATAGTTGAAACTTTTTTTTTTTTTTCAACAGGCGTTGCTGAAAGATCCTTTGTATATTGGGCTGAGGCACAAGAGAATTAGAGGTCAAGCCTACGATGATCTTCTTGATGAATTCATGGAAGCTGTGACTGCAAGGTAAGTGATATATCTGTGCTACCGATGGGTGAATTCCACTGTGAACTTCATGTTGAGAGAAATAAAGGTCAGTAGCTTATGAAAAGATGACAGAGTTGTTAAGTCCCAGATCATTTTTATTTTGAGCATAGTATTTTATGAGTTTATAACTGCCTTAACTATTTACCTTCAATATTGCAGCTTTATGACTTACATGAGCAGTAAAATTCATCTGAATATAAATAAATTTTCAAACTTCTTTTTCAAGATTTAGATTGTTAAATATTTGCTTAATAATTTTCTGTGCCTAGTGCCTACATGATGTGTCTCTGTGATTTCATACATGAGATGTCAGCAGACTAAAAGAAGCTATCATACTTGGCAACCCGTGCCTCTGCCCCCACCAAACCCATGACAGGACTAAGCTTAAAACACTGAAGTGTTTTAATTTTAAATGTCATGGTATGGACCTATACCAAGGCAGCTCTTTCACTGCTTCTCTTTTCCTATACAGAAAAGTAGTTAAATTTATTATTAGGCTGTGATGCATAAAATACTTCTCCTTGCATGTCAAATAACACATTTGCTCATATTTTCCTTGTTTGTTAAAATATTTGGAGTTCTAGCTCTGCATTCAATGTCTATATCTAAAATAGCTCAACTGCCAGGATCCTTAGAGGAATGTGTTTTCTGCATCTGCCTCCCAAAGATGAGGCTGAGCTGTGGAACCTGGAAATACTTTCCAGCTCCTCAGTCTTGCCTTGTGCTCCGTCTGCATTTGAGACCTTACCTGGACATACACAACTTCTGTTCTTTCTGCCTTGGTTAGTGTGCAAAAGAAACTTGGCCAAGCAGGTAGTATTTATTTCTGTGCCTGAAACACATATTCCTTCATGTACTACTACAGTCTTCCCCATCGTCCCCACTGCCACTCCCTTGTTCATAATCTTCCTATGGAAGTTGCTGGTTTTACTCTATCCTGTTGCATGTTTGCCACTCTGCTGAATATTCCCTTGCAGGTAACATGGATGAACCTTCCTAATAGAGTCACCTCCCTAAAAGGATGTTCAGAGCATTAGAAATTGCTTTGTGGTCTGTGTTCTGCGAATCTCTAACATAATGCATTCTCTAACTCGCCCTGTCTTTAAAATGAATCACTGTTTTTCATACTAAAGGAAATAATCAGGGTCAAGCAGCAGATTATCTCAGTAATGTTTGAAAGTCTGGTTGACATGCACTTTTTTACTTAAAGCTCTGTAATTTTGAGCAATTTTACTTTTTACTTTAAAGTTCTGTAATTTTGAGCCATTTGTGTTTGCCTGACCTTCTGAAAGATCACTTTGTTCTCAGCTAAATCTGTCATGGTCAGCAGTGGATGAAGTTCATGTTTGAAGTGGAGCATTTAAAAATTGTAATTTCAACTTTACGTGGTTTATTTGTGAATTGTTTTGCCTGTAGTGTGACACCTACGTTCATTATGATACCCATTTACTAAGGTGAAGGGAAAAGTGATGCAGTTAAATCAAAATCAAGTCCAATCAAGTTCAATAATTTTACATTTCTCTAAATTCAGATTTGTGTTTTATGTGCTGCTGGCTGACTCAGTGCCTACAGCTGATTCTGGCATAACAGGTCTGACTGTTAAACATGCAGGTCATGATTCTCTTTATTGTGGTGATCTAGATAATTGTATGCTTTGGTTACATGATAGTTATTTTTTCCTTATGAAAATTTCTATTATGTTTTTCCTCTTCTCACTTTTCTTGGCCTTCTGCTGGCTGTTTCACTGAGCAACTATTGCTTTGCTAACCTTAGATGCATGTTTGGTCTGTTACATTTTATGGTAATCATACTTATTGTTGGTTATTGGCATGGTGCTCCAAAAGAAGCTTTCTTACTTAGCACTGCCTAATCAGTTCCAGGAATGGGATAAATTCTGGTGAAATCTGCTGTCGTGTTTTCAGTATGTCTCCGAGACATACATAATCATGAACATTGTAAAGCACAAGGCTGTCATGTATTTTTAATAAGTCTAAATTAAAGACAGGGTGATGACAGATATTTTCAAGTTGGAAAGCTATGTGAAATACCTATTTTAGGTCTTTTTCACCTTCATAATTCTCCAGAGAGGCCAAATGCTAACAGAAGTGAGAGCCAGGTTTTAGCAGCATTGCCTGGGAGCAAGAAGGCAGCAGTACAGGGTGGTGCAGTCTGTACAGGCTTTTTATTGGCTTCCAGGGAATTTTCCTAGATGTCATCTTGATTGATTGTTAAATTTTGAAAATCTAGATTTTTATAAGCTGATGCAGCATAACTTACAGAGTTTCATGTTGAAATGTCAACTTTATATAGTGAATGGCATGATAATAAAGAAAATGCTTTGTTAAAAGGTATAGTTTCATCAACTGCAATACTTTCCTCTTCTCAGCCTCCAGTGATATTCACCACAAAAACGTTCTTCTTATGAAACAAAATTATTTATGAAAGAGTCAGGATTAAAATAAAAAAAAACCCCAAACCAACAAACCCAAAACTTAAACTAATCGTTACTAAAAGGTTTTGGTACAGTATCCAGTGTGCTGTCATGGCAGAATGGAACTAGTACATTATGATTTTTCCCAGATGAGGGAAGGCAGAAGCATATGGAAAGTATCTGGATTTCTGGTGACAAAAATACAGTGAACAGCTTTTATTTATTTACATATATATACAATTATCTATTTATTTATTTATTACCAGTGCCAGCAGCTACCCTCTCTGAGGGCAGATACTGTAATTTCTCTGGGCATTACCAGGTGGTTCTTGTATTTGTGTCAGTGCAGTAATTTAGAGGAACAGGAGTATTCTAAGTGGAAGGAATATTTTTTGACAGGAGAAAAAAATAGACAGTTGAAGAACATAATACCAACTGGAATTCAGAAAACGTTTGTTAAGTTTCTGCCCTGTGGAGAAATGGATCATAAAACATTTTATACAGACAAGTACATTTTTCCAAATGACAAGTTTTTCCTAAATATCTATGTTTACAGAGGAAACTTTGAGAGGAGGGATTGCTAAACAACACTTTGGTAGCTGGGATTGATCCACCAAAGCTTCCTGTGTAACCAGAGAAAATAACTGTGTCTTTATTCCAGTTCCTGTTTCTTCTCTGCTTGACTGTGATGATGCAAAGAGAAATATATCAGTGGCCAAGAAGTATTCATGTAGAACAGTGAAAGGATTATGGAAATGCTTGAGGGGAAAATATGTAGAATAGAGATGGAATGAGAAATGAAAGGAGAGGAAAAAAGCATCTTTTCAATAACAGGGTCATGGATTTCCTTGTCTAATGCAAGAAGTAGACTTAAAGAGTATGGAAATTTTTCCCTATTTCAAAGGATATTTCATTTTTAGAAATCTGGTAAAGATAACTGCACTGTGAACTCCTCAAAAGAATATCAGAGTAGGAAAGAACAGCATTCTACCAGCTTGCTTTCTGCTGCAGATCATCCCCAATGGAAGTCATTATACTGGGCAGGGAAAATACTGACTTGCACCTCTGGCCTATGAAGAGATAGGAAACTTAGAAAATGGAAAGAATCTGGTGGAATTTCCATAGATTATTTCCTTGCCTAACTACCACAACCCCAAAGAGTTGGATGGAATTACTATTCTATTATGAGCTAAACCCCGTGGATTTGTGATGCATATGAGCCCTTTATCTCTGAAATAATCTTTCTCTGTGTATGTGATAGTAACTTTTCAGTTACACTTCAAGATACAAATAATAGTGGTGGACCCTTGGAAAGTAATGCCATGTGGCGTTTAAGTTCTCTTCTATAATGATATTTTGATTAAATCCTTCCCCACTCTTTCTGTATGCTGTGCTTTTCTCAAGTTTGTGAGCTATAAACCAAGCTGCTGACAATTGTAATTCACTGTTTTCCATCCTAAATTACCATGATGTAGTCATTATTCCTCATTTGCCTGATTACATTATTCACAGATGGTAGCAGTATTTCATTTCACTTCATGTACTACTTTAAAGCAGTATTTTATGGTAAATATGGTTTAGCTAACTTTGAGAACAACTGTAAAAGCACTATATCCACAAAATCAAAACTAGAAAAATATTTTAATAGCTGTTTTCATTTAGTAGATGACATTAGAATATAGTTCAATTTGTGACTAAATTAATTAATTCATACAGCCCTTATTTTCAGCAGGAGAATTTACTGGCATGAAGTGAACTTATAAGGTGCATATAGCTGTGCATCATTAAGGGAGTGGTTGGACCACAGTGTCATTCTGACAGTATGTCCAAGCACAGGTTGTGAGAGCATTAGTGCCTCTGTCCTCTTTTGCACTGTTGTGGTGCCAGACCAAGACTTATATCATGCCTATATGTTCCCATATTGATCGAGCTTGAGTGGCTGTCAGAAAGTGTGCAGGAAGAAATGCTGCTGCAACAACTCCCTCCTATGGCAGACTTAGTGAAGATCTTTCTCTATGGAGATTTTTTCCCTCATTGGAACTTAGGCTCTTTGAAGCAGTTTTTCAAGTCTACGACTACCTTGCACCATGCAGTGAATATTCACTTCTCACTGTGGACAGCAGGAGATGAGAAAGGTGGGACCTTTGACAGTAGCCTGTAGGCTGCCTTGACTACAGCTACAATTGCTCCTTCAGCCTACCCTCAGTTCCTTCCTGTGCTTACATCTGAGATTCATTTCCAGTCATTGATGGGCTTGCATTCTTCCTGAAACTATGTGGGTCCAGGCTTCCTTGCCCACCTAGACTGCCAGGTGAACTTTTTTATAATCACAAGATAAGGCCATTCAGAAGGCCCCGTAGCTTGTTTGACTGTTAAAGAAGGCTCTTGTACTAAAAATACCCCACGTTGTGGTTTTAAACAAGGAACTGTTGAATAATGGACAGTGCTGTGGAAGAGGAAAACTCAAACAGTTTCATAATCAGGGTTTATTTTGTTGTAGAAGTTCAAGCAACTGTGATGGTTTGCCTGAGGAGACTCTTCAAATTTTGTGATTAACCATGATGACTTGTAACTGATTCCACTTGCAACATTTAAATTGTCAACAGATTATGCCATCTCTAGGAAGGTTGTTAAGGAACCCTGAACCCTTCTCCAGGCTGTAGTGCTTGGTGGGGTACCCTGCTTGGAATTGTCCTCACCTGCCTGTGTAGGGGGAAAAGAGAAATAAACTAACTTACTGTGTTTCTTGAATGGGATGCTTGTGTGCACATTTGGCACTCTCTCAGTTGCCAGATCCAGGGAACTCTGACATGAAAGAAAGAAGACTTGGTAGAAGACATCTGCTTCTTGTGTTCTGTTACGTGAGGAGGGTAGGTTAATTAATTCACTCCTAGTATGAATATCATTATAAATACATCACAGAAAGAAGAATGTAGGCAAGCAATTTTGGTTGGTTGGTTAGTTTGGTTTTGTTATTTAGTGCCTTGTATCCTTCTTCTTCTCTTTTCTGTTGGTTCATTTGGTAGTTAAAACATACCTGATTGCTGGAAATGCTACAGATATATGGTCTACAGACTTTTTGGATGCAGTAAGTAGTATAAGGAAAAGTGAGCCTGCCAGTGAAGCAAAATCATAGCAGGATAGACAGAACCTAATCACATGAAGTTTATTTGTAGAGAGAGACTTATTAGTGTTTGTGATGCAAGACCTTAGTGAAATTCTTAGCAAAGTTCAGCAGAGGAGCCTTGAAGAAATAAAACCTCATTCATCCTTTAAAGGAAACAAAAAAGAACAAAAAATCCTCAAACATGGTACTGAGAGGGAAGGCTATTGTTTTGGGTTTTGAGATAATATAGAGAACGGGGGGGGGACTATTTTAGTATTTTTAATATGCCTCTTGTACCAAAACTGAATCTGGACCTCAAATTGGATGTATTCATGTTCTAATAATGCTCAATTATGTCCCAGACTTGCTGCAGCCATTCAAAACTCAAGTGAAGAACATGCTGTTCCTAGTCTTTTCTTCTCCAAACTATTTTAGAAAGGGATTTTTCAAATGGAAAAGGCCTGGGTAATCTCAGTTACTTTCCTTCATCTTTTATAGCTCCAGCAAATGGTGGGCAGCATTCCCAACAGAAGTTAGCTGGTGCACTGTGTTGTAAATGGAGTGAATGTTGATTTATTTGAATAATCTGTGTGAGTGTAATATTTTAACAAGGTTTATATTGTTGTTACGGAAGGACAGTAGTTTTCCAGGCTGTCAGAAAAGCAGCAGTTTCTTCCTTCCCCCCCCCCCCCCCCCCTTTTTTTTTCCCCCTTTGGAAACTCTAGTAAAGTAAAATATCAAAACTTTGGCTTCAGTTCACATCAGAATGCAGTAACGTATCTATCCCTTTTATCCCAGCTCTGTGTCTTGCCCACTAGAAGTCAAGAAGTATTTCTACCTATATTTCAGCTCCCAGGAAAACTGTCAGTCACTGATGGTCTGGCTAATTGGATTTGAGTACCTCAGTGCTTCATCTCTCTTTGGTCTTTTACGTCTACCAGAGAGCAACACTGTTGTGCTTTATTCTGAGTATCCCACCCAAACTGCTGCTGCTGAGATTCCTGATCCATGGCAGTGGATCAGCCCATCCCCAGGGCTGCCTCTGCTGCCTGGTTGCCTACAAATAGTAAGCCATTAATAAATATCACTGACAAAACCTATTCATCATTGGGTTGTTACTGACTTGGTTTTGCCTCTGGCTGATTCAGCAACAAACCATCATGGCTCACTGTTTTGTAGGTCAGATACTTGCAAATTGCTGCATAACTGCATTTTTATACTGCTTTTCATTGTAGTTGTATCCTTTTTAAAGAAAATCTATCATGAGAGAATAGATACATTGCCATGGATCTGCAGAGGATATCCTAGAACTGAAGTTTAGATGTTTTCATACCCAAGTGTCTTTTTTTTTTAAGTGTTATCATCACTATTAAAAACGGACAGTGACATTAGCCAAAGAGCTATAGTCCCAGATTAGGCAAATGATAATATTCCCAGAATTTAATTATCCATGCTCCTTGAGTTTGTTGCAAGACAGGGGACTTGCTAGACTCAACAAATTTTTTTCAGTCTTCCTAGGAAAATTGCAATGGAAACTTCAGTGGCTTCCCTGGCCATCCTACAATCCTAGTAGTAATCCATATGTCCTTGCCTAGCCATATAGTGTACTGAAGTGTGGACAAACAGTACTTCTGAAAATCAGGATACTTCTCTTTTGGTGCCTAATCATGGATTTAAATACTTGTAAAGTGCAAGTATTTTATTGTATACTGAGGTTATGGCTGTGTTAGTCTTTCAGCTGTGCAAGCCCTGTCATATGAACTCTTTGCCAGGGTTTTGGGACTGGGATTCAAAAGCATTCCAGAACTGAATTCTGGAGTTGTGTACATTATCAGTTGAATGCTGGGAACTGCCTCTCTTCTTCTATCCCTGCAGTCTCTCTATACCAATTCATGCCAATAAAGCAAACTGAGAGCTTGCTTAATTGAAGGGAGCTAAAGACTGATGCTCTTAATTGCAAGATCACACAATTGATTAATTTCACTGTTTCATTGGTTTTTTTTAATCTAGAGTTAAGGAGACAGTATTTGGTATCCACAGAATTTTTTACCCTTTTTGGAAATTCCAGATGCACATCTTATTTTTGCATTAGCAATCACTGGTGTTTATAAACCACTGTAAAAAATATTACCCGTGGCTGAAAAATGCAATATGACACTTCAAGCCAGCTACCATATGTAAGTGCAGTTAACTGAGACTTCACAGACGCTCAACAGTGCTGCCAGTGCTAACGACTTCTGAATAAATCATGTTATCTCCGTAGCTAACGTGTTTGTTTAATTGCAAAATCATAAAGATTCTTTGTAATTCTGTAAGTGAATTTCCTTTAATAACTAGATTTTTGGAGTTCCAAAGTATGCTGATTGTATCCCCAGAAACAAATAATAGTGATCTGGTAGGTCTTCTTTATATAACTGGGAGGGTATATGAGAGGAAAAAAGGAACGTATTTTGAAAACTAGACTGCGGTATGAGTGATTTGAAGATCCTTTTTTCTTAATTCTTTATTTTTTAGATGTTCTTAATAATGTGGTGGGAAGAATTTCTACTGCTCTCCCTGCATTGGCTCCTGTAGAAGAAAAGTCATTACTGTTCTATCTCTGGCACCATGGCAGTGATAGTTCTCCTTTTAAAAATGGGATCCAACTTTGTACAAAAGCAGAAAGCTGGTTTCCATTTCAAACATTATACTTTTGAAATAGTGAGAGAATAATTAGTGAACTACATTTCAGAATTTGGTGGATTTTATCATCAAAGTTAATTGTTCATGTACTTGCTGATCTGTAGTAAGCCTAAATGGCTACTGGAAAGAGATTGCTGCAGGGATTGTTCAAAATTAACTATGCAGAATTTAATAAAAATGGAGTTAAGTACTGCTAGAATAAGTAAAACCTCCTTTCTAGAATCACAGAATGATAGAAGATATTATTTCTGAAATACTTAGTTAAAGGATGTATAATTTAATATGATTATAATTGCTTTGTGATTATTTTCTACTGCTGTAAGTAAAGTATGCTACTCCTTTATTTTTTTCCTCTCTACTTATTTTAAAAGACCTTGGTGGAATAGATATTTGGGATCTTTGCTCTTTCTTGGGATAGAGCTCTGATCTAGAGAACATGTACAAGAGTTATTTTACCTTCAACAGAACATATGAATAGGAGCAAGCTTATTTCTGTCAGATAAACTGAAATGTTGTTGTGATATTTACTAGTAATAGAAGAGTCTTCAAATTTAATGAGAAAAAAAGGCTGGGAAAAGACAGTGTTCTTTTAATAAGCCACAAGCTGCCACAGAGAATTTAACCAGTGTTACTTTCAGGTATTATATATGCTTTGAAAATGTTTAATCAGCTTCTTTTTTCCTAGATGTCATCTGTGTTTGTGGTATCATATGTAAGAACAGAGAACACTTGTGCAATTCTCTGAAATCCAGTTCTCACAGTAATCTCATATCTCATGTGCTTTAACCAATTGTGAGAATCACCAAATTTAGCCATAATATTTGTCCACTTGCTTACTTATATTTTGATTCTGCACTATTAAAATTAATTGATTAATTACTTAGTTTTGCCTTTTTCAGCAGCTGCAGAATAGAAAGCCTATCTTGTTAGAGGTTTTGCATTTGGCAGCCCTGTAGTCATCTGAAAATCTATGGAGTCCATTTCTCTGGCACGATATAATGATCCAGACATTAAGGGATCTTTTTACAGTATCAAGTTTTTATTAAAAGTTTTGATTATGGTATTTTCTTCTGAAAAATTAATTATAATGTGAGCACATGCTTGAGTTCTGGAATACTACATTTCTTCAGCTGTAGGACAACACTGATTCTACTGAATTTATATTGGGAAAACAGTTACAGAATTCACAGAATCACTAGGTTGGAAGAGACCCTCAAGATCATTGAGTCCTACCCAGCCCTAACACCTCACCTAAACCATGCCAGCAAGTGCCACATCCAGTCTTTCTTTAAACACATCCAGGGATGGTGACTCCACCACCTCCCTAGGCAGGCCATTCCAATACTTTGTCACTTTTTCAATGAAAAACTTTTTTCCTGATATCCAACCTGTATTTCCCTTGGCACAGCTTAGGACTGTGTCCTCTTGTTCTGTCAGTTGCTGCCTGGAGAAAGAGACCAACCCCCACCTGGCTACAGCCACCTTTCAGGGAGCTGTAGAGAGTGATAAGGTCACCTCTGAGTCTCCTTTTCTCCAGGCTGAACAAACCCAGCTCCTTCAGCCATTCCTCACAGGGTTTGTGCTCCAAGCCCCTCACCAGCCTCGTTGCCTCCTCTGGACGCGCTCAAGTGTCTCAGTGTCCTTCCTGAACTGAGGGGCCAGAGCTGGACACAGCACTCAAGGTGTGGCCTCACCAGTGCCCAGTACAGGGCAAGAATGACCTCCCTGCTCCTGCAGGCCACACCATTCCTGATCCAGGCCAGGATCCTGCTGGCTCATGTTCAGCTGCTGTCACCAGAACCCCCAGGTCCCTTTCTGCCGGGGCACTGTGCAGCCACACCATCCCCAGCCTACAGCACTGCAGGGGTTGTTGTGGCCAAAGTGCAGAACTTGGCACTTGGACTATTAAATGTCATCCCATTGGATTACACCCATCCATCCAACCATCTCAGGCCTCTCTGCAGAGCCCTTCTACCTTCCAACAGATCAACACACGTTCCCAGCTTAGAGTCACCTGCAAATTTACTAATGAAAGACTCAGTACCCTAATCCCTGTTGTCAATAAAAATACTGAACAGAGCTGGCCCCAGCACAGACCTCTGAGGGACACCACAGCTGACTGGCTACCAGCTGGATGCAGCACCATTCACCACCACTCTCTGGGCTTGGCCATCCAGCCAGTTCCTAACCCAGCACAGAGTGCTCCTGTCCAAGCCACGGCTGCCAGCTTTTCCAGGAGTGTGCTGTGGGAGGCAGTGTCAAAGGCCTTGCTGAAATCCAAATAGACAACATCCACAGCCTTCCCTGCATCCACCAGGCAGGTTACCAACAGTGAGCCAGGACTGTTGGTAAATGATGGAGCACGGCTTCACAAGCTCATCTGCCAGCTCCCTCATCACCCTGCGATGGTTGAGTTAAATAATTCATCCTACACATTTATATCAGCTGATTTAAGAATGCCATAACAGATAAAAAGAAATGCTTTGTTAAATTTGTTAATTATTCTAAATTTGTATAAAAGAAGTGATTTTTCAGTTTGAGGCAGACTACACAGTCTAAGGACTTGTTTTCTTTTTTTTGCCAGAGTAGTATAGAAGCTGTAAATTATATATGGAAAATATTTTTAAAGAACGATATTTTCAGGATAAGAGAACTGAGTGCAGCTGGTTTTGTATATTTTCCAAATCAGATTTCCAAATGGGAACCAGCTGCTCATCTGTAGCTGTTAACTAAAATGCACGGTGGCCATTTTTGAAATAATATATGTGAGGAGTACTGGGTATGATCCTGATGTCAAATTCAGCTGCACATCCTCACTTAATCGCAGCAACACCTTCAAATGCTGCAGGCCCATAGCCTAAAGACTCTTAAGTGACTTGCTGGCAAAAAATCCAGAATCAATGAGGAGATCATGGTGTATAGAATCCACTGTGCGTTTTTAACCAGCATTCTACCTGCAATACTCAGCCTCTTGCAGCTGTGCTGCTCTATTGCATTAACAGACACCTCCAACTGGGCAGAAAGCCCCTAAGAATTGGTCTCTGGACATAAGAGCTGGCACTGCTGTGCTTTTGTACCAGATGCCTTCTCCTTTGAGCTCTACAGGCAGAGCTGCTTTGATGATATCTAGTAGCCATCGTTCTGCTTCTCTGGCTTTGGGTTGTATTAAAAACTCTGTAATTCTGATATTTTGTAACTGCACCTATTGGTATAAAACCACATTATGGAGCAAACTTTGAAAGTTTTCAGAAGACAAGGAAGTGGCTGTTTCATACAACTTCAGGTATTCAGGACAGAATAAGGTGCTAAATCAAATCTTTTTGCTCTGTGTTTGGGAGCAGGAGGTCAGATGGTCAAGGAGCTAACATGATTATAAACAGTTGAAGAGGTGAACAGAGCTATAGTGTTTTCTCAGTTGAGGCTTGTTGGCAGCAGTTTTGGCACACAGAGCAGAGGTATTGTCAAAGAACCACTTAATAGAAGGTGGGACAAAACAGATTTTTGACAAAGAACATAGTCTGTGCTCCAAAGAAAACCACAAAACTGGTTTTAGCTTGAATAAATGCTGCCACAGTTTTCAAATTTCATCTCATTTTGTTGCCTTGCCTTCTTTCTGTGTTAGAAATCCTGCTGTGATTGGGAAAAATGGGAAAATTTACCTAAGTAATATTTTTTTGGCTGAAAAACAGAGCAATATTGCTGATGGAGGTTTTAAGTAGTGTTCTGTGCCTCAGTATTTGAAATTATTGTTTTACATGTAGGTGTTATAGTGGGGTTGCAGGTATGTAATTGAACTACATTGACATAAACTAAGCAAGGTTATAAATATGAAATCAGAGAAGAGATTTCTAAACAAATGCTCAGTTCTATAAGGTAAAACCTAAAAGTGAAAATTCAATACTAGCTAAACTGCCCAGGATGTTGAGGGGTTTTTTTCATTGCATTTTTTTCCCTGTGTTACAGAAGTGTCTTTGAAGTGGTTGAATCATTCTAAGAGAAATGGCCAAGGCTAACTTCTGCTTCTTCACAAAGAAAAAAATGTTTTTCAAAAAAGGCATCGAGCTCCACTCCTGTGTTCAGTTTTAAAAGTCAAATGTGGATGTGTAGTACAAACAATAATAAGTATCTCCTTTAGATAAGAATGGCTAGAATGGAAAGGAGTTCCATTTTAACTGTAGTTATTTTCATTAGAAAAGAAAATGTTGTAATTTTGCTCCATTTTTGGTAGTATGATGCTTTTAAAATAGAAGGGACTAACTTTTGGTAGAAGTAGGATGCAGGAAAACAATTCTAGTGTGCTACTTATCTGGCAGTCATAAAGCAAGAGGGTTCTATGAACTAATTTTGAAGTTCTGAGCAGCATTGATGATACCATAATAGACCTGGCTTAGACTGCTTTTATCATTGTGAAATGTTACGCAGTTTATAGTAATTATAGACTTAACTACCATCTGTGCTAGGGACACTCTTCTCTTGCAGCACCTGACACTGGGATTCAGACTGTGCCTGTGGTTGAAGACTTTGCTTAAATGTCATATTTACAGGAAACTGAGTTCCTTCATTTTTAATAAGGTTAACATTTGCTTTTTCTTACTTAGTTATTAGTCAATAAAGTCCAGAGTTCTACTGCTCAGAGGTGTCAGCTTGAAACTCTTAATGCAACCATGACTGCTGTATCCTCAGAAAGAGCATGTAATAAGAGATGATCCTCTGCTGGGAAAGTTCTGGTATCTTCTTTTTGTATGCTTTTCTCTTGTGTGTGCTGTGTGAGACTACCAGTGGATTATATCTTTTCTGCTTTAAACTGAAGTTCCTGGCTGCAAGGACCATGATGAGTGAGGGAACTACACCACTGCTAAAGTACTGCAACTTCTATCCCAGTGATAGAAGTGGATTAAGAATAGTGAAGGCATCTAAAAAATGCCCCCAAAACCCAAACCAAAACCAGAGGAAAAAAGTAATTTGCGAGATTTTGTGGATTCAAGCAGCTCTGATAGACCAGCTGATGTCAGAATGACTTTTTTTCCCCCTAATATGGTATAGACCTTATTTAGGTTTTGAATGTCATGACACAATTATTTGTGGTCTGCTTGATTTTTTTTTCCTTCCTTGGTGGGAAGCTTGGTAGAAGAAGCTTTTAAAGATAATAACCTTGTCTGGTGTCTTGGATGTTTTTTGCTTAACAGGGCAGCACACTACCTCACTGGTAAATGAGGAAATGAACCCCACTTCTCTCTGGATAGCTTTGTTTTTCATCCTAATCCTACCTGTGAGCTTAGCCATTTTTGTTCCCACCTATAATTATCTCTGTTCCTTCTATGTCACAGCTGTTCTCTCTTTTATATCCTCCTGGTTGCTGATTTGCAGTTCTAAGTCAGGTTTTCTAAATACTAAATTGGTTTGTTTTTTCAATTACTTTGTTTCATGATCTACTGCTGTCTCTGTCATGCTCGGGCTGGATGCTGTATGTCCCACATCCTTGGTTCCTTGCTTGGTTCTATCATAGCACACCACAGTTCCCACCCCTCCCTTATTAAGGGGTAAACAGATGATAAGCAACAACTGCTGCTTTTCAGCTTCATTAATACTTCCTGCTATCACTGTCCCCACTAAAAATAAGAAATATTTAAATAGTTTTTATAACTGTTTTTATGGATCACTGAAGCATCTCAAACTTTGCTTCTTAAGCTTTGTCCCAAATGGGATGTAAATTAAGTATTTAGCAACATTGCTAAGTACAAAGGACTCAGCAAGATACTATCTTTATAGTCCTATTTTAGAGTGATTAATACATTGTATGTAAGAAAGAGGAGACGGTTTCTTTCCACAAACATCTGTTTATGATTTAAATTCTGCAAAATATCCAAAAAAAAGGCTGTGTGGTGAATACAGACTTAGAACTTTCGCCACGTATCCTGCTGTCCTGAGGACTGCTCCTATACTACTATTAATTTTGTTGGTATAATTCCAAATCAGTTATATAGACTTCCAAAATATTTGTAGTCACATATCTTATTATTAAACAAAAACAAAAACTTGGGGACTACTTTTGTAGATGATACATATTATTTGATTAATCCTGCAGCATAAGATTATGGTCAAAAGCGTATTGTCATTATGAGTGAGTTTACTGTAAATAGATGGGAATGTATTTGAGAAAGTCAGGTTTGCTCCACATGCCTTTTTTCCTTTTTTGCATGTGGATCTGTTCCTTGCCAGTGACAGATCACACCTGTTTTCCATGTAACAACCATCTGGTCTTAATGCTGGGGATGCAGCCCCCTTTTTCACAGCTTGCTCAGTCTCCTCCAGTTAGATCTGCTCTGGTCAAGTAGTGGCATGCAGAGCTAATAATCTGTTTAGAGGGATCCAGATAAACATTAAATTTTGCACAGCCTTACTTCTGCACCTGTGGGAGTCCAGGGCATTCCTTTGGAAACCCTGGACGACCAGAAATCTGTACAGGAGGTTTTAGAACCTGTACAAGGGGGTCTGAGATTTGTACAGGGGCATTGCAGACCCTGGCATAGACCCCAGACAGGCAAGGGCCTCGATTATAGTCCATGGGAAAAGTTACCAACACTATGGGAGGAATTGCAAACCCTCAAAGGTAAAAGAAAGTAATAATATTTTCAGATTAGGGGTTTTAGAGTAAAGATGACCAGAGACAAGATGGAGGATTCTGGGCGTTGTCCTAGAGTCTTCTTCTTCGTCTCCATCTTGTGCAGTGGTGATGACATTAAGTAGATTTAGAGGGATTGGGTCAGAGTAGAAAACACCTGTTTAGTATAGCATGTAGATACTGGTTTGTAATTGTAAATAATGTGCACGCAATTTTCTGTACATAAGATGATGAGCCGTGGGCAGGCGGGCAGTCGTCACCTGTTGCCCGTGCTGTCCAGACCTCGGCAGAGCTCAGAGAAAATAATTGTGATAAGAAAAACTAAACAAGAGGAACAGCCTAGAAAACGAACACCTAAAGACTCCTTGTCTTTTCTGTGGGCGGCTCAGGGCTTTCCGAAGGACAAAGGGCAGCGACCACCCTGGTCTCGGGCAAGCAGAGACCCCGAGATGCACCAACAAGTTTTTTTGTATTTCCTAGCCATCTCTTGGATGAAAGAGAAGCACATTACATCAATGTTTAGGAGGCTTTTGGGCAATGGCCTTAATAATATGCCTTGACTTATGGTCAGCCCTGAGGTAATCGTAGAATAGATGATTACTTACAATAGATGATTCCTATAGGCCCCTTTCAACTGAAACTATTCTATTTTCTGTGAGCATTGGCCCTGTTTAAAGATGTATGCATTTTCACTTTGGATTGTATAATTTGCTGAGGAGACCTCAATGGTGAAGTAAATATGGATTCTATGATTTGTTTGTGGTTCTGCAGTTTGAAAACTTGGCTTTTTCAGAGATCTGTTATGTTCCAGATAGTCCTGCTTAGGGCATACCCTGTACTTCCAGGAGAACGAGTTGTTTGTTTCTTGGCAGAAAGATAAGGCTGTCCTTTACAGCAAAATTTACTAGATCTGTGTTCAAATTCTACCAAGCAAACGCTGCAAGAAGATAATGAAAAATTTTAGATTCCAGCATCTAAAACCACTTTGATGTATTAAGAAAGTCTTTCTTTAAAGTACCTTGAAGGTACAAGAAAGGGTAATAGAGATTTTTTTGGACTAGATATGAAAGCTGAGAACTGACAAGGAGATTTTTGTAGGAGAAAGTGAAAGCCACAGTGTCACTCATCCTTGCAGGGAAGAGATTCCTTTGGAGCTCAAGTCATGGCATTTATTGCTCATGACATCAGAAGAGTTCAAGAATTTTTGCTGGAGACTCAAGCCAAACCTTGGAAAAGTTTAGCTGCTGAGTGCTATATCTAAGAGCCCACCTCTGGGCATGTGGCTACTGCAGGATAGCTGTTGTGATGCTTCTAGCCTTTACTGGTGATTGAAGGATTAGAAACATCATCTGGAAGTTGCCAAATGGACATCCAGGGCTGTTATTTGTACTGTTTGTCTGTGTGGGATTATTATTATTTATGCTGTGCAATAGCTTGTACATCATAGCCATTGTACAACAACTCAGACTGCATAAGCTGAGTTTTCTTCACTGTATTTAAATGTTTTAACTACTTTCACAGCACTATCCATGCCCCCAACCGGGAGGTTCATGAAGGAATCCCTAGAGACAGTCTCTTATCACTCTTCCGAGTTGTTATCCCAGAAATTATATAATATTTATGAATTTGCAAAATCTTAATGTGCTTTTTTTTTTTTTTAATGGCTCAAACAAAGAAAGGAACTGAAAGTATTTTGGACACATCTATACTTCAAATATTTAGAGGTGGGTGGGGACTTGATTATTTAGCTGAATTTTGTGAAGATTTAAAGCCCTAGTTGTCTACATGGAATGCCAGGAAATATAGGCATTTTAAAAGATGCATATGTGTGTATATATGTATAAATTTATAAAAAAATAATAATTCCAGGAGTATAAAATTGGCTGTAGTCCTAGTTTTTCAGTTAAAAATAATAGTGCTGGAGATATTGAGTGGATTCTCATGGCTTTAAAACTGTTTTACCAGATCATTGCTAGATGCTTTTCTTATTTAGTAGACTTTAAACATTTCCAAGAGCTCATTATTCCCATCTCTAGGGAAGAGACTTTGCAGACAGCTACAGTTATTGTACATCTTTCCTGGCTTTTTTGAGGGAAGTGGGGGAGGGAAGCAGTGTAATGGACATGTGTTTCCTGACCAAAAATCCATCCCTGTGTCAATGTCCTGTGAGCATTTGAATGAGAAACTGAATAAATTCAACAACAACAAAAAAGTATCCCCTGACTACAGTAGCTAATGTCTTGGTCCAGATGATCTAGCTTCCTAAATCATATAGGGGAGAGATGTAGAATGAGGAGGGACTTTTTTCTGCTATCTTTGTCAGTTTGAGAGAAGTTTGCAGAACTAATCTCAGTTCACCATCTGATCCTAATTTTTGGCTGAATTTAGTTTATCGTTGCCTGTCAGAGCCCTGAGATAAATGAAAACAAAAAGAAATTGGCTGGGTTTCTGTGTAAGAAAACATTTTCCTGAATCCTGGAGGAAACTCCTCCAGAACCCTGAAGGATGTTCAGTAGTGCTGCAATACCCTACTGACAGCACTCTCCATGTTCAGTTGGTTGTCCTTTCATTAAGTAATTGGGGTCAGATGGCAGCTCTCCTAAAGCTTGTGAAAAATACATTTTACAATTCATCATTTTCATTAATGTAAATCACATATTTTAATTTTTGCTGATTATTGCAGCTCACAAAAATTAATTATGAAAATACAAGGTACTCTAATTGCAGGATGGATGAGCATTCAGATATTTCCTGGTGTTTGCTACTATACTAGCTTACCCTTTTAATCTATTACATGGAATGTTGCAATGGAATGTACAATTAAGTAAATAAGCAGTTTCAAAGTGTAACACTTACTCTCCTTTGTGTCTTATTTTTTGTGCCTTATTTGTGTCTTATTTTTTTGTCAGCCTTTCATAGCTTCTTGAAGTGGAAGCAATGGTTTTTGCATTACCTTTTGCATTACCATTGCTTGAGCACATGATTCAATATGATACAGAGTTAGGAAACAGTTTTCGTTTTTTGTCTGTTGGCAGTGAGTAGAGACATTTGCTATTTACTTTCTATTTTTATTTTTTATTTTAATATACAGATGATCCTGCCAGTATGAAAAAATCTTATGATATAATCATTCTGACCTTATTTATATTTTTAGCTACTAAAGCCTACCAGCAAATACAAATTATTCAAACCAAGATCTAAGTCGGTCTTTGTCCCTCAAAGGTGGAATTTGGAGACTGAAGACCAAGGGGAAATACAGATGTCATGCTCTAAGCTGTCTCATGTAACAAGAAAAATTATCAGCAAGAGCTTTTACATTAAGGGGACCCAGATGAGATTCTTGGATAGTACATGACAGTTTACATTAGAGGAACATCATTTGACAGCATAATTCTGATTATATTCAGTATGTTATGGATTGTATGCATCCACTGAACTACAACTAGCGAGTGAGGGATGGATTTTTGGAGCCACCTCAGATTCCACAGTGAATGTGAACGTGCACATTTAGATATTTGTCTGATACTGTACCAGTTGGAATCATCATTCAATCTATTAACTCACATTTCTTCATAAAACTTCTCCCCATGCAAGCATTTCTTCCCAGAAGGGTGATTGTGCATATTTGTATTTGCTTCTGAATGACTGGAAGAAAAATTATTGTAATATCTTTGTTTTGCTTCCTCCCCACCTTTCTGCAAAAAACTAAGTATTTTGAGAGTGTTGGGTCACACAGGGCTTTTTGTAGGTGTTCTGTGCTTGGCATTACCTGAACATAGCCTTTAAAAAGGTCATATGTATTAGTTGACAGGGAAAATAGCTTTCAGAAAGGTGGTTGAAAGAAATAGATAGTATTATTAAAATAGAACAAGCATAATTGGCCTTTTACACATTTTAGGCTATGTAATCTATTACTATAAATACATTATCAGACCTCTTTCAGAAAACTCACAGTCATAGGAATTACACAGACAAATCAAAATCTCTGCTTTATGACATGTAATAATAATTGTCATGCTAAGGAAACGCAAGCTGAGCTTCTTTATTCTCAAGAAAGCACTACAGGAAGAAAAAAAAAAACAAAACCCCTGATTTTCTCTGTTATGCATTGCATAGCATAGATGTTGCACAGGAGTAGAATACTTTGCCTTTTTTCCCCACATGCACATATTTTTTTCTGCAAAACCTATTAAATACCCTTTCCTTACTCAGAGGTTAAGTTTCTGGCTGGTATGAAGTGACAGGATGATTCATCTCTGCAAGCAAAGTTCTTTGATTTCTTCTGTGATTTAAGGTTCTGGGTTTTTGGGATGTAGGGTAGTCTTAGGAAGCTGGAGAATCCAACTCAATAGATTTGTGAATGAGTAACCCCAGAAAACAGTAAAGTTGCATCAACTGGCACTCTTAAACTCCTCTCAGTGAGTGCTATTCTCCAATATAATACACTCAAATAATGAGTACTCAAGTAGACATTGTAATGTGAACATTTCAATATTCACTATACAACAAAGACTGAAAGTCAGATTATTGGCTAATGGAAAGGAATATTAACTAATCTTGAAGGGCAGATGGATCTCTCATCAATACATCATGGGCAAGGGACTTACTGAAGTAACCAAGATATTTTTTTTGGCAAGATAACCTGAACATACCTATCAATTCTCTGAAGTTATTGGAATACACATATGTATTAATATCTTTGGATCACAGAAGTCATAGAATTTACCAGTAATTACAATTAACAGGAGGTTTTCGTGTTAACAAAAATGCCAAAAAGGGAATCTGGAATGAGCATAAAACTTTCCTTCACGATTCCCTCCAATCCTTCTAAAAAGGTGTGACCTGGGTCTAATTTCAGTGTATCTTCAATGGTGCTTGAATCCAATAAGAATTCCAATAGTTCATCCCCAGAAAAGCAATTTAACAAATTTAACAAAGATTTTTTGTTGAATTAATATTGTAAAATCCAAGGTATAAGTGAGTTAGTTATATGCAAAATGCAAATAATATGGCTAGTAATAGAATTTAGAAAAACCATAAAAAATATTCCTTTGAACTATTTGGTACATCCCACTTTTGCAGCCCACTGTAGGTGGTATCTGAGCCAACTAATTTGAAATGCATGTATGTTCTGCAAAGTCAATATGCCACAGCCTTATCCAAGGATTCTGGTTTATATGTAGTGTTATGTTCTAAACATCCTGAAATAAAATCAGAGAAAAAGTGCATCTCAGTTTCCTGCCACTATAATGCAAAATAATATCTTAAACATGAATTTCTTCCTTCACTCTGTGACAGACATGAGGAGACCATTTGGTGCACATCTGATGTTCCCTGGGGAAAGTGTAAATAATAGTGTGAAAAGGATAGGTTGTATTTGGCTTAGCAGAGGATTATAAACAGTTCTGAAGAGCACACAGCCGCTTCCTTTTCTCACTTAGTCCCTGATTATAAGAGCTATAATTTTATACAGTGCTCTTTTGAGATCACTGATATAATCCCCAGGATCTTGAATTTTTGAGGAGACAATGAGGAGGAGCCATTTAGAACTTCTAACCACCTGTTTAAAATGCTAAAATAGAGTTAGAACACTTCTGGGACCTTAATTTAGTCTCCAATTAACCTTTTTTCCAGTCATTTTTAATAAATATTTGAATATAAATTTACCAATGAGATAGTTTGGACTGAAAAGTTTGAATTTACTTCAAAGGTGGTTTTTAAGAAAGCTGAATTCACGATGGTAAAGAGTAACCGTAGCCAGTAGCACAGGCGGTAATAAAATGTCCAGTGTAGGTGAGCTGGAAGTGTTGCCAGTCTTTCAACGTCAAATACAATGTTCATACTTTCCCTTTCTCTCGGGATTCCAGAACGCTTCTGTTTCTGCAATGAAAGCAAGAGCGGCTGTTATTTCTTTATGATGACTTCTGGAAAAGGCATTACCCTTATAAATATACCATTTTATTGAGCTCGAGTATTCCACTTCTGTGGCAAAGTTCATAAACATTCCTCCAATTTTTCCCAGTAAAAATCCAATTAGGAGTGATTTTGAAGTTAATACCTGAAGTCTTGACTTCGTTTAAATACTAATAGTGCTGGCAATTTCTGGAGTATTGAAGAGCCATTAAAGGAGTTTTAGTTAATCTTTGAAGCTTTACTCTTTGTGTGGAGCTTTGAACATTGTAACTTAGGTAAACCATATCAGTAAAGTAGAAAAAATGTGTTTAGCTTGTAGTAATAAAATGTTATTTTCCCTTAAATTCTGGTTAATATTTTCAAAACAGTAAATACTTGAGTACTTGAGGGAAATATTTTCTCAATTTTGTTTTCTTTCTTACCTTTACGTAATACCAAATTTCATAAGGACAAATTTTTGTTTAAAAATTTCTGATTAGTTCTGAACTGATTTTATGTGGTCATTGAACTAAGAACACTTTGGGGCTTTTTTTTTTTTTTTTATGTGTGAATCACTCTTTTCCTGGTCTAGAATAACTTAAATCAATCATCACATGTGATATCAGAGAGCAACCAAGCAGTCAAAACTTGGATTTGTTATACTGGTGTGACTGGTCAGAAAACCATGTGTGCTATGGAAGATGCAAAATGTGCTATAATTGAGTGGAAGTGCTCCAGTTTTAGGCCAACCATCACAAGTCTCAGAGAAGTGTGCATAAAAGCAGCTATGTAAAGCCTGTGAAGCCCTTCTGAATGTCTGTTAAATTTTGTTTTCTTCTGAAAGATAATGATTTCCTTTACCTTGCTGATGCCAGCTGCTGCAGATAAAATGTGTATTTATTGACTTGGGTTGCAGTTTCACTTGCAAACCTGATTGGAAAAGTTTTTTAATACAGGATAGTAATCTTGTGGCCCCAAAAGTGCCTGGTGCTTTTATCTTTAGAGAGTGTCTAATACTCCTATAATCATGCAAAGAAGCTAGGAAGCTATAGTCCAGGTTTTCAGTTTTGTATATCTTCTCAGGGAAGGGCAGAAAGAAGGAAGAATGCTGTCTGAGGAATAGCAGCTCACCATTCCCAGGACCTAAAGAGTTTGGTTGAACACATGCTTACATTCATTTTTATAATGTTACCTGGTTTGGGGTGTCTGACGTGTGATGTACACTGGAAATGTTCCCTATTTTTATAGATACTTGATTTCTGCTGAGTAGCACTGAGCTGGAAAATTAAATGGCGCCAGCAATGCTACTCAAACAGAGCCAACCCATCTTCTCCAAGGAACTAACAGCGCTCTCCATCTCACTGTGATGTGTAGGATGACTCTGATGTCCTTCCCTGGGCACAGCTCTTCTCTCTGTTTATATTTTATTGGAATAGATTCCAAAACATTTATAGTCTTGGATATTCTCCCTTGTGGATTACAGTACTTTCTGGCCTTTTGTGATACAACCTGGGTTTCCTTCCAGGTGGTCCAAATGTTGCTGCCAAACTCTTCTTGCTCTGGTGTGCTGTGTTCACGCTTCCTCTGGAGAAAATATCCTTATTGGCTTTCCTATACCAAAAATACTTCTTGTTCTTTCATGGTTCTGCACAGCTTTATTGCTGCCTCTACCTCATATGTGCTTTAGTTATGCAGCTCTGCTGCCTTTTATTTTTTCATGTTTTGCTTAGGAGGATTTGGGGTTTTTTTTGCCATTAATGTGGAATATCTTCCCTGTTACATGTGCAGTGCAACCTTTCTTCATTTCTTTCAGATAGCCATTCAGAGCCTACCTTTTGTAAGCCCTTTAAGTCATCCCACAGAGTGCTGAGCATGTCAACTTCATTAAATGTTTGGAGAGTTCTATGCTATTTAAGCAATTTTTTAGCCATGTTCAGTGTATTACAAGTTTATAAGGACAGAAAACATTTTTGTAAACTAGTTTGGGTTCTAAAAAAACCGAGGCATTTGGTTAGAATCAATCTGGTTCGATATTTAAATCTTTAATTACAGACATCAGAAATGGTCATTATAGTGCTATTTATGCTATAGAAAATATAAAGGTGAGATTGCTCTCTCCATACTTGATAATGTTTAGCCCTTATGTTAACCTTTTTGGCTGTGATAGTTGCTGAGCAATGGCATATGTCCATTAGCTATGGCTTATGGCTTTTTAATTTATCTTTTTTTTAATCCAGAGTAACATCCTTCACTTTTGATCCTTGGTTTATAAACTTACATTTGTGAGGAGAGACTGGGAGCTGGAGCTGTTTATTCCTGTGAAGCAGCAGCTCATAGGTGTGTACAAACATTGGAAGGCAGGGTTTAAAGTAGACTGAGCCAATGACAGGACAAGAGAAAATAAGACATTGACATTTTGCTTAAATGTAAGAGAAATTTCAGCATTGAAAAAACCCCTGCTTTACTGTCAAGGGTGACTGAGCATTGGCTCAGGTTTCCCAGAGAAGTTTTGGAATCTCTGTCCCTGCAGATAGTCCAAAAGCTGTCTGGATGTTCCTGCCCAGCCTGCTTTCGCTGACCCCGCTTGAGTGGGTGGGTGGCGAGATGAATTCCAGAGGTACCTGCCAGCCTCAGGCATTCTGTAGTTCTGTAATATTTCACTGTAATAGTCATAGTTCCTCAAGTCAAACAATATACTGTCTAAGTAATGCTTTGAAAACCATTAGCACCCTTTTTCTTAAAATTCTATATTCTCCATTTCTTCAGTCTAGCCCCCAGTGTACTTCTTTTCTCTCGAGTGTAATTTGTGTTGCAGGTATATAAGATATTTTAATGCCTTAAAACCACCATCAAGAATTTGGAAAGGGAGAGGTGTGTTTCATAAATGATCAAACAGTACAAATATTTGGAGTGTATTCATCTATCAGAAGTGCTTTAACTACTGCTGTTACAACCTCCTTTTGACATTTCTGAAAGCTCATTACTTCTTTGCCTTTTAACAGTCAAAATGAAGGCTGTCAGTGGTGGAATTCAGATTTCCATCTGTTCATTATGCCTTAAGTAGCAGAGGGAAGGAGCAGATGTGCTGCCCCAGGCTTTCTACTAATTTGGCTATCCAGCTGCCTCTTTTATTTTGAGTAAAAGACCTATAATCACGTACCAATATAATCAAATATGTAAGGAAGTGCAGTCATCTTGGTTCAACTTCCTAAGAATACTTAGCAATCTTTAGATTCTGGCAAAAGATACAATACCTTTTCCAAAAAGGCACAGCATTTGCCATAAATCACTCAGGCCTGATTCACTGAGGTGTCAAAACAGGCACTTAAGTTAAAGCAAAGGAGTAGTCTTCCTGACCCAAGCTGGAATTCTCATATTTTTAAGTAAATACCTTAATAAATTAGACCTTAATTAAGTAGTGTTTTTAAATACTATTAGATTCAGTTAAATAAAGTTAAAAGTTACTCGGAAATTTTCGAGTGTAGAATTATCAACCGAGGATTTTTTAAAATTTTTTTTTTTTTAATTTTTTGCTATAATCCAGATCCTTCTCTCTGTTTGGAAAGTGGGAAAAGTTACTGTCTGGGCAGTGAATATATGAAGGTTCATGCTCAGGAAAATGCATCTTGTATAAGCAAAATGCCACACGCAATCAATGCAAACCCAGTTTGTCCAGCCAAAT
Source organism: Phylloscopus trochilus trochilus (assembly GCA_016584745.2). NCBI lineage: Eukaryota > Metazoa > Chordata > Aves > Passeriformes > Phylloscopidae > Phylloscopus > Phylloscopus trochilus. The sequence goes on along the minus strand of WQNJ02000062.1, from coordinate 32,910,615 downwards.
TGAAACTTTTACTTTTTCCAAGGACAGATATCATTTTCATACAGAAATCTGATAATGTGTCCAGAGAAACATCTCTTGCCTGGATTTAGGAATCCAGGCTTCTTGGAATAGATGATTCCACTAATCACAGGAGTTATGAACAGTAATATATGTAATACAATATCTTTCATACTAAAAGATCTGCAGAGGACTTCCCTGTAACAGCCCTGTGCAATTATTGACTGCTGTTCAAGTGCTGCTGTACTTACTTCTTTTTGATGACTTTTGCAAAATTTAGAGCATTAAAAATCTAATTTTGGGGGTGTGCAGGTGCATACCAACACCAGGGCAAACCTCAGAACTGTGGTCTTATGGTATTTTTCTTGGCAAAGTAAAACTGCTGACAGTCTGAACAGACAGACAGTAATAATCAGTAACTTTTAAAGATTGCAGTAACCAGGAAACACCAATTTGAAACTAGGTTCAAATGATTTTAAGTTTTGTAGGATGACTTATCAAACAGTGTAATGCATTTTACATGCTCTTTTTTTGATAACACCAGTTCTTTTTTGGTTTAGCATAAACCCATTTAATTAAAATTTAAAAAGTAAGCTTTAAGGGTTTAACAAAGACCACTCTATCTTTTGGGAGGGTAAGAAGTGACACAAACTTTTAGCTACAAATAAAAGTTCATGAAGAATAAAACTACTTACTATTTCCAGCTGAGATGGATTGCTTTCTTGATTTTCTGTTTTTCTGATTTAGTCTGCTCAGACACTTTACCAATCCATCTGTTCAGTACCATTCCTTCCCTCAGCCAAGGGTGTCACAGTGCCAAGTCTCTAAAGATGAATTGAAGAGGCTGAAAAAAAAAAAATCTCAGGTCATCTGTTTCAAATCTGCACTCATCTCTTTTAAGTGAATGTAAAACTGAAGGTAATTTGAGATTGTTCTTTGGTCTAAGTCACAGTTAAATCAGCTAAGTAGTAACACTGGAAAAAGCAGTAGAATAGCTAGGAGAGAAGTAGAATTACATTTTCAGGCTCCCGGAGTTTTACTTTTAAATTAGGTGGGGTCAGGATCAGGTAACAAGTGAACCAGTACAAATTCATGAGAAACCATCACAGTAATTCAATTTGCTGTTTACTTCAAATTCACATAGAACCATTTTCTTTTCCCTAAGGAGAAAAACTACCAAATTTTACAATACAATTTTCTTCCTCTTCATATTTAACCTGAGTGTTAGGCAAGCCCTCGTACCTCTGCATTTATGGAAGTTTGTGGGGTGTATTTTTTCATGGCAGTGATCTGGTCTGCTGGGGCTGATGTTTGGGCATGTCAAGAACTAAGTTTAAGAGTTTGGCTCGAGTCTGACTTTGTGAACTTTCAAAAGTGAAATTGGTTTGTTTAATGTGCATTGTGCTGTATCTCAGTACTGCGTCATCTGTCTACCTTCCTGCTGAGAGGACTGTTTCACAGCAGAGGGGAGACAACTTGACACAATCCACCATAGGAAATTGATTTGACAGCAGTCAGTGGAAGTTCTTATGGAACAGAGAGGTGGATTTATGTTAGAGGGTTCAAAAAAGCTGATTTTATTATTTAGTCTCATTCCTAAATATTCAAAGCATCAGTATGTTTCTGATCCTATGGTCTGACCAGGATTGCTCATGTGTGACACTGAAGGCAAAAGGGCCCTGGCTGTCAAGTCCTCAATGCTTTCTCTGGCCTTCTGGTGATAGATTTGATTTTATATAGGTCTTCTATGTCTTTAAGATCCAGCAGCTGTTCTGGCATGCTTATTTTGCCTCAGGGTATTTCTTATTTCAGCCTCTATAAATTTTTTGTGTCTGTATGTCCTCATGTTGAATTTCTTCAGATTGCAGTATGACTGCCTGCTGTGCCTGCAGGATAAAGAGTGGTACAGGTGAAGTGCTGTGATAGGGATTGTTGCTGTTTTCAAGGTGCTGGGTCCTGGTCCCAGAGGTGTCTTTGCTGTGACCTTACTAGAGCTCAGGGCTGCTCATCTTGATGTAAATGAGAGGTTTTAAATTTTCCTTCAGTTGGCTTTGTTTTTGTTATCTGTGTGTGCTGTTGTTTTCAGCTCTGTTTTGCTGCTGCTTCAGGTAGTGCACACATTTCCATTCAGACTTCATTCACACCACCTTCCCTAATTCTGTTACATGTGAACTGGAGAAGTCAAAGTTACTATCAAGCCCGGTTCCTGACAACAAGTATAGTTGTGTGCTATACTTTAGAACAAATACAAAAATCAAATAACAAAAATAGTAATAATAAAAAAACAAACAACAAATTTATTCTTTGCAACCAGAAGAAATAAAATTCTACAGTGTAGTAACTTACTTTTTTTCAGCTTTTATATAATACAATCCTAAGACATTTGGGAGTTAATTCAATCAGGTGTTGAAGTAGAAGAAATCTAGTTCAGGTTCATTAGTGAGTGTCCATTTGAATCCTTCAACAGCACTTTGAAAATGCACAAAAACTAAGTGTGGGTGTGTTTAGAACTTACTGTCTCAGTAGGATGGACTTTGAAAGACTTCAATTTAAAGAGCAAGTAGTCCTTGCTGCAGTATGATGCAACCACACAAATGGCTGATGACCAATTAGGTTAAAAACAGCAACTTTCCTTGTAGCAAGTGTTTCTGTTAGCATACCACAAAGGCTTATGATTTCATTACCTTTTGTCTTAAGAGAAGCCCTTTATGTACATAGGGCTTGTCTGGAGACAGAGAATCTGGTTTTGCTTCTCTGCTTATGAACAACAACATCTAGGACTACCACCCTCAAGACCTTTATAAAAGAGTACTGCTGTGTTCCTAAGCCTTTCTATTCCCAAGGCTGTGAGGTCCACACATGTAGCAGTGCTGTTGGCTGGGGGAAAAAAAAGGAGAAAATTATGAGTCATCTCCAGCCCAGTCTCCTTACTACTCCTGGTATAGAAAGGCCTTGGAAATGAATAGCAAATCTGTTCAGGACAGGAAAAGAGCAAGCAGAAGAGTGTTAGAACCTGGTACAGTGCCAGTGCACTGTGGTTGTGCCAGGGAATAGTAATATGGAAACCTTTTGTAGAGTTTTACTTCCTTAAGAGAATGTGAATGAAGAAGGGGTCTGCTGCTGGTGCTAGGGTGGGTGCTAAATGCTGCCATCTCCCACATCTCCATGCCTGCTTTGGATATGGACTGAGCTCATTGAGGAAAGGAGTTGTTCAGAAACAGCAAATGGCTATGAAAAATAGTCCTATGAAAGTACGTGCTTTCTGTAGCTAAAATAAATCCGGTGGTTGCCTACAGGGTAATAAAAAGGATTTTTAAACTGAGTCCTTCATGTGGAAAGCAGAGATGCTGACAGTTTCTATTAAGTTCTTTAGAAAATCTCTTCCTGTGAAGGGTGTCCTGTCTGACTTGCTGGTCCAATTCAGGACGGAGAAAGTTATTTGTAATTTAATGATACCTCTTCTGGGAAGGTATTTGCATTGTAGAACTGGCTGGAGCTCGATGCACCTTGGACAGATTTTTGCCCTGTGCAGCTGTAGCACATCAGGCTGTTGGAGAGGCAGCATGAGTAGTACCATCTGCTGCAGAGAGGCTGGGGTGCTTGCCGGAGGGTTTCTCATCTGGGCCACCTTTTCCACAGAGTGTATATGGAGTATTTATTGTGCAAAACTCTAACCCCCTCATTCAAATGGTGTTGAATTTAAGCAGTGGGTTACAATTGTAGCAGAAGAGGGATTGTATGACCTCATTGCAGCAGTTTAATTGCCTTGTGAAATGAAGTTAAAGATAGCTCGGAGGAGAGGAGGAGGAGAAGGCACCCAGGTCCTAAGAGCTGTTAGGAGGGAGGGCGGGAAGACATCCAGGCAAAGCCCTGGCACACAGAAGAGTTTGTAGCAGTGTTCTTTATGCTTTAAGTCTGCTTTGAGCAGTGGGATATATGGTAATGAGCAAGCTTTCAGCATTTGGAGCGGGGAGGAAGGAGATAATTTCCACATTGTCCTGGTGCACTATAAATGGTTCTGGCTGGCAGGGCAGCTGCATGACGCACAAGGCAAGGAACACAGCGCCAATGTTGCTATCATTTTGGTTTGCTCCTTCTTAGGAATGGGTGGCAGCCACCAATTCTGATGGTTTCTAAAGCTCTTTCAGTTCCAGACATGTATGAACAACAACAACAAAAAAATAGTCAAATAGTAATTTGGAAGCTCTAAAAACCTGAAAAGCAACCACTTGTTCCTTTAGGAAGGTTTCCAAAACAATGTCTGGCAGTAAGAACAAATGATCCAAATATACATTCAGAAAAGATTCTTAGCTGTAGAAGCAAGCATGGATTTTACTGATCATATGGTTTGAATTCAAGATGATGCCCAGACTTCTTTAGCTCCCATTGTCACCAAAAGCCATATTCTTGAGAGTTTTCCCTGTTGAGGCATTGAGTTGCCAAAATACTTGTACTGTATATTTGGGATGGTTATAGAGCTGTGAACATTCTTCTCCCGCCTGTTACATAAAGATATACTCAGTAGAATTATTTGGAACATTAACATTGTTGTCATAGACAATTGAATATAAATTTACTTATAAATGGGGAAAACTTAGCTAAGACTGTCACAAAAAAAATTATGCTGTAAATTGGGAGAAGTATTGAAGACATTTTTTGGCAACCACATGTTATTCAGTGGGATGGTTCATTTTAATCCATTGTCCAGCATTTGCCTCCCATACTTGATGACAAGTATGATGTTGCTTGCTTGCCACCTCTGGTCTGCATTTTCTCTTCATAACAAAACAAAGGAAATATGGCTTTGAACTTCTGTCCAGTTGGATCCTGATTCAGACTGCCTGTGTGACTTGGAGCAGGAATCTAAAATCCAAGTACACAGAAAGGCATGGGCGACAAAACAGGATTTACAAGGGGAAACAGTGATCTGGATTATCACTTTGTAGGGACAATTTATATTTGTTTAATCAGCTACTGCAGTGACACGTCCTTAACAGGCAGAAGAAAGGAATTCACAGCTACAAAACACTTGCCTGCAAAAATCCATCAGTCCTAGGCCGGACTCAAGCCAAAGTATTGCTATCAGAGGTTTTCCAGAGCATAAAAATATTCAAGAACTCATTAGTGCATTTGTTATGGTTGCACACTGAGGAGGAATGTCTACCAGATTTTCTTTTTGTTTGTTTGTTTTTGTTTTGTTTTGACAGTGTAGAACTAGATCTTGTAATTTTTTTCTGGTTAAGATGGTTGGTGCCCACTTGATTGGTTGCCTGGGAGAAGAGGCTGACCCCCACATGGCTACAACTTTCTTGTCACTGGTTGTAGAGAGTGTTAAGGTCTTCTGTGAGCCTCTTTTGTCCAGGCTAAAGAACTCCAGCTCCCTCAATTGCTTCTCACAAGAGTTGTGTTCCAGCCCCTTCACCAATTCCTTTGCCTTTCTCTGAACGCACTCAAGCACCTCAATGTCCTTCCTGACTTGAGAGGCCCAGAACTGGACACAGCACTTGAGGTGCAGCCTCACCAGTACCAAGCACAGGGAAACAATCCCTGCCCTGGTCCTGCTGGCCACACTACTGCTGATCCAAGCCAGGATGCCATCGACCTTCCTGGCCACCTGAGCCCACGCTGGTTCATATTCAGCCACTGTCAACCAGCATTCCCGTGTTTTTTCTCTGCTGAGCAGCTTTCCAGCTGCCTTTCCCCCAGCCTATAGCCGTGCATGGGATGGTTGTGACCTAAGTGCAGGATGCAGCACTTGGTCTTGTTGAACCTCATACTGCTGTGTTGGCTTGTAGATCCAGCCTGTCCAGATCCCTCTGCAGAGCCTTTCTGCAGATCAACACCCCACCCCCATTTGTGCAGCATTGTAACAGAATAAAATGTCTACTTGCTTCAGGAACGCTGCTGCTGGTGACTTATTCAAAATAAAAGGTTTTTAGTTTATGTTGGAGATCTGCATATCTTCAAATTTCAAAGAGGAAGATAAAATTGTCCTAAGGTATATGATTATGAAGTTTAGCTACTTAAATAAGCAGTACACCCTATTCTTTCACACTATCATATTAAATAGGTAGTCCACTACTTTTAAAATAAAAAGAAATACCTCTTAGAGAGTTTTCTGTCATGACAATTTCTTCTAATTTTGTCTCCTATCTTGACATGCCTGAAGTTGCTGTCTTTTAATGTGCTCCCTTTTAGTAGTCAACCACAGTCGCTGAATGGTGGTTTTAAATGTGATGATTTTGTTTGTAGCAAATCTCTTCAGCAGAGAAGAAGAAATCTCTGCTGTCTGGACCTGCCTGATTAGGCACTCTGTATTATTGGAGGAAACTCAGTGAGGTCAGTCTGTGCTACATCTGTGTCAAGTATTGATGGAAGAAGTTAAGATGGTCACATTTTAGGATAGCTTCAGGCTTTGTTTTCTCTTTTCATAATGTTTGAAAGATAACATGACTCACAAAACTGTAGTGGCCCACATTTGCTGGAATTCGAGTGGTTTGAAAGGCACAGCAGGGTTTGATGACTGCATGTGGACAAACAACCAAAATGCTTGGTTCCCTTTTTATCTCACAGTCATTTGTGTTCCCTACACACCTGTGAAGAAGTGCAGTTCCAGCCAAAAATTTGGAATGACAGCAAGGTATGAGGTGCAAACAGAGAGAACATGTTCTGCTTCCATGAGGGTTGATTCAAGCAGTTACCCTTTATAGTGGAGAAGCCACTAAAACTAAAACTGTTCAAAGAGGATGAGAAGGGTGGAAGGTTATTACTGATTGATACAGGAAGGAAAATACTGATTTAGGTTTTGGCTCAACTTTCTGCTTTCAGTGATTGCGATAGTAAGGTGTAGAGGTCATAGAAGAATTGATGGCTCTTTTGGTATGGTCACTGCTTCCAGAACTGCGTGGCACCTTTGTAGCCACTTCATTCTTGCTAAGGGATTTTCTGGAATGCCTGATACTAACTATTTTGTATTACCTCAGATGTATGTCTTATCTGTTAGTGGTTTTGAGAAAAAGAATACTCCAAGCAGAGAAACATGCATAATTTTCTTGCCTCTCATGAGTACCCAGCTAGTGGATTTGATTAGACTTTTTTGAGAACATAGACCTCAAACTTCACAAGTCTTTGAGGTACTGCTGGTTGTGTGCAGCACTGAAGTCTCAGGTTTTTACCTGAATGTTACACGTGCAATGCATAAGAATGCTGCTTAGAATTTTTTCTGCTGTGATGCCAAAATCTCAGAGGCCCAGAGTTAGACTGCCTGCATTTTTTCCATTTTAATTAAACAGCCATGATATCTGCCCCAGAGAATTAATATGGATAGTGTGCCCAGTATAGGATGATTATTTTCTACAGGGACAATCTTTTAATATAACTCACAGGGAGTTTTAGTCTTTGTCTACAAAGATAACGGATAAGAAAACAGAGAAAAATAAAATGCAGATGAGAAAATGGAATGTTATATATGGTAAAATAAAGAAACAGAGCAGCCTAATGACATCCAAGAAACACATATAACCAAGCTCCAGGATTCCAGAGTGATAATCTCATTAGTTTCGTATAATTATGCAACTGTCAGTTCCTAGACCCTTATGGAATCACAGAAATTTATGTCAGAAACTGAATCAGGTTAGCAATTTAAATTAATTATTGAAATTAGCTCTAGTTTTATTTGAACTCAGTTGTGATTTACAGTACTGGACTTGCCAAATTTTCTTTTAAACAGTTGCCTCTCATTATGCTGCTGAAGAAGTCCAGTTTTTTCCATCAAACCTGAAAATGTATTTATTTTCAGCAAGGATTACCATTCCTGCCAGTGGAATCCCCATAGATTTGGCTAATTGTAATATGGCTGTAAATATATGTTTTCCATGGAAATTAGTTTAGTCACAGGAATTTTTTGTCTTTTTTTTTCTTTTAATACTGATAGCTTTGCTTAATGTGGTTGCCAAACACATGTATGGTTTAAAGAAAAACTCAGTTAATGTATTTGCACTGAACTGTTCACTGTATGTATGTATGTATTGCTTTTCTGGATGAAGCATGAATTGACAGCTTGACTATCTCTCATGGATTCGTTCTGTTAGCAAATAAGGAAAGCCTCCTTTAGCTCAATTAGGATATGTGCTGTAGAGATCTTGCCCTCTTGCAAACATCTGTGAGCTGGAATCCAGTCTTTATGTAGTTTTTGTAGATATATTTTCATTGCTTTGTGGATTTTTTTGCTTTTGTTGTAGGAAAGTATTTGAAAATGCTGTATGTGACTGGTATGCAAAGAATCCAGAGACAGTATTATTAAAAATGCATATAAGGACTGGGCAATGTTTACAGGAGCGTGTAGTGACAGGACAAGGGGGAACAGCGTCAGACTGAGCGTAGGATTAGGTTAGATATTGGGAAGAAGTTCTTTACTCTGAGGGTGGTGAGGCGCTGGCACAGGTTGCCCAGAGAAGCTGTAGATGCCCCATCCCTGGAAGTGTTCAAGGCAAGGTTGGATAAAGCTCTGAGCAATCTGTTCTAGTGGAAGATGTCCCTGCCCATGGCAGGGATTTGGAACAAGATGATCATTAAGGTCCCTCCTGATCCAAACCATTCCATGATCTATAGTGGTAATATTAATTTAATTTAACTTCTTACTTTTATTTTAAGACTAACCTTACTGGTACAGCAGGGCAATTGTCTACTTATTAGGTGTTGACATAGAAATCTAGTGCCAGGAGTCTTGGATTTCCACATTGAAAAAAAAGAAAAATATAGTGACAGAATTATAGGGTAGTTTGTGTTGGGAGGGACCTTTTTTTGTTCACTAGGTAATTGCTCAGTGGAGACTTCTGTTGAGGTGTCTGCAGAGCATGAAGGCCTTTTCCACTGATCTTCTATTCAGAACTTAGAACTGAGTAAATAGTATTAGTAGTATGGTTATGTCTTCTAAATAATGTGTATGAACGTAAAGATAACGAATGTAGCAGAAATATGTTGAGAGTTGTAGGATTCACATTATACTTGTATTCAAACTCTGACCACAAATGTTACTAGCTTTTTAATGTATAATTTTGAAACTTTTTTAACATAATGCATAATTTCTTGTTTTTCTAGATATGGCATGAACTGCCTCATTCAGTTTGAAGATTTTGCTAATAGTAATGCATTCCGCCTCCTGCATAAGTACCGTAACAAGTATTGCACTTTCAATGATGACATTCAAGGTAACAAACTTTTTTTTGTCTTCTCTTCACTGTTGTTCCCACAAGCCAAAAAAAAAAAAAAAGTCTTAATTTCCAGAGGGAAAAACATCTATCAGCTTTATTGTGGTATTTGTAGATGTACAGATCCCATTTTGCCCTGGGTTTCCTTAGCATGGATTTTTGGTGAGCTGCATTTGCTCTTAACCTTTTACCTCTCATTTACACCTCATGCTTCAATTAGATGTTCACTCCTCAGGTTTGGGGTTTTTTTTTTGAGAGTTTAGTATGTGAATGGCTTTACCCCATATAAATTACTGACATCTTTGAGCAAATGTCAAAGCTCAAACCTGGACTGTACTTTCTTAGTTTTTGGTCACTTCAGTGACCACTGCTCCACTGTTCCTCCATGCAACTGAATTGATGAATGTCAAGCTGTATTTCAATTCTTAAGCTGACAACTTAGTTAAATATTCATGTAATTTTCCTCACAGTCTCATTCAGTTTTAGAGGGAAATTATCCTCTTGACTCTCTTTTTCCCATTGGAATTGTGGCAGCTGGAAAAAGGAAAATATCTAGGATGGGAAATATCAACAAGGGGGATTCCCCAGTGCTCAGTCTAAACAGGCATTTTGTCCCTCCCTCCTGAGCAGACAGACAAGTAGGTCTGAAGAGGTGTATGCTACTACTTGGGTTACCTTATATCCAGTCAGGAAAAGAGCACTGGAAAACAACTTTCTCTAGGGCAGTGAGTATGTAACTTCCTGTAGGGCACTGCTCCCATTCTTGGGAGGATGCTGAACTCAGATGAGCTGACCCAGAGAGGACCCTTGGTATCCAGCTGCCTCTTATCCATGTTTCCCTGGGTATATGAAGGCCTCAGCAGTGACAGGTCAAAAACAGAAGTTAACCCATCTTCATTTCTCATGGTTTTCAGTGACACTTTAAGCTAACTATTAGGAGCTGGAGTTTTCCAGAAGTCCTTATTGAGTCATGCTTGGGACCTAGGTCATATTTCAGTGACTCAGTGCATGGCAGTGGATTCAAATAGCCCTTGCCTTTCTGGTGCTAGGGATTTGGCTATCCACATGAACCATGTTCCTGTTATAAACCAAGCTGAGTTCTACTTCCGCATCTGAAACAGATTATGGAGGACAACCTCCCAGATGGGAAATAAACTAATTATAAAATGTCATTTCCCTTTGTAAGAAGCATGGTGCTTCCTACCCTGAAGGATCTGAGTATAGCCATGGCTACAGCACTTCATTATAGCAGGCCAAACAACATCTGTAAGTTTCCCTGGTTGTTTAGAGGCTCAGCTCCCACAGGGGATTCCCTTTCCTTGTGGGATGAAGGTCCTTAATCCAAATCAGAAAAGAGACTTAAGTAGGTTGGGGTTTCAGAGAAATGGAAGTTTTTCAGCAAAGGTGTACCAGCTATGGGTAAACTTACTTGACAAGGCCTTTTATGTATTTGCATTTTCAAACCACTTTATTCTCTCTCATGCACCTTGGAAGGAGGTGTCTTGATGTTCAGAAGTGTTGGAAGGTATCCCTTTGGCTTTTGTCTGAGCTGCTGTAACAGCTATCGGCCTTCCTTAGAAGTGCAGCCATGTGCATTCTTTTAATTTATTGATTTTCTGCAATCTGATTTGTGCTTGTGGGGCCTTTGATATTTTCACAAACAGTGCCTGTGACCTTTGGGTGATCTCCATCCTTAATATTTGTGTAGCTTCCAAGTGGTGAAAGTGGATGCATTTATTTCTGCTCTCTGTCAATTGTCATCATATCCCTATAGTTACCTTCAGTAACTTTTTTTTTCATAGCATGTCATCTTATCCTATAATGTGGAAGTACAGTAACAACCCATTGATCTTTTATCCCTCTTCCTATTCCAACTTTAAAAACCCTAAGGACCTTTCACCTAGCAACTATAATGAGAATGGATGGTGCTAACGTCTTTAACTGTCTGTAGAGATTTTCAGATTATAAATAGCATGATTTTTTTCCATGCTACTTGAAAGAGTGGCTTGCTCTGTATGCAAGTTGTATTTTCTACAGCAGTAAAGCTGACAAGTAGTGCCAGACCAATAAAAGCAAAGAAACATAACACTGCATCTAATTTGCCTTCATCTTCTGAAGATAGTGCTGACATGGTATTTTAAACACAGTTTCTCCTAGTACTAATATTTTTCAAGAGAAAACTACTTCAAGATCAAAAGAAATGTTTAATATCTTTCCTAGAAAAGCTTGAGGTTTTTTTTCTCTATATAAGATATTCAGAGAAGGGATTCCTATATATCTTAGTGATGCAATGAGGACCTTTCAGTATCTCAAGTCTAAAAAATACCCTAGTATATGATCCTGATTTCTGACAGATACTAAAAAAGATAAAGAAAACATGGCAAGCTGCATGCACCCATCTGCAAGTACTGACTTGGACAAATGCAGCTGCCCTCTCTTAGTTCACCTGCCCCTAACTGACTATGGCAGAACATTTGGAAAAAGTCTGCCAAAACGCTGATCACAGAAAACCACTAAAAGACTGACCATTAAGGATCACCCATAGACGTATTTGGGAATTTCTAGAAACTGGTTTTATCCCTGCTACGGCATGGTCACATCCTTTACTTTGGAGAAAGTGTTGCAACTTTTTCTACATTCTCTCTCTGTAGACAAGGAATTGAGAACAAAGGTGAACAGGATTCTGACCAAATGGTATAAATCTGTATTGGAATAATAAATTTTTTTGTACTTTAACCTTTTAGAAAGCATCTTTGTTTTTGGATAGGTAGTGAATTTCTTCGCTCTGAAATTATAATAATTTCTCCATATTTGTATTTTCAAAATATCTTCTTACAAACACAATAGCAATGTTTCCTTAGGGAGAAAATATTCATTTTTTCCCTTGGATTCCTGTCAGGCTTTTTTCCTGACCACAAATCAGCTTGATGGTTTTTTTTTTTCTTCTCTCTCTGAAATACAGAGACAGATTATTGGGAAAGAAAATCAGAGAAAGCCTTTGGTTTAAAACAAATACTTTTATCTGGTTTTAACTATTAGAGAACCTTTTCTAGAACTGAGGGGGTTTTGATCATAATTTCCCCTATGGGAGAAATATTAATTAATTTTGTAATGTCAAACTTCACAACATTTAGAAATTTCTGAATTAGGTCAGATTGCTAGCTGTGCTTATCTCCAATATATTTAGGAAGGAGGTGTCATAAGGAAAGGCTGGAATTTTCTAGAGGATATTATATGTGATGGTTTTTCTCTTTCCAACCCTTGCCTGGGAATAGACCCATGGAGCCTGTGTTGCCAAACAAAGCTGTTTCTCAGGGCGAGAGATGTTTTTTGCCTGACTGCCTTCAAAGGAAGCAGGCTTGGGATTCATAGTTCGAAAATTTCGTTAAAGAAACTAATCGGTTCCCTGCTGCAGAGAGGTTGAACAAGTCTCTTGTGATCTGCTAAAATTGAAATCCCAGGTACTAGGTGTGCTGAAATCCTGCTTGTGGGTGGGATTGGCTTGGGCCATACCTTTCTGCACCTCCCAAAGCCAGGGTGCCACAGTGCTCCCTTTCCACACCCACTTTGACTTAGGTGAGTCTGTTGAGTTTCTACTGCTTGAGCAGTCAGTGGCTTAAGGCGTGCTTGCCTGTCTTTAGAGCTGTGCATTTGATTCTGTGGGTCTCTCGGTGCTTATGTGGTAGCTGGTTGCAGTCATTGCTGCCATGGATACTTTTCAAATAATGGCATAAATTTCTCTAGTCTTGCTGCCTCTATGTAGGTCAAGTATTTCAATGGTTAGAATTGTTTTCATCTTTTTCCCCTCTTCTGTACTTAAAAGTTGTCTCAATTGACAGTGACAAACTTCTGTATTATAAGACAAAAATAAGTGTTTTTCTGCTCTGTAGTACTAGAATTGCACTTCTTGTAACTTCACGGTGCCCACAGTTGCAGTGCTTTCCTCCATAATGGACACAGGGCCTGTATTTTATGCCAATAAAAATATTTACACAGAGAGATTGCACCGGATTGGAATTAACTTTGGTATCCGTCATGACCTTAGATGTCATTCGTTTTTAACAGCTGTGCTGTTTGATTGCATCAACATTTTATGAAAAGAAAGAGACCTAAAATAAAAAATGCAGACCACATATAACTTAATATAATTATTTAATTTTACATTTTGATTTTATTTAAAATATATGTTAAGTGTTCAGCAGACTGCCATTTGAATAACTAGGAAAATTATACCTGGAAGTTATGTTGTCACCAATTCAATGTTAAGTCGGTACCATTCTCAGAAATCAGAATTTCTGTGTCACAAGCATTGTTCTTTTTAAGATTCAATTCTTTTAATATTAATATAAAAAAATTGATACATTTGGTACCTGAAAATTTCAGTTCTTGAAATCAAATTGTAGAGAAGATTTCGGGTTTGTTGTTATGGCTGTGATGGGCACGGGGCTTCCAGTTCTTTCTCTGACCAAGATTTTGAAAAATGCAGAGTGGAATGACATATAATAGCTCAGATATTTTTATCACATATCTCAAATTCTGATAACCTACGCGAACTGTAGAAAACTTCTTTCATAGATGTGTGCTTTACTTTCAGAGACATTGTCTTTCAAGTGAAACATGCTGAGATTTTTAAAATGAACTTTAAAAATAAAATAATTTTTAAAAAATCCTATTAAGACATGTGCTGTAGGGCTATGTGAAGTGTATTTTTCTTTCGATATATTCAGGATATCACCTCTTTGTTACTCACTGGTAGATTGACATTGGAATCAATATGTCTTCAAGTAAATCCCCTACTGTAGCTTTTGTGTAATTTTCCATGTGTATACACGTGCATGTGTATGTACAAGTATCCCTGTTTCACATTTTGCTCATTATGGGTTTAAAAAAGAAATCCATTCTCCCCATGTTCCAGGGCAGCCAGCTCCAGGTAGCCCTGCTTGCTTGAGCAAGGAGTCGCACTAAGTGCCCTCCCAGCCTCAGCCATCCTGTGCTGCTGGGACTCCATGTCCTTTTCCAAATATGCCAAATGGTTGGTGTTTTAAAAAGGCCATGGATATCCTTTAACATATTCATGCTCAGTTGGGCAGTTTACTGTAACAAGGCTAAAGAATCTTGCACAGAAAACAAAGACTTGGTGTACCTTGAAATTTCCCATCTATTGTGTTTGTATTAAGAGATGACTTACCTTCCTAGGAAACTATAATGAAATGTTTGCTGTTTGCAGCAGTTGACACTGTTTTAGGAAAATATCCTTTGTTAAATTTGCTTTGATTAATCTTCTAGAAATCTGTGGACAGTAGAATGGGTTTTCAAAATCATATCCTTGAACAATGTCTACCTCGTCCTGCACACAACCAGAGGATTTAACCTGTGCTCTGGCCAAGCCGATTCTCTCTTCCCTACAGCAATGACAGTCAGAAAAGTGACAAAATTCTGTTTGAGCCTCATGATGTCTGCAAGAAGTGGTTCGCATCTGCCTTGGCAGATGCATGTGAATTGCATTTTGATTTGTTTCAAGAACTGGAGCCAGTATTCAGGGTGAAATTTTAGGTCATGGCGTTAGTCAGAGCAGTTCCGGTTAAACAGATCTGCTATTCAGGCTGCCGGTGCCCCCTTTCAGTGGGAAGGAATAAAGGAAGCTGCTGATGAGGAGTGATGACAGCCACTGCCAGCAGCAGTGATAGAGAGTTCAGTAATCTAATAAACTGAGTTATTATTCCTTTCAGAGACAAAAGGCTGAATAAAATTGGTGTGGAATACTTTTAAACACCCTTTTTAGAGCAATTCTGTGCAAATTGTGTTTTGAGAGAAATGTCATATTTAAGCCTTTACCTATTTCTGTTATAACCTTTGTTCTGAATCACCCTCATGAACATACAGGTAACACTGGCTCACATCCCATGCAAATATTCAATGCAAAATATTATTGACATTCAGTGCAGGATTTTATTTATGTTTCATAATCTTCTGGATTTTTTTTTAAAGCAGAAGATCACGTAGTGACAGAGTTTGTAAAAATATCCCAACTGGTAATACTTAATGACAGTCCATTTTTCTGGCTAACAAGCTTAGCAACAGTACATCAGCCATGAAGATAAGTGTATCCCAGCATTCCCATTCGTTATTATAAATCTGCGGTGTTTCGTTTTGACTCTGTCACCACAAAGCAGCTTGAAGAGCAGTTTTCACACCTCTCTGAGAATTCCTCTCATGGGGGCAGCGTGCTCTGGTGGCCACAACTTCAAGGAAAACAGGGGTCTTACAGTGCTCCAGCCCAGCTTTCCTTTTCAGGAGACCAGATTGATGGTCCTGGGAATAAGCTGTGTTATGGAGGCTCCCTCCTCCTCCTCCCCTGTAAGCACAGCTGTGTAATATAAAATAGGAGAAAGAATTTGGCATCCAACGAGACCATGGGATTTTGTTCTTCCTGGTTCTGAGGATAGTTTGGTAGAGTACCAAGGGAAACTGAGAGCACACTTTTTGGTCTTTGCCAGCTTGGTACTTGCCAGAGGAAGACTTAATTTCATCTGGGAAAGAAACAAGCTAATTCTTGGAGACTGTGGGGTGGAAGTGTGTGAGCCTGATGGTTGTTCCCAAAGCCATGCCTCTGAGGAACCATTTTAAAATTTTTTTTTTATTTAGAAATCAGGGACAGAATAAGTCATAAAAATTACTAAGAAGTAAAAAATGCCAAATTTGTATGGTCTAAACATTAAGTGGGCTGAGAACAAGGTGTCCTGTATTTCTGATGATTGAAATGAAAAGTCATAATCAAAAGCACGTAACAAACTTAATTCTGAAGACACATGTTTTTAAACTGTTTAAGTGGATTTACTTGAAAAAGTGATTTTCTAACTTTAACATGCATTCTTAAATTTTATTAAGCATTACCTTTTATTTTTGAAAAAGTAACCATTCTTGAAACTCCTACTCTTAAAACTCTTGATCCTTCCTACAAACCACATATTCAAACCCAGCCTTCAACACCCAAATAATGTCATTGAAGAAAAGGTTTACCCAGTACCATTCTTCTTACTACTTCTGTTCTTTTAGGTCCTGTAGTTTTAGCTATATATATTTGAAAATCTGTGTGCCTGCAGTATGAATGCCTATTTTGAGCATGTCACATTTAATGTGGGGATTACTGCTGTCTCAGTTTAAAATTCTCCTTGTTTTTGAGAAGATAGACTTGTGAATAGCAAACTGTGGGGAGCTGCATGTTGAGGGCAACTGTCCAATACGCTGATTCTGGGCCAAGTGCTTTTGTCAGGCTGGTCATACCTGTTTCACACTCTTCATGAAGGAAAAGTCAGTGGCAATGTGAATTCGCCCCTCAGCTGTGTGGCTTGTAGGGAATTGCAGTTTAGGGCAGTGGTGATCAGGAACAGACTTGTAGAAGCCAGCAGATCTTCTCCTTGCAAGTTCTTGCAGGCTTCTCAAAATAAGTCATGGCCTCATCTTTGATTTCCTTGAGTCAGTCAGTGACACCTGCTGCCCAGAGATGGAAAAATTGGATTCTTATTCCTGGAACTAGATGTTGCTGGGACTGTGTTCATCTCCTTGTGGTCCAGCTCTCTCTGAATCATATAGGCATTATAAATTTTCAAAGACTGTTGGAACCTGTGTTTTGACCTTCAGTACCTAATTGCTAGTAGGTAAAAGTCTAGACAGCTTTTTCAGTCCTAGAGAAATCAGTGCTGTCTGCAGTTGGTTCTTCAGAATCTCCTCTAAGAACACAGCTTTGCTGGAGGTGTTATCTACCCCATGTAGTTACTACTACATTGCCATCCATGGGATGTCTTTATGGGATCCAAGTTCCTTGCAGGAATAGAGTCTGATTTTTTTTTCTTTTAATGGGCTCACCTTATGCTTTAGTGATGATAATAATTTGTGAAAAATTCAAGCTTGTTGCATGAAGTCACAGATCACAAACACTTGAAAGAAAGTCTTCCTCATCCAGTAGCCTTTGTTGAGGAGGAGGAGTCACCTTCAATCTTTGGGTCAGAAGAGCCAGATAGGAGGTCCTGGTGACTAAATATAACTTTCTAGAGTGTGACAGAAGCTGACAGCTTGACTCAGCAGTGCTGACAATTCACCTGTAGTGCAGTGTATCAATTTGGGTGCAGCAGTTCAAGTTAAGTAAACTTTCTGAAAGAGTGAAAGAATTGTTCTGTATTTGGATTGTTCCAGATAAGAAAAGCTGATTGGAACACCATTTGTTTTCAAATGTAATAAATTACTTTTTGCAAAATAAAAGGCTTTACAGTAGTAGAAGAGGCCAATAGAAGAAGAAGAAGAAGAAGAAGAAGAAGAAGAAGAAGAAGAAGAAAAGAAGTGTTTAGATTTGAAATTTTCAACCTAAAGTACAGTTAAGCACTGGAATAGCTTGCTGAGGAGATATAAGAGTATTTGAAAGAAGACCTTAAGGACAACTTAGGCAAAGATATGTCAGCAATTGCAGAGGTTAGATTTACCCTGCCACTGTGAACAAGTTTAAGTTAGATGCCTGCTTGAATTCTTTTTCTGCTCTACTTTTTATTAATAGCTGTTTCTCACAATGAGGACCAAAATTTCTCCATTCAAAGACAGACAGGTGTCTTGTTCTCTGGGGTTCTGATTTGGAGAAGAAAGATCTCCCTGGGCTAAACCATAAAACTAAATGTTAGCCTTTTTCCCTCTGTGGCATAATTCAAAGATAGATTTGAAAGGTACCTCCAGTGTTTTAGAAGATACTAAACTGAAACTCCTGTCACAGTGGACTGAACTCTTAAATAAGCTGGCCTTATTCTTTCAGCTAGTTACCTTCTCCGTAAATGTTCTGTTTGATATTCTACTCTGAAAAGCTCCCCATGAGAAATGGAGTTTTATTTTAGCCTTGTATTTTACTGTACTTGAAGTATATCTATTTGAAGAATGAAACCAGTAACTTAATTTTCAGTATCTGGATTTCTTCAACATACTTCTCCCCAGACTCTTACACCATTCTTTCTAAAAAAGGTCATAACTAGAATATTTTACAAGAGTTTGAATGGCCTAACCACTATACCCATCCATAGAATCAATCAATAGTATTTTATTTAATGTTTCTCTGATGATATTCTCACATTTAACTTTTGTAAGAAAAAAATAGAGCAAATTTTAACTCCACTCAACTATTTGTTACTACCCTCAGTACTTGTATCTTTTAGCTAAAATGTGCTGTGATATTACTTAAAATGCGAAGTTTTGTAATTGTTTTGAGAATAACCATATATATATATTATTTCTTTTTTAATTTCAGGAACTGCATCCGTTGCTGTTGCAGGTCTTCTTGCAGCCCTGCGCATCACCAAGAACAAATTATCAGATCACACAGTGTTGTTCCAGGGAGCTGGAGAGGTAGGTATTTTTATACATGGGGAAAATTGTACTATGATGACTTTTATTAGTATTTAATTGAGTTACATGTGTCCAATAAGCAAGAAAGTTAAATGGGTAGAATGATTACAAACATCTGCTGAAAGTTGTTTTTTTGTTCAAATTTAAATTTAGAGAAAAATCTCTGATCATCTGGTGAAGCTTTGTATTTTTCATAAGACATTTTTTGGAGATCTGTTCTCTTTTTAGAACTTCAAGTCTTAGCTCTTCCGCTATGAATTATTGAACTGCTCTCGATATAACCAAGCAAAACATTTTTTGAAGGATGAGGAAATACAGGGGAGAAAGTAAATATAACGTGTTTACCCAAGTCAATGTTATTTAGTAAGAGGTGCCCCTTGGGTTTTTTTGTCATTGAATATAGTTTCTCAGTATTCCACATATTAAGGTCATCCATTTCTGAAGATCTTTATGCACACTACTTTTTTATACTAATTTTTCAGTATTAATTTCTAAGCTGCTGACACACAAGTGCAGACTGTACTTATCTACAGTGTGACTTGTCATCTCTGGTATGAAGCCTACAACCCCATGCTGGCTTCTTTAATTTCATTAAATATTTGGTGCCATGTCTGCAGTTTTCAAAATGGCTTGTATCCATATAGGCCATGTCATCACCTTACTGCATCATGGCTATCCATCTCTCTGGAGTTCCTTCCCCTGGTTTTGTCCCATGTTCAACAAGCAGATGAATTTATGGTCTAATGTTTATTTTTTTGTCAATGGTTTTAGTGTGGCTGTTGCTTCAAAGAGGTAATGGAAGCTATCAGCCCTGCTGCAGGAGCTGCATTTTAATAAAACTACTTATTTCTTTAAAAAAACAAGGGAAATCTCAATTGGTTCTCAGTGAAACTCAGTGATAAAGAGGAAGAAGAAGCAGAACCAACCCCCAAAAATACATATGTGGGTCTGTAATCAGAGAGGTTATGCAGTCTGTTGGCTTGTTTTGTTGCCTGGCTTTCAATCTGTACCTGTATGACATTTAATCTGTTGGATGAGATATTATAAAATCCAGAAGGAATGAAACTCATTTCAGCAAAAGATTGATACGTGAATTTTTCTTTCCCCTGCTTTGACTGGGAGCACAGCCAAGTCTAGAGTTACAAAACACATGAATAGTAGGTAAAAGGAGGCTTACTTTTCTGATGAACATCTTAGAAAAAGATAAGAGCAAAAGCTCTTGTGTTTTACTTTCTGGCATGCGGACTGCTATTTCCTTTAGTTTAAATTACAAAAATTTCAAAGAAGAAAAAATATTTCATGTATTCTGAGATGAATATCAGAGAATGATAGAATGGTTTGGATTGGAAGGGACCTCAAAGATCATCTACTTTGACCCTTCCTGTCATGGGCAGGGAACCTTCCACTAGACCAGGTTTCTGAGAGCCCCATCCAACCTGGCCTTGAACACTTCCAGGGCTGGAAGTGTCATTATGTGGAATAAATGTTAGTTCTAGCATTTTCTAGTTTCCAGCCTCAACATTTATTGTGCTCTCCACACTCTAAGAGCCATCTGAAGATTTATCTATACTATAATTGATCTATATCATTTAAGATTTATCTATGCTATTCTTCTGCTTTATGGTTTCTAATTACCAAATGGTAGCAACAGTTGGTTAGGTTTATTTTATGAAAAAATAATGATTCTGTTTTCTTGTTTATTAAAATGAGAAAACTTATCTAAAATAATGGGTAAGTGAAATATGTGAGATGGGGATTTCTTTCATTTCTCCTTTTCCCTTCAGGCTGCATTGGGGATAGCAAACCTCATTCTTATGGCTATGGAAAAAGAAGGGCTACCCAAAGATGCAGCTACCAAAAGAATATGGTTGGTTGACTCGAAGGGATTAATCGTAAAGGTAAAACAACTTTGTCATTACTTTAAATATCACAACACTACTTGCATTCTGTAGATAAAGACAAGAACATATTTTCTGTGGAAGCAACTGCAATGATATCTCCCTTGGCATAGCGAGTTGTTTTTCTTTTTTAAAGTTTATTAAATTAATGACAGACTGCCATGTTACTTGGTGGGGGGATGAATATGCTTGGAGTTCCTGTTCTATTTCTATTAGTGATGAGCACATAATGAAGAAAATTTTTCATCAGTTCATTAAAAAACGTGTAAGAAAAGAAATGTTCAACTTCGGTGTTTAATATTTCCCATCTAAATGTGACTGTTATTTGTTAGCACAGTCTTTGACAAAAATTTATAGACATATTACTAGGATGACAGGCAAGTCATCCTTCTGCAAGAACTGAGATGCATTGCAACAGAAAGCTTCTCTGCACAGTGACACAGCTCATGTTGCAGATGTTGTGGTCTGCAGTGCTATCAACACTGGTCAGAATTTGAGGCTGCTGAGAGACTTCATCAGTCACCCTTACCTCATTCCTTCCATGTGCCAAAATAAAGAAACATATGAATTCCATGTGCCAGAATAAAGAAACTGGTATGTTTTAAAAGGTGGTTATGTATTTAATAGTTTGTGAGCTACTTAAAGGAAATGGATGAGAGGCCAGTTGCCTTTGCTTTTTCACCTTGCTGGTTGGCAGTATTTGTGGTCATCTTTGTTGGTACCACACTTCAGAGTGTTCTTTGGCTATCTGACATTAAAGATCTTCTTTGGTTCACACAACTGTGCATCAGGAGGATGCATTCTGCAGGCAGTGTCTGCTGGCTTATTGAACAGCATCACAGCACCTTTCACTCATACTGTTAAAAGAAAATAGTACAATCATAGATATTGAGATGGGTAAGTATTACCAAGGTCAGCTTGGTCATTGCTTTCCAGAAGGCACAAAAGTAATCTGATCAGGTACAGAAGATTGCAGATATCTAGGACATGGATTTTTTTTTTCCCTCTGGTGCTTTTTTGCCTTTGTTTGTTTGTTTGTTTGTTTGTGTTTTGTTGGTTTTGTTTGTTTGTGTTTTTGGTTTTTTTTTAATGAGTATTTTTAATCCTTTTGGTTTCCATCTAAGAATTTTGAAGTGATTTTATGTCCAAACATAAACGACTGAAGGCCTGTGTATTGTCTGTAGCTGCAGAAACCTTGAGGTTGCCTAAGAAGAATTGAGTTGCACCATTTCTTTCACCATACAAACTGGGCATATCAAATTATACAACTGAACTAAAATCACCTCTTGGTGATTAAGGAAACAAACTAACAGGGGCAGCAGTGTAGGAACTTCACAGCCCCGAAGCAGTAAAAGAGATCTCTGCTGCATGTCCATCCAGCCAAGCTGGTTAACCAGCCTTTCTTCTTGCTCCCTGATTTCTTATCCCAGTCTCTTCGCACCTCTCACTGCTAATTTCCCAGTCAGCTGAGAATCTGGGTTGTTGCTTTTGGTGCGCAGAAACTCATTCCTTTCATAGGCCCTAAATTTGGAGTGACTTGGTGACTGCATTCTTTCCTCACCACCTTTGAGCTTCTGCGCTCTCAAGCAGTGCCAAAACCAATCAGTGCCTCACACAGCCTCGATGTTCCTTTCCTCTGCTTATTCTTCTTGGTGGAGCTTTAATTTGGGTTTTGTCCAAAAAGCAGTCCACTGAATTTCGTGTCCTGCCTAGAGTGTATTTGTGAACTGCTTGTGATCGCCAGACATAACAGCTGTCTGAGGTAGATTAGGGCTGAATTTGTGGCCAGATGTTGATGCAAGCAGCAGGAACCAATGGTGCTTATTTCAGGTCATTCCTTGTGTTCCTGGAAGACCTGGCAGCACCGGTTTTCCCATCTGGCCATCCTGAGGGGGTGGGTGCTTGCTGCTGTGTTGTGTTTGAGGGACATCTGTCAGTGCAAGGCCTGGGCTGGACATAGGGAAACAAGTTGTTGGTCTAGGGCTGTGCAAGTCCTCTCTTGGCTTTCTTCTGCAGCAAAATGTTCCCCTCTGAAAAGTTAAAAAAAAAAAGGGGCAAAATACCCTCCCTCCAAAGAAAGAAAATACAATGTAAGCTTCAAGAGGCTTGAGATTTAACTGCTGGGAAGTTATATATACAGTGAGTAAATAATTAAACTATTCCTGGTTCCTTTTTCTGGTCTGATAGAGAATTCTGTGATTTAGACCCACTTAGGAAATTATTTTGGCTTTAGCTGATTGCAGAAAAATGCTGCAAGGCTTGAAGAACTTTACAAACTCTTAAGAAATGAGACAAGAGAAGTAAAATGAGGAAGATTTATGAGAACAAGGTAAAGTCAGAAGAACTCTATTATTACAAACCTTTTCCTTATTGCTCAGGTAAGAATTACCAAAATCAGAGCATAGATCACCAGTTAATCAAATTTTGCATAAGCTAAACTGTCACTTATTTCTTACTACGAAGAACATGTAACAATGAAAACCTGATCAATAAAAGTCCCTTTGGAAGCCTCAAAACCTGCTTCCAAATAATTTTATGTGAAGCAGGGAGACCTTTTCTGTATATTTTAGAAATATTCTGATCAGTTGCTTTAGCAGTATAAGAAATAACATACTTGCTGAAGACTCAGCAGTTACTTTGTCCAACTAAATTAATTTTTACATAATTTATATTCTATGCTGGCCTTTGGTCATTAATTTTGCAATGTGTTATTGTAGATTTAAACATAGTTTTCTCCTTTCATTTGCTTTCTGTAGAATTTCAACCAGTTCTATCCAAAGAAAAATTACCTGGAAACTGCTGTTGACCTGGCTGCAGTTTCCACCTTTTTCTTCTTCTCCCACCCTCAAAAGCTGCCACGAAGTCACTTATCAGGCTTTTGTTGCTGAATTTTTCCTTTGTGGCTTTTTAATTTTAGTTCAAGTGCAGCTGTGTTTTCATTCTCCTGTTAATTTTATTTTCCCCCCATGGGAACCATCTGTTTTCATTAAACCAAGTCTGATGACCAACTTTTCTGCTATGTTGTGGTAAAAGAAGTGGTGATGGAGGCTGTGTTTGTTATACTGCCCATAGTTGTGTTCTGTAATTCCTTCTAGAGAATTTACAGTGTTGTAGATACCAGTTTGGGGTTGTTGTTTGGTCTTCTAAAGTTTGTTCAGAATGCTTTTTTACCTTTTGAAGCTGTTTTCCAAAGGTGTGTGAGGAAGTTTTGCACATGATAGTATCATTAGAATCTTTTGCAACTTAATGTCTTAAGTATCCCAGAGCATTAAAATGGAAAATTTAATGCTTAATTAAGAGACACTTTAAAGTTGGTTGTGCACTCTTGTGTACTTGAAGATTATACATAATCAGTTGGGTCTCATCTTTAGTTCTGAATTTCTGAATTATCACCGTCTAATAATATGATTATCACAATCACTATCTGATGAATATGTATAAACACATTGGTGGGTAGTGTCTCCCACATTCCATTCCCCTATTATCAGTGTTCCCATACTTTTTTCTGTTAATCCCACAGATTACATAAATGTGTGATGTGTGGTGAATATGTTTTGTGTCTTCTTTAAAGCTGCTATAGTGTCATGTTTAGCTGTATTAGTAGCCAAGTCTTAATCCATGAACTTTAAAGACAGTAACATTTTTTTGTGTCAACTAGTTGAGAAGAGGCAGAATGCAAGAATGTTGGGATATTCATAAGGTTCACCATTGTCTGAGCATTTCAGTAATGTGCTGCAAAGGCTTTTATTGCGTTGTGTTTTGTTTTGTTTTATTTTGTTTTGTGTTGTTGCCTAAGGCAATACCAAGAACAGGGTAGGGTGATAAGCAACAGGGTTCTTGCAACTTCCTAGACATACGATACCTTTAATAAGGCATTTTTAATATTTAAATGGACTTAGTAGAAACTTCCCCCCACCTTCTGCCAAGGATGGATGCTCCTGTGCTGAGGATGGACAGGGAATATTTCTGGGCTGCCAAAGGTGTTTCTCTTGCAGTGAAGTTTTTCTGTAATTTTCAAGGCAGCATTACATTTTTGTAGACCACGTAATCTTTAGTGCACAAAAGTTGTTTCATTGCAGAGGGATGAATGACATCCTTAATTTCAAAGAGTAAGTCACCATGGAGAAATGTTTCTTTTGACAGTTTTGCACTTTATTCTTTCTAGTTCAGCACAGTAGTACTTGTGTCTAGTCGAGCTATTTGTATTTTAAATATCCATTAGATGTATGATCTTAAACCCTGTATGACAAGCACAAGAATATTCACTGAGGCCTGATGGCTGAAGGCCTCAGAATATTGATCTTTTAGTATCACAGGAAGACTAAAATAGATCCCAAAAATTTAGCAGTTTCTGTGTCCTGATTATTTATAATAGAGGTAACCAGGTAAACCTGTAGATAATCACATAAAAGGTTTTCATTTTTCGTCCTCCTTTCCCCATTTCATTATCCCTGGCAATCTTACTTGCAAAAGATTCTCACAACTGGCATTGGATATGACCCTGATTAAAATTCATGGTTTGGTCAAACCTGGGTACATACATGGTTCAGTCTTTGCTTAGAGAATGATGCAAGAGAAAGAAGGATATTTGGGAATGATACTAGAATTTCAGTGCCAAACTCATATAACAAGTGAAAGAATTCTCAGAGCTCACAATGAAATATCATAATATTGAACTGAATCCCATCCAGACTGTCTGTTACTGATTTTTTAATTTTTTTTTATCAATAATCACTCTTTTAAGAAGTTTCAATTTCATACTGGATATGAACTTGATAATGGTTTTAACTTTTATATACCACTGTCTGCCAGTTCTGCTAGCTTTTAATTATTTCTAGCTTTCTTTTTATCAACAGTCAATTATTCTGACACTTCTGTTTTTGATCAGTTCTTTTATGGCTGACTGCAACTGGCTGGAACTCTTGGAGCCAAAAAAATTATTTACATTTTAGCAAAGATGCAATGCCTCGGGTATCTCCAAGGTGCCACAATCACTCAAAGCAGTTTCTGCCTTATTTTACTCATGTAACATCCCAGCAAAGCAATCCTTGTTTGCTTCAGTTTTTCTGATGTCTGGGGAATTAATCTGTGCGCTTTCATCTTGCATTTATCATGTTCTGTATCAAGAACAAGTTTTACAAAAAGGAAACATTAATTTGTCTCTGAATGCTCGTGGCATTACTCATGCTCAGTGAGTAATGTATGACAAGTGAGGACAAGGGAAAAGGGTGATTGGTGGGGTGTTTCTCTAAAAGAGACACCACCAAAACTTTTGTCTTTGTTGGCATGTAACTCTTTGATGCCGTGTGTATAAGATGTAATCATGAAATGGGGACCTAATTTGGGCAGCTTATTATTTATTTTGCTCATGCTCTGTTACTGAAATTAATGATTGATTTGCCCCATTTTCTGCTGTTCTGTGGATTTGTGATTTGCTTTGGTTCTCAGATCTTACCTTCTTGAAATAATTGTCTTTGTAAATTTTGTCCTGCCTTTTAACCTTGTTAACCTATTTAACCATGTGTGCTTATTTACATGGAAAGGGTACTTTATAAATTTTACAGGACTAAAACAGCCCTATTTTTTCTAACAATGTGTTGTAAAGTAAACACCAGAACTGTATTTCTTACTGTAATTTTATGTTTTACTGCCAACTATTATGGCATTGTCTTCTCAAAAGGTTGTGGTTTTTTCACACAATTGGCAACAAACTGTTTATTAGTTGTGTGCTCAAGTTGCCTGGTTTGATTTTAATGTATTTTCTTCACCTTTAGGACTTAGATAATGGGCCTGATCAGGAGGCACTGTAACTTTGTAATTAGAGTCTCAGTGTGGGGTTTTGGGAGGGCTTACATGTGTCTGCTTTTTGGTTCCTAAATGAGGTGGCACAGGAGTGCCTGTCACCTGCAAGGCCTTGGACTTCAGTCAACCCCTGCCCAGTGAATACATACCCATACCTCCACCTTTTTTATTTTGCATTTTGTGACTTCTTGTACCTGATGCTGTCCTGGAATTCTGGCTGGGGGAGCCTGGCCTGACCCCTCCCAGCCTGCTCTCTGTGCCCTTCATGTGCCATCCCTTTCATGATTCTGGGGTCTCTCCATAGAGGTCCTTCTGCAGTCCCTGCCTAGAGCTCTCAACAACCTTTAGACCATGGATTTACTTGTGATGAAATAGACAAAAAAAAGCCACATAGAGACCATCTCCTGAAAGGGAGGTGTTCACCACCTTCTTCTCCCATGACTCTTAACCACTTCTTTTTTCACAGTTGCTTTTCTGTTTGTTTTTCTTTTAACTCTGAAGTAGGGAACTCACAGGAAAAAAGCAAGTAAAACCAAAACATTTGCAGTTGGAAATACTCAACTTACTAATGGACTGCTTTGCTCCCTGGTCTACAGTTCTCATGTCTTTTGTGGTTCTCATGTCTTCAGTATTTGAGCAACTCAAATTATTTTAATTATTTATCTGTGTACTGATCTCTGAGCTCTTGTTTAAATAAGCCCCGGTTGACACAGTGAAATGGAGGCAAGTGTTTATATAAATAGATTTGTGCCTCCCTGGTTGTGAGACGGGACGAGTGCCAGCACCGCCTCAAATGTGGGAGAGCGCAGCCGTCAGGGTGCCCTGCCTGATCCACAGCTGCCTCCCAGCTGATGGGAAGAGTGGTTCTGGGAGAGCTTCCAGCTCTGTCTCCCTGGCCTTGCTGGCACAGAGCTGCTCTGCTCTTCAGCCCTCCTTGGTGGGGCAGCCCCGGCAGAACCAGCTCAAACAGGCCATGGCACTGGGCTGCACATTGGTGGTATTTGTAAGGTTTGCCTCCCATCTTCTAATTTCCCATATAGATGTCTGCTGTGCAGTCTGGTCTCCTGTTTTTACAGCTGCTTTCTATGAAAATTCTCAGGGTTTTATTGATGGGTCATTTTTGTTTGTTATCTGAGCCTCAATTTGGCTATAATGTGACGATAAGAGAAACTTTCTGTGAAAACTCTGATGTACATTTGCTTGAAACCTGATCCCTGGTGATCAGACCCTTAAACTGAAAACTTCAGAACCCTCCCTGAAACTGCTCCCTATGAACTACTTTCATTTCAAATCCAAAATACAAGCATTTTTTTAGTAGAACAATTAACTACTGAGTCCTTGAATTGAAAGGTCCTGATGTTCATGTGACTCTGTTTTGTAATAATAAAATAAAATACCAATGACTCTGACCCATTAAGGAGTAGAGACATTTTTTGATTGCCAACATCTTTCATACATAATGTCACAGAGGATGCTGCTGTTGTTTCTTGATCTATGTACTTCACCTGCTGATTTAGCACAGTCCACCTTTGTAATTCATCTGCTAATAAAGAATTTAATTCGTATTACTTTCCATCTCAGATACCACGGTGACTTCTAATATATCTGTTTTCAGGCTGCTTAGTTTTCTTTTGTTCAAATCCAAAATAACCTAAATGTTACTTGGTACAGAATTATACTGTGATAAAGGCAATACTTTTCCACTAAAAGTAATTTCTGGCATTTTCATTTTGAGTCTTTGGACTTAGGGATTATTAATCTTTTTGAGTGTTATTAATATTCTCATCCATCAATAGTGAAAGTATATTGTATAGTTTATTCAGGCAGCCTGATTATCCATTGAAGATACTATGATTTTCTTTGTGGTACATTATTTTTAGTAGTTTTTTGATTGGCTGTTTTTATTTTCTGGGTTGTTTTGTTTTGTTGTTTATTTATTTTTTTCTTTTAATTCAAGCAAACTTAATATAATGCCCTCAGAAAATTACTTATTCTGTAAAAGATTAAAAAAATAAGATTATATAGCATTTCAAATTATAAGGAAATAGTCTTGGTGCTTTTTTTATTTCTTTCTTGGGATGATGAATACATTTGGGAAATAAAAGCAAGAAGAATAAATAACCTCTTTTTCTCACTTTGCCTTCCTCTTTCTATTGAAAGAGTTTGTGAGTTTGTGTCCTCTGCTCTAAATAGCTGCACAAGGTATCACCTTAAATCTCTTGGTTCATCTGTGGATTTCAGTGTGAAAGACTTTGGATTTGGATTTGGGTGTAGATGTACATAAAGATATATGTCTCTCCCTTGATGCAGGGGAGATATATATATATATCTTTATGTACATCTACATATTCTATACATAATAGAAACCACCTTAATACACCTTAAGACAGCTGATGCCTGGCCTAGAGGAGCCTTCATACAGCTCTTAGAACAACAGTGCAGTAACATCCTTTGATAGGAGCGCCTGCAAAAAAGCCTCTCCAAAAAATCTTTCTCCTGTGTGGTGAGCATTGAGGTGCTTCAGTGAAACAATGAGACTGTGCAGAGGTTTGGTGTACTGCAAAGGTCTTTAAACTGCTGGTTTTTCTGAGCCCTTTTCATTGACTGAATGAGTTTTAATGATGCTGGAAGAGCAAGACAGTGGACTGTTGCTATTGTATTAGGGATGGCTGAAATAAGGACATGAACTCCAAGGTCTTCTCATGGCAAAATGCAAAACTTTCATTTACTTCACATACCTTTATAGACAGTTCTGAGAGAGCAAAGACATGATTGGCCATCAAACCAACACTTCACCATGGCTCGGGAGCAACACCCCCTTGAACACACTTGCAAGTGAACAGCAAGCTGGACAAACAACACCTGCCAAAACTGTTTCAAGGACTGTTTTGATCCTCCTCACAATTTCTCAGGCCAGTGTGAGAAAGTTATGTGACTTGATTTCACACAGACACTGCTGACACAGGCTCTGCTGTCACCTGATCTCTCGCTTTCACCACCCACAGTGGACTTAGAAGACATATCTGAATGTGACTGAAGATGATGTTTCTACTTAAAAGACTTAGAGCTTCATACACAGAATCTCAGTGCTCATTCAAACTCTTCAAAGTATTGCGTATTTTACTTTTTTTCTTTTTCCTATTAGGAGAAGAAAGGAAATACCAGTAAGCTCTGGGCCATGTTAGTATCTTAGGATTATGGAGATGCAGGCAGACCAGAGCAATTTTTGATTTGTGCTGCTTTGTTTTGATCCTTTACTGCTCATTTCCCAGCAGCCACAGTCCAAAAGCTGGCTAAGCCAGGGCTGGAAATGGAAATGTCAGAAGATGTGCTCTGTGCTTCTGGAAGATGTTTTAGTCAGAGCATCTCAGCACTGATGGGTCCAGCCACTTCATATCTCTCCAGTGTCAGGAAGGAGACAAGACAGCAAACCACATCCAGAATTGAAACTTCTGCATTTTGGCTCCATCCTCTTCTCTCTGCTGGCTGACAAAAACTCAGTGATTTCTTATTCCAGCTGTAGGCATTCAGGGATGAACATCTGGAAGCTTGTACTAAATGGACTGGCACCCCCTTATTTCAAGGAAGATACACAAAATTGAATTGTTTCTTCCTTCCTGCAAGCTCTTGCTTGCCCTGTTGCCAGGGCACAGAGGAAAGAAAGCTAGTCATACTCTTGCCTTTCTACTTGATGGAGAACAGAACTTAAGAATTTATCAGTTTGTGGAGAAAAAAAACACTGTCTAAAGGACTGGCCTCTAAACTATTGAAGTTTTGTAATCAAATCAACTGCTTGGTCTTGAAATCTTGGATGTAGAGCTTAGGGAGGTGTTATGTAGCTCCTTTGGTATCTCCAAATTAACAATTAAAATACATTTCTGATAGCTCTCCTATGAGGAAAGGCTGAGAAAATTGGGATTGCTCAGCCTGGAGAACAGAAGGCCCCAGGAGACCTTCTATCAGCTTTCCAGTACCTAAAGGGGGCCTATAAGAAGGCTGGAGAGGGACTTTTTACAAGGGCATGGAGTGATAGGACAAGGGATTTCATCTTGAAATTGGAAGAGGGTCAATTCATATTAGAAATTAGGAGGAAATTTTTTTGCAGTGAATGTGGCGAGACACTGGAACAGGTTGCCCAGAGAAATTGTCGATGCCTCATCCCTGGAAGCATTCAAGGTCAGGTTGGATGGGGCTTTGAGCTGAAGATGTCCATGCCCACAGCAGGCTGGGTGAAAGGAGATGATCTTTAAGGTCTCTTCCAACCCAAACCATTCTATGATTCTAATTTACTTTAAAATATATGCATTAAAAAAAATCCAGAAACAACCCAACCATACAATTTATTTTATAAGCATTTCCCAAGCAAAAATCTCTATGCACATAGCTGTTGTTATTTTTGCTAAGCCACATAATTTAATATTTCATTCTTAGTTAATATGCTAGAAAAATATTTACTTAGAGACATGATCTATGTTGACTAATGGGATCAAACTAATTCAGACCAAAGCTGAATAAATAAGTAAATTTAAAATTGTTTGGGTTTTGACTTGAATTGGGTTTTTTGTTTGTTTGTTTGAGTTTGTTTTGTTTTGTTTTGTTGGGGTTTTTTTTGGGTTTTTTTTTTTTTTTTTGGAATGGTAGAATATCATGTGTGAAATTAAGAGTAGCTGGAAATTAGGGTAAGGCAGAAGTGAATCTGACCTGAGCTGACCCATGTGGCTAGCACTAGTCTCGCTACTTAGCAGCCTGAAAAATGTTGCAGTGGATCACATCCTTACTGTTTGAGTCTTTGTAGCCAATGAAATGAGAGATCATTGTCAATGTCAGGACTTTGAATCCCTGGTGTTTCATCAGTAAGTGTTTTAACACCTCAAACTTAACACTCAAAAGTCAGTCAAGTGTAAAACTGTATAAAAAAGTATGTCTCCTTCATGAAGGATTTTTGTTATTTGTTTTGACAGAAATTGAAAATTAAAGAATAGCAACATTTTTATCCACTAAGATGTCAGCCTGATCTCGTGGCTGTTATGTACTGAGAAAAAAAAAAAAAAAAAAAGTCAAAAGTCACCTTTCCTGAGCAATCTGTCCAGATCTACAGATCCTGGAGGGGCTCAGAAGTACCAGCCTGCCACAGCCTGAAGAGTGAGCTGGTCACAGCCCTTGGAGAGGCTTTTTATTTTTATTTTTTTTTTTCACTTGGTAGCCCAAGGCAGTATCCTAGAGGTTGCATTTTAAGGTCAGATGGAAAACTGGCCTCCTCAGCAGCAGCATGATGAGCTGTTAAGGAACCATCTAAAGAAGCAGCCTGGGACTGGATGGTGGCCCAGGGCACTCACTCCTGGCTCCCCAGCAAACCTGCCACCAGGCATTTCAATTCCAACCAATCAACAGATTAAAATAAGTGGCTTTTTTATAGTATTTTGAGTTAAGCCTAGCAACAAGCTTTTGGTCTGGAAGTCATAAATATTGGGGTTTCTTTTTCTTTGGTGACCAAAAAGAAAGCTTCATATTTTTCCCTTGAAAATGTTAAGGAAAATTCCTGCTTTAAAATGAGATGGGTCTAAAGTGTGTGTGCAGACTGTGGGGACATCTGCTGGGATGCTGGGAAATGGCAGACTGCAAAATGCATGTGGTGGTGGAATGATTCAGTCATTAATGTGCCAAAAATGATTAATACTGCGGCATTCCCTCAGGGCTGACAATTCCACATTTTATCCACAAAGGAAATGAAGTACCCTTATCTCAGTATTTCTGGGCTGATCATTCTAGGAGAACACTTAAGACCTGCATAAGCCCATCCAGACATAAAAATGTGTAGAAAAGAGAGATCTGTGGAAAAGCCCTGTAATCAGGGGTGAGCCAAAAGCAGCTGGCATGCTGTGGGGCAGAGCAGCTCAGTCAGCCCTGACCACATGACAGCTTCCTGTGGCACCCTTGGGATGGAAGCACTTTCCTTGCAGATGGAAATGAGAAACAGCCTCTTCTGCCCACCAGCTCTGGCAGTGGCTGAGCCAGGACCAGCAGAGGAGCTTCAGTGATGGCATGACCACATGCTGCCACACTGCAGAACTGTGGTCTGAAATGAAGCATCAGCTTTCACGGTTTTGTTACAAAAATGAATCGTGGCTTATGTCTGATGGTGTATGCAGGCCTAAATGGAGCCAGAATTTTGAAATTTGTAGACTTCGTTGGAATCATGGAATGAATTCTGTTCCAATACTTCAGTGTGGCCTTAATAATCTTGCTAAGATTAAGGAAACTTTCATCTTATCAGTTGTAAAAGGTGTGGCTGGGGAGATGATACATAACTGTTCTGGCTATTAGTTCAAAATTACATTCAGCATTCAATTTTCCTCATGTACTTCCCTATACATTCGTTTTATCTGCATCTTTCTGTCTGAAATTGTGAGATGTTTCAAGGGCTGGAACCATCTTCTAAGCTTGTGTTTGAAAAGTGCCTTTGCAGTAGCATTTTCTGCAGGCATGAGACTAAAACAAGGGGTGGAGGCATATGCTCATTTTAAACTTTTCTCTGAAGGTTTCAGCTGTCTGTGTAGAGACAAAGCTCTGCATATTTAGTCAGCTAACAGAATTTTCACAAACTCTGGCCCATTCTCACCCCACACTGCACTTTGCACTGAACTCAAACCCACTTTGCAGCCCAAATCCATGTCAGTGATACTCTGTAGCCCTTTCTCCTGCATCCGTCATATTCCATTTGGAAACTTTGTTGGGCATCGCTGGGTGGAAATTGCCAGTAGAGATCAAGAAGAAAGTTTTTTCACAGCTGAGTCAATTTTGTTAATGCAGAAATGGTGCACCAGACATCTGGTTAGAATTGTTTTTATTCCATCCTTAATAATGAATGACTTAAATATGAAAAATGTGAAGAAAAATGTAGGCTCCACTGTAGTCTAAATACTCCCACCGTATAGTCTCCGTACTTTTAGACAAGAGCAAAGCTGAAAAAGCAAGGAGAAACTGTTTTTATTTTGCTAAGTTCCAAATCTCATATAATTGCTCAAAAAGATGTTAATACTGTGATGTTCTACAGCTATTTTCATTTTAAAGTACAATTAATGAATTTATTGACTGCTTAGAGAAATAGATTAGTCCTAAATTATCCTAAGCGTGTTAGCTGTACACAGTGTAACTTTGTCTGATATGATAGATGCAGAAGTAGAAATTAAAATAGGATGTGTTAGACCAGATACTTTGTAAACTGATTATCCCAGGATATTAGGTTCCATTAAACTTAAATATATTTTTCTTGTTGTTCTGTACTCAGGGGCGTGCCTCATTAACACATGAGAAACAGCGTTTTGCCCACGAACATGGTGAAATGAAAAATCTAGAAGATATTGTTAAAGATATAAAACCGACTGTGCTAATAGGTAATTTCTTTGACTTTAAAGCAATGACCTTATTCTTCATTAAAAAAAAATGGGGATGTGGCTTTGTCTGAAGAGAAGATCAAGTTCCTCTGAACAGAGTTTACCTTTGTGTGTTTTCAGAAAACACAGGGTGCATAATGGACTCTATTAAGCAACTGAAAAATAGTAACTATCCAAGCATGTAACTTTGCTTTCATTCTGACAGGGGAAAGAATCTGACTGGGTTTAAACATCTGATGGAGGACCTTACCACCTTCCTAAATTACTTCTGTTGTAGTGTGGAAAGTGTAATTTAAATAACCTCCAATTTAGAGTGAGAAAACTGAGCCAAGCTCATGTAAAGCTCTGCAAATATGAGGGTGCTGTATCTAAGTCTTCTTTTTGCTCTCTTCTAGATTCTTAGCCAGCAGTCCTTTATGCAGACCAAAATGCAGATTTTACAAAGACTTTTTCTTTTGTAAAAGCTGAAGGATTGTGATCTCAATAATGGATTGTTCAGCTCTCTACAGTTTGGTTATTGTATTTCAGTGACAGTTTCAGGAATGAACTGCAAGTACTCTTGGTCCTTTTTCAAATTAGTAAGACTTGAAGATTAATCTATCTGGCTAGTAAAGTCATTCATCAGGTGCTAGAAAACTGAAACACCATAGTGATAATTATCCTACATTTTAACAGTTACCTTTTTGATCATGCCTACACCACAAGGTTCTTGTTCAGTAAAATCTGCTTTTGCCAGTGGTCATCAGTGAGGTAAATGAAGTGTTTCTTTTCCTACATGAAGATATATATGACTGGAAGAAGAGACCAAGTGGTCCAGAGAATTTACTTAGTATACTCCAAGGCTGAAAAAGCTAGAGGGTCAGAAGAGTAGAATGAACGAATGTTTATCCAGATAAAGGTGTGTGGATGCTATGGGAAGATTTGCTGTCATGAAATATGGGTTTTACTATGTATCATTTTTATGTATAAACCTATGTGACTCTCCCTCAAGGTCACTTTGTCTTATCAATTCCATATAATGAAGTCTCTTTCATCA
Source organism: Phylloscopus trochilus trochilus (assembly GCA_016584745.2). NCBI lineage: Eukaryota > Metazoa > Chordata > Aves > Passeriformes > Phylloscopidae > Phylloscopus > Phylloscopus trochilus. The sequence continues at coordinate 32,875,898 of WQNJ02000062.1, read as the reverse complement.
GAAACAGCAATAGAAACTAATATTGGGGATTTTTGGTTTGAGTGACTAGACATTCAGTATGTTCCCTGGAGAACCAGGAGTCACGGGGAAATAGGTTGATAGTGCAGCTCCCACTGTTTTACTTAGCTCTGTCTGAGCAAATCCTTATACATTTCATTTCCTGCAATGGCTCAAGGAAAAGCCTTAAATTAGAGAGACCCTGTCTAAGAAACTGCAATTAAAAGAAAAAAAACCCAAAATAAATAAATAGCCATAAACATTTGGTTTTACCTTAAATCTTGCTGTTCTTACTGTTGGCTGTCCCAAATCAGTTTTAGAAGACATTAAATACTTGGCAACTGAAGATTTAGCCAGAAACTGAGGTGTATAACAGACTCTTATACAACTGTTCATCATAGAGTGGCTCAGCTGGTCTATTGGAGCTCTTGCATCTAAGCATCCCTGTCCATTCCTAGAAGCTGAAGTACAGAGAGCTTGGAGTTGCAAAAAATGTTCCATGTGGAATCAGTCAGAAAATACTCTGAGATGCCTTAAAGAAATGGTAGTCCTTAAGCACGACCTTCAAGCCAGCTCTGAGTGATGAGGGCCCCTTTCACCTCCCCCCAAGGACCTTGTGCTCTCCTCAGGCAGATCCCAAGCTGTCCTTTTAGACTGAGCACTGTCAGGATGCTCATTTGAGCATCAGTGACAAAACGTTACAGTACTGACCTGAGAAAGGCCCAAGGTTCAGGCTCTCCTCTCCCAGCCTGGCTTTTAATCCATTTCCACTCCCCAAGAGAGGGAAAACAAGCTCTTTTTCCTGATTTTGAAACTCAGATGCTATGTGGAAAGTAGAATGGGACATCAGGCACTGGGGTCTCTGAGGATGAAGGAGGCTACCTTCTCTCCAAGCCAGGTGAGAGGAGCCTCCGTTAAAATAAAGATCCTTAGTTTCACTCCAAGATCTGTTTATCTGTTTATTTTCACTGAAGGTGCAGATATCCTTGAATTCCCAGCTCTTGTAGATTATTCAGAACTAGGGGTGTAGTTGGCATCTCAGAAGCATCACACAACTCCCTCTTCGGTCATGAATTGTCTGAGGTCCAAGATCAAAGTACTGGCTGCAAGTCCACAATGCATCTAACTTAGGTTAGATGATTTCATCCTGCAAGAGTGGCATTCAGTTCCTGTGAATAGCATTTATAAGTGTGGACAGTATAGGGAATAGAAAAGCATCTCTGGTGCAATGAAAAGGGATGTATTAAAAAAACCTGTTGCTGTTAGGGAAAGCCTAGACTCAAAATTATTATTTGTCAGCTCAGCTCAGATATAGAAGGCAGAGACTTCACTCATCATGTCAGAAAAAACTGAAATCTGACATACTGGATTTGGGAGAATGTATCCAGTCTGTTGCACAACTTTAGGACCCAGAGCTGCATCTATCTAGTCCATACTGGACCTAGCTGCAGGGTAGGTGATAACATTTTTATCTTACTCAGTGGGCCTGAGAAAAGGGAAAGGAGAAATTCACCAGATCGTACAGGGACAAATAGGTTCTGCCTTGTGCTAAGGATAATGATGAAGTTTCACTGTTGCCAAATCTTCTATACAAAACTTCATTTCAACTACATGTTAGGAAAAAGTTTGAACTCCATTTTAAAGAGGGAGAGAGAAGAAGGAACTCTGTTTTTTACAAGTGACGTGCATTCTTACCTTGCACTAATTTAATTTGTCTACTTGATATGTGTGTGTTTTTCTTCTTTAGGAGTTGCTGCAATTGGTGGTGCTTTTACTTCACAAATTCTTCAGGATATGGCTGCTCTAAACAAACGTCCTATAATTTTTGCTCTCAGCAATCCTACCAGCAAAGCAGAATGCACTGCTGAGCAGTGCTACAAATACACAGAGGTAACTAAAGATTAACATCTTTCCAGTCTAAGTCACGAAAAGTAAATCTGCGATTAAATTTTAAAAGGGAGGGAGGAGGGCAAAGGATGGAGTAGCAGGTACTAATCATTACTCTGTACACAGATAAAATGAGTTAAATTAAGTAACAGATTTTTCAGATTTTTTTTCAAGACAATTTCACTGAATTCACTTATGCTTGCACTCTAATAAAAAAACATTTCATAGCTTTTATTGGTGTAGACAACACTCACAATCTTTATTATAACCAAAGCATCAGTCACCATCAATCATTAAAGCATTATGTCTCTTTTTGAACTGTGCCATTTTATGCAATATATAAACACAGTGTCATGCTTTTCATTTGAGATTTCATAAATACTCTTTATGGTAAGAAAATATATCAACACTTGAAACAGAATCTTTAAAATCATTCTGTAGTAAGAACTGGGGTAATTGACTCTTCTTAAAAAGTTTTCTGTTACATAAACATAGGTTAAAATTAAGAGAAGTGTCCTTGCTTATTTATTAGAGAAGCACTGATTAACACATTATCCTGTAATTCAGCCTAGAATTTAAAATGTATGTGTACCTGACTGTATGTGTTTCAGAGCAGATGTATTTTTATTTCTTGTCAAATACAGGGCATTTTGAATGACAGTTCCTCAGTGTTTAAAAGACAGATTTAGCATGTCCATTCTCCACAGCACAGATGTAATTACAGCACAGTGCAGGAGCCAGGGAAGTAACCTACATGAAGGGTTGGTTGTAGTGGGTAACCACATGCAGTAAACAGAGCAAAAGACACTCTGAAGTATTTGACCTGTCACCAAAACATATAATAAGCAGGCCAGGATTATAGTGCATGATACCAAACAAAACAGAATATTCTTCTGAAGAGCTGACTAGCAACAGTGGCCTATTTCAAAATGCACTCTAGTTCATTTCAGTTTCCAGTTCTCTAAAACAGGCAGTGATATTTCTGATACAAAGTGCCTCTGAAGTATTTAACAGTGATATTTATCACTTCAGCAGTGCCAGCATAAATAAAGGCTGGCTTTTCTTCTACCTAAATTCACTGCTTAAATTCAAGGGTGCTCCCTCCCCAGAGAGGCAGCAGCCAGGGGCCTTTGGGCTGCAGACACTGAGGCTGTGCAGTGCCACTCCCACATGAACTGCAATCTAAACTGAGTTAGAGGCAGATCTCTTGTCCTCAGGACAAGGGTTGTGGTGTACCTTGTACCCATATAGCTACATCTCCTTAATTCCCCCAAACAGGCTGGCTCTTCCCCTACTGCCTACCTGCACCAGCCTGGGCATGATGTGTGGGCCCTGCCAGCTACAGTCCTACCTGGCATTACCCAAAAATCTGCTGGGAAACATTTTAATGTTTTATCAGTACTGACAGGGGCCTGAGTTGGTGCCTCGCCCTACTCAGTGTGTTACAAAGAGGGGGCCCCCAAGGTCCTGGCAGAGGAGGTTCCACATTGACTTGTTGCTCTATGGGAAGATGTTCCTGGGACAGAGCTTGCACCTCTGTCATTCTGTTGAGCTGTGGAATGGGCTTAAGGACCTGAAGTAGGGGATTGGGAAGAAAAGAGAGCTCTGCCTGCGCACAGCTCCTCAGAAATCACCAGAAGTGTGACATTTAGTTGCCTTAATGTCTTTTTTTTGGGTGCTTTGCTGTTGGAAAAAAAGTCCAATACCATCATCTGTTGCTACCATAGCAGTATTGACCACTTTGGGTTTTACAACTCTGTACCTCCCATGGAGCTTCTTCTGGCATGGATGCACAAAGTGAATAATGACTGCTGGCTTCAGTTTCCCTCCTTCTAAATTGTACAGATAGGGTTAGACACAGAGAATCATCAGTGATCTCCAGGAGCAGCATCCTGATGTTCTTGAGACATATTCAGGCAAATATCTCTAACACCCTCTCAGAAGAGATGCTAAATAGATGCAACCCAGCTTCCACAGGGGTGGATATTTGAAAGGATGTGAGAAATATTTCAACAGCAGTCTCTTGATTAACACACTTTCTTTTCCTTCTTACAATTTAGGGACGTGGGATTTTTGCCAGTGGAAGTCCTTTTGATCCTGTCACTCTTCCAAGTGGACAAACTCTCTATCCTGGACAGGGTAACAATTCCTATGTGTTCCCAGGAGTTGCCCTTGGTGTTATTTCATGTGGAATGAGACATATTGATGAGAATGTATTCCTCACGACTGCTGAGGTACTGTATTCAAAATTATTTAAATTCCTTAATTTAGTGACTTTGTATTAATGAGCAATTAAACAGGAAGAGTTAAACTTTAAAAATGGAAAAATACTGCTTTCTGTGTAAGGCCTTTATTTGCAAGGTGTATTGTTCTTCATAAATTTTATTTGAACAAGTCATTTTTAAAAAGTTAACACTTGGCCTAGGGTCACCTGACATAAACTTTACCTTCTGTTGGGAAGGAAAAGAAAGAAAGATTTCAGTACTGTCTTACTACAGGTAAATGCAGATATGTACAGTTTGCATGCAGAAGCACATAGGTTTGATTTTAGATTGAAAAGAATTAGCTGTTCTTGATGTTAGTAGCCTTGGGGTGGCTTGTGTATGTTTTGCTTACAAAAAGTGTTTGAATTTGAATTAGAAATGCATATTGGGCAATGCATATTGGTCTGACCATGTCCATGCTAAGTAATTGAAGGCCTGGTACTTTGGGGTTTTTTAAAGGGTATGGAAATAAGGAAGAAGGCTCCCCTCACTTTACCATGTTAACTCCAACTGACCCAGGCTCACTTCAGGGGGAATTTCTGCCCAGTCCAGTTCGTACCAGCTACAATCCACAGCACTTCATCAAAGTGCAGTGTCCTACTCCTCCAAGAAGCTGTATAAGCACACTTGGGAATACATGGATAATGTAGGCAGTGCACCAAGGAGGCCTCCACGCAATAAACTGGAACATTAGAATTATGGAACAATAAAAAACAGGGGGAAAAAAAGAGTTTGAATGCATTATTCAGCTCCTGCAGCTTCTCTAAGGAATATTTCATTCCAGATTCTTGTTCCTTCTGTTCTCTTCATGGTTTAAAGGGAAGAAAGTGGTCCTTGGCTACCACTCAAGGGCAGCTAATAGGCAGTGTGATCCTATAACAGGCAGTATATCATACAAACTTTCTTAACAGGTGGGCACTTGCATGCTGTCCTGTTGGACTTTCAGAGGTTTTTTGAGATGCATGCTATATCATCTTTAAAGAGGTTTGCTGACAGCAAAGGAAGTCTGTAAGAAAGACATTCACAATTTCCATCTTTAAAATTAGTAAAAAAGCCCAGCCTGTCTCCACTGGCTTTAACCATCATAGAAGGGCAATGATCCATCTCCTAAGCCTTTGGATAATTATATCTTCCCTTTAAATCCTCCCCTGTAATTTCAGTTGAATATGGTGATTCTCACTTCCTGGTCTAAACTGCTCTGTTAGAGTTGCTTACTTCATTGTAGAAGTTGCTTCATTTTGGTTTGTGTGAAATGGTTCCTGTATATTGAGAGCTGATGACAAAAGGTGGCACATAGGTGGATTGAACTCTGTTCCATGTGACAGTCTATGAAGTCAGAAAAAAATCACTTCTGAACAAAGAAATGTAACAGTCAGGGCAGTAAAATAGTATCAGAAATTGTGAGGAAGCTTTTAAATTCCCACTTGAGATTCCTTCCTGACTCTTTGGTGCAGGTTTTGCTATACAGTTGCCTTCCCTAGTAAACTCTCTAGAAAAGTTTGACATATAAAAATGTGGGTTTTGTCTTGCACAGAAGGTTCTGTTGGTGGCAGGATCCCTGGGTAGCTGCTCCCCTTACTGCTCCCAGCTCAGGGCTTTCACATCTGGTCTCTTACATGTGAGGGGCTGTGGGTGAGCTGAGCTGATGGGGCCAGAGGAATCTGCCAGAAGAGGTGTCAGTGGTGTGAAGGCTGGCAGGAATGTGTAGGCCCTTAGCTGAATAATTACAATGCAAAGCAAAAGCAAATGTGCTCTTTTTGTTTTATTTTCTTGGCTTTTTTAATGGAAGGATAAAATCAGAATATTTTCATGGGGGTTTTAGAATAGTGCTTAATATTCTTCATTTGAAATGGAAACATCCAAGATGCTGCAAAATTTAGAGAACCAAACCCATGCATTTTGGGTAGAGGGACCCTCTTAGATTGCCAAGGTAGATTACTGAAAAAAAGAAATTATAAAAAGTAAGCAGCCCAAGCTGCATGCGTGCACCTCCTGCTTCTTGCTTTGCCACCCATCCAATTAAATCTTGATTGAAGTCACAAGTAAGTAGTTACTATAACTAGAACAGATTTTGCTTTCAATGTGCTTTTCTTCCTGCCAAGTAAAACAGAGCGTGACTTTGACTTTGGATGATAAATCTAAGGTACTGTAAACTGTAATACCTCTTAACTGTGGCCAGGTGTTCTGTGGTGACAAGGGATGTTGCCTATTCTTTTAAGTCCTACCAAACACAACAAAAGAATTATGAAATAATGGAATATTCTTGCATGTGTGATCTGCAGTTTAGTTCAGAAATAATCTAGAAAATATTTTCATTATAGAGAGTATGTCCTCCAAAAACCAAGAAGCCCCCACTTGCTTTACGCCATTTTGTCATGGTTGCCTTTCACTTAGGTTCTAACGATTTGCTAGTTTTTCTATTAAAAATTAATTCAATTAATGTTTAAAACATGAAAATAGCCATACTGGGTTGGACCTAGGGTCCAAACAGCTTGGTATCTTCCTGTGAAAGCAATCACTAAGAGAAGCTGAGGAAAAGAGGATAAATAAGAGAAATGCAAAATGATCCTTCTGCTGAAGTGGCTTCTCAGATTCTGGCAACATTTACTGTATAGCCTTCCTGTGCTGGATGTTTTATCCCTGTATGGATTTTTCCTTCATAGATGAACCTAGTGGCTTTTTAAACATGTTTATACATGTTTAAAACATTTTTAAATGTTAAAATGTTAAAACATTTTTATATGTTTATACATATACATATACATCTTTTGGCAATTAGTGTCACAATTTAATTATGAGTCCTGTGGAAAAAGAAACTCATAATTTTCTGCTGTTTGATGATTTGGTTTGCCCACAGCCTACATAAGAAATGTTCACCTTCAGTTGTCTTTTGCATTTCCTTTCAGTCTTCTCCTTTTCTCCCCAGTCTATTTTATTATTTTTTTGTCTCCTTGATCAAAAAATAATTTTTTTATTATCTTTTTTATCCTCTGTACTGCCTCATAATTCTACCCCATTCGTGTTTGAAGTATGTGGAGAAAAACCACAGCCTGCTCAAAGTGGTGTTACATTTTGGATTTACAGATTGGCACAATTATGTTTTCTGTGACACTTTTTATTTCCTCAGTAACCCCAAATTCATAATTTTTCCCCTGCCACTGATCTGATGCTCTCAAGGAGTGTTTTTCAAGCACCACATGAAGAGGGTGTAGTTCTCTTTGGAAATGCTCGGGTTTGTGTTTTTGCATAGTTTTCAGTGCTGTTACAGGAGTATGTCTGAAGGAACAGCATGGCATCTGTACAGTTGATGTTGCTACTTCTCCCACTTTGAGCACTGCCCAAATATTTTGTAGCTTGCCTTCTATCAAAAACAGAATCACAAAAGAGAAGTACTCCACTCCTGAACCTTTAATTTTCAGTGACGCATTGCAGTAAGAACAACTTGCTGTTGATTTCTTCAGCTTTCATCTTTCCTGCAGAGCCCTCTTAAGCTGTTAACATCAGGGACCTCATGTTGGAAGCGCCTCCTTACATTCAAATGCACATCACAGGGCTGTGTATCATTTTGAGATAACCTGGTTGCTGTTATGGAGAGCAGTAACTTGATTTTACATTCTCCTAGCTCCCCCTAGAGGGTTTTTCTCTGCTGTATTTCTCAAGATGAGGTTTAAATGAAAACAAATACTTTTTCTTCACTTGTTATACTCAAGAGCCTATTGCTCTTGTCAGCATTATAGCTCCAAATGAAAAAACTTAGGACATCTACCATATTCTGGTTAGACTGCTCAAGAGAACATTGAGTTCTTTTGAACCTGCAGTTACTTTAGTTCAAACTATTTACCTGCTTCTGCTGGAAGGGATGCATCCAGACACCTGTTCTGATGCAGTCCTAGATGTTTACAAGCATATGTACAGGGTCCTATTACTCTCATGCAGCAGGAACTGTAAGTTTTGTTTGTGCTTTGTTTCAATTATTTTTCCTAGATGATTCCCTCAGAAGTGTACTTGCTTTCTCTTTGGGCTTTGTTATCAGTTGCAAGTCTCAGCATTTCCTGGACTTTCCTGGTTTTCAGAACCTCTTGGTGTGTCATACATGGCTTCACCAGGTGTTATCCAGAGCAGAGTTTTCTGTCCATATCTGGATCACCCTGAAATGCTATTTCAAGTCCCCAAAAGATGAACAAATTGTAGCTAATGATAGCAGAAATACCAGCTGCCAGTGATTTCATTCAGAGTGTTTTACACTTAAGGGTTTCAGTTCTGTTCCCTGCACAGGTTAATGTGACAACTGTCAGAATGACAAGTGCTTCTTTATATTTTAGAAGTCTTTGACCCAACTGCAATTGTTGGCTAGAATTTGTATCTCACAATGAACTATTTGCTAGTTTATATGTGTCATGGACTTACTCAAGACTTAAGTAACTTTTATTGTCTGAGTGAGAAAAAGGCGTAACTCCTACATTTCTAATTCCTGTGTACTTTCTCCTAATGACAAAGGTGGTCCTAATATATGCTGTCTAGGTGGATTAAGCAGTATCTGTGTGATTTGCCACAGCAGAAACATTTCTTTGCTAAAGACAATATCACCGTCTAATCGAGCTACAGCTGCACCTGCATGTCAAGTCAAACATGTTTGTGTTATTTCAGGTTATAGCGCAGCAAGTGACAGAGGAGAATTTACGGGAAGGTCGCCTCTACCCTCCTTTAGTCACCATTCAGGAGGTGTCACTGAAGATCGCTGTGAGGGTAAGGCATTGCAGCCTTTTATGGCTTTCTGTCTTCCCACCGGCTCTACATAGTTTGATTTTATCAGCTAACACTTTCACACAACTTGGTTGACATCAATTGATATTGGACATGTAGCAGTTTCAAAATGAAATTTTAAATTTATAAATGTGAAGGTAATCCAAATACAAGGAGAGCTGTGGAACTACAGCAAGTGTGTATGTCTGTAGAGCACAGACTCTGCTGTTCACCACAGTCATGTCAGCTGCACAGCTGAAGGGCTTTTGGCCCTTCGTGGTTATCAGTTTCAACTTTTTTCTTGTCTTCTGTGACCCTTTTTTCTACAGTTGTTGTTTTCTCTCTTTGTCACCTTACTGTAATTCCACTTCATATGCTTCTGAAAGAATAACAAGGAGCCCTCATACCTGAAACAGTTTCCATAGCTTCACTCATTCTGTGTATTTAAGAAAAGAAAAATCCTTCTCAAAGTTCATGTCTTCTTAGGCAAGTAACAACTCTGGTTTGTAGATGTGAAAATATTACTTAAATTCCTCAAGCAAAATCAAACTGGCTCTGTGTTTGGCAGAAACACAGTGATAGAAATTCCTCCTCTATTTGTGTGTGTTATAGAAAATACAAAAGAAGGAAAATGTTACCAAGTGATTCTTTCTGCCTGTTCTCTGTTGAAACTTTATTCCTGCAAATACTTATTCTGGCTCATACAACCCAACCCAAGGGGTTTAGCAACGGCCTCTGCCTTTTCCAGGAGAGGAACACTATCTAAATATTTTGGAATACCAAGCATTGGGTATGAATTCAGACCTTATTCAACCACAATAATTATGTGCACAGACCTGAAGATATCCTTACATAAACACCCAAACTGCTTCTCAATCAAACTGAGTTGGGATTCAGATTAATCCTAGAAAAGAAGTCTTAATAAAGTGACTTGGGGTCTCAGCTTCTCACTAAAGTAGAACATATATGTTTTAAAGAGAGCTAAGGAAAGCAGGAAGAAGAAGGTCTCCCTTTTATTCAAAGGAGGAGCATTAGAGTATTTGCCAAATAGTTTCAAGCAGATTTTTTCACAGTGCTGTGCATAAAACCTGCCTGCCAGACTTTGTTTCACAGATGAATGTCCAGTCTGAAGATACTTGTTTCTCAAGTAGGTGATCTTCAGATGTGAGAGGCTACTTTGATGTCTTGGGAGAGCTCCAACCCCTTCTACACTTAATTTTTGTTGCAGCTGTATTTGTGACGCATAATTGATTCACTTAGGTATGGTCTGAGTGAGGAAAAAGCAAATATTTTTATTTCCCCTAGGCATCATGTGCACTGTGTAGGACTATTTTTTTTCCCATGAGTTTACTTTATTTGGAGTATATTATTGAGTTATGGCAAATACTAAACTTCTCTGATATGCAAGAAGCATGGAAACTTTGAACAAATCATGCTTTTCTTACAGTGCTTTGGGAAGATGGTAAACCAGGATAAAGTGATGAGAGAAAAGCAGAAATTGTATCTCAGTGCTTGGGGCTTGTGGAATATTTTATCCACCACTGCACAGTAAAAGATAAGACACTCTTGTGCAAAGAGGAGCACTGTATTTGTAACAGTCTGAACATGTAATCCTCTTCAAAAGTAGCTCAAGTCAGAGGCTTTTAAACACAAACATCATCCTGTTGTAGTCTTATTCACAGGGTACTAACCTGGATCCAGTGTGAGCACAGGTGACTGCCAGCACCAGAGAGGGTGAAGTCTCTTCTTGATTCTGTACTAAGTCCTACTTTTAAATGCTGTTAAGTGTACTCAGATAGTTTGCCAGCACTAATGAGGATTTTAATGCATCTTTCCAGATTGCAGAAGAAGCCTACAGGAATAACACTGCCTCCACCTATCCTCAGCCCAAGGACCTCGAAGCCTTCATCCGCTCTCAGGTGTACAGTACTGATTACAACAGCTTTGTGGCTGACTCCTACACCTGGCCTGAGGAGGCCATGAAAGTCAAACTGTAAATATTTAATGAAGAATGAACAAATCAGCTGCAGTTAAAAAGCATTAAAATATTAAGGTTATTTCTGCCTAGGAAGCCTAAGAATAGCTAATTTTTTAAGATGCAGAAAACTTTTTCTAATTCATAGTAGTTGGTTAGAAACTCAGATTGAGAAACCATCAATTACACAAATAAAAATTAATCTGAGAAATATATTTGCATTTGGTTATTTTGATTGCATATCCTACACTACAGTTTGACAGATCTTTTTGAAAAAAGTGGTTGTATCTTGAGTCAAGAGTTTTGTCACAAACATCAATGGGAACTTAAGCAGATAAACAGACACTTAAAAATACATTTGATGTTTTATCCATTACAGTCACAGTGTAATTTGCATAATTTGTGAACCTATTATTTAAAAAAAACCCCAAACTTTAAACAACCATAAGGTTAGAATATTTTATTCCAGAGAAAATCCTTATTGGTCACTCTTGTGTGTAGAGTTATGAAATGAAAATTTTCTAAAAGAACCAAACCTGCAGAACCTTTTGTTCACATCTAATTAGAACATTTTAATTTTACTAAAAATAACACTGAACATTACTGAAATTTAACATAAGCTAAGGTAATGTCCTGTGTAAGACCAAGGATTTCATTCCCCCACCAAGATAACCACTGTTCTGATCCATTGCAAATGTTGGTCTAATTTCTTGAACTCCATGTTCTTGACAAAAAGGGAGTATCAAAATGCCAGGAATAGACTTTGAGGAATTTTAAGTTTTTAAACAATTACCACTCCAAGAAAAATGTAATATATTTTGGGGATGGTTCTGGAAACAAAGGTTATTGGAACATTTTTTTCTGTTATCTGTTTCTCTCTAATCTCTACTAGAGAGAAACAGATAAGAAACAGATAAGAAAACCAAATATTAATTTTATTTGTCTAGCTCTGTCACAGCTGCAGATTGTAGGTCCCAAATTCAGAAAAAGAGGTACTTTCTCCCTCACTGCCTAATGGGAACATGTCAACATATTTGCCTCACTGTGCTTTAGGCAGAAGTCATATCACACAAACAGTACACTTACCACAGTGAAGGAAAAGACATTAATCATAATCTGAGCAACCAGAAACATTCTGCATTTCAATGCCAACCTCTGCATTTCAATTTATTGCTATTTGTGAGAAAGGTATTAAAATATTTCCTCATGTTTCATTTGAAATAAAATAACATCTGTTATGTTGTCCTCAGCTGAGTGTGCTGAAACACAGCCTTTGAACAGCTGCTGTTGAGTGCCTGGGCGTTGGAGTTGATCAGCCAGACCTCTGCAGCCAGCAGTGAGACTGCTTTTATTGCTTGGTACTCATTTTCACATTAAGGCACTCAGGCACAGAGTGAGAGGTGGTGGGCTGGTGGTCCTTCAAGACACAGCTGCTGGGGACTTTTCAGTAGTGTTCTTCAACTACATATTATATTGATGACCTTTAAATATGATCATGCACTACAAACTGGAACACTCACTATCCACATCCACACTCAGCATGCTTCCCCACAGGCAAACACTGCCTAATGAACCATTAACACCATTGCCTCTTACAAGCTGCTGGAAAATTCTCTCCATGCTAATTAGACATAGAAAGGATTCTTCAAGTTATTTGTATTTTTATGTAATATTATATATATATATATGGGCTTTTTCCTATTATCTGTATTTTACCTGTATTTCCTTATGTAATGTAGGGGGAAAACGAAACTTTGTCTCATCCTGACCCATTTTCATTTCCAAGGTGTTTGGCCTGTGCAAACATAAAATGCCATGAACGGAACAGATTGAAAATTGTTATTAACATAACCAGACAGACACTTTGCTGCATGACATCCTTGCCTCTAAATTGAAGACATGGATTTGATGGATGAGCCAGTGGGTGGGTAAGGATGGTTGGTTGCAAAGAGCTGCAGTCAGTGGCTCGATGTCCAAGTGGAGACCAGTGACAGTGACATTCCCCAGGGTTGGTATTAACATTGTTGTTGTTGGTGGTGACACGGACAGTGGGACTGACTGCACCCTCAGCAGGTTTGCTGATGGCACCAAGCTATGTGGAGCAGTCAGCACACTGGAGGGAAGGGGTGTCACTCAGAGAGACCTGGAGAGGTGGGTGCAAGCCTCAGGGTGTTCAAGGCCAAGTGCAAGGTCCTGCTCCAGGGTTAGGGCAGTCCCAAGCACAAAGAGACTGGGTGGAGAACGGACTGGGAGCAGCCCTGAGGAGAAGAACTTGGTACTGGCAGACAAGAAGCTCAACATGAGCCAGTGATGTGCACTTGAAGCCAAGAAAGCCAACTGTATCCTAGGCTGCATCAAAAGCAGCATGACCAGCAGCATGAGGGAGGGGATTCTCATCTTCTGCTCCCCTTTTGTGAGACCTCACACAGACCATTGCATCCAGCTCTGGGACATGAACATAAAAGGAACATGGAAGTCCAGAAGAGGGCCACAAAAAACGATCAGAGGGCTGGAGCACCTCTCCTATGACAGCTAGCTGAGAGAATTGGGATTGTTCAGCCTGGAGAAGAGAAGGCTTTGGCAAGACCTTATAGCACTTTTCAGTAGCTGAAGGAAGCCTACGGGAAGGCTGGAAAGGGATTTTTCTACAAGTGCATGTAGTGACAGGACAAGGGGGGAATGTTTTAAACTGAAAGAGAGTAGGTTTAGATGAGCTGGGAAGCAATTCACACAGCACAGTACAGATGAGGAGACAGAAGTGTATAATTCCTAACACACTGGAACGTTTATCACCTTGTAAGTGCTTTGAGGCATGGCTCACAGAGACAAATGCCAGTCTTAGAGTCTTAGAAAATCAGTGAACACATCTCAAAAATATGTGGCAGTTCAGCACGAAAGCTGAGATTAACAACTTGCAACATTCACCTCAGATGTTAAAGTTTCCCTTTTCACAGTAGCTGTAAGGCAAAATATTTCAGTGTTAGCAACATCTCTTGCTCTCCAGAATTAGAACTCTTTATCTTTATAAACAGTTTGTCAGTTGTCTGAAAGTTTGCCTTCAACACCAAATAAAATCTGAAAAATATGTCCACTCTGATGCTGTTTCAGGAATTCTAGAAACTGGCCAAGATCCATGTGATAGTCATTCCTCAGGCCATAATCACCATGTGCCTGAAACTGCAGGTCTTCAAAACTGTGAAAGAGACGAAGATTGTCAATGCTTCCCTCCGTTTCTATACTTTCCACATGCTTGCATGAAATGTGCTTCCAGTTGGGATATCTAATAACACGCCAGAACTCGTCACAGTTTTCTCGGAGTCCCTCCACACAGATGACACCAGGTTTCCCAGTTAGGCAGAAGCCAGTCAGATTTAACTTCTTTGCACAGTCAAAAATCTTTTTCCTCAGTTCCTGCCTGTAGATGTGGTGGCTGTAGATCCACATGCGGTGCAGCATTTCCTTAACCCCGACTTCTTCAGAAGCACACTGGGACGAGGCCTTGCTCCTTTCCAAGAAGGGCAGGCTGTTGTCCTTCACCCACTGCACAGCCTCACACACACACAGATCTCCTGAATCCAGAGAGCTGATGTGAGACGCCAGGCGAGTATTGAGCTGCAGCTGTTGCTGTCTGTGCAGAGCATCTGATCTGGCAAAGAGCTGAGGAGCCACCTGAGGGTACATATGAGGAAGAAGAACCTGCAATTCCACCTTTACCTTAAAAACAGAAGACACACATACACACAGAGAAAATTAATTCTGCAGCTACTGACAACACACTAAATTCTTCTTCCCTGAAAGAAGCAGATTATGAGGAGATGTAATCAAGATTGCAGCATCCTAATGACTGGAATTATTTCCATTTCCCTTTTGTCCCAATAACCCATTCTTTTTTCTGTTCTTTTTCTTCTGTTGCATCATGCTGTCACTTTCACAATACTTCCCATGTTATCCAGGCAGCTTTTGTGCTGTTCACAGAACTAATACTATGGCTTGGGAGAAGGTACACAGTTACCCTTGAGGGATATTTCTAGCTCAGTGTTGCTACAGCAATGAACTGTTGGAGTCAAGGGCTTTTGAGAATATCATCCCTTACCAAATGCAATTGACTGATGAACTCAGCCCAGCTGCTGGAAAAAAAGGCCAAGAATTACATGAAATGGTGTTTGTGATTGTACCTACTGTATATAGAGACACGTGGCAGGAGTGTTGCAAATACTTGATCTTAAAGGTTGCTCCCAACCCAAACCATTCAGTGCATTACCATTATTTTAAGCAAGTATTCACTGTAAAGAGGAATCAGGATTATAGGGGGTGAAAAGATTGATGTACGTTTCAGGGAGACCCCTAGATTATTTTATCTGATCTCTTATGAACATTATAGGGCTGTTGACTTTCTCTTAATTATTCCTACAGTGTCTTCAAACAAAGCACTACAGTTCTTTGGCAGCTGAACCCTGCCTCTAGTCCAAGAGCAGGAAAGGATCTAGGTGTCCTCAGTGCTTCCAGCTCCTGTAGAATATTAGGGGGTACTCACTACAGTGAGCAATCATATGATTAGTCCTGCAGAAAGAAGTGAATCATGAAATGACTAATTATCGTTCCAAGTTTCTTGACAATCTGCTATAGGAAAAAAACCCACTACTCCTACACAAGCCCTTCCTACAGGGTTTATAAAACTTCTTTCTGAATCCTGGTGAAAGGGTGCTTTTTAGAAAGATACTTAAGCTTGTACCTGAAGTTTCAAAAAAAATCATGAGGCCATCTCATTACCCAGTAAATTGCTCTAATGTTTAATTACCTTCATTCCACGGAAAACAGCTTTTAGGCTGAGTTTGTCAGTTAGTCACTGCATTAGTATGCACTCAGACCTGTGTTCTCTGTGCAAGTAGAGCATCAATTAGTTCAATCCTTTTCTTCAATCAGTTAAACTGCTGTAACTCCTTATACTGCAAGTTTGGTTTCTCTGCTTATAGGCTGCTTTTGGTTTTGTGTTCTTGTGACTCCTCCTACTTGCATTCTGCATTTGGGGCTATTTTTACATTGTATTTCTAATGCAGATGTTAGCAGCAGCCGAGATTTTCTGTTGCTCTTGACTTTCCAAAGAGCAAACACGCGGTGGCTTTTTTACCCCCTTCCTTCCGGACAGTTTTCAGGTGTCTGCAGGAGTAAAGACAACACCAGCCATGAACAAGGCTCCTTGGCAGCTCTCACCTTCGCCTCCCCTACATCGAGAGCGATGCGATATTCCAGCTGCGGGGGCAGGGCTCCATCACCATTCCTCAGGTAGCGCTGGATGCTGGGCACGGCATCCGCATCCAGACTGAATTCCCCTCTTTTGGGAAACATCGAAAGGAGCATTTCCACTTCCAGCAGCTGGAGCTCCAGGCATTCTTTTACCGTGACAGCCATTGCACTGCCCTCCAGGCACGCCTGGAACGAGAGGGCTGGAGTCAAACCCCGGGGTTTAACACTTGGTTCTGCACCACAAGGAAGCCCCACGATTCTTTAAGGGCAGAATTTGGTGAAACAGGCTGGAGACAGAGCGCCCAGCAGCCGGGCCCTCACAGCCCCGCAGCGGGCAGGGGCGGGCAGGCGGAGCCTTGCGGGCCCTGCCGGGCTCAGGGATGGGAGAGAGCACGGGGAGGAGTCCCGCGCTGATGCGGGGGCAGTGATACATTCATTATTTATGTTATTTATCAGCAGATACACCCCGTGTTGTCTGCGTGTCCTGGTTCAACCCCAGCCGGCAGCCAAGCCCCACACAGCCGCCTCCCCAACCCGCGGCATCGGGGGAGAATCGGAAGGGTAAAAGGCAGAAAATCCACTGGTTGAGATAAAGACAGTACCACAGGGAAAGCAAAAGCCGCGCACACACAAGCAAAGCAAGGAATGAATTCCCCACTTCCCATGGCAGGCGGGTGTTCCACCATCCCCAGGAGAGCAGGGCCCCGTCACACCTAACAGTGGTTTGGGAAGACAAATGCCATCACTGCAAACATCCTCTTCCTTCTTCCCAGCTTTATGTCCTGAGCATGATGCACCTGTGCCGGCTGTGTCTCCTCCCAGCCTCCCAGGCACCCCCAGCCCCCTTTCCATCCTGGCAGTACAAAAATCAGAAAAGGCCTTGCCCCTGTGTAAGCCCCGCTCAGCAATAACAAAAACATCTCCCCACCATCATCACTGTGTTCAGCACAAATCGGAAACACAGCCCCGTACCAGCCACTGTGAAGAAAATTAACCCCGCCTCAGCCCAAATCAGCGCACAGCGGTGACGCTCTGTGCCCGGGGCGCGCTGTGGGTGCAGCTGTGGGGGCCGGAGTCCCGGGGGCCCCGCCCGGCCGGGCCCGCCCCGCTCCCGGACCTTCCGCCGGACGCTGCGGCGGGGGCGTGGCCCGGGCGCCACGCGGCGGCCGCTGCCCCGCCCACCCTCCCGCCATTGGTCGGTCCGCAGCGAGTGGGCGGGGCCGCGCCGGCTCCGTGCGGGGCGCGCGGCGGCAGCTCCGGCGGGATCGCGTCCCACCCATCCCATCCCATCCCATCCCATCGCAGCCGTGTCACCGCAGCCGTCCCGCCCCGTCCCGCCCAGCCCGTGCGGCCGGCCGCCATCGCCGGGGGTCCCGAGGGGAGCAGCCGTGCAGAGGGGCGCGTGTCCGGCTGGCCCCGCCCGCCCGGCCTGCTGTCCGTCTGCCGGTCCGCACGGAGCCGCCGCCCGCGGGCAACATCCCGGGAACACCGCTGGGGGCTTCCCTGCAAGCGCCTGGGGAGGCGGGACACGCTGCTTTTGAGCTCGGAAGTCAGCGTGTGGAGCCGCGGCCGAGCGCTCTGAGCGGCTGATGTCACGGTGAGAAACGGGAGGCTCCGCTGCGGGAATTTGTTGGGGTCCCTGGATCCAGCCCACTGGGAATCGGGGCTCTCCTCGCCCTGTCCCCGCCTGACCTGCTCATATCTGATCACGCTCTGTTTATCCGGTGCTCTCCTTCCCTGGTCCTGGTCCGCGCTGCGGTCCCGCCAGGGATCGATGGCAGCGCTTTAGGCTCCCGCAGCCTTCAGAACGGGCAGCTGCTAACAGCGACTGTCTCCTCTCACTTCCCTCTGTGCTGCTTCCTTCTCTAGGAATGGATTGTGAAGCCCTTAGGAAGTACTCGGCGCTGCACCCCAAGCCAGCCGGGCTGAGGCTGCAGTACGGCACCGCCGGGTTCCGCAGCAGGGCCGAGCAGCTGGATCACATCGTGTTCCGCATGGGCCTCCTGGCTGCGCTCCGCTCCAAAGCCCTGACAGCCACCGTCGGCATCATGGTTACAGCCTCGCACAACCCGGAGGTGAGAACTGCCCGTTCCTTGAGCATGCCACCAGGTCGGGGGAATGGTGTGAAGTGTTTCCCTAGAAGGGTGGAAAGATGTGATCAATTTGTTGGGATCAAAGCTCATCATAGCACTGAGAGACCAGATCCTGAAGACACTTGGACCTGCTTAAAGCATTTAGCCTGCTCCCTGTAAATACCATCTCTGATCTACCTGAAGTTATTTTTCCCCTGTACACGGAAGTGAGATTTTTTCTCATGTGGAAATGGTGTAACATAGGAAACATTTCATGTTGCAATGTAACTTTCTAATGTTGGGAAGCTAGGAGTAACCTTGAGAAGAACCCTTGAGTAAAGTCTGTAAGTTTTAAAAATAAACATGCAAATGCCGCAATTACAAATCAGGCATTTAAACTTTTGCTGCTGTGGTGCAATGGAGGTTATTAGAATCTCCCCGTATGTAATTTTAATGTCAAATGAATTTCACACCAAAATTATAAGGGAGAAAGAGTTGATTACTCGGTAGTGCTTCTTTGGGGGCTTGGTGGAGGTTTAAATAAACAGCTAAGCTATTGCATCCCTGAAGTTCTCCACTTTTAAAGAAGCAATGTGACTGAACCATGTGTTGTGTGTCTTCAAAGAATTTTTATTAGTTCCCCACTTTTAGACTTACTATTTTTTGTTTTGTTTTTCTACTAAGGAAGACAATGGTGTAAAGCTAGTTGATCCTCTTGGAGAAATGCTGCACCCTTCCTGGGAAGAGTATGCCACACAACTAGCAAATGCAGAGGAGCAAGAATTACAGAAATTGATAACTGAGATCTGCCAAAAAGCAGCAGTGAGCCTGCACAAAGATGCCTTGGTTTTTATTGGCAGAGACACCAGGTAATGACCAAAGGCTGTAGATATACCCTACTCTTATGGAAGTGCCAGTGCTGTCTTCAGGGGGATTGTGTGGGTACTGTGTGATGTCCACCTGTGTCCAGCACTTTACATTGGTTTGCAATCCCTGTGGGTGTTGGCTTTCAAACTTTATTGGGAATTGCCTACAACAGAGAAAGGTTTGGATTTCTTCACAGTCAGTCTAAATCTTCTGGCAGGAAGCTCGTAGAGTCTTCCACATGTGCTTCCTTCCCAAGTCCATAGATAAGTGCCTTTGCCAAGGTTATCAGCTGTACTTGTTGTTTTCCAGGCCAAGCAGCAAGAAGCTGTCCCAATCAGTTATAGATGGTATCCAGGTTCTAGGTGGTCAGTACCATGGTAGGTTACACTTCTGCAATTCTCATCTCATTTCAAATTTATGTGAATGTGACTCCTTTATGCTGCCCTAAAGCAACAGCCCAGACACATTTCCGTCCTTGCTTGTAACAATCTTATTTCAGGGTCGTTGCATGGCTTTAATGCAAGGCAGGGCAGGGGGAGGTTATGTTTTCATAAGACGACTTGAAAAATTTCATGTGTTTTTCCTGTACTGCATTTGTTTGTTTACTGTACAACTTAAAAGCAATAATTAATTTGCAGTTCCATTCTGAATGTTGTTCCTTTTATTTCACACTAGATTATGGTCTGGTGACGACACCACAGCTCCATTACATGGTTTGCTGTCAAAACACCCAAGGGCAGTATGGAAAAGCAACACTGGAAGGTTATTATGAAAAACTGTCCAAAGCTTTTATGGAACTGATAAAACAGGTGAATAGTAGGTGTTGTCTTCTTCATGCAAATGTACAAAATTAATCTCTTCTGTCTGTTAACCTGTTTGGTCATGAAGTTGGTCCAATTCAGCATGTTCTAGATGTGGTTTCTCTAGGGTAACAGTTCACTTTGCCCCTTCTTCCCTTGCACTAAGTCTCACTGCTCTGGAGAGAGTCAGAGGCACCTGAAGATTGACTGTGCCAATGGAATAGGAGCCCTGAAACTATCAGAAATGAAGCCCTACTTTCCACAAGAGGTGCTAATTCACATATATAATGACGGAACCAAGGAGAAACTCAATCACTTATGTGGTGCAGATTTTGTGAAAGTTCACCAGAAACCACCTGGAGGTATGTAGTCAGTAATTTTATGTTGCTTTACCTCCTCTGCAGGGTCTGGCAAGGGTCCACATCCTTGGGTAAGTGGAGCTCCCTGTTTCTTGCTAAGTGACTGCATGAATGGTTTTCCTTGTGCAATGGAAAGAGGCAGTAGCATGGCCAGGTTTGGCACATCTCTGTGTTAGTCTGAACTGCTTTGAAGAGCACAGTATCTCTCTGACTGGTTGAAATATGTTTGACAGTCCCTTCTGAATGTTAAGCTGGCAGAGTCCAAAGATCAGTCAGGCCTGGCTTAGTTTTATTTATTTTACTCTCCTTTGTATTATGAAGAAGCACTTTTCCGGGTTCCTACTGAAAGGCTGGGTTAATTAACAGCTTGGTGCCAGCAGGCTGACTCATTGGCATAAACCAGCGAGGAAAAGGTTTCAGTCAATTTTTGGAGAATTGTATAAAAGCAAACCCCTGAACTGGGAGAGCAGGCTGGTTTGAATATGTGATTGTTTGAGGCTAAACTGAGTTCTCCATTGGACAGCTGCCCTCTCACTGCAACTGCTGGCCAAATCTGATCACCAAGATACGGTGTTGCTTCCCCTTCCCACACTGGTTGTGTACTGGAGAAATGCAGTGCTGGGAGCAGCACAGTGGCAGTCGCTGCTGGGGATGGATGCTTGTGCCTCATGTCTGGATCCTGGCTTTAACTGTGCCTGAGTCATTTGTATGCAGACTTGTGCTCTGAAAAGAAAATGTGTTTTCCTGATCACTCACTGAAATAAATTACCTGATTTTGTTTCTTTCCCTGTCTTTAACTTGCATTTGTAACTCTGTGCACTAGGGCTGGACATGAAGCCCAATGAGAGATGCTGCTCTTTTGATGGTGATGCAGATAGAATTGTTTATTATTATAAGGACACAGCTGGCCATTTTCACCTGATTGATGGAGATAAAATAGCAACTTTAATTAGTATCTTCCTAAAAGAACTTCTTGCCAAGGTAACTCTAACATATGAAATGAATGCTGGCATTTTAATTTGTAAAGTGTAACAGTCTAAGGAAGCTGTGTTGATTGGTATGTGGTCTCACCACATCTTCCTAAAGTGAACCAGCTTTAAAAAGACATCAGTCCTGTACCTCACTGCTGGGGTCAAAAAGGGGTTTGGAAAGTCTAAGCTTGAAGAGTTGCTTCAGCCAGGCTCAAGAAAAATCAATATGGAATGTACAAAGACTCAAACAGAATTCATGTTGTTTTAAACATACAGAAGTTCTGAGTGAGCTGGTACCTCCCTCTGGTACCCAGGAGTTTTAATTGTACATTTAACAGTTCTGATTATCTTTCCATTTTTCCTTTTTGTTTGGTTGTGTGCCTATTGGACAGTAAAACTTGGCTTATTGGTTTGCTCAGGTGAAACAGAACTTCAAGATGGCAGTGGTTCAAACAGCTTATGCCAATGGGAATTCAACACGCTACCTCCAGGAAACACTGAAGGTATTCTCCGTGTTTTTTCTAGGTAGTTCATATTTTTTTTTTTATTTTGAAAGTAAATGCCACTGTAATATTATTGCTAGAAAAATTAAAATCAAGCAAAAATAAGTTACTCTTTCAAACCTCCAGTAGTGCCTAAATTCTTGGTGGCAAAGGAGACGCAAGAGAGCAGAGCTTAAAAAGTTCTAGTCAGCTTTTATTAATTTTAAAAATGTTTAATGAAATCCCTTGCTACTTAAACAAACTGAGGGCTTTATAGCTTTGCAATCAAGCAAGTCAGTAAAGACTCCTTGATACTTTGAGACTGTTTCATTTTCTGCAGCAAGCTAAATTTTCAGGAATTGAGAGAAGGTATTATTTCTGTTTGTATGTGAATCTAGTGTGTTCCCTGAAGCTATGAACTAAATTGGATTTTTCTAAGTTTGGAGTCTATTTCTTTATTTTTTGAATTAGCCTTTATTTACATGAATAAATGAAATCTTTTTAAATTGGGTCTGTAGAAATAGTGAAGCATTTTAGCTCTGGGGCCTCAGTGGCCATGAAATGTGTTAGTTCCCAACAGTCCTTCCAGGTTGGTCCTCAGTTCTCCTCCTGCTGAGGAAAGTCTGTAACCTTGTTCTCATTCTCTGCACACTCTTGGGCTGCAGGTACCTGTGCACTGTGTCAAAACAGGAGTGAAACACTTGCACCACAAGGCCCAGGAGTTTGATGTGGGTGTTTATTTTGAGGCAAATGGACATGGCACAGTAAGTATGAGCATGTAATCCGTATGATCAGCCATTATGTACAAAATTTTAGCTAAATTATGCAGAGAAGGAAGTCTTTTCACTCTGCTTCATTTTATAAAAGAGACTTTTTCTCCTTGTTCAAAAATAGACTTGTTTACTCCTTCTGTCTTTATCACAGCATTGCCACCAGCTGCTCTGTGCTTTATGGGGGGATGGGAATTCATGGTAGCAAACATTAATGATGGCTATTTGGGCTCAGATGGTAGAAGTTTTGTCCTCACTACTGAGGTATGTATTCTGGTTTCGTCTTGACAAGCTCTCATCTTTTTCTTCTAGGTACTGTTTAGTAAAGCTGCTGAAACTAAGATACGACAGCTGGTAAAAGAGGAGAAAGATGATGAAAAAAGAGAAGCAGCAAAGATGCTTGAAAACATGATTGACCTGATCAATCAGGTAAAAACTGAGAGAACTGAGCCACGGTGTTGGCAGGTGACTCCTGTGTGTGAGCTCCTGTCAGGCTGCTGCTGGGGACTGCTGGAAGCTTCCTGATGAAATAAATCCTGCCTCCCTGTCTTCGCTGCTGCAGTGTTTTTCCCTCCCTGTTGGCAGACTGTTGGTGATGCTGTCTCGGACATGCTGGTTATTGAAGCAATCCTGGCTCTGAAGGGTCTGACTGTGCAGCAGTGGGATGCTCTCTATTCTGACCTTCCCAATCGGCTGCTCAAGGTCCAGGTGAGTTACCAGCCCTGCTGGCTCAGGCTGCAGCAGCCTCTGGGGGCCCTGCTCACAGCATCTTTTGCCTGCACACATTTTGATAAGCTTCATTTTAAAGCTGAAACAGACCATGAAAGGGCAGAAGTAGGCCAAAGAAGCTGGGGAAAAAGCCAGAGGAGGGACAAGAATTTCACTTGGACTAAAACAGAAATATGACTTTTAAAAAGATTAAATAATAGTCAACTATGTCAAATAGAAAAACCTGACCAAAACTCTTCAAATTTAACTTAAGAAGAAATTCCAACTGTCAAATTAGGAAAATCCTGTTTTTCTAAGGCCTGTTGGGCAGCTGGATTTTTCTTGTTCTGCCACTTTTTATGACTCGAATGTTCAAGCCTGTATCCTTTCCAACAGTCAAAGAGCTTGAGCAGAAAGTGCCATGTGGCAGCAATCTGTTAGAAACAGTAAGGAAGCTCTGGGCTCTAAATGCACTGGAGGAAACAATTTAAGTTTCTGATCTACTGGGAGAAGCTGTAGCTTCCCTTCAAGCTGATCAAGGTGGCACGTTCAGAACTGACCCTTTTTTAAACTGTGCAGCTGAGGGCTCTCCTGACTTTGTTAAGAGATGCTGCAGGGATCCTAGGTAGCCCAAGTGCTTGAGTAGCCCTTTATTAGCTCCCAAACGGAGCTCTTCTCCAGGCAGCACGACACAGCCAACCCTGACTTCTGTCTCACCCTGTTTCTGACGCCACAGGTCGCAGACAGGCGCGTTATTGACACAACAGATGCAGAAAGGCGAGCGCTGACGCCCCCGGGGCTCCAGGAGAAGATTGATGCCCTTGTGAAGAAATACAAACTGTCCCGGGCGTTTGTCCGTCCGTCAGGAACAGAGGACGTCGTCAGAATCTATGCTGAAGCAGACACACAGGTCAGAGCTTGAAGCATTTAGGAGTGGGCTTGTTCACATCAAACCATCTTCTGCCTAGCAGGGGGTGATGAAGGAAGCCTGCTTCCATACTTGTCATTTAATCATGCTTAACAAATACTAAATTTGGAAAAAAGACTGTGATCACAAAAAGGCACTTTGGATTTTCTTTTATTTAGAAAAGTAATGTGTAATGTTCTCAATGTTTATTTTCAAAAGGAAAATATAAATGTTCATAAAGGCAGATTTAACACCAGATGATTTTGAAAAGACAACCAGCCTTCTGAGAGCTCAGGGTTAAGAAGGAAGTTACCAAGGCAGCCCTTAACTACACAATTTCCTAAGAGGCAAAATACAAAAAAAAAAATTCTGGCTGCTGTTAAGTTAGTCCAGATCGGAACTTAAAGGTGACAGCAAAGCAGTGGTCTTGCTCTCCCCACTTCACATGCTCCTTCCTACCTGCTTCTCTCTGCCAGCATGATGGCAGTGGCTGATGGAGCAATATAGGAAACACAGCATTTGCAGGGGAATGCTTGCCTGAATATCACATATTTGCTCTATTCTTCTCATGCTGACAGCAGCATAACTAACTTTTCCAACATTCCACAGGAGAATGCAGATGCACTCGCCCATGAAGTGAGCCTGGCTGTTTTCCACCTCGCTGGTGGAAAAGGAGCACCACCCCAGCCTATATAATGAATGGAAGTTAAAGCACGCAACTTCCCTTACCTTTTAATATTACTTTTTTTTTTATCATGTGCTGCTGTGCACAGAGCCAACCCTTCCTGGGAGTAGCAAGGATTGATCAGAACTGAGTGGAATATTACTCTGCTTATTCTCAACTTCCTTTAGCAACTTACCTCTTGATGAGATGCTCTTGCTGTAAAATGTGTTCCCCTCCCCAAGTTTGTCTAACTTCTTGACAAGCCATGGCCATGTCCAGAAGGAATTCTGCCCCTCCCTGCCCCAGCTTAGTTCATTGTCACATTGTGCCTAAAATCCAACCCCCACACCTCAGAGCACTGGCCATGGCTGCATGACCAGAGCTCTGCTGCGACTCTGCTCACAGTGGCTGCTGCAGAATCATCATCCCCACCTTCCCCCAATAGCCCAATCATCTGTGGGCAAACAGTGTAAGACAGAGGCTGTCACTGGTCTTCAGATTCAGTTCACCTCATTTTGAGGGGGAAACAATATAATGAAAAAGAATATTTGCAAATAATAATCTATTATTGCAATATTATCTTCATTAGAAACTTCATGACATTATTTAGAAAGCAATTTGCAGTAATAGTATTTATAATCACACTTGAGGGAAGGGACAGAGACAAGTTTGTCTTCTGTGGCCTTAACTGCTCCCCAGCACCACAAAGGGGCTGGGCCAACAGGATGCAATGTTTTAAACAGACAAATATCCTTGGCATACTTTTGTTCAGGGTGTCTACCTCTGACAAACAGTTCATTGTAGTCCTGCATTAATTCCTGCCATAATAGCATTTTACAGCTTATTAAATAAGCACAAGTTCCAATAGATCTTAAAAAAAAAAAAGACAAAAATAAACTGGAAACAAATTGAAAAAATGTGCACCTTGTATTTTTTTTTCATTTTTTTAAGACAGAACTCAAGACAACAAAACATTTACTGTAAATAGTAGGCACTATAATCAATATGAGCCACCAATATTTAAACTTGATTCAGGCCACATCCAGAACTTCTCTTATTTACAAATATTTAACTTAAATACAACATTAAGTATTTCATTACATACAAAATAAGAAAAGAATACTATACAACTGGGAAAGATACAGTATTTCATTTAGATAGTTACACTACATATAGGCTGAGTAGTACCAGTTTGGTTCATGATTTTATGACACCTTCAAGAAAATCCTTCTCAACCATTTCTTCTATCTTCTGTCTTGCTTTGCTGGAGAAGGTCTTGAGGTTCTCCATTTTTATGTCCTTACTTGGAAAACAGTTGGGGTAAAGGACAGGGCTCCCTGAGTGTCCAACACATCTGCTTGTGACTTTGCTGTTAAAAACTTGGCTGAGGACATTGAAGAAAGGCAAGAGCTGCTCAATGCTGCGCACGGTGTAGATGGTTAAAAGCAAGTGACCTGGTTCCCAGCTTAATGTTTTCCCTGAGCCATCCTCCTCTGGGTTTTTCTGCAAATACAGAGACATGGGAAATAATACAGGACAAAACAGAAAGAGCACAGGAGAAAACAGATGACTGATGTATTATATAGCACTTTTCTAAAATCCAAAAATATTTGCCGTATCAACAATTTGATATTGTTGCTGAAGTGTAGCTTCCAAAGCAGATCCTCTGCTCCCCCTCACCATGCCCTGCAGAGGCAGTGTCTGGGAGTGTACAGGTTACAGGTGGCAGTCAGCTGATGCTAATGGAAGAGCTGCAGTGGGCATTCGAGTCCAACACCTCAGCCCAGGGCTGTCCCAAAGCAAGGCAGCCCCCACCATGCAGCCCTGTGGAGCTGCTTGCAGGCAGCACCCTGTGGGCAATACAAATGGCCCAAGCTGGTGACAGCTGGAAGTTGTGAGCTACTTCAGCTGCTTTCCAAAGCAGGCTCCTCTCTGGTGACACAAACACACTTCACCAGCTGATACTGCCAGCAGCAGTGACAATAAACCCCAGAGGAGGTTAAAATAGATACAAAGCATTTTCACTTTGCAGAGTGAGAAGAGCAAAAAGCAGTGCTATTTCTAGCATCACAACACACATGGACATTCTAAGAAACACTTGAAGTTCTCAAAGGAAAATGGTTCAGTTACTCCTCGTGTATTCTCAGAAGTCAGTTATTATGTTCCTTCCATTTCATGTCGGGGGGGAATGTCAAAGGAAAGAATTTCAGGAACCCCACAAGCGAAGGCAGCAGTCACACACCAAATGTTCACCAGCAGCAGCACACTGCTGTAACCCTACTTAGGGCTGCCTTAAATATCTGCATTGAAATACCCAAGCACCAACATCCAGGTTCTTACACCGTTCTTCCCTATTTCCTTTATGTCTGAGTCAAAAGCCATACTCAAATCTAGACAGTAAGATGCTATCACCACTAGAACCCCCTTTTTGGTACTGTTACTGACAAACCAGTACAGAGAGCTTCCACCATGACGTAGAATTCCAGCAGTACTGGATTTTATTCTGCAAGGAAGGAGAAAAGAAGCACAAAGGCCTCACCAAGAAGAGCCACCTGTGGCTCCACCCCTGTCCCACTGCCCTGGTAGTGCCTGTGGCTGAGGCAGGGGGTCCACTTGGTACTGAAAGAAGAACGAAGGGGAAAGGACAGCAGTGGGAGCACAGCATAAGGTAAGGATCACTGCACAGCCTTTGAGCAAATAGATTTTCTTCAAGACATGATACTTAAACAAACACAGGTTTTGCCCTTTAAATGAAGCAACTGTCCTGCAATTGAGAAGCCTACAGGGCACCCATTTTGCAAACCCCAATTAGGTTTAAATTCAGTATGAATGTATCTGGGGGCTTGGCTGCCTGCCACAGGAGATCACTTAGCTTTACAAGTCTTCTGAAAAGAAAGGCTCACACCAAAACACAGCAGAGGGAAGACTAAAGTTCCAACAAAAAAGGAGTTGTTGATACCTCCTTTAAATGAAGCTAGTAATTTTTAAGAGTTTCTCCTTAAAAAAAAACTTCTCATTGTATTCACAGAGGAGGTTTCTTCTGTACTGTTTCTGAACCATCCTTATCATTACACAGTGGTGAGCAGGATGTGCCCTCAGCACACAGCAAGTGTCAGTGGCCCACAGCAGCCAACTTAATGGGGTGCAGTGCAAATTCCAACTCTGAGCAATGAAATACAACCTGTCCAAGCCATTTCCTCATGGCAGTATTGACTAAGCAAACACCACTAATTCCACAGATGCTTAAAACAACAGTTAATTTGATGGAGACCAACCAGGGATTGTCTGTTTCACACCTGCAGCTTGACAAAAATTATTTTATGATTTAATTTTGTAATGATTTGTAATCATAATTCTTCTTGTAACTAACATCAACTTTTTGTAATCTATTTTGTACAGGAAACCAACTTAAAAAACTTTTCCCTTTCTAAAAATTAAAGTTAAAAATAAGGGTTCTTATACCTCAAATTCTCTCAGCTTTGTTCTATAACAAATCTGATCTCTCTTAGCTCTTACTGAATGCTAAGTAGTGCCCAGGGCCTTGAGGTGATGGTACTATTATGGCAAGCTTGTTTCACAACTCAAGCATCAAAGGCTACCCTCACCTGATGCTTGGCCATCTCCATTCCCTCCAAAACCACCGTCTTAAAGTCCTCCTGTTTGTCCTGTGGAAGGAAAGAGAACTTTCAGACTGCATTTCATATATGAAAGGAATACTCTGCCGTGAAGGCCGTGCAGTTGCTTGGTGGGCTGCTGTGCTTCAGCTAGAAAAATCACCCGCCCCAACAAGTCTGTGATCCAGAAATGGCAGACTCGAGCTAGTATGGCCAAGACACTACTAGACAAAACCAGTGTGTGCCACGGTGTGCCTCTTCATTTCCAGCACTGCTGAAGGAGGTTTTTAAGCACATTTCCCTCAGATAACAGAGCTTGAGCAACACCATACTAGATGAATCTAAACATGACTCAGTGCCCTGAAGGAAAGTAAGGAACCACTCCATTTTTCTCAGGTATTTTCTAAGAAAACCCCACAGCTATATGTAATAATACTCTCTTCTGCATAAAAAAAGAAATGGCCTGAAGTCAATATTCATTATCTCATCATCATACACCTACCTATGGTTCAGTGTGCAACTGCTGCCATGACTAAGGGGTTCCAGAAATTCCAGGAAGTTTTCTGAACTCTTGAAGCATACTGTGGGAGTCCTGACTTCAGGCATCTATCTCAGCATACAGTACTTACCAGCAGCATGTATATTTATAAATCACACACGATATATAAATTCATGCACGGAGTCTACTTGGAGTGTGAAAACTTTCTAACAGATACTACATTGAACACCAGGATTGGAGGCTATGCCTGAGGAGCAGGTAGTTAAAACTCATTACTCCATTATACATGCAAGAAGAAAAATTTAGTCCCATCTTCATGGTTCAAAAATGATAAAATGCAAAATGCAGATACGATTCAGATACTAGTTTAATCCCCCATAATTGAACTGAACCTTGCTTCCAAGGTTCAGATCTGCCTGCAACTAAGTTATCCCTAAATTTAATGTAACCACTTGTATCTCAGCAGTATTTCCTTTACTCACTGAACACATAAGAGACTGTTAATGCAGTAGCTACAGCAAGCTGCCAGTGTTACCGCCCTGACAAAGACATCTATACAGAGAGAAACCTGAGAATAAAACTTCAAACCCTTCTTCCATATGGCTTTGCACTGCCTCACTGCTTCCCTGGCTCACCCATCAACATTTCCCAGTGAACTGCCTGTCCAAGAGGGCTCTGTCCTCACAGCAGGAGCAGCAACACATCTGACAGTAATGCTCTTACTTTGTGGCAGCAGAAGGGATCTCCCTGGTACGGGGCTTGGACAGCTTCCATCAGCTTCATCAGCAGATCAGGCCTCCAACCCCACAAACTGGGGCTTTAATACATCCCATGCACCAACATAATGAGGACCCTAATCCTGCTCCCATTCTACCAATTGTGCAGCCAAGATTTCCCCAGAACTCTTTCTACAGATCTCTGCCTTCTTCCATTCATCACAGTTTTGCACGGGCGCTGCTCAGTCTCAACACTCTTAGTTCTGTCTGTTTAGGAATGCAACAGGTTTTTAAATGTTTGATTGTTATTAACAGAACTGGTTTTCTACTTCAAAAAGTAGGTAGCCAGACTAGTATCTACATGTATGATTGGCTATCTGGAAGTGATTTTATGTTAAAATATATTAGATAATGGAGCATATTTTACTTTTTAATTAAATAATACTTCTAATTTAGAAATCCAAAGTCAGTGATCATAACCATTTTGTCCATAGCAGATTATGAATCTTTCTGTTGTCTGTTTGATTAATTTGGGGGCATTTTTGTTTGGTTTTTTGGTTTGAGCCTTGGGTGTTTTTGTTTTGTTGTTTGTTTGTTTTCTATACTTAAGTGGTTTTGCCTGATGTTGACTTGAGATTACTCCAGCTGGAATCTCCTACACCAGAAAAAATCTTTTTCCATTCTTCATTGTTAAAAAATTAAAATACCCAAACCCAAACACTGCTGTGAGTTACTGTACATGAAACTTCTCAGTGAAAAGCAAAAGAAAGAAGTGGCATACCTTTGCTTTTTTTCGCAGCAGCTTTGCCAGACGCACCACATAAGGTTTGAATTCCCTCTGATGTGTTCCTTGTCTCCGTACTTCCAAGCCTGAATCATCTGATGCTTCTGGAATAAAAGCCCAACGATACCTGCCAGGAGAAAACACAAGCAGACATTACCCATACTGAACATGCAGGCTTTTCTGAGCAATCAAAGATATGAATGGATGAAATCTGGTGAAGTATCAGAAGGAGGGAGGAAAAAAGAAACTCAAGTCAGCCCTCACAAGAAAAACTAAATGAAAAAAACCTTCAAAATTAGATTTAGAAATAATACACCTGACACAGTGTGTGCAAATCCTTCCCGTCTCCAATCCACATGAGTGTCTTTTAAACTGCAGGATAGTTAGGGGTGACCAAATGTCTACAGAGCTGTGCCAGGGCAGCAGCCCTCACACAGTGTGCAGTGTAAAGGAAGAGGCATGATACTTTCTTTTGTCCTTCGTGGCCTCTCATTTCCAGGATCTCCATGAATGTTTTGCATTCATTTTTTTCCAACAGAACAGGATTGCAGAGGCACTGACCCACCACTGACCAATAAAAACCTATGGGATGCCCTTTATAAGAGGGTTTTTGTTTAAGCAAATCATGTTGAGATGACATGCAGTCCTCTGATCTCATGCATTACTCACTGAGATGGGTGGGTGTATTTTGAGTTCTTAGGCATTACTGCAAGTAAGTACTTTAAAAATAAAATACTTGAATAAATCACTACTACTGATGATCTCTCAAGTGTGGCAAATCTCTTGCCACAGGCTAAATCAAACCAGCTTGAACTGATTTGATATGCAGCACCATTTGCCCTGGGGGCCACTCAGATGCTGTGAGGGAATTAACTATGGGCTGCCCTGGCTGAAGTCCAAAGAAAGAAGGGAAACAGAAAACCAAAGACTTTTATACGCTAGAATTTTACCAAGAGACATGGAAAAACATCCAAAAATTTAAATGACAATGTTGTCTACTCACATCTGAAATTGAGGCAGGTTTTCAGATGGTAAAGCTAGAGCCAAGTCCAGAAATTTGCAAGCAGACAAATACAGGTTCAACCACCTCTGGCTGTTGTAGGATGTGGAAAAACCATTGCCACCTGTGTAAGTTGTCTCCAAACCAGCAACAGATGGGCCAGAAGTTCTAAAATATATTATAGCAGGGAGGTGAGTCATAACAACCCTCTGCCACAATAAAAACTTTATTTTTCTTACTTGCCTTTACAAACATACAACACTATTTACCATCATAATCCTGATTTCATAAATTGAATCCCAACACAAGTCTGTGCCATGAGTGCAGTTCTGCATGCATACATATATGTGTCTGATAAAATGCCAATATGTAATGAATGTGTAACACTGTATCTATCTTATTCCCAGATATTATGGATATTAATTATGAGGAAGTTTAAAATTTTCAGTCATGTTGATATTGCTTTATTTGAGGGGAAAACTCTCAAAAAAACCCAAAAGAGAACCTAGGAAAAAAAGTGAGCAAAACTTGGGCAAATAGCTCTAGCTCATTTGAGAAATCTGCCTCTGCTGTTAGCATTGACTGAAATTGGATCACAGTGTACAGAAAATAGATAAGATAAAAATGGATAACAAAACAGGAAAAATTATCTACCTCACTTTTCTAATACGAGAAGAAAATATGCTTTTATTTAGACAAAAAAAGTACATCAGTCTAATTTAGAGTAAGTGTATGACACAGAAAAGGTGTAAGTCATGCCATGCATAATTAAATTGCAGCAGCAGTGCATTTTAGTCAGAACTCAGACACTTGTATTGTATAATTTCCCTTAGTGATTTATGAGCAATCTGACAGCAGGACTTTTTTTGTTTTGTCCTGAGCAGTCTGTCCCTGGTACTAAAGTCAAACTGAACTACCCTTTACTTGTCCTTCTGTTTTGAGCTCAACAACTCTAAGGCAAACTATTTTAAAGAATGACTCAACTCCCCATCAGCATACCAAGGGATTTTTATAAAGTTAAACAAGCAGGAAGTTCATACATTTACCTGGAAATGTCTTCATCAGCAGTGAGCTCCTGTTCCATCAGTAAAAACACTTGCACCTGAAGATTGAATGCTACATTTTAATGGACTGTGACTCAGGAAAACATTATAGGAAAGCCTGAGTAATAAGCCTTAGACAAACAGAGCTTTAGAGCTTTATTTCCTCTCCTGTATGAGTGCACACTGGCACCCTAAAGCTCTTTCATCCCTTATATATAACCTGAATAACACAAAGGCCAAAAGGAACTGTCTCTTTTAAGCCCAGGAGAGCTCTCACAGGCTAATCCCTCCACTACCTAGAAAGAGAGCAAGACCTAAATGAAATGAGAATAAAGGATCATTTAATGGAGCAGTCAGGTTCATATGTGAATTCCCAGAAGCACCATAGTCCTGCTAACTGAAAGTAGCTCCAAGTCTAATAACTTGTGTAAAGGCCAGGGGACAGCACAGGAATCAGAAGACCACACTGAGTGGAATAGGTTTTCTAGTATTTATACTGTTGACATGAAATACAGCTATTGTTAAAACAACACACCTCACAATAATTTATATAGCTTTTCTCCTACTATTGCTTGGATCTGTGGTTATTCAAGGGCTATGTTAGGCACCAGCAGATTGACAAAATATCATCACAGCAATGATTCTGGTTTGCTCCCTCTGTTAATCAGTCCCTTAGGAGCTTCTTGAATAACAGGTTAAATGGATCACAGCATGCACCAATCACTCTCCTCCATTCCACTGCCAAAGCTGAAACCCCAAATAGTGTGTCAAACATCCAACACAGGAGATTCTACAGGTAGAAGCTCTGGAAACAGATATTTTTACTGTTTTGTTATGAAGACTAAAATGAGAAAGAAAAAATCGGAGCCAAGCCTTGTATAGCTCTAGTCACAAAATTTAGCCACAATGTGGCCTGAATGACCATCAATTGCCAATAAAACATGGATTCTGACTCCTATATATGGATTCTCATCCCCATTGCTGGAAGAATGACCAGGAAAGTAGAAAGAGGAAACACTGAAAAAGAAGAGCAGGAGTGGGAATGGTGGAGAGGGTACACATACATAAGCAGAAATTGAAGTAGGGCTCAGTAGGGAACAATGAGGGCAAATGCAAATTTAATTCAGGAGACAGCTGAGTAACTGAAACATTGTAAGCCAACAGATACTCAATTTCATCCCAAAAACAGACATCAGGACCATGAAAATAAGTCAGCTTTCAATTTGTGGCCATTGCACATTTATTTGTACAATCACTAGAAGAGATGTTCTTAAAAATTCTAAGGAGGAATGAGGTTGTGTCTCAGACGTGCACCAGTCTTCTAAATAATGAATGACTCCTGCAACTCACCAGTTCAGTGATCATGGTTGGCCAAAGTGAGGTAAGGTGCTGTGGAGACATTCTTAAAAGCAATACTCTGAAAAACAGGAACACTTGGGAATGAAGGGTGGGCACCTGTGGCAACCGGAGACTTTCTACCAGCCTTTCTGAAACAAAAAGCCAAGAAGGGTCCTTCAGTTCAGAAACATTCCAATGAGAATTTTCTCCTTCTCTCATTTGCTCTCAATGTTTATTTTAGGTATCTGCCACATTACTGTTTCATAACTTCACTAGTTTTATTCTGTCAATGTAAAAAAATAACCACTCCACCAAGGAAAGTACAAAAGAGAGAAACCTCTAGACAGCACCTATTTTGGTTAAATTCTCTATGTAAGTGCAATAGTGCATCGGGGAACTTTGCTTATCTTATGCAGAGTTTCATCCATTACAACAGGAGGAGTTAACAGATTCCAAACAATACAAAAACAGCCTGAACTACTCAGATATATTACTGATATTAAAACACTGCACCATCACAGTGCTTGAGAAATTACAAAGGGATGACAGTTTTATTGAATTATGATCACCTCTAGGCATTCAATATATACAGAGGCAGACACAAAGAAATTTTTCAGTCAAACCAACACATACATGCATGTTGCAGTAAAATCACCTGATCCCATGAACATAGTAATCTCAGCTATTGACTTGATGGAAATGAAAAAAACACACAAAATAAACAACCAACCAACCAACCAACCAACCAACCAACCAAATAATCTTACAAAATAGAGATCCCGGAACAAATGCAACAAAAAAGCTGATGCAACTGCTTTTCCATATAGAAGAGACCAAAGTGTCCCTTTGGTGGCATGAAAAAACAATAGATCTAAAAGCTTCTGCTGTAACTATTAGCATCATCTTAAAAAAAAAAATCCAAATAGTTCCTGTTCCCAGTCACTAAAGGTAAAGGGTCATTGTAAGAAATAAACTTCAATGAGAAATAGGACAGATGAAAAAACACCAGCAAAAGAAGTCAAGACTTCAAAACGGCAAGGTCAGTTTTCTTATTTATCCCTAATTGATAGGTTTTTGTTACTCAGATGTTCAAGTCAAAATATATTATGCAGGTATCCAAGGATATTGATCAAGGGATAAAATGACAGATCAGTGAAATGATCTGGATTAAAGTCAACTGGCAACCACAAAACCTGCCTATCTTGTAGTCATTTAAGACTGAAAACATTTTAACCAAAATCTGCAGAAACTTTGTTTCAGCTACGGAAACATATCTAATATCTGTTAAAAAAACAACAAACTAATATCACACATTGATACTGCCAGATAAAAATTTCACCAGCTGTTACTCTGTCATACAAGCATTCCACAGTTAACTGGAAGACGCCCACTAAACCAGGTGTGTTTGCTGACCTTGTATGTCTGGCAGGTATTTCTGGTACTGGTCTATCTCGCTGCTGAAGATGGCGAAGGCGAGTCTCTTGAGGAGCATGGCGCGCTGCTCCAGCTCCGCGTCTCGGTTGGCAAACAGATTGAGGGAGCTGCTCTGGGCCACAGCCACTCGTGCTGAAAGAGAAAAGGGAAAGTGCAGCCAGGAGCTTATGAATTTCCCTTCTGCTTCACTTCAAGGCACAAATAACTCTTTCTTTGCAATAATGGGGTTTGAAAGCAGATGTTAAGATGATATGTGGTTTGCAATTTGAATCTGTAACCAGAAATTCAGAATAAAAGTTGAAAGAAAACCTGTAAGTATACACAATAGTGCCTGGGTTTAGGGGCTTTTGGGAAAGAATTTAGTAATTTGAAAAATAAAATTTGCATGTGTTGATGCTCAGAAAATCCAAATCTGCAGAATCAATTTTTTAAAGAAGTTAGTGTCAGATCTTCAAACCCAAACCAACCAAAACCCACCCCACGCACTCCACTTAATCAGCTTTGCCATATAGGCAAAATTCACTATGTGCTGGGATGGTATGAAATTCTCTCACTTTGGGTTATTTATGGATCTCCAGAAACAAACAAAGAAAACATGAAAAACACTGAATAAATCAAATTGGAATAAATGTGGAACAAGTGTTTTCTTTAAGTTACTCATTTTTCATTTATTTAATGTTTATGCTGAAGATAAGTCATTACTATATCAATACTTACTCATCAAATCTCTGAAGGTGGTTTTATCATGCGTCATCAAATTATCCATAATAGCTCTCCAACTAAAAGAGGAAAATCGTACACAAATCAGAAAAGCAAGAAAACAGCAAGAATATTCAGGAACATTTGCAAAACCTTTTCTGCTCTTTTGGTTTAGGCTAAGGCTGCCAATCCAAGCTCTCTGCTTTATAAAGTGCCATTTAGTTCATATTATTTGATCTGAAACTCTATTTCTTGAACCCCCTTCTCCAAGAAAATAAGGGATACCATTCAGAGGGACCCAGTTTTAAGAAGTGGGCCCATGCAAACCTCATGAAGTATGAGGCCAAGTGCAAGGTCCTGCAGAATGGTCAGAGCAATTCCAAGCACAAAACAAATACTGAGAGCAGCTTTGAGGAGAAGAAGTTGGAGAACTTGGTGGATGAAGATAAAAAAAATGGATTTTATATGCCAATGTGTGCTCACAGCCCAGAAGGCCAGCTGCATCCAGGGCTGCACCAGAAGTGTGGCCAAGAGATCAAGGAAGGTGATTTTGCCCTGGTAAGACCCCACTTGGAGTACTGCACTCAGCTCTGGGACCCCCAGCATAAGAAGGATGTGGACTCATTTGAAGGGGTCCATGGATGAATCACAGAAGATGTTCAGAGGGCTGAAGCACCTCTCCTATGAAGACAGGCTGAGAGTTGGGGTTGTTCAGCCTGGTAAAGAGAAGACTTCAGGGAGATCTTGTAGCAGCTTTCCAGTACCTAAAGAGCGACTTCTTACAAGGGCGCTGAGTGACATGTCAAGAGGGAATGACCTTTGAAGTAATCTCACTTTTAAAGAGGGCAGATTTAGATACTAGGAAGAAATTCTTTATTGTGAGGCTGCTGATGCCCTGGCACAGGTTGCCTGATGAAGCTGTGGATGCTCCATCCCTGGAAGGGTTCAAGGGCAGTTTGGATGGAACAACCTGGTCTAGTGGAAGGTGTCCCTGCCCATAGCAGGTGGATTAGAACTAGATGATCTTTAAGGTCTCTTGCAATGCAAATCATTCCATGTTTCTACAAAATGCTAACCATGTTTTCCTCACAGAACTTTTTTTTTTTTTTTAATTTTAAGATCATTATTTTTAAAAATAGATTTGTGCATAGAAATATACCTTATATAAGTTTCATATTTCAAGTGGTAACCTAAATCACAGAAAATCTCTATTTCTCTCAGTAAAGATCTGTTGGGAAATTTTGGCCCATATGTTAATGGAATACATAAAATTTGTAAGGGCCATCGATACAAGCAAGAAGAACAAAGTCTTACTGGTTAACACAGGAAGCATCCATCTGGAAGAAACTGGAATCCATAAAGAGGTCAAAGGCTTCCTTTTTCCATGCTCTCCTCGTATACTGATATCCACTAAGACTGCTTAATAACTGGACACAAGCTCGATAGCTGGATGCATTGTGAGCACTAAACAAAGAAAAAGTCAACACAAACCAATTTTGAACTGTTGCTCTATAGAAGGTTTGACAGACATCTAATCCTTATCATGCCTGTTTCAACTTAAGTGCCACCATCCAAATTTCTACTGGCTGTAGACATCTACATCAATTCAATAAACTGAAGATACCTGTGATTACGGAGGTAGGGCACAACATAGTGCATAATATTTACAAGCAAAGGGATAACTCTCTCTTTTTCATCACTGTAGAAAACCATGTCCAGGAGATGAGCCAAAACCTATAAAACGAGAAGAAGATATGTTATAACGCATTTTAAAATTGCTTTTTACCTATCATTCAGCTTTTTTTTTTTTTTGTGTAGTGTTCTTTACTGAAGATTCAAGTTTATGATAGAAGTGATGACCTTTCAGGTACCATGCAAAATCCAGAGTATAAAGATTCCATTATTTTTATAACACATTAAGGTAAAAGCACAGAAGCATAAGCTCCTGGTCAAAGCATTCTAGAGAACAAATTACAAACGAAGAAAAAACTCAAAGACTGACTGCAATTATCAGCAGTAAATAAGATGTACCATAAGGATAAACACACAAAGTTTACAATCAAAAAGGTTTGCTATACTTTCTGGCTATACGTCTGAAAGGCCATGCTTGACACCTGATCTATCTCAACGGGTTAGTAACAAAGTTGCTTATACTTTTATGTGACAAGACCCAGAATCCATTCACATCAGCATTTCCCATTAAATCTCTCTCTCCAAGCTACTAGTCCAAAGCTTTTCACAATATAGAAGTTTATTATAAAACAATATTCATCATCTCCAAGGAAACATTTACCTCAGAAAGTAAGGTCAATGCATGGACACTATAAACAGATGGAGTTATATTTGAAGTTTCCATTGCTGGAGACAGCATATCTAAATGAAGATAATAATAAAAAAGTCTAAAGTTAGTTTTCTCAAGCCATTATTTTCCTTACAGGATATTATAAAAACATATATTTTAAAGATGCACAAGCATTACCAGACACACTAGTGCTGAATACGCTGAACAATATCGAAGAATTTTACATGCATTCAAATATACCAAAGTTGTTCTCTTCATTAGTTTTAGCATGAAAATTAATGTTTTGTTTTAAATAAAGATGAAAATGAACCTACCTTCAACATCTGACTCTAAGTTGTTCCCATCAACCATAATCTTGGGGGAAGGCTTAACCTCTAAGTTTCGTCTTAGCCAAGTGGTCTGTTCCAAGGAAGAACCAGCAATTGCCCCGATGGCATCCACTATCTTGTGTGTTACATCCTGGTAGTAAAAAAACCCCAAGCATTTTAAGGACTTTGTGCAGAAGGGCTGTATTCGTTATCCTGACACGTAGAAAATCCATATAACCACATATAGAATTGCTTTCAAATAAGTTTTATATTATCAGTGATTAATAACTTCACAGAAAATGAGAGCTTTTTCAACAGACTGTAAATATAAGGAGAAGATATTAAAGAGTAATTTCATACCACAGAACTGATATCAAATATTTCTAGTACATTCAAGCATTTAGTTCCAACCCCACTGCCAAGGACATGGACACCTTACACTAAACCAGGTTGTTCAGAAACTCATCCAAGTGGCTTTACACAATTCTAGTGACAGGGCACTTGCAACTTCTCTGGGTAACCAGTTTCAGTGCCTCATCACCTTTGCAGCCAAGAGTTTTTTCCTAATATCTAATCTAAATCTACTTTCACTTTGGAGCCATTCTCCCTTGTCCTGTCACTGAATGCTCTTGCAAACAGTCCCTCTCTGTCTTTCTTGTGGCTTCCTCTAGGTACTGGAAGCCTTCCCATTTCCAAGCTGAACAAACCAAATTCTTTCAGGCTTTTCTCTTAAGAGAGGTGCTCCATCGCTCTAATTAACTTGGTGGCCCTCCTCTGGACTTGCCCCAAGAGGTCAATATCCTTCCTGTGCTGGGAACTGGACAACATTTAAGGCCCTTTCCAACCCAGGCCATTGTATGACTCCACAATTCATTGTTCAATATTTTCAAAATACTGAAAATATATGAAATATATTTCACAATATACAACAAATTTCTTACCTGTAGATCTCTTTGATCTTTTTTATTCTCCAGACTTGGGTTTTTCATGATGAACTCATTAAGAACACTGAAAAAATATAGAAATTAAATATGGATTTTCTTCTCATAATACATTATTCAGCAGTTTTCAGAGTTAGGACAAATTTAAAGACATTTATTTGCACAATATTTATTCACTAACCCCTCAGAGATTGTTACTTATCAATATTCCAGGAAGCATCTTTTCAAGTTCCTTGAGTTAATTTTCATCATAAGAGTTAACCAAGAACATGTTTTACTTGATCTTATACAAAAGCATTTTAGAGACAGTTTACTAGGGAAGATAAAATCAAAATATTGAAGAAAATGGTCCTTGAAGCATTATACAGAAAATCATATGCAACAATCCACAAACTGTTTCCATATTGAGAATTCAGCCCACTCTAGTGGGCTTCAAACACCTAAGAAATAGTAATTGTTGTTATTTTTCAGGAAAAATCAGAAACTTACATCTGTTGCTTAAAGAGCCTGAATCACTCAAATAATCATCAGAGTAAGGTCATGCCTTATATCATACTCTAATACAAAATGTAACATATGTAACCAGTCCTCAGAGAAGAAGCTAATTTGATAAGACCCACAGAACTCAGGCAATAACTCCACCAGTCAAAAGTAAGAGACAGATTTAAAAACTCTAACACTTCAGAATCATTTCACACATCTACATTTGAGCGTATTTGAAAATTGCAAATATCAGAAGCACTTACCCAAGTATGAGAAACTGTCCCGGGGCTGGAAGACCAACCTGTATGGAATCTTTTAACAGAAGCAGCAGTGCTGCCCAGCTGTCTACTAAGCTGGTCACTGGAATCCTAAGGGAGAGAGAGCAGCAATGTCAATGATAAGAACACACCCTCAGGTATTCCCCCCATTCCTTTTTACCTCACAACTCTCCTGTCAGATATTGGCAATCAACAGACATATAGATTCTTTTAATACTAGGTTGCTACATCAAGTCAGTAACAAACAGGTGAGGGCAGAAGAGCATTCTCAAAAGATATGCTTTTCATTACAAAGCTGGAGTGGACGAATGAGTTATACAGCACAATTAAGATCAGCTTTCTTTGGGCAGGGGCAGATTACCTGCAGGATTTTCAGGTGAGGGAAAAAAGGTGATGCAATACTATGGAACTCAGAAAATAAACCACCTTTTTTTAATGAATCTACAGTTCAAACCCATTCTTTCTTCACTATTTATATAACACAGACTATTCATCATCCTATGACAAAAAGATGTAAAATATTCAAATTGAATATTCTCTCCAATGACAGAAATAAAATTTAGCTTCTTCTCTTACCTTTGAGTATAAGCATAGAAAAACTGCAACATGCAGACTTCCAGCGAAAGATGTTTCTAGAAAAAGATATGAAACCTATGTGGTTAGAAAGAAGTGGCTTTTTTTCCCCTCATCAGGGTAAAACTGACAATGCTATAATGTCATTACAATGCTTAAATGTATAGCTTAATTTAATAGAATATTAAAAATGTCCTTTCAGACATCCCTCTGTTAAGTTATGCTTTTATCTCATTTATCTCTTAGGTAGAGTGAAAATACTCACATTGTGCTGCTCAGCATTGTCAATCAAGTACCCATATAACCAGTGTTCTAAGATTCTTCAAGAGGACATCATATAAATGAATAGGATCTTTACAGTTCCCATACCTTGTCCTTTGCTATGGCTGGAGGCTGCTTCAGAACTTCTTTAACTGTCTGTATGACAGTCTCTGTTCTCATAACACTGATAGAGCGAACCAGCTCAACCAGCAGAAGCTGCTCTTCACCCGCTGTAGGAATAACCTAAAAGAATCAGATGTCATAGATTGTCACCACAGACAACGGCTATGCCAAAACTATGTTGTGCTCATGGGATCAAAATTTTATCAACTAACAGTTCATTTAGATACTTCGTATCACTTACTCTTCCCCTGAAGAATTCAGGAAGATTATCCCATTCTAAAGTGGTACCTCCCTGACAGTACAGTTGCTAATTAGAAATACAAATATTGCCCATACTTCATTGTATTTTTTTCACTGGAATGTCTGGATTTTCTTCTTCCTAACACTAAATCACTTAAAAGTATTATCATTATTTGAAGTGACCACTGTAATACAAACATACCTTTGTCCTTGAAGTATTTTTGTTTTGCCTCCTTTCATTCCATACAAATGCAATAGCAGCCATGAAGTGAACACCATGATTCATTGAAATTGGACCCAAAAGTTCCAGAATCTGTTGCCTCAAATTCTGAAATATGAAAGCAGAACACATACCCCTTTAGATAAACACCTCAGCATTATGTTCAAAACATTTTCTCTGCAGAAAGCAAAGAGGTGACATGTGGTATGGAACTGATACATTTTAGCTTAAAAGCATATTCAATACTTATTTATAAAAGCCTGGTTTGTGTGGTGAGTGAGTAGGTGTCCAATTTAGATTTAAGGGAAGGGAATTGAAATTATTTTGATTTTGACAAAGGTATTCATGAACGACTTAAATGATATCATCCCTGATGTTCTGACCTTAGTTGACCCAAGGTTAATAGTGGTAATGGATGCAGCAGCAGCAGCAGTAGTTTTCTCTGAAGAATCTGCAAGGTGCAGGATGCTCCACAGTAAAGTCACAGAAGACATAATCATATGCAAGATAGAGAGGATCCCATTGCGTGCTTCAACCAAATGCTTCTGATCTACGTTAACCAAAAGCTAGTGGGAGAGGAGAGGAGTATTAAATATCTACAGAAACAGCATATTTAAAATAGAGTAAATTTAGACTTACCTAACATGGGAGCTTTCAACTTAACTCTTTTTCAGAAGTTTTTCATTAATTCTTACAATATGTACAGCTTTGAGTCTTTTAAAATAATGAAACTTTTGACTGAGTTGTCCAATATCAAATGTACTCTGAACATGTAAGCCCTCATGTCTACAGCAATCAATTTTGTATCTTCTGCCTATACCTTTGCAAAGCAATTATTTCAGAAATTTAACTCTAGCTAATACTCTGGACAAAATTATTTATTTACATAAACAAAACCCACTTTTCAGTCACTTTTAAATGAATGGAAAGCAAAGGGGCGTAAGAATGGGAAAAAAACCACAAAAAGATAACTGAGAAAACAGGGCAAAAGCTTATGGAATCTGGACCAAATTCCTAACAGACACTATGCTCAGAATATTAGATCTAAAATACTGCTCGACTAAAAAGAAAAGTTGTGAATAAACAGAAGGAGCAGAAGGATAATGTTTAGACATATCGCAAGATGAACACAACAAAGGCAGCTCTAAAAAAGGGGAATTTTAAAGGTCTTGAAGTTAAGGAATTCATACTTTAGTTATTTCAGGGTAACAAAAAACAAACAACCAAAAGAAGCAAACAAATATAAGAATGTTCTCTTAAAAGTATCTTCTGCAGAAACTTGGTTTTCTGTTTGAAATGTGTGTATTTCCAATAAACCCCCCATATTTAGAGCTAAGACAATATATTTGTTATTTTTGTCACTCAGATCTTCATAACTGTTAATATAATCACAGTCCTTGATTTGACATATACTTCATAGGAAATCTCTCAGACACCCAGATAATTTTACCTGGTGATACTGTGTAGATGGATCCAGGAGACAATAATGAATTATTGTTGTGATCCCTTCTAATAAAGTGAGAACCATATCCGGGGGAGTGACTGATGCCATCCAGAGAGGCCTAAAAGAAGAGTATTTTTTTAAAAATTAGTTAATCCAATAGTAAAGTAATTCAACACAACCAAATGTAGTTAAAAAGATTATGCCTCTACATACACATACCTATTATCAGATAATCCTGTTTCATATTTATACTGCTGAATTAAATTATCCAAGTTCCTGCAGAGCTGAAGGGTCACTGAAACAACCACCCTTTGAAGAACTTTTCCCATGTAAGGCAAT
Source organism: Phylloscopus trochilus trochilus (assembly GCA_016584745.2). Classification (NCBI taxonomy): domain Eukaryota; kingdom Metazoa; phylum Chordata; class Aves; order Passeriformes; family Phylloscopidae; genus Phylloscopus; species Phylloscopus trochilus. Next base: position 32,832,549 of record WQNJ02000062.1, on the reverse strand, counting down.
GTAGAAGTGATAAGGCCAATCCACTGGGGATGCATTTTACAGGCACAGTGCTGGTGCAAAGCTCGTATCACTGCACACAGAAACATGCCTTGGCAGGTGATTGGCTGGGAATGTAAATACTGCAGAGAAGTCATCGGCTGCTGGGGACCAATGTGCTCCAGGTCTGTTATGACAAAGTCAAACACCGTTTCATTTTCCTCGGGCACAGTCATTACTCTGTGTTCCAGCACAATCAGCCGCTGAAGTACTTTCAAAAGCTGTGACTGCAGAGTACTACCATTGTCAAATTCATCCTCAGAAAAATTTATAAGGCTGTCTTCAGAGAAGCCTTCTTCTACAGCCACTATGTTTTTTCCAGCTGTCTTTTCACTGTGCCATTTCTGGGCACTGAAGATAGAAGACAGCAGACAATGCAGGACCACTTTCTGAACCTTGCACTTGGACAACATGTCTGAAATAAAACTAGGAAAGCCTTTGGCAGAGCTTTCTATCACCTTTGCCAGCTCAGCGAAGAGCAGTGTCAGAATTTCTATACTCATCATTTGCATGTTGCGGTTTCCTATGAGGTCTTGTGAGGTTACTTTAACATGAGTTGGATAATGGCTCCGCATGTAGTACAAGCACAAGGAAATTAGAATTTCTATGTACATAGAGCTTCGAAAGTTATGGTTAGAATCAACTGGGATGTGACTATAGAAATCCTTGCCCATAACAGATATTCGATGCCTGGCTAGAAGATTTTGGAGCAATGAAAGCTGAGGAGTGTATGCATTGTTAACACTGGTAGTGGAGATGGCACTTACAAAAGCTGAAGGATTTGTTTTCAGAATTGCCTTAATTGCAGAAAAAGCATACAGTGTCCTTGAAGAGTCATACAACTGCAGATAAAGCAGCACATGTTGATACAGTGGATGGATATTGAAGTTAGGAGATTTTCGCATCCCTGGGGATCCAACATCACTTTCTATTTCTGAAATTTCTCCTTCTCCACAACTATACCAATTTTCTAAATCAAGACCATCACTAAAGAAGACATTTGTTTGTTTAAGCTTTTCTGTTTGTGCTTTCTTCTTCTCTTCATCTTTCTTTTTGGCTATTTTTACCTTAGGTTTTGCACCCGGTTGCTTACCAGCCTCTTTAACAATTGTTTCTTTTTCTGACATTTTTTCTGGTTGCTTTCCTTTAAAGCTAAACTGAATACTACTGTGGCTACGTTTTCTAGACTTTGATTCAGTGGAAGAAAGTGTAAGATCAGAGAAGGATTGCTGGCTTTCTGCAATACAAGGTGAAGAGTTATTTCTGGACATTTCGTCTCCTAAGCTCTCAAGTCCAGTCTCAGTTGAGGCTGATAGTAACTGTGAGCTGTCATTACTAAGTAAACTACTCTGGCTACTTTGAATATTTTGATCATCACTTTTTGTAACCTCTACAGAGTTATCCAAAGAGCTGAATTTACATAAAGTGTCCTCAGAGTGCAGGCCATCTTTAACTGGTTCAACTTCTTCTCCAAGACCACTCACAACTTTGCATATAAGATCTGTAACCACTTGCTGCACAATTTCATCAGGTGAGTCTTCTTTCAGAGTCTGGGAGCTATCTTGAGCACTCAGGCTTTCTGTTTCCACTTCATAACTGATGTTGTCTCCAGTAGATGACTGAGAACAGCCAGAGTCAGAACTCTGCAGTATCTCAGCCTGATGATCAGGAAGGTCAAAATCAGACACAACCATTGGTATGGTCTCACTGCTGGTACTTAACAAGGAAAGCCTGTCACTCAGAGGGTTGACAGTCAGGCTGAAGTTCTCCATTTCATCCACACCAAGTTGCTTCTCATTGCCTTCTTTAGGTATAATAAGTTGTCCTTGGCTCACAGGCATGTGGGAGAATGCTTGAAGAAGAACACAAAAACGTATACATATAAGATTTTGCTCTTCAGAGTAAGAATTTAGAATTAAAATATAGAATTTAAACTATTATTGAGACTTCAAATTATGAAGGCATAGTAAACAGTGTATTTCCATTTCACAGAAGCATAGATATGTTAATAAGCAAATGACACATTCACAAAAACAAAGCAAAATTATTTTAGCAGTACACCTTGGCAAAAAAAAGTAATTCTCAGTGAAACTTTATGCAGTCTTATCTGCTTCTGTTTTCACAAAAAAACAGAATTAGTAAATTCTGAACTAAAATTACACAATGCATGCAAACATCCTCAAAACTTATTGGTATGTTTTCAGGCAGTCCCACATCATTCATAAAAACGTTTAATTTCTTGGTTAAGCTTCAAGCCATATTCTTATGTTCTACCAAGACTATGTAAGATGCAACAAAATGCTCCGCATTAAAATACTTGGATATCATTTTTATGTAAAAACAATAAAACTTTAAAAAGTACTTGGGACACAAAAACCTGAATTAGGAAAAAAACCACACAAATGCAAATATAAGTTGTTGCTATTCCAACACTTTTTTCAGTAACCCTCGAAAATTTCTATGTTTTTAACATTGCATGTAAACAGCAAGCAAAAAAATTAGGGAACTTCCTACAGTTTTCCTGTGTAGTACATACCATCAGCACAGTTGAACTTCTGCATGAACTGCTTCTCATTTTCTTCTTCAGGGTGATTGGGAGATTTAGTCCAGTAACATTCAGCCTGTACTCGCTGAACAGAGACTCGCTGAGTTTTTGGATGGAGAAGCAGTAGGAGCAAAGGTTCAAGAACCCTTGCAATATCATGTCTTTGAAGCACTTGATTTAACCAGGCTTGTCCCACTGACCAAGTAGAACCATCCAAGCTATTGAGGCTATCCAACATGATAAACAAAGACCTAGAATGGAAAGAAGAAACAATCTAGTGATATTGTACACTACTCACACAGTAATCCTATTTTAATCTGATATATGACAAATTTAATGTTAGTACATACTCCAGTGTCTTCTCCATACAAAGCAGTATTTTCTTTGGGATCAAAACTTTGAACCTGATCTTTACATTTTAGTCTAGTCTAATGAAGGAATGGGCAGGAAGAGCTAGTAACAAAGTCAGTTATAACAGTTGCTCTAACAGTAGCAAGATCAAGTATTTGTACAGCTCTCAGCATAACAAGCCTTTGTTGGCTTTTAAGTGGTATGCCATTAAAAAATATACACCTTTAAAAGCCAATTCACAAGGATATATGGAAAAAAAAACCATTCAAAGATCTTATCTTCGAGAACAGAGGGGAGAAACATACTTGACAACTTTCTACCACTGTTATTTTCTTCTTTTAACAGTTTTAGCCTACTATCCAGTAGTACCTGTTCATAAGCTTTTAGCTGTACACACAGAATTTATCAGCATTTATGCAATGAGTGACAGCATAAGACAAAGAAATAATCTTTTTACTCTACTCCTTACAGCTAAGTATGCAATACGAAATCTAAATTAACACTTTTCCACAACATTTGTGCTAGCCAAGGAAGACAAGAGTAGTTCAGCGTCCAGATCTTCAGTCTTTTCTAAGATAGCCCAATACCAGAACACAAAACAGAAATCCTCTGCTGCTTGCCATAAATGACCTCTTACACAAAACACAGATTAAACAAAAGAACTCATATTTCAGCACTTGCTTGCAATTAGGTTTTTAAGTTTTTAGTTTTACTGTTACTTTCTACTTCATATAATTAATTCAGTTCTGGGTTGATTTCTCTCTCCTGCTTCTGTTTTTATCAAAACACAGCAAGAACTCAGATATTAAGCTCAATATACACCACAGTGATTTTAACCACAGTGATGGTCAATGAATACCATTGGGGTATGAATGACCATTCCTTCCCCACTCTTCAGAGCTTCCAGGAAAAAATTACATCTTACATAATCATCACTGTGAAAACAACTTTGTCTAACACAAATTCTTGTCCACAAATTCATTTCTTATCTTTCTTCCTTCCTCTCACAGCTGCACTGTAGTTCTTCAATTTTTGAACTCCCTATGTTGCCAGTATAATACAATCAGAGATTCTGAAGTAAAATTATTTCAACTGAATCAGACTTGCAATCACCAACCTGTCAAAGGTGCGGCCAAAGGAAGAAGATTTGTTAATATGAAGATCTCGTGTGAGGTGCCATAGCACTGCAAACTTGGCATGTGCTTCCATTCTTACTTTCTGTGGACCAAATCAAAAGTTAGATCTGTCAGAATGTAACAACTTCTTCTGATAAGAACTGGAAAAAGAAAGTCACACAGCATCCTAAATGATATAAGATATAACGAAATTAACTTCTTTGATTATGCATTTAAGTACAATTTTTAATCTTAAAAGCAGTAGTAGCCAACAATAGGTGTCTCTGAGCAATTTAGTACCATGAAAGGATTCCCTCCTATCTTGATCCTGCCTTAAAGTTTAGCCTGTCTCTTTCCAGTCAGCTTATTTTCATTCAGAAACAGAAGAATTTTCTATCTAGACATGTAGATGGAGTTCTTCACCAACGTGTAAAATTTAGCTCTAGAACAAGTTAGACAAATAGGACACTCTTACTGCCCAAAGGATTCATAATGACTAGTAATAATATGCAGAATATCATAGAATCATAGAATATCCTGAGTTGGGAGGGACCTATAAAGATCATTGAAGTCCAGCTCAGAATATTTAATGATAAAAATGGTGTAAGGTAACAATTGTTCTATTTCTCTCTTTACTGAGGCTGATCAAGGCAAAGAGTTACTCCAGCAAGGCTGCAAACAACAGTAAATGTCATGATACAATTTGAACACATGTATAAAAACAGCTTCACCCAAAAGACAAGGAAGCTAGTAAGCGTTTGTAGGAGTGAGCAAAGCACAGCAATCGGGACAATTATGCCAAATAAATCATGAAAATTACTTCAAATTAATCTAAGCTTCTAGATAATAAGCAAAGACAAGAGGACACAGATTTTCACTTGTTTGTTCTTAGAATATATGGTTCATGGACATGAACAGTAGGTATATTTACCTTTAACCAAAGTGAGACAAAACTAAAAACTTAAAACTACTAACAATCGGGCATACTTCCAGATTTAATTTACATCATACAACTTTAAGAAGCTTTGCAACAGCTTATCTATCCAATATCTGCCACAGTAATGAAAACTTTAAGTAAAAGCTTTACTTTTACTTAAAAACTCGAAGTAAAAAAAACCAACAAAACTTTGAAATTCACAAAAAGGACAAACAGTTCATTTTAAACAAACTAAAAATAGAACAACCTCTCCACAGCAAAAACAAAACCCAGAAGAGACAGTAGCATTCCAGAAAGTAAAGCAGACATCACTTGTATTTAGAAAAAAAAAGGCTTCTCACAGGAAAATAATCCACAACACTGCTGCAAATGTGTAGTTACACAAAATAATTCACTGACAGTTATTGAATAGAGTGAAAATACCAATTCCCAAACATGCTGATATGACTCCATGTAAGCCCATGCAACCCATGCTGTGAAGATGTAAGAAATTACTGTTTTCTCGGGAAGGTTGGCAGAAATGAGCAAATTCTACATCCACAGTCACAGCAGTTTATGGACCAGCCTAAGTGAAACTAAAAATCATCACCAATTTTCACAATATGGCAAGCTGTGAACTGCACTGATTGACAGACTGGCTCACATTCACTCTTGTTCACCTGGTAACTCTGGTAGAATGGCAAAAAGGTAAGCGCTCCTTAAGTCACACAACCATGAGTTGCTAGTGTGTGTAATCAAGCAATTCCTTACCATTCATACTGTTGGAGCTGTGAAAACAGCTCACATACCTAAAATTTAAAGCACTACAAAGGCCTCAACTTGAATGTCAGATTGACAGCCTCTATATGATACTAATTTCTAGGTGAGAAAAAAAAAAAATAAGTAAAGTACCTGTCATGACAAGAACTCCTACCAACAGCACAAACTAAGCACATGCCTTAAGTATTGGGAAGCATCACATGACTTTGATAACAGATAGTCTCCTGCATAAGTCTGTTGCTGAACGGTGAAAAACCTCCTTTGTCTAGCATGAAACTAGAGGCTCATCACAAACCTAAAATAACATTTGAAACAATGTAAGGCAAGGTTTTTTTCAATATTGAAGTTATTCACTCCCTCCTCTGAGGGACCAAGTCCTTTTTCTAAATATATTTCTGTATATACTTTACTCATCTTTAAGTAAATACACGAACAACTTGCCTTGTCTCTGTGAGTCAGCTGCTGACTAATAACATCTTCACAAATGCTGGAAGATGGGACGAGGTTGTGCAGCTGGTAGAAGAGCTCCACACTCTTCTGATGATGCTGAGGAGTTCCATCACCGAGCTGGTCCCAAAGAGTTAAAGCTATATGCTTTGTACATGAAAAGAAAAGTTGCAAGAGACACAAGTGAATGACTATCATGCCTTGTTTTGCTCTGTGCAGCAATGGGAGACATCACATCTGATGACATCATATGACCAAGAGGCAATCTCTAAAACGGTTCCTTTTGTATGAACAGAAGGAACTGTTCGAAACACTGCAATAACTTCCTACGTAAAAAATTCCTGTTAAGGAGTCAGAACAGAAATAAATTTCCATTGAAATATAATTAGCTACATAATATACCCTGATGCTGATTATCTTCTGCAAAAGATTTCTTACATAAACTACACAAATGCAAAGATTGTTTACCAGAGTCTAACATTATGCACATCTCGGTTTCATACCTTTGCTGATTAATGCTGCTATTCAATCAGGTTTTGTTTATATCTTTAAAATATTCATTTAAACAGGGATTTTCACACAAGGGTCAGTAAGAGAATTGCAGCAGGAAAACTTACTGTGTATTTCATTTAGATTCTAACACAGGTTACAACGGTTATCAAAATATTCAGCACAGAATTTTGGTTTACCATATCAAGCATGGTAAAGGGGTCAAGACCTATTCTCCACCAGACAGAAAAAGTCTAAAGAAAACAGCAATGAGATACTGAAGCTCACCTTGAAGAAATCTGTCTTTTCAGCCATATATCTCAGATTGCCTTGAGTAAGAGGAGGTCTGATGACGACAGCCACCCTTCCCTGGTTAGGACTAAGAGGCTGAGCAGTTTCCACACTGTTCAGATTTTCTCCAGTGACAAGAGCAACAGATTGAGTCAATCCAACCAAGTCCATCACGAGGGAAATAGTTACACCCTGAACACTGAAATCGCTTGCCTGCTTGCAAGCATTCATTAAAGTCTGTAGCCACAATGGAGGTTGTACTTGTTCACAGTCTGAAAAACAAATCACAGATTATACATTTATTTAACAATCTAAGTATTATGGATTTTTCCTCCTGTATTTCATAATTATACGTGCAATTGTCCCTTCATATTTCAATCTGCCCATTGTATGGGTTTAGGAAAATGTATGCGAGAGAAAGATACTTCCTGATTTAACTTTAAAATAATCCAGTTAGGAATGCAACACTGTATCACTTCAAGCATTTACTAACCAAAAATGAATAGAAAAATTTTTAAAAGGAAGAGAAAAATTTTATGGAATGCATTCAGACGATTTCCTGCTTTAGGCAAAACTGAACTTTTAGTAGTTAGCACATCCTTTCATCCACTTTCTTTCTTCACAAAATTTTTCACCAGCAATCAAATCTTAACACTCTAGATAGTAGTCTGGAATAATTCTGTAATATATTTTATAGAGCCCAGGATAACATATTATATAACATACATGCAGACTAATTTTAAATTGACAAAAAAGTAGATTTGCCTGGCAACACTTTAAAAATAGAAGTCTCTGTGAAAATTGATAGTTTGGGTGCAGAACTACAATGCATTAGACCATACTCTGTTTTCACTGTAGGTGGCTGTTTCCCCCTTTTTACTGTCCTCCCACTATATCAAGCCATACTCTGGGTTGATATTGAAAGTGTCTTTCTCCAAAGTCCACAGTCAACTCTCCAAGTGAATATTGCACCTTTTTATTTTAGAGATACCGAAGTAACTTTTCTTAAAATTTCAGAAGGACTCTATTGATCACATTTCTAAAAAGGCAAATGCATCTAGAATCAGACACAAGTGAAGAAGTATTACTTAAAAGGCACCCTTTTAGAATCAAGAGAAGGACGATGCAATTTCTAATTTATATCCACAGCTCTGCTGGAGTCTAAATATACCAAACAATTCCATACAGTGTTCTAGTGTTTACAGATATAAGCATTGTTTTCAGTTTCACTCCGTTCCCTTTTTAATTTTTTCAGGTAAAGATAGCTGAGAAATTAAGCATACAGCAGAATGGAAGCACAATTATGTTCTATAAATACCAGATTAACTTGTCTCCTTCAAACAAACAGACTGGCCAGTGATTAAGAGCTATTGGGTCATATCATTAATGCAACCTTCCAAAAACATGTTCCAAATTTAGGAACCCTTCAACAAACAGCCTCTTCTGCAGCACAAAAACCTCCTATCAATACATAGGGTAGTGTGAGAATTCTGGTAACTACCTTCTTCCATTCTTTGCTGCAGTACAATTCTCTGTTACGGGAGGGAGGCCTAGCACTATTCCCATCTGCCCTGCCATTCTATACAACAGATGTTTACATTTGGAACAATGTCAGTTCTACCCACCTACAATTTCTGCTTATTTCTCAAGTTACACTGTTTAATAGACTGCAAATGATATCTCACAAACAGGAATGTTCAGATGATGAACAAGAAACACAAATCCAAGACATTTAACAAAAGTGAAAAGGATTCCTAGAAGCACTGCCCTCATACTGCACATACTACTCAAGCTCTACAGGCTCTCCGCTCTACAGTGCTCAAGGCAGTGATAATCAAGTGCTATGTGCACCAAAATGTAAACAGCTGACATTTTAGTTCTTGGACACAACACTTGTTTGTAGGCTGTTTAGGAGAAATAAATAAATAAACATCTAGCATTTTCAGGGTCATGCTATAAAAGGACAAATATTCTGAGATAGATGTTTTGTAAAAGGTAGCAGATCTTTGGGGGTTGTCATATTCATAACTATTAAACAGCTATAACCTAATTGCCTTCAACTGACTAATATTTCATGTGTCTGGATGTTGGAAAGTCAAATATATGCTCTGCTCCTGGCTACAATGAAAACATAAACAAAACATTTTAAAGATTACAGAAACAGAAGCAGTCATGTTAAATTAGCATGCTTGCTTCCAAAACAACAACAAAAAAACTACTCATCTCCAAGCAGCATCCACTATGTAGCCTTAATTTGAAAATTGTAAATAAGAACAAAAAGCTACAACTAGGAAGTTTCCTAGAAAAAAATAACACCAGAGATGCCTGTGACAGTAGCCAAAATTAGTGTTACTATTTCTTCCATGCTCCAAGCATATCAATCATGAAAGCATTTTAAGAAGCAACTCTCAGACTGCAGATCAGATGGGGATCCAAAATTGGAACTGTAAATTGAAGACTTTACAAACTGCAAAAAGTATTGTTCATCCTAAAATGCCAAAATTTACAGTAATCCTTAACTGTCAATGTTTTAACCATGGCTGTATCTGAACAGTTTTATCTATCTGTGAACACATCCATATCTCACCAAAACTCACAATTTTTATTTTGTTTCTTAATGCAATTATAGCTAGAAGAACTTTTTGCGAGAACTATTCCTTTAATAGGAGCAACGTAGAATTAATTAAATTTCTTAGCTGGAAAGATTTTTATTGGACAGTAGCTTACAATTTCCATGTATTTCCAAAGTGATCAATGTGCACATAAATCCAAATTTGATAAAAGGAAGCTAAAAACATATTTGATGTGAGCTGTGGCTATTGCAAAATATGACAAAGAAAACATTGAGGATGCATACAGTAAGGAGGAAGATTCAACAATCTAGATTCTACTGTCAGGCTTCAGTTTGCATAACTTATATTTTTCACCCCAATATTAATTACTGTCAAATTCCATGCCAGCAATATTCTTAAAAATTTATGAGAAAATAATTTCGTTTCCAAATGTAAATCAATTGACACAGAAGAAAACTCAGATTTCTGAGAGGAACAGCAAACAGCAACACACACAAAGCATGATACTGCTAGTTTAAGTTTCTCTGGCTGAAAAATAAAAATCGTTATTTTAAAAACAAAGAACAAATGAGAGTGCAGCTTACCAACTTCAGGCCTCCCAGGATGTAATTCTGAAGTGCGGTTTCCTTCAGCAATGTAAACGGGAAAGCTCGAACATTCAAGATAGAGCTGACAAGCAGCAATAAAGGCAGGAAGGTATTCTTTTGGTGTTTTCCTCTTGCTTGTTTTCTTCACCTTGGCATCATCTTGTGATTCTCTGTCCCATTTTGTGCTCTGTCCTTGCGCACTACTGGGGTCTGCTGGAAGGTCTGCCCCTAAGGGCTGAGACAAGGAATTATTCTGAAGGATATACAGGTTGATAAATCTAGTTAAAAACTGTTGGACATATTCCAAACAGCACTGCATTGCAGTCTTTTGGATCGTTTTCCCACTACGAGTTGCTGTCCCTTGTGTCACTACGGAAGGAGGCTGTACAATGGTCTCCTCAGAACCCACGGTTGATGCTGTCTCAGTCTCTGAGGATGTGCTACCAACAATAGGGATGCCAGGTGCACCATGACCTTCATTCAGTGCTCTGTCAATATCATCAGTTGTATCTGCCTGGTATTGTACAAACTCGGTGAATCCACTTTCTGATGATCGACTGCTTGGAGGATTTTCACCATCTTCAAACACATCACTAGGATTTTCAAGTGACACTGATGGCACCTGAGTAAAATAAAAGTTGAATGACTGTTCAAAATAGGTTATTTAGGTCTTAGCAAAACAATATCTATTAGTGTCTTCCTTTGAAAGCAACAATTTTATTCCAGAATTTAAAATGTATTCATACAAATACATTTTATGCAAAATGCTGTTTGGTGTTTCTGTAAGCCTGCCAGACTAAGCTAACATTAAAGAAAATTGTTTATCAAGAAAAACATTTAAATATTATTGGTTTTAACATTTTCTTCATATCACAACCATATCTACTCTCTTATGAAAGAATGCTGAAATAGGCATAGGTATTATTGATTTATACAGCATCATAAACCATCAAATACAAAGTTATAATTACAAAAATATTAAATGTTCATTTAAAAACTTATAATCATTTGCAACAAGAAAGAAAATAAATCATCTCCTCGAAATGAGAAAGAGAGGTTGCTGCAACAAGAACAGCTCTTCATGACTTATTACATGTCTTAATTCCTTATCAGTTCAAAATATGCACAAATAGATGAATGGCTTTTACTCAGAAAGCACCCACAGTGGCTTTTTGCACTGCTCTAACCCTCTACAGTCTTAGTAACTGGTAGCATAGTCTCTGTTTCCTGGTGAGAATGTGAGGTAGGAAAACAACTGAAACAGAAATGCATCAATCAGTGGCCTTAAATGCAGGTGCCCACTTACTTCTGATCCTGCATTTTACTGGCGATGGCAGACATTGCCTGAGACCTAATGGGCCCAGAAGTTTTGACTCTAATCACTAGCTGTGTTAAATACAGAACTTGAGTATTATGTAATAACATGAAAAACTTTTTCATGAATACATAGAAAAAGTGACATTACTATTTACAGTGAATGTCTTGCTTTACCAGAGATGGAATAAGAATGGAAATTTGAGCTATTACCACAGAAAACAGTGAAAGCTATGTACTAAAAGGCTTGAGGAGACATCAGTGATGACCCCATCTTACAAAATACAATATAAAAGTGATTAGAAGCATGGCAAATCATTTCACTATCTCTTAAGAGAAACCATGGCCACATATATGACAGTTGTAAATGGAAGCAGAAGGCCACTGAAGATTCAATGGGCAACATCATTGCCCATTGAATTGCCCATCAATTAAAACAGGCTTTATTAAAAAAAAAAAAGCAACCAAAAAAACCCCAAAACCTCACAAGAACCAAACAAGGCAGGTATCAATTAACTAGAAGAATAAGGATGGGATTCTGAATAAAGGATGCTGGAGTCCTAACTGACAAGGGGAATGTGACCCAGCAGTAGACTCCTTTGGTGAAGCAGACCAGTCACACCTAGGACCAAATCAGCAAAAGTACTGCTGATTTGGAGCACAAATCAATGGAAGTAATTAGTCCCCTCTGCTCAGCAGTTTTAGGTCCACAACCAGAACATTGTATCCAATTTTGCACTCATTAGTACAAAAGAAACTCTGATGTACTGAGTATGCCCAATGGAATGTCACCACAGGTGCTCCTGACGTAGAAGGAATGCTCAGATGGTTGGATTTACTCAATTTAAAAGAATACTAAAAGTTGTGCAGGAGGTGAAGATGGCTTTATTGCTCTCTGTGATTCCCACTAGGCAGTTGAAAAGATGGAGATATCCATGCACAAGATATCCGCAGTGAAAGAATACAAGGCAACCAACACAAGCTGCAACAATGGAAATTCTGATTAAATAACAGTGCAAACAACAAGCTGTACAAAGAAGTCATGGTAACTTCATCCTTGGAGATACTCAGAATTATGACAAATATGATCCTGAGTGACATGACCTAGCTTTAAAGTAAAATCTAACTTTGAAATCAGCCCTGCTTTGAGCAGTGCCCTGCAACTGTCACTTCCAACCTAATTTATTCTCTGATGTTCCTCAAGTTTCTTCAGCTGGAAAACAAGAATTTCAGGGCATGTCACTTAACATACCTCACAGAGCCATGGCTGCATAGAACAAACTGGACACAGTCAAAAGAGAAATAGTGACTGGCTGGTTTATTTTATTTCTTTAATAAATTATTCTAAGAACTTAACAGTGACAGTAAAATATGTGATGGGTATTAAACCAACGCACATAAATTGGGTGAGAGGAGAATTCACATATACCTGACACTTATCCAAAATAGCGAATTCCTTTCAGTCCAGTTATTTTACTTAATCATACTCTTGAAGTGCATTTCAAACTTGAGTCAATTAGTTCTTTCTTAGGCCCTGATTCTGAAGTGACTTATACAGGTATAATTATTACATCTGCGTAAAAACCCTTAAGAATCAAGAAATTTTATCAGAATTATAAATTATTTTGATTACCTAAGTTTCACATATATTGTGGTACCTAAATCTAATCAAGGGTATTTGTAGGGTATTCAACTCAGGCTTAGAAAGCCATTTCTTTTTTTCTACATAAGAAACAATTTTCCAAGATGCTGCAAAACCTAATTAGTTACCTTTTTATTTTCCCATTCTTTGATGGAGCTGCTGTGTCCAGTAGGAAGCTGCAGGATACCATCTGTACCAGCAGAGAGCAATGGAGGCTGAACCTTACTAAGGATCTTTGAGCAGAGTCTGAGAGAATCAGTAAGCTCAGACAAGTGCAAAGTATGAAGATGGCTTGTCAATGCAGAAATCATCCTGAGCAACAGCTGAGGCAAGTGTTCTGTCTGTATTTCAATGTAAGTCTCCTAGTAATAGGAGTAGTGAAATAATAATAAAAACTTGTTAATTGTCACACCAAATTCCACCTTGAAATTTATTTTCTATAACAGATCTACCTATCATTTGCTTAACTGTGTTCTAAATATACAGAACATGGAAAAAGGAGAACTAATATCTTAAAATCCAAGAATAAGAAACACATGCTTTACTAACAAATATTTACAAAATTAACTTTAAAGCTGGGTAACAAACAAATCAAAATATATTTAGCTCTTTTTCAAACTAGTACATATTATTCATTATACAACAAATACATTAAAAACATGATAAGACGGCTGAAGAATGCCACTATTACTTTTTCAATCTTAAGATAAAAGTTTAAGAATGAAAGCTAAACAAATTGTTAAGAACTAAAGGAAGAACAGGCTGATTGCCATACCTGACACAGCACTCTCATACTTCTAGTAGGCTTTGAAATGAGAAAGCAAAGAATTGAGGAAAGACAGCTATAGAAAAAACAGTTCCAACAGTCTTTGCTACATTCAGCAATGACAACAGAAAAAGATGAAACATCTTATCATGACATTTAAAAGATCCTTAAAAGAAAGCTGCACATTTAAACTAGCTTATCAAACTACAAAAGACTATACTTGCAATGAATACACAGAAAAGAAAATGAGGACAGACTAAAATTTTCAGGTATAAGCATCATAAAACCCATTTCAGTTATGTCTAATCAGTCTACCAAGAATCATACAATGAACCAAAAACTTCTTTTAATGTCAGATTTATGTCAACATATTTCCAGGAAAAGCAATTAATAAAGTATATATAGTATTTCTGCAAACCATTAATATACAGAATCCCAATGTTAGTAATGAACAAAGCAACTCTTACCAAAGAAACAATATCCAACAAAAAATCCACTAACAAGCAGAAATTTGTCAGAGGTAACTCAGATTGCTCACTATCACCTCCAGGCCCAGTTTGAAGTCTGGCATGTAAAGTCCTCCTGCAAAATTCAAATACAGTGTCACAATATTTTCCCTACCCCCTTACATTGACCATATTTCTGTAACTTAATGCAAAGCTGTATATATTGGGGATAATCACTATAAACCCAATAAGCAATTTCTCATTTTACTGTTAAGTGGCTTATTTGGCCCCATGCCATTCCTTCAGAAAAAGCAGTAACCAGTCTTTCAGTGTAAAACAGTCTTCATCTGTAAAATTGATTTTGTAAATTCAAGATAGAGAAAACTGAGCATGGAAGACAAAAACTTAGATAATACAGCAGCTCATGTAGAAAAAATCCCAAACAAAAACAATTTTCCAGATTTCATTTATTTATAATGCAATTTTGTATCCATGTTGATAGTAACACTACTTATATGCAGTGAAATACTCACCTGCATGGCTGCAGATGACTTTCCTTATGTTAGCAATTCAGCCCAACACACAAAAATCAAGTCACAGACATTTAGATCAACCTCTCACACTGAGCAGGACTGCTAAAAATGCTAGATAAATTCGTCCACAGTTTTGTGTAGCAGAGTTCTGGAAATCTCACAAGAATGCTCCACAGCCTTCCTGGCTTCCACTGTTCCACCTCTTCCACTGCTGCACAATGCTCTTAGCAAAGCTTTTCTCAAAGTCCAACCTGACCACTTGAGTGAGCACTTGTTGCTGTCCTTTGTTTTCCATCAGCTGTTACAAAAAGTATAGCTGTATGAACTTTGCAAATGCCCTTCAGGAAGTCTTGGGTGCCATTCAATTTCCCTCTTTATCAGACTAAACCAAACTCAACCTTCAATGCAGTGTCCTATAACTGACCAGTTTAGCAGTTTCTCTACTAGAGTCTCCTCAGTTTCTCAACATTTCTCATCAGGTGGCGTGTCCAAAGCTGGACACAATATTCCCACATCTGTCCTTAGAAACACTATATGAAAGGAAAAATACCTTCCTTTCACCTGCTGCCCATGGTCCTCATAATGTAGCCCAAAACACAGGGTTTTTTTAGTTATGACAGCACACTGTTGGCTCATAGACAAATTCATGTCCAAGTATCTTAATATTTTATCAAAAAATTCCATAAGCAATGCAAAAAAATTCTACAAATTTCATTTGACATCTCTACATCATCTACCCCTTGCCACAGCAAAAACCCTGCTGCTCTTCTGTGGTCCCTTCATCCCCTTCCCTCCTGTTAATATTTTCAATTTTCCCTGATTTACGGTTTGCTTTTTTTCTCCTGTAGCCTTCCTTGTCATGCAGAAGATTCCTACTCTTCTTTTTCTCTAAAAGAGCAGGACAAATGATGACACATCTGGTGTCTCACAAATCTGTCAGATTTGTGCAATGAATAATCCTGTGCTGGCTAGACAGAACAAAAACTAGCTTTGAGGTCACTCTGGAGTCTCCCCTTCAGCAGAGGGGCTAATTCTGTCTCTTGATTTAACCCAGACACTGAGTTTGTGAGAAGTCATATTGCTAAGACCCACAACCATATCTGATGAAAACTGGCCAAATGATTGAATTTATAGGGATTGGAGGGAAAAATACTTACAGGCTAAATGATCTCATGAGACTGACTTCTTTGAAGGAAAAAAGTATAGAAAACAAAAATTAACTTCAACTTTACACATACAGAGATTAAATATTATCATGTACCTGCAACACTCTTCAAACCAACGAGCAATGTAATCCCACATATAATAAGGCTCAAAGGAATTGAAAAGAAGATTGGCAGTTTTAATCAATTCTGCTGTTTTCTTGTTTTCTCTCAGTTTGCTGAAAAAATAAAAAGAACATTTCATATTTTCAAACTTATTTTTCACATTATATAACTACACATCACTGTGAGCTACCTACTGTCAAGTAACACTGACAAATTATCCTCCTCTCGTTCCTACAAGTAGCTGTTGCTCAAGGGCTCAGGATATTGGCAGGCTTCTCATACCAGTGTCTTCACAGTTGCTAGGTTTCTCCTCTATTCTTTCCTTAATACTTGTCTTTTAACCACATTTTTAATAGATCTGGTTTTACCATAATTGTTCCTACAGTTGTTTCCTCCCCTCTCCAGCTTTGAAACACCCCTCTCCTATCCACCCAACTTTTAAAATATTAAATTCAACTCTTGAAACTCTATATCCCACTCCCCGGCTCTCCTGTAGCAGTCTGTTTTTCTACTACAAGAAAACTCATCAGTCTATTTTGTTTTTGAAGAACACAGATATAAAGAATATCACAATCAATCAAACAAGAATTTTTGTCATGCATAAAGAATAAAACATATGCTAAGTATTAAAAAAATAAAAATAATAAAGCCAACCACTTCACACCTTTGCACTGAACACAGAAGCTGCAATTAATGTCAATAGATCCTGTATCATGAAGAAAACATGTCACAGTCCCACAGGCTTCACAGTCATGGTTCCAGCAACAAAGATACATATTTTTAATACAAAATACATTATACTCATTATTTACCTGCTTAGCTGTGTGTGGTCTTTGTTGAAAGATGGTTCTGTCTGAAGCTCCAGCTCTGCTTTGCACTGTGTATATAATGTTCGAAAGACTTCAATCAGTACATCCTCCAGGATGGCAGGGCCTAGGGAGAAATACCAGCAGTCACACTCTGGCATTATAGTGCTGCCAACAGTCCACAGCTGAAAACTATTGAAATCACTAGCTGGCTTTGCTCATTGAAACCACAAAGTTTCCTCTGGCTCAATCTCAAACTACCTGAATGTCATAAGGTTTGGTTTGTTTGCATTCCAGAAACGCTGACACAACTGTAGCGCCTGGGAGTACACAAAGCACAAGCAGGTTCTTTTGCCCCATGTTCAATGTGCATACAATGGCAGCTGGATACAAACACACCAAATTCAAAAGCTGTGCCATCACAGCAGTACAGATCATGTTCAAGCCAACACACCCTTTTTATTAGCTTAGCTCAGTAACATGTCAACAGACTTCATGGATTCTTGATCAGTCAAAAGTTTGAAATACTCACCCCCAAGCTATGTCATGCTGTTAGCATATGGACAATACACTCAGATATTTAAATGCAAATACAAGATAAAATATTTTGAGAATCATCCTTTTAGTTTGAGGCAGGGGCTTTTTTAGCTCAGGACATAGTCTGTAGGGTACTTTTTGAAAGTATTTTGGAAGTGTGCAATTGCAGCCCAGAAAGCCAACTGCAGCCTGGCCTACACCGAAAAAGTGTGGCCAGCAGGGCAAGGGAGGTGATTCTGACCTTTTATTCTGCTCTTGTAAAACCCCACCTGGAGTACTGCATCCATCTTTGGGATGCCCAACACAGGGACATGGACCTGCTGGAGGAAATCCTGAGGAGGGCCCCAAAGATAATAAGTGGGCTGGAACATCTCTCCTATGAAGACAGGCTGAGATAATTGGGATTGTTCAGCTTGGAGAAGAGAAGGCTTCAGAGAGACCTCATTGCAGCCTTTCAGTACTTAGATGGGGATTATGAAAAAAGAGGGAGAGAGACTTTTTCTACAGGTAGATGGTACTAGGACATAGGGGAATAGTTTTAGACTGAAAGAAGAGAGATTTACCTCGGACGCTAGGGAAAAATTCTTTACCCAGAGGGTAATGAGGCACAGAAACAGCCTGCCCAGAGAAGGCATGGATGCCCCATCCCTGGTAGTGTCCAAGGCCAGGTTGGATGGGGCTTTGAGCAACCTGGTCTAGTGGGAGGTTTCCCTGCCTGTGGCAGGGGCGTTGGAACTGGATGAAGTGTAAGGTCCCTTCCAATACAAAACATTCTATAATTCTATAAAATAGCTCCTCCTTCGGATTTGAGCTAAATCTCAATTTTGAAGAAAAAAACCCCGAAATAATTTGAAAAGAATTTAAAAAGTAATCCTGCTTGGGATATCATTTACTTTTCTATGTGTTGGCATACTCTTATTGAAGAGTAATGCCAACACATAGTATGTGTTGGCATTACTCTTATTGAAGGCAGCACTGAGCTGCCTTCAATAAGAGTAAGCTCATGGAGTTAAGCAAAAATCCTTTTAGCTTATTCCATCTCATTTTGCTGAAAGAGCTTTGCTACTCATGAAATCTTAGCATGCACATTGCCTCTGAACATTTAGACTGATCCCCAGAAATCATAAATTACAAGGAAGACAGCAAATTTCTGACAGATATATTTTGTTCCTTGTAGTTCTTCTGTCCTAACAATTCTCTTCTTTGATTATGGTATTTTTATGGTTTTATTATCCCACTCTCAAATCTGATAACGAATTTAAAAAATTAGCTTGATTTTTTTTCAGTCACCTTCAAAACTGTATTCCAAAGAAAAAGGCAAGATATCCAAGTCTTAACTGTAAATACTTTTGTTCCATGGTCCTCAGCACTCATCTGCTACAGAGGGCATTTGAACATTTTAAAATGGGGAAAAGAAAATTAAAAAGAAACACTGAAAAGTAATCCCAGCAAACCACCCACAAAACCAAAAAAATACTTGCTTCCTCTGCATAAGTTCTTCTGAAAAAAAAATGAGAAGTTTTCTTGTTAATATCTATCATCTCTCAGTGTATATTAGAAGAAATAACAGGTGATTCCCAAAAGCAATAGCTGAGATTTATAATAGTAAAAGTCATTATTTGATGAAAGAAATGAAGAAGATCAAATTTGCATTTCTCCCAACATACAGTTAGTTCTCTCTATGACTTTGACTTACTGCTTCCTGTGTAGAAAGTAGACGAAATAGCTTTGGTAAAAGGTAAATCTGATGAATGAATTAAATTAAATACAAAACATAGATACAGCTTGGAAGATCTAAGAATTCTGGCTAACTTGCCAGTACTAAGCATATAATTTTTTCAATTTGATAAAAGAGAAAAATTTTCAAAGCAAAATCACATGAAACAAACTAAAAAGAGTAAATG
Source organism: Phylloscopus trochilus trochilus (assembly GCA_016584745.2). Taxonomy (NCBI): domain Eukaryota; kingdom Metazoa; phylum Chordata; class Aves; order Passeriformes; family Phylloscopidae; genus Phylloscopus; species Phylloscopus trochilus. The sequence continues at coordinate 32,813,203 of WQNJ02000062.1, read as the reverse complement.
AAAATTACCTAGTTCAGGCTTATCCAGTAAACTGATAAGAATTCGAAAAGGCTTTAAGTCTTGCATTAATGTGCTTTCTTCTCCCTGTCCATTAACTTGTAATATTCCAACCATTGCCTACAAAGAGCAAAAACATATCAGGAAAACAAAAAGAAAGCCGGAAAGCAATAAAAGCTGCACATAAAGGGAAAATTCTCAGTACTGGAGACCACTAATTCATCTCACTGCAGCTCAGTCTCCCACGATTAAGTTCTCTCAACTTTGCCTTTGAGAACATTTCTGTGGAACATAACTTGGTAACTTGTATTTATTTTTGATATAATCAAAATAAAGTATTATAAGCAATATAAAACAATATTTCTTAAGAATAAAAGAGAAGAAATGAGCATTAATGAACAAATTATTTGAGAAGATAAAGCAGGTAGATATTAAGGACTTAATAAAACACTGTCTGTCCTATGATATACTCACATGGATGAAAACTTTCTTGATTAAATAGCAATGACAACTGAAATAAATGGGATGACTGAGTTTCTATACCAATGCAGGTTAGGGAATGAGCTCCAGAATTAAAAAAAGCCCCATGAGATGACCACAGATTTTGCTTAGTTTTCTGCCTGGCTGACTTGACTATCTGAGCTAGTTTGTTTCTTTTACAGTTTCAAAAAAAAAAAAAAGGACAAAGAAGAAAAAAACAAGAAAGATAAAAAAATAGAGCCATGAAAACCAGTTTTGCCTTGCTATCTGCTACAAACAAAGTATTATCAGCAAGTATCTTAAAATAAAAGTCTTTTGTACTTTCTTATGTCTTTAGAAGGCCAGAATTTTCAGTGCATTGTATCTGTGAATAAGATATGAGTTAACTATATTAAAAAAACACAAATAGACTGCTAGAGAAGAAGGCAGAAAGGAGCAATGCTTTTAAAGTCTTTCAAGAGGCAGCAAAAGGTTTTGGAAGCCTTATGTCCGTTTTTATTATGTATAGACAAGGCTCTGATTCAAATGTCCATGCCCTTTTCAGACAAAAGCTTTATTGGCACTGATTAAGTTCAAAAGATGGACAGATTTAAAAAGACCATAACCAAAAAGACCATTAACCATGCCTAGATGTTGCTGAAGGCTCACCATGGTGGTTTTTTGTTTGTTTGTTTGTTTTAATATCAGGTACAGGTGAAACTCTAGCTCATTCAGGCCTCTCCTTTACATTTGAATAATTTCTGAATCATCTGCTAAGGAAGGAAGAAAGATGATAAGAGAAGAGTGAGAGAGTGCCCATGAGGTCCTTGCTGCTGGAATACTGGAATTCTGAGGTCTCTTCCTCATCAGTGGAACAGCAGATCTCACAACTTTCAGGTAAAACTGAAGGTGCTAGCTCTATGCTGAGTGTCAGCTTTGAATTGGGATGAGCTGAATATTCTTGTGTCAGCTACTGCTGTTAGAATTGCCACTCTCATTCCCGTACTAGCATCACAGTTCTGACTCAGAAAAATCCTGACCTTATCAATTTGCCTTAATGATAAAATGTCTTCCCGACTTCAAGATCAGACTCACAGAAGTTTAAAAGACATCTGTATTTCAATTACTGTGAGAAAAGCAGCACAGTTCTTAGAATCAGTGATCTCAGCTCACATAGCAAGGCTTTAAGGATAAACTAGTTTAACTGCCAATTTTCTCAACTATTCCTGGCTGCCAACAGAGAGCAGAAGATGCTCCCTTTTCCTAGCAGGGAGAAGGACCCTTTTAACACAGACTTTGAGTGCCATCTGATCAATTTTTTCTGATTCCCAAGACACAGAGGAGTTTCCATATCTACAGAAGAGAATTCTCCAATTCAGTTTCATGAAAGAAGGGGCTCCAGTGTGCTGGGTTCATTAGCAAATAACATCCATGTACGCTTCATTCATTGTGGAAAAGGAGAGGGAGAAATCTAATATTTGTTCTGTTTATTCTGCTGTTCTACAGAAACACGTTATTTCATGTCTTCATTTTCCCACTGAGAAAGTTTTAGAAAAATAGGACACAAATATCACAAAAAGGTAAGATTACATTGTCACATTGCACTGGCAAGTCAAAAGATAAAGTTACAGCAACTTTGATCAGAATCTGTTTATAAAACAATATGCCCCAATAAAGCACTGTATAGCTACCTGGACTAACATCTCCTTAGAAAAGGTGTTGAAATAGTAAGTGGCATGCTCCTCGGGATTGCTGTGCCTTGTACTTCTGGGTCCTACAAGGGCACCATTGTTATCAAAACCTTCAAGCAAACAAAAGACAAAGCAGATAAATATTTGTAGTTGAATAGAATATATTGCAAATTTTTTAAACTAGAAATCAATACACTAGCACTGATAACTTACCAATATGAAGTCCAAGTCACGTTGGCAAGAAAAAGATGATTTCATAGAGTTTAATATGGGAAACTATGTTAGACTTTCACAAAAGCAGCTTACACACAAATCAAAAAATATAGTTTTATGCAATATTATGAAACAATTGTTTCTTGTACAAAAGAAAAATGTTCACAAATGCTGCAAAATCCACAATCATTAAAAAACCCACAAGCTGTTGCATAAAAATATTTCAATGCTAATGAGAACACAGTGTTTTAAATATATAGATATGATCATCAAAACACACTGACATGACTAAGGCACTTAGAAAGAATATCATTCGCACTACAAAAATACATTTTTTTAAATTCAAAATTACACAAAGGATATGGACCTTTGTATTGTAAATTTCTTTTCTTTTCTCAGTAAGTTTTTAATTGCATAAAAAATAGGCTTAAGGAATAAAAAAAAAATCAGTTGGTTAACAATGGTTAAGATAACCTGATTCAAGGAGATGTTTTTGATTTCTATTCATAGAGAATGTTAATAGGTCATCTCTAGCTGTAAAACAACAGGAAGGAATAGTAAACACCACAATTAAATAATGTCATACAGAACAACAGAATTCAGACAGCCTTCCAACATAACTGATCTCCATCTGCAATGTCATATCAGGAAGAGAGTATCATGATAATAGAAAAGCAGCACAATATCCAAAGAAAAAAAAGCAAAAAATCCTATATTGTCAGAAAGTTTGTCCAAACATATAGCAAAAAGAGGAAGTAGTTGTTCACAACACAGGACATGTAAGTCACTTTAAAAGAATTCTCTGAAGCTGTAAGACTTTCAGTGGAGATTATATTCATAAAATAGCTGTAAAAGAAGGTTCTTCAACTAAAAAAGCAGCATGATCTTTCAAATACACAAAATAGTTTTTTCAATAACAGCAAAAGACATATCTAATCCATCAAATTTAGATAAAATGTGAGTGCAGTGTTTATTCTAGAAACTCTTTCTTCCCCAAATTTGAAAATGCAGGTAGGGAGCATAACGTTGCATTTCACTGACTTTCTTTAAAAGATTAATCCTTTGCAAGTCAGCATCTTGAGGAATAATTAACCAAAGAAGCCAGGATTTTCTCATATTTAACTGCTAAACCCCTGCACCTCCTACAGCAACACAACCAACCCCCTTATGCAAAACACTGCTGCTGATTTCTTCCCTCCCTTCATAATTTCAGTTCTCTCTCAAGTACCTTTGCTACCCACATCCTTTCCCCCCAGTCACCCACAGGCTACCTGCCTTTGGTGTCTTAACTATCACCTGGGGAAGGTGCAAGAGCTGCTGGGAAGGGCTCTGGGTAGCCCAAGAAGTGCATATGTGCTTGCTGGTGAGCTGGGATGTCAAACAAGGAAAGTAACAGCACACTGCAAAACATATCATGTAGAGAACCACTTCATGTCACTCCATTCAGTCTCCAATTCCTGGGACACACTTAGGAACCTCCAGGATTCTGACTTCTTTGAAAATGGGTTTAAAGAGTAACTGATCAGATTCATGTGACCACAGGCTTCATTTCCTTAAAATAACATGGCTGAATAAGAGTAAATGTTTTCTAAAATGTTCTAATTTCTGGTCTTATAACTATTTCCTGAATAGTTAAGAGCCTTCTAATAGCTATAATTCTTTGCTACCCTCTTCTGATTACATGCTGGTTTTGTATAAAAATTTAAATTTATACTGTATTGATTTTATGTTGTTTGGTAGAACTGCATTCCCAATTGCTCAATTTTTACTCCAGAAAGGTGTTGAAAAGTGATTGGTGATTTGTTAATTCAATCATGCAAAGATCTAATGAAGCTTAAAGTTTGCACACTCTAATATCAATGCTCTTGAGCATTCTTTTCTTTTCATATCTTCTATACTGTTGTGCTCCAACTACCACTTACACTCTATAATGCCTATTCTCTGTTTTCTCCATTCTATGCTTTTAGAGAAAAAGTTTCAGAGCGCCTATTTCCATGAGCCTACTACACCAGGCTCTACCCCTGAATGTGGCCCATAATTGCTGCTAGAGGAAAATACACCAACAATTTATGACGGGAATGAGTTCCAGGATGACATTCTTCATCTTCTATGTCCATGGAGAGAGAAAGTGCCTTTCTTTCTTATGAAAGAAACTGAGTATTTCATTTTTCCAAGATTCTTTCTACAGAGTAGTGCAAACACCGCTAAGGAAAATACAATCCTTCTTCCACTTTTAGTGGCCAATGTACTGAAATACAAACCTACCTAGAAGCCATGCATAAAGCCTTCGGTTGAGTGACATATCCCTGCGCAGCACTACATGAAGGGCTGCTGACAAAATTCTGATCATGTCTGGACGTGTTGCCTGAAGAAGTTAGAAACACAATTAAATTTAACTATGAAAAGTAATGCTTTTTCTATGTTAACAGCTTAATGTTCATTAAAACCTAGCTAGTTTCATGTTTTGACATTTTTGAATTCAAAAATGTACAAGCATAGTACAAGAAAACAATCTGCTCTTAGGAAACCAAAATATGATTATTGTTTGGAGCAGATTATATATAATAACACTCACCCTTTAAGAATAGCAAAAATAAGAGATTTGACTAACAGCTCCTTTTTGTTACAAGACATTTCATTCTACTATGAGGCAAAAGCTTTGGAAGAAATTAAAAAAAAATTGAAGTACTTTTTCAGTTTCTTACTACTTTAAATGCTTGTGTAAGTCTTAGTATTGAAAAAATGCTGTATTGATAATTTCAACATTTCAGTACCTAAACAGAGACATTCCAAATACTTCTATAGTAATTGATAAATGTGAATGAAGCACTTCCACAAGCAAGAACACAGTTCTTTCTTACATAAAAGTGTAGGTTTTTCCTAATTTCTAACAAGATTCAAAGATGAGAATCAGTCTTGTAAAAGTTTTCCTCTAGGAGTTAAATAATTCATGGATCATTTAAAAACAGGATATAACTAACAATAACTGCAGTCCAAAAAAATTATCTACAAGTTGTAAGGTCTATCTCCCACTACTGCTAGGGATAACCACCCACCCAAAACCAAAAACCATTTTCAATTCTCTAGTATTCTGAATCTGTTGTGCTAAGAGGATTAGCTTTTGCTGATTTTGAATACTGGGAATTGGAAACTTAAAAATGAACAGGTAATTTGCTTTCTCATCAAACTGGAGCAACTTAAAAGCTTCTGCATAGACTAAACATAAATTGAGCTTACATACACAGAAGTTAAAATTAACTTCAAAGTTAACACATTAAGTTAACACATTCTGCTCTGCAGAAGAGCAGAGATCATGACATGAGAAAAGCCAAACCTATCAGAGAAACTTTTATGTGTGACTCTTATTGGAGCTTGGAAAAAGTCATTAACAAAAACCAACCAAATACTGTTACTGACATAAGAAATGAAGTACATTGAGGAATTTGTCAATTCATCTCTCATGTTAATAACCTACCTGACTCATGTGGAAAGGAAAACAAAAAAGGATAAGGTCCAATGTGCTCCTCTGTACTAAAACACTGGTATCTTGCACTGAAGTGCTTACTGCTTCCACCTGAAGTAATGGCAAAGCCCCACCCCCCAAAAAAAAGTTATTTATTATTTTAAGGAGGTAGATGTACGATAGCACTCAAAAATAGAAATAGATATTTATAAATAATGATAAGCACTAAATCAAGTTATTTAAAATTTTGAATAATGAAAGAAGATAGAACAGGAAAATAAAAAGTCTCACCAGGGGGAAACACAGAATCAACACATTCCCTAAACTAGACAACCATTAAGCTTGTGCTTTTTTATATTACTAGTGAATATCTTAAGTTTAAAAGCCAAAAGAATTCTCTACATCTTAAAAAAAAAAAAACCCAAACCAAAAACTGCAAGAAAACTCAATCACGTTTAGCTGAAGCATGTAATGAATGCAAAGTTTCACATGAAACCTAAGCAATTCTGAAATGTTAATTCAGCTTTGAAACACTATCATGCACCAAAACATCAGTTTAACCAGAGCTATAATAAACATGCATTCTTTATCTCTTCAAAAGCTAAGTTCAAAGACAGAGAATACATGTCAATTCCCCCAAAATACATTACACAATAAGTAAGTAACTTCAATGTTGTTACTTACTTATAATAAGTTCATTGCTCCATTAAAACATTACCATTAATTCAATGTCACTGCCAATTATGTAAAGCTGATCTTCCATGGAAAGCTTCCTGTTCAGATGGGAGAGGACATAAGTGATGCCAGGCAAGCGAACTGCAGGGCTGGTGAGGAGGCTCCCCCAGAGAGCACTGTAGAATGCTGACTGATCCACAGCTGAAGCAACTTTCTCCAGCAGTGTGTTTGTTCTGCAGTAAAACCAAGCCAGCTGAATCAGGACATGTATCACAGCTCTTGCCCCTGCCCCCAGTTTTAATAAATACTGAAATTAATTGTTACAGGAAGGTCAAATCTTCCTTTTGTAGAGGCCAAGAGAGGCCTCTACACTGAACCTTATAATGCAGCCTGAACAGAGCAATCCAGCTAGCAGGCCTGTGGGCCAATCTGTCTTGCAAAATGCTTTTGGCCTGCCCACAGATTCCTTTTATGTATTCCTTATGTTCAAAGAGCCAAATAGTTCCTTCATCTGCTACTTAAAGCCAAGTGTTGCTACAGACAGAGGTTTCAGACAGCAGGAAAGCATAGCTATTGAGGAAAAGAATCAAAGCAGATGGCTTTTGCCCTCTCATTCCTTGCACTGAGTCCTTCTGGTAATAACAGGGCATAAAAATACCCCAATTCTTTGAGCACAAGCAATCCCTTCCCCTGTCCTCATTTCCTCCAGCTCATGTGGCAGGACCTCTACTCCCTATGGCAGGCCCCAGGAGGCAAGCTGGAGAGACCTTGTTTCCAGTTGTAGTGATGCCAAATACACTGTGTGTGTGTCTGCCTACACAGAAATAGAAAAAGACAGTGTTGAATTGCTCTTCACATACAAGTTGTGAAAATTCAAGTTTCTGAACTTGGAAATATCAAGAATACGTAAGCATTTGAACAATTCCAAGAATTCTAAGTGTTGGAGTGTAACTTCATCCTTTATTATGATAAGATGCTACCTCAGCAGCCCAGATGCTGCAGTTATGTATGTCAACCCATATCAAGAGTCATAGAATTGTTTAAGTTGGAACAGACCCGCAGCATCATTGAGTCCAACCCAGCACTGCAAAATCCACCATTAAACCATGTCCCAAACTGCCACATCTACACAGCTTTTAAATACCTCCAGGCATGGTGACTCCAGTATGCCTGTTCCAATGTTTCAAACCTTGACAACCTTTTAGGTGAAGCAATTTTTCCTAATATCCAACCTAAACCTCTCCTGGAACAACCTGAAGCCATTTTCTCTTGTTCTATTGCTTGCTACCTGGGAGACTGACATGTAACACTAAGTCTGTTTAATGCCAATTTCCTTTCCATAACTACTAACAGAAACAACTAACAGTTAATTTGTCCTAATTAATGCTGAGAACCTCCTATCATAACATTCTGCTGCAACTAATACAACAGAATCAAATTAAAAAGCCACCACCTTGAAAACAATAAAATCCACATACAAGTACATAGTGCAAAGTTACAGCAACCACCCCCTCCTCCCAGATCAAGCATATCGCCTTATTAACATAAGTATCCTTACCTTTCATAATACTCTGATCCCTCCTCTAGCCCAGGCAGAATCCCAGTTAAGAGTCCTTGCAGTCCTGGTTTCAATGTTTTCCCCAACGGGAGATAATAAATCTCATACAGACTCAATAACGTCGGCTTGACAGACATAGCAGCATTGGCAAGGAGTGGGAATAGTCCAGAACTGTCAAAAATAATTTTTACCTTTTTTAAAGAAGCTTCTAATGTGACAATTTTACTTCTCTCTAAAGACTGCTACAGGCACATCCAGTATAGTTACTATAAGCATCAGATTTTTATCTTAGAATTGTGCATAGGCATAGACCACCACACAATATGACTGCCTTTGGATGGACAGGTTGGTATCCCAAGGCTAATACTAAGAGCTTTATTAGTATTGTGATAACAAGCACTGAAGGCCCAGAGATGACTGTCTTTCACCAATAAAGCAAATATGATAAGCCAGAAGCATTTCTGCATAACAAAATGTTAATTTTGCCCACATTGAACCACATCACAATGAAAATTGTACTTAAAAATACATTTTCTTTGCACTTATTAAGGAAAAAGAAACCACAAAAAACAAGACTGGATAAGAACAATTTGAGAAAATTTATAGAAATTATTTTCTGAAAGACAAATCATGATATTTTACTTCAGCAAGTAACCTTGAGGTAAATTTTAAGGCATTTATATGGTTAGCAGCATCAACCTATATATTTACTTCAGAAATTCAGTCTGAAAATTGCTGCTCATAACATAGCCTGTAAAGGACTGAAAACACTGGAAGTATGTTCTGAATTTACTTGAACGTAAGTGTAAGGTCACGAAAGTTATAAACGTGATCTGCTAAGGAGAAGATACTAAAATAAGATTTGCTATTGCTACTAAATATCATAAATTATTACAAATAGTACCCATAATTGTTGTGTGAATTTGTGTGAACACAACTTCAATTTTCAAAATCATTGAGGATTAAGATTAGAAGACCCTGACATATGAAAAAGAAAATCAAAGAAGAGTAAAAAAGGTAATTTTAAGGAAAAGGTCTTAAAACGTACACCTACAAATCTACTATTAAAAGAAATATCTACGTAGATAGGATGTTGTCCATGATAGAGGAAAAAGCCTACAAAACTTGTTACAAAACTTTTGGTAAACCTATTTTTGCCTTTATCTGTCTAGCAGAACTTGTACTTTACCACTGTCAATTGGCTTCTTTTTTCTAGAGAAAAAATGTCTTCTTGTTCAATAAGCAGCCACTAACCCACAGTCATTCTTTGTGAGGCTATTACTCACACTTCAAGGTTCAATGTTCAGACACTGGCATTCTGCTTTCATGACAAATACTGGAATCTTTGATAATGCCTTAATGTGAATGTCTGTCTTAGCCCTAGCAATAGTAACAATAGCTTTTAGTTAGATTATAAAAGGCAGCATTTTCCATTACTCTAGAACTTACTGTTAATGAGATCTTGCAGCTACTGAATCACCATACAAGCAAAAAATGTGAGCTATGAGGTCACAGTATCTTTTAAAATATATAGAAACAGAGAACTGAAATACTCCCCCCTCAATGTAATTATATATAAACATGGTGACAATGCGAGACAGAAGAGCTGATGTTAAGGCATACAATTTCCTTCCAAGCATTAATGCACCTAAACAGAATTTACCTTTTCTACCTAAACAGAATTCTATTCTATCTCACTATTTCTCAAACTGATGAAATTTTAATCTCATGGGACAGGTAAAGTTTAAGAATCATGTGTGACAGTGTGCACACATGCCTCTAGTCATTATATAATAAATAATGTCTTGCCCACTCCACTTAACCAAAAGTGTACACCTCCTAACGGAGGTTTAGGAACCAGTATATGCTGACTAAACTCAGCTTTTCAAGGTTATACTTCCTTTTCATTATCATCAGTTCCAGAGAGTAAGTTTGTACTTGCCCCCCCACACTAACAGAACAAAGTCTTTCTGTTCTGTTAATTTGATGATAAAGCTTCTTGCAACAAACTATACTCAGATTCTTTTCCAACAACACTTAAATAGGAAAATTTAATGTTAACACAATGAGATGTTAACATTTCAATTACTATACATACTGTACATACAGACAGAAATGTTTATTTCAATGACAAAATAATAAATTCCAGGTTTTCTTCCACTAAAATAATTCCTAACAAAAATTTAGGTGATCTGTTTATCTTTCATTATACAATATTCAGAAAAAAAGTACTAGACAAACACCAATAACATGAGGGAAAGAAATTGGTTCTTGATTGATTGTTGCTACATAACAAAGTAATACTGCAAGTATAAAATGCAGGAAAACAAAAAGGATCTCAACTATGCATTTGGAATGGAGTTGTTTAAAATACTGTACCTGTAGAGGAAGAGATCTTTGGCTAAGCGCTTGGGCCCAATGATTTTAAAAATGATCTCATACGTCTCAAGTGCCTTCCGATGAACGCCCCCCGGCAGAGCTGGATGCAGACATTGTGCCAAGCGCTTGCCTACCGTCAGCTTTTTGGGTACTACCTGGTACTTGGAGTTGTTCTGTAGCACCTGGTAAGTCAGCACATAAAGAAAAACAGCACAAAAGGAGTTAAACATCAAATGCACATTTTATGAAGGAGTTCCTAGTCATGCTCAGTAGGCCGCCACACAAAGGCCGTAACACTGCTAGGTTACAAGAAAAAAACCCAATGCTATTAAAATGTACCGGGGAGCTCTTTCTTTGCCATGCTTTTCACCTATACACTCGTTATAGGTGAAATTGCCAAGGCATTTTAAACTCCACCTGCAATGGGCCTCTTGCCTACAGCTTCTCCATTTGTCATTAACTCATCCATTTGAGGACAGAAATTGCTATTTCCATTTGATAAAATCTACTATCACTAGCTCAAAGAAGACTATTAAACTGCAAGTCTGGGATAGCTTTAGGAGAATGCTATAGAGCCAGATCACATACAAAACTTTACCACTTTCTGAAACTATGTAATCACTTCAGGACTGGAAAACAGAGTTGCATTTACATTTTTTTGACTTTTTTTCCCTCCATATTATAGCCTTCATGTTGTACAAACATGCAGCAAGAACTGCTACAATCAAAAAAAACCAAACCAAATCAAGAGAGAATTTGCACAAAATGATGATGCCACTTCCAACTGTAGCATCACTTTCCTGAGTGGGGCTCCCTAGAAACAAAAATGACTGATTAAAACAAGATTTTTATGAATATGAGGATTTGTATTCATTTGTAAACTGCTATTAAAGATTACAATGATATTGCCTATTACACTTAACTGCTAAAATTAATCAGAACAATAACATTCTCTGGTCCATAAAATTATTTGACCCTCATTTTAGAACTCATGCCTCATAAAGCTACTGCTGATATTTATGCCAGTTACTATTTTCACATTATTTCTATAACATTGAATGATATTAGAAGTAAATGTTACTAATAAAAGAGATGTTGCATTTATTTCCACTAGAAATGTAAATAACTTCTCCCTTTATTTACAATTACAAAGGGTTCAACTCTAGATCTTAGGAAGGTGCTTGGCTGACTTGTTTGCTCCTTGCACACACCCAACATTTGGCTGATACTGCTGAAATATTTTCAAGAGTATTAGATGGCTGGAACCTTGCACTTCTGTACTGTTACACCGGTAGCTTTTGTAATTCCTGAATTGTTGTAAGAGCACTTCCCAGGCATACCTTGTTTAGCTTCCCAAGTGCTGATATTAAATCTGCCCATTCACTGGAATATTCAAAGTTCTTCAGTGCTTTGTCAACAGCTGCTACATAGTTTCTGTACTTGGAATCAGTCAGCAGCTCCAGCTCCTCCGTGTTCATCCTCCCACGGTGTCCCCACTAGAGACCAGCTTGCAATTCATGTACAGACATTACCTATTCAAAACATAAAAGAAAAAAGCCCTGAAACCATTGTTCCCAAGACGTATTGTTAAAATATGTATAAAAAGCACTACATTTTCCTCAAAGACATTTAAAAAAAAATCTGAAATCAGGTTACAACAACCCACAAACAAAAGCTAACATGCTGTAAACAAATACTAACAAATATTTAACACATGTCCAACATCAAGTCCTATTAAAAAACCCAAACAAATAATAAAAAATCACATCACAAGCCAAACAAAAATCCTTAGAAAATGCATTGTCTCTCCCAAAACTCACTGCTTGTTCTAAACTACGTAACAAAGTGATTTTTCATTTTCTTTTTTACTACTTCTTGGTCCATTGCCAGAAACCCCCACCTTTCAACAAACCAGCCTTTCTGTAAACAGAAGACACCAATCTTTCTGAGTCATTTCCAAGCAGAAGACAAAACTGAAGGATACATACAATAGTTACACACTATTCAAGAGGACTTCTGTGCATCACCTCTTCCTTTTACACGACTTGCTATTCAAATCCGGTGATGCAGCTCTACTTTGTTTTTATATTATTGTCATCCAGGCACAGCAAAAATACATGTTTACCAGTGTTCTGTAATCACAGGCTTTTGCAATTTGCTCAATATATTTTCATCATGTGGTAATCTACACCAAGCAATTAAAATATTCTAGTTCCAGAAACACCACCCTGTACTTTTATAGGTCATACACTCCTCTTTTTTCATAACAGAGGTTCAATAACCTTTTAAAAGATGTGAGTTTTTAAGGCTACTTTCACCTGAAGCGAACACAATGAGAAATGCTATTGTAGCACGTCTGTGAAAAAGGCAGATTTGGTGACCCTTTCAATGGGAGTATTATTGGAAGAAACCTTTTGGGATCTCTTTTATACTTGGCTTCAGAAGAGATTTCACATTCAGCAGATGCTGTTCTCTTCTGTCTCGATTAAAGGGAAATGGGAAGAATATAATGTGCAGAAGTGCAGGATGGAAGCATGACTGAAAAAACCAAACAAACCACAGAACAAGTGTAAAGATGTAGTATTCATCAGACTCTCTTCCAGGTATGATAAGGAAAGTTGCAAGAACAGAGGAAACCAAGAAAGTGGCAGACAAAATTAAAAGGGCTGAATGGAAGGAGTGAATAAAAAGGCCAAAAATTACAAGGTTTCTGCACTCTTGACTCTGATGGCAGAGTAATAATGACAGACTGTCCCTAAGACAGAACAGAAACACAAACCATTATTGAAAGAACACATTCTGAGTGTCAAATTGATAGATTTCACAATATCTCACTGGCATAAAGCACTTAGATACCGCCTTAAATTAAAATAAAACCCAAACCTTTTCATGTGGTTTTGTTTTATAATAACAATTTTTGGATTAAATTAAAAAAAAATCAGGTTTGTTCTGGGAAACCTGCAAAATGCCAACAGATTTCTCAAAGAGACAGTTGCACCAAACCACCAAAGTCTGATCTCCATAAGTGAAATAAAGTATTAACACTGAAAAAAAGAAGAAAGAACCAACACATAATAGCAGCACAATTCCAATTTTTCTAGGAACAGTAGACTGAGAAAGAACTTGACACAATAAATAATTCTTTTTGAGTGAAGAATGCATCAGAATCCTTTTTACCCAACTAAAGCATAAACACAACCATTTACGGCTGAGTGGAAGGCAGGGCTCTGTCTTTCTCAAGTGCTTGAAAGACCTGAGAGCTGAGAGTGGTCTGGTAAAGGATTATCAAAGGTAACCAGGTAGAGCACAGGGTTAAATTGGTAGCTTCTTTTCAGACTTATAAACTAGTCAGAACAATCCCTTAATTTTAAAAACGAAATGCATTAACACCTTTGAATAACCATGCTTTTAGACAAGTCCACCGCACATCGGCTGCGCAAATGTAATCATTAAAAAGTTTCGTATAGAGAAGAAAAAACATACTTGGTTTTCTTACTACTCTACAGTTATGGTCTCATTTATCTATCTAAAAGTGGGGTTTTTTTTCAAAAGAATTTATGCAAAGCATTTTTTCCATACTTTTTCCCACAATGAAATCTCGGTTTTAGACAAATCATGAGTAGCCATAATAAATGAGGCACCCAGAGAGGATGTAAATGTTATGTATTATTTTTATAAACCTTGGACTACTTCTATTCTACAATCATTAAAATTATAGGAATGCCCATTGTTATTAGTTCTCACACATAAAAATAAACTTGTTTACTATGGTTTTCTTTTTCAATCCAAAGATATTCCACAATGTAGTTTCAAACCTTTTTATATTTTTTGTAATGTATTCTTATCAATACTTTCCTGTTCTCTTCATTGATAATAAAAATGCAGATTTTAAAACATTTGATTTTACAGCTGATATTTCAATACAATGTAAAGCTTGGTAGTGTTTATTTTCTTGTAAGTGTCATGGTTTACTACCTCAAAAAATGAGATAAATAATAAAAGAATGAAATTTGATAGATAAAAAAAATTTGAAAAATAGGATTTTTTCTACACCATCACACAGCCCACAGAATAAGGCATTTATCTTGTCATTACACAACCACTATTTGGCATGAGGGCCAACTTTCCTTGGAATATTCTTTATTTGTTTCTCTTTTTAAAGACATGAAGAGCACCATCCTTTGGTGGGGTTTTTTTGTGTTTGTTTGTTTGTTTTGTTTTTCCCTTTTTGTACACCAGATGAGATGAGCCAAGCTACTCAGATTGAAGGTTAAGCCATTCTCATGAGTCTGGTATAGACAATCACTGACCTATTAGATGGCCATTACTTCTGAAATGTCAAAAAGTAAAAATGCTTTCTGCCCCAGCAGAAAGCTTATTATCAAGGAGGAAGAAACTACCTAAGATGTACTATACACTTTCAAATAATTTCATATACTTATATTTACATCATAGGTGATTGCAGAAGTAGGTCCTGACACCTACCACCTTCAACTTCTAGCAGGGATTAAAATACAGATACCAGACAATTCTGGGAACACCTGGATGCCTGTGGAGTCTTTGCATGACTCTGACAAGGCAAGCAGGTGTCTGGGGCTGTGCACAGTGCTGGAGGTTGTGCACGGTGTGCTCCCAGAGCAGCCTTCAGTTCCCTTCACTGATGTTTGTACCTAAGCACCTCAACACAGAATATTCAGCTGTTTAAGAGGCTCTAAATGTTTTTCACTGAAACCAAAGGAAAATAGAGAGGAACAGCAGCTTCATCAAATCAATTCCATAAATGCAGTTTTTATCTAGATTCTGTTTTGATTTACTCACAAGATTTGATTCATAGGCTCTCCCTTATCTATTTTACCCCAAAACTCCTCTTCAGGTTTGATTTGCTACTATTCCACTCTCATATTTTTCAAGCACCAGATAATTGCTCTATTTGTGTGCTTCGCACCAATCTGCAACACTGAAATACTGGTACAGGTCCAGTGGCTGATTGTGGAGTACAAATTGGCATCCATCAAGGCACTTGAAGAAATCTCAAGATTTGTTCCAAGTACTGTAAGAATCTGAGAGCACAAGCTTGCTCCTTTGAATTCCTCAGGGTTTCTGCTTTGCAATGCAATATTCCAAAGTATTTTTTAAAATTGTGTACCATTTCAAGGGTGGCTATGGGATGCACAGTAAAAGAACTAGTAGACAATTAAAAAGCAGATGACAAAAAATTCTAATTTCACTGTAGTGCTATTGATTTTTAAGACGTGTATAGTGCCCACATATTAAGCCAGCAACTGCAGAAAAAAATTGTATTTAAATAGATTCAATACAAACACAGATTTGAATACATGGAAAACAGAAGCCTTGTCATTTGGTAATTTATTATGCTTTGCTTCCCCTCAGAAGCATTTAACAACATAAATAGCAAAATTATGTATAGCAAAAAAAGTCCTGCAAATCCCACACCAGACTCTTCAAATAAAATTCAAATATAGAAAATACATACACTCTTCTATAACCAAAAATAAAAATTTTCCAATTACAGCTAATTATTTTGTTTCTATATTGACTCCTCTTAGTCCTCTTAATCAGAATTTTTCAAACAGGAATCTCTAATGTCTTCTGAAGAATAAGAACCATTTGATCTTGTTATTTTGGCCAACTGCTATTCAGTAGAATAATGAAAGAAGAATCTCCCCCATACAACACAAACAAACAAAACAAAAGAATCCCATCTGACACTATTATTAACTGTAACTAGCCATTATGTCATTAGTATCCTGCAACAGTCTGCAACACTCAGTAAGATTTAATATTGTGATTAATAACTTCTCAGTACACTTTTCTACTAGTCATATACACAAGTGGACACAGCACATTAAATTTTTCCATAGGAAAAAAAAAAAGCTCTGTTTTAGGTGTTCCAATTTCTTTAACAACAAAATTAAACCAAATCGAATTCATATAATGATCTGTGCATTACCCATACTGGCAACTTCTAAATAAACACAAGACATTTTCCTGGGAGTGATTCTCATATCAAAAAAGAACTAAATGTGCTAAAACCTATGGCTTGTATTACAGAGGTTACCTTAGGTACCCAACTGAATGTGCACCTTCCCTACTTATGAAGCTACATAGCAAGTTTATTTATTATTACATAAAAAAATCAAACTGTCAGTAAAAAGACACTGAGTACATTTTTCCTTCTTTCGCATGTTCTTCACAGAAAAAAAGACTGGAATAAACCTAAGTCTGTCACAGAGCACAGTCTGATGCAAGTTCATCAGGTATGTAAAATGTTCTTTCTGCTATCCCTGCTGTACATTCTTCCAAAGGGTGGCTTACATCAGACAAGAGTTCATAAAGAGGAACAAGGAACAAGTTTAAAAATTCATAAGTAACATACAACAAGCCTTCTAAGGATTCGACTGCTCTAGTTTCTACTTAAGAAAACAAATTTAATCATAAACAAACTCTAAATGAATATGCTTTAGAGCAGAATTTTTCTGAAATTAAAAAATATCAAATCTATCTCTATCTGTTTGTCAGAGGGGAGAAGAAAGTGACCTAAGACTTCTCATTCTCATGGACAAATACATATCTCTTCCAATTGCCTCTTAAAAACTGAGTTTAGGGTGACATTTTAACCCCTCTATTCAATTCTATTTTATTACAGCTTCTCAATATATAACAGGTGAACTATGAATCAGTTTGATATACTGGACTGAAATTTTGATTTTGACTCCAGACCTGCCAACAGAACACTACTGATTCCTTTTCTTTCAACCCTTGAGCACTATTGCTTGCATACTGCTCAGTACTGACTTACTGTTTCTGGCAAAGTATAACAGACATCATCACTTCTAGAGTTAAGTACTTTTGCACTTCATGAATGCCAGAATCTTAAACTAGATTCTCTACTTTTAAAGTATCATTCTTCATGAGATCAAATCACATATCCAGATTTCACACATCTGAACTTATGTCACTCAGTAAATGCAAGATGATGATTTGCATCTTTCTTACAACTCAGGTCAACCATTAACTAAAATATTTTTTTTCTTACTAAAATAACATCTCCTCATTTTTCATTTCTTACAACAAATGATTCCTGAATTACCTAATGTAATAAATTATAGCTTAATCAGTGCTCATTTTACATCCAAAAATCAACAAAGCTCCAGATAGCCTTGCTTCTTATTCCAAATTATGCTAAACATCTAACATGTCTTACTAAAAAACAGATGGCAATTTAAGTCAGAATAATACAACATAGAGAAAAATGAGAAAATTCTTCCTTGAAATTGTGGTTATGCTTCAACACTTACTTTCAAGTACTTTTTTGTCCTTCCCTTTGCTGACCACTGTATTTGAAGACCCAATATTTCAATCTAAACCTAGAACTGGTCACTATTTCCCTCATATTCAATTACATATTTGAAGAAAAACAAA
Organism: Phylloscopus trochilus trochilus; assembly: GCA_016584745.2. NCBI lineage: Eukaryota > Metazoa > Chordata > Aves > Passeriformes > Phylloscopidae > Phylloscopus > Phylloscopus trochilus. The sequence continues at coordinate 32,795,325 of WQNJ02000062.1, read as the reverse complement.
GCAAAACAAAAAACCACCTAGAATTTACTATGCACTCAATTTGACAAGTGTTTAGAGTGTTGCCTCCTTAAACTTTATTTCATCTCAGCTCAAACAACTTAAGTCTTAAATTTTGGCAGCAATGCATCCATCAAAGAAGTGCAAACAATTTGATTAAAGACATTTTAAAAATAATCATTTCATCCACACATTTGAACAATACCAAATATTTAGTCTTTTTTAAAATCATAGAATGTTTTGAAGTAGAAGGGACCTTGAGGTTCATCTAGCTCCACCTCCTCTGCCATGGGCAGGGACACCTTCCACTAGAACATGAATTTCAATTTCCTGCAGTCACCAGTCCCTTTCACAATGCTGAGCCAAACAGAAACATAAAATCCTTAACCCTGAAGCTACGTGTAACAGTGTTATTCATTTGTGTTGTATATAGTGTATCACCTACTGCTCCCTGGCCCAAGAGAAACTGTTGCCATGCTAAAAAAAAAAAAAAAAAAAAAAAAAAAAAAAAAAAAAAAAAAAAAAAAAAAAGTTGGCTTGCTCCCTGAGCTGGTAAGGCTTTTTTCAGCTATCCACAATCAAACCTACAACATCATAACATCATAGTGTCAGTCTTCACCTTCATAGAGAGCTCCTGAGACAGAATACTAGCAATAAGGCTGTTTGGATTACTCTAAACAGGTATGGAAGGTATTTACCTGACATAGCCACACCCATGGTAACCACCAGTTCAGTGGGTTGGAAAAAGCACTATCACAGGGAGAAAGAGAGGGCAGACACCTGTGAGCACCGTGAGCTTTGTGTTTCCCAGTCCCACACGAGAACTGTCAAGCTCTCACACACCACTGGGCCATGGGACCACCGCCCTCCCTGTTGAGTAGTGCTTGATGAGTACACAACATCAAATAATTATCTTCTCTCCAGTCGCCTGAGCACAGGAACAGGACAGGCTTCCTAAAATAAACTGCAATTTTTCACTTTTGTGTGAAAAAGCCCTGTGCCTTCAAATGGTCCCTATACCCTCTCTGAAAAGAATTCCTTTTTAACTAGCTAGCTTTTCTTTTCCAAGCATTTATTGAGAGGAGACTTACCTTAAGGTATTCTTTTTCTTTCTTGCATATTTTTTACTCTTGTCAAATTAGTAAGTCAAATTAATATGTAATACATTTAAAATAAATAGATAAATAACAGCAAAAAAGCCATAGCAGACACAACAATGAAATCAAGTCAAAGCAGAATCACTTCATTTACAGCTATATTTGTACTACACTTTGTTTTAAAGGAGAATTTGCCTACTTCAGGATACTTTTCAGCTTGATACACAAAACAAACAAACAAACAAAACAAACAAACACAAAAAAACCCCTCAACCAACCAACCAACAAGGGCTTAGATGAGATTCACTATCTTACATTACATTTGCAGTACTCTGTACTGCAAGAAAAGCTTTGCTTCCAGGGTAATGCTGTGCCTTCACATTGAGACTTCTCTTTAAATATTCTGATACACAGTTGAACACAGAATCTACCAAATTAACAATAAGAAAATGGTAGCCAGGTATTTTTTTCATTTATTCTTTGCTCACAATAGCTTTTCATTTATCCATACACATTGTTCTAATATGTACCTTTAGGTGGGCTTAACATTCTGTCTCCAAACAATCCTGATAGGTCTTTTCACAAAGGCATGTCAAAAGCTCTCATATCCTTATCCTTGCCTTACTTGGATAACCAAATACAATGAATTTGGACAAGACTTTGTCCATCTTCCTTTTTTATTATGCCCTGAGATCTAAGGTATTAGTAATTCATTAATTTCAAATTTCAACTAATTTCTATAACTTTTTTCTGATTTTAATTCTGAAATAGTGTCATATGCCATGCGTATATTTCTGCATTATCTAGACCATGGTTTCACAATGCATCTGGTTTCCCAGTTCCAGAGGTGGATTTCAAAGGAATTTGTAAAGTAGAATGCTTTTCTGACTATTCTGAAAACGGTGCCTGGACCAAAACTTGTTTACTCTCCTCATCTTAGAAGTAAACCAGAAAAGACATAAATAAAAGGTTAAATTCCCTACAATTTCTACAAATGAAAACCCAAGTTTGGCAAAGCACCATTCCTTGACTTCTATTTTTTAATGCTTATACTGTTTATAATACTTATACAAGTTTCTGATAAATATAGGAATGTGTCGACTAGTAAAACTACTGATTCTCCTTGGTGCTTTCTTTTCATTTCTTGTTTCAGTTATTGGGAGAAAATGGTTGATCCTGCAGTGTTTCCTCTCCCTAGCCTCTCAGAGCGAAACGTATCACTTACTGTTTCTATTTATCATTCAGCTTCTATTCAGCCACAAGTCAGAGCAACATGGTTATTAATCTGGAAGACAATTTATGTGCATACAGAAAAATTACTTCCATTTTTCTATTTCATGCTTTAGCAGGTATCATTTAGTGTGGCCTCTTTTCTATCTCCTGTTTTTCCTCAATCATTTCCAAAACAGGGTTTTTAACAACATACTTCAGATCTCATCTTGGTTCTCTTCCATACACTGCAGATTTAACAAAATACAGCTCCACCAAAGACAAAGATTAAAAAAAAAAAAAAAAAAAAAAAAAAAAAAAAAAAAAAAAAAAGAGAGAGAGAGAGAGAGAATAATATCAATAAGCATTTATAAGCATTTTCAGCCAGCCAACCCAGAGCAAGCAGTCATTCCTGGCTAAGCAAGGAGACACTAAAGGACTAAAGGTGGACAGCAGGAACAGTGGCCAAGAGAACTAAACCAGCGATGAACACACAGAAGTGTCCTCCCTGTATTCAAACACAAAACAATGACAGGAGATTACAGGCTGAGCCCACTAACACCAGTGGAGCACAGTTCATTTTCTTCACAGTGGCTAGTAGGGGGCTGTTATAGATTTGTGCTAAACATGGTCGATAACACAGAAATGTTTTTGTTATTGCTGGACAGGGTTACACAGAGACAAGGCCTTTTCTACATTTTGTACTGCTTTGCTGGCGAGCAGGCTGGAGGTGCACACAAGGCTCAGAGGAGACAGAGCTGGGACAGGTGACCCAAACTGGCCAAAGGGATATTCCAGACCATGTAACATCATGCTTAGCATACAAAGAAGAAGGAAGTGGGGACATTTGTAGTGATGGTGCTTGCTTTCTTCCCAAGCCACCACTAGGTGTGATGGGGCCCTGCTCTCCTGGAGATGGCTGAATACTCACCTGCCATGGGAAGGGGTGAATTCATTCCTTGCTTTGCTTTGCCTGTGTGTCTGCTGCTTTCCCTATTACACTGTCCTTATCTCAACCCATGAGTTTTCCTCCTATTATCCTTCTCACTCTCTCCCTTGTCCTGCAGGTAGGGGAATGGGGCTAGGCTGCTGGCTGGGGTTTAACCACAGCACCACCTTACCCACACAGCTCGCTGTGCCTGCGATGAGCATTGCTGATGGCCCGCACAGCATGCCGATAATTTTACACGGGAAAAGCGCTGCCTGCGTTGTGAACAGAACCATCCATTCAAAAGCACAGCTACTCCAGTAATGGAAGACATAAGATACATTTTCTTTGCAAAATGCTGTTTAAATGTCTACTATCAGAGGTGCTACCAACAAGTTGGGAAAGCAAGACATTCAGTGAGCTGGCAATGCAGCCTCTCCCCATAACATTCACAGGCTGCTTAGTTTCCAGAAGTGCCAATTCTCATGTCAATGAAAACAAAACCACAAATTATACTGTAAATACTCTGTCTGTTTCCAAACTGACATCCCCCCTCACAACATTCATACATGCTATATGGAAAATTACTATACATTTTGGATAATCATACTATTAGCAAAAGGTCTAATTATTCCATCCTAGTTTTAAAAGGCACCAACATTAAAAACAAACAAACAAACACAAAAACAAAACAAAAAACCCAAACCCATAAAAAAACAAAAAACAAAACAAAACAAAACAAAAAAAAAACAAAACAAAACAAAAAAACAAAAACAAAAACAAAAAAACCCCAAAAAAAAAACCCCAAAAACCAAACCCACAAATAAAGACAGTAAATTTGATAGCCAAACCTGCTTAAATATTTAACACAGGCCAAGCCTTAGCAGCAAAATGAAAAGACTAGGACCTTCAGCCTTATAATACAGCCCTCATTACCTGCAAGCATCAAGCTTGTTACTCTTTAGATATCTTCCCAACTCTTCACACTCCTATAGCTGGAATTCAGGTATCAGTAACACTCTGCAGTTAATCTGAGAGCCACAACAGTTTCACTATCACTGCATACTGAAAGAAGATCCAGGAGTGAAAGGGTTCTTGCAATCAGCAACAAAAACAACGGTTGAGTCACCCAGAATAAGCCCTTTAAAATCCGAACCTCATATCTAACATATTTTAGGTCACTCAGATAAATTGTTCAGGCTTCTCTGTTTACTGTCACAGGTATTAAAATATTAGTTCTGAAAATTACCAGAAGATGTCATATATTTATGCTTTGCAAACTGGCATCATGAGATTTAAGGCCATCTCTGCATCAACAGATGAAATTTAACCCTGCACCACACAACCCAGTGACAGCCGTATGTCCCATGCATCCTTCCAAATATCACACGCAGTAACTCCAGCAACCGGGAATCTCACCTAAAGGAGGCCCACAGCCCCCTGGACACTCAAGGTCAATGCAGGACGACCCTGGCAGCCCAAGCTCATTCCCAGGCAGGCGGGAAAAGCTCCCCGGGGATCCTCCACCAGGCAGGGCGAAGCCAGGCCCCGCCGCCGCTGCCGGGGTGCGGGCGCGGCTCTGCACCCCAAAACTCACCCGGGCGCGCTCCGCGCTGCGGGGGCACAGAGCCCGGAGGGGAGCGGTGGACAGGTGCCACAGGTTAATTGATGCAGCGTAATTAACAGGCTATAACAGCTCTGCCCGGGCTCCTCAGCACCTGCCTCTCGCACACAGCCCAGTACAGCTCGGCCGTCGTTCGCCACGACGGTGCCGGAGGGGAGGGCAAAGCAGAGTGGAGGGCCGGCTCGGCTCCAGGGGCGGACCCTCCCCAACACCGGCGCGGCGAGCGGTGGGAGGGGAGCAGGAGCAGCCGCCGCCGGGCCGCGCTGCGTGCCCGCACCAGGGTCCCGAGGAAGGAGCGGAGGGAGCGGCGTTACCTGAGCGACCCGAGCCGGAAGAGCCCGACCGCCACCGGCACCCCCGCGCCGCCCTGACAGCTCCCGGCGTGCCCCGCGCCGCGCCCGCCCCGCCCCGCCCGCCGCGCTCAGCCGCGCGGCGCCCCCTGGCGGGCCGCGGGCGCAGGTGCGCAGCGGGCTCTGTGTGAGTGCGCGTGTTTATCCGCCTGACAGTAACTGAGTTTACCAAGTACAGCGCAGGTAAAAATGGAAGGTGGGCGGTTCTTTAGAAAATTACACTGCAACAAGTTGCGCAGTGAAGCTGTGGATGCGCCATCCCTGGAAGTGTTCGAGGCCAGGCTGGATGGGGCTCTGAGCAATCCGGTCTAATAGGTATCCCTGCTCATGGCAGCAGGAGTTGGAAGGAGATGATCTCTAAGATCACAGAATCAATTAGGTTGATAAGATCTCTGAGATCATCGAGTCCAATCTATGATCAAACGCTACCATGTTAACCATACCATGGAACTAAGTGTCCTGTCCAGACTTTTTTTAAACACCTCCGGGGACTGTGACTCCACCACCTCCGTGGGCAGCCCATTCCAATGTCTAACCATCCTTTCTGTGAATATTTGCCTCTGAATGTCCAACCTGAACCTCCCCTGGCACAGCTTATGATTATGTCCTCTTGTCCTCTCTCTAGTTGCCTGGCAAAAAGAGGCCAACCCCCACCTGATCCCTTCCAACCCAAACTGGTCCGTAATGCTATGACGTGATATTATCTTTATGTTAGCAGTAACTGTTTTGGGAATCTTCTAAAATTTCTTGTGATTAGTATGCTTGAATCCTTACTACACACAAAAGTGTATGGGTGCCCACATGGATGGTATAGGAAGCGATTTTTTTACTGCATTGCAAGAGTGATTTTTCAACAGATCAGTTCCACCGCATAAGGGGTACAGCTCTTAGACTGTAGTCTGTTAGTTTTAAAATCATCCTTTTGGTTCTCAAATTTAAGCAAGCTTTATAATAGCAATCAGAGCTTATGGTTATAACTTACTTGAATAACTGAAAAAAAAAAAAAAGGTGTGTTCAGCTTACATGATTAATATTTTAGGCTTTGTCTGAGGACGAGTATATTTTAAATATTTGCCAGGGGAAAATCTCATAATATTTATAAATCGTCTACTTGGTGACTTACGTTGCCAGCCAATATTTAATGAAGTCTAATTTTATTCTCCAGACTTGGGATAATAATAAAGAGTAAATGCAATTCCTTTTCTCATTAAACTATACCAGGAATCAGTACATGAAAAATAGTTACTTTCTGGAAAGCTGACAATTTCCACTGGTTTTCTGAGGCATCAACTATGACTCTACATGTCATGTATTTTTAATTAAAATGGTGTACTTAAAATTACTTTTTTTCTTTGAAGATACTTATAAATGCCTTTGAGATGTAATTGTTAACTAGGTTGGTCATGCTTTTGGAGCTGGTTAACAGTGGTGAACTTCACAGAGGGGAAGTGACTGTCAATAACTGGGCATGTGCTTTCACATGCTACTGCATTGCAGAGCAGTTGGATTTCTAAGCTTCCCTTGTGCTGAATTTAGTAGCGGCAGTTACAGCTCAGAGCTCCAAAACACTTCTTTCAAACTGTTTCATCAACTTTAAGTGCAGTGACAATCAAAAAAACATTGTACGTCATTGGGAAGAATATTGAGAACAAGAGAGAGTTAGCTGTTTGGCTGCTGTGTAAAAGGCTGGTGCAGCCTCAGATTGATTACGGCATCAATTCTTGTCTTCACGGCTCAGGAGGGATGTACAGAAGTTGGGAAAGGCACTATGGAGAGATGTCACTGTTATATTACAGCAAGAGCAATAATGACTGAGCCTGTTTGATGCAGAGAGAGAAGGCAGGGGAGAAGATTGATCAAACGCTACAAAATCATGAAAGGCAACAAAGTTGTTGTTAACCAAACCCCACAGTATGAGAATGAGGAGGCACAGAAAATTCTTTTCTGCAAAGCAGAAAGCTCCTAGATCATATTGGCACCAGGGGTTGGGGACTTGGACACTATCTGTAGGTTGAAGGATATATTATTCATGTTGATGACAAACACATCCATAAGTGGACACTGAAGGAATTGGGTAGGGATGTACCTACAGGGCTTCCCCTGGTTGCTACCTGGAAGCAACCACACTACAGAGCTCTTCCTTATTAGTACCTTGTTTTACTGATGTTGAAGATCAAAGATGATGTCAAAATTCTGGGCTGGGTACAGCACTGAGGCTAGGTGCTCTTGCTCTGTAGCAAATTTACCTTCCTTTCTCTGCAATTATTTCACAGCAGAAACAGTGCAAAACCTATAATAGACAATTTTGAATAAGTGAGGCTCACACCCTGCGAACACTTAAGATTATTCTTAACTTCATAGCTTTGTGTAAGACTTTGTAACATCAAAGGCCCTTTTACTAATACTAGGAGTCAATTCTCTCATAATTACATGGGGGTTATGTTTGATGTATGACCTACTTATCCACAACAATTTAGCCAACAATATGTACATTCGTTTGTGAATTAATTGGAAATGAAACCCACCCTCTGGATTAATTATTTTTCTTCCTTAAAAAAAAAGGAAACAAAACAACAACAAAACCCCAAACCACCACACTCCGAACAGCATAGTGGACAGTATAGTCCCATCTTAGAATAGTTCAATAAATTCATGCTTTGTAAAAAAAACCAAAATAACTCAGTTGAAATTGTTGACTACTGTCTGCTCTATTTTTTCCCACAAAATCTAACTTTACTCCATCTTCTTCTTTGGGACTCTTCTGCTTGGTTTTGATAATCCCAAGGACTAAGCACATTTTAATATAATCATATTTTTGATAATAAATTGCCAAAAAAGTAACGTGATCAAATTTGCCTATTTGTTTGAAGATCTGTAGATCATGTTTTCAAACAACTCTCTGCAACCACAGGTCTTGTGACTTCGTAAAAAGTAAACATTTTTAACATTGTGGAAAGACTCCTTTTCTTACGAAGCAAAAGTTTATTTCTTTGGTGTCCTTGAATACTGAATATCAACTTCTTACATACTGTGAGGGTGGCATCCTGGATGAAATGTGCAGTGGTGACAATGTTCATAAGGTAAGGGAAAGTCACCCAGGTGTGTCAGGGTGGACTTACAGTCTCTTGATAAAAGATCTCATGAGAGGCACTAGAAAACCTCACCCCAGAGCAGCAGCTGCCTGTGCTGAGAGCCTGTTTGCTATGAGTACAATGTGACAGCATTCAAGAGTTGGGTGCACATAGATCAAGAGGAATTCAGGCACACTTGTAAAGCTGCAAGAAAGGGTGGAGAGAGTTTTTTTTCACAAGGCAAGGGGTGAGCAGTGGTGCATGACCTGCCACGGGACACAGTCCCCAGTGCTGAGGAGCCTGCCCTTGTTTCAGCAGAGGCCTCTGCTCAGTCTGAACTCTGCAGTCATGATGGGGTGACCTCAGCCAGCTGTTAGCTCAGGGCTAGAAACAGAAGTGCAAAAGCAAGAAAAACTGTTGGTTAAGACAATGATGTTTTAGTAGATGAGGGAAAGAGAAACAAACAAACAAAAAACCAAACAAACCCCAAACATACAATCACTCACCATCTCCCACAAGACTGCTGATGTTCAGCCAGTCTCTAAGCAATGGTCACTTTGGAAAGACTACGTCCCGAGTTTTTACTGCCAAGCGTGATATTACGTGCCACAGAACATCACTTTGGTCGATTCAAGTCGGCTGTACGACCTCAGACTCTTCCCCACCTCCAGCCTACTTGCTGGGTGGTGCAGAGTGATTCACTGAGGAGGCATTGACTGTGTGCGGACACCGCTCAGCAATAGCTAAAACAGCAGTTTTATTATCATTATCAACGCTGTTTGGCCAGGAATCCTGAGCACACACCCCCAGGCACAGCCCACAGTTCCTGTGGGGAGGTGCCCGAGAGAACGGACCCGGGCTCCCCCCGGCGGAGGTACCGCAGGAAAGCAGGAGACCACAGCCCGATGTCGACACACAAGACTGGGCATAAGAAAACCCCGTGAGACCAGCCGGTTGTGCACACCTTGACCCTGGGGCTCGGGATCCGATGGGACTCATCCCTGGGCTCCCTGGCCTGACTCTGCCGCCAGCAGCGGCCAAGCCGGGGGGCGCAGCAGACCCCGGGACAGCCTCCCTCCCTGCTCCCAGGGCACCGCCGGGGCCGAGCGGCTGGATCCTGCGCTTGGATCGCAGAAACCCGCAGCTACGGGCTTGGGGAGGAGTGACTTGAGAGCTGTTCGGTGGAGGATTCGGGGTGGGACTGGCTGACAGCCCATATGAGCGAGCGGTGTGCCCAGGCGGCAAAGAACGCCAGTGGCATCCTGGCGTGTATCAGCGATAGTGGGGGCAGCAGGACCAGGGCAGGGATAGTCCCTCCGTACTTTGCAATGGTGAGGCTGCACCTCCAGTGCTGTGATTAGTTTCTGGGCCTCTCAGTTTAAAAGGAATATTGATATGCTGGAGTGCATCCAGAGAAGGGCAACAAGGCTCTCGAAGGGTCTAGACAACTTCTTACAAGGAACGGCTGTGGGAGCTGGGATTGTTTAGTCCCGAGGAGAGTCGAGGGGGCACCTCATTGCTCTCCACGACTGCCTGAAAGGAGGTTTGAGGGGCGGTCTCTTCCATCACGCCTATTGAGACAGGACTAGCGGGAATGGCCGGCTCTCAACTGAGACAGGAGACGTTCAGATTCGACATTAGAAAAATATTTTTCACCGTCAGGGTGGTCAAGGACTGGAACAGATCTGCCAGGGAGGTGGTGGAGCCGCCGTCCCTGGAGGTGTTCAAGAGGCGTCCGAATGTAGCGCTGTGTGGTGTAGTTTAGGGGTTACAAGCGGCAGCGCCGGGTGGACGACTGGTCTGGACAATCTGAAAAGTCTCTCCAGCCTTGCTGAGTCCCTGATCCTGTGATTCCAGGCAGGCGGCGCTGTGAGGGGCTGGCGGGCGGCGGCGCCGCGCCTGCGCCGGCGGGAGAGCGGCGCCTTCCTGCGCGGTGCCGGCATGGCGGGAGCGTTCCTGATGGAGATCAGGCGGGGGACGCAGAGCGCGCTGCTGGTTATCCGGTAGTGCGGGGGCGCTGCCGCCCGCCGCCGCTCGGGCCGTGCGGGGCAGCCGGGGGGCGCGGCGGGTCCGGCTTTCGGCGTCCTTAGCCTTCAGCGGGGGGACCGGGTTGTGTGCGGGAGCCTCCCCCTGGCCGTTCGGCTCGGCGCAGCCCGGGCTGCCGTGCAAATAAATTTTTCCTGAGAACGGTGGATTGTTTCTCTCGGCTGCTCTTCGTTCACAGCGTGGATCTCGGGGCGCGACTGGGGCTGCGGGGGCGCTGCGGGCCGGCCTGTGTGAAGCAGCAGCGCGCCCCGATAGCTCCTTCCCGCGGCATACCCGTTGCTTTTCCTCCGCAGCGCGGCGGCGGAGCTCCCCAGCGCGCCGGTGGAGGTTTCGGTGTGCGCGGACTCCCTGGAAGTGAGGAGCGGCGGGAGCTGCGATGCGGCGGCGCTGCCGGCAGGGGTCAGGCTGGCGCCGTCCTCCTGCCGCGGGCTCCGGTGCCTGCGCGGGGACGGGCTGCACCTGCGCATGCGCCTGCGCCACTCGCCGCCCGCCGCTGGTGAGGGCGGGGCGGGCAGGGCCGGGGTGTCCCTGGGGGCGGAGTAGGGTGGTCTGGGACCTGGCAAGTTCAAGTGAGAGAAGCTGGGAAGTGTAGATTCTGTAGAGCCAACACCTGGAGTTGTCGGGTTTAGAAATTGAAAGTGCAAAAATGACGCGTTTGGTAGCGGAAAATCATAGAATCGTAACATGCTAAGGGGTTGGAACGGACTTCAAAGATCACCTAGTCGCAAGTCCCTGCTGCCATTGGCAGGGATATTTCCCCCTAGGCCAGGTTGCTCGAGGACTTCCCCAAGCAGGCTTTGAACAGTGCCAGGGTTGGGGCATCCTCAGCCTCCCTGGGCAGCCTGTGCCAGTGTCTCACCACCTTCACAGGAAAGAATTTCTACCTAATATCTAACCTAAATTTCCATTCTTTTAATTTGTACCCATTACTTCCTGTCCTATCAGTAATGCAGTAATCTGATTCATCCAGGCAATTAGACTATGCTTGTCCATCCCTGACCATTTGATCATAAAGGAATGTGGGTTTGTGTTGGGGCTCATTATTCTCACAGCTGGGGTTTCAGAGGTTAATGTCACAGGTCACATCTGCAAAGTTAAAATTCTTTATTTCTGTGATGCTAATTCATGTCTAGGATGTGTTTGCAATAAATAGAAATGGTAGTACAGCTGTTGCTTTCTTTCTGCCATCCAAGCTCAGTATGTTTAGATTAATTTCATACAATGTGACACAGAAAGATATATTAAATAACACAAAATTGGCGGTCTGAGCTTTTAAAGTAGAAAAGAGGATGAAATATGTAATACACAGTAATGACTTCAGCACCAGAAACACATTGGAATACTCTGTTGATATGCTGAGATTGCATCTGTACATTAATCTGTAATTATGCATGTGCTTTGACAACTCAATTATACTAAAATTATTTAATGTCTCCTATTAACAACACATGTTTCAAAAGAACAATGATAAAGTTTTAAAAATCAGCCTTGGAAAGTTTTGCTACTGAAAAATAAGTATGTGAACTAGGTGGTAATCAACGTATTATCAAATATCTAACATGTATATTGGATAGTCTTAGTTACCCTTTGATGTTTTATATTATTATGCAAAATAGTTGAAATTCTGGAACCTTTAAAAGTACTTTTCTCTTGTGGTTGAATCCTAAATTGCAAATATTGAATGTCAGTGCCGAGTGTAAACTTTGATTCTTAAGTATGAGAAAGTGGATGATGCAAAGCATATTCTAGGCTTACAGTTTTATTTTTCTTACACTTAATGTTATCAGATAATTTGGGGAGGCTTTTATAACTTCTTTTTTAACTTGGGAGAAGTTGTTTGAGCTGCCTTTTGTAAGATCATTTTTGCTTTGCTGGCCTGCAGAGGCCGTTGCTCACTATCTTTTCCTGGAGTGGTTCCACAATGGTTGGTTTCTTACCTGCCTGAAAATGTAAAACTAGTGTCTGCCCCTGCTCCCCATCCTAACTATTTGTGTTACATATTGGTGTGTCCCCTCATATTGCAGATACACTGATTAGCAGAAATATTACAAAAGAGTGGCATTGAATTTTGATTTTTATTATCTCTGCAATTATATCAATATATTAACTCCCCTTCTGAGGAGGATTTGCACCTTGAAAATAATTATTCACATGTACAGTTCCTACTCAGTAATATGGGGCATGAGGTGGAGATGCCAAGTTTTTTCCTAAATCTGAATACTTGCTTCTACAGGTAAAAAATTAGGGTTGTGTTTAAAATGTCAGCATTTTGCTTTGTCTGTTAGATTTATCATTTTTTGTTTGAGGTATTTGGCAGGATTTTTTTAGTACAGGTGACTGAAAATTTTATGCAATTTTCAAGATTGATATATTCTTTCCATCTATAGATGTGCTTTTTACTTTGAGGAAAAGCCTGAAACCCAACAAGAATTACATCTTCTACTGTCAGTCCTGTGGTGACATCGTAGTAGAAGACCGGTGAGTACTGCAGTGTCTTCTATTTATAGCAATAAATGCCACAGTGATTGGTATTCATGTTATTTTGTGTACTTAGAGACAGCTAAAAGGTGTTTCTTTTGAAACTGGTAGACAAGAACACATTTGAAGAACTGCAGATGACAAAAAGCAAAATTACCCGAAACAGTTTTTAGCTGTTTATTCATTTACTCCCTGATTTCTTTCTTCCTCTGTTCTTCAGGTATCCTTTTCTGTTCTTTTTAGTCTCTTATAAATTTCCTTCAGTCATCATGCTGTAATTACAGAGTGGCTTCTCAGAATGGGGATATTGACCACAGCTTGCTTTCATCTTTTAAGGAAGGGTTGCCTCCACATAGTTCAGGGATGCTGAATTTGGAAACACAGGAACTGTGTCTTAGCTGTGTGACTCGGCCTTGTCTCTACTCCTTACAGAGTCTGCAGAGTGAATGAGAATTTTGATAAAAAGGTGCTGCATTGTCTAGCTCTTCTGATGAACAATTTTGACAGCTTCAGCTGAATGTAGAAGAATTGTTAGAGGTGCACTTACAGCCTTTTATGATCTGTGTGGCTCCTAATACTCAAAACAATAATACAAATGTGTTATATTTAGAGAATTTACAAATTCTCTAAATTTCTATGACTTTCTTGTCACAGGTACGTATTTATGGGTAACTGAATGTAACTGGATGAGGAATTCTTAACTTTCTCCTCTGAAATGTCTCATCAGAAAGTCTAGTAATAACTCTTACTTTGATACATTTGTAAAGTAGTGGAACTTCTAATTTCTAGTCAGTAACATTTGCTTTCAAAACATATTGCACTTTTATATTCACATCTCTGAGTGGGAATTTTCCTGAATTTCAGCACATCAAATTCATATGCATGTAGTTTAAACCTTTTGGTTCTGCATCTTGTAGCGTGACACAAGCAGAATTTTTGAGAAAGGAAAAAAATTGCAAATCCATGGCTTTTCACTTGGCACTTCTTCTTGCAAGGGACCCTCTGAGCCCCTTGAATGTTGCCACGAAAAAAAAACTAAGACAAGAGTAGAAGAGTGGAGCTGCCAGTGTATGCAACACATTCTGTTCCAGCATTTCCTAAAGGAAGAGAGTAGCATAGTCAGAACTTCCAGCTACAGAATTTGCGTGTTCCTCTCCCCAGGAAGAGTTAAGTATGACAGTGACAGCAGAGGTGGAAGGATTAAAGGGAAATTGTAGAACCGTGTGAAAGAGAGCATATTAAAGTCTGAATTACTAGGAAAGGGTCTGTAATAAGAAAAACCTGAGATCGAGAAAATCATACCTTTTAGAAGAAATTGAAATAAATGGGATTTTGTTTAAATAAGGTTCTGGAGAAGACGTAAGATTCTTCCAATATCTAGGAAGTTGCTGCAAAGAAGGTGGCAATAATCTTTAATTGAAGCAAGAGGAATCTAGGTTAAAAAAAAAAACAAAAACAAAAAAAAAACAAAAAAAAACCCCAAAAAAACCCACCCAACAAACCACCACAAATCTATTCTAAAGTTGGTGTTTTTTTACTGTTAGATATTGCATAGGAAGCCTTCCTTTCAAAGGTTAGATTAAGAAATGTACTAGGAGTGGTTTAAATGTAAGTAATCCTTCCTTGGTGCACAAAAATTGACTCTATACATTTTTTGAAATCCTCTGCCTCAGTCTGTTTTCTTCCATAAATCTGATAGCTCTTCAGAGGTTAGGGTTATGCCCTTTCATTTTTCTATTGCTCTCACATTACCCACATTAGAGAAAATTACTAGATTTTTTTTCTTCCATCATGCAAGAGCTGCAAAGAATGAGGGATACTTTCTTTTTTTTTTTTCTTTCTCTCCTTCCAGTTGGGCTAAGCATGACTCATATATAAAATAATTCTTTAAAACTTTATTTCTCTCATGAAAAAATTCTTAAAGGCTTGTGTTGTGTGGATGCCAGGTGCCCACCAAAGCTGCTCTATCCCTCCTCTCATCAGCTGGACAGGAGGGACAAAACATAATAAAAGGGGTCATGAGTCCTGCCAGCAAACCTGTTCCAGTGTGGGCTTCTCTCTCCCTCTCTTCATGAGTCCACAGATTGTGCCAGACTTCCCATGAGGCCACAGCCTCTTTTGGCTATCCATCTGCTCTGGTGTGGGGTCCTCCATGGAGGACATCCACCTACTCCACCATGGACCTTCATGGGCTGCAGCAGGACAGCCATCTTCCCCAGGGGCTGCAGGAAAAACTGCTCCAGTGCCTGGAGCACCTTCTCCCCTCCTTCTTCACTGTCCTTGATACCTGCAGAGCAGTTGCTCTCAGTTTTTTTTTTAACTCTTCCCTCTCTAGGATTTTTTTTCCTGCTTTATTAAATACATTTTCAGAGAGACACTACCACTGCTGATGGCCTTATCCTTGGGCAGTGGTGGGTCTGTCTTGGAGCTGGCTGGCATTGGCTCTATTGGACATGGGAGAAGCTTCTGATGCTGCTCACATAATCTATCCATGGAGGCCCCCTACTTCTAAAACCTTGCCATGCAAATGCAATGCAGGGGAGTAGTCACAGCACCAAACCTGCTGGAGTTCTAGAAGCATCTGGACATGGTGTGAACCTTCAGGTTGTCCTGTGCAGGGCCCAAAGTTAGATGCAATGATCCTTGTGGGTTCTTTCCAACTCAGGATGTTCTGTGATTCTATGATAATGATTGGTACTGCACAAATATTCCACTGAAAAACTCATGGCAGGGGAAATCTAATTACACTTTACCTACATAACTAGTGTTAAGCCTGACAGCTAACTGTTAAGCTGGGCTGTCCCAAGATTTTTTAATAGGTAAATAAGGGAGACTGCAGTTAGAGAAATGCACTTTATTTTCTTTTTTTTTCTGATGGAACTGAACAGTTATATGTTTAAAAGTCTAAAGTCCCTTTTACTTGCAGTTTTCTAGACAGAATGGTAATGCTGGGTATTAGTTAATGACATTTGGGATTACTTTTCTTAATCCCGTCTTACAGTGGTCTCTATGGTGCAATATTTACTCTAGCCTGAAAGATCATTTAGGAGTTTTATCCTTATGGCAGGGCTGTTACAGAATGGTACTTAACTTCAAACTTTTAAAAAATAAGTTAATTACCTACTTTCCTGTTTGGAATCTCAGAACTATCAACAGCAGGAGGTTCAGCCAGCTAGATTAGACACTTTCAGTAGAAAGCTACTCCTAGAGGTCCCATCCGAAGAATTGTTTGTTGCTCTCTGACTGGGAAGGCAGCCTAGGTGGCTATCTTCAAGTAGAAACTCAGTGGTTATTAGGAGCAAGTTTGGGGAGATAAGTCACCCCGTTTTCTAGGTTTTATCATGTTATTTAGTAGCCTCAATTTAGTCAGTACCTAGTAAACCCCAAGTTGGTTTTGTTTGTTTGTTTTTGTAGGAAGGTTCCCTTTTTATTAGTGTTATATTTTTCCAGTTCTGGTGAGCCAGGATATGGCTTTCCTCCCAAGAGTGGCAAAAACCTAAAATACATTGGAAATTGTATATTTTCTGTATAGCTCAGAGTTAGGAGGAGTTTGTTTAGGAAATTGCTACTGGTTGGAAAAACTGCTTTTCTTGGAAAAGAAGTGAACATCTTTATGCTGTGTAGACTGTGTGAGTAAAGAAAGATGTAATGAAACAGGATGATGTAATGAAACAGGACAGCATGAGTCTGCAGCTTAAGGTAATGTCTGTCTTTTTTTTTCCCTTGTAAGAACATTGCTGAGCAATACCAGCTTTTTGTTACTTTTGTGTAAAAAGCAATACAGGAAGACTTTTTTTTTTTTTTTTTTTTTTGCAGTGTAAGTCCAGGCACTGGAACTAATTGTAAAGTCTGATGAGGAATCAGTTATTAGGCCAACATCAGAACTAAAACCAGAACCAAACTGACACATTGGCAGAATTGAGTAGTATCTTAAGCAATATATATGAAGAAAATGAAGATAGACATGGGTGGTGCTGAGAGGTGATCTTATTTAGTTTTGGTAAAGCTGCATCAGAGGATGAGTTATTCCAAGTTTGATCTGCAGGTGGAGCAAGCAGAGTTTAAAATGTATTGTCTCTATAGAAAATAAGGATTTTTTTAATAAAAAATTTTAAAAAAAATTTCTTTCATCCACCGAACAATTCAAAAGGGCCAATAAGCTACAGTGGGAAGAAATGACATCTTCAGAAAATGTTAGTCTGGGAACTGCAGGAAAGGGAGGATACCTTATGGTTGGCTTAGCAGCTGTGTTTTTATTTGCAAAATAGCACCATAACCAAAGTTGTATTTGCAAGTTTTTAAGTAAGGAGCAGAATCAAGAAACTCTGGTGAAGATTTCAGGCAACAGCTGAAGAACTAGGGTAACAAAAAGAAAACATTCAAGGAAACTAGGCAGAGAGCAGAAAATGCAAACCAGTATACCTGATAATGAAAACAAAGTAGTATTTCCAGAAGCAGTATCCTTGGTCCATACAGCTACCCAGGAGAAAGGGATTTCCTTTTTGGTATATGATTTCTGAAAGTGGGATCTGAGTATCTGAATCTAAATTAAGATTGAATTATCCTTCGTTTGTTGTTTTGTTTGCTTGGGTTTTTTAATGAAGCTGTACTGTGGTATTTTTTGGGGGTTTTAGGCTTCTCAAGCCTGGAATCTGAAACAAAGAACATGCTGAATCTTGCTATGGCATGAGTCTGTTTCTGTTGCTTTTATATCAATATTTGGTGCAAGGGAACTTTACAAGAAGTAAAAATAAATGTAATTGCAAATGCTCATTTTATTTTTTATGACTGGGCAGAACTGTTTTATTTTTGTGATGTGATTCATTTCAAGAGAAGACTGTGTCAAATTCTGCTTTATGATCATTGGAGATTCACCCTTGGAAAATGCTTCATCACAGACTTGGCAGGAAGCTCAGCCATTGCTTTCTCAGAATTCACCCGAAGAAAGTGCCTTTGGGTGAAGAGTCAAGCACTTCCTTTTGAGAAAATGCCGTATTTCCCCCACTATTTGTAGGGTCCTAAACTCTAAGTGTCTTAGAAATGAATTGTAACATACTAAAATATTTGTTTCTTCTTCCCTCTAAGGAAATTTCTCAGAGTTCTTCCTCTGCCAAGTGAAAACTGGAGTGATTTAGTTGAAGAGTGGTGTTGTCACCCCAACCCCTTTGCCAGAAGCACTTTGCACCCTCAGCCTGGTGACTGTTTTGTTGGAGACACTTTTTTTCTGCTGAATTCAGGAAATGAATCACATGTGCCTGAATCTCCTGTGTGCTGCCCAGAGGCTGGACACCATGCTTCACAGAGTGGCTCCAAACTGGTAAAGTATTTTCTTCAAATAGTTTTTAGGTGAAGTTATTTGGACTTTTTTGTTGTAAAGTACTTTTTTCTGTAATTGAATTTGTATGAGTTACAGAACTGTTTTGAAGATTATAGGGAGTTCCTGACATTCATTTGTACAGAAGCCAGAAAATATTCCAGCCATGTTTTACATTTTCTAAAGCTCACACTGCAGTCTTTTTATTGACCTCAATATGCAAGTAGAACTTAATGCTGTAAACAGAAGCTACTTAATTATGTAGTTCTAAACCCAGATATTTTCCCCCAAAATTATCATGAGTGAAGGACATCAGAATTTAGTAAGATAATAACTGTGATGGGTTAGGTGTTTGTTAAAGGGTAGTGGAGCAAAGAATGAGGTGGAAATTGAAGTAACACTTATTTTTTTTTCTCACACTGTGAGAGGCATAATCATAACTATGATTAAAGAGAAGTGTGATTTTTTTTTTTTAGAAAGACTTGGAAATATCAGAATGTGTGCTTTGCATTTAGATGTAGCTGTCTTAGGTTCTTAAAGCACAGTAAGGAAATTGAGTTTGTTTGACTGCTCTGTCCAGTGAAAGGAACCTGCCATCCCATATGCTCTTGTTGATGTTTCTGAGGTGTTCCAGGATAAGACAGATTCATCAGCCAAGTCTGTAGGAGAAAGGCTGTCATTCAGCTTAGAAACATCAAAATTTGTTGTTACCTAGAGAAAAAAAATATTTTTAGGGGTGCTTATGTTCCAGTGGGATAAAGCCAATGAAGAAAGACAGTTCAGTGGTTTACTTTTGGACATCTAGCACTTTTATAAAAGTTCAAGCAATGGTCTTTTCTTCTGCCAGAAGAACATCCAGGAACTTAGTTCACCAAAGCCTACATTTCCAGAAAGCCTTTTCTGTTAATCTACTGCTTGTCTGCATTTATACTGATGGAGGTTGGGCCTACATGCTGTATTTTCACCCGATACCAAGTATTCAACATTGCTGCCTTGGCAATTTGTGTCTGTGATAATTGATGGCTTAATTCTGTAGAGATTTCCAGCACGAAACATTTAATCTCTTGAGAGCCAGACACCCTGATTCCACCTGCTGCTTATAGTGATGTGTTTTATCCCCAGTAAGAGTTACCAGAATTCTCACAATTCAGTGGCTGCTGGTGCAGTGCTCCGTGCGACCTCTCTGCATGGAGAGCACTTCTGTCCTGTGGACCCTTGGGTTTCTTGTTCCATTGTTCTTTGAAAAACAGAATATACATAGAGGACTGATATGCTGTAAGGGTATCAGCATGGCAGAAGCAGATTAATTTGGCTTAACTCTGTGACAATGGAGTTATTTCTTCTACGTTTCCTTAAGAAGAAGGTGGAGTAGATGATACCAAATTTCCAAGAGGAGAATGCTTTCTGCCAGAGGTTGCCATAATGAACTCTTGCATTTCAGTAGTCTTAAAAGAGATCTTAGAACACCAGGAATAAATACAGGAAGAGACAGGGTGTATGGCGTTCATATTGCACACTTCTTCATCAAAGGGAATAAAGGATTGTGAAAAAAGGATTGATTTGGAGGCAGAAACATAAATAAAAGGATGTGGAATAAAGATTTTATTGAGATGTGGGTTGAACCAGGATAACAGCAGAGCTTTTGAATGAGGGAGGAGGCTGTTTTATGTCAGAGGCATACTGAAATAGTATGTTATACATAAATAGTAGTTTAGTGTGATGAATTTTCATGTCTGCTTCTTTATACTTGCATTTAAGTTGAGAATTTGTTCCTTGTTTGTGTCCAATCCCTTTTTCTACATCTTTCGCACTTGCAATGAATTCTCATTTCTGTGTTTGCTTATTTCCAGCATCACTCAGTTGCCAGGCAAATGAGCACAACTGTTAGATCCAGCAGAAGCTAGACTAATAAGGAAAAAAACCCTCATACTGAAGCAGAAAATTCTTCCATAATATGAGTAATAGAAAGTTACAGGCAAGACAGATTGCTATTGTCATAAATGTTCTCATTTTAGTGAATATTGTTGCAATCTGCCCCAGTATGAAAGTTCCTTTCTAATTGCATTGCAGTTCTTTAGAAAGTGTTTGCCTATGACCAAAATAGTAGCTGGAATGTACCAGAGAAGCTTAAACAATCTTTTCCAGACTCCAGTGGGACCTAGACAGCATCCATCCATTGCAAACATATTTTTCACATCTATTAGTCTTCCAGTGTAACATAGTTCTTAAATGTCACATGGTCTTGCAGCATCTTAATAGTATCTCTTGGGGAAAATATTTTTCCTGACACCATATCAGGGATCCTTAGGAATAGAAACAGAACTTATTAGGCTTGTGATCCACCTGCATCTGCAGATTGCCAGCAGCTGCAAGTTGTCAAATAGATAAATTGATTTAATTAGTTGAGCTAAAACTATCCCTTTTTCCATTGAAGCATGATACAACGAGTTGGTGATGTTTTTTAGGCACAGTTCTCAGTCAGCACCTGTAACTGTAGTCAGAAAAAAAAATACTCAAGCAAGAAAAAAGCTACAACTCAAGTTGTAGCTTTCAAGGAAGTACAGTGCATTCTGTACTTGTACTGTGCAGTATTTGTACCAGTCTCAAACACTGGCTTATGCAAACCCTTGTCTTTTTAGCCTTGCTTTTCACACCCAGCAAGTAATTCTGCTAAATATGTTTGAGAGGAGTAGCAAGGTAGGAGTTGGGAAAGGGGATAACTGCATATATATGAACCTGATCTCCATAACAAGGTGGCTGTACTTCCAACGTAGTCAGGTCTCAGGCTTTTCGTTTGGTTCTCTGTTTTTGACCATCATTAAGGTTGTATATATGTATACTGCTTTCAGACCAGATCTCTTATGTGCTACAGCCAGATTAATAAGCTCACACAGAACGAGTTCTGAAGTTTAGACTTTGGATTAAAGTAAGAATTGTGCTTACTTGTTTGATGTATTGGATTTAAATATTAACACTGTAATTAGTAGGAGTCTAATAGGGTAAATTTCTAGATGAAATTTACCCTAAGGGCAATAATAGATGCATAAAGCTAAGGCAAATATTCAGTGATGTTTTGGAGAGTGTAGAGACTCCCTGAACTAGATATTGTTATCCACATTTTTTGTTTTTAATAAGTCCTTGATGACATTGCTTCCTCTGAATTTATGAAGACTTTTGGAACTTGTGTATATTTTTAATATGAAAAATGCTTTCCTGTAGTGAGTACCAAACTATATTGTGCATCGTGTGACAAATGCCTTCCATTTTTTTTTTTTTTGGATACAAACAGGGTTGGGATTTCATAGCATGAGCTATGAAGGCATATGTTTGTTTTTTCTGTCCAGCTTTTCCTAAACATTTGTGATTTTAGGTATCTCGATACCCCTCACTTTTCTCTCTTCCATATGTTCTCCTGTTATGCGTATTTTCAAGCCACATATGGAAACTGTTTTGCACTTCTGACAGTTATTTTTTTTCAGTACCTTTTTTGTATTTGTTTGAGTAGAGGGAGAAGGGTTGTTCAGGAACAGAATCCACTGCACCTTTCTGGAATATCATGCTGTGTTGTGCACTTATTCTGTTTCCTAGTAACTCAAAATAATCTGCAGACATTTTCTGCTCTCTGCTGAACATTGAACTGGTATTCAGTTCCTATAAAACTGTCCACAGTTGCTAGAACTTGTTACTGAGTAATGGTAGTCACATTGCAGCATACTATTTTATGTATATGTTATAGAGTACATAATTTCAGGTGCATTATTTTGCCCTTAGCACAATCGAATTTAGCTTATCATTTTATCATCCAGTCATTCAATATTACGACATTCTTCTGTTAGCCATTACAGATTGTGCTGTGTGGATATATTGCCAGATTTTAAAATTAGTGTGAAACTTGCTAGCAAGTCTGAGTGTAGAAAGCTGAAGTAGTGAAGGCAAATATGTGTGCATGCAAATGTAAAGTGGACAGAAACAAGTGAAAAGTTTCCTGTGTACTCTGTAAATTATGTTACAATTATGCATTCTTTTTTCAGAATGTCTGAGTGACATTTAAATGATTTTTTTTGTCCTACAGAAGTCAAAAGAAAATACCAGAGTAATTTGTAAGCGCTGCAAGACAATGCTGGGAGAAACAGTTTCATCAGGTATGAGATGTTCAAACAAAACTAGACTTGACTGCATCAGCCATTGAACACTGCAGGTTAAAAACACTGAAGGAAAGTAGTTTATCAACAAGGTGCAGTGATAATTCCTGTGTGTTTTTCTCATTCCCTTCTGGAACAGATGGGATTGTTGCTTCCAGTGTTAGACCTTTCAGCAGGAGTTTTCATTATCCTTGTTTCTGCGGCATATTTGGCTAATTCCACACCTTTGGAAGACTCAATGCATGATTCCAGTTTACTAGGAATCCCAGTAAAAATGGAGACTTGGGAAATTACAGGTTGCTTGTTTTCTTGTCAGTTCTACAGAATAAGTGAAAGGTAACTTCAGAACTTGATCAGCACAACTACAGGCTGAAGATTGCTAAGTCAGCCTGGTTTTGTGGGAGGGAAGCCTTTTCAAGGAAACATTATGTCTCATCCTTGTCTGATTATGAGCTGCTGGGATTGTTGGTTTAGAAGCTGTAATTATATTGGATCAGCAAGGTTTACTTGAAGTGGTGTAAAGATGAGTGTCTGGTTGTTTTTAAAATTCAGCGATTAACGGAAGAGAAGTAATGATAAGACAGTTACTAGCAGGGTTCATTCTTTCATTCTCCCTCTCTTCCACTGCATCAATCAGTGTGAGCCTGCCTCAGTTCAGAGATCTGATGAATATAAAAACTTCTCAGAAAATGCAAACCCCATTTAAGAAATGTCATAAGGAGAGACAAGACAGAAGGTCTTCCGTTACAGAATGTTCTGATTGTCCTGTACAGCAATACAGGCTTTAAAGAACCCAAATTTAAGGTACAATGTTTGAAAGCTCACAAAGCAAGATGTGACTTTAGGAAAGGAGTTCTGGGAAAAGAGCATGAATAACAAGGTTATGAGTAATAGATCAGTGGGAATGGGGAAAGGCAAGCATAATAGATGTGCAGAGATTTGGTATGGACTCTGCACATGGCTGAAGTTAGATAGGGTGTCCATTGTTTTGATCGTGTTTCTTCAGTAGTGCAGGAAATTTCAGTAGAGTTCAGAGAACAAGAGGTGTATAGTGTAAGTCTAGATAGAGCCATCTCTGTGAAAAGGGACTAGAGAGCAGACTTCACTGTCATGTTTTGGTGCTTCCTCATGAGCAGATATCAGTGTTTTGAAGATAAAGTAGGATTAGAGCAGTGTAGCTGTGGAGACCAGATTCAGCTTTGAGATTCCCCCATGGGCGGTTCCTTCCCCCAGCTCTATCCACATATACTTGTATGATTTTTTTCTTGGGAAATCACACCTTCTATCTCTCTGCAAGCAAGCATCTCTTGAATTCCCAATACCCTTGTAGCAGTAGCACCAATTCCTTACTTGGGGTAATGGCTGAGGAACTAGAGAGACTGAACTGTCTTTTCCTCCTGTCTCCAAGAACTCACATAGCATGGAGCAGACTTAATTAAATTTAGAGATAAAATATAATTTCGTAACATTGAAGATAATTTAGAAAGTGTAATATTTACCTGGAGAAGGGATGAGATTTGGAGGGTTTAAAATAGATTGTCTTCCTGAAATGTTTGCTTTTATCCAGTTTTAATGGTAGGTGTGGACAGAGATCAGATAAAACCCTTCCATCCTTAAAACTTGTGGACCAAATGAATCTTCCAGTTGCTCACATGCTGAGTCTTAGTAGAATGAACTTATTACTGTTAACATGTTTTGCTGGCCCTCTGGTTAGGCTGTATTTGCAGCATAGACCCAGATCTTCAATATGATCTTCTTTGACCTGACTTCATTGATGGAGATTAAATTATGTCCTCAAACACTTCCATTTAGTATTAAAAGCTGTCTTACTGGAGCTTTTGGTGAACAGTTACATTGAAATTCAGAATGTATGCACTGTTAATGTTGAGTGAGTGTGATTTTTGGAAAGAAGTTCCATTCTGCTCTTTGAGCAAAGAAGAAAATTATTCCCCCGTGTGAGCTGTTATTAAAACTGTCTCTAGTGATTCACTGCAGCATTACTAAGCAGCAGAGGGTACTAAAATACTTATGTAAGCTATGCTGATCTCAGTGCTTTAGGAAAGTTCTTTCAATTCATCTTTCAGATTGGCTTGAGCTCTTGCTTGCTTGGTTTCAAGATGATTGTTCCCAGCATTAAACAAAGATCAATATGAATGAGAAATTGCTTATCTCGTAATTAGCTTGGAGCAGTTTTCTTCAGGCAGTGTAGGTTTTTTGTTATGGTTGCTTCTACTCCTACAAACTCAAGCAAAATATGATTTTCTGCTGCACCTCTTAATTGACTACTGAACCAATTTTAATTATATATAGTATAGTGGTATGGTAACTTACAGTCTAATCTTAGTAAGTTGGTTATTCCATTATAGTTGAAAAATGTTTTTGTCATTTTAGATATCATTAAATATTATGTCACTGAGGTGATTATTCAACCAGCTGAGGGAAGTTTCAGTCCAACACCAAGGTAACAAAATAATCACATAATTTTCTCAAGTATATGTTTTAGAAAGGATGCTAGAAATTCTCTAATGTTTTAGTTTCTTGAATAATTACATGTAATAACAGAGTGCAGTTTTATGTAATCATCACAGGATTAAGCATTGTAGAGGCAAAGTAGCCTGAATTCACTCATGTACAGTTTTGTTTGCTCATCTGTGTGTGATGCAGGAGATTCTGTATAATTTGTCACGGTGTCTCACTATGCAGGTGATAAGCCAAAATAAAATACTTTCTTATTTTGAAATATTTAAGTTTGCACTGTGTCTGGTGACTAATTATGGTAACAGAAGTTTATGTCATGTAAAGATGCATTAAGTAAAGCTTAAAATGTTTAATTGGAAGTGAGACTTTTGAATTTTCAAGTAATTCAGTTTGAATTTAAGACTAAGATGCAACAGAACTTGATCTAGCTATCTGGTATCACGTACAATGGTTTAATCATAGTTCTTCCTTTTTGGGAATTATATTTGAAATATATGCGTAATTCTGAACTTTGTGTTCATATGTGTAAAATATAGTGGGGAAAAGCTTCTATTCAGCATTTGACAATTGGTGTCAGCCAAAATAAAGTAAATGAAGCAATTTAGAATCCTGATCTATTAAAAAATTCCTGTTGTGGGAAATAAAAAGTTCTCTGATTTTGAGTGAAAGGAAGATAAAGAAGCCCCATCTTTCAGTAAAATATGATTGTAGGATGTAGTGGAATTGATGTATGACGTATCTACCTGTAGTGAATAGATATGAATGACTCTCTGTGTAGTTGTTGTAAAAAACATATGATATGTGGTTAATTCTTAAACAGGTCTCAGTTTGTACAGAGCATGGTTGCTCAGTGTCTTTTGGAATTATCCTCCGCTAAAAGCACGTTTAGGTTCACCATAAAAGGAGACAATGGAAGAACCTATATTCTGGTAAGTTTTTAAGTCTTCATCTTGCTGATGAAGATTAACTCATATATCCCAGTTCCTAAAATGTATTATTTATAATGTTCATTATTGTACGTTTAAAAAATGAACAAATTCAAATTCTTTGAAGTGGTTCTGAGGTACATTTGTTCAAGTAAGAATATTCCTGAGTTTTTAATCTAGTTATACGTGCACATAGAAATTTTATTGATACAGTAATGAAAGTACTACAGATGCTAATAACACTATTTTGTATCTAGAAAATATGGAAAGCTTAAGTTTTAATTTTTTAATATACATTTCACCTTCTTGCTCTAGTGCTTCTTTTCTTTAATCACCAGAAGTGAATCAAATTGTATAGCATCTTTCACAAGCATTGTCTCAAGTCAACAGGGACTATTAATGTAGTCAGTACATTGCATTGGGAAGTGAAGTGCAAACAAAAATAAAATTGCCTATTAAACTTAATGTTCTAATGCTGTTAAACTTGGTTAAGCTTGATATTTAGATAGTGACAGCTAGATTCCTCAAACATTTAAGATGGATAAGAGTTACTTTAATACTGTACACTTATTATAACCAGGGATGTTTCCTTTTGTTTCTGAACTAAATATGGGTATAGAATTTGTATTTTCACAGTTTATAGAAATAATTCATAGACACAAAGAAATACATGATAAGAGATTCCTGCCCTGGATAAACTTATAAATGCACTTTTTGAGGTAATGTAATTACATAAACTGTTTTATATATGCATTATCCAAGTTCTATGATTTTGAAACATCCAGATGCTGAGGAAAGTGTATATCTGTTGCTTTAAAATATTTTTTTTGCCAAGACAACATTTGTACAACCACTGAGAAATATGTCTTTAGTGATGATAAAATGAAGGTTTTATGAGCAGACTCATAATTATATATTGTCTAATTGAGGAGTCATTAAAAGTCATTGTGATTTTTCCCTTGTTGCTTATCTGTTCCCAGGTTATGTAAAATTTTGGTGCTTAAGTCGAATAGCTTAGATACAGCAAACTGGTTGTTTTTGAAAGAAAAATCACTTTATTTAGTAGATTGCCATTACTCTTAGCTCTGAGCTGCATTTTTGCCAATGTACTGATTAGAGGAGCAGGCTGAATTTGATAGGGACTGGCCTCTGATTGGCATTTCTTCCTTTTTGTTGGCTAGTTGTTAGTTTTTTGCAGGTATTTTTAGTATTTAACATCAGAAGGTCTCCTTTGTCTCCTGTCCAGGGTGAGGTTCTGGCTACTGTATACACATCAGCAGCTGTTCTGTAATCATGGGTTAAGTCTTAGGAGTCAGAGTCCTTATGGACACAAGTATAATGCAAGCTCTGTTTATATTAATGATTGGCAACAGCTAAACAGTAAAATGTGGGTGCTTGAGTCTGTGAGCACACAGCCAAGTTACACAAGTAGTCTCGTCACTGATGCATCATGAATCAGCTGTCCCACTTGTTTGCTTTGATAATGAGCCAAAGACTCTAGTTTGCAATGTTTGTGTTTACCCACACAAATACACACAGCTTAGACTGTGTATGTGACAATTAAGGTTAAGGTTTCTCACAAGTCTTCTCTATTTTTTTCTAAACCACAAATAATATGTATACTTATTTTCCTCATTTCCTTTGTATGTATCATTTAACATTACCAATTATGTTATTTGCACATATCATAATATGGGTTTCCATTTTTTAAGTTACACATATTCAGTTGTTTAAGCTATATGCTACTTATGTTGCTTTTTAAAATTTTATTTTTAAAGGATGTCAATTAAAAAAAAAAGTTCCTTTGTTTCAGGGGAAAAAAAAGTGGTACAAAGAGATACCCTTATTTGTCCTAACTGTATCTCTGCCACCTTCATATTCATGAATCATTTGCCTCCTCTCTTTGCTCCACTGTTGAAGTGTTCCCTGCCTTGTGCATGACTTAGAAGCTAAGAATAACAGGAGAACAGCAAACAGTGAGATGGGAGAGCACAAGCCAGATGGTACATTATTGGTCAGCATAGCAGCATCTCAATAGGTACCTATTTTTTTCTGTACTGTAAAAAAGCGGAGCTTTGAAAGTGGTAAATCAATAGTTTTCTGGATAGATACAGGGAATTCATCTCATGGATGGGATCAACCTCATAAGACCCAAAAAGATTACATCTGTGAAAATCAAAAAGTGTGCAGTGGTTTGTACTTTTTGAACAGTATCTCCAGTCTTTCCGTATTGAAGGAAATACATTTTTTGGAGTGAAAAAAGGGATTAGACTTTAAAGTGTTTTGAAAAAAAGGCAGCTTATATTTCAGGAGTGAGCAGAGAGGGAGTGGAAAGGTATCCCAAGAAAACTAATATGTAACAAAATGGGAGAGACCTGTAAGTCTGATTATTGTCCCTGTCTTGAAGGGCATGAGCAGAATCAATTTGCATTTGTTAACATTGGAGGTGAGGTGGACATTGCAGTGGTCAAGAAGTGAGATAACGAGAACCTTGCTGAGACTTAGCTACCCAGCTCTCTAAGGGAGCTTTATTTGTGAAATATGTGGAAACCACATCTTTACCTGAACACTCTGAGTATGAGAACAAAATAGCTGTAATGAGAGATGTTTGCGTTAGTGACCTGTGTGATGATGAAAGTAATGGAAATATCTGCAATAACTAAAGAAGAACTAGCAAGGAAAAATAAAAGATTTGGGTTTTTTTACCCATGTTAAATTCACATTGATGTTTAATTGTCCACAAATTGATGCTGGAGACTCAGGCTGAGATATAGGGAAACTGATCACAGGATCTAAGTTGTGGTATTTCAGCTGTGTGGTTCAAGTCCCATGAAGTATAACTGGTGTGGATTTGTTGCAGCTTTTCTCCAAAGAACATCTCTTGAGTCTCTTGACAAAATGATTTGAAACCAAAAGAAAACAATGAAAAGAAGACCAACAACCCCCCAAATATATATTTTTTTTTAATTCCGTCATTTCAGAAAAGGTCATCAATGGCATTGTGAATGAATTCTACACTTTATGTATATATTTTTTTGTAAAGTTTGTTTTCTTACTGGAGTAAATATGGAAGGAATTTGGTAGTGCAAGCTCTGCTGTACAGAGAAGTAGAAAGAAAGGAAAGATTGCACATTGTGAGTAATACAGTTGAAAGCTGAAAACATGAAACTGTGTTACTCAGAAATACATGTATAAAATTCTTAGTCAACACACCAAGTCTGGGTGAGCAGTTGTTCACTCAGATCAAAAACAAGATCAAAAAATAATTCATACATGAAGAAAAGAATGAAAATACTGCCTAAAGAAGTAAATGTAGTTCAGAAGCTGATTTTGCTCGTGGCCGGGAATCTGTCCACCCCCAGAGATTCATTTGTTTTCTTGGTATTGTGTGCTAAATTATTGATACAGATCTGTTGTGTTGCTCCTGAGACAAAGACATTTGCGTAAGTTCTAGAACACGATTGTAAGATGCCACATGTAGCACTTGTGTAGAAAGAAGTGCTTTTCAAATGGACTGTATTGCAAATGAAATGCTTTGGTTGCATTTTCTGCAGCAGATTGCAGAAGGATTCTGAAAAGAGCAGACAGCTATTGATACATTGTTCCCTTGTCTAGTTTGAAGGCTATTCCCCTTCTGAAAAGCATCCTCGGAAGCTCCTTCCACACTGAATTGTTAAAAATTTCAAAAGGAAGAAACTCTGTTCAGTTTGTGTTGGCAGTGGCCTGTGTTTCTGCACCATTTTTTTCCAACAGCTCTTCCGCACTTGGCTTTAAGCACCTTGTCTAATGGTCCTAGCTAATGAGGTATATTTTGCAGTTTAGGCTATAAATGTGTACAGTGAGTTACCAGAGCAAAACTGATGAACAACCACTTGCAAAGCCAAGTGCAGTTGCTTGTCATCATTCATGTGCATATGCTGAAGTGATTCTCCTCCTCCTATCCCCTCCCAAGATATCTTTATCAATATATCTCATTCCTTCTTTATGAAGCTTCCACTGTAACGTTCTGAGCCTTGGGCTCTGATAAATTGTGACTGTCACATTCAATTACAACATATACTATGTGTCCTGTTAATGACTGCTGTCTCCCTCCACAGGGAATATCATGTGTCTGCTACCTAACATCATGTAACTTGTTTTACTTGAAGCTGATTAGATCATGAGAAGCAGAAGATTGCTCTCTAGTGAGCAACACTGTATAAATCCCGTTTCCTATGATAAATATTTCACATATAAACATTTTATGCAGGAGCCAGATTTGTAAAAATTGATTTCCATTGTTAACTTGGATCACTTCACTACTGCAGGCTGTGAATTAAGGAAAAGACTGACTTATTTGTATGGTGTTTAGCAGGAAAGCCCTGGATCCAAGTCAGAACAGTGATACCAAATCACACAAAGATTAGATAAGATCCATAATGGGATGCAAAAAGTTTAAATTTCTCAAAACTCTACCCAGTAAATATCTCTCAAACTGCTGTGAGCAAATAGTGCTGAATAATGCCAGTGCCATTATGAAATTTGGTATTTATTTTCCAGTTGAGGGTCTGCTGCAACTGTTTGTAAATTCCAACATACCTTTTAGACCATGTTAATTGCTGTCTTTTTCCTTGCCTGTATTAGCTCCATAGAGTCATAACTACCATGCTTCATCTACAAACCCTCAATTTTCTTCAGCGGACAGTCTTTCAGTTCCCTGTCTTTAGTCCTCAGTTGCTCAACACCATATGCTTGACTAACGCCTAAAAAATTATGGAATTGGCGAAATAATACATCTGGTACTGAACGAGATGACTTAGGACTATTTCGTTTGTTCCTGCCAAATGGAATGTGCTACAGTCACAAAAAGAAGCAGCTTCAGAGTAACGATCTTAAGAATGACTGATAAATCAGTATTGTATTACCCTTTTTTCTCCACTAGAAGCTTTGCAGACTGTGCTGAGTAATAAAAATATCAGTTTATGTGTATTAATGCTTTGTCAGAAACTTTAAGAATGTGGCTTTAGTATTAGCTGATTTAGAGTCAGAGTAAAGTAACAAACTGATGTGTATGTAAACTACAGTAAACTAAATTATTTTTCATTTATAGATATGGCTTTTAAATTCTGACACGTTGCTGGTGGAGTCTTTAGGAAGTTCCTCCTCCCACAGTGATTTTACACTGTTTGGAGATATCCTCACACCTAGCTCTGGACCAGTGGAAACCTGGAATGCTGTCAAAGTCCTTTACCAGCCATGCATTCAATGCAGAAATAAGGAGTAAGTCCTACCTTTCCTGAACTTAGATCCTGATGTTCATTTTCTTTGCATTAGTATTTCTTTCATGTTCTTCAGACAGTCTGTTAATCTCATATATAAACCTCTTTAAATTTGCATATTTCTTAAAATATTTTTAAAGCAAAATGCCAGCGGAGTAGTATTTGGTTTCTGTTACAGCCAGAGAGAATCTGGTTGTTAGCTTACATTGTTAATATTAAAATACAGACCAAAGAGTTTTGTTGTTTCTAAGGGCACCTGTCGGTAACTTAGGTGTTTGTGTTTAAATTTAATTTGCTTTCAGCCCAGGGGTAATGTTATTTCAAAAAGAAACAGGGCCCTGAGAGAAGGGAAAAAAGAAAAGGGGTAAGGAGGATAGTTAAGTACAGTGTCATAAAAACATTTTTCTTTCATGTGTCTGAGTGTACTGGAGCCCTCATGAAGGAAACATTTTATTTAATCAAGCTTTGAGTTTGACATTATGAAAAACATACACTGCCTAACATGTTAAAGCCTTTATCTGTTGGAGAGCGAAGATAAGAACAGGTTGAGTAAGCAGTGGCTCCAATGTTTGCAGGTGAAGTATGATTTAAGCATAATTTACTGCTTTCTTTGTGCAGTGATAGGAAAGAAAGCATTGGATTTTGTAAAGAAAGCATTGGATTTTGTGTAAGTCACACTTAAATAGTGGTTTGTTGTTGTTTTTTCTTTAAACTTTGGAAACTAGGTGAAAGATTTAAATAAGTATGGATGAAGGCATTCACTCCAGACTCAGTCAGTTCACAAATAATTTATAGCCAAAGACCTCAAAAAGTACAACAGAAATGTTTTCTCACACACACAAGCAAACATGTATATGAATTTAATATTTTTATAGAAGAAACATACACCTTACAGGAATGTGTGATTCATTAAAGTGTGTTCATCCTGGATGTTGCCAAGTGTACTTTTTTCATATTTCAAGCACATGCAACATTGAATAGTGGAAATAAACTCTGATGAATGGAGAGAATGCAAAATTTTAGTATTTAGAGAAAAGGTCATTCTACATTGTTAATGTTGGTCATGTAAGAGAAAAAAGTATCTTTTTTGATGTAATAGCTTCAGAAGATGGGTTTGGAAAACCTTTATGATCTATATGTTATTTAGGTGTTCCAAAATGCATGCTAAAGTATTATCATTTAAACTGCTTATTCTGAGAATGGGAGATGTTTTGCAATAATCTGTCTAAAATGAAAGGTATTTTGCTTACTACTCTTAAGCCTTACAGAAGTGTATCTTACAGTTTTGCTTTTCAAGTTTCATTTCTTTATCACTGTGAAAACTTAATTATCTTAACACATGTTCATCTACTCTGACATGTTATTGAGATAAAAGTCATCTACTTAGTAATTTTCCTACCGTTCACAAATACTTTTGTTGAATGGAGTTCTCAGGAGCAGTATTTTAGTGTGAGATTATATTCAGTTCTTTCTATTTCCAAGACAGAACTTGTTAGAATCACTTTTTTCAGCTTTTTTTTCCACTCCACTACTTTGTATTTATCTTAGGGATTTTGCAGTGAGCATAAGGAGCATCTGAGGTTTTAATTCTTCTCTGACAGTAATTGATATTTTCTCTATCCAGTTCCTGGACAAGTGAAATAACTTGAAGAGAAGGAGAATGGAGGATTTTTTTTAAGCTTCAGAAACCAAACTATTGGTTTAGTATTGTGTCTTCCATTTTTGTATTTCTAGGAAAGAGCAGTAAAAAGGACATTAGCACTTCAGCCTGTTTCCACTAACTCATTTATTAGCTGGCCTCAAGTACTACCTGAATCTGTAAAATCAGACTGAAGTCTTTCTATATTGAAGAGGAATGTAAACACAGCATAAGCAAAAATACAAAAACCAGTATGACTTAATGTGATGCATTTGCATTTAGAACTCAAATACTATTTTAAGAATTCTGAACAAAGTGTCTGATTTCTTGATTAGTGCAAGTTCCAAAATTTTCAGATGGCCACAATCCAATAAAAATTATAACACTTAACCTTGCTTGCTTCTGCACATACACCTGCCTTTGGAATAATGGAAAGGTTTCGGAGCCCATGGTCTGCTTCCCATAAGAGGGGAATAATGAAGGACATGTCCAGAGTAGAAAGGGATTAACTGGAAGTCTGCATGTGACCTAACCCCGGCACACCGCAGTAGCTGCAAGGCATAAGTTGCACTCTGGCATCCTGTTTTATGTCAGGGGGCCTCTTTGGTTGCTGTGCGTGCTGGGTACACTTGGGTTCTGTCCAATCCTGGCAGGGCCAGAATCGGATCTGTGTGATGGGAGGGGAAGCACCTTTCTTACTTGTGGATGCTGCAGAGTCTGTGCTGGTTAGCTGGGCTGTGGGTTTAAGGAGATTAAAGTTAACTTTAATCTTAATTGTTAAAAAACTAAAAAACTTAATTGTTTTTAAGATCTAAATATAATAACATAATAACGTATTTATAAAACATGGGTGAAGAAATGAAACAAAATCTCTACTTAGTCTACCTACACAAGCATGAATCTACTTACTGTGAGATAAATACACAGTTCCATTGTAGCAGTTGAGGTCTTGGGCTTTGTGAAATTTTCCCTTGGCAAACTGTGCTGCTAAAGAGTCTGACTGATATTGCCTAATAATTCACATTCAGGCACCCTTTCCTGGGGATGCACTGGAGTATTTTTTCTTGAGGGGAATGTAGTAGCTTTTGAATGTGATCTTAATTTCAAGTTTTTGAGGTGTCAGAAGAAATTTATTGTCTCACTTGAAAGCTCATTTTATCAGCCTATTCAGAACTCAGTTTTGCAATTCTTTGTAATTAACTTAATGCTTATTTTTCTTCCTCGGATACAGAAGTGTTTTTCCCCTTAAACTAGGAATTATGTCCTGTGAACAACACTGCTTCAGTGAGCAACAGAACTCCCTTTCCTCCAGTAAATCACTGGCATATCTATCACTGTACCTTACATTCAGTATTGCTCTAAATGTTAACAATACAAAGGAAACAAACATTCAAGCAGGATAAATGTCCATGGTTCATTACTGGCTGCCAAGTGGTAATTACCCATTTGGAGTGATCGCTGTTTGGGGGTGGCTGATCCTGCAAAGCTGTGGTCTGAGTTAGGCTGGGTGTTGCTGTGAAGGTAATTACCCTTTGTGTGGCATCAGCAATACGCTGATTTCATGTCAAATTTGTTGATCTGTGTTGACCATCAGCTCCTTTCCAAGTAGATTGCAGTCTAATGTTCAGCCTTCCTCTTTGTTTTTGTGCAGGTGTCCTTTATCAAATTACATCCTAATTTTGTTCAGATTTTTTTTCTTTCTTGGTCGTGGCCATTTTTGCTCCCAACGTGTTCTGTTGATGGCCCTTCCCAGCTCCATGTTATCTGTGGAAGGAGGAAACATGTCTCTTCTTCCAGTGTCTGGGAGAATGACTGACATATGGGATAGGAACAAACTGTGAACATGTCTTGTGGAGCCTCTCTCCATATACCTTTATTTTGGCAAGGAGTTCTTAACAGTTGTCATCTGGGTATTCTCTGTATATTAGCCTGCTTTGCTTGAGGACATTCAGTAACTTTTAAGACATTGTGAAGTTAAAATAGAGTTAAGTATATCCAGACATGCTATTTGTAGTAGTTCTTGTCATTTCTCCTTAGAGCTGTGTTCCTCTGATCTTCCTGAGGATAGCCTTTAAGTGTTGTAGTGATTTGTATCTTACTCCTTCAGCAGTGAAACAGGGCTAGAAACACTTAGGTGTGTGTTATGTGTGATAAAACAAGTTCTGGGTAAGTCTGTCTGCAGTTAGGCTTTTAGCCCTTGGGGGAGCTTTACGACAATTCTACAGAAGATTAGTTGAAACTGCATGAAAAAAGCGTCTTATAAATGTGTTTGAGTTCCATTAGAGAAGGATACCTCATGCATTTTCTCCTGCGTCCTTTATGGATCATGTGCTTGTGATTATGTTGATTTCCTCCACTTTTCTCTCCACAAGGCTACTTTTCTCCACCTACAAATCTGCTGTGCAGACAGAAGAGGTCTTCCTTTCAAGTAGCAGGTTCTTGGCAAATAACACCTTATGCAAACAGCTTTAGCTGCTGGAAGTGATAATAGTAAATACTTCTGAAGTGAGAGTGTTGTAAAAATGTATGAAGAAAATTGAAAATGTGGTTACATGGCAATTTGACCATAACTTGATCTCAGAAAATAAATGTGGAGGTACAGTGGGAGGAAAATTGCACTTTTCCCTTTAGAGCAGAGTGCTAGGCAAAGCTTTGTCAAAAGGCTGTTGATAGCTTTTTGTATCTCATATGCATCTAGAGTATCTCTGAATGGTTTGCAACTTTTGCAGAAACCTTTTCCTATGTAAAAATTTGCTGCTTATAATTTGGGAGTTGAAAAATTGCTTCCAGAAATTGTTAGTTTTATTGGCTTTAGAGAGACAGGAATAAGCTGGAAAATTCAGTTTGTGGCTGAAAACCTGGAGGGTTTGAGTCCTAGTGCTTTTATTACAGTCCATATATAGTTAGCTGTTTATGAAGCTGTTATTGATGTATTCCAGAATGTTGTTTATTTCTCCCAAGAGTGGCTTCCATTCTGTATATGACTCTAGAGTAATTCACTTCACATAAAAACATCAAACTGTGTCCTAGTTCACTGATTTTTTGAATGTCTGAGATTTTCATGGTTTTTCAGTGACTCTTGCCTGTAGAAAACACATGGGCTGCACAGATCAATAATTGACTGACTGAGGAGTGACCAGTTTTTCTCTGGTTTGTGCTCTCTGTTAGCTGATTTCTATGTCTGGAATGATCAAAAGAGTGGATGTGATTGTAAATGAAGAAGAATATGAAGGATCTGGTTTGTTTCAGATTTTTTTTTTTTTCTGTTCCCTTGAACTATTTAATGGTATCAAGTTTAGAGGACTGACACCATGGGTGGGATGAGTTGCCTTAGAAGAGGTGACTGAACAATCAGGCAAAGATTTTTAAAAGAGGCAGTCTGATGCCAAGCAGGGTTTTGGGACAGGAAGGAAAAGAACACTTCTCAGAGTTGGATAGACATGTGCAAGCTAAAAGCCTCATGAAATTTGAATACTTAGCAGCAGACTGTGCTTCAGTACTGGTAACATCCTTTCCCACCTCTGGGAAAAATATACACAACCTTTAAGTATAACTTTCAGGAGAAATATCCCGACTTTCTTGTTCATTGAAACTATATCTGCCATGTGCCGCAGCCTTTTATGATAGTTCCTTAGGAACTTAGTTCTTGCTCCTAAACACAGATCTCATATATGTCTGCTCTTCGGAGCTGTTGTATTTTTGGTATCTAATCTTTGCTATTTAAAATGGTCTTAGAAGTACTAATTGAAGTAGAGAAAACTGTTGAAATAAACTTTTTGTCTACTGAATAAATTCTCATATTTTTGCTAAAAAAATGTGATCATTTTATCATTCCAGCTGAGCTTTTTTGCTTAGGTTGCTTTCTTTAGTTCATCTTTTGAAATTTCACGTTCAAGTCAGAGGAGGAAGGATTCTGAGAGGTTTTTAAAATGGGATTTGCAATCCTATACAGTTTATCTATTTGTTGATAATCTGACTGATAGCCTATGTTCTTGTGTATTGTGAAAGATGCTGTTGTATTAGTACTTGTCTTGCAGGGTACTGCTTTTGTTCTCTGCATTAAAAGTGTCAAATGCTATCTACAGAATAATTGGCAATGTAAAAATATGAAATTGACTGTAAAGGCTATTGCTTAACTACATCTTATGGTCTAAATTTTTAAAGAAAAAATAGATAAATATTCCTTTAAGATCTCTGATCACAAATATGCTTTTTTGAAGGATTTGTGATTCTGTAATATGGTAAAACAAAAAATAAATTTCAGGCTTCTACCTTTTTTCCATGTTTTTCATACTTATTTGTGAAACGCTGCAGTTCAGGTAAGCACAATTTTGGTAGTTTTCACGTATCTTTGACTCATCTTGCTGTAGTTCAGCTCTTTGAGGAATCTTAGGATT
This sequence comes from Phylloscopus trochilus trochilus, assembly GCA_016584745.2. Lineage (NCBI taxonomy): Eukaryota > Metazoa > Chordata > Aves > Passeriformes > Phylloscopidae > Phylloscopus > Phylloscopus trochilus. The sequence goes on along the minus strand of WQNJ02000062.1, from coordinate 32,758,371 downwards.
GATAATAAGAAATGTCAAGTTGGGTGGCAAAAAAAGGTAAATTAAAAGCAGCAAGAGTATCTAAAACTAATTTAAAATGTGTTGTCAAAAACAACTGCATTGCCAGGTAGTTAATAACACTTATGGGATGATAGGAATGTAAGAAATGCCATGCTGGGTGAGACCACTTGATCTGTATTGTCCCTCCAACATCCAGAAATGTTCTTCATAGTAGTGTGTGAACACTTTCTTGTAGTGCTCAGCTCTGTGGTTGTATTAAGAATGTCAGAGGATACATCCTTGCCTATTTCCTTCACTGTCTGTTCATTCATCTTTTGATCATCTGTTTGAATAAATAGTGTTTGGCCTTCTGGTGCTATCAGCCTCCACAATCAAGTGACAAGTTCCAGAAGTTCACTACTGATGCGTAGTACTCTTTTAACCTCCCATGAAATGATGTCCTGCTAGATTTTGTGTGGGGATTAGCAAACCACAATTCAGAATTCCCACCAGCTAAATGGACATGGGGATCCTAAACTACAGCATGCAGTGTTGTTGCTGATTACAGTTAGGGGCTAGATTTACTTGCTGGAGGGAAATCAGTGTCGCATTTACTCAAGTCTTGCTATGTGTATGTGTATCTCTCATTTTGCTTTCCTTTTAACTCTACTTTTTTTAAAGCCAGGTAGCCTAAATACAATAGTGCTGATCCACTGAGGGTAATTCTATAATCATACATCAAACATAGCAGATTTCCACTTGGATGCTTGCAGTTTGTTTCTCACAGACTTGTAAAGACTGTTGGGTTTGCTTGGGAGCTATAAGTACTCAACTCCGGTAATGCCTTTAAAATGACGGGATCTATTTGAGCAGGCAGGAATCAAATAATGACCCAAGAGTGAAAAAGCAAATCTTATAAAAGCTTATTGGACAGGTGGGTGACATGAACTACTTAAACCTCAAAACTTGATTTATTTATTGGATTTTAGGATCTTGGCCTGCTTTAAATTAATTAGCATTTCTTGTTTCTGATGTATTTCTCCATGACATGCTGTGTAAACTAACAATACTTAATGATTTAAGCTGCCAGTTTTACTTGAAATATTTTTAAATTGGTAATGCTAAAGCAAATTGGGAGTATATGACTTGAGACCGGAGAAGAAAGGCTTATTTATAAAATTGGTCAGGATACTTTCATTTTTGTGTGTGCAGCAACAATGAGATATTGCTGCTAGTTGCCTGTTTTGAGTGCTGTAGCATCAAAACAGAACAAGCAATTCTTATACTGCCTCCTCTGAATACTGGCCTTAAGCTATAAATTAAATGATTTGTATAATTAGTAAACATAATAAGTGATACCTATCACAGAATCACAGAGTGGGTAAGGTTGGAAGGCACCACTGTGGGGCCATCTGGTCCAACCTCCCTGTTCAAGCAGGGTCATCCTACAGCATATGGCACAGAACTGAATCCAGATGGTTCTTGAATATCTCCAGTGAGGGAGACTCCACAAACTCTCTGGGCAATGTGTTCCGATATTCAGTCACCTGCACTATAAAAAAGTTCTTCCTCATATTTAGGTGGAACTTGTGCCTCAGTTTCTATGCATTGCTTCTTGCCCTGTTGCTCAGTACCACTGAGAAGGGCCTGGCTCCAACCTCTGACACCGTCTCTTTAGATACTGATAGACATTGATGAGGTCCCTTCTCAGTTGTCTCTTCTCCAGACTGAACAGGCCGAGCTCCCTCCACCTTTCCTTATAAGAGAGATGCTCCAGTCACCTCATCAACTTTGTTCTCCACTGGACCTGTTCCAGGAGTTCCATGTCTGTCTTGTACTGGGAAGCCCAGAATTGGACTCCAGATGTGGCCTCACCAAAGCTGAGTAGAGGGTCAGGATCACCTCCCTTGACCCGTTGGCAGTGCTCTTCCTAATGCACCCCAGGATACCATTGGCCTTCTTGGCCACAAGGGCCAACTGGCTCATAGACAGCTTGTTGTTCACTAGGACCCCTAGGTCCATCTCCCAGAAAGTCGGTCCCTAGCCTGTAGTAGAGCCAGGGGTTACTCTTCCCCTGGCAGGGGGAAGTGCAAGGACCCTGCATTTGCCTTTGTTGAATTTCAGAAGGTTCTCTCTGCCTCTCTCCAGCCTGCTAAGGTCCTTTTGAAGGGCTGCAGAGCCCTCTGGGTTATCAGCCACTCCTCCAGCTTTGTGTCATCAGCAAACTTGCTGAGGAGGCCTCTGCCCCTCCATCCAAGTCATGGAGGAATAAGTTAAACAATACTGGGCCCACTACTGAACCTTGGGGGACACCACTAGTGACAGGCCTCCAACTAGACCCTGTGCCACTGATCCCCACCCTCTGGGATCTGTCCTTCATTCAGTTCTAAATCTACCTCACTGTATGTGAGCATGAATGTTTGAGGAAGACATGGAGGAGATCTGACTGGAAAGCTGGGAAGAGTTGTTCCAGGGAGTAAAATGGTGCAGAATTTTTAGAGTTTCAGCCAATTATTTCCAAAAGACTGGACTATTAGATATACTCAGCTGTGAAATGTTGATTAACCATGCCTGTTTTCCCACTGTGTATGGCCATGAGAGTAACAGGCCAGTAACTGTTCTTGCAGGGAGGTGAGTATTTTAGCTTTAAATGTCTAGTTTAGTTTTCCACCTCTGTCACTCACCTGCCAAAAGACTTTCAAAGTCACCTTCAACATATCTCTTTTGCTCTCTGGAAGCAATTTGGAGTGACATCTGTAAGGCCTCAAAAACTTGCTTGACAGGACTCTTAAAAGGGCTTAGAGTTTTTTATGTACTCTGACTTACATGTATGGGAAGAATACTGACAAGATATTCTGAAGAGGTCAAGACAGTTAAAAAAATTTACTGGCAACTTTGGAAAATCAGAGAACTTTGACAAAAGTTTAGAGCAGCATTCAATCAATGTAAAAGCAACTTCTCAAAGCATTAACTTAGCAAACTCCAATCCCATCCGATTTTAAGTTACTCAAAACTATGAGAACGAATTAGTAGGAGAAAGATAGAAAGGTACAGAAAAGAACAAGTAAAGCTACCACTCCTGGTTTCAGTGGTGTTCAGCTGATAGAAATTCCAAGAAGAGGTAGGGTCAAGATGTGCTCACTGGCATGTCCTGGCTCAGATACACTTTGGTTTTCCTGTCTCCCCCAGGTGGGGCTTCTTGTCATCTGGCCACTCTGGGGCTAGAATGGGGCTCCGGAGGCGAGTGTGGAGCATTGCCCCCGGTGTGCCAGGGATTGGCAGCCTCTGCAGGGCTGGGATACAGGCCTGGCACTGTGTGGGGCAGGGCATCGCCTCATGAAAGGCAAGGCCAGACCTGCCCCTTCCCACACACGTGTGCCTGAAATGTTTTGAGCCAGCAATTCTTTCAGTCTCAGAACATTTTTGCATAGAGAGCCACCCTGGTACCACAGTCTTGATTGGACTGTTATTTTCAACCATTTGTTAATTATCAAATGTCATTTTATTTCTTTACTTATGGTGTGTTCTCCTACATCTGAAGTCCATTCTAATTACCTTTATTTAAAAAAGGTTTATAGCTGTCTTGTTTTCAGCTGTTGCATCTCCTGTTTGAACAAGATCATCTACTCAAAGACTTCTCATTGAGCTGGTGTCTGTAACACAGGTTTTCCATGGCTACTGCACTTCCTTTTATCAAAGATCTGTTTTAGTCTGTCTGTAACATCAATTCCTGCATCAGCATTGACTTGGTTTAAACATAGATTTAAGTCTTCCATCTAAATCCCCTTTCTTTTCCTTTTTTCTTCTGCTCTTGCTCTTGTCCAGAACTTGGTTGCCAGGCTGCATGCCTCCCTTGTCCTGTATCTTGTGTTTCTAGGCTGAGACTAGCTTTCCCTTTTTCTTGACCCATAAAATTTTAAGAAAGTTCATAAAACTAAACAGCCAAAATAATCTGCATTCACTGGTCTGACCATGTCAAGGTGTACATGTGTGATGCAGCCCTCACAGTGCTCTCACAGGGTTGGTGTGTGGCCTTGTGTGATTCCTCCTGCTGTGCCTTGTGTCTGCAGCTGGACAGCACAACTCTGGACAGCTCTGCCTAAGAGCTGCCAAGGGCTCCATCAGCATCAGCCAGGATTAAACAGGCACTGTTAAATCTCTGCTGTAGCAGAAAGGGGAAAGCTTCAGAATTGTTGAAAGAGAAAACTTTGGAAATAGCTCTGAGAAGAGGAGGTGTTAAAACTAGGGATGGTTTGGGGAAGGGTGTAGGGGTTATTTCTGGAACAGTATTTCCCTGTGCAGAAGAAAACTGACAGACATGTGAGGACACATACTGGCAGAGGACATGGAAAAGGGGCTAGTGGGAAAGTTGAGTCTTTCCAAATATGCAGTCAGTCTGCTGTGAGTTTCCAAAGTGAGCTGTGGAATGTAGTAAAATATGTAAAAAATCTATACTGGTTTAGGATTTTGACTTAACTTGAAGTTTATTTTTAGGAGAAGAAGCTGGGCTCTTGACTGCTGGTTTTATTTATTTAGGATTTAATTGCTTATTAAATTTGACTTCTAGCCACATCTGATACTTCAATTTTGTGCTACCTGCATAGAGTGAGCTTCCGTACAATTTTTGCAAGAGGTGTAATTTTTTCTGGAGAGGGAAAATGATGATAAAAATAAACTCTTTGAATAAATTGTGGATTCAGTGTGAAAGGGAAAATATGACATATATGAAAATCTAACTTTAGTCATTAAGCTTTTGTTTGGCAATGGTTTAGATTGAATAAATAGAAAGAATAAATTTTGCTGTCAGCAAATTCAGGATCAGCCACTTCTATTATATGTGGTGTTCCTTGCTTTGCTGCGGGTAATTGCATCTTGAAATACTGAATTTCTTTCTCTTCTGAAGTCAGTACATCAGGAAAAAAACAACTTCAAAGCATCAAGCTGAGAGATTTTTGTGAACAGTGATTACTGCTTTTTTTTTTTTTTTTTGTACAGCAAGATAACTTCTCCCTTTGGATTCAGACATAATGTTCTGGAGTGCCTGGTATTTGTGAATATTTCTATATGGAATACCAACAGTGCTGTGGAAGAGATTTAATTTTACCCAAAGGTTTAAAAATCAGAGGCCAGAAAACATTTTCGTCTTTATATTGTTCTGAAAATCCATTTCAACTTCAGAAATGGCCCCCTGTTTGGTATAATAGGACTTAAAAAGGGAATTAAAGTTTATGGAGCATGTATAAATCTTCATGTGGCGCAGCTGGTAGGAATAATGTCCGTGAGAACACCCAGGCAAGTGCTTTATACTGTGGCTAGGGAACTTAGAGCTTTATGTACAGGGTAACAGCAGTGCCATCTCATCATATAGACCATTGATTCATTCAACTTTGATTTAATTTGATTTTTTTTAGTTAAGTAGTTTCACTGCCGCTTGCCTGGTTTGTTATGCTGACAAAACCAGTGTTACTGTTTGTGGCTGTTCTACAGCCCTGAATGCACACCTGTTTCAATACTGTTAGGGCAGAGTATCAAAGACACCATCCCTCTGGTACCAGTGACAGTGTTGAGGCTGCTGGCTGATGTGACAGTGGCAGTGAGCTCATATTAGGGCTGTATCTTCTACATAGTGCTTAATTCCTGTGGTTTGGGGTTAGAGCCCTTCCTGGGGACGGTGGTGTGACCATTAGTAACAAGGCAAGGGGATACCACGTTGCTAACTGGGTTTGCTGCTGCCTCTCTGCACAGCCTAGATGGGAAACTCAGTTTTGCAGAAGCCAAAGGTCTTAGGTGAGGTTACTGCACTGTTTGCCTTGCTTTTGCGGCACAGACATCTGAGCCACTTGACAGTCAAGTCCTCAGCTGCTGCAGTTTAGAGCATATGGTTGAAAGTAAATCGTTGCCAATTTTGGATTGCTTAAAGACACTGCACATTGAACCATGGCAGTTTAGGAAATGAGTGATGAGCAGTTCAGGTGTCCAGGTTGGGTCGACTACTCAGACCAGTAGCTTCATCAGCGATCTCACCCCTGCTCATCCATCAGGTTACTGAGTACCAAATCTGAGTGGTGCAAATGCCTCACAGTGCACAGAAATAGCAGCGGAAATGCGGTTTTACAGCATTTGAGCATTGGCTCTGAATGTCTTCTTTTTTTCACCTGTAACTGCCTTACTTAATAAGCCTATGCTGATTTATCATATTTGCATCTATCAATCCATTTCTAATGAGTAGATCTGTGAATTTCAGCAATCCCTACCCTAAGGCCACATTTGGCAGTATAAGCTCAGACTGATATGTAAAACAATTTCTTTTCCAAACGCATAAGGAAATGTAAAAAAATTTATGATGTTGCTTTAATAAGGCCCACTGAGATTTGAGATTATATATCTAAACCTCTATTGAAGACAAAAACTTTCCTATGTTTAGCCATGCAGAGCAAAGCTGCTCTTCAGACAGCACTTTAAAAATGAAGAGAATTTGATAAACATAGAATTGAAATCATAGAGAAAGGTATGAGGGATCTTCCCTCTGAATTCCTTTACTGCAAAGCCACAGTTACTATTAACAAATAAAAAATGTAAATCAGAGTGGCAGCAGCCCTTGAATTTTAAGGCCATTTCACTATACGAGGAACCAGCATTGGAAATCTTTAGCAGTGTTAGAAGAAAACTACTTGCAGTACTGAAGAAAAAGCAGATGGAAGATAGATCTCATTCCCTAGCAGGAGGATTAATTCTCCTGTACAGTTAATCTGCTTTCTTAGTCTCACTCTTCAGCACCCAAATCTCTATTCTTTCTCTAAGAGGTAATTTTTACTCAGGTATGCCACTGTTGGGGCCTCAGTTTAGTGCATCTCTCTACTTCTTTCTCCTGGGAGACTCTAGAAGAAAAATTAAGTGGAATGTATTTAATGAGATATTTAATGTTCAACTCTCTCTTTTTCTCTTTGAGTAATTAGGAAATTAAACTGTTTCAACAGGCTTGGAAATGAAAAATCTGATGTAACATTAGACCATTTAATTAAATTATAAAAATTGAACCTAATATTTTTAGGAAGGATATTTTACAGGAGGTCACAGTGCAGTTGGCAAAAGTTTTTAAGTTCCACCCTTTCAAAGCACCAGAGTTGCTTTAGACATTTTCACTCCTTTTGTAAACCTGAGCAATCTGTCTATCCAGAAGCTTAGGTGCATTCTTTGTCTCTCTCAAGAAACAAGGCATTCTCCTTTTGTAACGGTTATAGATTGATAAGTATGTATACTATTCCATTCACTCTTCCTTTAGGTGAATTTCTGCTATTCTAATTTTCAGTGTTTGCTGTGAGAGTATTTAGATTCACTGACAGTCCATACAGGGCAGTCTACACGTAACTGAGCTGCACAGTCCCAGAAAACTTTGAAGAAAAAATGAAAGCCTGAATGGGGCTGGGGATGGTATTGCTGTTTTTGCAGGCAGTGACACTGAATATTTTATGACAGAATGCAGATACACAGGTGTTCTAGATTAATGATTAAGCTACAGATGCTGGTCTTTAAGCAGCATCTGCATCTATTTTTACACTGTGTAGATCTAACAGGAATATATAATCTCTCCTATGCCCCAGATAATGATATTTTGTTTCAATAAGTGATGGGAACATTGTCTTGGAATGTCCTTCTATTCACCTTGCCTAATGTGGAATGATTTAGTTTGGATACAAAGTTCTGCTTTAAAGGATGCAGAGTTAGTAAATCTTGAAATCTGATGAAACACTAAACCATTATTGTCCATCTCTTGAATTGTTTTGCTATTGTGGGGTCTTCTTTTGCTTTTTCTGCAGCATCTGTGAGATTTGAGATTTTGTTAAGAATGGGTATTGTAGTTGTGCACATGTGACATAGTTGCTGCTGCTCTGTCGATATTTCAGTCAGAGTTATCAAACTGGAAATCATCTGGTAGCTGTTTTGGGCAAGCAAACCAGGTATTTTTGGACTGACTTCAGTAATGTCACAGTAAATGAAGGAGGACTTCAAACTAATGAAGCTGGAAAATAAGTCAATCACAGATGAAACTAGGAGCTTAAATAACTCAAAATAATTCTTGACATTGCATTTGTGATGCTTAGAATTATTATAAGAGATCAAGAATAATAGTATGTGTTTTTTTAAAATCTTGAACATTGTATACTATTTTATTTTGAAATAGATAGACTGATAAAATTTCTTGCTAAGGTACTGCAGCTTGGTTCACTGCCCCTGTTTTCATTATGAGATCTTTTACTTCTCTTTGAAGGCTAAATTATCCTTGCAGTCTCCAGCTTTATTTTTTTATCCCCTTACTCTTAGAATAATTTGCTCACTTGAGAAGTGATGGAGTGAACTGAAGTGAATTAAAGGCCATTTCAAATTAAGAAGACATAGCTTTTCTCTTTCTTAAGCATCTCACCCTCAATGGGTCTGGGCATACTGCTCATGAGGTTTTTGGAACCTTTTGTACTGAACTAGTTCAAAAATGTAATTCTTGTATTTGGTCTGCCTTGCCACTGTTTAGAATGATGGTTTTGGTTTTTTTGATTAACTCTTTATCAACCTTTCACATTTTACATGGTGAAAAATAATTCTCAGACACTGGACATAGCATTTGTACACAGGGAAATTTTCTGTGAAGTGAAGGGCCCTTGTATTTGTCATAGTATACCTGACACCATGTTTTTTATGTTCAGTAATATAACACCTCATATTGGTGATTTTAAAATAAAGATTATAGTTCCATGGAGAGATGTAAAGGCACTTTCAGGAGAGTAGTGCTATTGATAACATCTGGGCATTCAAGAGTTTAGACATGCCAGTATTTTTGGAGAAGACATTTATGTCTTCCTCCCGAGTCTCCTGTTTTATGAATGGAGTTTGCAAGCTTGAGAGGGGCAAGAGGGAGGAAAGAATCTGTAAAATCATTCTTGTGTGAGAGTTTGGTGGAAGTGTACCCCAGGACACAGCAGAGATATTTTGAGTTTTCTCTTGTCCTTCTACCTAGTGTCATGATGCCTGGAGGGGCTGAGGAACAGCCTGTTGTCTCAGCCTTCAGGTGGGAAGCTCAGCTGCACACAGGGAATGCTGGTTGTTGTGCAGACAATGAGGAGAAGGTGCTCTACATTTGTGACCCATCACCAGAGTCCCTTGATAAGATTCTGTAAGTTCTGGAGGTTGGTTTATGGAAAAAATACACCAAGGCAAATATATTTTTTTTCCCCCCTGGGAAAATGAAGTGTTTGTGACAGTACTTGGGCTTAGTAGTGTTAGGTTAACAGTTGTACTGTATGATCTTAGAGGTCTTCCCCAATCTAAATGATTCTGTGATTCTATATTTTCTGTCTGTCTTGCCAGTTACCTCCACCCTCCTTCTCCTGCCCTGACTTTTAAGCACATTTGCTTCATTTGGACAAATTTGGAGATAAAACTTCTGGATTATACTTTTCCCACAATATCTGTAAAGCAAGTGTTCATCTAGAGGAATACATTGTTAATGCTCCCGATGAGAAAAAATGTAATTTGATAAGGACAGTTGCAAGAAGAGTCTGCTGAGGAAGGCAGCTGGTTCAGCAGACCTCACTCGTCCCGTGAACAGGCTTCCCTAAAATTGAATGAATCTTTTAAGGGTGAGCTGTCTGGAATTGCTTTGCATTTACTAGAGTGACTATATTGATGTCAGCAGGTGCCCTGAAGGAGCTTTTACACAATACTTTGCTTTTCTACAGCTCTACTATGCACTTGTACCCTTCAGGAAATGAGCATTATTAGAAGAGGCATACATGCATTTGCCAGGGCAAGTGGCCTTCATATACCCTTGTATACATATCCAAAGTGTTGAAAGGTTAAAAAAAAGAAAAAGAAAAAAGAGATATAACCTGAGAATTCAAGTACTTGGTTTGTACATGCTGGGAATAGAGGCTTTTTGGTTTGATAGTGTTACTGCTCACATTTGATATTCCCTGCAAGTAAGATGGCACCAGTCAGGCTGTTAGCATAGGTTAGCACACTGCTGTGTCCTCTGAATCCATCCCAAGCACAGTACTCTACAGTTACTGTCATACATCAGGGAAGTTATGAGCCATCTGTTCTAATTTAGAGCAAGATGCATCCAGGAAGGAATCAAGAGGTGCTTAAGGTGAAGAAAAGTATTTTAAGAAGCATTCAAAGCTATCCCTTCATTCTGAGTTGTATAGGCGTATTGAAGAAAACTGCATTGAAGAGTCATAGTACTACTATTGCTACTGCTATCCTCCATTATGGTAAATTATCAGCAGTGATCTGGCTGCAGGAATCTGATCTTTATTGTTTTCAGAAAAGTTACTTTAATTCTTTCCACCTGGAATGCAGTAGGCATGAAAAAAAAAATGCAGCTTGAAGCCTTAAGGTGCATGAAGGTGAAGAAGCTTATTCTGAAGCATTGGCCATGCAGTTTTTATGAGAGTAATTTGCTTCTCCTTTTAGTGGGACCACATTGCTTTGCTGCTGAGAAGTCAGCAATTGCATTGTACTTTGGAGATGCACCAGCAATTCTGCATAGTGTGGATTTTGAAGAGCAGTCACAGCAGATTGTAGGCAATGCTCAGCAAGAGCTAAACTCCTGCGCTTTTCTTGGTTTTGTAGGAAAGCTAAATTAACGTGGATTCTACTCTTGCACCCAGGTAGGCAAAAATTACATAGGAATTTTTAAAAAGTAGTTAAAAATATATATAGTGACAGAATTAACTGTCTACCGTGTTTTCTTCCTGTTATGTGTAGATATGTTTGACGTCACAAGCCCAGCAGCAGCTGTTTTCTCCATGAGCTTGTATCCCTCAGTCAGATGCTCTAAAAAAAACTTCACTGTAACTGATGAAAATTTGCAGCAGTTTTCTGCTTTTACAGGTTTTGTTTTTGCATTAAGCTGTTGATCTTCTAGAGGAATGAAGAAAGAGTCTATCCATAGACAGTTTTTGCTATGGGTTGGGCTCTGTGGATAGATCTGCTGCTGCTACATTTTTATGGATTGTGGTTTTTATGGTAAGAAACCACATATTCTGGGACATACTTGGCAGGTTTGGGATTTATATCTAAGGCCAGTTCCCACAGAATTAAAATCGCTTTTTCTCTTCCTTCTTAAATGAGCCTATTTCTGCTCATCTGGTCCTGAAACTAAATAAAGATGATAATGTCTTAGTTGTACTCACAGACCATTTGTATATAGTTTGAGTACTGTCAGGAATTTTAAATTCAGTACATTTGCAAGCATCTGTGGTCCCACGTATCTAGGTGTCCCATTGAACATAAGTCTGCTTTAGACATTGTTGCTTGATTTAGGTTTTCATACATTCATTTTAGATCCTATGAATCTTCAACTTACAGGTTTCAGAATAGATGAACACCTGCTAATCCTTCTGTGATGTTTAAGCTTTATTTCAGTGATTCTTGCAGCTGAAATTCTGTTTTGTCTTAACAGAGACTGCACAGTTGGTGCTGTTTTGCAATGAAATGAAAATATTTTATGGGTGATAAGAGTTTGCAGCTTAAAATTAATGCTTCTGAAATTGCGTAGCAGCCAGATGGAGGAGGGAAGGCAATGTAGAAAAGCAGTTGGTGAACACCCAAAAATCTTTAGTCTGGAAAAGTATGTTGGGCATTAATTTGAAATTACATACTCCAAGGCAAAGTTACTCCTGGACAGGATTAAACTGTCAAGATTTATTGCCATGCAAAAAGTTGCAGTACGTTGAGATAGCTTTCAGAAGAATAATCTACTTGTAAACAACCTTGTCTGTCTTGGAACAGTATACTAACACAGTTGTTTGGTTTTCTGCTTTTCCCCTTTACCCTTTGAGAAAAAAAAATAATTGAATTCTGTGGACTATTCAGAGGCTTTGTTCTGCAAATAGCATTTCTTAATATCTCAAAAGCAATGTAGTTACATTTAAGTTAATATAGGGCAGTTGAGTCTGCTAAAAATGTTGGTTGGTGTGAAGCAAGGGAAAAATGATTTGGGCTTTGCTTTATAGTTTTAAATAGGCAGCTTTACTTCTCTTTCTGACTTCGCTTAAATAGCTTACAATGATCAAAGCATGTCAAGAAGTTTTAAAATAATTTCAAATGCATTAATAAAATTAATGTCATTGAGATTCATATGTAGTTGTTTAATGCAAACAAAATTATTTAATCCACTGGTTTTTAATGTGCCTTTTAGCATGAATTATTTAATCTAGGCTACGTATTGGAGCTAGAAATGAGAAAACTGCATGTGGAGTATAGACTTTAAATCATAAAAGCATTCATCAGAGCAAATAGCATAATTTTAATTAAAAGGCGCTTTGAAATATTACAAGACCAGTTGATACCTCTTATGTCAGCCTGTCTGAAAAATATTATGGCACTGGTACTCTGGTGAGGTTAAATCTGAATTTTCATTATAAGGCTTTCTTATTAGTATTAAATAACTTGCCCTTTTCAAATGGTGACACATTGAAAGTTCAAGAAGGACCTACATTTTGCAGGGTAGGGTATTTTAAACATGGTGAATTGTTTTTGCAGTGGATTTCTAGCTAAGTTCTTTTTGATTAGACTCCAGAATTGCATTTTTTTTCCAATTGAAGTATTCATTATGCAGAAAAAAAGCTAAAGACTGTTAATAATGAGCATGTCCTTCTGTATGCAGCTATTATAGTAATTTATAGAAATACGTATCATATGTTAATATGGTTTTTGTATCTATAACTAATATAATTATATATGCCACATTGAAGTATATGAGATACATATACATGAGTATATACAGATGCTATATGAGGCACTTTAGTGTAAGGATTACACATCAGTAATTTTATAGAGAATGTTTTGCAAGTGATAGTATTTAAGACCCTGTGAAAACGCAGAAATTCAGTTAAACAAAATCTTGCCTCTGTAAAAAAAATGTTTAAAACTTCAAGATGGAGCTTCTGTTTTGACCACTGTTGTCTATTGCAAAAAATACAAAGAGGCATGCTCTCAGCCTTCTTACTTCCCTAAATATTTTGCTCTTCTCTTGCTCATTTCCTTGCAGGGGCACAAGTGGATTTAATTTCTGTTCTTACATTTTTTGTTTCTTATGAGAGATAATATCTATTGGTTTGGGATACCATGCAACCAAGTAAAGGTCCCAGGGAAAATTTGCTCAAAACCCTCACTTGTCACTCCCAGCTGCTGAAGATGAATAATGAATGGTAGAACATGACCACAGATGTTTGTTTCAGGATGGAAGCAGTGGTTCTGAAAGCAAGTTTTTTTCCAAAGGAATGTACTGTAGACTGTGAAAGTACCGCACTTCTTAGTCGTCCATATTATTTAAATTTTGGTAAGAGTTTAGTAGCTAATGAGCAGGCACTGATTTTTATGTTGTTTTTAGATCACTGAAAGGATAATTAAAAGTATAAATAACTTAGCCTTCTGGTACATTAAGTATATAGACACATCATCAACCATAATTAAGAATTGTTTTTAGATTAAATCATTTTTACAAATAGTTATTTAATTTAGCAGGTTTGTCCTTTGGTTCAGTAAAGTCATCTGTCACTTCTCTCAGAGCTGTAGCTTGTGGAAAGGGCAGCTTTAACAACATTCAGTGAACTCTGAGATTCAGGGCTGAGCTTCTGTCAGCTTTTATATTGGATTCTTCGGCGCAGGCTTGATTCATCAAAGCACTGAAGCTACAGTTAACATCTCTTTCAAGAGTTTCACAGCATTTGGAGCCCTAAATGCAAAGCACATTTACCTAGATCGTAACTAATAAAATCTAGTTAGTACATTGTCTCAGCAACACTGAGCAGAGCACTAAGAGCTTTTGCATTTTCCAGTTTTGACCTGTGTAGACTACCCTCAGTTAAGTGTATTTATAGAAGTAGCCTGCTAAATCAGAGGTGATGATAGGGATGTGCTGGAAAGGAAAAAAGGGCTTATCTGTTCCTCTTCAAAAGCACACTTACTTTGTCTGTTGCTGAGACAGCTCAGTTGCATTTAAAAGTGAATCTCGTGCACGATGAAGGGTAATGACTGATAAATGTCTTTAGCACTGATGGAAGAGGCTTCTTTTGAAATAAATGCAATCTAGTCATAAGTCTGGTCCAGTATTTCAAAATCTTGTAAGGATCTTCATCAGTTTTTCTCAGATTTGAAATACAAAGTTTTCTTTTGCTTCACTGATGTGCCATGTATATTGCAATTTTCCCTGAAGACCTATGATGTGGGAGGATTCCATGACCTGATGGATGACTGTGTTAGTTTACTAGTTCTTATATCAAGAAATTATGAAATAAATGTATTTCATTATTTTGGTGTCTTAAAACTTGCTTTTAAGAACAAAGTTTTGAAATGTTATTCTAACTTACATGGACATTTCATTGGGATCAATTCCATTGTGAACAGTGGACAAATACCATTCCTTGATGCATGGTGATTCAAATGTAAAACATTATCCAAAAACATTGTGATCAATTATTTCTGCTAGAGAAGTTACTGTCTTATCTTTAATCTTATCTGAGTAGCTGTTTTCAAGTTTTGCTCCACTCTGCTTTCAAAATTAATTGCATGGATTTTAGAGAGCATTTGCTGATTTTATTTTTAAAAGAAATCAAAATTTTTCCGAATTTCACATTATTACCAACTAAACAACTTTGGAAATACCACTGCATTTTTTAAAACATTTTATACATATGACAAACTTTACTTTCCTAGCTGTGTTTATTTAACTCCTTATGGGAGTTAAATAAACATATTTAACAATCATATAATACTTTCAATTTCTCCTTCCAGTGGCATTCTCCTTCAAATGCTTAGAGAAAGCATTGAAAAGGACAAGGGGAAAGGTAGTCTCAGCTTGTCATTGTTATTTCTTACTTGGAATGCTCTGTTCTGACAGTTTAACACATAGCACATAGTTGTTTTGCATCAGCATCTAGCCAAATATCACCCCCCTTGAATAGTTTTACTTCTTCACTTTCTGTACTACTTCAGTTCAGTTCTGACTTGTGTGCCAGAAATATATTCAAGTTTTATTAGCATTCATCATATGTGGTTCTATCCTTCTCAGAATGAAAGTTATGTGAAGGTTCTAATTATATCTTTCAATCTTATGTATTTTCATTGTGTTTTCATGGGTGAGACTAATAGGTATCTCTTAGATTGAACAGAAGCTGTTCTGAGTTTGAGATTTCACTCTAATCTTCAGAGGCTGCATCTCAGGTTTGATTAACACTGGGGAAACCTCTGACTATACTTACTGGAGATCAATTCCATTATCACCAATCCTTCTTCCTGACTTAAAATTTAAGATTTTTTTTTTCTGGTTGTCCTGAGCCCACAATATAGAGTGCACTTAAGTAAAAGCACCAAGTCTCTCAGTTTGTTTCATTCATTAAGGGAGTATGGTGGGCTCTGAAGAACATGTTTACTTTGCTCATAGTAGTTGATTTTGCTAGATAGAAATACCTATTATTAAATTCATGCTCATGTTCTCCCAGGTAAACACCACTTGATTAGCTGGTATATACGTTGCTGTGTTCCATTAGCTTTTCTCTGTGGAGTAACTGATGTGCGTTTCCTCTCAGTACTTTCCTGGAAATCAGAAAACATGGAACTTCCCCAAACCTAATTTATTTGAGATATTTCTTAAGAAAATTTGATTGAAATAAGGTAAAAGGATTAATATAAGTTCTGAGGACGAGTGGGATAAAGAGAAGAGAGAGAAAATGGAAAGAATGGAGTGACGGACAAAATGCTTAGAATTATTTGTGTTTTCCTGTTGGTGAGATCACTGACATACAAAACTGGATGATGATGGTGATTTACAGAGGTGGATTTAACATCCTGTGGAAAAAAAAAAATCTGGCATGATCTGACTCTGGCATGTCCTTTTCTTGACTCAGAGCACGGTCTGAGTTTGGACCATTTTTCTGAGTACATTTAACTGCTTCTTACTCTTTTAAAGCCTGGTTTCTGAAGCTGACTCACATTTCCCTCAAATACTGGCAAGGCCAATAGGTAGTGGTAAGATTTTACTTGTCACAAAATTGGTCCAAAGTAGATACAGTCTTGCACCCCACAATGACTTAGGGAATTTGTTTAGAATTTATGAATTTTGTTTGATACAGAGGATCATATTTTTTTTGTGTCAGACTGTGAAGTCCAGAGTCTCAAGAATTCTTTGTGGTGTAGAAAAGTTGAATATCTGCTGAAGGAAGAACAGCATTATTGCTTTCATCAACATCTCTTTCCTCAAGCTTATGTCTTATCTCCCCCTTATTCTTTTCATCCAGTGTAGCAAGTTGTGGTGTGATGTCTGGGAATTGTGTTGGGAAGCTGATTGGCTGAGTTGTCCTCTGTGGATGCTCACTCTCCTGAGGAGCATTATCAGCCAATCTACCTCTTCCAGTAAACAGAACGCAAACACTCTCCTCTCCTGTACTGGAAGTGAGACATCTCCCCTTATATAGAAAGACCATGAAACTAAGACGAAAAACAGTGGATTCTTGTGCTTTGTTTTGCTTTTGTTTTATGCATAGATGCTTTTCTCTTTCCTCTGCAGTAAAGATTATGGAAAAATGCTTCTAAAAGCAACAGGGATAAAGAAGAACAAAGAGAAATGATCTGTTAAAGCAGTGACTTCCCGCAACCGTTTGTGTTAAATGCTGTGAAAGAGCAAGTCACAAGGGCAATTTCCTAGCGTGTGTTCCTGGATCAGTAAATGCTGCAATATATGTGTTTTGTGTGTAACAAGGGAATACACTGGAATAATTTCAGGAAGTACTAATAACTGAGCAATTAATAAACAAGAATTGCAATATAATTAGGCTAAATGTCTTTATGCAAACCTTCTTTCCCTCAGATAAACCAACGGCCACAAAAGAAAAATCCCCAGTTCAGTGTCAGGGCTGTAGTAGTTGGACTTTAAAATGAGGAGGGCACCTCCAAAAAATCCTTATATCAAAACACAAGAATAGAATCAGGGTACTGATGTAAGTTGTGATATTTTGAATATTGCTTGGAGTTCTGAAAAGTTTCTCCAAAGAAAGGGTGTTGATCTGTGAAAACACCTTCCCAAGACCCAGAAGGTTAGCATACCACCTCCAGTCTCCAAACTCTCTAGCTGTGTTTGAAGGTGCCTGCACAGTGCTTTGTTTAGACTTGCTGATTTCTGAAAAAGAAGGCCACTATTTTACTAGCTTCACCTAAATTTTCCTGCATCACCAGATTGTAGAAAATGTAGAGAAAAAGGAGGAGTAAGGAGCATATAAAGGTAAGGTTCTAATTATGTGGGGAAATACAGTTACCAAGTGATAAGGAAATGTAAAACTCCATTCTGGATTACAGTTAACAAGACGCCTTGGTTACTGATTATTTGGTGCTCATCATCTAGCTTTAAGTATTCCTCCTGGAACATTTATAGAATCATAGAATGGTTTGGATTGGAGGGGAACTTAAAGATCATCTGGTTCCAATCGCCCTGCTATGGGGAGGGACACCTTCCACTAGACCAGGTTGCTCAGAGCCCCATCCAACCTGGAACCAGTCAGGGCTGCCTTTTCTTGGCCACTTGTGTAGTCTGTAGTCTTATAAAAGAAGCCTGTTTCCATTCAACACAGACATAGTATTTGTGACTTAACTGGAGGCTTGTACCTTCCAGAAATGAAAATATTCCGGAGTCTCTTCTGAACATCTCACCTTCCTGTCCCAGTGGTCTGTTGGGGTTTTTTGTAGTAGCTTTATCAGCTTTTCCAGATCCGTGTGGCACAGTATAATTGTCCAATGAGATACTACAAGTCTGAAGTCTGTTAATGTGTGGGAGATTTTGGCCTCTGCCCTTTGGTATGGTCTCAGACATGTTGGAAATCTTAAGTGATGCAGTGCCCTTAGAAGAGCCAGGGGGTGTCTTCCTCCTTACCTTCTAAAGCTTAGACCTTCTTTTGTCAAGATGACTCATTCTGGTGAGGTTTTAGAAAAGAAATGATGTATTTGGTAATCTAGATGTGGGGGATCTTTGTCTTTTGTTGTGGAGATGGTCCAAAAACAAAAGGAAAACACTAAACACTTCTTTTTTTTAGGGAGATGAAAACCCCTCTGATGTTCTATGCATTATAGGCCTTGCTTGTATGTATCAAAGCAGAGATGGATTCTTATATATACATAGATAAATTAGGAAGGAGAAAGAAATGTAAATATTAAAAAAGACAAAAGCAAAGAGTTGAAATTTAAGTGGCCAGTTTCAGACAAATGGAAGTAAGACAGTGAAAGTACACCCACTCTTTAAAGAAAGATGTGTAAATTCTGCTAAGTAGGACATCTTCTAGAAGGACTAAGAGGGTGCTGTGTACAAAGAGTGAATATGCAAGCCTGTATGTAAGAAGCAGGACTTTACAGAGAATCATAGAGTTTGAGAGACCTGAGAGAATGAGAACCATCCACGATGACACAGATATTTTGAAGAGAGTATTTGCTCAGTTTTCACCATGCTGAATGCTGGGGTCCCAAGTGCCTAAAAAATGCAAGTATTTCTAGAAAGTACATTAAAATCAGCTGATATGTTCACATATGTTAGGCATAGGCATATGTTCAGTCAGAAGAGCTGGAGGAATTCAAAAGTGAAAGCTGATGCTAAGATTGTTTATTGAAATTTTAAAGTCTTGGACAGGGAAGGGTAGGGAATTGTCTTCCAAAGTGATGCACTCAGGTCTGCTGAGAATAAACAGCATTCATCTTACCAAGGAGTATCTGATATTGCCTACCTAGACAAAGTTATTAAAGTAACTGGATCACTGACCAGTCTGTCAGTTTGTGTATTATGGAAGAAATAAGCCTGAACTGTAGGGAGCAGAATGATCTTATGTTTTGAGTAAATCTTGGACTAATCTTGTTCTTTAGCATGTGATAGTGGGGACAGTTTGCAGGAGTATGCTTCTGGAATGTTGTTCCTATGAGTGACTCTAGAAATCTTAACTCTTTTAATGCATCCAAAGAAAAAAATCTGTATAAAGTGAACTGGGATTGAGTTCTGCTTGGTATAGACTGTTAGTAAGTTCCCAGTGCACATCATGAATATCAGATTTGAAAATCATGCCTGACATCCTGTCTGTTCAGAATTGAACGGAATCTTTCTTCCTAGAAACAACAACAACAACAAAAATGGAGGTATTATGTACTGCAAAGAATACTCTATGTGTAAAATCATTATATAATGGGAAATTATCAGTGACAGATGAAATTTTGTTCAGTAGTAATGAAACTTTAAATTAGAAACATGAGTGATTTTTTTTCTAAAATATGCTAAGTCTTCCTTTCACATTATGTATCTTTTTGAAAGATGGTGGTGGTATGGTTAAGGTACTTTCTCTAAATACTTTTTCTGGTAAAACACACTGATCTGTGACTTTTACAGGGAAAGCATGAAGGGAATTTTTATCACAGTGATATGACATACTTTAATACTTAATTGAAACTTATGGTTTAAATATATTTTAAGAAAGTGAAATGTTTGGGTTTTTTTTAACTCTATAGGCTTGCTGATGCATGGGAAAATGATATGGGAGTTCATCCTTTAAAGTTTCCATCAGAAACTTGTTTGGAATTATTGTTGATGCTGGGTTTGAGTACCACATCTCTGCCACCTTCACTTCGATGCATGAACTCTTTTCAGGTAAGGAACAGCTTCTGTTTCAGTATAAAGGTGTTACTTTTGGAAAAAGAAAGATCCCTGGGGGCCATAAACCCTTTCAGAGGGTTTGTCTTCTGTAGTTAGTTATATGACTCTCCATTATATTAAAATGTAGATCAAGGTGTAAAATGCCACTGGATTTTTAAACAGTTCATTACAGTTTAAAGTGATGAAGTTTAAAGAAATTTCATCAAACCTAGGCTGCAGTGGCTATAATCATTACAAAAAATCTTGTGGGCTTAAAAAAATCCTCAGCAAAAAAATAAAGGTTTCCAGTGGTAAAAATATTCTTCTGTATGTTTGTATGTTACTTTGGAAGTTCTCAACAATCACAGAAATTTTCCAAAGGAAACATAGTTACTGACTTGTTAAATTGTGATTTTTATTTCTTTTGTAATGTGGTTGGAGATTATGATTTTTACAAATGCAATAGAGACAAGTGAATTCATGATGATATGACATAGCAAGTTAGCCTTTTTATGATGCTTCTGTCTTCCCCTGCAGTAGCATAGTCCGTCAGTTGAGTATTGATGCAAATCTAAAGTAACCAGCTGTTGAGCAGGAAGTGTACTGAGTCTGTGTTTGTTCTGGCAGCTATAAAAGAATCATCATCTTAGTGGGACTGAGTGTCCTTAAAAGTTTCTAACATGAAATCAGGTGGCTTCTATTTGTCCATATTTCCTGTTTGTACTTAAGGCACATCTAATTAACTCAGTGTTCCTGAGTTATGTTTACTGAAAAATAGCCCTTCTGTAGATTTTGAAGCAAAAAAAAATTGGTTGTAAAACAAAATCAAGTCATTGACTTTAATAGAGTTACACTGATGGACAGCTGCTGAAAACTCCTGTTTTAGGAAATAGGTACCTGCAGTGTTTCTTGCTATGCATCTTGTGTGTTTGGAAACAGAATCTGTATGTGATGATCATTTGGGTACAGCAGCAGTCACTCATCACTTCAATGTTATTTTGATATCCAAAGTCAGAATTGTTACTGGGTTGTACATTCAGAGACCATAAAATTGAAGAATCTCCTGGATGCCACTAGACTGCAATAATTATAAATTTCAGGGATTGGCCAGCAGTAGTAATCCATGCAGTTGAGTAGTCCGTGTTTCCTATTAAGAAGTGAACATTTTGGTTGTCTAATCTGAGAGGATGTATTCCTTGTCTCTTACATTACCAGTAATCTGTGGTAAAGTCTTCCCTGCTTTACCCACAACAGGTTAAATAGAAGTCTCTTCCTGTATGCTGAGGCTGTATGTCCTGTATTCTTTCTGTGCATGCTCAGTTCCACATTGTGTATTTGGGATTCCCTTTGATTTGTGTATGGGGTAGAGGTAGGAAGTGATAGATGTCTGTCAGCTGGTGTTTTTACCACAGAGTACACAAAACATCTGACTTTTCTTTTTTGCCTTGTCTGACTCTGCATGATTTGCTTGATTGCTCCTGGGTAATTGTAGCTTTGTGAGGCTGTCTTTGTAAAGAAACATTGCTCTAGAGACACATGGTGCAGGTCCTGGAAGCATAGGGTTATGTCAGCCATGGGGTGGGACATCCCCATGCATCTGCTGGAGACCCTCTGACCATGGCATTTCAGCCCCAGATTTCCGTGGAACAGGTGAAAGCAAACTGTACTTTGCTAAGGTCATTTACTGAGCACTGGCCTGCACAGATCGTGGTTTTCCTGCCTGTGTGCCAAAGTTGGCGATGTGACAATGTCCTGTCTTTCACAGCAACACACTTTGCAGTTTTTGAAAAGCCCCAGTTCAGAAGCCTGCTTTGCTAAGATAATGTTCTATTTTGCTAAGTGGGAGGAAAGGAAAATGGCTTTTTTGATAAAATTCTGTGACTCCAACTCTCACTCTCCTTGGCAGACAGTCAATATCACCAAGTGTTTGTCCTAGAGGGCAAACGCTGTCCAGTAAAATATTGTTTTCTTTATTTTATCCTTATAAACCTTGTTTGGGTGTCAGTGAGGGAATCCATGAAGCAGAAACAAAGTTTGCCCTAGCTTTTTCCTGATGCTTTATAATGGTCTGCCAGCCTTATAGTTTGTTGGGTTTTTTTAGCTGGCTTGCTTCTTCATGTTCAGTGAATACTAGAATTAGAGATCCTAGTTTTCTGTATTTTTCTTGGAAAAAATTGGCAAAATCTGAAGAGAGCTTGAATAATGATACTAAATTGTGCTGTTGCCTGGGCATAAGATCACACTGCATCCAAAATAATGAAGATTGTGAGCCAAAAAGTGAATAATAAAAGAGCACTAATTGAAAACTGATTTTTCATGTATCTTAATGGAGTAATGGCAAAATGACAAAACTAGTTATGCTTTATTTTGTGGTAGACCTTAATCTGGCAGTTGTCTAGAAAAAAATTAAAACATTTTAGTTCTGTATTACAATCAAACTTGTATTTGAACTGGAAATAATTGCAGAGTTCCCTTTTATCTACACAGTGAACAGTGGCAGTCTTGTTCAACAGGGGCCAGGCTCTTGCAACTGAATGTTGGAGGAATTAGAAAGAAAAAAATGAACCCAGAAAGCGCCAGAGTTTTCTCCTTTCATATATATGTGTTTCTACTGTTGGACGTGTGGTGAGGAGTTAAATGGACCACTGCTTTCTACTGGTGCTTTTCTTTATGTTTTCATACAGTATTTGGAAATGCATCTAAAAGGCAGCTCTAATCTAATGATCTAAAAGTTATGGTTTAACTCCTGATAACTGCCAGGATGGCTTTTAAAAATCCATTTTTTTTAATTAGGTAGTCAAAAATTCTCTCATTGACACCCATGGTTTTTGAGAATGTATTTACCCTCTCTCTCAAGTATATTACAGTACTGCAGTGTTGACAAGTTGAAATTTTAGTTGGTACGCATCTGCATTGGGTGATGCTCAGGCTGTAAAAAGAACACAAAGGAGATCTGCTTAGTTGCTAATAATCTGTAATAAACTCTGTTCTGCCTGATGCTTTAGAAGTACTCTCTGGGACTAGCTTAGCAGACTCTGTATCAGTGCTGAGACATAAATTACATTTTATTTTCCATTGGTGTGCTACTGCTTAGTAACATAATATTTGAATTCACTTTTCAATTCTGTTTTGACCCCGTAAAGATCTTTCAGTGTGATTTATGTTGCTAGAGGAGCCTGGAAGAGAAGAACAGTAGCAGGCTGTGCTACATAGCTCTGCTGAGTTTTCGGTGCCCACAACAGCCAATGTAAAAGTTTCCTGGGCTGTTGAGCCTAGGACTAGGTTGTCTTTGGCTCAACTCTTATTTCACCTGAACAATTGCAATGACTTTTGCAATTGTGGGCTGTAGAGAGTTAAATCTTAGGAAGCTTGAGCCTGTAAATTCTGAAGGACCAAAATGGATAAACTGTTTCTTGCTGGTTGATGGCAGCACCCGGGTTTACTGGAGAACATGGTTTTTCAGCCCTGACTTGTACCTTCCCAGGCTTGTAATCCTCCCTCACCCGTACTGAGGATGTCTCAGATCAAGGTAATAGGATTGACTGAGACACTTGATACTTACCCTGGAGCAATGAGAAAAGCAGTAAGAAGGGAGAGAGGAGTTTGCTACTAGAAAAGATTAATTTTTTTAGTTTGCTTTTGCTCTGAGCATTGTTTTGCCACTTTCTCTTTGGCTCCATTACACTGCACAGAAAGTTGTGTTACCTTATTACACACTCAATCTATATGGCTGTCCACCCACCTGAGCTGTCAGCCCTTTGCTTTAGGAATGGCTGGGCTTTACTTTGTGTATTATTCTTAATACTTGCAAGCACTCGTAGCTAGCACCCACTTATCATGTACTTTATCACAGAACTGCTCAGTTGCTACTTGTCAGCACAGTCTCAGTGGCTGTGTTGGTATTTCAGAGCCTACAGCACAAAACAGTTAACACAGGGAGATGCTTTAAAGTGACAAGTAATCTTTGCTGTGTTTTTCTAACCTTATCTCGTCTTTCTCTGAATTCAAGCACAGGGAACAGACGATGTCCCGGATATTGAATTCTTATGATGATATATGGGGCTGTTGAGCACATTTTCTCTCACTGCTGTTTTTGTGGGAAACCAGGCATTTTACTTCCCCTATCAAGGCACTATTCATGAGGCCACAGACTATAAACAACAGTTTTCAGAGTTAAACAGATCATAGTTTTATTTTTACTTTTACAGTTGCATGAAGTTAAAGGAAGATTGTGATTAAGAGCTGCTGAGCTGTTGCAAAATTTTGTTTCAAATAACTCCTGATAGTTTTTGGAGCTGCACCCAGTGCCCCTGGTAGCTTTCAGCACACTGTCTGCTTTGGTTAAGAGAAGTGAAGCCACTGTTTAACAAAAAATAAAAAAAACTGGTTCATTCTACCATTGTAGTAAGAATCCCTAGTGGTGTCTCTGAAGGAAAAACTAATTTGCAGTTATTTTGTTTTCAAAAAAGAAGGAAAGCCCAAGGTTTCTCACAGAACAGCTTGTCAATTTCTCTGTCATTTAGTCTCTTAATACAGTGCAGGAAACTTGCTAAATGCAACAAGCTTAGAAATAAAGAATATGAGATGCTCAGAAAATACAAGAATGAATAAATACAGTATTCATTGTGGTTTAGTAGCTCTAGTATACGAGTATCAAAAGGGTCATGGAAAACAAAATATAAAATTACTGCTGTCTCTCAGGTCTGTGCTTGGTCCAAACTAAAATGTCCCTTGATATTTGGTGGTTTTTAATATTGATACATTTATTCTTTATGTGTCTCTATATATATGAAAAGCAATTTCAAAATCATTTATTGCAAGAAGTTAGCTGAAGATGACAGATGCACCTGTGTCTTCTGACAATCCTTTTTGAAGTTAACAGCTGAGTAAAATTTACAAAAATCTGTTCAGCTTTTCCATTTGTTCTGGGCATTTGGAGCTGGAGAAGATGCATGTATTCTTTCAAGCTGGATTCCACTCCTTTGCAGCACTGTCAAACAGCAGCAAAGATAGGACAAAGATACGAGAAAAGAAAATATAGAGTGAAGTAATGGCTTTCAACTTACTGTGTCTTTTATTAAACTATCCCAGAAAGGAAAAGGAAATAAGTGAATTTATGCTGTAGAACAGCATAAATGAATTATAGGTCTGAATATGTATATTCTGTAGTATTGGACAGACAAAGGATGAGTTCCTAGATACTGTATAAAATTTTTAAAAATATTTCTCTCAAGTTTGCAGCTGCCTATGTCTCTGAAACTTCTGCAAGAACATTGACAATATTATGAAGCAACTACTGCAAATACATTAAAATCTCTGTTTAAATACAGTTATGTTTGTTTTCCTTATATGGTTCTATATAATGTAAACTACAGTGAACAAACCAAGAGTATTTAGTGCCAGCCTCTTTTGACTACTTAGATTTTACCCAAAATAAAGATGTTTTGATTTTTGCAGGTTAGTATAAAATGTCTGCTATGTGCTTTTTGTAGTTTCAACTAACTCAGATAGGTTTCCAGGATGGCACAGAACGGATTTTTTTTTCTGTGTTATTTGTGATTTTTATGTGTAAGTTTTTAAGTTTAATTGCAAACAATTTACTTTAAACAGGAAAGAAGTACACAAACCTTATATACAAAAGCAGATGTAGTTTTGAAAAATATATATATAAGTATTTCAGCAGCTTTTAAATAAAAGGACTTAGAATGTGTATATTTGGGAGTTTTTTAATGTTCATCTGCGTTTAATGAGAGTTATAATAAATCTATTGAAACACTGCAGAATAATTAGGAAAAATTATAAAACTATGAACAAATTAAAAAATAAAATTATGAACAAATGCTGCCAAGAGCAAATGATACTAATAGAGTTAGTGTTTCAATGACAAATCTGAATACTTCTTTGCAGAATTATAGAGATTTCTATGTTCAATAAGAAATTATTTTGCTGCTGCTTAATTGTTCCTTATCAGTTGATTTATATTATGTTACTCAGGTTATCTTGGTGTTCACTGTAACCTGCCTTTTAAAAGTATCTCTGGAGCATTCAAGTGTATGTTTTGGACACTGAGACTATCCCTTTCTCTTGTTTTTAACCTCAGTCTGAGAGGGAACAATTTTTTAATTCAATTCAAATTTTAATGAACTATAATTAGTATTTTTATGTCCTTGTTAAATTTGTACCAAAAATGTTTCATACTGATTCTGCATACACTTTATTAAAGCATAATGTGTCCTGGCTGAGAACTGTTCAGCTCTGTATAAGCAGGAGCTAACTGAACAATGTCCATGTGTCCCTATATGACACATCCATATCTGCAGCACAGGATCACATTTCTGGGCTATGGTTTTGTGATATCTGTGGCTGCTTTGGACATGCTGATGAGAAGGTATTATTTCCCTTATCTAATATGTGGCATGACTGCATTTCGTCTAGTGGGAAGGAGCTGCCCATTTATATTGGCCTGAAACAGAATGAAATCAGTTATGTGCAAACCTAAACTGAAGCTATGGATGGGAAAATGCAAGCTGAGCTTACTTGTAAAAGCACAAAATTTTGTGATTGTTTCATTGCTCAGTGGTGGAAAATCAGAACCCTGACAGCAGTGCCCCTAAACTGAAGCTCATAATTTGCCATCAGTTTCTTGGAAAAGGGTAAATAGTTCTTTTCTTCCAAGGCAGTTCTCCACTAAAGAGGAAATCAGAGGGAGTGAACCTGCTCTTATCATGAACAGAAGTAGCTTAAATTACAAGAAACCCATGACCTCCAAGTAAGAAGCAGTGAACATGCATGAAGGCAAGTACCTCCTCTGGAAGTACAGTCTCCTGCTGCTTGAGAGGGAAGATCTTCTGGAAGAACGACACATTTCTGTCCAATTTCCTTTGCCTAGAATATGGCAAAAGCCATCTGTTACATAAGTGTCTGGTAATACAATTCAAAGCAGTTTTCTTAGAAAAGATGTTCAGATATGTCATCGTGGGGGTTTGACCTTCGGTGCCCACCAAAGCTACTTTATCACTCCCCTCTTCAGCTGGGCAGTGGAGAGAAACTACAATGAACAGCTCGTGGGTCAATGAAAGGAGGAAATCACTCACCAGCTACTATCATAGGCAGAACAGATTTGACTTGGGAAAATTAATTGAATTTGCTAACAATCAAATCAGAGTAGGATAATGAGAAGTAAAACCAAATCCTGGAAATATTTATCCCCAAATCTTCCCTTTTCAGGTTGAACTATGTTCTCACTTCTTTGACAGCTCTTCCTAGCGGTGCAAGGATAGGGAGAATGGGGGCCATTCACTGAATGGTCAGTTCACCATACATTGTCTCTGCCGCTCCTTCCTTCTCAGGCAGAGGACTCTCACACATTTCCTCTGCTCCAGTGTGGGTTCCCTCCCATGAGAGACAATTCTTCATGAACTTCTCCAACATGGGCCCTTCCCACAGGCTGCAGTTCTTCATGAACCGCTTCAGTGTGGGTCCCTTCCATGGGGTGCAGTCCTTCAGGAACAGGCTGCTCCAGTGTGGGTCCCCCATGGGGTGACAAGCCCTGCCAGCAAACCTGCTCCAGTGTAGGCTCCTCTATCCACAAGTCCATCCAGGAGCCTGCTCCTGTGCAGGCTTCCCACAGGGTCACAGCATCATTCAAGCATCCACCTGCTCTGGCGCAGGTTCGTCCACGGGCTGCAGGGGAATCTCTGCTCCAGAACCTGGAACATCTCCTCTCCTCCTTCTTCACTGACTTTATATCTGCAGAGCTGTTCTGCCCACAAATGCTCACTCCTCTCTCCCAGATTGTTGAACAGGTTTTTTTCTCCCTTCTTGAGTCTGTTATCCCAGAGGCACGACCACCACCACTGATGGGCTCAGCCTTGAGCAGCTCTGGGTCCATCCTGGCTGTGTCAGACATGGGGGAAGTTGTGGCAATTTCTCACAGAAGCCATCCCTGCAGCCTCCTGCTACCAAAACCTTGCTATGCAAAACGAATACAGTCATTTACCAATTAGATGTGAACGTACAGTTAATTGCAGGGATCCAGTTTAGATGGTCCAGTATAGCCTATGAACAAACTGCTTGAAAGGGGTGAAGACAGAACTAATTTGGAATGAAAATACCTGATTGGTGCCACTTTTTTTTTTTCAGTTTTCTTCTGTTGTGAACTTTCTGATTTTTCCAAGAAATTCTGAAATCTAAAAGTGTAGTTATTATGTCCTAATGATCTAGTAGTTGTGTAGGTAATGTACTATTAAACAGAAACTGAGAGTTTGTCTTTATCAACAGGCATCATACTGTGGAAAAGACAAATGCCTTTGTTTTATGTACCTGAATATATACATAAAGAAGTCTTATGGGAGATCTAATATACTACTAGAACATCCATTTCTGTTTATTAATTGAGGCTGTTTGTGACTCAGTTAACTTGAGAGAAAAGCTCTGCTCAAAAGAGACCTGTGCAAAACTGAATACTGCAATACATGTTCAACATGGTTTTTATAAGGCTTCTTCCCCAAAACCTTGGCATCTCTAAGATAATCTTAGCTCTACCCAGATTGCAATTAATAGCTTGAATTATGTGAGGTGCAAGTGTCAATATTGTGGCTAAAAATGCACCGAAATCACATTATCAACTATAAAGAGTTCTTTTGCTTTAAAAATAATACTGAGTCATTGGACAGCAATGATTCTATAATGGAAATTTTCCTTAGAAGTTCATGTTGTTATGTCGTGTGTTTTGTGAATGTGTGTTGTTATGTAAAGCTACAGCACTGTTCATTTCCACTAAGAGTCTGGATGGAAGCTTGAAAGCTACTTGAGGAGTCCAGAAAGCTCTGCAGAAAAAGAGATGTATTTATAAGGATGATTCTTAGTAGGTTTAAAAGTGTTTTAAAGTGGATGGATACAAGTTTCTTAGATTTCAGCTATAGGCTGGAATAGATATGATGCTATCACAGATTACAAGATTTTCAGGAATCCTGAGGGAGGTTGTCAATAAATTCTAGCATTTTATTAACAGACAGGTCAACTTGCTGAGGCACTTAGAGCAGCTCAGGAGTGTTACACATAGAAGAGAGTTGGAAAGCTTAATAATGTCTTCAAGGAGACAAATGGACAAATATACAGAAGGCTGTAAACCCAGAGCATAATAATTGAGTCGATGACTATGATAAAGTAAATGTTGGACAAAAAGGAAGAGGGCTGTTAAGTTCTTTTTATTGTCAGTTGAAAATGAGTCTGGAATGGATCTTTTGGTGAAGAAGTCAGTAATGCCTCCAGTGAGAAACATACAATTTGCCTTCCCTCAGAAGCTGGAGTCCATCATTCCGTTGCAATGTCAGTAAAGAAAGTAGTGTGCTCTAAATCTTTCTGCTTAAATTATAGGTCTGTTCCAAGGGTGGTGACTGATGACAAATGGTACTGCGTGAAAGCTTCTGCTTGTTAAAGAAGAAAACTCTGGATTTTAGGAAAGCTAGAATGGGCAGAAACATGACATGGGGGAATAAGTCAGATCACTGTCTGTCCAGGGGCAGGGAAAGACCTGAAGGGAAGTGTAAGAGATAAGATGGACCAACTACCCTTTTACTAGGCTGGTGATGTTCCCATTGACATACACCAACACAATTGTGATTGGCCAAAAAAAGGACAAGATTATTTTCTTCATCTCTAAGTTGTTTGCTTCTTTATCTGTAAAAAAAATCAGTTGTGTGAATATTTCTTTACAATAACTCTACTACTTTTGAATTAAAGGAAGCTTGTTTACACATGGGAGTGTGTGGAGGTATCTCAACCAATGCATTTTATAGAGCTCCTAAAATAAGATTTGGAATATTCCTCTGGGAAGAAAGAGAAGGGCAAAAGGGTGTACAAGCATTAACACCTACCGAAATAAGGAGACTGTTTAGCATCCAATAGAAAACTGTCATGCCTTGAGGTGAAACGTGCCAACCATCTAGCAATATGTAGAAAAACTTGCCGAAATCTGAAGATGCTGTAGGAGATCACAGGGAGTGTCGGGTGGGCAGAATGTGATTGCTGTTTGGACTTTTGCCAGGCATTTTGGTTGAAGTTTCTTCATCTGTCTCCCAGAAGCTTGACAAGTAAAATAGGAAGTGATTCTGCCTTATGGGAAAAAAAAATATTCTTCCTCTATAGCAAATGTAAACTATAAAAGTGTGGTATATAGAGAAAAAGACTATTTTAAAACACCAGTTCCCAGTCTCCATTATTTTGATGAGCTGGGCATTGTGGATTGACAAAGCCAGATCAGGGAGCTGTATATCTTCTGTTGCTTTTAGTGAGCTTGAGTTTTATATGGAAAATAGAAGAAAAAAAGTATTAAGCACCTTGGCATGGAAAAGGATCTTGCCTGGAAACTTGTACAAATGAAGATGTTATTTTAATCTTATTGACTATTTTCGCTACTCAGTCCACTTCCAACTTCTTCCACAATGCCTAGAATTTCTAAATTTTATCCTGAAAATGACTGAATATTGTACTGTTCAGATGTTCTCACTTCCTGTGACTGGTACTGCTGACCCTCATTCTGCTTCTTATCAATAACTATATACCTGCATAATTCAGCTTTAAAGAAAAGGTTTTCTTGCTGTTGATGCTCCAGTGTTTCACACGTATTTTC
Source organism: Phylloscopus trochilus trochilus (assembly GCA_016584745.2). Classification (NCBI taxonomy): domain Eukaryota; kingdom Metazoa; phylum Chordata; class Aves; order Passeriformes; family Phylloscopidae; genus Phylloscopus; species Phylloscopus trochilus. Next base: position 32,728,105 of record WQNJ02000062.1, on the reverse strand, counting down.
TATTTTCATATGTCCCACCAAATTAGAAAAATACTATTATTGTATACTGAGGGGTGACTAGCTATTTCCTTTATAACTCACCAAAGAGCCTGCTGCTGACTTTTTATTTCATGTTTTCATACAAAGTCTATTTCATTCATCATTTGCCAGAAAGTCAAATTGTAGGATTGTCTTGTTTAGTAGTTTGTTAACCACTTTGAATTTTATGCACTGATGAATTTCCATATTACTTTCTCATTTTTATTAGATACAAATTTACTTTGTTTATGAGCAGATAGCTCTGTAATTCTTGCACCTTTTCCCTGTTTAGAAACTAACTTTTAATGCTTACAGTTACCTAATTGTATTTGCCTCTTTTCAGGTATGGGAGGGGAGCAACAGGACTTTATATCCTTCTTTGTAGCAAAGTAGAATCAACTTTACTTCTTAAATTAAAAAAAAAAAAAAAAAGTCTGCTGAACACACAGAAGCCTTCATATTTCAGTTTGCCTTCTCTGCTTGCACAGAAAGGAAATGCATTTTCAGCTGTATTTTTGTGGAGCAGTCGCTAGTGACTAGTTAAATTAATCAGAAGTGTCTATTCTGCATGATTGTCCTGAGGATATATTCCATTAAGTGACTGTTTTTTTTCTATTTTAAGGTAGAGTGCATAATGTAACTAAATAATGTCTGTAAAACTTACTGTATTCTGTTTTGTAAGCTTTTATGTTCCTGAGCTATATGGCTCAGGATTTTGAAAGACCTGCTGAGTCTTACTCTACGTTTTTCAAGCCACTCCTCTATGAGGAGTTTGGGGAGAGACCGTTCTCCCATTTTCCTGGTAATTAGATCATCTTCTGAGGACTCTAACATTCAACAAGGTTGTATCCACAACACTAGATTTAGATGAAGCAGAGCTCCGATTCCGCCTGGAAATGATTGTGCTCCTGTAATTTAGTTAAAATGAGCTGTCAGAAGTGAGACAATGTTTACGAATTTTTTAAGTGTAACTTGGAAGCTGGAGAAAACCCTGGTGACACTTTGTAGCTAATCATTTTATGTAAGCCTTTCCTGCAAAGGCAGAGCATGCATTCCTAATACAAAACAATGAAGAAGTCAAGTGGGACTCTTACAACAATAGCGATACTGGTTAAAGTAGTAATACTTTAGTAAGTGCAGTGTCACTGTTGGATTATACTCCTTTCCCAGTCTACATTCAGATAATTTACAAAGCACCTGAATGCCTGATTAAATTGTCCAAAATTATTCTCAAAGCAACCCCATAATATTTTTTTACAACTAGGTAATCATCTTGAAGAAGATGCAAGTCACAGAAAAAGAATTTCATCTAAAGATATTATCTTAATCTCACATGCTATTCTGTTTATGCAGAAGTGACTTGTCAATCCAGTTTTCACCATTCCAATTTTTTTCACCATTTTCATTCCAATTTTTTAATTTTCCAATTTTTTCACCATTCCAGAAATTGGCAGGACTTTGGATTACGTAGAGTTCTCATTCAAATTAAAAAATACTGAGTGGTTTGTAAAGTTAGGCAATCATTTAGAGTGTCCACCTGAAGATTTAGGAGCCTTTTTCTCATCTTATAAGCTTAAAAATTCTCGTGGTGGTCCCTTAGTGGTGGCAGCTTTGCTTTAATTAGTTTGTGTGGTATTACAGAAATGCATCCAAAGCGTTTGTGGTGACAGCTCGACATTGTACGCCAGGACCTGAACCTTTTGAAGTTAATATCAAAACTCTCTTTGGCTTCAGTGGTGCAGAACTGGCCTGCAAATGAATAAAGCAGCCAGCTGGGTATATTGTAGAGAAATAATTATTGCAGACTCTGAAAGTTCCTCATTAACACTATTGCATGTGAACTTAGCAAGCAAATGCTTGAAGCTAATCTCCGATAGCTGTTTGTTAGACAAGCGAATTAATAGCTGTGGCTGTTGGTTCATGCAGAGGCTTCTCTGTTGGTTTTTTTGTCCTTTATTTGAAGACTTCAATCAGTATAAATGATTTAAAGGCCTTCCTCCACTAGATGGGAAAAAGGTGCTTATAATGTAGTACTTGCTTACACTCTGCAGTTATTGATATGATGTAATATTTTTACACTTGGGTAAGTATAGATTTTGAATAAAAGAATTTAATTAACACTGAATAAATGTTCCTCATAAGGGGAAAATTCCCTATTTCTATTTCATTAATGCTTCATGCTTCTAGCAGTTAACTAATTTAATTTTACTCCTGGTGTTTAAGGTCTGTGCTTTTCTTTCCTTCTGTTTTTCAGTCTTTCTGTCTTTTAAACAGGCTTTATTTGTGTTTTATAGTTGGGAAGAAAAGATCAGCCAGAGATAGAAGATAGGGAAAAGTGCAAAGGGTTTTTCTCCTTTAGTTGGACTTTGTGTAATGCACAGTGGACATATATCTATGACTGTGCATACAAAAAATGTGTAATGCAAAAAAAAAAAAAAGTTTTTTTGAAAGATCCCTGAGAGTTAAAGATTACAAACCCTATTTTAAAAAGCAAGCTAAGGGACAATTAATTATTTTAAATAAGTAAAGGCAGGGAGGATCAGTCATACTATAGAAGTAACCCTTGCACATACAAGCAACCACGCTCGTTTAATTTGGCTTAGTAAGGAAATTTAGAGTTTTGGGGATCAAAATCCCTTTTGAAAGTTGTTTTTAGTTGTATATGCAGTACAATAGGATTTTGTATAAAATGCTTAAATTCAGGACACAAAGTGTGTGAAATTATGTGGCAGATGTTCAAAGTGAATAAAAAATATCTGTTCATATTATGTGTCAAGCAGCAAGGGGTTTAGTATGAGAAGTCCAGGAGAATGATTGTTTTAAAAGTTTGAGACAAACAATTTTTCATTTTTATCTTTTCCACTAACTCAGTACAGTTTTATTAAAGGTTTTCATGCAGAAATGTTAAGTGCTTGGTTTTGATCCGTGGTAGTTCTTAGTGTTTATCTTATAAAGCTGGAAAATTTTCAAAGAACTTCAGATTGTTTCATTCAGACCTTAAGGTCATACAGTGATCCTCAGCTGTGGGACATTTCTGACTTGTTCTTGATTATCATCTTTCTACATTTCTACTCATTTATGCTATTTTTCATTCATTGAACTTTGGTAAATGCTAATCTTTTTTATAATGCAGGCAATTATGGTTCAACAGCATATTTTTTTAGTGGCCTTGCCCTGAGGAAGATGTTTTAAACAGTATTTTGGAAGTCTTAGAGCAGACCAATGTGCTGTGATACTTATACTTCAGTAATCCAAAGTGAAGCCTCTTAGAGAGATATGACTCCAGTATATACTTTGTTCATATATATTTATCCTTGATGGTAAAATTGGATTAAAAAAATAAGAATAAGAATTGGAAGAAAGAATCTGGAAAATTGATTCTTCTTGAAGGTCATTAATGTTTTCCAAAAAGAAGTTAAAAATGAACATGAAAATCTCATTGTTAAAGAAATTGTTCTAGCTTTGTTTTGCATAATAAGATTTTTATCAGTACAAGAAAAGGTCTCAGAATAATAAAACCTAATTGTTATTTTCATCTGGAGCTGGAATATATTCAGTGGCTGGGAAACAGACAGAGAAAAAGAAGGGGGAGGAAGAAAGCTTGAAGAGAATAATACATGATTATTATTGCCATGAGCTGAAGGATGGATTCATACTATATTGTAATATAAAGAGAAGAGGTTGCAAAGGAGGAGGGGAGTCAACCAAAACTGCAAGATAATATTTAATTCAGAAGTATTTTATGTCCAGTATTTGACTAAAGTATCTTTCAATTGAAATAAGGATGTTATAAGGATGTTATAAGGATTTCAATTGAAATAAGGATGTATAAAAAGAAACATAGGCAGCAAAATTAAGAGGGAATGTGAAATTTGCACTGTCTAACCCCCCCAAAAAAGAGCAGAGTAGACGAAGACCAGTTTGTAGGTTTTACAAAACATTGGAACCATTTGTGTTCAAGGATGTGTCAGTTACTAATCTTTGTTAATTAGCTGCTTCACTTTAAAAAGGCATGCAGCAGAAATACATTTACAGAGTCAGAGTCATTGAGGTTGGACGTCACCTTTTGATATAATCTAGTCCAACGCACTGCTAAAGCACAGTCAGCTAGAACAGGTTACCCGGGACCATGCCCAGTTGGGTTTTAAATACCTGCAAGGGTGAAGACTCCACAACCTCCCTGGGCATCCTATGCCAGTGTTCTACCCTCTTACAGTCAGGAATTTCATGTTCTTTAATTTGTTGCCTCTTGTCCTGTTAGCAGGCACTACTGGGCTCTCTCATTTTCACTCCCTCCCATCAGGTATTTTTACACATGGATATGATCCCCTTGGACCTTCTCTTGTCCAGGCTGAAGAGTCCCAGCTCTCAGCCTCTCCTCATATGAAAGACACTCAAAAGACTCTTGTCATCCTCATGGTCTCTTAGCCTGTTCTTTTCCCTTTCCTCACTTCATTAAGTCCATGTCTTATACTAGGGAGCCCAGACCTGGGCCCAGCAGTCCAGATGTTGACCTTAGAGCAGGGCTGATTTGGTGTGAAGGATACCTCCCTCAACTTGCTAGCAACACTTTTCCTGATGCAGATGTACGTCCACTATAAGTGTTGTTACCTGGTCCTCCTTCATGAAGGGTAAGTCATCTTCTTACAGACCTCCCTACTGGTCTCAGGGGCCTGGGATTCTTGCAGGCAGATTATCAGTAAAGACTGAGGCAAAAAGGGCATTGAGTACTTCAGCCTTTCAGTGACTTTTGTCAGCAGGGCCTCGGGCAGTGTGCAGACTAATGCTGTGCTACTCACTGCTTGTGTGTCTCTGAGTATCTGGAAGGAGCTGCCTCCTGGCTCACTCGCTTCTCACCCTCTGCTGAAGTAGTTTGCTGTCCATGGTGGTGTCTGCTGTTGCAGTCAGTTGTTTAACTGGGACTGAGGGACCCAAAGAAGCCATTCAGTTTCTGAGGTGTGGAGTTGACTACAACTGTTAGATGTTGCACTGGATCTCTTCGGTGATGGTTAAATCAGGGACAGTAGTCTCTAAATAATTCAACAGTAGTCTCTAAATAATTGCATTATCCCAGCCCAATGAGACAAACAGTCCCTAAGTATCCCATACATGTGTGCAGTTAATGTCTTTGTCTGACACCAGTGTTTTAACATCTGTTTCATTTTGAAATGGTCTCGTTTCAGCCAGTTATCCAGGGTGCTGTCAAAGCCCATGTGTGAGCTGTGCTTTGCAGTGATAAATGACTACAACTCGTATCTTAATCTGTTTATTTTTTTGCCTAGATCCCTTTTCAGAATGTGATGGGTGGCCTACTTTTATGGGGATGAAATATTATTTTCCTGTTCTTTTGTGACATAATGGGTCTTGTAAATAGTTGCATAGCTTTTGGAGTAGGTGGCATTATTAGGATGTATATTAGTTATTTTGGGGATGCTGATACATCACCTCTGCACGATCCATATTTGTCTCTTGAATCGTCCTCATCGCTTGCTAATTATAGTTGGTCTTGGGGGGATCAGTTTCCTAAGTCAAGTAGACCAGTGTAACACACAGTGTTTCTGGAGTGTGTTCAGGTGAGAACTGTTCATGTCACCTACTTCCATGTTCACAGCCCCCAGATTTTTTCACGGTTCTGCGTTGGGCATATGCTAATGCTGCTACCTACACTCCTGTTTGGGAGTAAGCTTCCAAATCACTTTTCTCTGAAAGCAAGTAAGTTCCTTTCTCTTCTGTTTCCAGGTTTGTTGAGAAAACTTGTTCTTTTCTTTCTGCTTTAAGACTTTTTTTGTGTCTTCTTCCTGATTGATGTATTTCATCTATTCTATCCATTGCATTTTTTTAAACCAGATATAAGCTCTTCAGCAGATTCTGTGATTACTGTTACATCAGTTATCTGAAAGTGAGAAGAGGAAGAGCTAGTGCAGATTTTTTTCTGGTTGTCTATTTTGCTTACCTAAAAATGTCTCCCTCCCATCTTTTTTTTTTTTTTTTTTTTTTTTTTTTTTTTTTTTTTTTTTTTTTTTGTCTTATCTTCTCCCCACCTGCCACCTCCTGAAAATTGGAAACATGAGAGGCCTTGTCTGAGCATTGGATTAAGAGCCAGGAAATCCTTACTCTTTCCATGACTCATTGTGTGTGACCTTGGGCAATCTGTTACTATTACAGATAAAAGCTGTGCATAGCACTTGGCTGAAAAATTAAAAGCATGGTGCACGATCCAAGGAGATTATTTCAAATTTAAATCAAAGCATGGCAAAGGTGGACAGAAAAGAGAGGCTGCAGAAAGTGGGTATGGGAGGAAACTGTTTATGAGTTCCATAAAATGGTTCTGAAGGGAGATAGTTAATGCTCACAGGAATTTCTGTCTTGTTGAACCCTTTGATTCTGTCACAGTGCAAGCATATGCTGTGGTAGTAAATGGATACACATCCCTCAGTTTCAGAGCTCATATGTTCTTACTAGAAATGAAATGGGGTAAATAAGAGTGGTGGAAGAGGAGAGGGTGCACTGTTCAATAGATGCACCTGCACTCTGCTTTGTAAATCCGTTTCTCTGAAGGTTTTCTTGGTAGATTGGTTTTGTGGTTGTGTTTAAATGTGTGTAAATGCCTGAGATTTTCCTGTTTGCTTATTTTTTGTTAGATTTCACATCTTTAAGGATGTGAACTCTTCCTCACAATTTAGAAGAACTAAAAGAGATCTTTGGAGAGAGCAAAAGTCTGGGGCTTCTAGGCAGGATCATCTGGAGGTCAGAGAAGACAAATGGAATGATTTACCTATTTATTTTCCATGATAAATCAGACATGAAAATAACTTCAAGAAGTAACAGAATGTGATATGATACAGAAAGCTGCCTTCTGTATTCCTTATGTGACTTCTCTGTATAAAGCTGAATATGGTGAAAAACTGCCTATAGAACATGCTGTTTTCAGTGTATTTGCAGACATTTTAATACCATGTCTATTCAATGTTCATTCACATGACATTGCCTATACCTTTATTTTGACTATTTTAATGATCTGTACATCAGCTCCCATTGCTGTGTTATTGAGGGTGCTAGTTTTCTATTCAGCAGCAACCTATCTAATCTAAGGTAGCCTTTCCATCTGCCCCAGCCTCTTGTTCATGTAACCTTGTCTCTTCCTTCTGTCTCTTTGGCATTATCCAGTGACTAGGCAGGTGTGCCAACACAGTGGGGAGGAAGTTTTCAAGACTGTTTGGTTATTGCTTAACCTTCCACCAAAGAAATGCATACTTCTCTGGTGAATTACATTAGTGAAGGCTGCTGGGGTCCTTGCATAATCTTTGATGTTTCATTTGGTGAGGAAAAAAGGCTGTTCTTGAAATGAGTATTTAGCTGTGAGTTATTAAATGCCTGTGTTTGGGGTTTATTCCTGTTTTTGAATAGTTGAGGTTAATTGAGAAGAACAGTATCAGGGTTTTGGGACTGAGAATCTCCCAAAAGGTCATTATTGCAAAAGATCAGTCCAGCCACTGCAGTGGAAGTTGCTGTCCTGATGCCAGTGAGTGGGGTCAGTCTGACCTCTGCTTGAGAGTGTTGTCTTGCATTTCCCACTGTTGCTGCTCTTCAGGCATGCTGGGATAGGAATCTGATGAAGAGACTGGTTCAGAAAGGATTTTGCTCTGGATTCTATGCTATCAGATGTCTGCCTAGCTTTTGTGACCAGTTTTTATTTCACAGACTTGCAATAATTGGTCTGGTTTATACCTGGGACCACACGGAATTCCTGTATTTCATTAAATTTAGTCCTGTTATTGAAGATAACATTATGGATCATCAATGGGTCAAGCTCTGTCTTAAGATCTCCCTGGTTCCTTGTATAGCCTTTCCTTTTGGAAGGCCAATTAACTTTCAATTGCCATTAATTGATGCATTCATCAAAATTTTCCAAATCTGTCCTGATAGAGAGTAAGTATTTACAATTGTCTGGTGCCTGTCAGAAGCAGGAATCCATAAGCTATTTATGAGTCTAGATTTGACTCCCATAAGCACTTCACCACATGAATAATTGCCTCCCTTGGACAATAGAGGTGTTCCAATGTGTGTACAGAATGAAAGATCCAGGGCAAAGTTCAACTTCCGAATAACTATGTTATTGTTGAGGAAATCGTTAGAATCAAAAGGAGGAGGGAATTCGTCTCAGGTCAATTTTTTTTTCAGTATTGTTTTCAAAGAGAATTCTATGTCATCACTTGTTTTAAAATCTTTCTCTCTTGCTAATTTAATAGACTTCTCTCTCATGGGTGACTACTGACAAGAAGTACTGATTAGAAAGAATGCAATTTAAATGTACTGAAGTCAAAGTTAATTGCATTAAACCTTCTTAAAATGCAAGAAACATATAATACCAGGGAAATAAACATCTAGCATGCAGAAATTACATTACTACATTCTTTCTCTCAGTTGTTCTACAGGCACACTTTTTCATAATGAAGGACGTAAGAGACTTCAGTATAGTTTAGGCAACCATTTTAATTTCTTATGATGTCATATATCTCCGTCAAATATTTGACTTTTGAGGTTCAAGCATGAGTTCCCAGAGCTGAGAGGTCATGCTGCCCATGGAGAGTCTTCTCCATGTATCAACCAGTATCTCCGTAGTTAAATTTTATTTATTTTGTCCATCATATTCTACTCTTACAAGAATGTGGCAATAAACAAAATAATAAACCTCATACATCTTTCAACACCTACTGTCTCACAGATCTTTGCCTTTAAAAATCTTCACTTTATTTACTTTTATATGAAATGAATAGTAAATCTTAATGAAAAGAGGTTTGACTTGCAGGACTGATGTTTGAGCACAGTCTACTTTAAAAAAAAATACTTGAAAGCTTTTATTTTCTATTATCTTATTGCTAAAGGAAAAATATTCTAAAAATGGCAAATACTGTATTTTCTTATGAAGCTTCAAGGTCAATAACTCTCCTTTTTACCAAGAAAACATCTGTTTTCATGAGTTTGAGCCTTAAAATTGATGGCTTCAGCTTTTGTTCTGGTTGAAGCTGGCAAAAAAATGTGCTCAATCCCTAGAAATAAATATCAGTTTGACCTAGTAATGGCCATAGGGATCTTAGAGACCAGAAATCCACACTGTAAAAATACATAATATAATTTAGGAGCTCAAATCTCACTGAGAGTGGCCTTAAAATCCCACATCCTTTAGAGGTTTTGAAAATTTTTTATTACCCGACCAGTATTAAACAGTGTTTACTGAATGCTTGGCCATTTAATAGGCATCATGAGATTGTACAGGAACAGGATGACCTGGGACTGAAGGACAGCCCTGCTCATACTCTGTCCCCCTGGGAATGAATCATAGTAGGAAAAGCCATTTTCCTAAATATCCCTTAGTTATTGTGGTTTTATATTTTCTTCTGTGTGTCTCTCTATTTCACAGGATATAAATGAATGCGTTATATAACTTTTTTTTTTTCCTTTCATCTTCTTGGTTTGTGCTTTTATTGCAGCCATATCAACTTCTAAACACCTGTTCCTGTTTTAACTCAGTCTTAATCTCTTGCCAAAAGCTGAACTCTGGTAGGAATGCAGTAGTCCCAATAAGGTGTTAAAAATAAAATAGTAGTTGATACTTAAATACCCATTTATATACACAAACAAATTAATCCTCATACCTCATGCAGGGAGGTATTTATTCTCATTCCAGTTTTAACTGCCAGGAAGCAAAGAGAGAATTTAAGCAGCTAATTTTTCAAACTTGCTTTTTTCCCATAAAGTTTTCAAAAGATAATCTAATGAAGACATGTGTTCAACCTATCTAGTTTCAAAGTGTTACATAACAGTGCCACATTCTCCTTTATTCTCTTCTACTCATTTCTTTAGAGTTGTGGTAGATTTGACTGTTCGGATTGCATGTAAAAATAAAGATTGTGTGTAAATGTGAGCATATAACCAAGTACCTCCAAATAAATTATATCATTTATTTCTGTTCTCTAATGCATCCATTCTATGTCATGCTCCTTCTGCCCCCTCCTAACATCTTACTGGTATTTCAAATCATATGTCAGATAGCATTTGGGTTTGGTATGTTGAAAAATGGGTATGCACACAGGAGATGGCCACATCAGACACTGTGTCAACATTGAGTATGTGACAAGATATCCCACAGGTTTCAGCATGACATCACAGTGTGCTCTGCTCCTGTAGCATTTGCTAAGGGAGACTCTTAGATACCCAGTCTACATCTGTGTACTGGTTTCTACGGCATAACTAACTATAAACATTGCAGGATATGAAGAGAGTAGACCATTTCTTGGCTTTCAGGGCTGGGTAGATTTTCCTTTTAGATAAAAACTGTAAAAGTTTAGAGACAAAAGCAAAATTAAACTGCAGCTATACCCTCCAGGCCATCAGCAAGTGGAGCATTAACCAAAGTGGTAGGCTTGTTTCCTAGTGGCCTCTTTGTAAAGCATCTTAGGGAGTAGTTTTTAATAAACCTTTTCCTGACAATCCATTTGAAGGCAGAGCTTGTGACCTCTGGTGCTGCTCTATAATTTCCCATGTCAGTTTTACCTGTCTATTGGATTTTCTAAGGCATTTCAGTGTAAGAGATGAGAAGGTTGTCTTATTATTGGCCTCAAACAGACTCTGAACAGGGGCCTAAATTTGGACAAAGAGAGAAAGACTGATTTTCATTAAATTAAAATTCAAAGATGCACTGACTTACAGCACTAATATCTAATGTCTCTGGTGTCTTGCCAGTGGTGAATCTTGGAGATAACTATATTGCTATTCCACTGGGAGTTAAGGAGACTGTGAGGGAAACCCAGATAATTTCTTTGGTTGATGCTTGTGTGATAACCTTGTTAATGCATCCCAATTACATCTCTTTTATTTACTGCAAATGCTTGCCTACACTTCAGTTTGTAGCAAGATATACTGCTTTCTCCTCATTTCTTCTTAGGTTTCCTGTTCGGTTTCTCTTTCTTTTTAGCTTTCCGCCACGTTTCTGAAATAATCTTAGCCTGCTGTTTTACTCCTATAAAGGGCAAGGGAGTTGAGGGGAGAAAAAAGACAAGAAACATAAGCAAGGAAAGGCATCTCCAGCCAGGCCCTGAAGGGGATTCTGGCTTCTAGATTTTACCTGCTGCTGCAGCTGGGAAACAAATAACTATTTTTGTAGTAATCTTGCTTTTCCTGGAGAAACTGTGAGCAAGACTTTATCTCCTACTGCAGTACATCTGACACAGTACAGGCTGGAGGTAAATCCTGATGAAAGGTGTATTGTGTGGGTTTCAGGGAGAGGGATTGATTAGAGTCAGAAAAAAATGTTAGGGGTAGTGGTTAAAAATAGAAGAAAGATGATTTGAGTTACTGTGGGGAATGATTCAAAAATAGGAAATAACAGACAAAATGTTAGTTTATGGTGAAGGGATCATTTGAGCTAGAAAACGAAGCTGATAATAGAAGAATATATTACTCCTTTTTTTGTTTCGGATGATGTAGCACTTGAAAGTCACCTTTATGTTTAGAGTGTGCTTCAGTACTTCATGGTGAAAAGAAGAGGAAACTACACATTTGCCAGCTTAGAATCCAGCTGTGTTACTGTGTAGTAAAGACCTAAAACCAGTTCTTCTCTTTCACATATGTAAGCACTTAACTCTCTTTAAGGCATAATAGGATTGAAATAGAGTGAGAGGGTATTTTGGTGAGGTGGGATGCTTCCTAAATTTTGTTGCCAAGAATACCACCTGAGAGCATCTAACTGAGAGCAACAGCCATGCAAATGACCAGAATGTCACACATCTGAGTAAGCCAGCATCTAATCAATGACATACGCGAATAGTGTGCTGTGAAACACACTTGACATGCACCACACTTTATCAGCTTAATTTTGAGAGAGAGATTCATGTTAAAGAGAGGTTATGTGGCCACTTAGCTGGCACCATTTATTCTCACTGAAATTAAGTACAATTCACTTGCTTCATGGTCAACAAAATAAATCCATATATTTCTCTGTTTAGACCTTTGTTTTATAAGACGGCACACTATTCATAGTGCCTTGTTCAGGGCTTTTTTTTCATCTTCAGCTTCAATGCTAAAATACTATTAAAAGTGCAGCTGCTGGATGCTGCAGCAGCACAGGTGTGTCAATTCTTGCCCTTTCTGGGGAAGATACAGCAGTATGTTATTGATTCTGATCAGTTGAAACAGATTCCCAAGAGTGTGGTGAAATCCAGTGGCATGAGAACTGCAAAAAAAGAGCAAAGGCTTAGAGTGACATGGCTTTCAGGGAATCGTGCAGGAGCAAGTCCTGCCGTGACAGCAGACTGTGAGTGTGGAATGGCCCACTGGAGTGCAGGGCTTGGAAAGGGTGGCAGACCCGCCCTCCTCCAATTCAGTCTCATTACACACCTTCCAGCAGGGCTGAGAAGCTTTTAGAAACTGCATCATATGTTTCAATTTGGGCTGCCAGGCATTCATTTCTTCACTTCTCTAGCTTTAGGATACAGCCAGTACGCAGTTAATTGACATAGCAGCTTGCAGTGCCTTGTTTTAGGTTAACCTGTGTTTCACAACTGCCCATGCATATGTGTGCTTAAACAAATGGTTTTCTGCAGCAGTGTAAAACCACCTGATGCAGAAACGTATGTGCTGCTCTGACTGCATGATTAGTTTTAAGTTTGGAGTGTGGTGATTACTACAGGAAAAACCAAACTTCATCTGGTGTTGACTAAGAAAATCCTAAACTCCATGGGGTTTTTTGCTCAGTTCACTTTGTATCAGTGATTACAATGCAACATTAGTACCCAGTTACACCACCTGTTATGGTTTACATTCAAGAAAGTATATGTAAGACTAGCAAAGGTAAATAATGCTGCTATTTCTGTGCCCGTCTTAATGATGGGTACCACAAGAAGTAACATCTGCGATGGAAATAAAAATAGTACAGGCTAATGAGGAAGGCTTGGCAGAAAACAAAGTAAAGCCATGAAGTTTTGGGGCTTCTAAATGTAAAGAAACAAAAAGATTAATGGCCATCTCATCCTGAAAGAAAACAACCTCCAAAAAACTTCTACTTTTTTCACACAAAGAACTACTTGATCTAAAATTCTAAAGAATTGCTTGTCTTTATATCAACTAAAAACATGCAGAGATTTGCTTTCTACTGTTTTTGAAATTGCCATTGGTTTTCTCTGTAAAACTTTGGCAAGTTTCAGCATGCAACTGTTAGCAATAGCAAAGTGATAGCTTGCAGTGCACATGCACAGCCTGGTACTTTGGAGGAATCTCTTGCTTTTTCTCATTTATCTCTGTCACATTTCAAATCTAGCTTCATTAAGAAATTAATACTTTAGGAAGGATTAGTTTGAAAGAATGCATGCTGATTTCTAGATGTGTTTATTTCTTAAATCTTGGAGGTACATTATCAGGTTGAGAAGTCATATTTAAAGAAGGAAGCCCCTGCTTTGGTTGAAAGTAATTCCACTAGAAATTGAATGAAAGTCATCTAATTCTCTTTCTGCTGGGTTGTTTTGGTTGTATTTAACATTTTCTCCAGCTTGTACAGAAGTGATTTGTCAGAGTGGTGATCTAATCAGTTTCTTCCTGCACTGAAGACTTGAAAGCCCACAGATGTACAGTGCCTTTCACATTGTACAGCAGAGGACTTACCTTTCCCCAGCCTTCTCTTCGAAGTTCTGGGGAATTTCACTCTTCAGATGATAGGTCTTCTGAATTCAGCCAGATTCTCCCCAGCTTTCATTGCCACCTCTGTTCCTCTGCTTCTTCGATAGCATAGCACTGACCAAAATTATGTTTTCCATAAGACCTTAAAGCTGTTTGAAGCAGATCCTCACTGAGATATGAAATTCCCTGCAGTTATATCTACTAAAGAATGACCTTGACATCCTGTGGACTGCGTGAGGTAAGAGTCCTTCACAGAATGTCCCCTCCTCCATACCCAAATCTGAGCCCTGTAGGGGTTGGTGGGTCAGACTGCAAAGCCGCCATTCCGCATACCTTTGTTCTTCAACCCAATTTGCAGGGTTTTAGTTTGTCAGGATAGAATGGTTCCACAGGCTGTGCTTCTGTTGGCTTCATTATTGCCTTCATGACATAGTCCTGTGCAGCACAGTGCTGCTGTGTTTAGCTGAGACGGTATTCTGGATGTGTTTTAGTTTCTGTCTCCTTTGGAACTTGAGCATAATAGTGATAGTCATGAACACTTTTAGATTGACTCTATACATTACTTTTGTTATTTAAACTTGGCTTGTACAACTGTATCTCTTCTGTCAATCTGTAGTATTGTAGTATTGTTTTAGCGACCTTTTCGAGGGACTCATACTCCTCTAGAGACATTTTTGTACAAAAATTTTTGTTTCTATAGTAAAATATTTAAGACATACCAACCTAGTGGTATGAAGTTATGGTGCTATGAGCACAGGCTAATATTTCCTTGGTTTTCTTAGACCAAAAATGCAAAGGAAGGGTAATCAGATAAAACACTTTTTCATGTTCTGGTGCATGCTCAAAATCAGACTTCTTCACTGCATGGCATTTTAAAGTATGTTGGAAAACTTACCTTGTGTGAGAGAACATGAAACAATTATTGTTGACATGCTGTGTTAAGTGTGAGAGAACATGAAACAATTATTGTTGACATGCTGTGTTAAGTGGCTGCCATTGATGGGCTGTGGAGGGGATATCAGAGCAGCCAAGTCTACTTACATGACCTCCATGCCGTAGGAGAAACAGGCACCGAGTGGCCCAAGTTTCAACTATCATCACGAAATCCTGGAGTACAGAAGAAAAAGACCTAAACATCAGTGTAACAGAGCCCTTTGTCCACCCTTTGCTGCTGGAGTGTAGCCAGTGAGTTTGCAGGTACCCCTATGGGGCAAGTAAATACTGTACTGTCAAGGTAGGCTCATCTCAGTGCTTGATGGATTCTATCATCTTGGAGATCTTTTCCAACGGTAATGATTCTGTCTCTGTCTCCTCTCATTTTTCTAGTAGTGAACATGCTGCTTTACTCTCCAATTTTCTCTGAAAATGCCTTTGCTCTGCCCAAAAGCCGCTTCAGAGATCTAGGGGTAATATGCAACAGCTTGGTAACATTCAAGTCTGAAAAAGACAGCTGCTTTTTTATGGGTCTTCGGATTCAGTGGGAGCAAGTGTAAATATAGCAGTTAATGTTCTCTCACGTCTCTGCTCATCTAATGCCATCTGCTTTGTGTCCATTCATTCACACTGGTGCCAAAATGTATTTCTGGAACAGGGCATTTGTGCATCAGCAGACTTCATCCCAGATTGTTAGGTGAGAACAAATATATAAACTGTATGGTGTGGGTAGGCAGGTGAACTCTTAAGATTTGATGTGGCTATTTGTAATCAGCCATTGCCAGTAGTTGCTGATCCACAGGGTAATGGTAACAGTTATAAGTTGTCACTGCTTCTGATGGTGGTCAGGAATAGAAGGAGCACTGTTGCCCCTCTGGGAAAGGCCTTATTCCTTTGACTGCTCTGTCCCTTTTCAGCACCTATGGCAACACCAAACTTCTTGCAGAGTTTATCAGAAATCAAATATTTATAGAGCTGGGACCTAGACATGGTGCAGGTGCTTTAATCCTCCCACTCACTGATCTATCTTTATTTTACAGAGAAATGTGTCAGGCAGGGTTATGGCTTTCTCTGTCTGTTTATGCACATTGTCCCTGTAGTGGTATTACTGCATTATTAAATATGGGGATAAAGGATATGTAGGTCCAGTTATATTCAAACATGTTTATATCATCTTCTCTGATTCTTTTTCCAAAGTGTATTCTATGTAGAAATGTATTCTATGTACAGGGCATCTTGACTGCAATATAATTGCAACCACACAAGCAGTTGTACTAGCTGTAGTTATTGAGGCTTAAGCCATAATGCTTAGCACTAGCCATAACGTTTGTAGCAATACAAATCTGGATGTGAATTAGGCTGGTCTGAGGCTTTGAATATATGTTATCTTTCAAATCCAGCTGTACATGTGGAAAAAAACCACTATTCTCAGCTTTTCACTCTCATTTCCACCAGAGATTTGTCTCTCCCCTGTGATCTGCCAGCAGAATTGTTTGTGCAAGCCCTCCCTTTCTTGTTTCTAGGATAAACGCATTCATTTAGTGTAGACCAGAAGGAGAGGGCAGAGTTTGGTGTATCAGTTTGATTTAACTAGACGCTAGGAAAAGTTCTGAAGTGGTCTTTTGTGGGGAGAGGGGAATGTGTAACAGAGAGACACCGTGAGCCTGGAGATTAGTATCATCCAGCACAGCTGGATCTAGGAGCAGAGGTCTGCCCACAGCTGTCCTTGTCTTTTTGGGAAGGTTATTCTCTTCCTGTGCACATGGATGGCATGGCATTGCTTGATTACCTGTCAGCCTTGAGCGGAAATAAATACAGCATTTGATGTTGATTGTGGGCTGTAGCCTTGCTGGTGTGTAATCAACATTTCCTCTGCAGTCGTTCCATCACGCCTGATTTCGCACTAGCACACGTGCAGGATTAAAGCTTGCGTATCTGTCTATGTACAGACTGTCTGTTGCAGTAGATATGATTTAAGATAGCCATGTAAGTTGTGTTCTTCTAAAACACAATGTAGCATTATAAACTGTGTGTGGTAGTGTTTAAAAATCGGTCTGATGTTCAAAGAAGACAACAGTAAAATGTCTTTTATAAGTTAAAGCTTCAGGTTTTAGCTGGGTGGTGTTTTATACTTTGTTGTGCAGTGGGAAAAAACCACAGCGGTCATATTTCAGGAAGCATCCAGAGATTTAATTTCTTCTGCTGAAACTGAGGCATTCATAACTATTTTCAACCCACTATTTTCCTTTATGCAGAAGTAAATAGAAGTACAATTCCCTCTCTAAAATTGAAGAGAAATTCTGTATCTTCTGTAACATACTTTTGTTTAGCTCTTAGGAGAGACATAGGTATTAAAAATCCTTCATTGTCAGCTTTGAGAGACATACATAGGGATTTTTTTATGCACCACTCACTTGGACTCCTTAAAAGAGAAGAACATAAGAACAAAAACCTTGTGTTACAATATGGGAATGCAACTTTTGATATATTATTTCCTGTTTTGTGGAAGTAAGGATCTGGCTCCTGTTCAGGTTCTTGCAGCTGATTCAAAGATTGAACTGCTTTTTCCTTGCTTAGCTGATTTGCAGATTGCATTTCTTTAAAATATGTTGTTTAGCTGCTTCTATCACGCTCCTGCTTCTCTTACAGCAGTCATCCACTCTGCCAGTTCACCTACTGTTAGCAAGAGATTTCTTTTTCACCAGCTTCTGCCATCTGGAACTACCTTCTTTTATCTATAAGTTAGTTAGGTCTCCACAGTTTAAAAAATATTTCCTGAAGTTACAACTGTTTTTCTTTCACTTCATACTCCTCAGTGTTTGGACATATTTCACTTGACCAGGTTGCTCATGGCAAGTGGGATTTGAACTAGATAATCTTTATGGTCTCTTCCACCCCAAACCATTCTATGATTTTCCCGAGAAGGCCAAGAGAGCACATCTTCTAAAATTGGGCACCGCTACCTGGATTTCTTAACTGGTCCTGACTTCAAGAGATTTTAACGAAGTTAATGCTGCTTTATTGTTTACTGAAAGAGTGATTTTGTGAAATATATCTATTGTTCATATGTCTGCTCTGATGTTCCCTCTGTATTGATATCTTTTAAAATGCTTGAAAACGTGAAGTTTATGTTTGTTCATTATCCAGAGGTCTTGGCAGCTTCTGGTTCTGTAGAAACTAATGGGATAGAGGGCTGAGATGCACTTGATACTCTGTGACAGAGTAAGATTAAATCTTCAGAAATAATTGAGAGGAGAGGAAAAAACAATGTCTCCTGTCATAGAAGTGTAGATGGTAGAACCCATAAATTGTTCTTAAGGGTGGATTAATACTGGCTATCCTGAGCGCTTTAAGAAGATGTGTTGAGGTAAGGTCAATAAAAAAAATGATTAGAGAACGGAGTTTTATTCTGAATTTAGTAATAAACCTTTGTAGATGAGATAACTGTTTGGCACATTATTTTGCTTTCAAAATGCCCTCATGGCAGTGAAATACTGGATGTACAGGCTTTGCTGAAAACATTGCTACTGAACCTGGAAGAAACCAGTAGTTGTTGTGCTGGTTTGGAAGCAAAACCAGTGAGACTCCAAGTCAGAAATACAATTTAATAGGAGAAAAGAGAAAAAAGGTAAAATAAATTAAAATAAATGCAATAATAGAACCTGACACCCTGTTGGTTAGGGTGGTGGTAGCAGTCCAGATGAAATGGTCTTGTTGAAGCAGTGATCCCATAGGAAGTTCTGGTAGCTCTTGTCCTCTGGGAATCCAGTGGGTAAAGGCTGCTGTGCTGTCCCAAGTCTCAGATTATATCCAGGTGGGAATGCTTGGCTCCTCCCCCTGGGGAGAGCATCTCACAATGGGCTGATACCATTCTGTGAGTCATGTAATGGGTCCTTGATTGCCCATTAAACAGAGAGAGCTCCCAGAGGGAGTTACCTGTGAGTCATGGGCAGGGCATTGATGGCCCATTAACAGGAGAGAGCCCGGAGGGAGGGGCAAGGGAAACACTGCCCCACCTGGTTTCAACAGCTCATGAAGATGGTGATAGAGGACATACTTTGGGCACATCTGACATTGTAACCTAGGACAGTTGTCTGTCTTATAGAGAAAGTATCCTAATAGATGGAAAACTGGGGAAGAACCACATAGTCCCATTTTCCCAACCTGTAGTAATTAATTTATTATGTAGAACAAATAGTTTACTGCTGTTTAGATATCCAACTGCATCTACACTAACAGTATAATAAAGGAATATTTTACATGCTTCATATTGAACTTTGGATGGATAAGGTAAAACTTCATAAGTGGTTTAGTTTCAGTTGATTTTATTCTGAAGTATTTTCATGGGTTGCAGGTGTTTTTTAAACAGCTTAATTTGCTTTTTTTTGCTGTTATGTCAGCTGTAGGGATGATCTAATGTGCTCTTTTCATTCACATTGGTAGTAAATATAAACAGACAATAATAAATTATTACTTTTGTTGCTTTTCAGTTTGCTGGGCAGTAGGAGAGCCTAGCAGTTAGGGAAGCATTATGTTGCAAATAACTCTCTCAAAGGAGAAGAAAAGTGGATTTCATGCATTATAAAATATAGCAAGTAGTCAAATTAAACAAATATATCCATTCTTCTGGCACTTCAAAACTGTGTAGCAAAGGAGTCTGCAATCTCAGGTAGAAAAATCTGCTTAAAATTCTGAGTCTTATTAATTGAGATGGTTATTGTGCTTCTTGATTTTTCTGTTTTTTCCTTGCAATGCAAGGACAAATCTCTCATATTGTTAAAGTCAGTATGAGTTTTGTCTTTGATTTGACTGGTGCCAGGGTTTCATCCCTAGCCTCTTTAACTTATGACTCTTCCACAGAGGTAAGATTTTATGTTTGCTCATAATTATGTATATCTCTCTATTCATCTGAGCAACTAAATCATGAGAAAGGTGACAAGAATACTGATTTTGCTTTCAATTTTTGTCTTTGAGGGTGGGAATCTTTGGCATAGTGGATAAATTTCCCTACATGATGAGTAGTCTCTGGCTTTTACAACACCCCTTGGTTGAGCTGACAGATATTTTGATGTAGCAGCTTACTGCTGGAAAATGCTGATGGTGCTAAAAAAACCCCACTCTATGGGAATGTGTCAGTGTGATGAGATTTTCATGAGAAAGCAGGCCAACTTCCACCCTGGCCAACTTCCACCTTCCAGCTGCTTGCTGGCAGGGTTTGCCTATAGACATTTCTGAAAATGGCTGTTCATTAAATCGTAGACTCATAGAATGGTTTGGGTTGGAGGAGACCTTAGAGATCATCTTGTTCTGACCTCCCACCACAGGCAGGGACACCTCCCACTAACCCAGGTTGCTCAGAGCTCCATCCAGCCTGGCCTTGAACACTTCCAGTGATGGGGCATCCACAGCTTCTCTGGGCAACCTGTGCCAGTGCCTCACCATCCTTAAAATTAAAGATTTCTTCCTTATGTTTAATGTGAGACATGAAAATTTTTGTTTCTGGATTTTAGTTCCAGTTCAGAAGAAGAAAAGTATGATATGGAAATGTGGGAGCATTCAGGGATCTCAGTTTTGTTGTCTGTACAAACTCTTCTGTGCAGTAACTGCAGTTTTCTACTGGCTTATTGCTGTTAGTCTTGGGGTAGCAAAAGAGTGTTCAGGAAGTGAGTTTGCATGACTTTTTTTCTGTTGTTAAGCAAGAATTGTTGTCCTGTCCCATTTATGCCTTGTAGATTTGTTTAGACATGAATTCTTTGTGTGACTGATTCTCTGAGAACCATCTTATATATGTTAAAAATTGCTCTTTTTTTGCATCCTTTATGGCAGACATATAACTCTTAAACATGCTTTCAGCACAGGATCCAAAAGGAGTGTTTTAACTCTGTTTTATCCTCTGTTCTGAATACCCAGTGGTATTTTATGCTTGCATTCAATTCCTTCTGGTTGATCATGCTTCATGAGTTCTTTAGTCACAGCATCGAGCAGAGTGGTGATTGAGGGTCAGCTCTGAAAATCCAAAGTTGTAACTGATGGTAATTTTAATCTTCACTTAGATGACTGTTGAAAGCTCTTGCCTCTGCAATAAGGGGGAAGTGTCTGTCTCAGAAGTTCTTTTCTTGCATGTTTTTCATTGCACAGGCGAAACAGAAGACAGTTGTGTAACCTGGTAGTCATTTTTCTTTCTTGTGTTTTCGCGAAGGCATCAGTACATCTGTTTTTCTGTCTTTGTGATCAGCAAAAAATATGTGAAGCAATCTCCTTGGCAGATAAAAATCTGGATGTGTCATTTCCAGTCAGCTAACTTAACTTTCCGCATTAGTATCCTGCAAATCCTGAAGAAGGCTAAGCAAAACCATACAGGAGAAACTGCTGCATGCATGTGACCAAGAACAAATGATTTTGAGACAGCAGAAATCCTTCAGGTCGCTTGTATTTGATAGATCACCTTCCCTCTAAATAGCTGTTAGACAGTTCACTTAGTGCACTAAAGAGAAGAGGTACATCATTTGCTATCTTCTGATCATATACAAGTATTTGTCTTCTCCCCTCGGGTAAGATTTTGATTCCTGGTTATTTCATAATATAAGGCATTTTTCTTTATGAATTTGGACTTTTTATCATGACTTTGGAATCAGGATTTGACTTACAGTGACAGCGCTGTTCAAAAAAACTAATATTCAGACAAAACAGGGAATGTATCAAAGATTTAATCTAAGCTAGTTTTGAAATACTATCAAATAGCCTTTTAAGTTAGATGAGATAAACATTCTTTTTTATCCTGGGGAAAAAAAAGTTTTAGTCCTGCAACACAGGCAGTGCTTCAGCAAGAAAAGAAAGTATGGAAATTTTTAGGAGACAGGTTGGGTAGAGAAGAGGTAGAAAAATAACAAATGTAGAGTCTGTTTTCTTATTGCATTAGTGTGCTATGAAGTAAAAAGATTATTATAATATATAATTTCTGTTGATACAAAGAAGTGTCTTTGTTTTACCTGCAATGTTGAAACTAATCATGGTATTTTTTTTGCTTCCTTTTATAGGTTGCCTTTTTGAAGATGTGAAGAACAAAGATACCTGTGTTGAAAACTACTGTAAGATTTATTTTCAGCAGAAATGTGTACAGATAACTTCTAATGGTGGGACTTCTGGAAGAAAATTCCCTGGCAATACAAAAGAAAATGGGGTAGGGTGGGTGGGTATATTTTTCATATCTGAATGTGTTTCAAAACCAAAGACAGAGTTGACTTTTGTATCCGGTGCATTCTTAGATGTCATTCCAAGAGTGACTTACCTGTCACTTCTATGACATCCAGCTGGGATGGCTATTACAATGTCTTCACTGCCAAAAGGAAATTCCCTGTGTATCTTGTACTACCTTCACCAGTGTTTAATAGCAATGACCTTGGGCAAGGTCACAACTGGTAGCAAATAATTTAAAATGTTGTGGGTACTAATGCGAGTTCTTTATCTTCTTTGTTCTGGTGAAGTTAGAGGTCCAACTTTAAAAGAAAAAATCCGGGTTTTGTAACACTTATGTGTTTATCGTGTATATTGTTTCTACTTTAACGTTTACCTCTCTGCTTGATAGTGAAGGAAGACAGTTTCTGCATTCCTACACCATATGTAGGTTTTTAAAAAATAGGTGATGTTTTGGAGAATCAAGGTTTCATGGTGATTTGGAATAATAATTATTATTATTTCAAGGAAAGTCAACATGCCCTTTACTCATTAAATGATCCTAACAAAGGAAGTGATTCTGCAAAGTGTTGGACACCTTGGTTTTACACATGCAAAGACAGGGAGCTGAGGCCTCACAACACCCACTCTGGATATAATTTTTCTGTTATTAGTTTAGTTTTCAGTATTGAAGGAAGAACAAAATTATTCTGACTTTTGTATTCAGGGAGAGTAAATTATCTAGCTCCAACATATTTTGTCTATGCACCAATGTTGAGTCATTTTATGAATAAAATATTTTTTCTAAATTAGTTTACCATTTGTTCTGCCTAATTTCTGTGACAATTTCAGCTTCCCAGAGTATGACTGAGCAATTTTCAGAAGGAAATCATTCATACCACACCAAAATACTCCAGCTTTAAAATCTTTTTCAGCCTCTTTAAATGACCCCTGTTCTTATTTTGAGTGTATGGAACAACCTTCTTCATAACAGCTCCTATGGTGCTGTGGTTTGTGGCTCCAACATCAATATTTTGACTATATCTGAACTCTCTTGTTTCCCACACTGCACCCACTTTCCCCAGTAAAGAGGGGCAAGAAGTTCATGAGGGGGACACAGCAGGGACAGCTGATCTGAATCAGCCAAGGAGATGTCCTGTCCCGTGAGGCATCAAACACAGTAACGAAAGTGGGGGTAGAGGAAGAAAGGGGGAGAGGGGCATCTTCCAAGTTTATGGTTGCTGAGAGTTATGGGAGGTGATGAGTTACTGCCTTTCTGCCTTTGCATCGCTTGGTTCCATTTTTGTTTGATTTTTTTTCCCTCTTTATTTATTAAACTGTTTTTCAACTCACAGGTTTTTCTCGCTTTTTTCTTCCTGTTCTCTGCCCCATCATGATGATAAAGGAACAAGGGCACGAGTGCTTAGCCAGATGGGTGCTTACCTACTGGCCAGGGTTGATCTACCACAATTGGAAGTTGTGAAATCCCCAAAAGAAAAAGAATAAATCTCTCTGTTCTAGCTGCCCTTCCATTTGGAGGCATTTTCCTTCCCCAAGTTCTCAATGGCCGTAGTTGCCTGTCTGTGTCTGTGCCAGCAGTAGGGCAATTTGATGTCCTAGTCAATATGTGGTAATCGATATGGACACTGCACTTAAGGTGCTGCATTAAAATCATCAGAAGGCTTCAAGCATCAGCACCTTGTTATTCAAAAGTCTCCTGTACCTTTTCTCTGTATCTCCCAAGAGCAGCTCCACACAGCTCTGGCTCTGTCTCTCTTCTTCAGTTCTAGCTCACTCCTTCCTGTCCCTAGCACTGCCACCTAACCCTGTCTGTCCTACGTACATTACCTTTCCTGTCCCTTGCACAACCTCCTGTCCCTGGCTCTTCTCAGCACCGCAAGCAGACTCCAACTGACTCCTTACCAGCTTAACTCACTCTTTATGACACCCATGGCCATGAGGGCAAGGCTTTTTCCACTCTGGGATAATTAACACAGCTGTAACATATCAGGGGGAAGACTGCCTTCAGCAGCATCTCCTTTTGTCTCCCTACAATTTGTGTCATTTTTCCCTTTCCTTGATTCTAGCTCTGAGACCTCTACTGACATTTAACTACTGAAATTACTGGAAAATATCAGGCCACATATTATAGTATATAATTGTCTCAGTTATCTTTTCCATTTTAAAATAGATTAATTTGGCCGTGTTTGGAAAATAAATGATTGTATGCTCTCCCAGGTACCAGGCATTACATTATTCAGAATGCCTGTTCCTGAAGACAATTTTATTTGATCTTTTTTCTCTTCTCCTATTTCTTATTACCTTTCTTACTGAGCCAGTAGTGGATTTGAGGTTTGACAGCTTCATTTGACACTTTCTTGAAGTCTCTCTGCTTTTTAAAAGCAAAACTTGGCCTTTGTTATCTTTGCAGTGAACCATAGGCTCTTATAAAAAATGGAGTTAGGTTCAGAAAGACTGCTGAGTTCCCCTCACAACTTCTTCCTTGACCCTTGCCTATCACTGCTCTTGCCTACATTTCTCTCTCTGTTGAATAGTACAATACTTATTTTGTTGTTTGCTTATTACTACTCAGTATTTTGAGTAGTGTAATTGCAAAGTACAATTAGTTACTGTGTTATTTGCTTTGCTTCCAGAGTTAGTGGTACATCTTAGTCTAGCTTAAATACCATGTTTGGATACAACCATAACAGAAAGTTTGTTTAGTTTTAAAGTTTGCAGAAAATAGCTCCATGAAGATGGAAAAGCAAGCACCAAGATAGGGGCTGGCCTAGAAGCTGTGCCCTTACAAAATGTTTGGTCCTTCTTATCGCTTGCCCTCTCTCCCCAGCATTTTTATCTCTTTCAGTCTGCATTTCTCACTGCAGAAGCTGTCTTAATTTTTGCTTTCTGTAGCGCCAAGCACTTTGTTAGTCCTGAGGTAATAATAATTAATCAATGGTCCCAATCTGCATTAACTGAGATGTGCATCCTTTCCTAATGCAGTTACCAAATACTGTATGGCACCAAGAAGATATTAAAAACGTTAGCTTTAATTCTAATGTTATTGTATTATAAGGCTGGCTATTGCTGTGGTGCAGAAAACAAGCCTGTCTGTCAGACCAGTACTGTATTTGCCATTAGCAACAACAGACAATATTATTGCTGTCATTAATGGGTCACAGGGCAATTACATTTGTGTAGGACGTGATATTTCTTCTTAAAAAGGGTGACCATTTAACTGGAATAGTAAATTGGCATACCAGATTGAGTCCCAGTGTGATTCTTTTAATTCCAAAATTAGGGTGGCTTTCTAGCTTCATTTAAATACCTGCAAGAGTAGATTAGGATAAACTGATGGGTGAATCAGAGAGCTGTACTAGCCTTACCCTGTGAGTTGGAGGGAAAGTTCTAGTTTACCTCCCTTTTACTTTTCTGTGCAGAGAAACCTTTGTATATAAGGAACAACTTTAATTAAAATTTACAACAGATGATTCTGCTCTCGAACATTCTGGGTTTAAATGCAAATGCTTTCCAGTAATTTTCTTTTTGTTTTCCTGCCTTCATTTTTGTTCCTCCAGAGCATCACTTTGTGGTTTCAGTTTTACCCTTTGTGTCCTATCATTCCTCTCCTGTGCTCCATTATAAATGACAGGTAACTTTTGTTACCTGTTTGTTAACTGTTTGAGGTACTGCTTTAGCTCATCAACCTCATTCCTTTGGGTTTACTTCCATGGATTTTTTTGCTACTGTCGTAGAAACACTGCAAAATTTGGAGTTGAACAAATTATAGAGATATTGAGCAACTCTTGTTTTTTGAAACAACTTCAGTTTATTCATTCAGAGCAGGCTGAATTGCCTCATAGCAGATGCCAGGGAGCATTTGGCAACGTTCAGAGAGTATCAGGAATTTTGCAGGTCCGCATGAAAATGGCTCAGTAGCAACATCTGTGTCTTCAAATACCTGAATGTGACTGTAAGTGTTGAATAGCATGACATTTTTCTTACTGTGGATAGCAGTTGCTGCGTCCAGGTCCCACAGTTTGTGGTTCAGTGTGTTTGGCTGGTGTTCTCTTAACAGGGCAGTAATGCTATTGTCTCACTGCCACCGGCTTCATTCTCATCCAGTTGTCTTACACATGGATTGTGCAGGTCAGTTCTGTGTTCTTAGTGATAGATGCTTCTACCTTCTTATATTCAGTGATGATATAAATATATATCAATTTGTCAGTGTAAATATTAGAAAGCTGCTTATTTCAAAATATAAAACATCTCTAAGTCTTACATGCTTTTAATCACTTCCTCAAGACTGCAAAGCATTTAATTGTTTACCTTCTTTTGTGATAATTGGGTTTTCTGTAGTGTATGGAGGATAGCACAGCTGCAGATGGGCTCTACCATGACAGCACCACTGGCAAGGGGCTTGTGAAACAGAATTTTCACCTTCATTACTGACACCAGGTTATTACAACCCCAGTGGGCTGGGTATCTTGTCCTTTACTACATCTGTCCTTACTTCTAAATCTCTGACTGTGTCATAAGACTCACAACTTTCTCATCAGCAACAAGGTCATTTTCTCAGCAGTGCAGCAGGGAAAAAAGTCCCTGTGTGGCCATCAGCTGAGTTACACAGATGAAGAGCAGACCATCAAACAAGATAAAGCTGATGTAGCTGTCCCAACTTTAATGGAGTCGTTGCCAATTTGTATCAGCCAACGATATTCAGTGTAACAAGAGGGAGATGAAGTCTCTTGTCTTCCCCTGTCAGTCCTGTTTCAGAATATAAAATTGAGTTGCCACATAGATAGAAACAGGGCTGACTATGCCTGAGAAAAGCATGAGAACACATCTGGACAGACATGGAGTCAGTTCCATCACTGAACCATCATAATGAGAGGGCTCTGCACAGCTGTTCCTGCAAGAGAGGACATCGGCTGTAAAACAAGAAGAGAGGGAAGAAAGAGATTCAGTCAGTGCTCTTTCACCTCTGCATGATGGAGTCCTAGGTTAAGAGCCTTATTGAGTACATCCAAGATGCAGTACATCCAAGATACTCTCAACTTCTTTGTCAACCTCGTCAGAAGTTTCCAGTTTCTATCTGTGACTAATGGGAAGCATGACATGCAACAATCCAATTGTGTAGTTAGTGTAGGCTGTTTGCTTAGATTACTTGACTTGTCCTTTACTGGGCTTTGATTTATGTGGACATAATATGAAAAGGGCAAGAACAGTCCTTTGTCTGAGCTTTGAAAGAAAACTGAGGTATGGGACAATTTACAGCTTGTGCTTTGTTGCTGAAAGGGGGTTTTGTGAATTTGTTGGAATAAATATACTTAAACACGTGAAGCAAAGATGAAAATGCATTAAATTAAGAGCACCTTTTAAATTAATGGCTATTGGGAAGAAGATATGAGTTGCTGTTTGAGTTGATTCACAGTAATTATTAAGATCATATTTTGTGGTTGAGATGCACAAAAACAGCTTGACTGTTGCAACCTCTTATCTCAAGAGCACAAAGAGCAGTGTCTGTTCCGATCCAGCAAACACGGCTCTGGCACTCAGGCAGTTCTCTGTGCAGGTAAACAAGGCATGAGCGAGCCCCACCGAGGACATCACATGGCAGAGGGCTCTGTGAGATGCTGAGAAGGAAAATATATTAACAGCCTGCCTGAAAGAGACATTTATTCTGTCCTTAAAAGTGCTTTTTAGATTGCAACAGGCATGTAAAGAAACATCTCGGTAAGCTGGGGGTTTTGGAATTGGCATCATAATTTGCAAATGAAAATGTATTTCCTAGGCTGTTTTTTTTCAATGATCACATGAATGCAAAAGAACATCTTGTCGTACGGTAACACTGATTGATTTTGCAAATATTTCTAGTTAGCTGTGGATTTATTAGTGAATGCGTTACAATCTATACCTTCCTTTGCTTCTAGATTTTGACACTTGCTTAGCAAGAGTTACTTTTTACACAAAAGTGTATTAGGTAGAAACTGATTGCAATTTGTTGTTGCAGTTACCAGAAGTAAAGAAGACCTCACATGGGCTATTTGTTTTTTTGTTGTATCATTTCACATTTTAAAGTGGATTTTTGTCTCCTACTCCACTAGGCAGATGTTACATTACTAGAATTAATAATTTTTATTTTGCCATAGAACATAATTTTAAAGCATTTTTAAAAGACCTGTAGTTCAGAACCTGTGAGACTTTTCCAACCCTTAAACCCAATCTCCTCTTTTAGATGTCACTCTTCCACATGGTTCTCTCTGATATGACTATCTTCATATCAAAACTGATCAGTTGGTTTGATTTTGGTTTTTTCTGTCCTGCTATCCTTACTGAAAACCTGACCCAGAGTCTCATTCTTCTGATAGGAATCTTCTGATTTCTGAGGTAAGTGTATCCCTAGGTGTAGTGCACCTGTTTGTTGTTGTGCCAACAGCTTTTTTTAATATAGGCAGTTTCCTTCCAGGGTTCTTAAACCTTATTCTGTGCTTAGGGAACAATTCTGTCGCCTCAATGTTAATTTTATTAATGGTTTCATTCCCAAAGATAAACTTGGCATTCTACCAAATTCTGTGTCTGTGCCCACTTGAATTAATCTCCATTGTGTGGGAGTGAGCAAATTGTGCATGAGGTGTGCATCTTAGCAAGAGGACACTAATGCTTTCTTACTTCTTTTGGGAATACCTTACTTCATGTATTTGTGAGTGCTTCTCTCTTTTCTCAAGTCTGCTGGAGGCTGGCTCACCCCAGATCTTCCCTTCCATTTCCAACTGTGAAGACCTGAAGAATGCCATTATTCTCTGGCAGAAGAATCTGATTATTTCATAAGTGCATGACCTCGTGCTTTGTGTGTTGATCCTTTCCTTAGTTTTTCTGATCCTCATCTTTATTTATGATGCTTCTGACTGTCACATCAGCAAGTGTTCTTATAACATTTCTAGTGAACCATATCACTGTGCTATGGTCACTAGTGAAAATGTTTAATAAGGTGAGCTTATAGGCAGAACTACAATTCCCTCAAACTATTTACTTCTCTTTTGGGTTTCTGCTGAAGATTTGAACCTTGGCAGTTCATTTCAGACCTCAGCAGGAGTCAGGATCTTGATGCTGTCCTCCTGAGACCTGTGCTAGGACTGATCTACTAAGCAGAATCAGCCCTTCAGTTGTTATTGACACTCACTGGGCAGTGCTTGTTCCTGGCCATGCATGAAAGACAAATGCTCTAGTGAATGGAGTCCCCCTGCTGTGGTAGAGAGGTGTTGGAGTATTATACACTTGAGCTATTAGTAAAAATTTCAGATTATCTCATTCTTATTTAGCACTGGGTTGCTGGTCAATTTGGGGTTGTTTTATTTTGTTTTATTTTGTTTTGCTCCAGAGGGGCTTGTTAATTTTAGTTTTTGGTATAAAAAGATTGAGATTCTAATGAGCAAACGCTCCTTAGAAAACCCAGTGTTACACTCCATCCTTCTGTTGTGAGTACCAAACACAGCCTGATGATAAACTGAGACCAGCTTGTGGGAGTGGGAGCAAGACAAGGGTCATATTCCAGTGTTGTTAGTGGAAAGTGTTGCTGGCCTGAGCTTGGATGCTTGATGTTACAACTTTGAAAGCTATGTCTATAGCAAGGCTATAGACAGGGCCTAGGGCAATTCAGACTTTTCCTGCCTGAGTGTATAAACTTTCAAAGAGATGTTTGACAGACCTTAGACAGATCTGTGCTTCGGCTTTTCCATATGTAAGGTTATTTACATCTCAGGCTAATAATAATGCACTATATCCTGTGTAAGCTTTTTTTAACTGCGAACTCTCCAGATCCGTCACTCTGCATGGTGGGAGTTTGTCAGCGCTGCCGTGTCGGAGCAGCTTTGTGCCTTCTGTAACACTGGTAGCACCTAGCAAGCGTGACCCACCCTTACTCTCTGCAGAGAGGAGGTGCAAAGTGCCTGATTTTGTGATCTTGTGGGGGTGAGCATGGAATGGTTGCTTGCTTGATTTAAACATACGACCTTCTTGGTGACTCTGTTAGAAGAGGTGAGTGACAGAAGCGTGCCTAGGAGCGGATGGTGTTTGGGTTTGCCATGGTCCAGAGTGTGAGATCCCTCCATAAGCAAAGAGGCCACTGTGAAAAGTTTGTCTCTTCTGGGATATGCAATAGCTATCCTGAGCCCAGGTTTTCAGGTGTCTTAAACAGAGGACTTTGAGATCATGGACTTGATTCAAAGCTCCATGAGACAGCAGCACAGACAGCAGGTGTTCGGTCACTGACAAGATTCATTAAAGTCTAGTTGGAAGGAACTTTTTAATCTACAAGCTGTATTTAAAAACATTTAATAAACACCACACAATTTTTGCCCTGTTCCTAGTAGTGTTTCTCACAGGCAGGCTACACTGATCAGCCAAAGGCTGTTTGTTCTGTCCTCAGGATGTTTTCCATTCCTCTGCCCACCATCCCCAGCTAAAAATGTTTTATCTTGCTTAAGCCCATTTCAAGTAGCAATCCATGTCAACTTAGTCTTGTTCAAGCATAAGCCTGCTAAGGCTAATGGCCTGGCATTATGAGGGGAAGGACAGATGAATGAGCAGAGTACCTGTAGATTAGTAATATGGTTTCTATATTATATCATGTTCCTCATTACCCTAATGCATACACAACAAGTGCACAGAAATGCCATATGTACAGCTGCAGAAGGTAAGCCAAGCTATTATTAGTTATTAATTTAATATGATTCTTTAATCAAAGATGATAAGGTAATGGACAAAAGGACACATGCACATTTCCATTTGATATTTTCTGCCTTGAAGTTTTAGTCATATAATCTCAGCAGAGGTGTAAGTATTTGATGATGTATATGAAAATGTTTTTGAGTATTTAGAGGAAAGCATTAAGGAATTCTGAGATTGTCATGTGTTTAGACACAGCCTCTGAAACAACTTCAGAGACCAGGCTTGCTATGTCACTAACTGTACCTTGTCCATCTGACTTATGAGGAATTCAAGATCAAAGGTCAGATTATGGCAGTCTTATTACTGACATAATTTCTTGATAATAAAGCACAGTTTTGGCTTCTTTTCCTTGTAATGAGAAGATGTTGCACACATTGCAAAATTATGGTAATTCTATTTTCCTGTAATTCATAAAGAGAATAATAGGCAAGCAACGATGCACTGGGGCATTTTATTAGGAAATTGAGAGCCATATTCACTAATTTTCCAAAATAGCTTCTCTCCTTCCCTCTGTGTTTTTGTTTTTCAGAATTGCATTGCTTTGGTACCATCTCACTTCTGCAAAAGGCAATTTTGTTAAATGTATCCCCAAATGCACTGACGAAGTTATAACTGTTTGGCAAAGGCTTGGAGACAAAGATACTGCTGTGAAAAATGAGTCCTGTCAAAAGAAAACTGATTTGTGAGCACAAAATGTGGACAACGTGGTCAATGTTGTATTATCCATTTGTCTCCCACTTTCACGTATATCCACCATTCTGAGGTAGTTTCTCCATATCAGAAGCATCTATACAGATTCTGTCCACCCTTCTTCACTGCCAAATGATATTAGCATACAGATTTTTTCCATCTCTTAGCACTATGGCTTTTGACCAGTGTAACTGGATATTATAGGGCTTTGAGGCTGGGACTCTGGGATTTGGACACTTTGTTCCTCTTTGTACATCTGTACCTGTCTATAGCTCTGTCTTTCATCTGTGCCTACAAAATGAGAGAAGAGAACAATCTAGTCTTGAAAGAGATGTTACGAGGAGAAACATGTTAAAAAACTGTAAGTTTTAGGCTAAGAAGTTAAGGATTTAGTAGATGAAATATGGATTTGCTACAGACTGTTTCTAAAATAAGGCATATCTTGTTCCAGACTAATAGTTGTGTGGCATTTTGGCACATAAGTACAAAGTTGTTGCTCCCAGTGTCTGCTAGGAGATCATATTATTTCCTTCGCTTAACTTGTAATGCATTTACCCAGCCTTTGATTTATGTAGCCAGGAACAAGAAGTGAAGCACTTACTCAGGGGAGATAGGTAAGGACTTGTATTGGTTCCTTGTATGCCAGAGCTGTTAAAAGCTAAATTTTCAGATCTTTAACTCACAGGATAGTGTTTCTAAAGAGGACACCTTAAATCTGTTTGTATGTATTTATTAGTTTCACTACTGTTTTATTTCTGTGCTATTTAACAGCAGCTGATATTGTCCCATGTTTTTCAAGATCCCAGGATGTTGCGGTTGCAATTGTTCTTTCATTGAGATCATCAGAGTAGCTGCTGGCTTCTCCAGCAAATAGACTGCAGGTTTATGTTAGCCAATGAGCCAATAGTTCATGCAAGTCTAGGGAATTTTTTCTTTTTGCTAAACTGCAGCAGCACAGTTATACTCTCGCAGAGTTTTTATTAATGTAATATCCAGTCTTCTTAAAACACGTGCTGCTCGTTTTGCAATAAATCCATCTGTTTGAAAAACACAAATTAAAAGGGTTTCACAGTATATGTGCTGCTTCGATCACCGATTTGGAACTTCCTGCCTCCTATAAAGGAGCATGGATTAGCTGTAACTCCAGTCTAATACCCAGATCTAACATTTGCCTTGCAAAAGCAGGAACAGTCCTGTCTTTACAAGGTATTCTAGGAGACCCCTTTTCCAAAGCGGAAAAGCTGCACTTCAGGTGCTCAGATAAATTGTCAGGGGTGTTCCTTCTTTTACAGGCAGCTGCTAAGACCTAGGAGGGATGCTGTCTACCCTTGTTGCCACCAACAGAAGCCTAAAGAGGTGAGTTCTCAAGTATGTGCTATTTTTGTATAATCTGAGCTTCATCATATTAGCTGAGCTGAACATCCTACAGGTCATTAGGAAGGGTATGTAATATAGAAAGGTTTACCAGAGGTGCAGGCAGAGAAATGTCCTGTCCCTCAGAATAGATGGTATCGGACAAAATTTCACTTATTTGCTGATGTTACCTTGTTGCTTGGTACCCCACAAGAGAAGTAGCACCTGAAGAATAAGGCAGGGTCCAACAGGAACTACTACATAAAACAGGGTAGAAAGCTAAAAGCTGAACTCTTCCAGTAAGCCCTGATGACTGCCTCCATTCTCACTAAACCCCTCCTATCCAGACTTTTTCCTTTCATGCTGTTCATGCACCATGCAAATACTCTGATGTCTGTGCAACCTGTATCTCTTGTCAGCAGGAACATAGCCCTCTAACCTCTGAAAGTGACACCAGCTTCTCTGGGCAATTACTTTGGCCATTTTGTGCTAGAAATGGTCCTTAAGTACTGTGCTAAATTTAAAAATAAACTGTTTTAAATTATCCCAAAGGAAACTTTAAAAGGTAACAAGCAAGGGGTGAAGGAAATGAAGGGAGAAGAATTAGAACAAGATGTCAGGAGATGTTCTGCTCATTGTTGCAGCAGCTCTCTTATTAGAGGGTAAAAATGAGCCGAGGCACAGACTTCTTGTTAAACACAGCATAAAAAAGGCCCTGGTTTATTCCTCTTCACAGCTTAATCATGTTAACTCCAACTATTCACTGGCTCTGGCTGCAGCAAGCCTCTCCTGCAGGTTTTCCTTGCAGCCTACGACTGCTGGTTATTTCCTGCTAAACTATGGCTGCATGTATTGATGTGCAGACTCTGACTGCAGGCTTTTACCTGGCTAGACTGTGACTACAGGTTTCAACACCAGGCTCTAACTGCAGACTCAGACTGACCTCACAGCAGTCATTCTCTCTCCCCAGGATCCTGCTTCATGAGTCTCTCATGCTCCACAAGATTCCTCTTCCATGATGATCTTCCCTTTACCAGCTCACCCCCTCTTTTATTTCACTCATCCTTATTGGATATAGCTGGGGTGAGGTCACCTGTATTCCCTTCTACAGCACATAACAGAGCCAAAACAACCTAACACCCTTTTCTCTTTGCAACAGAAAAAAGTCCCTCAGTCTGGGTCTCCTCTGCAACCAACGCAAAGATAGTTTAAATACAGCAGAAATAAGGTGCTGCCAGGGAAAACACTGAGATGACTACACTCACTAACAAAGTTATGAGTGGGTTCTAATTTCCAACATCCTTGTTCAACTCAGCATCCAAAAGATGCCCAAGCAGAAGTCCCTGCAGCCAAATCCAACCCCACAGCTTGTCACTTGTGTAGATATCAGTGCTGGGTACTTTCCCATCCCATGAAATGCAGGAAGGCTTTTGCTTTGCAAAGTTTCGAGTTGTTGCACTCTACCTGAAATTCCCCTGGTCGAGGGTTCATGTGGTCGGGGTGAAGCTGAGCTTCCAGGCCAGCACATAGAAGGTATGGAAGGTATATGCTCCTGGGATGCCTTTCTAGGTCTTTCTGGTGGGAAAATGGATGAGGAAATGAATCAACATGGATCAACATGCCTTCTTAAAAATAGGAGTTTCAATTTAAGAAACACATGCTTAGGAAAGGTTAACAGACCCATGTGCTCCTTAAAAACTGAAACAAATATAAACTCCTGCAAAACACTTTCTAAGTACTCGTAAAATGCTTTGTAAGTCAGAAAAGGAAAAAGAAAATTACATTAAAAACTTAATTAAAAATATTAATAATTTCCTTATTATTGTAAGGAAATTCCAATCGGAAAACTATCAAGTGTCAGAGGGACAGCACTGAATGCTGCTGGATATCTGAGCTCCCAGCTGACAAGTGGTTTCTAATTTAGGGCCAAATTAAGACCTCATTTGTGTGAAGTAAAGTGACACAGAGTGCCCAGGCAGGTGCAAAGGAGAGCGCCTTACTGCAAAAACCAGTCATTTTTAGTAGTTAGGCCTTTATCAGTTAAATAGTTTTAAATCATAACAAATATAATCTAACCAACCACCATACACCATGATGTGAACAAGTAGTGGTTATTTAACTTGTTTTTCTACCTCTAATTCAGCTGAGTCACTTTCTCATAGTCTCACTTAGCCAAAGTAGCAGCCCTGAGTTGTGATTTTACAAGGGCAACAAGGCCCTTATTTTATAAAGCTTTGCTTATATGCAACACCCGTTTATGCCAGCATGTGTCCCCAGGAACTCTGAAACTTCGCTTCATCAGTGTACTTGAGTCTTACCCCTATGTAGCTGAAACCATAAATGAGCCCTTAAGAACCTTTTTGCTACTGAGAATTATTTCAGAGTCTCATCATTATTTAAGTTCTTTCCTGAATAATGAACAGGCAAGAAAACACAGTAGGCAGAAAAGACTGACAGGCATGGATGTGCTGTATAAAAAAAAAATGAAATGTCCTAAAACTTCATAATTCTGACTACTACAGATAAAACACTTTAAATTAGTTCTTACTGTTTACTTCCCACGTTTAAGTCCAATAAACATTGGGAATCCAGAAACTTCACATTATTAAGGCATTGAATGGACCTGATTACAACATATATCACTGTGTTGTTCATGTGGAAGCTTTCCAAAACTGTCTTTCAGTGACTTCTTTCCAAGCCTGGGCAGAACAGGTCTTTGCAGCAGGACATTTGTGTGGTGAAATGTTGCATGTGAGTGTGACCTTCAGGCAGTCGCTGTTTCGGGCACGTCTCTCGTGGTTGCCGTGATGAATGATGTTACACTGGCTAATTAAATCAATGCACCTCATTAATGCCTTGCAGCTTCTGAATTTCTTGTCACTCTCTAGTCCCATGGAACATTTTCTGTATCTGCTCTTCTCAGGCAGACATGCAATTTTTTTGTACTTCTTTCTCTGCAGAGATACAGCAATTTCCATCTGAAAGTAAGTTTGAGAAGTATATTTAGCACATCCAATAAGAGAATAGTTAGTAGCACCTCGTGCTTCCCTATTAAATTTATTTTCACCATTTCACAAATGAAGACCTTTCTGCATCTTTTGGACTTAAGTTATAAGCTAAACAATGGAAATAACTCTTTTATTATTATTTAATGTGTTGGGAATTGTGTTAATCCAGGGAGAGAACAGCTGCTGAGAGATGTTACATGAAAGAATGCAAAGAATCCTAGAAGGATTTTCACTCTCTTGCAGCACTGACAAGGATCTGAGTTAGGAATATGGTGGACAGTATTGTCCCCATGTCTGTTGTGTATCTGTCTCTGTGCTTGCACATAATAGGGAGCCTTTTTCTGATCCCTTCTTGACTTCTGGCATCTATTAAATACCTAATAAAAAGAGGCTTAAAACCTTTTCCCCCAAAACCTCCCTGTTTTCCCACAAAACTAGTAGCCTAAGTATCTACTGGAACATGTTAATTCTCTTGGCAATTTTTCCTTTCCTTTCTGTTATTTTTTTTTTCCCCGCACAGTAAATCGTGTTTTCAATACCACCTTAGGATGGAAACTAAAATAATTTGGTGTTTTGTTACTTTTAATTTCCCCCCCTTTCTCTTCAATATGTATTTACAATACTTTTTTTTTCCACAGGCAAAAAAAGGGAAGATGAGGGAAGGAATTTCTTTAGTTAAGCATTTCTCTGGAAGAAGTTGGAAGAAGCACATTTCTACAACAGCTAACTGAGCAAGAAGAAACAAAAAAGAGCAACTTCCATTGTTTCAGCTGAGCCTAGCAGCATCCCATGTCTGGATTGCTTGTTATAGTTCAAATGGATGTTTTAATGGGAGTAAAACCACATTGCTTTGAATACACTGAATACCAGTAGTTCCCAAACAGAGGGCTTCCTGGCTGTGGGCAAACACCAGCCTTGGCTTGGATTCTGGTATAACTGTGTTTGATCATCACGCTCTAATGCCCCCATCCATGCCAGGGTGTAGGAACACAGCCTCGCTCCTCCCTAGGACTCCTGTCTTGTCTTGCTTGATTGTAATAAGACAAAGGAAGGATTCTGGCAAGGAACCTGGGACAAAATCTCTCCCTGCAGCTTTAGAGCCAATAACTCCAGACCTGATAGCTGTGCTGCAAAAGGGACGGGTGAGAAATAAACAACTTGACCAGTAGATTAGACTGGAGTCCTGCCAGGGAAAACACTGAGATGGCTACACCCAGAGCATCTTGCTTAAAGATTTGCCCAGGAAGCCTTTTGCAGGTCACTGAAATCTGCTTTATCCTGACTCTGCAGCTCTTATGCAGGACTTGTCCTGCCTTTTTTGCACTATCTATAGTAGGTATAGATAGTGCAAAACTATCTATATGCTATCTATAGTTAGTAAAGGTCCTGGATATAAAAGAAGTCCTCAGATTGTGTTTAGTCATCTACCACTAACCTGTCACGTCTTGGTTTGTCCTGCAAGAATCTGCATTCTGAAATCCAGCTCATTATTCAGAGGTGATACAACAGCTTTCGCCTGTCCTGTTTCTGCAGCTAATAGAGCTGTCAGCTCTGCTGTCATTCCTTGTCATCCCATCCAGAAACATATAGAATGCCTTAAAGAAAGAGGTCATCCCAAGACTGAGTCTTGAAATAAAATTGACCCTTATTCAAGTGTACATACAAAAAAGCTTGGACTTTTCCCTTTGATTGCAATTTGTATTTGCCTCTTGTTCCACAGAGAGTTAATGTGGATTGAAAATGTGACATTTGCCAGGAAAATATCTGTTACAGGTGCTAAAGGCTGTTCTGTTGTCAATGCTTTGAGATGTTTTCATGGCATGTTCGGAAGAAAGGCTTTCCTCTCTGTCTCCTTCATTTGCCTTAAGCCCAGCATTACCATCTCATTCAAGAGATGATAATGACTGTGTTCACTTGTTGCATTGGATGTTTGTGCCAAGGGTATTTATGAATGTTCTAGCTCATTTTAAATTCAAGCTTCAGTGCCTGGAGACACTTTTGTATGAAAAGCAATTGAGTCACCATAGCAGGGAAGGAAAGGTTCAGCAGGTAAAGTGGCACTCCTCAAGAAGGTGCTTGTTGGCTAGTAAAGTACAGGGGATGACAGCTGCTCTGACAAACTGACATTTGCATCTCCAGAGAAGTGAGATTTCTTAATTTAACTGGAGAAGTGTCAAGATCATCTGCTGAGTAAGTTAAAAGGAAGTAAGTTTCAGATGGAAAGACAGAAAGTTTCTAAAGGAAAAAATAAATCTGCTCAGAGCCCATGATAATAAGATTAGTTACAGATGGTGGTGTGGAGGAAAGGGTTTTCTCTAACAAGTGCAGCCTGTGACACACGACATGCAGGCAAACAGTGTCCCTGACAAGTCTGAAGACTACCTGCAGCAAATAAGAAGGAGATGGAGTGAAAAGGACCTTTTATATTTTCTCTTGTAAGTGGGCTGATTATAGCCTTCTTTATTATGCCTTAAAACCCTTGCTACTGCAGCGCCCATTTTGGGTGCTGTAAATAAATGTTACCACTTGGATTTTGCTTTAACTCAGATGGAGTTAAAGTACTTGGTTAAAAACAAGATGTTCCTTGCTGAAGGCTGCCACAGCCCGAACAGGCAACTGGGGATGTGGTCACCTAGAGGTGAGGAGGTGAAGTCACCTTTTCCCACGATGAGGACTCTTAGCAGGACGCTGGTGAGCATACCGGAATCCAGGTGATCTTGTGGGAATTTGTCACCCCTGCACTTGAGTCATGCTGTGTTTTTAGTCCTCTTTGAAAGAGTGAACACCCATGATAAGAGTGAGCTTATCTTTCTCCATTTCTTTCTTCTTCCTGAGCAGCTCCTGATTTGCTGGGGGTACAAGCAGTTTACCAGCAATTATGTCAGAACATTTGCAAGCATCTTACTCTGACTTCTAAATTGTAAAGCAGCAAAGGGACTTATTGCTGCCATCTCCAAAGCAAGGCAACAAAGGCATAGATGTAATAACGCATGCACCTAAGTATTTACCCATTTTTTTTTTTCACATTCCTCTTTTTGTTTTCCCAAGCAAAAAGCAGCACTCCCTAGCAACCATTTTAAGGCTGAGGGCACACTGAAAGCAAGCTTGACAAATGAAAGTGAAACGCTGCAGTATGTGGGACTGGTGGAGCAGCCCCATGGAATTATCAAGCCCACATTGTGCATAGCCCCACTGGGCTGCATCCCTGGGGGTCACAGGGATGGGAAAAATGCAAGCAGCCACATAATCTGGTGAGCAGGAGGTGCTTAGGAGACAGGCTGCTGTGTCTTAGCAACTCGGAATCCTTTCCCAGAGTTAAATGCTGTGCTTTTTTTTTTTTTTTTTTTTAAGAAAGAGGTAGTGAACATTACGCTTATTTCTTAACAGGAGGGGAGAAATGGAAGTCCCAGTTTTAAATGCTGACCAAGTGGGCAGGGCACTTACCTGGGCTGCAGGAAGCACAGATTCAGATCCTACGTTTGCCTGAGGAGTGTGTCAAGATGGGATATCTAAGACAAGACCCTGCCTAGTGATGTTATCTAAAGACTCAGTGCCAGCTGTGTAGTTCTGCCCTCTGCTCCATGCCAGCTGTGATGGCCTTCTGACCATGCAGCACACCGCTACAATTCACAAAGCAGGAGACCTTGGTTTTGTTGTTTTCTCCTGGAAGGGGAGAAAAAAGGAAGAAAAAGGTGCTGAAAAGCAGGACCTTCTTCCTTGAGTACCAGTTGGACTGATCCAGTTGCACCATTTATGATCTCACCTGTCAAAGCTGCTCACTCAACATCTCATGGAACTCTGTAAAATGTACTCTGAACTTCATAAAGACTCTCTAGCCCAGAGCTGAAATGCTCATTTATAAAAGGTGAGACATGGACTTTCTTCTCTTGCCTGTTTTTTTTTTTTTCACTTGAAATCATACTGAGCAAATTTCAGTTGCATACTTGTCATATACAGTAAAACTGAGATTCTGCAGTCTTAAATAACTGGCCAGGGCTCTCAAGCAGAGAAATGTAGGATTGATGGTGTTTTGATTCACACCGTGTAATCTTCAGTTAATAGTAAGTAAACCAGGGCAGCTGAGCACACCCTTCCAAGCTAAATAACATGTATAATTTTGAGGGACTTTAGCAAATGTCCTGGTTGCCTGCCCATGGTATGGCTTCCCACATCACTCATGAGTATTGAGCTTGATAACAGATAGTGAGAAGTCTTCATATTCTCATCTGTCATTTTGTGCTCCAGTGGCTTCTACTAGCAACAAATGTTAGTGGAAATGTATCAGCCCTTGGAGGAGATGCATAGGAAAATAAAAAGGTGAAGTGGGTGTCAAATGTCTGGCCAAGATGATATTAATACCAATCCCCACTAAATAAAGTGTCAAACTTGTCAGTGTGACCATCAGGCAGGGAAGTTAAAAGGTAAAAAAGCAATCAGTGTAGCTGACTTTTAAGGATATCTTCCAGTTCTTATCAAAAATGGTTGTCATAATCCTTGGGAATCTTAATAGCAAAAAATAAAGAGGCTATATAAATGCCAGATTTTTTTCTCCAGAGATTTTTTGGTGCCAGTGAAAACTTGCTGTTGTCCAGATCCATTAGTTTTGGTAGAGGCTGAGCATTAGAGAACCATATTCTACCCCCACCTCCAAGCACTTTTTAGAAATTTGAGTGATTCAGAACATCCACTCTCGGGTGTCCATGGTCATGGCATATCAGACAGGCAATGACTAAAATAATTTCAGTGTTCATGGCAGGCATCCATAGCAGGATGTCTGAATTCAGCCCTAAATATTTTTGGTTTTGAAATCCTTACAGGACACCAAATTTGTTGGGGTTTTTTTAGTTGGAAAAAAATTTGAATTTTTATGTAAAGTAATATATAGTAGAACTATGAAGGACTAACTAATCTAGTCACTGAGCCTGAAAATATTAATATGCACAAGGGTAATAAATCCTACTGGGTTACTTTACTTTGAAAATGGTAATTGAGCACATCAAAAGCTTAGTCCTCTTGATTTCAGCTACCTTGCTTCTTATATTTACTCAACTTAGTCCTTCCAAACTTGCCCGAAATTACATAGCTACACTCAGGTACTCCACAACTGACTGTTCTCCATCAAGGCACAGTCCTGATTTATTATTAAACCAATGCTTATTTTATTTCCTCATTGTTTGTTCTGTTTCTTTAAAGGTTGTGCAGTTGAAACAATAATGCTTCATCAGTGCTGTCATTAAAGGGAAATTGCCAGATTTTAAATGATCAGTTACTGAAGCAGTATCAACTCGGCTTCAGGACACAGGTCTTGTATATGAGTGAATAAGTTGCACTATAGCAGCCAAATTAAGGATTTTAGGAACTCCCTTTTGAAGCAACATGTTCTGGCTTCTGTTGGAAAAAAAAAACAGATGACAGTTCTCATACAGCATAGGAAAGCTTGTGTTTCTTAACCAAAGAGAGTTTACCGTCCAAAATAAACATTATCCAAGGTAACTTAGGGATTCCATGTATTTCTGCATTTGATTCCCTACAGCATATATATATTTTATATGCTATAAATATTATATATGCCATATATATATTTTTATATATGCTATATAAGTTATATGTGCTGTACATCATATATGCTATCTTAGCATATATAAAACCATGCAAGAATTAGTAGATTCCATTCAGATAGTGAAACATCAGGTGATATTGTCTGTATATTTAGGTTCAAAGGACTTGTCAGAAATAAAGATAGTCTGGAGCATAATATAGTCAAGTTCTGTTTGCTCTTGGTAAGGTGACTCTAAATCATATTAGAGACTGGGTGGCAGCTCCTGAGGCAGTCACAATAACAACAGTTTTATCAGCACTCATTCACCATTTTCAGGAACAAAGGTTAATAAACAGGAGATAGAATATTTATTCTAATATAGGTCCCTGGGGTACTAAGTCATCTTTAATGAGAAATGAGGTAATTACCAGTTCTGTCACCTTTTGTCTCTCAAATACACTTGAAACTGTTTAATATGAGGCCCATGTTGTTCAATAGAAAATAAAGACTTAGGAATTATTGTAAAGTGTTTCAGTGTTACTGTATTATTGTAAAGTGAAGCTGGAATATCAAAATATATATTTCAAGGCAATTTGAATGCCTTTCTTAAATCAGAATGGAATGAGATGTCAGGACAAAAAAACCACATCAGTTTTTCTGGTCTGTCATCACCATAATCATCACAGACTCAGCTCCTCAAATTAGAGGTATTTTGGGCTTGAAATGGAAAACAGTGAAAGAATTGGACTGTGACAAATTTTGGAAGGATGCACTTCTAAATTTGCATCACCTGCCTTATATGTGGAAAGCTTGTGGAGAGTGATGATATGAGATTGGCTAGGGTGAAAATAAGTTGCAAAAGTAATGTGTGAGAAAGAACAAGGAACAACTACAATTAAAAGAAATACAGACTTCTGGAAGGCTGTAAGAGTCATTTTCACTTGCTTTACTGTATTTTCTGAATCAAAGGTTCTTGAAGTGGATTTAGCTGCCTGTCCCTTTTTGCAATGTCAGAGCTGCGGAAAGGAGACACAGATGTAGATTAGAACCACGTTGTGCAGAATTAGGTTATGGAAAGATAATTGCACAAACAGCCTTCATCCATATGCTGTGCAGGGCAGGCAGGATTAAAATGACTCAGGTTACACAGGGCTCTGGGGTCCCTGGTGGGCCAGGAATGTGGCCTTCTGGAGCACAGTCCCTGCATCTCTGCACAGGGGGTGCTGCTTGGAGAGAGCCCGAGCAGCAGAGACACAGGGTTGCTGGAACCTGGCTGCTCCCCATGGCAGAGCTGGGAGTAGGACTCCAGGCTGGACCTCAGCTTTGGCTTCCCCTGCAGGTGAGGTGGGTCAAGGGGATGAAGATGACACAAAATTGGGTAAGAGTGGGTGATATGCCCGATGTTGGTGCCACCATTTGGAAGGACCTGGACAGGCTCCAGAAATGGGCTGACAAGAACATTGTGAGGTTCAGCACAGGGAAGTGCAAAGTCCTGGGTGGAGAGGCAGGGGGCTGGTGGGATGGCCAAAGGACACAGAGGGCTGAAGAGGACAGGAGAAACAGGATACATAACATCCAGCTGAGGAATGGCACCTGGCTGAAGATTTGGGGAAAAGGCAACTAGCAGGCTCCTGCCCTTGGAAAAGGAGTAAACACGAATGTGAGAAGAAGCTGTGAAAATGTCTTGGGTGGCAAGAGCAAGAGAAAGGCCTGGATGGTGCCTCTGCTATAGCCTGTCAGTGGTCACCCCTGTATCTTTTGCAAAGGCATTATGGAGATCAGTGACTTCCTCAGCCCCACACCCCTGGCCCCTGGGAAGGAGACTTGCAAAGGGAGCAGTGGGGACATAGAGCACTCTTTGAAAATTCGGGTGTATATCCACAAAGAGGTTGGATGGTGTGCACTTCCACCCACGCCCCCAGCTCCCCCCTCCCTCCCACTGCTCTCACTTTTCTTCATGTAAACATTTATTTAGCTTTAAAAAGTTACTGGCAGATGGCTGATGAGGTTGTTCCCAGGTTATAGTTGCTAAGCCAGCTCCAGGCTCGGTTCATTACCAAGTAATTATGGCTTTGCATCTTCTTGTTTGCTATTCAATAATTGTCCTCTTCA
This sequence comes from Phylloscopus trochilus trochilus, assembly GCA_016584745.2. Taxonomy (NCBI): domain Eukaryota; kingdom Metazoa; phylum Chordata; class Aves; order Passeriformes; family Phylloscopidae; genus Phylloscopus; species Phylloscopus trochilus. Next base: position 32,684,878 of record WQNJ02000062.1, on the reverse strand, counting down.
GTGAAAGTGCCTATTGACCTGAATAAAATATAATTGTGTCTCCCATCGCCTTTCAACTTTTTAAAAGCATTTCTCCATTGAATTGGCTTTCTCCAATAGTGCTCGTGTTTGTTATGGATTTCCCTGACATAACAGTATGGAAATAAGCATTTGTACTAATCCTTTCTGCTTCAATTTTAATATGCAATAGTCATTTTTACATCAACAGTCACAGTCTTGCATTCCCTTCAGTGTAGAGGTGAAACTGCTCCTCAGCATCACTAGTGCATCTCGGCTTCTCTGTGTCACAACTTCTCAGAGCTCCTTGTCCCATATGGGGAAGGGGCTGAGGCATCTGCAATAGGTTGGCACCTACTTTAGGCCTCCTCCATAGAGACAGCTTCCAGAGGTGCTAGCAGTAGTAAATCCAATTAAAGACACTGGGAACTTGCAGACTCTAATCCACCCACTTTACTTTGTCATTTGAAGGTTTGGAAAGCTCCCAAACCATGAAAAGCTTTGGAGCGTATTGTTCCTTCTCTTGTTGTGGTGCAGTATCTTGGGAGTAATTGGGGAATTCACTTCCGGGGAAACGGTGCAGCAAACTCCCAGTTAACTTCTTGAATTAGTACCTTCTCCATACTGAAAAATCAGCAGGTTTGTTTAAAACTGCACAGTACAATTCTGCACAATTAACTACTGCTGTCAGTGATCCCTTTTGTACCTTAAGAAAACTGCACACAGCACTTCTGAATGTAATCTGATGTGGTAGGTATATTACACTAATATGTAGGAGAAAATTCTCAAGACTACTCCATGCAAGCTTAGCTGTTTTGTTACTTAAGAAATTAATTAATGTTCTTTCAGGTTCATGTGATTTTAGTGCAGCACAATCACACGTTGAGAAGTGGAGAACATAAAAATAAAATGAAAATAACTTATTTTCCTCCAAACCTTATGATTTTAGTTTTGTTTAAAAACTGGAAATAGTTTCTGCTAAGAACAACAAGTTACTAAAAAACCAATACATTTGGTCAAAATATTTTCAAAATTTGCAGGATAGTCACTTGGTGCAGGGACTTAAATATTTAGTTTCAAATTCCAACATATGCTTGTTCCACTTGGAGGGCCTCTGTAAACAGTCCCAATTACTGCTAATTGATTTAAATCTCAGAACTCAGTAGGAAATCACAGATGTTAACTTCTCAGCAATGAGAAAAATCTTCCTGAGTTTCTCACGAAAAGATTTGGCGTAATTGCGGGATATCTTTTTGAGGTACAGGGATTATATAAATCTGTTCTGGCGAGAGCTGTTACACAGAAAGTATTGATGTTAAGCTTGTAAGACTGTTAAGTAAAATAACTTTATATTTGTTTTGAGACCTTCACCCTGTAGAAGACTGAAAAAAACCTTTAATGCTTTTGTACCGCAAAGACGAGAAAAACTCTTTTCTTTTTTGGATGCCCATGGAAAATTAGAAGAAACTCCTTTTTTGTAAGTCCATTAAAGATTTCAGATTCCTTTAAAAAGAAAGCTGACCATTTTCTTGAAAAGCTGAGAAAAGATGTGGCAGAAAGACCTGAAAAAAATCTAGTCAGCAGAAAAATAGGTCTCCTGAACTGGTGTGCAATGCTGAACCCTAAGGTGTAGGACAGAGAAAAGAGGGAAAATCTTCTAGAAGTAATTGATTAAAAAAGCATAAAAGTTGCCTATGAACTTACACAATGGACATAAGTACATAAGCAGGATGAAATAACCACTTAAATGTAAATAGAGACAAGCTTCAGCAACCAAATTGCTTCTAGAATTAAAATGACCCTGCTCCCTTCCTCGTCCACAGATATGACCGACAGACGCTATCTGCTGGCTGATCCTCATTTTCGTTTCCCTTCCTGTGGCAGTTATGATGAAATTCTCTGTAGCAGAAGTGATTTTTCTGAAAGTTATAGAAAAATTTTAAAAATTATAGAGCTGGTCACATTATAAATTCTTTAATATCATTAAGAATTCAGTAATATCCCAAGCTGACAGGGATATCATCTTGCAGCAAGATGAAGTGCTGCAGACCAGTTACTGGCAGGTTGCCCAGCAGGTGAATCGGGAGCTCAGCTTGTATGGCTTAAAGCTCTGGGGCATCTCTGGGCTGTAGATTACTTTTTTGATGGGAATTTAAGACCTTAAGGCTTGGTGGCTCTGGCACAGTGCAAACTAAAAGCAACAGCTTCCTGAAGATAGTGAGTTGGAAAAAGCTGCACATTGGAAATCAGGAGAACTGGGGACTTCTATGTGACTGCCATTTTCCCTATGCTTCTGCATCCTGTTTGTAAAACAAAAGCAGTGTCTGTCCCCTGGGAAGCTTTCTGAATCCATTAGAACGTGCTGTATGTCAGGAACGTGGTGCTCACAGATCCTCTGAGTGTTTCAGGCATGGCTCCCTACTCAGAAGCTGACAGAGGGAGAATCCCTTTCCTAGAGTGTAACAACAGCACAAAGATATTTAAAGTGGCCCCCCTTCAGCTGCTTGAGGTCATGTTTATGTCCATACAAATCCCTGTGTCTGACAGAGGTGTCTATTCCCATGTGCACTGGCCAGAAATGAGCAACCTAGTGGGCAGACCACCATTTGAGAACAGTGCTCTGGCCTCCAGTTAAAAGGACACTGCCTGGCTCTTCTGGCAGGATTAGGGGATGCTCTCTCCCTACAACTACCTGTCAGCCATTCCAAGGCACAAAGGTTACTCTGCCTCTCATCCCCACCCCGTTCTCTCGGACACCCAACAAGACATCAAAGCATCAGTTATAAATCATCTTCTGATACATACAGGGTCAATAAATTGTGGAGGACTTTGCGGGTCATCCAGATCCAAGAACCAACCTCAAGACTGGGCCAGCATCCACCAGTTCCCTCAGCCTGGCAGGGGCACAGCCTTTGTAAAGCAGGAACACAGGTAAGGGCTGTTAACAATGCCATCATCCTCTTCAGCTTCCTCCTCAGCATTTGCTGCTCAGCTTTCTCTCCCTCTTGGCAAGTCTGACAATCTTATGGGCAAGGCCACGGTTTACTCTGCAGCCTGTTCCAAAGGAGTTGCCTGGGCTGGAAGAATCCCTCAGCCTCCACCTGTACTGTGCTCTAGTACTGACATTTGTTTTATATTGTGACTTCCTTAGACCATAATTTTAGTTTTACAAACTGAAAGAGGTCCATTGTATATGTTGTCTTCTTATCCACGCTCTTAAAAATATAGATGAAAAAGCAAAGATGGACAATACTTACACTAAGAAAAACAGCCTAAGAATCCAAAGTAACCTATTTGCCTGTGTTGTTAGGGGAACATTTCAGAAGGGTTATCCTGCTGTTCTTTTAATGAGATTGTACTGGGGAAAAAAGGAGCAGGATGCAGGCGTGGTGAATGTGTCTAGCAAATCTTTAAATGCCTGAGTGATGATGATAATGCGAGCATGGGCTTATTGCTCTGCATTTTAGAAACACATTTTAAAAACTTCCAATTTTACAAGGCATCTATTTGCATACAGGCACTTCTGCCTCTACTTTCTGTAATTTTATTGCCACTGTAATAGAGATTTGGAAATCGAATGCACTTCGCTATATTTCAAGGCTCTTCCTATATTACTGGGTGATATCAGATTTATGAAAAGAAGGTAATATTTGCTCTACCCTCTCTGTATCTGATGGAAAAATACAGCAAATTGAGATTAATATATCCATTTCTTGTGCATGTGGATGGATATAAGGGAGATGCACATTTCAGTCTCATAGAGGTTTTTACTCTTGCCTTATGTAAAAGGTTGAAGCATATTATTTGGTTTCTTTCGTCTTTACTCCTCCAGTCTCATGCTGGGTGCTGATAATGGGATGGTAGGTTTATTTCCTATAGAGTCTTCCTTGAGATAGTTTCAATTGCAATTTAGTCCTTTGAACTTGTCTGTCATTCATGCCTTCAAATTAAAAAGAGTATGGAAAGGGAGGAGCTGGCCTCCCTTTCTCTGCTGAACTGGCTACTGTCATTATACAGCTTCCTTTCAGACTCCCTGACAGTCCTGGCTTCTGTGTTTTTAGAAAATTTCTTTCCAGTCAGTAAGTTTTCACTAATTGGAGGCATTATTCCTAGAAGCAACTCAGATCTAATTATTTCTGTAAGTTATATGTCCATTTTAAGGTGAAAGTGGCACTTGAGGTCAAATCCTCTCCCTCACTGCTTCCTCAGAAACCTACTGTAGGAGGTATTGAGGTGGTCCCTATGGAAAAACCTCGGCATTCTGGGATGAAATTGGTGTATGAGAAGGGAAAGATTTTGTTTTCCATCCTTGCCAGCCTCCTCTGGGAGCAGCAATATTTGGTGCTGAGCCGCAGCCTACAAGAGGACTCTTTTCCAAATTTATTTTTGGTTACTGTACAGTACTGGATATAATTTTATTACCCATTTTTCTTTAAGTCAAACTCTGATTACTTGACTTGAAATGTTATTGTGTGGTTTCTGAAAGAGTTTTTTTTTAAATCATACTTAAGCATTGGAAAGAGACCTGAACAAAGAGAGTATTATGTTGCTAAAATGTTAAGAAGGGTGTTGATGGAAGATAATGCCTTATAGAAAACTGGATAGACTAAAAAAATAACCCCTCTACATCTGGATACTGGGTTTTTTCATGGCATTAGGCAGCTATTACAGAACGCTATGCTGTCTTTCCCGCTGGGAAACAAGAGCTAAAAGAAGCAAATTTTTAGCTATTTTTGCATTTCATTAACAAATGGTCTTACTTGAAAATGCAGTTCTCTAGATCTTGGCAGTAGTGAGATGCCTGTAGGCAGGAGCACAAGTCTTCTCTCTAAGATCTATGTGGACGGATATTAAACCCATGAAATTCTAAGCCTACCTGCCCATGTACTGTAGGATGAGAGTGCTGGTAATTGATGCTGCTCAAAATACGCTCCCTGAGAACCATACAATTTCAGGGCTGTGCAGCAAGCTGAAGTCTCCTATCGACAGTCTCCTTGCTGACTGTCTTCCAGGAGAGCCCAGCACTAAAGAAAAAAGTAATATCCAGCTTATTTTCAAACTCCTGTAGCTCCTTAGGCCTTGCAACAATATTATTCTCAACTCTGAGAATAATTTTAATCTACCCTTAAGATACCAGCGGCTGAAAGTAATCATGTAAACATTATTATACACCTTTCCTTCTTCCAATTACTTGCAAAGGATACAGTTATTGCAGGCAGGGAGTGGGTGCTGGGGTGTTCATATCCCCTGGCGTGTGGCTGGGGGTGGTCCAGGGTCACGTCCCTGCACTGCTACTGGGGGGGACATGGCATGCGAGGAGCGCGCCCGTGGATCCTGCTCCTCGGCAGATGTTCCTAATATTAGATTTGTGTTATTGATCTCTGCTCTCCCTGGAGCCAGGAAAAAGCCTCCTGCAAGAAGGTAATGAGAAAAGTAAGGCAAAACCTAAAGAACTGACTTATGTTTGCTGTTAAATAGCACTGCAAAATGCTTGCTGTGCAGCTTGGATCATCTGCAGGGGTGATGAAAATCACACTGGCATGGGTGTTATGCAACAGTTATGTCTGTGTTTTTCCTCTTAAAAGGAACAAATTTGGATTATAGAGAAACATGAGATTCTGAGGCACGGTGCTAACTGAATTTCTCCCCAAATGTGTACAAGTTTAAGGGAATATATCCCTTGAGCAAACTTGCATCATTCAGTGATGAAAAGGTTTACACTACCAATCTAAAAGCAGAAGTACATGAAAGGCCACTGAAAGCAAGAATGGTGTTCACCTACAACATTGTAATTAAATATTAAATGTCACGTTCTAGGCTTGAGTGACTCCAGAATGTTCCTTTTTGCCACCAGTCCTGCATGAGCACAGTGCCACATGTGACAGCACACACAGGCAAGCGTGCAAGGAGACCACAGTGGAGTCTTGCAAGATGTAACCCTGAGCCGTGTAGTTCAGTGCTTCCAGCCTGCTGTCACAGTGTGAGGATGCTGAGGACATTATGGCTCACATTTCTGTCCAGGCTATTAAGTCCTTGCTGTTGCTGCTGCAGCAGTACTCACACTGCATAGTGCAGATCAGAAATCTTGGGTTTTTTTAGTTTGAAAATATCAGAAACTTCTTTAATTTTTGACTAAGCCTTGGTGTTAGTATAACTCTCCTGAGGTCAACAGAAAACACCCTCTCTAATGAGTTCAGGTTAATTCAGAAGTGAATTAACCTCTCTGATACTGTGAAGAGACTTCCTTGGACTTTGGGTCATGGCATGGTATTTCTGGCTCTGAGCTCCTAATACTGGCCTCAAAATGATACAGTGGATTGACATGATACAAAGTCACCCTGTGGGTTCAGATTTGTTCCAGAAAAGTTGGATGGGCTAACCTTGTACTGAGAATCTTTACACAAGGTCAGGTTTCAGCTGTCCTCTGTAACCACTGCTCCTGATTCCATAAAATGGAATAAATCCCTTGTTGTTTGTGGAGGTTATTCAACAAAAATATGACTATCTGTCTGTGTCTGCTCTGGATCTTCTTTGTACTGCTGAGTAATCTGATAGCACACTACTGATCTCAGAGGTATGAGCCTGAGATTAAAAAACATCTTGAAAGAGTTAAATATTTCCCTTAGCACTAGGTCGACTCCTATTGTTTTAGATATCCACTTGAAAAAGGGTGGGGCAGCATTAAAAACCAAAGGGAAAGAGTCAGCACAGCTTTCTTCTGTCTGATTATCTTGCATGTTTGTGAGAAAATGATGCCTTGTACCCTCCTCGTCTCCTTGATACATGGATGAATCATTAAGCCTCTGCTAATAAAGGCCATCTAGGTTGTCTGCACAATTTCCTATGAGTTTAACAAAGGGATAAATTCAATCAAGCATCCATGGGTTTGCTGACCAACGTCAACTGCAAGCCAAAGGCAGCAACAGTGTTCTGTCCAAAAGCAACCATGGATTTTAATCCATTGTTGAAAGTGCAGTAGTTTACAGTGCTATTTTATCTGTCCTCTGCCAAAGGTGTCTCTAACAGATACGTGTTACCTGTCTGCTGTTGCCTGCCTCTCATTCTTACAGAGCACTGAAATTTAGAATGCTACATTAAGCTTGATTCATTACTACTCTCCTTAGTTCATTCACAGCAGTCCTGTTTGTGTCAACAAAACTTCATGAGAAGCATTTCCTGTTACCCTGAAGGGGACTGATCATTCTGTTCCTTGTACCATGGCCCTGCTTTTCTAAAGAGGATTTTATCTACAGCTATTTCAGCTTTCTCTTCGTTCTTTTGTGCTGTATAAGTTCAAAATTGTAATAAGAATTTTCCAGTAGCTTTTTCTGTTAGGGTTGTTAGTTGGACAAAGATAAAATATTCCTGGGTCTTTTTCTAATGAATATTCCAAGTTTGCAATTCATTATGACATGATTTACCTAATGCTAATGGGAGGAAAAGGAACACCAGATGACATGGTGCTGCAGAGCTGAGCCTAATTTAGCAGAGCAAGCAAGAGACAGGCTCTGAGAGAAAGAGCTTTTCACATCCTCAGGCACCCCCATGAGCTGAGACCTGCCCCTCTGATCTGTTCCATGATTCAGTGATGCTCCTTCCAGCTGGTCCCAGGGCAGAGCTGTGGGCACCGGCTTGCCTCCAGCCCATGATGGTGCCAGCTCAGAAGCTGCACGGTGTCAGGCATCCATGTGACAGTGCTGCCCTTGTCACCAGCCCTGAGGGCCATTACAGCCATGGGCCAGCACTGGCCACCAGCCCCTCTGGCCATGCTGATACTCTGCTATCCCTCTGTGATTATTCCAGATGTGCTGTCCCATCAGGTGTTCATGGCTGACTTCAGGCTCATGCCAATGAGCCTGTCATCTGTGGGCCACCACACTGAGCCTGTCTGTGTCAGCTCTTGGCCCATGTGAGAGCACAATACTCCCATGTCACCTAAAATTGTGGAGAGGAGCTTAATTTGCAGTTAAGTTTTGCATCTTTTGGGACTCTGGGCCCAAGTCCCTCCTTTTTGATTAAATACAGAACTGATGAAACGCACACACACAGACACATAAACACAAACACACAATGTGTGTGTTATTACTGGCTCTTGTGTTTAAACAGAACAGACCAGAAGACTGACAAAAAAAACCCCAAAAAGCAAAAAACAAAACAAAACAAGACAAAACAAACAAACAAGCAAACAAACCCCACCCCCCAAAAAAAAACCAACAACAAACCAAAAAACAAACCACCAAAAAAACACCCACCAAAATCCCAACACACCAAACAAAAAACAAACAAAAGAACCCCCCAAAACCAAAGACAAGTAAATATATCCTTCTTACTCTCTCTGACATGTTGCCATTTCATTTAATTCTTGCTCACAGTTCCCTTCTTGCAATTGCAGGGACCCTTCTGCTTGACTGGATGAGTGCAAGGCTCTCAGATATTCTGGGGCAGGGACACTGCACCTGCCATCCTTGGCACACCTTGACTCAGCTATACAGACAGAGGGCAGGGCACAGGTGGCCACCCTGGTCCTCCCTCATGGGCATGTTTCTGGCATCCACTGAAAGTCCTTCTAAACTCAGAAACTTGTGATGGCCAGTTAGAGAGTCTGTAAGACTGGTCTGTCTGTTGGCCAGAAAGAGAAAGCACATGAAATGTGTTTGTGTAAAAAAATATAAAGGGAGAAACAACTGAGAAAGAGCTTCAGAAACAAATCCCATTTCTTGAATGTGTTTAAGGAGCAGCTGGCTGCAAATGATAATTATCCTCTTTTTAGGAACAATAAATTAAAGCAGAGTGAGATGAAGGCAAAGACTTAGCTGATAATTTATAAAGGCTTGTAATCACTGTAATTAAAGATATATTAGAAACCTATAACTAAAGTATGAAGCTGATTTAAAATAGCAGTTACTTTCTAATGATGACTGGTATTTGACAAAGTTCATTTAACAGTGTTTGTATTAAAGTATACTCAGTGCATGCTTGCTGCATGAACTTGTCAGGTTGGGTAATGAAATCCTTTCCAAGAATATGTGCAGACCTTAAAAGGACACTGGGACTTCTGAGTTGGGATAATCCTAAGCAAATTCATATAATACATTTTGAATATCTGTGAGTGCAGAACAGCAGAAGCAGGTAAGAAAATACAGATTCTAGCTCTCCCTGTATGCCTGCAATATTAGTTTCAGAACAGGGGTGATTGTGTTCTTTAGGAGGTCACTGCCTGTCACACTGCACACTCCCTCAAAATGATGTGACACAGCACAGCCTTTTTTCCTTAGTGAGATCTGTAATTAATTGCAGAGCAGAGTATCAAACTAAAATGTAGATTTTTTTAGAGCTGAGGGAGCCCAGAGCCCCAGACTGGAGATCTGGGAACCCAGACCATCTCCTCCCCAAGAACAGCAGCAGTCCCTGGAAGTGCAGCAGTAACATTTCTTACTCATGAAAAGTAGTCTTAGATCTTCCAACAAATGGTCCCGTTAGCAGCTGTACAATGGTTAATTGTGTCTCACTGTAGATTTCTCCTGTTTCTCTGTGTGTGTGTGTGTGAGTGCCAACCTTCCTCCTCTCTTTGGAGATAACCAGAGAAAGTCTGTTGAACTATGCATTATTTGGAAATACAGGCCAGTTTAGTATTCTGAAAAAGCAAGCTAAGTAAGAATAATGTGGCACACTTCTGGAGGCCTCACAGGAACTGGCAGTATTTCAGCTGTGGAAATGAAGGAGGTTTCTAATCATTAATGCCTAAATTCTGCTGAGGCTTAGCCAGAGCTAACAGCCAAACTCCCAACCAGCTGCTCACTTCACCCTCTCCAGTGGGATGGGGGAAGAAAATAGGACTTGACTAGGGGAAAATTACTTTTAATTTATTGCCAATTAAATAGATTAGAGTAGGGACAAACAAAACTAAAAACATTAAACCAGCACCTTTCCTTCCCTGTTTTTCATGCTCAGCTTCACTGCTTCACTCCTGATCTTTCACCACCCAAGTGCAGGGGAGCAGGGAATGAGGGTTTGCTCCTCTGCTGCTTCTCCCTTTGCCTGGAAATGTCTGTGCCTGGCACAGGGTAGCCCATGGCCATCTCTTATGTCTTGCAGCCCCTCAGTGTCTTGATACCTGCACCCAGTGTGGTGCCCTTGCAGTGAAAGGGCAGCTTTGGTGCTTTCTTTAATTGAGACCAAAGTCAGAGGTCACTGCTGGTTTTGATCTCTTTTCTCATGCTGGATGGTCACCCAGAAAATGAATGGAAACCCTTGGAAAATGAAAGGCTCACTGTGCATGGTTAGATAAGAAGTGGTGCATAGTTAGATATGATTGGAAATGCTGGCTGTGTCTTACTTCCCAATAGAGGAAAATAATTAGTAAGGAAACACTCATGAAGATGCCAGTGGCTATGAAAGAAATGTTAACATGAATGTAAGCAAGGCAAGGGTGACTGTGCAGTGCAGTGAGCAAGTGGGAATTCCTGTGAGAAATGGCACAGAGAGGAGCTTTTGTGATTGCCTTATTTCAACCAGCCCGTGCATGCCACCACAATGCGCTGGCATTTCTGAAAAGAGTTTTCCCAGATAGTTCCATGTTGCAAGTACTAAGTATATTTACCCAAATTACATAATTATGCACCATTATACAAGTCAAGTAACTGCATTAGAATTAACAAAATTCTATATATGTGCTCTCATTCTAATGTAATTTCTATCAAAATAACCTGAACACCCACTGAAATACAGAAATAGGCACATTTGGGAATATTTTCCTCTGTGTATCCATATGTTTCTATATTTAAATTTCAGCTAATTATGTATATGTACGTAATTTCTTTATTGCTGTGAACAAACAGGAAGAGCTCAATTTTTCAGGGAATAAAAAAGAAATAAGCTGTCAGACTGAAGTGTTTGCTACATTTTCATACAGATGAATAAAGAAAACATTAGTCAGCATCTGTCAAGAGTTATATTTGATGTTTCTCATTTAAACTTGTAATTTAAAACATGAATAAAGTAGGAATGGTACAGTATGACCTAATGCTCTTTTTGCTCTTTTCACCATTTTAGTGCATATGTTGAATTGTATTGAGGGCACAGATGACTCTGAAGACACACAGCCCTTCTCCCTCTCTCTTTGGGGAGAAGTTTTAATAAAATCAGATAACAATAAAAGAGAACTGTTTTCCTTCCTTTCCCTAAGACTTTTTTTTTGTGAAACAAATCTGTGCTCTTGTTCTTCAGGAGGGGGACAAAGAGCATGTCCAAAGGGAACCACTCCAGTTCTGCAAAATGCAGGTTTTAAGGGCTGTGTTGAGTTTGCTACAGTCTCTCCTCTTTACCTCAGTGGACAGGATTTTTCTGAAAATTGGAAGCAGAATCAAAAATGAGATTAGCTGGAGAGTCTGAGAACAAGTGGGATAGTCAAAGGTAATGTGAACACAGCACAGGAGCCAGGCCATTTCCTCCCCTCCATTTTCACCAGAAGATGCCAAAAAGAGGCTTGCCCAGTCTTTTTTCCTTATGGAAAGAACTGACTCACTGTTGAAGGTTAAAGGTATCAAGAGAAAGTACTTGGCAAACTGTTGAACATGGCATACACTTTCTGTCCATTGTCTAAACTGTGCTAATCTCTGCTCTAAGAGTTTTTCTATCAACTTGTTACAGACTTAAATATTACCCCCAAGAGCTGGCAAATGCCAAACACTTATTCATAGAAAAAGCAAGCCCAAACAGAAAATCCCTATAGTAATGGCCTTGGCAATTATGGACTAGTAATTCTTTCTTAAGAAATTATAGAAAAACACTTGAAACAATAAAAAAAAAATCATGGACTGCTCATATGTCACTCTTTAATATTTCCCCATATAAAATAGGAGAGTGACAGCTCTTGAAGAAGGAGGACTTTCTAAAAGCTTGAGATGGAGACACATGCCAAGTGAGCTACACAAAAGAGCAGTGCTCAGTCTTGCATACCTCTACCAGCCAAATTCCCTTTAAACACAGAATTAGTGGAATAAGTCTGTGAGGAGTGCAATATAAAGAGGTTGGCACTGCCTGCCATCCTTCCTGTGTGCAAGGCCACACTCATGGGCCAGCACTTTTTCTCCTTTCCACATTGCTGCCAGAGAATGATAAGAGCAGACTCCAGCAGTGCAGATTCATCAGCATTTCAGCATGGGGAGAGACGCAGGCATCTCTGAGGAGTCATTCAAAGAGTCTGAACAAGTGCTGAGCCAGCACCTTGATCCAGGTACCTTACCCTCTCCTTGATACTAACTGCAGAAACTCTCTGAGTTATCTTCAGTTAATGGGTCTGGAGAACTTTTCATAGACCAGAAAATCTAATAGATAATATCTTGACTCTTTCAAGAAAATACAGTGGGCTATCTTTGGATGTATCTTTTTGTATTAAATGCTGTTTGTCCTAAATTTACTCTCCCATGTGTGATCAAAGTCATGTAAATAATGACACTTCTAATAGTGGATCAAAGAAGAACAGAATAACTTCTTCACAACATTTATTATCTGCATAATTAAATCAAGGCTGCAAACGGAGGTTTTTTGAAAAAAACTGTCTTTTTGGGATGTGCTGTTAGAAAGGAAAGTAAAATTATCCCAAACTTAAGTAAAATTCTGTCTTGTGTTTAGGAGACAGCTAATTAAACCTTGTCCTAAAAATCTTGCTTTTTCTTTAGTCAGTGAATGACTTTGACTTCCATTCCAAACTTTTAAAGGTTGTTGAGAAAGAAATCAATGGAAAATTAAAATTTAGCTTGTGTTTGCTAATGTCCACAACATGTTTGCCACTGTCACCTCTGTAGCTATGATCTAAACTCCTACTTATATGTATCTACCAATGCAATAATGTGTGAGAAAGGAAACTAGGTTCGATTGAACCATCTCTATTATAGAGCATATACCAATCCCCTCAAAAAAACCCAAAACCAAACAGAAAACCCCCAAACAAACCAAAAACAAGCCACAAAAAAACCCAAAAAGATAACTCTAGAAAAAAAAAGAAAAAGAAAATTCTAGCAAATCTGATTAACTGCCTACATTAAAAATTATTCTACTTGAAGAATTGCATCATAACAGCCAAATTTCAACTACCAGTATTTGTTCACTTTCTCTCTAGAGGAGTGGTTCATGTTGGTGCCTGCAATCAAACCCTTGCCACGCTTTAATCCATTAGTGCCTGTGAGCCCTCACAGATAAAGGATGCTTTAGTTTCTGTACCATCAAGACACGGCTCAGAAGGGAGAGTGACTGGCCTAATCTGCATGGGGAGCATCAAGATGCCTGGACGCAGCAGGTGGAACACACCAGCTTTTGCTTTGATCCAAAATGCAAGGAAGACATTGATTTTATTGCCTCTGGAGCAGTGACTCAGACTTTGTTTCAGGATTTCAAACGTGCCTTCCTGCATGCCTTGTTGGATTCATGAGCCAGAGCAGCTTTCTGAATCCACGCTTAAATTAATATGGCAGGCAAGAAAGTGGAAGTGCTAAATAAAAACAGCCTTGCCTTTGGTGCCTCACAGCTGCCACACAGAACCCCTCTCTGGGAAACCTAAGCAAAGGCAGTCTTGCTTCATGCAGGTTGTGGGTGGTTACCAGGGCACCAAAGAGGTGCTGATTCACAAGGATCTGTCCAGGCTGTCATGTACTGATGATGGTAGAGAAGAGCTCATTTCATGTTTTCCCGTTGAAGAAAACCTGCCTTTTAGCAGAAATGTAATAGAATATACATGACAGGTCTATTTCTCACATCTGTGTTGGGTTATGATTTCTGTCATTAGCATGATTACACTTGTTATGTGTACAGAGATCAGCAGTGTTTGTTATCTCATGTACCTAGAACATCAGGATGATGGTTATATGCTGCATCCTAAATATCAAGTTACTTATATCTCAGGTTCTTATAGAAACTTATCACTTTCTTGGTCTAATAAATATTTAATATTTTTACAAGCTTGCAAAATCACTGTGCAGAATGTTAGATTTACCAGCATGCGTAGATGATATTTAAAGCAGAAACATTTATAAAGTCAGAACACATGGGAACCAGGAAGCAGCAGCTATTTCACTTGGTGCAGTTTCCTTATTTTACAACACTTTCTAGTCCAGTCCTCTTCCTGAGCAATCCCAAGGTCATCACCTCATAGCTTTGAGCAGCAGGTCATTTAACCTGCTTACAGCTATGAGAGATGAAAAGAGATGTTTTTAAAGTTTACTTTGAATTTATTTTTATTTAACTTCCAATTGTGTTCTCCTTATTCAGCCTTCTGCACTAAAGCTAGAAAAGAGGTTTCTCTTATCTCAGTCATTTATGATTTTGGTCACTTCTATTAAATCTCTACTTATGAACATATTTTTCTAACTTGTGTTCATAACTTATATTTTTAGTATTAGGATTACTGCTGTCCTTTTTGACTTTTTTTTCTTCTTAAAAAACACATGTAAGAAAGAAAAGGAAGCCATTGGTTTGATCAAAAGTAATGCCCAGCATACTGTTCATTCATATTTTATTTTCTATTGACAAAACAGAAACATCTTGGGTGAGGAAACTTTAGAACATGTAGTTTAGAATTTTATTTTTTTTTTTGGATGAAGTACCACTTGTGTTATAGTTGTCTCTTTTTAGGAAAGACAGTAGCAGCCCTATATTTAGGGTATGATGTGCTATTATAAGAATTCTTGGAGCCCTTCTATAAGAAAGTCTAACAGCATTGCTTGTGTCAGGCTTTTGAGATTTTCAGCTGAAGACAAGTGCTTGGGGTAGATAATGCTTTTTCCTCTCCACTCCTGCCCATGAAAATTCATTTATACTTAGCTGAGATACAGGCTGTTAAATTGCTGTTCCATTCTTTCACTGTGCTCTGCTGGAAAGCCCTGGCATGACATCAAATTGATAACAGAGAGTCCTTCAGCACCAGAATGCCACTGCTGCCTCCAGCATCACCAGGAGGGGGAAAACCAAGACGGGGGCAGGCAAAAGCAAAGCCAGTAGCTTTGATTTCTGCCCATCTGACCTGGGACACATTCCCCTCACCTCCCAGGCCCTGCCTCCTTGTGTGGCTGTGAAGTAGAGAGAAGCCAGCCTGGTCTGCTGTGAGAAGCTTCCTAGACCCTCTCCCACCACGGTAAGGTTACCTGGATGGCCAGCTGCTGCCTTATAAAGGAAAAAAACACGGGCTCCTGTGGTGATGACAGATAAAAAGCCTTTGCTGAAATGAAGTCATTTGGATTGCCAAGCTGCCAGCTGTGTGTCTCCCAGCCAGCTCCATGGGGCAGTTGGTGTCCCTTTTCCTCTTCTTGTGCAGTGCCTGTGCTGGCCATGCCCACTGCCCACTTCTCACCTGTGGGAAGTAAAACTCTGCTTTGCCTCTTCCAGCACGGCTGAGTAAGGATAACATGAATCTACTGTCCCACTCCTGGACACTGGAAATGGAGCTCCTTATTTAAAGGATGTTATTTTCACTAAAGGTGCTCCAGTTTCCCTCTGTGGGAAGTTTGCTTTTTTCAATCTCACTCCAACTTTTTGTCTTTTCTTCATCCACTGTTACTTGTAGAGTGTTTAGGTCTCATCCCCTAATATCCCTCAACCTCCAGTCTTCAAACTCTTCACTTTTTCCTGCCCAGTGGCTGTAGGAGAGCCTGCCTTAAAATGAACCACTTTGTGCAGCATAGCCATGAAAAATAGCCAGCTTATTAGTTCCAAGGAGGGGCATGTCATATGAATATTGTCAAGAAAATCAGCAAATAGCTTCATCTTTTTTTCTTTTTCTCATGAGCACTGAGTTAAAGTGAGTATGAATAGTATTTGAATTTATCTTCTGCAGCAACAGATGGGTTTTAAGGGCTTGGTTGTTTTAAATATATTTATTCTTAAATACATGCTTGATCTTATCTGCTTTAAAAATACTGCCAGGAAGACTCCTTGACAATGCCCTCTGTAGACAGAGGGGAGAGGGAAGGAGGCTGTTGGCAACATCTGTGATATTTGGGTGGGCTCAATGTGCTAGGAGTAATGTGGGGCTGGCAGGCTGCAGCTCTTCACCCTGTGCCAAGGCAGTGCTCCAACCTGCCACGTGTAGACCCAACCCCCATGGTCCAGCTAACAGCCTTCATTCATCTTTCATGCACACAGTATTTCCAAGTGCTTATGGAACTGATGTGCAGCATAAACCCCATGTCTGGGTTAGACTTTGGCTCCCATCGAGCTGCTTTTGCCAGTGTTAGCTTGGACTCAGGGTGGTGTTGAGCAGGGCATAAATCACACTGTAAGACATGGAGACACAAGTTTCTTAATTTGTTTTGTGGCTGGAGATGAGCAGTCTAAGACCAGAGTTTTTCCAGCCTGTGTGGTTCTGCAGGTTTGTTCCTTTCCCAGCTCTTTCAGAGGAGAAGAATATTGGGATGACAGGCACATGGCACTATCAAAGGGGCAAATCCTAAATGCTCATGTCCCTCACCAGACCTCAATCCCCACAGCCTTTTCCTGCACCATGTCTGTCTCACCGGGAAGGAGATCACATCGTACAACCAGTGTTGCTGATGGAAACATGATTCTGATTGACCAGGATGACCTTTCATTTCAGTTGAGTGCTCAGAATCTTGGTGCTTTGGGCAGGAATGGAACTACCTGATATAAATGAACTGAAATAATTTTCTCATTATATGAAAAAACTTTTCAATTCTTGAACTTTATTTGCATGTATTCTTCAAAGAGATGTTTTTGTACAGCTTAGGCTGTCTCCTTTTCTTTACCTTTTTTGCATTCAGCAAAATTTCCTTTACTAATATTTTCCTAAAAACTTTAGCTTTTCAAAGGAAGGTCTATACAAACAGCTTCATCAAGCCTTTTGCCAAGACAAGTGCTTAAAAAGTCCCTTGTAATATGCTCTATTCCCTTTCTTCTAACACATCAGTGGGTCTAGAGCATGAATTCTCCAGGGATCAGTGCTCTATAAATACCTTTGATAGGTAAATTACAAACTGCCACACACTAGAGCAGGTTTTACTTGTGCTGTGCAGTGAAGGGCAAGGGAACTAACCAAAATAAGCACAGGGTTGCTGGTAGAATGGAATTTATCATGAGGACTTGGTTTGCCAACAGTTGTCACAGCTATTTTCTTTACCTAAGCATAGGGACAGAAATACAGTAATTACTGCTGGTAAATGCCATTTCACACTGCTTACTACTGCACTTTCCAAGGACTCTCGTTACTATACAATCATTGCCAGTTTTGACAAATTTCATCTGATTAATGAAAACCACATTTCTAAATCAACCATACCTCCTGAGAAGTCACCTCCTTGATAGGGAAGAAGTATGAAGGGGAATTTCAGTGGGGTTTTTCAGAGCTGTGGAGATCCCAGGTGTGCTGCCTATAGTATCAGTAGTCGTCAAATATCCTGAAAAGGGTCACTGATTGAAAGAAGAATAGTTTAAAACAGATGCAGGAAAGGCTGCTGTGAAAACAGGTGGTGAGCTCCTGGAGCTTGGCACCACTGGACATGAATGAGGACATGTCAGCAGGTTAAAAAAGGGATTGAACACATCTATGTCCAACAACAGAAACTAGCAGAAATATGCAGTTAATCTAGTAAAAGTAAAGAATGAAAAAGTGTTGAGGCTCATGTGCTCCCATAAATAACCTCTTTCACTGTCACCATTGAGATCAGTATTGGTTGGGACTCCTTGTTGGTCTAACCCAGCAACACATTATTGTCCTTAAAAACTGGAAAACACAAAACTGCTGCTTCTGCCATAGATGCCAGCATGGAAAGCTTTGGTATGTTCCCCTGGAGTGGAGGGTGGAGGGAATGGGACAACCAGCATAAGAGCTGACCTTTTTAAAAAGTCAGAAAGTACACAGGGTAGAAAGAAGACCACCTCCAAAAATGTAGGGGATGGCTCTGAAATTCAGCTGTTTACCTGTATGCATTACTGCACCTATATGTACATGTATATTTTTACAGCATGAAGCTACTTTCTTAAATTTTTGTTGTTGCTGTTTCCATTTTTCCTGTATCTTCATATGTTTAGGGAATATGGTTGGTGAAGAAACCCAGTGAGGCAGTTTCAACTTAGGTGTCCAAATTTACAATACCTTTCAGCTGCCTTCATCTGTATCAGGATCTGTTTCTTTCTCTTCCCTTTCTTAGAAGTCTTTGGGGATCCAACATTGGCCAGAAGACACAAATATAATTGCAAGAAATCTTTTCTTTACAGCTCCCTTCCCTCTGCTTAGACCTGTCTCAGTGGGAGGTTTAATCTAGTTATCACTTTTTGCTGAGAAAAGCACATTTTTAGGTTTTGCTTTAATTTTAAAGTAAGTTTGCATCCTTTCCTTCCTGAATTGAAAGAGCAGTCCTTGTTCCCTCCATGTCATTCATCACAGCCTTAACAGGGAGAGACTGAAGACAGGTTCCACTGGGAGACATCTGTGCAAACATTACTGCTGCCTTTCTATCCATCAGGTTTTAATCTGGACCATTGCATTTTTCATTTTTTCCTTCATTCCTGTGCTTCTCAGAGCCTGTGCAGCAAGCTCTGGTGTCTTTATTTCTGCTCATCATAAACTACCCAGAAGCTGCTGTCAGTGGCTGAGACTCATTGTGTGATAGGAAGGAGACAGCTGCAGTCTCCAAAGCTGTTTTGGGGGTGGACTTGAAAGCACCCATGCCTTCAAAACCCTAAGAATAAAAACAATATGTTATATACAGCTGTCCAAGTCATAAAAAGCATTTCAGGGTAAGTTAGGGCTGGTCCCATAGAGTCCCATTGAGGTGAAAATACAGCAGTCTCTTGTCACAGGAAAAGGGGTTAAGTTCAACTATCTGACTTAAGGTCCATTTACAAAGTGTTTTCAGTATTTTATTTATTCATCTATCTAACAATTTAATAATAATAATAGAGTTTAGAATTTAGAGCAGAAGTGAAGAGTAGGTCTTACTGTGTTAGTTTCTCTCTCAAAAACCTAATAATCAGCAGAGACATAACTTTCCTCAGAAATACGCAGTTTTCTTGTGGAAGTGTCCAAGCATTGAATTTTATGGAATCCAAATTGAAAGCTCTATTCATAAGTTCTTGGAAATGTTGATGCCCACAATTTGCATTAACTTCAAGAAGAACTTTAACATCTTTCTGGAAAAAAAAAAAAAAACAAAACAAAGAATGTTTCTTAGATTTCTAACTTGTCATCTGAACTCATGCACTGAATTCTCAGAAACTCCCGAAATGATGCCTGCAGCACACAGAGCTGAGAACTTTCACTCTCCTCTTGCTGACAGTGGCTTTACAATGCTCATTTATTCTGAGCTTTATTCTCTGTACATTTTAGTCTTTAATAGAGTCTTATATTGTAATCACAGCTGAAATCTTCAGATTATGCTGCAACAATAAATTATTCAGATGGGCTACTTAGACTTCATTTTACCAAAATGGTTCCATCTCTATCAATGATTGACAGCTATTTCTGAGCGTTATTTAGCCTTTCACATCCCAAATCAGGACTCCTGCATATTGCCAGCTCCAGCTCCTAATGCCAGATTCCCATCTGGCATTGTAACGGGGAGTATTTGAGTAGGACATGCTGCCTTTTTTTAGTATCAAATCCATAAGGCTCACAATGAAAAAACAGCTTCCTTTATCTACTGAGCTCAAGCTTATGTATTCTGTAAATCATTTTAACTTCTCAAATGTCAAGATGACTTTAATAGCCCCAGCTGAATGAAAAACTGAGCCGAAATTCAGATGTTGAGTTGGAACTCTCAACGAGATAAAGAATACCTTTTTCAATAGCCTCTCTATTAAGAAAAGAAAGGTAAACACTGTGTTGTGTAGATATTTCCATCATGTTCCTCCCTGAACAGTAATTAGTTCTGCTCCTGCCCCACCATCCAGCCAGGGCTCTGGGGGATGACAGGGCTTTCCAACAAGGTGTGAGGATCCACACCAGCCACCAGCACCCGTGCTGCTCTACCAAGCCCTTTTGGCAGATGTAGGCTCTCATGACCTCTTAAATCTCTGATGAGAAGTAGTGTCCTCCTGCAAGACTCCCTCCTCTTGCCTTCCATGCAAGGAGCTGTCTGCTGTGCTGGCCACGTGCACGGTCAGGGCTTTTTTGTGGTCTGACTGTGATGTCCCTCTAGTGAGACCTTCACATGCCCTTGTCTGGTGGCTTGTTAGCAACACGTGTCTTGTGCACAGCCAGCTGCTGGGCCAAGGCAGTGGGTCCTGGAGAGATCAGACTTGGGCAGGAATCTTGCATCTCCAGTCTAAGCTTAGTGTGCTAAGCCCCAGATCCCTCAGCCTTTGTTTTTATCACACATACAACAATAAGCAGAGAAAGCAGGCAATCTCAAGAAGTATTAGAGGATCAGAAATTTCAAAGCTAATTTCAAAGTGATTGCCTAAGAAACAAACAAACAAAAAACCAAACAGAGACAAGATGATTCCTCTGTGCCCTGTTTTTTATTAATCCAGATTTTATTTTTTGTGATTGAGAGAAGTCACTTAGTCTCACCAATGGCATTTTTTGGTTTGCTGTCAAAAAATTATCTCCCAGAATACCTTCCTCTCTCTTGATGCTGAAGTGTTTTAGAATGTTTTTCTCCCTTTGAGGGTTTTTTTTTGTCCTTATTTTCCTTAGGAAATACATGAATGCGTACATATTGTTTTCTGCTGTCAGAAATTCATCTGTCATGTTTCAAGAGTAAATGCAACATGACATTAGGCTTTTAAAGCACATTGTATTAATTTTTTTTTTTGAATTGCCTCTAAAATTCAGTGTCACTAATTGTTCTCTGAGAAATCAAAGCAAGTAGTTTCAGTGTTGCTGTCAAGATTTGTCTCTGCTTCTAATATCTAAACAAGATACCAGGAGAGAAAAGGTATTGAAACCAGATGATTTTTCAGACAAGGTTTGTGTGAGTTATCGGAAAATTGCCCTGTCTCCACTTCCCTTTCCTTTTCCTACTCACACTAAAGAACACACCTTTGTATTAGAGCTGACATCTTTCTCTCCATGTGTCTGTCTTACTGGAGGATTTCTCATTGTTTCACGCTGGTGGGTAGGGAGATCTGGATATCTACCACCTTAGATAAACTATTTAGTGCATCATTATTGTCCTGTGGCAGAGGCAGTCCCTGTTACATCCATTGCATGGCTTCTTCCAAACTCAATATTTTGTGTAATGAGTGACACAGTCTCTGTCAACAAATGACTGATTTAATATTTAGTACAGGGTTAAATGTGAACATTAAGAGCATGGTATGAGTCTGATTACACACATTTGATATATCATTTATTAAGAAGTACTACTAAGAGCCAGAAGCTGTGAATATTTGATATTTATGATCTGAGAAAACGATGGCCTTAAACAACATGCATTTCTGTGTAGTTAGTAGTGGAAACGGTGACTGACAGAAAGATGGAATCCTAAGTATTTAGGTATTTAAATATATTTGTGTACAAAGCACAGCTCACATATTTAAATAAGTGGTAGAGAAGTAGGATTTGACAGAAGATGAGCAAGGAGGAGGAGTGAAAGGACAGTTTCTATACACCAAGGTGGCTTCCCAGCTACTGCTGACTGCTGCATCCATGAAGTATAAATGCATACATGAGCATGCATGTGTATGTGTGTGTAGGTAGTGCTTTCTACTGCCCATTCTTGGGCATTAAAAGGACATGAGTTAGCTCACTTGGAGGAATCCTGACTTGTTCTAAACAAATTAATTTTCTAATGTAATACAATTTATTAAAATGAACTATAGTGCCAACTCCACCTTTACGAACTCTGCAGTAACTTAATTGTCTGGTTCTTGCCAAGTGAGAAAAGCATAGTTGTTTTGTCATGTTGTATTCCATTCATTCTGCAACCTGACATAAACAAGCTCATGTTCAGCATCATCCCAAGCAGACCACAGATTTGCCCTTTGTTTGACCATCTGTTGTTTGCAGTTCCTAGAGAACAAATTCTAATTATAGGATGTAAGTCTTTCTGGATGCAGCCTTAAATGGCTGGAATAAGAGGCCTTACTCTATTAAAAGAGGTTTTTAGTTTTCGGATTTAAAGCTGTATCAGTTCTCTGATCTAAA
Source organism: Phylloscopus trochilus trochilus (assembly GCA_016584745.2). NCBI lineage: Eukaryota > Metazoa > Chordata > Aves > Passeriformes > Phylloscopidae > Phylloscopus > Phylloscopus trochilus. The sequence goes on along the minus strand of WQNJ02000062.1, from coordinate 32,662,785 downwards.
AGTGTGTCATTATTAGAGTCACTGAATGGCTAAGTGCTGTGCCCCAGGACTTTGACAAGCGGTATGTTTTACTGATTCTGAAGAGGGATATTGAGGGTGCTGGAGAGCAAAAGGGCAAGGGTCTGATTCTTGCTCATGTTAGGCCCCATCAGTCTGTGGAGGAGCATATAAATGAAAAGGACATGAAATTATATCAGAGGTTTCCAGAGAAATAAGATGTGTCTTGATAGACCAATTTTTTGCACAACTTAAAATTGCAACAAGCACAAGCTAAAATCTTCACATATCATAATGCCTCTTTCAGAGTTAAAGAAAAACAAGTAAACTAAGATTCTTTTCATTACTATTTTACAGTGTAGCCTTATTGACATTTGGAATTCGTACTAATTCATTGTGAAAATTTCAGTGGCTTTGTTCTGCTGATCAGATGTTGGCATTTTATTTTCTGAACTACCTGCAGTCTGCTTCTGGTTGTTGTGACTCATGTGAGTAGGGTCCTTAGAGTGCAAATGAGTCTTTTCTAATGAAAGCTGCCCAAGGAGCAGCCACAGGGATACTCTCACATCTCTCTGAGAACATCTGCAGAACCTGCATGCACACAGCCAGCTAGCACTGCCCTGCCTTCTGCCCGTAGCTCCTATCCAGCACAGAAAATGATTTGGGAACTATTTAGACAATAAATATTCTTTGGTGAGTGAGCTAAGTCAGCTGTGCAGGTGACTGTAAAGACCTCCTGTACCCTCACTTTCTTGTCTCATGCTTGTTATTGGCAATATCACAGAGCCACCTTCCTCCTTCCTCATTTATTCCCTGGCAAGAGGACTTAAAGAGGACAAGGACTCCATCATTCCCAACCCAGGGAGACCATTGTAGAAATCTACTGGAGTGTGGGACTGTCCTTGCTGAGTGGTTTCCTGGGGAAAGGTTATACTAAGAGGTATGTTTCCATTTTTTAAAGCATCAATCAGGTTGAAGCATTTTGTGGCCACCAGGAGACATGATGATAAATCTCTGCTGCCATGGTCAAGGCAGGCAGTAAAAGTGTCAGCCACACATGAAACTCACTGCTCATTATGTGATAGAAATTATATGAGAGGAAAAATAATGCCTTGAGAAAATAGACTTCTTATTTCTACAAATATTTGAAAATTTTTAGAATATGTAATTTGCTTTTTGATGGCACATTGCCTAAAGGTTGTGATTCCTTTTCTTTAATTGCTGGTGACTACAAATGATGCCAGCTTCCCATGCTGTCATCCCCAAAAGTCTGGTCCTGGTGGTGACACTTGCTGCCTGCCTTGGCCGAGTGGAGCCCACATTGCTTTGAGGCTCACCTTGATTTTTTACAGGATTGAAAGGAGGACAGGTGCCACTAATACGTGAGAAATAAAATCCTGTGGAGGCTTGGAGGCTGATGATGGCAGTATGGAATTCAGCAGGTTTGTTTTGGGGGAAAAGCAGGAAGAATAGTTGCTTCAGTGAGTGCTGCTAAGCTGGGTTTGAGCTGCAAAGCACCTTTGGGGGCTGGAGCTTTCCGAGAGAGTCACAAGGGATGAGATGGGTTCATGGGGAGTCCAGGGGATTTATTTTTTACATTCCATCTTGACAGCTGTCCCTTACACTTGTGGCACTCTTCTGACCAGTAGGAGAGTCATCTTTGGCCACTGCTGGAGCTGCACATTAGTCAATAAAGGACTTGTCAGTTTGTATGGTGCTTATGAGAAACAGGTTGTTTTTAGGTCTATATTATTATATTGTCATTCCTGGAGGCTAAAAATTATTGTCTCTTGAGTTAAATGGCATCTGTTGATGGCTCTTGTAGAATGCCAAATATCTGAGAAGAAGGAGGTGATTTTTTCTGGTGACTTATGCCTTCTTTAACAGGTACACCTATCTTGTTTAGTGGATTTACAGGACTGAAGCATGGAAAAGAGGTTACAAATCAGAGCAATAGCTACATACCCTCAAATTTCAGTTTTATACCCATCTGTCTGGCATCTTGTGCGCTGAAATGTCTCCCTGGCACACATATATTTAGAAAATTGGTAATATGTTGCTAAAGCTTTCTGGTGCCATTCAGATTTCAGAGCAGATTCCAACTCTCTGATGGAATAGATAAGAAGGGGAAAACACAGGGAAATGACAAAAAGATTTGAAAGCTGCTCAAGACCTTGGTGGAGAAAGAAAAGAAAGAATATAAAACTGTTCAATGCACTTATTACTGATCTTAAATTTTTATAAGCCTAATTATTCTGTTCTGATTTTTTTTTTCTGATATCAAGGGGTAGTATTAAAAATGTCACTCTTGCAACACAAGAAAGTGTTTTTTAAAAAAGCCCATCACATAAAATAATCTAAATACCTCTGAAAAGCAAGAAAAGGTGATTTAATTAAATATTTTAAAGCTGATTTGCAATATTATCCTGCAAACAGTTCTCTTTAATGGGTTGCTGTTGCAGTTAGAAACTTCTGTTCCAGCATTGTTCATTTTTTGTTAAGAAAAACAACGCCTCATTTTTTTGGTGACGGTTTATACTCTTTTTTTTCCTTTTCTTTATGTAGTTTATTCTAACACAAAATAAATGGAAAATGTCACACCTTTCCAACAGAGTACTTTGTCATAACACAACCCTTCTGAGAATTACTTTGGAAAAGATGAGGACAGTAGGGAATTGATGATTTGGCAGCACACCTGGTCTCACAAAATATATAGTTTAGGTTAGAATCAGGGTTTCCAGAATATTTTATCATCCAATTCCAACTTATTCCATCAGAAATTTCCTCACAAACAGTAACCTGAAATAATGTCAGCATACATTGTGTTATGGCTTTTTAGATTTTTCCCACCTGTCATTACACAATCACAGTAGAAGCTGTCTGAACAGGTGTGAAAACAAAATGTCCATGCTGTTGAGGAGCATTCTCCTCCTTGAAACACATCTTGTTTCCTCTGTTGCGTGCTCCCCAGCTACATCTAATAACAGTAATAACATCATATGTCACAAAGCTGCTCTCTGACTAAATACAGCCACTGACTGCTGATCTCAACTGGCCTCAGCAGTGGCCACAGTGGATTAATAAATTCACTGTGTAGCACTGAAAAGGACTTGTGCAATAAATTACATTTTTTTCTGGCACTGGAGCATCCACACAAATATGTTCAGGTTAGTCCTTAATGAAAAACAGATTCCCTGGTCTCTTGGTTTGAAACAAAGAACAAACAGTAAGGAGATGGACTAAGAGCAGTGGCAGAAGCACCATAAAGCGCTGGCGAGTACATGAGAAAAAAAAATTCCTTCTTGGGGGCATCTGTGTCTCCATTATCCGGGCCTGGGGCTTTCTGGTTTCTAACCTGTGTAAAGGCATTGTATCATATTTGTTGAAATGGAAGATGAAGAACAAGTTTTTTTTGTTTTTTTTTCACCAACAAATATTAACGTTCTGCCTCATTATACCTAGTGTTTCCAAATAACAGATGATTTAGAGAGGATTGGAACATGGTGTTTTGTTTGTCCCAGCATTAATGAGCGTTTGAAATGCTGATGTGTAGGCAAATCTATTTCTGTTTTAATATTTTGCATATATATTACTATATAATGCCTTTTGGGGGGAATAGGAATTTAACATCTAAATATATTAATATTCAACAAATAGTGGTGTGTACAGAATAGAAGAAGAAATTATTTTTTTCCCCTTAAAACATAGCAGCCAATGTTAGTTTGGCTTCATGCAACCTATTATGATGTTGTACTAATTTGTCTCTCCAATTTAGGGCTGATAGATATTAATTTTTGTCTTCAGGAAATACACAGCTCTTTGCTTGTTCTCATTTAGGCCACCTCATCATAGTCTGAAATGATGTACACTGGCAGAAAGGGGTTTGGTATCCCTTTCAGTTTGCCAGTGGAAGATTTCACAAGGGCCTCGACCTGAATAACCGCAAACCCCAAATGGAAACAAGATGCCTCTTTTTAACATGTTGTAGGCAACCAGAGCTACGTGGTGTCCTTAGCTGCTCTGGAGTGCCGTGGTCTGAAGTCTCTGATCAAGCCTGTGTGTCCCTCTAGAAGGTTTGTGCTGGCATCACCTCATGATGCTGATCATGGTGACCCAGCAGTAACTGGATTACATTCCACATCCTCATTATGAAGACCAGAATACAGGATCCTGGAGGTTCCTTCTGCTCTTAAAATACATAAATCAATTAATTTACTGGTTTACTTAATTTGATTTAGATAAAATATGGAGATATTTCTACATGCAAAGAGCTGGAGGGAAGGAGAGAGAGGTTTATGGTCAAGTGAGAATCACTAATTTATAAGCTGGGGCTATGCTGGTTCCTTTTGCACTTGACTGATAGTGGTGTGAATATGACATCATTTTTGTTGGGCTTTGTCATCCACTGAAGTTAACTGAAAGAGTTTCACTGGGCCTGGAGGGCACTCCTGTCCTGGTGGGCAGTTCTAGAAGGCTTTCATGAGCACAACAGTATTCAGTAGAAGTTGTGCTGGCATGAGCTCAGACTGTGTAATTCTGTGTACCCAGAATTACAAATAAGTAATGCAAGATGCTGCCACCATATGCCATCAATATATAAAGGGTGCCAAAAAGAAAGGCTTTCATCCAGCTCTGTGACTATGGCAAAGAGCAATGAATACATGAATAGATCTCTTTCAGACAAATTATATGGATGAGTGTATTTCACAGGTTACAAAATACTTTTAAAGCATACAAGGTATGTTCTTAGCTTGTAAGTATTTAAATATACACCAAGCTCATCCTGGTTTTATTTGCTTTGCTTCTTCCTCGTTTTCTCTTTGGAGTAACAACTTATCATGCAGTCTGCTTATCTTCCTCATTAATGAGATTTCAGTTTAACTCGTTATGCTTCCACCATCGTATTTTTCTCCTATAATATTTCTTGATTCATGTAATCCCTTCCTAAAAAGATGAAACACTGGGATTTGTAATTGGAATAACCTTTATTTATGAGATTGTAATGGTTTCTTTCCTCTAAATTGATTTAAATCAACACAATTCAATTAATTTCTTTCTTGTGCCTCTGTCAGTTGTATTAAACTAATATTCTAATATTGCAGTAGGGTCTATAACGTTGTTTATATAATGTAGTTTCCTGCCTTGGCACAGGGGTTACTGGACTTGCACCCTGTGCAAGATGTATCTCCCTTCTAGTACAAAAGCCAGTCTGCTTCAGCTACTTATCCTCATGCCCTAGATTTTCACTTGGGCTTTTTTCCCGTTCTGTTACACACAAATATAGTAGTAGTCTCACTTCACTATTTGTAGACACCTACAGTTTTCATTTGGAGTGTTTTGGTAAACTGGAAACTGCTTTGATATTTACTTTAGCAAGTGGTTGGAATACAAGATTGTTCATTTAGGAGACTCTCTTTTAAAATCTAACAATTTAAGTGGAGTGTGAAGTCAAGCAAACCTTGAGGTATATGAAATACAACAGCTCCAATATGGAGGTTTGGTGACTGTACACAGACACTGGTTTTTTTTTTTCATGAATGGATGCTTTTGTGACTCTTTTGTTCCCTTTGGAACTTCTTTTTACAAAACCCTAATTAAAATGAACAAATCAAGGATGACTTCAGAATATATTTCTTTTTCTGCTTATGCTTTCTACTGGGATATCACTCCTCTAGAGCAACGGAAGGTTATTGAAAGAGGAAAGCAACTTTTCAAATTATATTAGATTAGTCTTTATTGTTTGTTTCCAGGTGATACTTTTCACCAGATAGTTTAAAATCAATATTATTTTAACTTCTCTCCATTTCAGCCTACACAACTTTCATCTGCATGCACATTTTTTTTACTGAGTGCAAAAATTTAATTAGATTAAGAGGGACTTCTCTCTTTTTTTTCTTACTCTCTTTTTGACTTAACTTTTCAAGATTTCTCCCACTTTCAAAATGCCTCAGAGGAAGAAGAAGAATTCAAAATGAGATTAATTGTTTTTTTAACACTCTTGAAACTGATACTGAAGCCTGAGAAAGTTTTTAGAAGTTCAGAGAAACTGGGAAAAAAAAGAATGAAACGAGAAAATGACACGCATTTGGTGATAGAGAAAAGGGAAAGAATAAAGAGAAAACACATCATCCCCAACTTCATCCTGGGTTTTCAACATCTAATATCAAATGAAAATAAAATTGAGGAGTTAATTGGAAATATTTGTTTAGTCTTAAATACTATTAATAAAAACACTTCATGAGTATAAAAATCAAGCTAAAGGCACCTAAATTACCCCTGATTTGGGAGTTTGCTTAGAATTCACGTGTTACTTGCAGACATGATTATGGAAAGATCCTTTCTGCCCTTTGCAAAAGACCTAAGCAGCTGAAGCACTTATCCTCTAGGGAGGGCTGAACCTGTGTCTCCATCCAGATGCTCCCTATGTGTCCTGAGAGAGGCACCTTTCCATACTCTGCTGGCATTTTTGGCATCACATGTCTGGAAATGCAGCAGTTGAGGGGCAGGTTCAGTGGCAGAGGTGTGCAATCATAACTTAGCCTTTGGTTAGGGCAGGCACACAGCTACAGCTAAAATGTATATGCATTTACATTAAACCATAATTAAAAGCCAGGAAATAGGGCCCCAGACAGATCACATCTGACTGAGTGTTGTTTTTTTGGTTGTTTTTTTTTTTTTTCCCTTTAAATTTGACATCACAGTTGTGGCAACGAGTCTGCCTGCCCAGCACGGATTGAGAAACCAGACTGTACCAATCTTCTGACAAAGGACTCATTCCAAAGTCTAATAAAGCTGCACTTGGGTCTCTGCAGAGAAGAAGTGAGCAGTACTCATGCAAAGTGCTGCTGGCTCCAAGAAGAGCCACAACAGAGGAGGTAATAGTGACTGCAAGCTGGAAGTCACCCAGCACAGCGCAACTTGGCTCCTCATTCCCTGGAAAGGCTTCTCCTGGAGAAAAACACCAAAAAACTTTAAGATTCCTAAGAAAGCCATTGAATAGGTAGAAACAACACAGAGAACTTCAGGGACTAAAAACGAGATGCAGGAATTCAGTTAAATGGTAAAATGCCCTTGAGTATACAATGAATTTTGTCCCACTCCAAGTCTTTAAACTGGGACTACACTCTGTGGAGAGAAATACTCTGTGTGTGGGAGACATCAGCCAAGTGTTCCAGACTGAATACACTGTGTCATGTGATCACAAAATAGTAGATTTGAGCACTGGAACAGATGTTTTAGTTAACAGTGAGTGAAATTGCAGTTAATAAGAATTTCTTTTTATTGCTTTGGCATTGAGTTCTTTCCCAAATACTCACTATATATGATCAGCCAGACTCAGGGCAACAGCTCATTCGTAGACCTGTGTATAGATAAATTGTTCCCTCCCTGGTTTCTTCAGGCAGTCTGATATGGAGAAGAACAGAGACATACTACTGCTGCTGATATTTTGAGAGTGGTTTGATATGAAGGAGCTGCTATAAGCCTCATGAGATCTTCCATATCCTGTGTATATTATCAAAACAACTCCACTGAAGATGTATTGGGATGTAAACAAGCAGCAACTAGTGGACCATTATGACAGGATGGAGACCAGGACAAAGAAATTTATAAGCTATTTGTTTTGTGATGGACTGTGAGGTGATGAGAAAATCTGCCATCACTGGAATATTTGGAACACTTGGAGTAAACCTCATTGTTTTAATGCACTTTTTCCTATACTCGTTAAAGAGAACAGAAAAAAAAAATCCAGGTGCTTGGATCTGTCTTGATGTTTATTTGAATAAATTCCTAGCTGAGTGCAAAGCTCTTCTGAGAAATGAGAAAAGGACAGAATGGCAATTCTGAAAACAAAATTGCAAGAAAAGGTAATATAAAAATAAGGTACAATTTGGTAATAGTGTGCTAAGTAAGTTATTAGATTGCAAGAGTTGGGGAGAAACTAGATGTATTCTCACGCCTGTTCAGTTTAAAAAGAAACATAAAGGTTCTGTAAAGAGCGTTAATGTGTTGCATATATTATCTTCTACCTGAAATGGGAATGCTAACAAGTTGCAAAAAATGTTATTGTGAGACTAATTTATTTAAAGAAGCTCTTTGAAGCTTGTGCTGTTGTGGAGCTTAAATTAGGATGAACAGCCAGGACAATTGCCTCCAAAGAAGAGCTTTGCAAGGTTAAAATGGGGAAGAGAACATGTGCCTGGCCAAAGTCTGATGTCAGGTGTAAGCAAACTCATGGTATCCCTTCTGTTCTAGGGCAAAATGCTGTGTGGTTTGTGGTGGGGTTTTGCTTTTGCATTTTTTGTTTTTGTTTGGTTGGTTGGTTTTGTATTGCTGCTTTTGTTTTTAATTACAAAATAGTTAAAATAAAATAAAATAAAATAAAATAAAACAAAATAAAATAAAATAAAATAAAATAAAAATAAGGAATACTTCATAAATAGCAGAACTTCCATCAAGAAAGACAGACTGTGGAAAACCTGGAGCTGGTACATATCAAAGAGAGGATCAACATGCAAAACTGTGCTGAGGCTAGTAATATAAAATTAATCATATGGTGTTAGCTCACATAATAAATCCTTTGGTTCACAGGTGTCCAGACCAGTTGACCCAGGAGACCCAGTGGGAGAGCAGTGGAGGAATCATCACCAAGATTTTTAGATAAAGGGTTAAAATAAAGGCCTAGATGCTCTGCTGAAACAAAACATGGTGTCTGAATCCTTGGAGCTCTTGTGCACAAACATATGCCATGGTGGCAGTAGCTAGGATAGGTAATGTTATAAATTGGCCAGGAGACCAGCTCCTTTGAAAAAGCCTTTATTAGAAATCAGCTCTGGGTAGGGGCTCGAGGGGCTGCGCACGCCGCCGCTGCTCCCTGAAGACACCACGGTGGAGGAGGTGCAGTCGAATCTGCCGCCGCTGGTGCTGCTGCAGAGTCGGGATTCCGTCCTCACGGGGGTTCCAATAGAATCCCTTTGGCTGGTGTAGTCCAGGGGCGTTACCTTTCTCTAGTTTCTTTCAAGCCATGGCGACAAAGTAACAAAGGAATGCCTGCCGCCTGCAGGTAGCTAGACATGTGCCTCGCACAGTTTTGTCCTTCTTAGGTCCAGTTTCTGTGTCGGCTCACTGTCCCAGGGGGTTTTTTTAGCTCTAACTGGACTCTCGGCTGCAGCCAGGCACCATGGGAGGTCCTTTCATCTCCATATTGGGCGGAGCCCACAGCTCGACGGGCAGGCAGGAAGCAGCAGGGAGGGACTGCTAGACAGCGGCGTGCGGGCTTTCAATGGAGAGGGGCAAGCCCAGGATTTAGGTAGAAAGGGTACAGAACTTGGACATAACGAACAGAAATTCAGGGTACAGCTTCAACATGAACAGTTTAAAACAGGCAAGTAACAGTGCAACTTTAATTTTACAGAAAAACAGTGTAACAGTACAACTCGGGGGTGCATAACCTGGGGCTAATTTCTTTCAATCCCCCCTCTATTTCTTTGATCGGGCTTTAGCCCGCATCAATTGGCCATGTCTGATTCAAGGGAATAAATCTGTTTTAATTTTTGGTATTGGTCATAAATTCTTTTTGCTGTGCTCAGTTCTTCTTGGGGTTGTAATCTAATTGTATTTGTAGGTTTCTGAATCTTTACTTTAGGGATTTGGAGACTAGCTGGAACAGTAGTGGCTACAGTTCGAATTAGACAGGGAAGTATGCAGGGGAGAAGTAGGAGACTTATTGCAATGAACACTACTTTTTTCCACCAGGTCCCTTCAAAGGACCAGAAGTTGTCCCACCAGTCTATATTAATTAAGGGCTTCCATTCCTGGGTACTTACATATGCAATTTTTTGTATTCTTTTGGAAATATTTTTTATTACCTTACTTTCATAATCGACTGCTAGTTTGATTTGATAAACTACTGCTCTTGTCTGTGCCAATTGGTTACTGATATGATCAAGGGCAAGGGCTGTTTTGTTTGATAACTTGATAATTTTATTCAACATGTAAATTGGAATTCGGCACCTCCATGATTTATCTTGTGTCCAAGTTGCTGGCTTATATGTTTTCACTATTCTTTTTGGTGTCTGTATTTTACTTTTCCATGTTTGTGTGCTGCCCCTCCTCCCCTTTTGGTATTTTCTTTTTCTCAGGTTTGCTACTCCCTCTGTATTTCTTAACTTTTTAAAACAGAACCACTCTCTGATAGGGCACTCCCCAGTCAGGCACTGCTTAAATGTGGCAGCATTTTTTGCAATCCAATGTTGTTTTTTCTCTTTTTGACAGGTGGATAATTGGATCATGTCAAAACATGTGGGATTCACATGGGTGTGAACTCTCATAAGGGATTGTAGATTCTCCCCATCACAAACTGAATGACAGCATTCGGAGTAAGCCCCATCTGTAAACTTGGTTATCAATAGGACTACTATCAGTCCCTCCAAGAGTCCAGTATGAACCATTCTATTTGTAGATCCTTTGGTCTCACCTGGCCTTGCCTCTTGGGTCAGGGGGTTCTTTCTCCTCATCATATCAGTAGGACTACTATTAGTCCCTCCAAGAGTCCAGTATGAACCTGCCCCCATCTCGCTCTGAGGGTTCTCTTTGGTCTCACCTGGTCTTGCCTCTTGGGTCGGGGAGTTCTTAGGCTGGATTTGTGGAGTTCTCCCTTGTTTATTCCCACCTTCCACCTTTTTCTTAGTTTTAGTTAGCTCCCTTTGGGTGTGCCCTATGAGAGATTTAATTTTTTTAATCAAGAATTACTGTTACTTTTACATTAACACATTGTGACTCATTATAACAAGTTATAACATCAGATTTAACCATTATTTTATACTTTTATATTAACACCTTTTTAACCTCTTATAACAATGTGGATTTTTAACAATGGTAACGACAGCTTGTAATAACTGTTATTGTCCCTTATTGGCTTTAACTGGTTTTTGGTTGTTTCCTGAGAGTTACTTTGAGGGTGTCTGGATCTCGAGTGGCAGTCCACTCAGAGGGAACCCTTGTTGGGGTTGCAGGGTCAGAGGGATCTGACCCCTTGTTGCGGTCAGAGGGATCACTCGGGGGTGGTAATGGTCCTTTCACTCTGGTGATGTGGGTCCAGCCCTTTTCCTGGGTTCGCACTGCAGTATGAGTAGTGAGCAGAACTTGGAACGGGCCTTCGAATTTAGGGGTTAGTGGGGTGGTATTCCAGGACTTAATTAAAACCCAGTCTCCTGGTTTTATTTGATGCATGTCAGTGTCCAAGGGAGAGGTTTGAGGAAGATACCCTCTTCTTTTAAGATCTGCCAATGTCTTTCCAATTGTTTTTACATATTCTTGGGTAGCGGCCTCTCCTTCTAAATAATCCCCAGTGCTATAGGGGGTCAGTAAGAAGGGGAGTCCAAACATCATCTCATATGGTGAAGCCCCTATGTCAGATCTTGGTCGGACCCGGATTCGCAGAAGGGCCAGGGGCAGACACTTGAGCCAATTCATTCCCGTTTCGATTATCAATTTAGTTAATACATTTTTAAGGGTTTTATTCATCCTCTCAACTCTCCCTGAACTCTGGGGATGCCAGGGTGTATGCAACTGCCACTTGATTCCTAAGGCGTTAATGACGTCATGTAGAATTTTGGCCACAAAATGAGGACCTCGGTCTGAATCAATATTATTCACTAGCCCATACCGGGGGATGATGTGTTCCAATAATATTTTTATTACCACTTGTGCCGTTTCCCTTTTTGTAGGAAAAGCTTCCACCCAATGGGTTAAATGATCAACTATAACAAGTAGATACTTGTAACCTTGTACTGAAGGCATTTCAGTAAAATCTATTTGTATATTTTGAAAGGGTCTTAATGCTATTTGCCTTCCTCCTGAGGTATTCTTCCTCATTGCTTTCTGATTCACCTTTTGGCATATAAGGCACCCTTCAGTAACTGCTTTGGCCAGATTATATACTCCAATACATAAATATTCCCTTAAGAAATGATCACATAACCCTTGAGTGCCCCAGTGGGTCAGACTGTGTATTTCTGTTAGCATTTTTCGAGCTAGGGCTTTATTTAAAAACTTTCGTTTATCTGGGGTTAGCCATTCCCCTTGCTTCCCTTGGTGCAGCCCTAACCTCTTTATTTCTCTCAACTCATGTTCATCATATATTGGTTCTTTTTCTTTGTCAGCTGGCAAATCAGTCACAGTCAAAATCTTTATTGGCTCCCCCGGGTTTTGGGCTGCTAACTTGGCAGCTTGGTCAGCTGCTCGATTGCCTCTTCTTTCAAAGGTATCCCCTTTTTGATGTCCCTTGACATGCACTATTGCAATTTCCCTGGGTTTCATGAGGGATTTTAATACCAATTTAATTAGTTCTTTATGTATCAAATCTTTTCCCTTGGAATTTAGGTAGCCTCTTTCTTCCCAAATTTTTCCAAATGTGTGCACAATTCCAAAGGCATACCGTGAGTCAGTGTAAATTGTACCTTGATCTTGTTCTAACAGGTCTAATCCCCTTTTAAGAGCATAGACCTCACAGCACTGAGCAGACCAGCTCGAGGGCAATTTTTCTTTCTCTAAAACCTTTAAACTCTGTTTGTTGATACCCTCGACTATTGCATAGCCTGATATCCTCTTTCCTTCCACCATTCTAGATGATCCATCAATGAAAAACACCCTCCCATATGGCAGGGGTATATCCTCAAGGTCCTCCCTTACTTTTGTTTGCAGGTCCATGACTTCCAAGCAATTATGTTCCAGAGTGGGTATGGGCTCCCCTGAGAGGAATTGTGCAGGATTTAAGCTTTTGGATGTGATTAATTCTAGATTTTCAGCATTTGTCAGAATCACTTCATATTTTAGGATCCTTGAGTCTGTTAACCATTGTTGGGCTTTTTGACTCAACACTGCTCTGAGATCATGGGGGGTGTGTGCAATGATTTTTCCTTGTAGTGTCAGCTTTTGTGCTTCTTCTACAAGGACTGCTGTGGCTGCCACAGCTTGAAGACAAGCTGGCCATCCTCTTGCGACTGGGTCCAGGAGCTTAGAAAGGTATGCAACAGGCTTTCTGTGTCCCCCCCACTCTTGGGTTAACACCCCATAGGCTATTCCCTCTTCTGCATTTATGAATAAGTCAAACCCCTTCTTAAGGTCAGGGAGACTAAGAACTGGGGCTGAGGATAATTTGGCTTTTAAATTTTCTAACTGTTCTTCATTCTCAACTGTCCATTTTACAGGTTCAGGTTGGACTAGTTTTTCATATAAAAATTTGACACTTTGTGAGTATTTTTCTATCCATAATTTACAATAGCCAAATAGTCCCAATAGCTTTCTTACATCTCTTTTTGTGGTTGGAGCCGAGATGGACAGTATACCTGAGATTCTCTCAGGGCTTAGTTTCTTATACCCTTCCCCAATGAGGTGTCCAAGATATGTTACCTGTACTTCTACAAACTGTAATTTGCTTTTAGATACTTTAAGGCCTTTTTCTCCTAGGAAATTCAGGAGTTTAATGCTGGCTCCCCTTACTTTATCTTGCTCCTCCCCTGATATTAGGAGGTCATCTACGTACTGTAGGATTTGTACGTTATCTCCAGGGATGAATTGCCTTAGCAGCTCTTCCAGAGCTTGTCCAAATAGATTTGGGCTCTCAGTAAAGCCTTGGGGAAGGCGGGTCCACCTTAGCTGCTGCTTTCTCTGACTTTCAGGGCACTCCCACTCAAAGGCAAACCAATCTCGGCTTTCCTTAGCTAAGGGGCAGGCCCAAAAAGCATCTTTCAGGTCTACTACAGTGAACCAGCTGTGTTCTCTAGGGATTCTACTTAGAAGGGTGTAGGGGTTTGGTACCACTGGGTACCTTGTAATTGTCCTTTTGTTTACCTCTCTTAAGTCTTGCACAAGCCTAAATTTATTTTCTGTCTTTCTTACTGCCAAAATGGGGGTGTTATGGGGGGACATACAGGGTTCTAATACTCCTTCAGTTAGTAGATGATTTATAATTGGTGTCAGCCCTTTTCTACCTTCCACAGAAATAGGATATTGTTTCACTCTTATAGGGGGTATCCCTTCCTGCATCTCTACTCTAATAGGTGGGATGTTTAAGTATCCATACTTCCCCTCTTCAGCCCATACCTCTGGATTTATTTCATCCAAGTCTCCAACAGTCATTTTCATCATCTGGACCACCATTTTACCCTCTTTAGGAAGAATCCCTACCCCCAACTGAACTTGTAAGTCCCTTCCGAGTAAATTACTATCTAACTTAGGCAAGTATATGAGATTAGTAACACATTTTCTTGAATTTCCTTTGATCTCTACATTTTCTATGACAGAAGCTTTGAAGGGTTTCCCTTCTGCTCCTAAAATATCACATGTCAGTTCTCCAACTGTAGTCCCAATTGGAAGCTGATTAATGCTGGATTTGTCCGCACCGGTGTCCACAAGAAACTCAAATTCCTCATGATGGGGACCTACTTCAAACTTTACCATGGGCTCTTCTTGGTATTTCATTGGGTCCCCTAATACATAGAGCCCATGACACCCCTAATCTTCATTATCCTCCCCCTTTAACAACTTCTCCAATGCCTCTTGCTCCTTCAAAATAGCGTTGTCAAAGGATACCTTTTTGCAATATCTCCTTATGTGGCCCACTTCACCACAATAGTGGCATATTCGGGTTTCCCCTGGCCTCGGAGGGGTACCCCAAGGCGACAAAAGTTTTCCTCTGCCTCTCCCTGATGGAGGCTTTGCATTTCCCCTCCCTTGTGAGTCTCTATTATCCCTTACACTTTCTTTGGCCACAGCTACCATAATCCTAGCCTTTGTCTTTGCTTTCTCATCTTCTCTCCTCAGATAAACCTTTAAAGCTTCTCTTAACAAGTCATTTATTCCCTTGTCCTGCCAGTCTTCCACTTTTTCTAGTTTCCTCCTTATATCTGGCCAGGATTTGGTAACAAACTGTAATTTTAAAAGCACTTGTCCCTCTGGGCTATCTGGATCCAAGTTAGAATACTGCTGGAAGTTCTTTCTCAGTCTGTTTAACCAGGCTGCTGGGGTCTCATCTTTTTCCTGGGCTCCATCAAAGGCCAGTTTTGTGTTACTACTCCGGGGGACTGATTCCTTGATGCCTTTTATCATCAAGTTTCTGTAATCTTCCATATTTCGTCTACCTTCCTCCCTGTTTGGGTTCCACCCGGGATCAGCTACTGGCAACTTCTGATCTCCTGGGAGTCCCATCCGATTTTCCCTTTCCCAAGCCCGTATGCCAGCCATTCTAATCAGTCTAAATTCTTCTGGATTAAAAAGTATGTTTAGTATGGAGTTTAACTCACTCCACATATAAATGTTTGGGCCCAGGAACTGATCTATTTGCTTAGCAATCCCCACAGGGTCTTCAACCAGATTCCCCAGTTCTTTCTTAAAGCCCCTAACTTCTGAGGCTGTCAGAGGTGCATTTACAAACCCTACCCCCCCCGCTGCCCCACCCATCGGGACTTCCCTTAGGGGGAAGAGCTTTGTTCTTGACCTGGTGCCACAGTAGGGTCCTTTTGGGGTTTCCACAAAATCAGTAGTATTGGCTGGCAAGTCCAGCTCCCAGTTGTTTGGGGGTGCAGGGACAGTAGATGGTGAGGGGGAGTGGCCTCGGCCAGTGCTAGGAGAGGTCGAGGATAGAGTTGAAGAGTAGAAGGGGTTAGTACTCAAGACAGTCGGGTCAGACTGAGGTGGTAGAGAGGGTGGAGCTGTAGGGGTTAATCCGGTTGGGGAGCAAGCTGAAGAAGGAGTAGGGATCATGGTTTGGAGAGATGGGGAGGGGTTCGCAGGTAAAGCTGGAGGGTTAGCAGGGACAGTTTGGGGTATCCCAGGGTAAACAGGAGGAGGGGGCAAATAATCAAGAGGGTCCCAATGGTGACTGCTTTCCTCCTTTTTCTCTTTTTCATTTTTCCTCTTTCCCTCTTGTAGCTTGCAAATCTTAACTGTTTCACTTTCAGTTCTGTGTCTCTGCCAACAGGCAGCATAAAGGATCTGCTCAGTATCTGAGTCCCCTCGGGATTTCAGATACTGGTTTAATTGCGAGCACATCCAGGGGTCCTT
Source organism: Phylloscopus trochilus trochilus (assembly GCA_016584745.2). Taxonomy (NCBI): domain Eukaryota; kingdom Metazoa; phylum Chordata; class Aves; order Passeriformes; family Phylloscopidae; genus Phylloscopus; species Phylloscopus trochilus. Next base: position 32,646,726 of record WQNJ02000062.1, on the reverse strand, counting down.
AGTTCCACACCACGGCCATCCTCCAGGCAAATTCAAAGTGGGCCAAACCTCAATACAATAATGGATCATTTTAACCTTGCTCAAATTTTTAGTGGCCTCTCCAGTATCCCATAGTTCCAACATTTGTCCTAATGGACTATCTGGGGGAATGTTCTTTATCTTCCCCTTTTCCTCCTCAGGTGGTCTTTGCTTATTTATATATCCTCCCATTCTCACTAGGTAATCTTCACTCACTCTACGAACACTCGTTAGTGGCCCCAGTGGCACCACTCCTGCCAGTGCTCAGAGTGCCCTGTCGGTAGCCTGATATCTCGCCCTTAGAGATTCAGTCACTACCCCAGCCAGCACCCCTCTTCCTCTCCTGTATATCTATCGAGTTTCCATAAGTGGCCGGTCAACCTGGGCCCAGAGTTCCAGTCACCACCTACAGCCAGGACTCGGACATACAGTGTGCGACTCACTCACTCTCCCTATCGTTAAATCCCTCGCACCTTGGGACTTCCCTAACTTTCATTCATCCTACACCCAGGCGGTATACTCAAAAGACCCCCGGCCCTGTAGGCTCTCCGCACCTGGAACGCATACCTCTCACTTCTAGGTACCCCCAACCAGTGCGCCCACTCCTGTACCCCGGTAGTTACCCCAGCCGGTGTCCCAAGCCAGTAGTGGTTGCAGTTACCCACTCTCAGGGTCTGCCCACCACTTCTGCCAGTGCTCAGAGTGCCCTGTCTGTCAGCCAGCACCCCTTCCTCGCCTGGACACCCCAGGCCGTAACTCGGCCAGTACCCTCTCTCACTCCCACACCCTGTTAGCTACCCCAGCCAGTATCCCAACCCGTGGACACCCCGGGCCGTAACCTCAGCCAGTGTGGCGCGTGCTACACACACAGCTCTAGGCTTTCCGCACGCTTGGATCAGCCTGAGCAGCCTGCCTCCGTAGATTCTAGAATGGGGCGGGCCTATCCTCCACACACCCTGTGACGTGCCACTCACTCTCTAAATTACCTCCGCACGCCCGGAGGGGGGCGCCTATGCCCCTGGAGACGCCTCTTTCACACCGTTCTCCTTTCGCTTCCCTCCGTTTCCGGCCAGTTCCCTCGCGGGAGACTGAAAACGCGGTACTGGGAGGCCCACACTCGCTTCAAAGATCCGAGCTGCCGGTCTTTGTCTCACTCACACACCACTCGCTCGTCTCCACCCCCGCCACCGGCTATACTTTACCGGCGCTCCTCCGTGCTGTCCGATCCCAGGCTGTCTTCCTTGGTCCGGTGTGACCAGCTGTCCTGAGATCCAAAGGGCGGTCGGCCGTCCCGTCCTCGGTCCTCTTCAGGCGTGGTCACCTCCCGGCGAGCCCCCAATTTGTTATAAATTGGCCAGGAGACCAGCTCCTTTGAAAAAGCCTTTATTAGAAATCAGCTCTGGGTAGGGGCTCGAGGGGCTGCGCACGCCGCCGCTGCTCCCTGAAGACACCACGGTGGAGGAGGTGCAGTCGAATCTGCCGCCGCTGGTGCTGCTGCAGAGTCGGGATTCCGTCCTCACGGGGGTTCCAATAGAATCCCTTTGGCTGGTGTAGTCCAGGGGCGTTACCTTTCTCTAGTTTCTTTCAAGCCATGGCGACAAAGTAACAAAGGAATGCCTGCCGCCTGCAGGTAGCTAGACATGTGCCTCGCACAGTTTTGTCCTTCTTAGGTCCAGTTTCTGTGTCGGCTCGCTGTCCCAGGGGGTTTTTTTAGCTCTAACTGGACTCTCGGCTGCAGCCAGGCACCATGGGAGGTCCTTTCATCTCCATATTGGGCGGAGCCCACAGCTCGACGGGCAGGCAGGAAGCAGCAGGGAGGGACTGCTAGACAGCGGCGTGCGGGCTTTCAATGGAGAGGGGCAAGCCCAGGATTTAGGTAGAAAGGGTACAGAACTTGGACATAACGAACAGAAATTCAGGGTACAGCTTCAACATGAACAGTTTAAAACAGGCAAGTAACAGTGCAACTTTAATTTTACAGAAAAACAGTGTAACAGTACAACTCGGGGGTGCATAACCTGGGGCTAATTTCTTTCAGGTAACATGCCCCCACTTTGTCAGTCTTCACCTTGAGGGTTTTTTCTTTGTTCAGACAAGTACTGTTGAGAAGCTGTTGAGAAGTTTTCATTTGCCTAGTTTCTGATTTTCCAGATGCAGCTCACAGCTCATAAACTGATGGCATTTCAGCCCTGCAGTCATCCTTGTGCCTGTGACAGTGACACCAGATAGGAGCTCTTGCCAGCAATCCCATGCCAGAACCCTCACCAAGCACACTTTTCCAGGTTGCTGTACTCATGTTCACACATAAGGCTCTGCCTTGTATTGCCTTGCCTCTTACATTTATGTTCTTTATAAGTAAAAGTGAATGTTTCTCATTCATTGTAATAAAAATGCAGTTTGTTTATATAAATGTTTACTGAATATAAAAATATAAATATAAATCCTGCTCTGCATTCCTTTAAGCCATAAGACATTGTAATTGTTCTTTTTGTAAACACCCTGACAAGCTGAAGAGATTTATGACATTAGGTAGCCTAGGCAGAAAGCTCAAATGAATTTATCTTCATTGATGAGAACAAAAAACCTTGAGACGACATCATGGATTTTAGGTTTAGCTGATTTTTTTACCTTAATTTTTCTTTTTGCTTTAAACTTTACTTAGAGTAGTATTCTAAAGACAAAGGATTTGAAGCAGATTTGTTCTCTGGCCATTTCCTGCACATTACAAGCCCTCTGTGACTCATAATCCTTGGACCAACATAAGGAGGTCACTTCTCATACTTCAGTGGATCTAAGTTGAAGACTTTAATGTATTCCTTCATGTCAGTTATAATGAAAATGAGGGTCCAGATTCCCCTCCCTGGCAGATGATTTGGTGCCTGTGCTGGCAGGAGGCGTCAGGCGAGGGAGGAGGTGGGTGGGGACTGCTCTGGGTGAAGGGCTCCGGTGGGCGGTGAGAGCTGCTGTGGCAGGGCTGCCTGGCCACCCACGCCTGCAAACTGAATGGTGCCAAGGCACAACGGGCCATGGAGATCACCTCCTTAATGGTACCATTGCTTTATCACAACAGAGAAAATTTCTTGGCCAGCTTGACATTTCTTCCCTACTACCCCAGGCTCCCTTCCCTCTCACAGCCAGATTCACCTGGAAATCTGTTCACAAAAAAAGCACCTGGGGCTTTGAAATCACAACCTGATCGAAACCCAGGGAAATGCCACTGTATATTTTGGTGATATGGTAGTTTTACCCTTTCTAACAGGTGTTTACCAATGACTGCAATACTACTGGTAACTTTCTAGATCTTCTGCAGCTGATGCAGTCAAAGAAAATGGAATGAAAGCCTAGAAAGAGATGCTGCACACAAAGGTGACTTCAGTGCCCCCAAGACAGCATGTCTTGAAAAGAGAACTGAGCTCTGCTTGCTTCTGATATAGCAATCCATGCTGAGGTATTAAGTTATACTGATGAGTACAAGTAAAATGGAAGCTTGCAAAATGAGAATTCAAATATACAAACAGGTTTCTGTTGATGGCAACCTAATAAAGGAGGTAATTCTCTAAACATATTGTTCCCATTTTGTTTCTAATTACAGTGAACTACAAGGTTAGTTCTGCTCTTTAAGTGCACCTTAATTACTCTCTCAATGTTGACTTTCTTTATTATGATTCCTGTAGCACACCATAGGAAATAAACGTTTAATTAACCAGATGTCACTTAATAAATCTTAACTTCTACTCTGAATCAGAAAAACCAATGTTAATAGGCATAAAAGCACCAGGATTTTAGAAATAATTTACTTTTTATGTTCATTTAGCTGTTTGTTATACTAAGGAAAATGTCTGTAATGAAGGAAAATTAAACTGATGCTTGTAAGCATTTAATTTAATGAAAAATAGGTCCATAAAGTAAAAACATGATTCTAACATTATGTAAGTGTTGACATTTCATAACATGTAGAAAAGGCTACATGAAGGATAACGATGAAGTTAACAATGTGGTATGACTGCAGCCAGACCTGTTGCCTCACTGTCATACTTCACCTCATCTTGTCATTTATTTATGAATTTATAGAGCTACATGCAAAACCTGTATTACACTCATACATTATTATACTCTTTCCTGTGAGGGTGGTGAGGGACTGGGGCAGGTTGCCCAGAGAAGCTGTGGATGCCCCATCCCTGGAGGTGTTCAAGGCCAGGCTGGATGGGGCTCTGTGGAACCTGGTCGACTGAAAGAAAGGTCTTTAAGGTCCCTTCCAGACCAAACCATTCTATGACTTTATGAATACTTTTGGCTTTTTGGGTGGTTTTTTTTTTTTTTTTTTTTTTTTTTTTTTTTTTTTTTTTTTTTTTTTTTTTATGTAGCTCTGTAAGCCCACAGTCCCTGATGATGCCATTTTGGTAGTCCAGAAATGTTAGCTGTAATAGTAAAACACAGGACATGTATCAAGGCAGAGTGACACAGATTCCCAGTGTGCCAGCTGAGAACATTTCCTAGCTTTGGAAGAGGAGGGCAGAATTTTCCCTTAGGCTCTGCTGACCATCCCAACAGACCTCTACAGAGACCTGGTTTGTGTCACTCAGCATCCTCCATGATAATGGTGCACACATTAATCCTCCACTTGGAGGTTTTTAAATATTTCTGGCAGCCTTAAGCCCAAGTGAACACAGCTAGGTTTTCAGGTTGGTGACAGCCTGAAACATTTAGGTGTTTAAAAGCTGGATGATCTCTTCAGATGCATTTCTCTGCTGTTTCTAGAAAAGGAAAAGGGGCTCTCCACAGTAACTTGCAACAGTACAATCCCTTTGCCTGACCTCCTCTTCTTGGGGTCGGTGTCATGTCAGAGACCTCAGCCCTCATCCTATTTCTTAACTGATCTTGTTTTATATTACAGGAACCTCTCTACTACAGCTGCTTAATTTCTTTTCTCCATTCCCCCTACGTCAACAGTACTTCAGCCTTCCTTTGCAATGTCACTGAACATGGCCAGAGTGCCATAAAAAAATACAGGGGCACGTTCTCCTATTAATAATTGCAGTGCAAAGCTCCTATTAAAATTAATGGGCACTCTGTGTGCACTGGAGTGTAAAAATAACCCCCCTATTCTCATATGCTATTTTAGTCTCTTCATTCTTTCTAACCTGTGTTTCCACTTCCATTACACCTAATGAAGGCTGTGGGAAGGCAGTTCCTTCTCCCTGAGGTGAGTGGCATCAAAGCTGTCCCTCAGGCTCAGATTCGTAGCGTTGCTGCCCAGGCTCTCTTTTTCAAAATGGAACCAGGCACATGTTCTGTAGCTCTTGTGAGACCATGTTTTAGCATTTTCCAAGACTGATAATGTATGATAATTATACTGAATGTTTTTAGAAACCAACCCAAATGCAAAGGTAGTGACATCAGGAAATATGCTGTTCCAGAAAGGTATCTGTGGAGTACTAATTGCTTTGCCAGTCTTGGTATTTGTCTCTTTTGTAATGTCCAGCCTACTTTTTGGCAGAACAAGGACAGCTTTTAAAAGTTGGCCTCTCAGCTGAAAGGTACCTTTCTGCTAATCTGGTAAACCAGCTACTAATTCTCTACTTGTACCTCCAGAACAAATTTTTTCCTTAAGTTCTCTATGCCCTGCTTGAAAATACCAGCAGTTGGTACATTTTACAAATGGTATGATTCCATCCAACTAACATAAACAAAGAAAATTAGGAAAAGAAAATCCTCAAAGTAAAGTTTGATAAAACTTCCAAAAACTGTAAGAAAATGATGAAAATATTTTGGATGGGCATCCACAGCCTTAACACAGACAAAAAAGACAAAAATCCATCATTCAGAACATCTTTAAAGAAAGATTTTGTTTTATTGAAGAGAACACATTACCAAAACCATGCCTCTGCATTTGTTAGCATGGAAGACATGAAACTTCTTGGGTGATCTCCCCTGCTCTGGGTTGTCCAAAGGCACCGGTGGCTGGGTTGAGGGTTCAGAGAGGGTTGCTCCCAGGAGAGCTGCCAAACCCGTGCTGCAGCACTGGGAGGCTGTGGCTGCTGGTGCAAGGAGAGTTAATGCAGCATGACGCTGGCTTTGCTCTTATGCTGGCTGCTGGTGAAATGTCAGAGGATTGAAAAGAAGGAAAGGAGTCCCAGGAGCACTGTCAGAGCTTTTTTATGGCCTCATTTCCTATGGCTGAAACCACAGCAGAGCTGTGGGCATGCACAGTGGGGAACCTGGCATGACTTTCTGGGTGTTCCTGGCCACTTGTCCATGCAGAGGAGGCAATGGGCTGACTTGGGGCAATGGACACACATGAGGCAGGATGAGTGTCTGACCTCCTGACTCCCTTCATGACAACATAACCAGGTAGTGGGCAGGAGTTTTCCTGGTGGGTCATTCAGATGATCCTGAACACCTTAGTGCAGCTCCCTGTATGCACAGACCTGTGGGTAGTCTGGCTGCCCAAGCACGTGCTCTGCTGGGTGGACATTGCCTCTGAAGTTTACACAAAACTTATTTCATTTTTGTTCTATAAAAACATTATTCCAAACCAATTAAAACTTCCTGTTAAACTCCAGATCTACAATATCATTTCTGGGCTGGAATGTCCTACCCAAACCATGTTTCTTACTTCCACCTGTGCCTAAGCTCTCCTAAAGGAAATCAGTCTTCAGTTGCTTAATTGAGCTCTGAGTTTAGGAAGGCATTACCATTCAGAAAGCCTCCAGCGAATTCTCGTTTGTGCTAAATTGATCAGGTGACTCATCACCACCCTTTTAAGATAAAAATTCCCAGAACTACAGTAATAGCTTCAACCTATAAAAATGAATAGTATCAGGCAAAATAGCCATTCAGTGGTGAAATGGCATTTCTCAAAAGACAATTTTTTGGGACCATACAGTACCATTTTTGTATGTGTGTCCATCTTATGTCTGTGCCTTTACTTGCCTCTTGAAAGCTGGACTTTTTGTAGGGGTTCCCATGTGGCTGATTATACTGTTGAATAACTTAATAATATGCTTCACATGTGCCATTTCAGAATATGTGAAGTGCCTTATGATTACTCTGTAATGATTTACTCTCCTTACTGAGGTCTAGTGAGCCTATCTACAAAATAAGATTCTTAAAGCAGCTGAGCTTTTATAGCATTCCTTTTACCCAGTAAATTTCCTATCTCCCAAGGGACCTCTGCTTTTCAAGAGTACTTTGTCAGGTGCCAGAGGAAAGGAAAGGAGGTGGCCACCCATAAGGAACCAACAAAAGCCACTGATCCTGGGACAAACTGAAAAAATGAGATTTTGGCTTGTGTTTCTTTGGTAAGAAGCAATCGCCCAGGTCGCAGGCAGGTTTCTCAGTAACTTTTGCTTCCTTGTGAATATTCAGTTTGGGTCATTGGCTGGATGGACACCTGCACTTATCTAACTTGTTAAAAGCCACTCTGTTTATAAAATGGTGTATACATTTCAGTAAAAGTTAAGAAAATAAGAATGAATAAATTCAAGGAAGAAAACTATTTTTACTGAACTTGGAAACTGTGCTAAAGTTGTGACTGGCAAACAGTAGTATGAAGATGGAAGTTACTAAATGCAGTGCTGTATCAGGATTGTGTGGCAAGGGTTTGGTAACAAGGGGCCTACAGGGGTGGCTTCTGTGAGAAGTTGCCAGAGGCTTCCTCCGTGTCTGACAGAGACAATGGCAGCTGGCTCCAAGGCTGGTCAAGGCAGAGCCCACCAGGGACAGTGGTGGTGCCTCTGGGGTGACATATTTAAGAAGTGGAGGGGGAGGAAACTGCCCAACAGCCTGCAGCTGGAGAGAGGAGTGAGGATATGTGAGAGGAACAGCCCTGCAGACACCAAAGTCAGTGAAGAAGGAGGGGAGGAGGTGCTCCAGATGCCAGAGGTGAGATTTCCCTACAGCCTGTGGTGCAGATCAGGGTGAGGCAGCTGTGCCCCTGCAGCCTGTGGACGACCATGCTGGAGCAGAGATCCACCTGCAGCCCCTGGAGGAACCCACTCCAGAGCAAGTGAATGCCTGAAGGAGGCTGTGACCCTGTGGGGAGCCTGCACTGGAGCAGGCTCCTGGCAGGACCTGTGACCCCAGGGGAGACCTCCCTCTTGAAAGCCTGTTTAAGAGATGTCTCTGAGCAAAATATAGTTCTAGGTGTCAGCTGGGGATGAAAGCTTCAAGGCAGTTTATCATATTCCTTTGGTGTTCCAAACTCCAAATCTCCTCCCCTTTTGGTTTATTTCAAAAGGTGTCTTTGACCAGCTTGGTATCTTGCAGCACTGCAGTGAAGCTTACGGCCAGGGCAGGAACTAAAGACAAAGCCTTCTTACATGATCTGGAGCTGACATGAACTTGCCTGGACTCAAGAGGGATGACAGGTTGAGTCCTGGGCTTGTCTTCCTCCAGGAGTAAGTCTTCCTTTGATAACATAAACTGTCTGACATGGAGATGAATTAAATGCATTTTTCTCTTTATTGTTAACTTTTGTTTCTTCTTTTTTTTTTTATTTTTGTCTTGCTTTGTCTTCAAAGAAATGGAGCCTCTCAAAAATGACACAAATAACAGAAGTTTCTGTGCATCTCAGCTGTTTCCCTTTATCCCCAAAGGAATAACATCTGATAACATCTAAAATGATAGTTTGGGACTTTAAGTCTTCTCTCATTTGGTTAGGGCTTTTTTTTTTTTTTTTTAAGCCACCTCAGCGTATGGCAGATTTCATGGACAAGGATGTGGTTTTACATGAAATATGTTGATGTATGATATGTTGATTACTCCCTAGCAGTTATTCGTCAATCAGTTCTGTTCCAGTGGCCTGTCCTAATCATATCACTGAGAATGAGTCTGAAGAGCACTCCTTTGCTCCTATAGGCAACAAACTAGTAGAATATTTGCCCATATGTAATTTCTTTAAAACTGAACAAGAAAATAACATTGTCTTGGGCTGTGCTTCTTTTTTTAGAAAAGAGCATAGTGCTGTTGCGTATTTTTGACTTTTGTTTCTTCTTTTTTTTTTTTTTATTTTTGTCTTGCTTTGTCTTCAAAGAAATGGAGCCTCTCAAAAATGACACAAATAACAAAAGTTTCTGTGCATCTCAGCTGTTTCCTGAGTTGTCCAGGCAGGTGCAGGGGATGGGGATGGGGAATCTGCCAAGAAGTTCAGAATAATTCACCTCTTTCACCAAGGCTGTCAGCAGCAGTGGCATTGCACCCTTGTGTGTGCCTGAATGACCACAGCAGTTGTGGTCACATTCAAATCATTATCAGTCGCCCTTTCAATCATCCTGAGTAGGAAGCAGCAGCTGTAATCAGTGGCAAAATTTTAATTAGGAAGTTAAGTGCTTCTTATCAACAGCTGCTTGAGAAATAAGCCAAGATTATTTAATGGGTCCCTTGGATCTCTGAGATATTACACTTATGTTCTCTGTCTTATAGTGAATTCTGCCATCACATCTACGCACCCATCTACAACCTCACATCTCTGTAAAATATGTAATACATATGTGTTATATATATCTAATATCTTTATGTATATGGAAATTAGGAGTAGGATCTATAAGTGCTTGATTTATATGAATAATCCCATAGATAATGAAATTACTGAACTTCTATTTATTAGTATGAAACCTAAGGAGCAGTTTGGCTGAAAAGAGATTTATGATGATGAAGACCTGTGGGGAGAATAAATAAAGGAATTGGGTGGTTTTAGACCACAAATGTGCCATTTGTCACTGAGGAGTTAATTTAGTTTAACTTTCTTGACAATAATTACATTTATTCTTTCTAAAAAAAAATCAGAAATGTATTTTGATACAGATGATTCTTAGATTATTTTTTTTTCTCTTACACACAACATATAATGTCGCATTGCATGGTCCTATAATCATCTCCCAAAGGAAGTTTAGATGAACACCTCTAGGTCAGAGGTGACAACATAGATATAGGCTGCACTATGATTGAGGGCATCAAGAACTGGAAAATGGCACGCTGCATTTATTACAAAGATATGTCTTTACTTTCCAAATCTCCATGTGTGGAAGATTTTTGCACCCAGGAGCTGAACTGGGGCTCGAAGATGGTCTGAGCTTTTCTAAATATTGATATGTGGGGGATAAAAATCTGGTATGCCATTCTTCCAGCCTGTATTTTAGTGTCCAGAAAAGCTCATCAGTATGATGAGAGTTTGCAGAGTTAATACAGGATACTTAATACACTAATTGTGGTCCCTCTTTCTGTGAAAATATGACTAGGTAACAAGATGAGCTGATTACAAAGGAACAACTGCTATCCTTTCAGATGGCTTTGAATTGGTAAAATCTCACTGAGTCCTGCGGTCACCAGGTACCCTGTCCAGATGATCTGACCTTTCAGACAGTCTTGTGCTTCTTCAGTCTTCCCAGCCTCCTCTTCTCCCTCTGAAAGTCTCTAGTCTTCTCACATCCATGCAGTTAGGAATGTAAAACACCCTGTTGCCTCTCTGAAAACACTATGCTCTTTCCTAGTGAAGGTATGGCCCTAACTTAACTCCAAACTCCAATTCAGCTTGCTAGTAGATAATATCCATTATTTTTATATCTGTGCCTAGGGGGCATTCTTTGTCTTGAGCAGGACATTTTTTTGATGATCGGGGTAGGAGTTATTTTAACTGTGAACAAGTTTAGAGGAGTGCCATTCTCTCAATTCAGTAAATCAGATCAGCCTGTAGGCAGCTACCTACTGTAGGGAAATATTTTTTGCATCTCCTCTTCATGCACAAACATCCCATTGTTTGACATATTAATAATTGCAGAACCTGGAAAATACTATAGGGCCAATAGTGTTCAACAGGTCATGCTTGTCTGTTTTCATCAGAATCACAATTAAGGGTGAGCAGCTGTTTCCAACTGAAATAAAAATAGACTGAAAACCTTGCCCTCCTCTCATTTGGAAGCCTGTCTTGAGTTTTAGGAAGATTCAGTCAACTTTTTCTCATCTATTTTGTTGTTTTGTTTTTCTGCATGCCTTCATAACAGGCAAGAAATGCAAGTAAAAGCATTAAAACACTCTTCAGGTGATATAAGGGAAGTATTTGTAGGCTGGACATAAAAATATGAAAAAAAATGGGAAAAGGTAGCTTGTTCCTTGAATACATAAGCTGGGTTTTAGACTGATGGCTAGCAGAAACCTGTCTGCTATTCAGTGGACACCACCTCAGGTTTTGGTTCCTTTTATATGGTTTTCATAGAATCTTGAAAGGGTTTTTGCCTCTGTTGCTTTTTCCAGGGCTTCATTTTGCTGGCAAATACAATTCAAGCACTGAGTTTCAGAGCTGTACAGACTGTGTGCAGAGTCCCAGCCCACCCCATGCTGTGTGTTCCAGTGTGCACAGCCCCGGCCTGCACCAGTCCCTCCCTGCTTTACCTCGCTGCTATTTTAGCTCTCTGTGTGGTTTATAACTTTTTATCTTGCTTGCTTTACAGCAATCTATTTTTTTTCTAGGATAGATTCCATTTCCTTAATATTTATACTATTTCTAATCCTCATTATATTATCATTTCAGAGCTGCATGGTTTTGCTAACCCTCTCCATCTCAGCACTGCCTATACATGGAATGTGTTTTCTGGATCATCAGTAAAAATTGTTTGCAAGGCATTCGTAATATTTACAGAGGTGTCTGAATGAGTAGGAAATAAAACTGACTTCTGATTTATTTTGAACTCCTACATTTTCTTCCTCAAAGCCATCTCTCTTGCTATTGGATTTGAAATGTGATTATTATGTCCATAGATTCAAAGGTGTCTCCTGAGATTTTCTTTGGTTTTGCTCCATAAAGAGGATCAAAATCTAGATTTTTAAAGGACTAATGCTGTCTTGAAATACTGTCAAAATGAACAGTATTTTTTCTGTATCTCATCACACAGCTAGTGACATTTTATCATGAAAATTATTTGTTATCCCTTGTTACAGTTTTTTAATCTCTTTGAAGCCATTTGTTCATCTTCTAGCCAATTCTGATGTAATAGTTTTGTAGATTTCATACCACTTTTTCACATTCTTTGCAAAATCAAAATAACCCATCAACCTTATTCCTATTTCCCATTTATTTTCATAATTTCATCAAGCACAACAGTCAGATTTCTGGTGTGATTTACTCCTTATAAACTCACTCAATTTTTTATCGCAGATCACATTATCTTCAAAATAACTACCTGTGTATTAAACTTGCAACGCAGATCTTGATCATAACTTCTGAATGTCTATGGCTTTTAACCTAGTGAATAAATAAAAAGTTCTCAGATTGGAAAAAATGGCACTTTGCATGCATGTATGCACCAGACACTATTATTTTGGCAGTAATATTTTGAGTCTGAAAAAAAATGATGATGAATTGCTTGTTTTTCACATTTTATGATTTTGGAGGATTTACATGGTCTTTTTCAAAAGCTGCAGGAGTGAAAAAAAAAAATTAAAAAAAAAAAGCAAGTGAAGACATTCCAAGTAGGAAAACCAAATGAAATGTTAACTTCCACAGGATGGGAACCTGCTCTTCCCTCCCTATATAATGCTGTTGTACTGCATCAGAGGATCTAAGAAGGTAGGGACTCATAAATGGATAACTAGTACAGGATACTTCAGCCTGGGGAGGGAGAGGAAAGAGAATTAAAGACTTTGGGTCTGTGTCTGATGCCTGCCTTCCCTTCACCTTCAAAAATAGCAGATCCCTTTGACAAGGGATAGATGGGAGATAAAGCTGAAAGTGGACAGTTTTTAATGGCATACCTTACAGGTTTCTTTTACTTCCTCACCCCTTTTTCTCCATGTTCTTGTTTCTTTCTAGTAATTGTTTCTAATATTCTGTTTAAATGTCTACCACTTTTCCCGTGGCAGAATAAACTTGTCATTTTACATCTTTAATAATAATTTTCAAGTAAGGTGCTCCATGTTTAACATGAGAAGCACATTTCTCAAATGTCCACTGCTCAGTCAGTGCCAGCTGGGGAACTTCTGGAGCAGTCTTTGGTGCAGGATGCAGCTGTTCTCTGGAGCAGAGCACATCTTTGACACTCTTTGTCAAAGGCAGGGTGCTAGAACCCAGTTAGAAGGCTTTAACTAGTACTGCTTTGGCAGAAAGGATAATGGGTGTGAAATTTCACATAACTCAGTTACAGGACTCATGTCTCAGGGCTGTCCAGGGGGTTTGCACAAGTGAGTAATGAATCTGGATCTTTTAATTAGAATTGTGCAATTATACAGATCTGAAAAACAATCCCTACGAGAAAGGCATTCACTTGATCTGCAGTAAGGAAGAGAGGGCAAACATTTACATTGGTTTAGTCCACTCTTGGCGCAACAGAAACCATGAATTATGTTTTCCAGGTCACTTTCTAAATAAATATACACTCTCCCCCTCTTATTCCCATATGCATTCCCTGGAGGGTGTCTGCAAGCTACTCCCACTAACACGTTATCCCTCTACACTGCTAACCCAGATCCCATATCCTGCTTCCTCTGCTGCAGTGATCCTATGCCTCTAATTCCCCAGCTTGGCCTCCAAGATGCAGCTGGGGACTTGCTTTTATAAAGCTTCTGTAGATCTTCTGAATTGCTGGTCATGCACAGGCAAACGTGGCTTGGTACAGAAGATCATATAGAAAAAATTCCTCTCAGTTTGAAGTCAGTTGTATTTATCAGAGCTTCTGGCATGACAGGCACACCACCTTTAAAATTTCATATAATTTACTTTTTCCCAATCTTTTTCTTTTCTGTGGAGCTAAGCAGTTCTGACCCCTTTTGAAAAGGATCCAAAGCTGCTGCTAAATCTCTGAGACTATTTGTCAGTGGGAGTAGAGGCACATGCTAAATTACAGAAAATAGCCACCAGAATGAACTAAAAGATGCATCCAGGAGTACCCCGTGTGCCAACCTGACTCTGGTTTTACTCTAGGCTTAAAGCACATCTGGGAAGATTCTTAGTTTCTGCATTGCTCCTGTTCAAGTAGTTGGGACAAAGAGAAATGCTGAGCTCTCTCTTATTTTAAATTATGTTTTGCAAATTAGAGGATCTTCAGTACGAGGTCCTGTTTTGCTCCAGTTTCTTGAGTTTGACTTCACATCTATCCCCTGACTGTGTGGCGAGGGAGGGCAAAATGTTGTGACTATTGGTGATAAAGCTGATACATGTGCTAGCATTAGAGTGCTTGGCTTGGGTGGGAATATCAGCCGGGTGGCCATGGTGTGAGAGGCTTGCTGTGGGCACCCTGTCCCACTCCTCACCAGGGTCCAGTGCAAACACTGCATTTTGGGCTGAGGCTGGGCAGCTGCAATGCTGTGGGCACCCAGCACAGCTCTGTGCATCCCAGTTATGTTACAGGTGGACTGGATGTGCTCTGAGAACAGGTGGTGGGGCATCTATTTCAGCAAGGGAGGGAGAAAATTTGTGTGCAGGGTGAGGATAGGCTCTGAATAAAATGTACTAGTCCAGGGTAAAGCAGATAATGTTATGAATAAAGATTGCAAGGACTACAAGGAGCCAAAAGGCTCTGTGAAGTCAGAAGTCCAAGCCTTTAAGAGGGAAAGCATCAGCAAAAAGTGACTCTGGCATAAAAAAATAGGGGACAAATGGCCTCCCTATTTAGCGTCACCAGAAAAATTTCTGCACAAAACCTCTGCCTATGTGATTTCTGTGACTGAAAAGGTAGATGTTAAAATCCCTGCCTTGTCCAAACAAAATAATATCTCTCATTAAAACTTGCCCACCTATTTCAGTGTGCCTGTACCTTAAATAAAATTTAAAATACAGCATAAATGACACCTTTGTATTCTTTTTTACCTGTTCTTCTAAAATTCTAGAAGCATTTCCTACATTATTTCCATTTTGCATGGGCATCTTTAAACTTTTTTGTGCTTATATGCCAAGCTATGCCACTGGATTTTGGGAGAGCATTTCACAGCTGTGGGAGCTGGGGATTTCTTTTCTTCAGTTGGCTTTGTAGGATCACAGAACCTGGATGTGAGAGAGGTCAGCTTATCTCCATGTGCATCAGTGAATGGATGCAGATGAATCACTACAGCAAGATCTGTGAGGGCTGCAAGCAACAAAGGGGAGAAGCTGCTGGCAGAGGCGACCTGCTCAGGCGTTCTCTTTTACAGCTCCTCTCCCAGCTGTGGCAGGCTCACTACAAAAACATGATGGTCTTGTCAGCACAGCATCTACAGGAATGAGTGCCTGGTTAGGGGAGGCAAGCACTGGAGGGGCTGCAGCCAGTGAATATGTTTCTGTGTATTTTAAGAGCAGGGGAAAGGGCAGTGTTCATGAGTCTCAGCATCCCTGGTATCCACTTGACACTCCAGACTTCTGGGTTGGGACTCAGAATATACAATGACAATTGCATAAGCAGAACAAGGGGAACTATTAGTGTACAAACCAAAAGTCCTTCTTCTGAGTGTTCAGACATTTTTAGTTTCACTGTCCCAGAAATGTCAGTGAATTAAAGGAACGACTTCAGCCGTAGCTCGGCTCCATTGTCATTTACATGTCAGGTTCTCACACTTTGCTAACTGAAGGCGATGGAGGTGGGAGTGGAACAGATTCTTAGAAAAAGCTTTCAGAAAATGGGTGTCTAAAAAGTTAGAGCCCCCCAGCTCTGCAGAAGCTGCTGGATGTTCAGAACTTGGAAAAATCCAGTCATTCATTCACATCCCAATGTCCCAAGGCATGAGGGGCCTTTCAAAAAGAAATAATCTTTTTTTCCAAGACCAATTCCTCCAGTACCACTTTTAGGTACACTACAATGGGTGGTGCCCAGTCCTGCTGGTTCTCCACAAAAGCAAAGGCAGAGATT
Organism: Phylloscopus trochilus trochilus; assembly: GCA_016584745.2. Taxonomy (NCBI): domain Eukaryota; kingdom Metazoa; phylum Chordata; class Aves; order Passeriformes; family Phylloscopidae; genus Phylloscopus; species Phylloscopus trochilus. Next base: position 32,630,899 of record WQNJ02000062.1, on the reverse strand, counting down.
GCTTGGTATCTCAGTAGCTGAATTTTTATCCAAAGACCAGAATGTTTTGCCTAAGCTCAAGAGCTAATGAGAACCACCACTACCTTTTTTTTTTGCCAGCTGTGTGGTCTATCTGCACTAAAGTAGCAGTAGTAATCTTAGAAAAGAGAGCAACATTTAGGAAAGCTGGAAAATTGAGTTACTTCTGTCTGAGGCATTGTTACTTCAAGTCAGATCAAAGGCATGTTGAGAGGAGTCAATAAATAGATCCTGCAAAGCTGAAGCCAGCATTTAATTACTTCTGAGCTTTGTTCCAGGCTCTTCCACTTCAACACTTTTTGTGAAAGTTATATTAATTTTAAAATAAAATTACAAATATGGGACTTGTAAAGTGAGGAGAAGCTTATGCTTGTTTCTGAGCTGATTGCCTCACCAAGGGCTGTTTCTGCAAGCACAGAAGTTGCATTGCTCCTGATTTACTTGGCTGAAGTGGAAAGTTTCTCTGCAGTTTTAATGGCTTGCAAAACTTGAGATTAAGATTTAATGGATGGTTAGCAAAACATATTTTTGGCCCTGTAGAATGATTTCATGCTATGATGACTACATTGACTGGTGAGTTACAAACCTGTTCCAATTCTCCTCTACCAATAGGTTTCTAATTTACACAAGTATGGTTGAAATATTGAAAATCTCCTCCTTTACCAAAGAGATGCAGGACATGTAATTATTCTTCCTGGTTTTTCCCTTCCCCTTACCCCTGCCCCCCCCATTCCCAGAAAGGGAATTTGTGCTCAGTCTCTCTGCAACCTGCAAACCTCCCTGCAGTTCCTGAGCATTGCACTCACCCTGTACTTGGGTGATTTATTAGAGTGCTGAGTCCACAGAATTGCTCATGCAGAGCACTAACGCAATCATTCATTTTTTATTTAAAATGCTTTACAGGCTGTTTATGGCAGGATGACAACCAGGCACTGCTGCTTACAAGAGCTCAGGGGTCAGCTCGATCCAACTCCTGTTGTGACTGGCAAAGCACAATGGTCCTGGTGGAGGGAGTCCTGTTGCTTCCCAGGGGCCGGGTGTGGATTTGGGCACCTGCCTTACAGATGAGAGGAGTAAGCAGCTCAGACTGCCAGACTCTGGAGTAAAGGAGAGAGGTAACTTTGCAATGCCAGAGAGAGATACTTAATTTCTCTATGGCCCTGAATAGCAAAACTGCTTCAGGCAGCCCTGAGTCCTGGGACTGAACTGCTCTATGAAGCTCTGAACACTGACACCATGACAAGTCTCCAGAAAACAGCTGTAAAATCTTTTTCTCATGGTGCATTCCGATCAGGGGATGAAGGAATGGCTTTGTGAAGTGGTGAATTGGATACTTCATGGACTCCAGTTGTGCTGTGAGCTCTTAGGCTGCTGAGGTGGGGAAAGACTATTTATAGGGCAGTAGTATGACCTGAGCCTCAAAGTGTGCTGCCCTGAGAGACAGTAAGACTGAGTCCTTGTCCTAGCAGCATTACTAAAGGGCTGACAGCATTTGTACTGGAGAAAGAAGCACTGAAGCTTCAAACAGAAATGTACAGTGTGCTGTGATAAGGGGAAAACAACTCGGGGAGAATCACAGCATAGAGGATTTCAAAACATGCAAAATTTCAGAGAGGTGAGAGAGGAGGCAAGGAAGGGAGAAGAGCACTGTGCCATTGGCATAAGCTCATGGTTCACTTATGTCTTTAGAGTTCTGTGCTGCTCTGATCCCTCTGGCTCAGGAGAGGTGCAGTGGGGACTGGAAGGGGTTGAGAGGAGGGTGATCTTCACAGTTTCAGTGTGAAGAGCAGGTCAGTAAGCCAGGACTGCTCAACCTGGGAAGCAGACAGCTGAAGGGTAATTATAACAGAGGACTGTAAAAATGCAAGAGATTGGTGGAGGATGGATGGACAGGGGTGGAGTGGTTGTTTTCTGTCCCTGTAAGGAATGAGAAGGCATCAAACGAAGCTAGTAGGAGATAGGAACAGGACATTCCAATGAGTTGGTTCTCTGTTAATCAAGCAGTAGAAGAAATATAAGGAATTTATACTAGAAGTGAGACAAGACCACAGAACAGATACACCAGATACAATTGGTCTGGAATTCCTGGAGCTTCAACCAATTGGAGGCTGGGAATGGCTGAGTTAATATCTTACATGTTTCTTTTTTTCAGTACTCATATTCCAGACATTTGCTTTTACCCACTTCCTAGACAGAAGACACTGAACCTGGTGGACTTTTTCTGAATAAATAAAGCTGTTCCTATAGTCCATGTTAATGAGAGAATCTTAATACTCATCAGAAATCTGATCCACAGTCACAGAAATTAAACTGCAGGGTCTGTCACCATGTATTCAGCTGAAGCTTGTGTGCCCCCATTGGGATGGGCTGAAGCAGCACTGGTTGCTGGATATACATGCAGGATTACTGAGTGGAAGCATCATTTCTATGCTGTGTGTCACATATACTTCACTGTATGTGACAATGACTGTTATTTGCTACCAGTCCTGTTTCTAACTTGACATTTTGAGTTCAGTAAGAGATGATGAAGAAAAAAAGCCCTTTGGCTATTGCTACTTTTTAATGTTAAGCATGTGCAGCTGTTGCATGGGATATGTTTTGTCAAGTTTATAACTGTTAATAGAAAGCTAAAATAAACAGTGTCTGTGGGTCCAATATTTTTGGGCCAGTGCTAATTCACCTTTGCAAACAAGAGATATACAAACAACAGGAATCTTGAACTTTGTTTTTCCATTCTGCTTCATGCAAAAGACCAGCATTTCTTGGCTTCTAGTGTATATTCTGGCTTTACACTATGGTGCATGCAAACAGAACTGTCAACTTTACAATTAAATGAATATGGATTGGGGAATGTTTGGTGCCATTACTCAATAGGACCATTTTGCTGGGTGTTCAGGATTGTAAAAAACTTCCAGTGAATCACACTCCATCATTTTGTTATCCATCTTTGTCACTCTACATCCTGGCAGAGGTAGCATTAGCTCTGCATTTAAATTACTGTGCACAGATATGAGTTGTGTAAAAAAAATGGAAGGGTAAAAATCCTGCTGTTCCACTTATCAACCAAACAGAACTGATTTAGGGCTATGCATTCCCAATTTCTTGTTTTGACAGCCAGTGGTTTCATGGTTTCATTTGTAAAACTTCAGTGGGAACTACTTGATTTGTAAAGAAAAAAAATAACAGATCCAGTAAAAGTTTCTTAAAAGCCCTTCCTTTGGACTAGCCTAGTGATTTTCTGTTCAAAAAATTCACCACTGTCCTGGGTGTCTCAGATTCAAGCATCTTTTTTCTTTTAAGGTATATTAGTTTTTAGCTGCCTATCAATTTAGAGTTGAAAACTACTGATCTTTGAAGAGAAACAAGTTTTGGAAGAGTTGTGAGCATATGAATAAATGGCACTGAAACTTAAATTTCCTGTATAAGTGATGTTGTGGTCCTGTGCATTTGAGTCTAGTGCAGTCACATTTTCTTGCTTATTGGCACGGAGGAGTAGTGGCAATGACCTCACACCTCCTGGTTGTACAAAACCTGAGGTGCTGGTCACCACTCTCCTGTGGCCTTTTTGGTCACTACAGCAAGACTGAGTGACAGATCTCAGCTCCAACACTGGTTGCAATATCTTGAGTGTGACCAAAAACAGCAGAGCAGGGTTGCAGCTGTAGTTCCTTAAAAAGGCTTGAGTCATGAAAGGCAGTATTATTTCAGAGTCTTAAAGATCAGTGGGAACACTAATATTCCTTGGACTCTTCTTTGCTCCCTGCCATCAAGTCTGCATGTTTTTCTCACAATCTCACCAGTGTGCTCCTGTCATTCTGTTTCTGAGGCAGAGCTGTTGGCATGTATGTCAATCCAGTGTTTTCCAGCCTGCCTACCAAATGTGTACATTCTGTTCCTACTGATTTGCAAGGCCCTTCTGATGATGGCAGACCAGGACAAGAAGCCCTGCACACAGCCCTCACTTCATGGTGCAGGGCAGAGGCTGAAAACCCCATTCCCTAACAGGCATCTCAGTTGCAAATACATCAATGGGAAAAGGCAAGGAAGTGAATAACGAGATTGAGGCGAAACTACTATGTAGGAGATGTTGTGTTTCTGGAAATGCTTCATAAGAATCAAGTGCTTGGGTTACCTACTGAAGGAGTAGGTAGGTAACCCAAGAAAAAGACTAAAAAATAGTTAAATGCTGCCAAAAAGCCCGAGAGATCTTGCAGAGGAATTTCAACACTTACCCTGCAAGGAACTCTGTCATAATAGGAGATATACATAAAGTCTGAAGCCTTAGAGGGAAGTCCTCCCCTTTGCAAACCTGCCATTGTAACAGTGCTGATGCAGCCGTGGTTCTGTTCAGCCTGGTGTCAGAAAGCAGACACACAGCAGTTTGCTTCCTCAAAATTCTCACCACGGAGACAGAGAGGAAGAAAGAATATATCTTTACTAGTGTTTATCTTTCCTTTGCAAAGGAAAATTCAGTGTTGCAGAATGAAGTTACCAGAAAGAAATGTTTCATTGCACCTCCCTTCTCCATATTCTGCTATCATACAGTTTTACAGGATGGCAGAAATGGCCCTAGGAAAACTCCTTGTTTTTCCTTTCTTTTGGTGTGTGTCTGCTCTTTGTTCTACTCAAATTGACTAATCATGCAAATAATCTTGTGGCCTTTTGAAAATGGAAACAAAGTAAAGATTAAAAAGGTTAAAATCTGCATCCACACAAATATCACCTGCACCTCAGGGAATGGAGCTGCTCAAGCATCACAGCAGTAACTCAAACCAAATTAGGAAATTGTGGCTGCTGTTTCCTGTGTGAAATGAGGCTCTGCTCCTCCCATGGGCTTCCCTGAACACTTTCTAGGATATCTTCATCTTGGAGAATCAGTTCCACAGTGGTGATCAGGACACAGTAGAAAAGAAGCAAATGTTCTTTACTTCCCTTCTCTTTAGTCTATCTGCCCAAGGATGCTACAGGGCTTAGGGGACTGATCATGGGTCTCCTGGTTTTGAGCTACAGATAGAATTATCCATGGCTGAGCAATGTACACCTAAACCACTGCATTTGGTGAGAATGGTTGTCTCCAGGCTGCATAACTGTAGCAGTGCCTTAGTTATGTTGCTTAAGATTCTGGTTCCATCATAAAACCAGATTTTCATGTGCTAGTAGCTTTGGAAAATTTTCATCAAGGCTGAAACTCCCCACACCGTATCTGTGGACTTTAAGTAGAATACTTTCAACATATTGTGTCATTTTTTTACTAATAATGAGCCAGGGGAATAAAGGAAAAGTGCTATTATTAGTAAGAGTTACTGAAGCTGGTGGATTCACTTGGCATGCTTCATTTAAAATAAAGTTAACTAATTCACTAAGCTCATTTATGAAAGCAAGTAGCTGAATCACCACAGACTATTGTGCACAAAAAGTGCTTTCAGGAATAGCCTCTGTGTAGTAGTGGCCATCTCCTGTGTTAAGGGAGCAGATGCTGTGCAAGTTGAACAGCCAGTCAGGATACAGCCTCTTCAGCTGCCCCTGGAAATCTGTGCTTGGTCATCTCTGCCCAGACCAAAGCAAATGGGAGACTCACAGGAATTTCTGACTGTCTGGAAAGAAGGCTCATTTCAAGCATGGGTTTGCACAGGAGTGTTGGAAGCTCGAACAACTTTGATTCTGGGAGCAAAGGACATCAAAGATGCTGCCAAGTTTGGTCCAAGATGAGTGCTGGCCCTGGGAGGAGTCCACAAGGTCACAATTAATTCAAAAATATGTTTGAACTGGTTACAAAATCAGAGTGCACTGGGCATTCTGCACACTAGAATAGGCAGGGAAAAAGCTGGGGTGAGTAAAGCTGCAGTCATGGAAGAGTGTGTGCTTAATACAAGGAATCAGTGTTACCCAGTCAAGAAACTGAATGTTTGACTGCAGACTTGTCTTCCTTCTACACCTTTTATATGGAATGTTAATGGCTATTATCTAAACTCCAGATAGTGTCCACTACTTCCTAACTTCTTGGAAAGTAAGCCTCCAACATACTTAAGTAGAATAATCTTTATTTTCCCTGGGGTGTTTCTTCTTTCCCAGAAGAGGGGAAAGAGCAGATCATACAGGTATTCCTGGAAATTGTTTCCCTCTTTTTTCTTTTTTAAGAACTGTCCATCCTGTTGATCAGATTTTCTGTATTTGAGTCAAAAAAGAGCAGAACTGTCAGGACACTGTTTTGCTTATATTTAAACATTCCCTATAGATCACTCCTATAGGGTTGCTGCTTTGTCCTTCCATCACCTTTTTGGCCTTTGCAGAGGACTCTTGCCAAAATACTGCCAGTAAAAGGATGCACTTCATAACATAAAGAAGAATATTAGTCTCCACTTTGTCAGTTCTGCTGTGAGCCAGGCCTGAGGAACACCCTGGTGCCTGTCAGGCAGATGTGCCACGGGCAAATGTCAGCTACTCCCTTTCAGCACAACAGAGAAGCCCTCCTGGTGCAGCAGGACTCATATTGCTCTCTCCCTTAAACTGCTCTTTCCCTGTCACCAATAAACTGCCATGGCATATCACCATGGGCCAGGGAATGCTGCTGCTTTCCCTTGTATCCCACATCAACAGTTTTCTCTCTCATTCTGGTGCTGGATCACGTCTATGGGAAAATAAGACTCGACATGCATTTTCACTGTGTGTATCCTGCTTTCCCAACAGCACATTAGATTACCACTATTTTTTTTCTCATCAGAAGTGACAGGGTGCAATAATGTCCGTAACTCTTCACCCCAGGTTTTCTTCCTACTTGTGTCAGAAGCTGTTATTCAGTCACAGGAAGTGCCCATTGCTGTCCCAGCAAGGCTTAAAAACTTCAATCAGCATCATGAGGCTGAAGAAGACCAGACAGAGCAGAGAGATGTTTTAACATGCATTCCCTGCCTGCTTTGTATTTCCCCCAACTACCCCTCTGCTTGTCAATAGTTACAGATAAACAGAGAGCTTCAGAGACAGTCAGATCCTAGACTGGAGAAAAGGAGCTCAGATTGAAATGCATTGCCCTGGACACACACGGGGAAACTGAAACCTCATGTGTGGCTTTCCTCACCCAGAAAGCTGGAGAGGGAAGGAGAATACCCAGAATACTGTCTAATATCATCACTAGAGTCAATGGGAAGAGGGGGGAGGTCAATGGGAGAAACTAGCACCATGAAACACTGTGTGGTAGGCAGCTGGGCAGGGGGAGGTAGCACAAAGTGGAGGAGCCATATGTGACTATGCAAGAACAGCAGAAAGATCAAGAGGCTGCTCAAGGCCTGGAACAAAGCCAAGATGAGGCTGGAAACTCCAAGTGGATTGTGAAGGCTGGTGAAAATAAAAAGCAGCTTGGAAGGGATCCAGGCCAAAGCTGGAAATAATAATTGCAGACTAGGGTAACAACTGAGGGTTCAGTGAATTTCATGATCCAGGGAAGAAATGCAGTAAAATGTGAAATATGGGTTCCAAGATCATGTTCTTTCCCAAGAATCCTTTTCTTTGGGAAGAGAGGCAGAACCCAAGCTATGTGAGAACAGGACTCAAAGAAAAAAACCAAATAATCAGAGAGGATAAAGGAAACAGTAAAGAAGTCAGATGAAGAATGAAACATGATTTCAGCAAGGAGAAGGGGAGGGTGGGCTATTTGCAGGTGTTTGTGGTAAGGATGCCACTATGGGTTCTTTGAAAGGTTTTAGCAAAACTGTGCATGTAGGTTTAAGCAGTATAAGGACGTGCCCAGCTTTAATTTAAATGGGGTGCTGTGCAGTAGGGCAACAGTGCAGTGTGAGATGAGAACATGCAAACTGGGTAATAGGGAGAAAATTGATGAGGAACCAGTGAAAGAGGGCTCTGAATGAGAGTATTGGCAGAAGAGAAGAGGGAAATCTTGTAGCTCAAAAAGATGTGTAGAATATATCTGTAACTATAAGAAAAGGGAAAAGAGACAGCAGAAAAGCTAAGGGCTGGGGAAATCACTGTGGAAAGGAGGGCATGAAAACCTGCAGTGGGAAAGGCTGAGCAATGGAAAATTTGATAGCAGCCTGTGAGAAGAAAAGGGAAGATGAGGACACGTAGAGCAGCAGCCAGATTTAAGACAAAGTTATAATGGAAGTCATGGTGAAGACAGGTATCTACGTGGCCTAAAATGCCCTGTTTGCATTGCAGACTTTCTGATGTGTATCTGGTCTCTCCTGCAAAAGCAGAAAACCAAGCAATAATTTATAGCTGGATGACAAATAGAAAAAAGCTTACACTTTTACAAAGTGAAGGCATCCCCCTTGTCCTTTTCCCATCAGTCAAGTATTTCAGTGGCTGCTTTTTGAAAAAGTTACAACTAGAGATATGTGCAAGAGATTAACTATGGTCCTTCTTTTACTTTGCTCCTCAGTTGTGCTTGTGGCTTTCAGACAAATCTAAACTCCAAAGCTGGCCTCCTCTGTGGCAGGGTGCGTTGCTCTCTCATGGATTTCATACATGAAAACCTATCATGCCATGAGAGGCAGAGGCACAGGCAAGTGGTGGATGATGGAATTCTGTGGGGAGCAGTGAGGGCCTCCTGGTCTTTCTCTGCCATGCCAGCCCCAGGCACAGAATAGTGTCTCCCTGTGGGAGGAATTTCAACTTTTTCAGTTCAAGCAGCAAAAGATGGTGAATGGGATGGTGTGGCATGAGGCAACAGTGTTCCCCTGCTGCAGCATCTGCTGCTAGACTTCCCATGTCCCCACAACTGCAGTATTCTCAGAGTTTTTCTACAAACAATTTTGGAGGGGCAAATTCTAGTGATGGATTCAAACTGGATTGTCCCCTCCTGGTGTGGGTCACTGATACTGCAGCCATGGCCCAGGCAGAAGCTCAGACTGAGCTGGGCTGCAGTAACTGCTGTTTGCCTGCACCAGGGTTTGGGTCTCTCTGGGGACAGGTCACGGCTCTGGCTTCAGTGCAAGTTAGTAGGGACTGTAAGCTAATGAAGTTTAATGGCTGTCCCTGAGCAAAAAATTTACAGGTCTCATTGTGACTAGGTACAATTCCATCCAGGGCATTGAACAGGTTCCAGTGGCATTAAATCCATGGCTACATCTTCATTCTTTTAGTAACCTTGAGGTGCAGGGGGTACCCATGCTCATCCTACTTGCAATGCTTGGGACATAAAGCCCTCAAATCTCAAGAAATGTTTGCTAAGCATGTCAGTTGTACTTTGGAAATAAAATAATATAAGCCTGTTCACAGCTGTGTCAGCTGCTATTTCTTTTTCTAGATAAGAGCCACCCTGTGCTCCCTCTTTTTCTCTGTCTCTTGCTGGCTATCAGATGTCCTGGGATTCTCTTCTGCTCATCCAGCATTCTCTCCCCTGTGGAGTAAAGAAACATGGAGTCTAAAGGCTTTAACGGCATTTTATGGCTTTCTTCAGGTCATGACTAACTTGCAAGCTGATGTTTATTTTTAACAATAAAAGTATAACCTTTTCTTACATTTAACAAAATAGTTAAGGGTACTGCAGCAGTTGGGGACTTTATATTTTTATTTATAATTTTCATCAATGTATATCATATTCATTTGTACAAAGTCAATATTTATTTTTGAATGTCTCAAATGCCATGCAAAGTGGTCACGTGAAAAAAACAGTATTTTGCAGAAAGGATTCAGTCCTTAGTCCTGTTGATTTCATCTGGATGGCTTAGATATTACTGAAACTGAGGTTTTAAAACAGATGAGATTGAGAACTAAAAGAACAAGGTAATTATATTTTATTCAAGTTCTTAGCACTGTGTTTATTAATGTCACTATAACTTGAAAAATGTTACGGAATTTGGAAACCTTTATTATAGTTTTATTAGTTTTTAATATATGCTTTATTTTTCATATGAGAGTATCTCATCTTTTTTCCAGTTTTAATACTGCCATCCTTAATAATTCTTTTTTTATTATTATTTGTTTTAAAGAAAGAAAGAAAACAATAGCAAAAAAGCCTGTCATAACACATACCTTCCTTCATATAATTTATTTTTCCATCCGACCTGCGTTGCTCTTCCCTGAGGTTGTGTCTGGCCCAGCAGAGTCTGCTCTGATGGATGGGTGCACAAACCCTCCAAAGCTGTGGATGGCCATCAACCCTGTGGTGGTGGCTATCTGCAGCATAAGGTGAACTTAAGACACAAAAGTTTCCAGGGCTTGTGTTGGTGATGTCTGGCCTATGGGATTGACACCTACACCTTTTGTGAGAGCTCTCCTGCTCTGGAATCAACTGTTTTGGGGTTTATCACGGGCAGAAGATGACAGACTGCACTGTCCTGTAAAGAGAGTTGCATTTGGGATGGGAAGGCTCTGCTTGCTGCTCCCTGCCTGTCACTGCCTGCATGGAATCTCTTCAGTGTTTGCACCCCCACTTGCCATCTCACCTCTGTCCTGCACATTTGGGCAGTGGCAGGGCTGGCACTGGGATAGAGTTTGGTGTCACTGCCAGCTCCAGGAGCAGTGTCAGGACAGCTGAGCCAGCCCCAGGGCCTCATACCCACACCATGGACCTCACTTATGAGTCTTCACAAGCAACAAATCGTGCATCTGTCTGCAAGCATCCATGTCAGGCACTGTGGTTTGCTCCCTTTTGATATCTGTTTATTCCCTTGTTCTCTTTCCCTGGCCTTGTTTGTTACTTCCCTCAGTCTCTCCCCAAAAGTCTAAATCTGCACACTCCACCCCATGGTGTTCAAAGACTTTTTTGGCTCAGCTAAATGCCTGACTGCCTTCTCCACGTATCTCAGAAGAAGCCCAGATGAAATCTAGTGTTGTGGTGAAACATCATGATCCCTGAGAAGTGCTGTGTGGAAACTCTGGGATCCCAGAGCAGGTCTGTCAGCAGGCAATGTTTTCACATCCCTGCTGAGCAATCACCTCTCCACACCCCAGAATTCTTGTGGGTGGGAAGACCAGATGAATGATGCGACCAAGTCCCTGGTTCCGACTTTTAGGGATGCAGACCTGAAGTTGAAATTCAGGATCTAAATTTAAAATTAAAATTAAATCTTAATCCATTCTGTAAGACTTTATGCATGAAAATGTCTGAGTAGTTAGAATTATCTCGGGACCACAATATAGAAAACAACTTACAGCTGAAGGAGTAGAAAGACTTTAGGCTAATGCTGGACCTGTTAAAGTTAAAAAGCTGGGAAAAGTAGAAACTAAGCTGACTGCAAAATAAGAAATCATTATGGCCTCACATGGGAAAAGGTCCTAAAGCCAGCTTGTTCACCAGCAGCAAATGAATATATGAATTTAACCTACATAGAGTAAGATAATCTTGTCTGAATGCTGTCTGGTTACCTTAAATAGATTAGTCTTACTTTTATTAATGGAATAATTTCTCTCAGATATATTCGTGGAGCATTGATCCTACCACATACAAATGCCTTAACATCATCTTTGAAGAAGATTCTCTGCATTTAGATAAGCTGGGTCAGATTTCTTTCCTATCAGCCTATTGAACTTGTAAGTTTTGATAAAGAAAAAAGGAGAAGCAGCCAAAGTACCACATGGATTTGTCCTGTCTCTGTAGCCTACAGCAGTGCCATTTCTGTACTGCAAAGGGTCGACTTACTGAAACCTTTCCTGTGGTATACATGAATGGAGGAAACTTTCTCCTGCCCACTTCAAAGTATTGAGGTGTAGGATTCCTGAACAGCAGAAGAGATTTCAGTCAGTGTCATCTCCTGAATGGCTGGAGGTTAGCAACTGCTCAAAACTTTGAGAAGACAAAGCTAGGGTATGAAGGAATGACTTTGAAGATTGAGAGCACATACTGTCTGTTCTTCAGCAAACTGACAAGATGCACATAGGAAAACTATGAGAAAAGTAAAGAAGACACCTTTTTCTGTAACTCAAACTTCTCATTTTCACAGCCATGGAGCAACCCAGAAGTGGGCTGCAAAAGGCTGTACTTGTTGGCTCATTACCATAGACCGTGGAGCTGCAAGTGCATCTACAGCCTCGAAAACAGAAGCTTTGATCTCGGCATTACTGCAGAAACCAGAGAGGTGAGAGATGCAGAGTGTCTTTCCGCCTCCTCTCTCCTTGTGTGCCCTGGTCCTGGCATGATGAGAATTGTGTTTGGACATTGATGCAAACATGTCTGGCACAAGTTGGAGTGACTCTGACAGTCATGCTAATAGAATAACAAGGCATGCCAGTGTTTCTCTTTTGCATGTGGCCAGAGCACAAGCCATTCTAGTTATCCCTCCTTCATAATGTTTTCTGGCCAGGAGGAAGCCCTTGGGTAAGGACTCAAACCGTCCAAAAGCCCTCTTTGTGAAAATGATGAAATGCAATTTGAATTCTAGAAACTTGGCCCGGAGTTACTTTTCATTAAACAGCCACAATGACTGTAATTATGGTTAGATAAAATTAATAAATAAAATAAATGCTCTCTAGGATGTACAAAATTATTAATGGCTAAAGCATAAACTGGAACTAAAGTCAGATGCTTTATTTGAGGATATAGTAGAAGTCTAATAAATCCTGCAGGCAGATTAGTTGAAAAAAGCCAATAAAAATTATTTAACTAACCAGCTAGCCCACTTGCTATTTGATTTGACAGATTCAATTTATTTTCTCCTTTTAAACTCATTTTTTCTCTTTATTGCAACAGTTTCTTGGGTTTTGGAAACAACTGAGATAGAGTGTAAAGCTGTGCTTGTATTTCTCACAGGGTCTATTAGAGCTTGGGGAGAGTGAGCCCAGACTTTAAAGCTAGATATGATATATTGAGCAGCAGAACAGTTTATATGATCTACTGGCAGAGAAATTGAAGTGACACAGGGCACAAGTCCAGATCCATGTTCTCAAAACATTATATTTCAATGTTCTTACATTTTTCTTTCCATTCACATAATGAGAATACAGAGAGGGAAAGATTAAATAAATGTTTCTGAGTATAATCTGAGAGTGCCAAACACTAAATTATTTTAATCCTCTAAGAAGCTGTGGTATGGGTCACAGGAGACACTATTTACAGACTGTTGACCAGTTTCAACATTGTCATAGAACGTTCACTCCTCGCAGTTAAGGAAAAGGTATTTTCTGAATGTGAAATTCCATTTAAATGTGAATGAGTTACTTTCACAGCCACCAAGGTCCCCACTGCTTCACAAATAACCAGCATGTCTCCCTTTTGAGGACTTCACCTCCTTCACAGTTGACATTTCACTTCTACCTTCTCACCTTGTGAGGGAATGAATTTGCTGGCAAAACCCAAGGTCAATCTGCAGTGCTTTTAGTTTGTGGGACAGAAAGAGTTAAAGTTGTAGGTGAGTGGGAATAACTGCTTGTCCTCGGATATAAATCCAAGCAGCTTTGGAGGGCAGTGGTTTGGAGCTGCAACTGGCCCTGAGGTCAGCAGCTGCAGCATTAGGTTGGGGTTTGACTGGTCTGCCAGCCTCTGAAAGTGGCACCCAACATCCACTCCTGGAGTGGAAAAATGCCCAAGTCCTTCACAATTGCCAATCTTCCCATAAATCAAGCCATCAGCATCAGAATGCCAAGTGAGAAATAACTGTTTCTGACAGAGTGGGTGAGACAGACTACTAAAATCATGATGATGCCTCTAAAATTAGTAACCAAGGATTCCTCTCTACTACTTTCAAATGGCTTTTAGAAGCTGCATGGTCATGCACTTTGATAAAAAATTAAGGTGAGAAAAAAATACAGTTTACTCTGTCAAAATTTACTGTTCATTAAGATGTCTGGCAAATGTAATATCTGTGAGGCATGAAAGAACATGCATCAGTTTTCTCTTTTCTCTGGCCAAGGAGCAGCCTGCATACCAAGGTGATCTTCTTTGATGCCCTTCAGAGAGGCTGATTGAGTAGATGGAAAGATTGTCATGAAATACTGCTCTGTGTGGAAAAGGCTGAGACGAATGACTCTGCAAAATGTGTCCCCACAAAAGAGAGGCTTCAGGGGGCTCTGTAATTGCTTTGGTGTGGTCCCTGTAAACTTTTTCTATGTGATTTGTGTAAGGAAGAAAGTGGCAAAGATAATAAGGTATGGAAAGAAGTGGGGACAGGGCATAGTTACCTCAAGTTCTTCCATGTGTAAAATCAAAGATTAAGATTATTGTATTCAAAAGGTGTGAAATATTGAAATAATAGCAGATATGTTTCTAGAAGAGACTGTGTGGTTGAAAATGACAGTGTCATACCATGCTACATATATCCTACCCTTGTAGAAGGAGGGATTCATTCTTCTGATTTGCAGAACAAATGAAGTATATTATTTGCACCTTAAAAATAAACTAAGACAACCTCTGGGGATGATATCTTTATGGTTACCAATAACATTCAAGCAGGCTGGTGACTAAAAGGACAGACCTTGCTCATTGCAGAGATACTTCTGAAGTCCTTTGACAGGAGGTGTGATGGGACAAGGAGCACACACAGGGACATTAAACAAATCTCTGTGGTTAGAGAAGACACAAAATTGTATCCACTTAGCACCAGGGTGGCCTCAGTCACTGCTCTCTAATGGTATTTGCCAGGTAATATCAGGAGAACACTTCTCCAAGCATAGGTCTACCTGCTGCACCTCAGCCAGTGGTGGCCATTCCAGTTTCACATGAGTATCAGATGTCTCCTCCATTCAAAGTTAAAACTGAAAGTGGCTGAACCTCAGGTTTCAGACTGTGCCTTCTTAAATGTGACTGTGTTTTGGCAGCTTAGGCAGTACTGTGTCAATGCTCAGAGGTGTTTCATGGTCACACTTACACCTCTTTGCCACTATCCACAGTCCTGCTTACCATACAGTCCAGGGGTTCTCCAGACAGCTATGTTGCTCCTGTTGGTAGTTCTTACCATGCAATAACCCAATAATTTGATGAACAGTCAGTTAAAAAGGCAGGGCAGTTCTGTGCAGGATATATGACAGCTGAGAATCACAGCACAGCAGTGAAATCCACTGCTGTTGGCTCCATGTGCGCTCTAAATTGTGGAGCAGTCCTGTGTTAGCAGATTAAGCTCTCTGCAACTATATTGCCTTGGGAGAGGGGAAAGTCCTATGGCTTTTGACATTATACTGTACTCTGCCTTTAAGAATAAGAGAGTTAAAAATGTACACCACATATAAATGCAAATATTTTAATGCCTTTCATGCCCACACACTCAGCCACCCAGTTCTGCACATGGGTGCAAAAACAGAAATAGATCAGATCAGGATATGATGATCAATTCCTCACCCTCAAAAGTCCCTGGGAAATTTAGCTCCCTACATTTATGTGGAAGGAGAACCTGGCTGCTATCATAGGCAGCTTGGGGGTACAATAGACAAAATATGGTTTTGTTTTTTTTAGAAATGTCTTTACAAGTAAATCCATAGTAGGTCTATGCAATGTGTCAAGTACTACTGTGTGGAACCATGGATCAGATTTTTAGTAGCTGCCTAGGTAATGGTGACCTTTTTGAACAGGAAAACACCCCTGGTGTGCAGCCACTTGTGGTCTGTAATTTAATTGTGGTCTCCTTGCTCTAGTCTAAAGCACAGATATTAAAGAATAAAGAACATGAACTCCTGTTTATTTTACTAGAGCCACTGACATAGTGAAGACCTTGAGACTGTTAATGATGCAAAATTAGATACTAGAGAAATTAGATGGAACCAATTAAATATAGTATAGGTGAGATGAAGCTCAAGGATTTTGGATCCAAGCCACTGATCAGTTGGACTCTTCCCCACCACGCGTCATCTCTGACGACTGCGGCAGTGTCATACTGGCTATCCGTGTCAATTGGACTAAAAAAGGGCCAAACTCTGTGTCAAGTGAAGCTATGCAGATGAACAAGGATGAAGTCCAGCTTGTTGAAGAGAATGCATTAGAAAGAGATTCTGGAGCAGCAGATTTTGGAGAGCCTATGCTGGAAAGAAACAACTGGGGTGCCAGCTGTGGCTAGGTCATGGAGAGGCCAGAGAGACAGATCCCAGAAGGAAAAAATCCATGCCCAGAAGCCCTAGTATGTATTGCTGCACTGAGAAACAGTGAAATATTTAGTGAAGGAAGAAACTCAAAGCTGAAACAGCTGTGCACAGAAATCTGGTATTGACAGTACTATACAGCAGACTGGGGAGGAAGGGTAATCCAGTGTTTTGCAAGAGAATGGCCTTAGTCTGCTGTTGTTGCAGCAAACTTTGTGACCTTTTGGGATTTCATACAATCAGAAGAGGTTCTGAACAAATCGGTGCTTATAAAAACAGCCCTGCTTAATTGCACAGCCTTTCTCTAATGACAGCAGATTTTAATCTACTAATTAACCCGACCTTACTCTATCTAACATGACACTGCTGTTATGGAATCATAGAGCTGTTAAGGGTGGAGAAGACCTCTATATTTATCAAGTCCAACTGTCAGCCCAGCACCACTGCCATGTTCACCATTAAGCCATGTCCTCAAGTGCCATATCCACAGATTTTTGAATGCTTCCAGGCAGTGACCCCACCACTACCTTGGGAAGTCTGTTCCAATGCTTTACAACCCTTTCCATCTAAATTTTTTTCCTCATATCCAGTCTAAACCTCCTCTAGTGAAATTTGAGACCACTTCCTCAGATTCTGTCACTCGGGAGACAGTACCACATGCTGTTGATTCTGTAAGTATCGTGTAATACCTTATCTCAAAGAAATACAGGTGGAAAATATCTCTGTGGTTACTGTTACTACAATTTTAATCCTAGCAGAGCTTTCACTCTGTCTTGTGTCAGCTACTCCGAGCTGTCACTGTGGACTGATGTTAGGCATGGGTCACCCTGAGAATTTTGTGAGTAGGGACACTCTCTGTGAACACTGACATGTATTTTTAGCTGAGAGCAGAGCTCTGGCAGAGCTGTGCCATTTCTGTCACCCAGGCAAGGCAGTGGAGGGGGTCCTCTGGCTGTGCATGGCATTGTGTCCTGGCTGCTATGTCCTACAATATTCCATGAAGAATGAAAATGTTCCCAGTGCAAATTTTCCCAGTCTGGATGGTCTCCCAGGTTGTGTGCTCTCTAATTGTTGGCTTGAGTGGTCAGTGTCAGTCCAAGCATGGACAAAGAAATTCACACCAACAGTGGTCAGTGTCCTCCATTGTGCTTGTGTGACTTGGGACACCTCCTCAGGTAAGGTCAGAGGATGCTCCATAGCTTTTGTCCTTGTATTTTGCCTCCACCCTTAAAGACAGAGAAAAGGACTAGAGAGAGGGAGATGGCAGAAAGGAAAATTAGGCACAAGAAATTTTGTTTTGACCCTGTTGACTGACTTTGCTGCACTTTGCAAGAGGAAAAATGCATTTTGCTATGCACTTTGGATTTGGGATTGGAGAATATTTTCAATGTTTCTTTTCAATAAGAGGAAAAGAGGAAGGTAATTTCTCTACATATTTTCAATCTGCTAATTTCCTGTGCTGAAAAATCATAAAATGAGAGAGGTGACCTGAAGATTCATAGGCTAAGTCAGGCAAAATCAAATAGGGCTTCCGTGAGGGCTTCCACATGAGGTGATCGAAACAGTTTAAGAATTATCTGCCTGTTAAATGCAGTATCATTTGTAAAAAGAAAAAAAATCTAACTGAATATTGGTCTGTCAAAAGAAAAAACCTCCTGCATCATTCATTGAAGATTTATTTATATGCAGTTGCTTTTCTGACAATGAGGGAACCAGATGGAGATATGAAATAGCTCAAATAGAGCTGCTTTCAAAGGTACAGATGATCTGTGAATCAGCTGCTTTGATGATACTTGCCTCAGACATAGTACTTCCTTTGCTTATACCTCTGACTGGATGCTCCTTTGAACAAATTAATATTTGTCCCATATCTAACACTCATTCTCTGGTTAAAAAAAAAAAAGAAAAAAAAAGGAAAAAAAAAGAAAAAAAGGAAAAAAATAAAAAAGAAAAAAGAAGAAAAAAAGAAAAAAGAAAAAAGAGAGAAAAGAAAAAAAGAAAAAAGAAAAAGACTCAGCAGATGTAGTTACAGTTACTGTTGTCACTCTCTTCAAAGGTCAAGTTTGAGGAATTTGTTTCCCTAATGTTGTATTTAAACCTATGGAAAACTCTCAAGAACAGCAATTTAGGATGCAGTCACTTGAACAATGAGATTTAAAAGGTCAGTATTCCTAAGAGCTGAAATCAGCAAATGCTATAGAAACCTTAATGCTTCATCATCCAACACATTAAAAAATTTGATAATATTAATGGAGGCCTCATCGCTTACCATGTTTCATTAGTCAAAACACTAATTTTTCTTGTGTCCTGAAGAATAATTACTTCAGCATTGTTTCCATTTCTCATGATAACAGTACAGAGCCAAATAACCTAGCCAGCTAGCTGCTGCTGCTGCTGCTGAACTATCCCAGAGCCAGTGGGCTATAACAGCCCAGGTGGAGCTCATTGGAGGGAATTGCTAATTGAGCTGCCAGGTAACTGCTAATTGAACTTTGCTTTTGCTGCCTCAGCTTTTTGCTTTTAGGAGTGTGAATGTAAAAGTTTCCTTTTCAGCCTGGCTTGCTCAGGTAATGAATAGCATGTGAATGAATAGAAGTGATATTAAAATACCTCACAATTTCATTGACATGCATTGTGTGTATCTCCTTCCCTAGAGATATTCTAAGGAATAAGTCATTTGGACAGAATCATAAGTATCATGCTCTAGGGGATCCTGCTTGAGCAAGGAGGTTGAACTAGGTGACCTCCAGTGGTCACTTCTAACCTAAACTATTCTGTGATTCTTGGAAAGGGAATTTCTTTCAGCTTCCAGTTTTTCGAATTTTTTTGAATGTATTTTTGTCTTTAATATAGACTTTTCATGTTTTTTGAACAGTTGTCATTTTTAGAGCATTATGTATAAAAAGTTTACATCATATTTGGCAACTTTTCATATCCCAGTACCTTTGCCCAGATACCTTTTTTAAGCCAGGACAATAGGGAGCAGGTTTTAGGAGGAATCTGGAGCAAGATGAATATGTGCCTTAAGCATCACAGTGCACCACCTTACTTACTTTGCTGCTGGTTCTTGTAGCAAAAGATGAGCAGTTATCTAAAACTGCATCTCAGGGAATTCAAGAGTGAAGAGAACAAATCCCCAGATTTAGCTGATTTCCTGTTTTTGGAAAATGAACATGGGAACCATGTTGCTTTGAAGAGTCTGTCCACATGAAAGGTAATTTAACTGGCTTTTGGAGAAGTTAACAGTAGGGTGAGTAAACATGAGAACATTTTGTATGTGAGATCTCAGTGTATAATTCATGATGGGTTTTGATGCTGAATAGTTCTCAAGTGCAGTGGGAAAACAAGTACCTATGATAGAAATGGCATGCTGAGAAATAAGGAGCTATTCTGGTCAGCATGATTTGAAAACACTTCCTCCACTCCAGGTGGGAGGTTTTTGTGAGAGAAGAAATAAATCCTAATCAAGAGTTTGCTGAAATAAATGGTGTCATTCTCTAAAAAAAAAAAGAGTCTATTATGGAAAAAATGGAGTTAAACCATGAAAATTATTTCACCAGTCTTAAGAATTCTTTGATTTAATATTCTTTTTCTGTTTGTTTTTTTAAAGGTTGTTTGTTTTTTGGTGTTTTTTTTTTTTTTTTTTTTTTTTAGTTTTTTAGGGGTTTTTAGTTTTTTCCCTCAGAAAACTTACGCAATTTTCAGGTTGAAAGGCAGTGATTACTCTGGGAAAGGAATATTTTCCTTAGGTCTGGGATCACATTGTGGTCCTCAAGATCATTAGTTTGAACTGAAATAGATCCTCTTCTCCACTGTTGTTTTGGTCCTGGGGAAATGTTTGGTGCTGAGCTTCATTCTGGCAAGTGATAAAAGCTCCTCCTCATTCTGAACCCAAACTGCTGCCCAGGGTGGCCAAGGGATCCTCAGCCTGGAAAGCCAGACCCTCTTGCAAAACCCATACAGATTTTTGTAGAAGCAAGTGGCACAGAACTATCCTAAAATCAGTCCCTTGTGACGTGTTTGTAAAATACTTTTCTCTGTATCTTAAAAACTTTTCTGTGTGCTATGGCATCCAAAATGCAGACACCCCATTAAAAATGCTGTACTGCAAATGAGAATATTTTTCACATTACATTTTGTATCTTTAAGTCATCTGAGAAAGTTCTATGTTTTCTAAAACAAGTAACGTTGTCTGTACAAAATAACAGGATCCAGATTTTTTTTTCCCTTCAGAATTACCATGGCCACTTGTTTCTTTGGGGTTTTACGTTAACCTCAAATACATTTTTTTATTAACCTCAGATGGGGAAATTGGTTTGAAGATATATTTTCTTCCTTCGTGAAAGCAGCAAGTAACAAGGGCAAAAGCAGAGCTCATTCTCATAACTGAAAGCCTGGCTGTTTCACTTGCAGTAATATTTCTTTTGCAGAAAAGCTTATGCATAAAAATATCTTTTCCCAAGGTTCCGACAGTAATTTGAGCAGATAGGTGCTGTTCGCAATTAGTGCCGCATTCCGTATTGACTGCTGTGCCAGTGGAGCCTTGTGACACCAACCACATCACTTATGAACCTCTTCCCATGTATAGGCAATCGAGGGGATGTATAATGGTGAGAGAAAAGTGCCTCCTGAGGACTTTGGAATGTGGCTGTTGAACTACAGGTGTAAAGTGATGAAATAGCTAAAATCCTCACAGGACATCACCCTGACGCATAAGGCAAACAGGAAAGTAGGCTGCTTGTGATGCAGGCAGACAAGACAGAAAGGGGGGAGGAAGAAAAGGCATTCATTTGGAAATTTCCAGCTTCAACCTTCTCTTAGCTGTGTTTATGTTTTAAATATACCCCCAGTCATGCTATCTGGGAAAATTTTCACGGCTGAATGTGCTGCAGTAACAAACAGTTGATCCTTTTAGGATCTTAAGAGGAATAGTTGATACTGAAAGGAATATTTGAATATTGTAATTAAAAGCAGTTCCTTTTCTCCTTTGCCATTCATGAGTATTCCTCTAAGCCTCTGAGCCTTTCCTCTAAGTGACCAGTTCAGTAAAAGGTGTGGATAACTTGTTCACTGCATTGCAGAAGCTTCCCACAGAAAGGACTTGAGGTTTCTTTCATCATTTTCTCATCAGACACACACAATGAATTCAATCTGCAGTTTTTGCATTAAACAAAGGTGGAACAAGGTGCTTTCTTTGCCTTATATTCACAGTCTTTCAAAGGACAGTGTCAAAATGGAGAGGGCACTGCAAGAAACTCTGTGATTTCTGCCTGGCTCTCTCTCTCACTCAGATATGACCCCTGGGTGCTTTTGTGAGGGCAGCCTCCATTCCCATTTCTCTGCTCCTCCTGCCTCCAACGCTGTCTGGGCTTCCCACTACTGGCAACCGAAGTACACACAAGGGTGGGACAAACCAGGTCCAAAAGTGCTACTGATAGCACGACTTCAGGGAAGTGAAGCAAGAACTGTGATCATTGCACATGTTCATAACCCTTTTGGCACAAAGGTATTTTATCATTCCATCTCAGTGGAAATATAAGGAGAGAATTGCCTGAGCCACCACGAAGTTATCAGCAGGCAGCCAGCATTTCCCCATGACAACTGCTTGTCTCCTGTGTTTCTGTTAGGGAGGGATTTCTGGTGATACTCACCTGAAAATTGATCTGCTTTAATAAAATGGAAACCATGAGGTGAGGAGGGGAAAAGGGAGGCAAGGAACCTTTCTGCATTTTCTTGCAATGGTAGGAGGAGAGACCTGAGCTTGTGGTGACTAAGTGGCCGCTCCAGGAGAAAAGTTTTGCATGCTAGAGATAAGCTCTGTTTTGTGTCCAGTCTCTTTTAGGTGCTTGCATACATTTACAAGGATTTTTTTATGCTTGCAGGCAGCTGCCTTCGTACAGTTGTGTTAAAGCACATGCCACTGAGCCCAGGAGCTGTGCTTTACATCCCTTTGTCTGTGGTTCAGCATAAAGCTCTCATACTGTGTCGTGTTCTCTTTTTGCTGTAAGCACATCCACCTCTTCCCTTTTCAGAAGATCTGCCTAATTTTAGTGAGAAAATTGCCCCTGTCAGTGGCAGACTTGCCTCACAGCCTTCCAGGATTACAGTCTGTAACAACTTAATTATCTCAGCCAGGTAGATCACCTTTACTGAGAAGCCTTGGGTAAGTTAGGCAAGTACAGCAGGAGAGATGCTTGCTCTGAAATTAGAAATAACTTTAGGCTTTATGAGGGAGCATAGTGGGCACTGCACTGGGGAGAATTTTATGTGAGTATATCTGATCAGCAGGATGGTAGTAGATCAGCATATGATCCCACTGAGAATGGGGCCTTTCTGTTTTTCAGTAAATAAATAATGAGAAATACATCCTCTCCAAAGAGCTCCAAAGAGGATGTCTGAATACTGCTGATCAGCTTTAATGGCAATAAAGAATAGAAGGGTTTTATGTAAGGCCAGTGGGAGCTCCAGGGAGTGCCCACTGCTTTTCTGACTCTCTGACCATCACTGTTTGAGCATCTTCTGTGCCAGTAAGTGGGACACAGAGAATGGCAGTGATGAGGCTTTCAGTGCAACAACTGGCATTACTCTCCAAGTTCCAGGTGGGTTTTACTTGGATCAACTTCTGGGCAATGCTGACTGTGAAGGATAACACAAGAAATAGAAGAACTGACAACTAGCTTTGTGCATAAGTATTTCATAGAAACACATGTATGACCACAGATGTGTGTATGTATGCATGGTGTTCAAACACCAGGTGAAATACCCTGTTTGGAGAGCATGGGTGTATCATCATGAAACATCTTTGTTCTACTACTGTAACATCAAGGAAAGAGCCAACAGATCTATCTGTTCTCTGCAAAGAGCCTCTAGGCTAACACTGGATAACCATTTGCACCACTTTGCAAGTGATCGCTCAAGTGATCACTCATAATCACTTGAATTTTTTCTCTTTGAGAAAAAGTTCCAAAAAGTTGTGAGTGTTGCAAACACTGGATGGTTGGCAACTTAATTAGGATCTACTTTGAAACCATTATTTTTTAATAGCACAATTTTTATTACAGTAGAAAATTTATTCCTTGTTTGATTTCTTGAAAAATGAGAATTTAAATACTATTTTTCAAATACAAAACAAGTAATGCATTTTTACCACCATCTGTTGAACACATGTTTTGGTAACCAGACATTTATTTTTCCATCCACAAATACCTGAGGATTTTTACCCCATTCAATTAATTATTTACATTTTGAAAGGTAGAAGAAGACCTACCCCTATCTTTCAAAAACAGAAGTTAAAACCACAGAAGTTGCCAATCTGTGAAACCCCAGTTTCATAGGTACTAAATTTGGTAGAAAATAACTGAGGAATGAGGATATTTACTGCAGAAATACAAGAACACAATAAAGAAATACATGTGATGGACTCAGTTTACTCACACAAGAGTAAAGTGTGAAATCTCCAAGAGTACAACTTAAGCTTGGGTGACAGGAGCTTTCCAGGATTTTGCACCTGCAGATTGTGCAGATATATCCACACACCTCACGAAAGGACTGAACAAATTTCGAGATGGGAAATCTAGATGGAGCATTCCCTCTTCATAAAAAGAATATTGTCTTCAAAACATATTCTTAGGTACTGTGCAGAATTATGTGGAAACCATATTGCATAAGAAAACTGGCAGGGTCCAGAAGGTCATCCAAGAATGGAGGAGGAGAAAGGGCTCTAATGAAGAGAGAAATTAAATTGAAGTCGGTGTTGGGCTTGGGTTTCTGAATCTCTTTACACGAGGAGAAATGAACAAAGAGAAGTTTCACGGAAGGGCAGAGTAACAAGAGACATATCAGAGTCCCTTTAACATGGAATTGTATCAGAAAAAGTGTATGCAGCAGGAGCCAGACAGTGATCACTCCCTTGCATTCAGCACTGGTGAGGCCACATTATGAATCTTGTGTTCAGTTTTGGGCCCCTCACTGCAAGAAGGACTTTGAGGTGCTGGAGCAAGTCCAGAGGAGGGCAACAAAGCTGGTGGAGGGTCTGGAGCACAAGTCTCATGAGGAATGGCTGCTGGGAGCTGGGGTTGTTTAGCCTGGAGAAAAGGAGTCTCAGGGGAGACGCTACTGCTCTCTAAAACTCCCTGAAAGGAGGTTGTAGCCAGGTGGGGGTTGGCCGTTCTTACTAAGTAACATAATGGCACTGCATTTAATAGTGCTGGCAACCCACATCCCAAGTCAGGTTATAGCTACCTGTTCTGCAGGACAGGATTAACCATCCTGAAAGTGCCTCAAGAGCCAGAGAAAGAGCCTGTAGAGCTGGAAAGACTAACACTAATAAAAAGGAGTATTAACAATGAGAGAAATGTAGGTGACTTTTTCCTACTTCAGAAACCACACAGTGCTCAGGTGAAAATAGTTCTTCACAGCTAAATAGCTTTTAGCTTTTGTTTTACATGTCCTTTGTGTCTATTTTTGCTACACAGAACATTGCTCAAACAATACAGCAAATGAAGGGCATGCCTTTGGATCCTCTGGGAATGACTGAGGTTCCTGAACATGCGTGTCTAGCATTACTTGAGATGCCCTTGCTTTTCTGTCTGACTTCCAGTGGCTGATCCAGAAGGGCAATTGCTTTCCCAGAGGTCCAGTGTCAGACCTGACAGCCCTGTAAGGAGGGCTCAGGTATCCTAAAGCACATGAAATGTCGTTAGAGGGACATATTTAGGCATACTTGTCACTCCTTACCAACATCACTGTTTCAGAGTTCTTACTGAAACACTTCCCTCTGTGTTAGCAGGAAGAGTGACATCTTTCTGTTCTGCAGAATGAACAGCTTGCAGCACCAGGCACCAACCCCTGTCTGCTCATGCCTGCTGCTGGTCTCTGGTGGCAATGCCAGACTGCCAGGGATGTCAGAGAAGGGTACCTGCCCTCCAGGGCTGCATGATGAGGGGATGTTTTTGTAATGCTGGGTGTGTCATTTTCCATGCAATATTTTTACCCAAGTTTTATTAAATTATTTGACCTATACGGATGGGTGTTAGACTCTAAATTTCACAGCCTCCCTCGAAAATCCTGGAGCTAGTGAAACCCTTCCCAGTTTCACAATCCCCCAGAGAGGACATACAGGGCACTGCAGAGAAGTGGTCATGAGGGATACCTCTGAGCTTTTTCTCCTTTCCAGAAGAAAGCCCAACAGATGCCAATGGATTTGGACTGGCATTTTAAATCACGTTGCTTTCACCATTTTTTAAAGTGTTGGCAGAGAAGAAGCCACATAAGCAGGTGTGAGGACCCCCAGCTCCCAGCACAGACGGCGCTGGAAGGCAGAGGTGGGTGGAAGGCATCAGTGCTGTGCTGGCTGCAGCACCTGCAAGGAGCAACCAGGGGCATTAAGGGGCCTGTTTCCTTTTTAGAAAAATTATTAATGACCATGAGATGAAAAAGTGATTCAATACCAATAACTTGCTGAGCAGCAGCTGTTGTTTGGAGATGGATTCAACTAAAAAGAGCAACACAAACTGCAGAGTGGGTTTACCTCGCTTGATCCAATGCCTGAGCCAAAATGCAGTGCTTTGGTCTTTCTTTTGCTATTGCTGTTTCCAACTGTTATTCTACATAGTCCTTTCACTTAAGAACTATTGTTTTCACTTGAACATAATCCAGAAAATAGAACTGAAACCCCAGAGCAACAGCATACATAACTTCAGAGGTGAAATTATTTAACCCAGCTTGAAATACTACTCACAAGCCTCTTTTTATATAAGGGTGATCAGAAAATGTAAATTGCATTGGTTATCCTGCATACCTGAAATTTCTGCCTGATTTCCTTCCTCAATGTCTGGCTAAGAAATTCACTTGTAGGGCACAGGAAGTCTCACTGTATCAGGGAAGTACCTGTAAAAAGGCAAAAATGGGGTGCAAGGCAGGATCTGGACTGCTGCAAGTCCACAGTTTCCCAGAGGAACCTGCCTTGGAAAAATGGAAATGAGTTTGCCCTGTGATTTCTGAACACTGGTTTGAAGATATTTTCTGGACTTGGTCTCCAAATTCAAACAATAGGAGATATTAGTCTGTGAAACATTTTTTTTTTTTTTCCTGGAGCTCATGCTTGTGGCTAAAGAATATCTGTGGTCACCACTTTCCTGCAGATTGAGAAATTGTGCTGAGAAAATTTCTAAGCTTTGTGAGTATGAGCTAAGTGCTTTTCATTTTCTGATTTGCTGACACTTCCAGAAAAAAAAATCTTTAAATTCACACTGCTTATTTCTTCTTCTTATGGTTACAGCCTGACATTTTCACTTCTCCCATTTAAGAGTTACATTATTGAAGTGTCTTACATAACTCCTGTTGTCACTGTAGAGGGAAGATTTTTATTAGGGATATTGGTTTTGATTTGTTCCTTCAGTTTGGTTATGGAACTCAAAATAGCCTTAATGCATGAAAACTCACAAATGGAACAAAGGAAGGGAGGGGGTAGCTGTATCCTAGGCCAAATTTTTCTCCTTCCAGCGGTAGCTGAGAGTCTCTGTGGAATTTGATAGGTCTACATAAGTTTATTAATTTTGCACACAAAAGCCTGTTTGTAGCTTCCTTGTTGAAAAAAGTTTTCAAAGTTTTTCTTTATAAAAGTTATTGTTTTAAAAGTTCTATATGCTAACAAGGGTCTGTGTTTTCTCTAGAATAGCTTTTAATTAGCCACCTGGCATAATTCAGTAAACTTTTTTGTTCTTTTTAACATAAAAGGACAACTGTCAGGAAAAAATAAAAGAGTTTTAAACATAGGAAGAAAGAAGAAAATGCTTTCTCTAACCTCCTCCACACAACATTAATATTTTACATTATGGAATAATCATGGGAGAGAACTGGAAGATCTCCTTGAATAGTCCTCCCACCATATGGGAGCTGGTGGAAGCAAATCTACAGAGGAGTTTTTCATGTTTTTTCTTCTTGATTTCACAGATACTTTCAAAGCACTCACAGCTGCTGTGTAATAAACTTTACTTTTTTCTGTGTGCTTTAAGTATCACCCTGGCCTTGACCCCTGACTTCTTGCAGCCATGTTCCCAGTTCACGCTCCATGCTTGGGAGCACGTAGCTGTTCCAGTTTCTGCTGATGAGCTCCATCCTCCTCTCTGCCATTTCTTGGTGTTCTCATTACAGGTGTAATTGTACTCTGAACCTTTTACCTTCCTACCTCCTCCACTGCAGATGTCAGCCACCTTCACTATGTGCGAGGTCTTGCTTATTGACAAATCACAGTCAAATACCACTGGAAAAACCTTTTATGATGGATTTCAGGATCTTACCACATTCCCATGTAAGTACCACTCATTCAGACCCTGCTTTGCTCTTTGTTCTAATAGTTTAAAAGCAGAAATAGATATAGGCTTCATTTCTACTGTTGCCTCTGCTCCCCCCTGCCCTTTTGGATCCCTGAATCGCCCTTGTAAAACCTAAAAGTAGGTCTGCAGTCCCGTGTGGCAGGAAAAGTTGACACTGTTGCTGCTGCTTGCAGTAACCAGAAAAACAAAACAAGTGAGTTGTCAGCCTCTGTGGACTTTTAGCTGCTCACCCGTCTGAGGGCATCACAAAATGTGTTCATGGCCAGGAGAGGCACTGCCCTCACTCAGGCCTTCCTGTCTGTCTGTTGCAACAGGGAACTATCTATACCAACCTGTGTTTTTCTAAAACACATAAAAAGCTCCTGATGGCACTGGATTTGATACAAAGGTTTCTAGTAATTTCTATTTCTGTGTGCTAGGACCATCAAAGTGAATGATGGCAGGAACGAACAGCCCTGGGAATAAGGCACAGTAGCTCCTGAGGACTTATCTGGGGACTTTGCTGCAGCACAGATTAAAACACAGTGGCAAGGGAAAGCTGTGTGTAAACCTTGCCTGCTCAGCTGCTGGGGAGAGCAAAATCCTTTGATTCCCGAGCTGATAATGCGGTGGCTAGGGAGAATGAGCCCTTAGAGCAGCTGTGCCATGTCAAACAGCTCCTTTGCTGCTCTGGGCTGCTCTGGCTGTATCACATCAATGGAAGAAGCAGGGCTTTAGTGCCTGGGAACTGGCTGCTAGTTTGCAGCAGGAGAAAGCAGCAGTGCCAGTCTCCATGGCTCTCCCTGCCCCTCCTGTGATGGAATGGTTGCTGTCAGCACAGCACAAACAATTGCTGCACCTGTGGCTGATGCACCATCATCAGGGATGAGGTGGTGTCTGTAGGAGAGTACAAGGGCCTGTTCTGCTGACCACCCTGCACCACCTTTCTGCTCCTGCCCACTACATGCAAACCACTTGTAAAGCACCCTGGGTGTCCACATGGTTTCTTCAGCCATAGAAAATCAGCCAGTGAAGTTTTCTCCAGAGCTAACAGCAGACATGCCAACTAATTCAAACACTCTATATCTCAGTTTTATCACTCATAATTACGGTGCTTAAACTACTAAATGTTAAGAGTAGGCTAATTTTGGTTGTATTATGAAACGATGCATTTAAATGATGAAATTTGTAGTTAACTTGGTTTAAAAAGGCTTAACTCAGAAATTGGTTCATTCAACTATGCAACAAAATGTATATTAGAATCATTTAAGGGTGAGATGCCCAGCCTTAGCACCAGACAACGCTGCAGAACACTGTCACAAGGGAGCATTGGCACACCTGCAGGAAGGCAAAGCTGTGGGGGTTGTTTCCCTGTACACAAGGAAGAGGCAACTTGCCCAGAGCACCTGCTCAGTATCTGCTATTCATCGTAACATGAGAAAAAATATGTTGTTGCTCTAAAAGCCTTTCTGAGAGGTGTCTGCCCAGGGTGAGCCATAAAAACCAGTTAGCAAGCCTCCCACCACAGCTAAGGTACTGAAAGAACTGAAGAATGCTGTTACTTTTTTTTTAATGTCTCCTTTTTAATTTTCTTTTAAAACTTTTTTGTAGCCTTGCATCACTATTGTGCTCTCCTGTGTCCTTATATGAATATACTGCCTTATCTTTACATCCTGCCAAGGAATAAAGCTACCCCCAGGTGGGTTGAGTGCAGTGTGGCACTGTGCTACTGCCAGCCTGGCCACTCTTAAGGCCAGGCAGCCTTGTAGGGCTCAGCATGGCACCCCTCAGAGCACTGCTCCGGGGCATACAGAGGGTACCAAGGTGTATTTCCACAAAGGTCCACTGCCCAATTTACTAATTGCTAAAATGGAAAGACTGAGGGGAAGAAACCTCTTCCAGGGATTGATACCAGTGAAGAAACACCTTGCAGGTGGTTTTCATCTTCCTGTGTGAATCCTTCAGGCTCACAGGAAGCTATCTTCTGTCATGGAGCCCCTAATCACCTAGCCTGGCCATTTGGTCCTTGTCCTGGATGTTAGGGAAACTGCTGAAGACTCAGGTAGGAGAGAGAAGCATCAAACAAGAGATGGAGGTAGGGAGAGATGGTGATCAGACTCTGCTGCATGAGAGGACCTGTTATTGGTATGTCCCTGCTGTACCTATTTTTGGTCTTTAGAGAATGATGGGAGATTCAAGAAACTTCTGCTTATCCAGGTTCCACTCCAGAAATTAGAACAGATACTTGAGTATGACTTCTTCTCTGGCCACATTTGCTAAAGACCCATTTCATGTGACATGATGGCATAAAAGAGATCCAGAAGAGAGGCCATGACTTTAATGTAACACTTTTAACCACCCAGCCACCAGTTAGGTTGGTCTGGGACCTCCTGGAGTTCCTCTTGGCTGAAATTAAATACAGAAAGGATGTAAGTGATTCATCTTGCATCTCTGAGTCTGCTGGGCTGTGAGCAAACAGCAGGGGACAGAGGGCTTGGAGAGCCCAGAAGAGATGAGCAGAAGGGTTTGTTTGGGTCAGGCTGCCTGTGGCTGTCCTAGGGTCTGGTCCTTGTTGTATGGGAACACGACCAATCCTTGCTACCCTGGAGAGTGAGTAGAAGCACATTCACACATAGATCTCTTCAAGCCCCAAATGACAGCTAATTACTGGCTTTGCAAGGGTTCTTCAGGATGGATACAGGTTCCTGAGTGGCTTTATGCTGCTTTTTCTTTTTTCTTTTTCCTTTTTTCTTTTTTCCTTTTTTCTTTTTTCTTTTTTTTTTCTTTTTTTCTTTATTTTTTCTTTTTCTTTTTTTTTTTTATTTTTTTTCACTTTTCAGCTACCCTGAAATACCTCTTAAATATGTTTCTCAGACAGATTTCAGCTCTGCTGGCTGACATCTGTTTGTTTTTCTTTTTCCTTTTGCAAAATCATGTCAGTTGTTGATTAGTCCTTCACTCATCTAGGGGTTGTAGGCAGAAGATCCTCAAAATATCTGATGCAGTGCTAGAAATGGGAGAGCATCTTTGCAGACTTGATAACCCATGGAAGTGGGCAGGGAGATGGCAGTGGGAATTCGGTGGTCTGAGGCTTGAAGGCAAGGAGGAGCTTGTGGGGCTTGCTGAGGGCTGGGGCAGAGCCACTCTGGCCAGTGGTATCAGTACAGTCTGTATGGGAGGGCTGAAACCCAGGCCAGAGTGGAGACTGTGAGAGCAAGCAGTGACTCCAGACTTGCATACAGACTCAGGGCTGAGCCAAAATGAGCAGATGTATAATGTGTGCCAAGCTGCAGCTTCTGTGACAGCAAAGGTGTAATTTGTGTCACACGGGATAGATGTTGTGCTTTTCTCATTGCTGTGTGCCAGTGTTGTGTCAAGAGACATGAAGAGAAAAAGCAGTTTTAAAGTACCTCAGCAGCTGAGTCCTTTTGTTGACTCAAGGCTCTATATCACATATAAAAAAGTAAAAAAGCAGTACCAGAGAGACAGATGATGACAAGTCAGCTTTAGATGGACATGAATTATTTCATAAAAGGATTTGGAAGTGCTGCCATGATTTTTGCAGCTTACCTGTCCCTTTGCTATTGGTATCTAAGGTACTTCCTCAGAAATTGTTCAAAGGACACATTCCATACCCTTGGATGCTGTGATGGAGAAGAGTGATTTCTTCCCAGCAGAAGAAGAAAATCTTTCAAGGTGAGGGACTCTTAAGTTATCACTCAGTACCACTCAATAATCTACAGTGACCATATGTAAGGAAAAATGTGCTCATAGAAGGGGAAAGTAAGTTATAGATTTTCCTTGATATGACTCAGTGGTGAAAGGTGTGGGAGTACAGTAGAAAGGGAGGAAGAAATTAGGACCTCAGGGCTAGATCCATACAGAAATGTCAGCCCTCCTGGAGACTGCAATTAGATTCAATGGGATAAAAATATGGTCTAAATATTTAGACAAAGTTTAAAGACATTTAAGAGATGTATTTATAGATTGAATGATTGCAAGCAGTTGTGCTCTGTTTCACTAACTTCAATTACACTGGAAAGCTTTTTGTTTTTTAGGAATAACAAAGAAAAACAGAATTTGGCTTTCAATTCCTTCATGTAAAAATAGCTCTTACATTAGATTATACAGTAGAGAAGTCAAACATTAATATTTTTTTACAATATACACCACCTATGAGCATAAACACATTTATTGTATATACAACCTGGCTTGTTAACAGAGGTTGCAATAGTGTACACCCTGTTGACACAATTTTTCAGTCAGTGGGGTTTCTTGTGATAATGGGCAAAAATGCAAAGCGAAACAAAAAAAACAAAGCAGAGGCCAAAAGTCACAGGAAGAACAAGGAGAAAGTATCATTTTTCTACAGACCTCAGGGGCTGACCATAGTGTGGCTTTACTAGCATAAAGGATACGAAGATCTTCACTATCTGCCAGGAGTTTTTTGATATGCTACAAGAGCTACTTGATTGTGCTTGTTTGTGGAGTAGAACCAGCAAGGTCAGTCCTACAGGGATAAGAGACACTGGAGGATACATCTTGTTTCTCTCATAGATGCTTTTTTGAAATGAAACAGAACAAACAACCCCTGCCCCCCAAGAAAATGGAAAGAACTAATCCTTCCGGCTGAGGAACAATGTCATTCTGAAATAATAAAAAAAACTGGCACAGGTTAACTCTGATTTTAATTGTAGCTTTAATTCTGGATGATTTTAGCCTGCCAGTTCAGTCTGTAGGATGATAACAGAAATTATTGTACTAGTTGTGGAGTCTCTAATAAATCTGATAAAACTTTTCTCTTCTGGAAAATTCCGAACATTCCACATAATCATTCATAACCCCTCCCTTCCTCATATAAAGCAGCTCTGTGCATGATCAGAGCTGAGGTGCTGCAGAAAGAAAAGATAAAGAAGGTTTTTTTCTTCAAAACACATTTTAAAGGAGAGGTTTACCTAATGCTTGTGTATGATAACCCCATTTTGTTTAAGACCTTGCTGAAGATTATCCTCTGTCTGATTTTTGTTTTAAAAAAGACTTCAGAAAAGTTATCTTTCAATAGTTCCCAATGTTAAAACACTTAAAAATAATCTTGCTATTGACCTGAGGAGATTCTAATATTGGAAAATGATTTTTCCCTTCTAAACTCTTCTCTCTGCTCACAGTCTCTCTGATTTCTTCCCTTTTTTTTTTTGGAGGGTGAAGTAGATTTAAGATGGTGTTGATCTGGCAAAATTTTGGAGTGTTAACTAACTTGTCAGCATAAGCATTTTTTAACTGAAAGTTTGAAGATGTGAATTTATTTTTAAGTTTAAAGCCTATAAATATCAAGTTCTTAATTTAAAAAGACAGGATGTTAACATTTTCTGTCTCATTATATCAGTGTCAGTATCTCAACAAAGTAAATTTTTAAATGTATTTGAAAAATTTCTTCTTGGTTTTTCTTTCTGTGCAGTTGTATGATATGTATTCAATTCTGAATAATTACCTAGGACCTGAAAGTAGATGATGTGCTTATGCATATTTGCACAACATTGTTTTATTTCAAAAGATATTTTTAGAGACAGAGAACCAAATTTTTAAATATGCTGTATAGTACACTAGGTACATTTCCATCACAAAATGTTCATATCTTCATTTGATTTTCTGTCAGTAGGAAAGGATTTGATTGTGGTGGTGATCCTGGAACCTAAATTCATCCAGCCTACATCACATGAGCTTAACTTAAAACCAAGAAAGAAACTTGATGATAGAATCAGGGTTGGAAAGACTACTTAAAAATAAGGCAATTCAGGGAGAATTTTGGCTGTCCCATCCTATTTCCCCATGACTACAACAATAACATTTTCTTTATATTTATAAATAATGCTGATTCACTGAAAAAAATTGCTCAGGGATCTCAGGTGAGACTGAGGCCATTGGGTCTACCCTGACACTCCCCAAACACTGCTCCAGCTGTAGGTACTCAGGGAGCAATGGGGAACGATGCAGAGTGACTGCACTGTGAAATCACAACTCGTGTTGCTCTGGGCTGGCCATGAATGCCTGCCAGACTGACATCAAGTGGGCTTTGCTCAGCCACAGCAGCTTTTCAGACCATCCCATCACAGGAGAAATGAGGCTGCAAAGCCACTGCACACTAAGAGGAGCCTTTGACACAGGCCCACAAGACAGAAGAAACCCAGCTGTTTTCTTCCCTTGGTCTCAGGTGGGCAAGGAAGGTTGTTCTGTGGTCTGGCATGACATTAAGAGCTGGGTGATGCTGCCAGCTCCCTGGATGGGAGTTCCTGCTGCCTGCTCATTTCATTCAGCTCAATGCCTTACTGCTGAAAACCCACTTTTTTCTGCCCCCTCCTTCAGCATTTACTTCTGTTTCAATGACCATGAAGATGTTACCAGTCAAGATTTTTTTTGCCAGAAGCTAGAGAAAATATGCTGTAAAATGAATCCTGCTTTCCCAATGGAGACTGGAAGCTTTTTTTTTCTGATTTTGTGGACTCCCCATTGACATTGTTATATGGATGTTAACGTCAGGGATTTTTAGAGAGATTAGTGTAAGGGGATGGAGCATAAATCCAGACAGAACAAAAGAAATTTCCACTCCCATGACAACAGAAAAGGTAATGGCTGTTTCTTGTATGAGACTGGAAAAAACTACTCATGGCATTTAATAATTCCATAAGAATGTCAAAGTGCCATAAAGTACAACCCTAGGAAATGGGAGGTTGGGATATTCATAATCAGAAATGCCTCAACTGATTCAAAAGAAACCCCTCTTTGTCACAAAATCTTTGTATCATCACCAGTGATTACAATGAAACTCCTTACACATGCCCATCTATGGATTTCAGTACATGGTAACATGTGGGGAAAAGTTCCAAATAAGGTACCGTATGAATAGCACAGTTAAACACAGGTCATGCTTCACTGAAAAAAAAAAAAAAAAAAAAAAAAGTGGAGGTGGAAAATATATAAATTGAGGTCCGTGCTGCATTATGTGTCCATCAGGTTTCTGCAGCAAAGTCCATGAAACAGGTCTTGCTTTCCAACAGGGAACAAAATTAATGAAAATCACACTGGTTTTCATCTTCATAGTAGACATTGCCAGCAAGATGATTTCCAGATGAATGTGTCCTCTTCCAGTCTCACTAAGTTTTAACAAATGAGAATAAAGTACCCTAAAAAGAAGTACCCTTCTTTTTTTATTATTTTTAGTTTTTAAATGGGAGCTGCCTGAGTCTTTGTGTACACGCAGCCTTATTCCAGTCCATGAAAGACTGTGAACTGTTTTGCATATGAAGAGCTCCACCAGGTTCAAGTTTCTGCATGCAAAGTCAAGTATGAACTCACATGCACACAGGGAATGGTTTTTATTCAGTGGCCAAAATTATTTATCCAGAGCACCATGAAACAGGCAAAGCACTAGTTCTCAATTTTAATAAGCAAGCAGGGTGAGACATTGTTGTAACTCAGAGAAAGACTCTTGCCAGATAATTTTCTATCAAACAGAATTGTTGGAAAATATTTGATGACTTCAACATTTACATACAAAACTATATTATAGACAAGGTCTTACTTTGGTTTTGTTTGTCTGTTTTGGTTTTTTTCCTATATGTTGCTTTCCCATTCAATTTGCAAATCTACCAGGACAGTCATTCTTTTCAATATATACTCTTGTAGGTGTGTGTGTATGTGTAGGGTAAGAAAATAATTGTATGCCATTAGAAAAGTCTCTGAATTAGTTACACTAGAATGTGAGTAACTACGAACAGCTCAAAAATGTGCAGTGCAGATGTCTGATTGAGGGAAAAGGGTAAATCCAAGGAAAAGCTGCTGTAGAGTACAGGACAGACACAAAACTTTGTTTACGATCTTTGAGTCAAGTGCTTTTCACTATCTGTATGCAAATAATAGAAATTAGCAAATGACTCAGGATAAAACTGGTCAAGGGCTGAGATCATTATCACTATAATCAGAAATGGATGATCTTACTTATTAAAACAAGGGAAGACTGGAAGTATTGCAGCTGTTGTACATATTCTCAGCAGTGCAACTAAATGAGCAGCCATTTACTCTGGGCAAATTCTTGTTCAAAAGTACCGGAGAAAGTTAATCTATTCTCTTGTTTTCTGTGGTTGTCTCTATGTTGTGTATGGCTGTTTTGTTGTGTGTTGATCTCCTGCCTGTCTGTCAAATACAGGACTCCTGGGGGCACAGGTGAAGGGGGAGGAATAAAAGACAGGACAGATGTGTAGTCAGGATGATTGACTCTGTCTAAGGATTGCCAAAAAATGTACACAGAAAGGACTTTTTGCAGATCATACTCGGAAATAAGAGTAAAGGAGGAGCAGCTTGCAAAATATGTTCTTCAACAGATATTTATATCCAAGAATCTTGAAAATTAGAGGAGATAACGCAATGATATTATTTCATCCACAAAAGAAACTATAAAGGACTGTACCAGCATGGCTGCACATTTGATGGCTTGAGAGACTTCCCATGCACTCCAAGGCAGAGAGATGGGTCCAGGGCAAGAACTGGATGGCTCACCCTGACCATGGGACCAGATCCCATGGGACTATCCCTGCTACAATATCACATCCAAGACCAGGCTATGACAGTGCACTCCCATTAAACCTCTGAGCTGGTGACCTCCAGCTGTCAGTATCAGTGCCACAAATTTGTATAAAACAGCAGCCTTGGCAAGCCCCAAAGCCACTCCAGGTTTCAGGGAGTAAAATGGATCATGTAAAGCCCTTACACAGTGTCAGACAGCTCGGCACAGAGCTGGCCACAGAGTGACCTCCAAGTTGATTTGCAGCCAGTTGCTTTCCTTCGAAGCATCAAGTTTGTTTTGAAGCAAACTTTAGATTTAGAAAATGTGAGAGGGAGAAGGAAGGAGAAGTACTCCAGGAAAACAGCCAAGTTTATAACTTGAAGAAAGGAAGAGATGATTGAATATAATTCTTGGGAGAATTGTAGGCTGGTGTGCCTCAGTTCTTGAGGAGGCACTTGAGCAAATCTCCCCTTGATAATGAGGCTCAAAGCCTCAGATGTTGGAAGGTCCTGGTTTTTTTGACAGACTCTACAGTAACAAACACCTCTCTTGGAAAAAAAATTGTTAACAATTACTCCCTGTAAAGGATATGCTTTCATCCACAGATCAGACATATTACAACTTGCAACTCATTAAAAAGATTCTCTCTGGGCTTCTGTCCAAAATTAGTGCCAGCTTTCTCCAAGCATTTGAGCAAACACAACTGCTGCCATCAGTGCTGCCTTCCTTTGGAGAAATCCTTTGATGCTCAGTGGCTGTGGGAGTCAGCCAGCCACTGACACGTGTCTGCACTTTCCTCCTGCTGCTTACAAGGTGTTACCAGGCTGAACAAAGCTGCTTGGAGGTCCCACAGCTTGAGGTCTTCCAAGCCTGCTCACCTCTGAGCTGTGTGGCTCCAGAGGTGAGTTACCCAGCTGGGCTGTGGGTGTGATACAGGCTAGCTGTGTAAGTGCCAGAAGCAGAAAATGTTCAAGCTCAGTCACAGGCACATCTCACAGAAACAGTGTCATTTCACATTTTCACTATGCAGGTGTCCAGGGTTTTGATGAAATTCAGTGGGAGAACAAGGCTGCTCATACTGGGATGGAGAGAGGCCAGCCTGCTCAGAGCAGAGAGCCAAAGGCAATAAGTAGAAAATGTGTAAGGAGGAGGCAAGTCTGAACTCATGTTCCTTTTTGGGGTGTAATTCTCTTACAGCAGGCTGCAGTGCTGTAGCAAGCCCTATAAAAGATACAGTCTTCCAAACACCCGTGGATTTGGATGCTGACACCAATGACAAGGAGTGGAGCTAGTGAGGGGCTTCTCATCTCTTTGCCAGA
Source organism: Phylloscopus trochilus trochilus (assembly GCA_016584745.2). Lineage (NCBI taxonomy): Eukaryota > Metazoa > Chordata > Aves > Passeriformes > Phylloscopidae > Phylloscopus > Phylloscopus trochilus. Next base: position 32,593,733 of record WQNJ02000062.1, on the reverse strand, counting down.
GACAAGCAGTCTGAAGTAATTCTGGTATCAACTCCAGAAGTGCTTAGGGAAACAGGTAAACATCAATATGGCATTTGCAGATGTCAGGGGCCTACAGGATTAGACGGCTGCTGAGCAGGGAGCTGAAGTCAGGTACCTGCAGAGACAGGCATCAGGTAAATGAGGGCATTGCGTGTTGGCTCTAAGAGGTGGAACACAGATATCTCTGCTGTGGAGTTTGCTGTAAGGACTGCAGGGGACTGCAGTTTGGCAGATTTCCTTAGGGCAGCTTCTTGTGCTGTGGGGTGCAGGCAGGGAGGCTTCAGCTCAATCCTCAGCGTGTTTCACACACAGCACTTGCTCCAGGCAGGAGTTTCAAGCCCAGCTCCTTGGATGTTGAGTCCACTGTACCATCACACAACAGGGGGACAGGCTTAAGAAACTCTTGCTCCACTTTCCCTACCAATTTGCTGTGAGGGGAAGGATAAGGGGGATTTTAATTGCTGGTTGGTTTTCTCCTAGGAGAAACAGGAGTTTTAAGAGGGCACTTCAGTTCACTAGACAAAAGAGAGATTTAATGTTTCATATCTGGAAAAGATCTAACAGAAGTTTACTTTGTGCCTCACCAGGGCTGGATTCCTTGCTATTTAATACTGCTTGGCAGTTACAGTGTGCTAGTTAAGGACAAAGAATTGTGCAAATATTAATTAACCTTCAAAGAATAGAAGAGAATCCTTTTTCAGAGGGGGAAACCTGGAGGGCAGAGATCTTAAACAAGGTCATGCACACAGCATCACTGTTGTTTCAATATCCCCTGCTTTGAGGGAAGATCCTCAGGAGGAAGGGAATAGCCTGAGGAATAGGGACCTTGTGAGGACTGCTGAAATGACTGATGGGACGAGAAGGGGACAAGATTTTTGCTGAGCCGAGCAAAGAAGAAATGCCTGAAGGATATTGGAGAACAAGAGTGGGGCTGCAGAATGTATTCAAGGACAGAAATAACAGGTGTGCTGATGAGATCAAAACACAATAAGCTGCTTCCAAAGAAGCCCTGACATATAGGGATCAAAATAATTGAAAGGTTCCTGTACTATTGCACTAAGTACAAGGTGTTAGGTTTCACCTCTATTGGTCAAATAATGTTCCAACAGAGGCACTTCAAATGTCAACACTTGCCAATATTTACTGCTGAGTTACTAGCTCAGCTGAGGATCTGGCGTAGAGAAGAAAAGGGTTCCTTTGTGATCAAAAAAGGAAATACGAGAGCAAACATGCTGGCAAATATAAGTAGAAAATAATTGTAAATGGTGGCAAACGCATGTCATATTCACTTTCAAACAGATACAGCAGAACCTAGTTTTAATTTCACTGGCACCCATTGTGTGCAACTATCATGCAGTGACTTGCAGTACATTGCACAGTAATACTGAACCCACAGGCTTCTAAAAGAGACATGAAAATGCATCTTAAAAGAATGGTAGAATGCATTCCAAACAATGGACTTTTTCTTTTTCTTTTTTTTTTTTTTAGGAGAAATGTTCTCTCATGAGATGCTGCTTACCTTTGCACATCTGGTAAGAGACTTGAAAAGAATTTCGTGCAGGTGCCAGTTGAAAAAGTCACCTGCAGTCCCAGGACTACTTCTGACTTCTTCTGACTTCTTACTTTCCTCTTAAAGCAAAGGAACAATGCAACTTGACATTATTACCAAGCTGCCCAGAAAGGCAGTTTCAAAAGATTCAGTACCTAAATAAGATTTTCAAATAGTTTTTACTGCTTTTCTTACTCAGCAGCCGTGCAGGTTAGTGTTCAGGTAAGAGTGTTCTTGAACAACATTTCTGCTGGAAAACAGCAGTATCAAAAATATCCGGCTATGGGTTAATCCTGGTTTTATGGATCTGCCATTTCTCTTTAAAAAAAATTGCCATTCTGCAGCAATTTACTTGTTTCTTTCTAATGCCAAGAGTTATACATGTAGAGATCAAGAGGAATGGAGTAAGGGTGGCAGCCTTCCTTTGAAGATGGAGGAAAGGTGACTGCTTATAAAGAGTATTCATGAGAATCAAAATGAGTTTTCCTGTCAAGGACAGTTGTGGAGTTAGCAGCACAACTTGGGCCTTCTGGCTCCAAGACCAGTTCAAAATTAACAAAGCAGAATTTCCTTGGAGAACAATATTGCAAAACACAATGCTTTCAAATAAGTGGTTTTGCCATACTTTGTTATCTTTCCAAAGAGCCACTTTAAACACACCAGAAAACTGTAAAGAACTTAGCGGACTATTTTTCTTATGTTGTGGATTATATTAATGTATCACCCCAACGTAGTAATATTGTGGTTGATCAGTATACTAGATACACAAGTCAGTTTGGCCTATTCTGTAGCATGATTTCATTGGCTTACTGTATCTTAGTTACTTACAAGTTCAGTACAGCAAGCTCCCTCCTTAAATTGGGGTTCTTTGGTAAATCTTTCTATAAATGGAAATGTAAATTTCAATGTCTGTTCCCAATAAGGTATTCACTCCATAAAAAAGAAATCTATCTATCATAATACCATTTAGGAAAACTAAGCCTATTACCAGAAAATTCAGCTCTTTTCAATTTTCAGTTCTGCATTTGAAAAGTAAGCCATTAAAATGACAGGTGACTGCTGTGGAGCACAGATTCTAAGTGAGTCCTACCTATAGATACATGGGATAACTTAAAAACTGGAATTAAATCCTTCATAAAGAAATGGCTAAAAGACAAGAAGATTTTTTCAAAATTCTATTGATGAGGAATTTCTCAGACTGAGGGAATTTTATATTCCCCTTTGGCAGCTATAAACGATTTCTTAATCAAGATGAAAATCAGGAATAAACATGATTTTTTTATCCCTGCTCTTGTCTGCTGAAGTCACTGAGGTGCTACAGAGAACATAATTTGGCACATGATATCTTTGTTACTTGACACTTGCCTGTATTTCTTGCATGAAAGTAAGTGAAATGATTGCAGCTGTACACCTACACAGAAGAATTTTGTTCCTTTTCCACTGAGGGCAATCTGGGGTGATTACACAGATACCTGTTGGGGGATCCTAATTCCACAATGATATCAGAGCCAAATTTGCCACCCCACTGCTTAGTTCTTAAAAACAGTCTTAAACTTCTGAGTTCACTGGAAAATGTTATGAGCAAACTGCTGGGTTACTGTAAGGTTGGCACACAGAATTTGCCAAAAAGCAGGGCTGTAATAGAGGGTTTAAAGGACCTTACAAGAACAGGTATCCCCCATCAAATGGCATTGCTAGCACCCGTTATAAACTTTGGAGTCTTTTCAGAACCCTAAACAACCGTGTAGATTCTGGTCTGTAGAGCTTCTTCCAGTTCCCAGCACACATGGATATTTGTAGCACAAGTGACAAGATGCCATCTGATAGATCAGGTGTGGAGACTGAGTACACTATTGATGTCTAAAGTGCTTGCAGTTTGCAACAATCTTTTAATTTTCAGGCTGCATCTCTCTGGGGTCAGATTGTATTTGTTCTTTCACCTAGACGGGTCTCCTGTCTCCTTGATGTTTACAACCAGGTATTTATATGCATCAGATGCCTGTTCTCTCAGCCTTCATTTTTCTAGTGTAAGTAAGGAAAGCAGTTTTAGGTCTTCTCCTATGAAGATTTTCCATGATTCCGTACCCTGCAGTAGCTATGTGCCTTTTACAGGCTGAGATTCTTTTTCTGGTGCAGAAATTACCAGCACTGTTTGCTATATTCCCTGTCAGTCATTGCTTGTTCTTTTCAGGTGCATTAATATTTCATGTTGTGCTTGATGCATCAATATATCTGTTCCATATTGCAGATGTATTGTGAAGGCTGACTGTACCAAACTGGGAACTTGCAGCCATCTTTTGCTCAACTGTTATGTCCTCTCACCTTTTGTATACTGTGGTTTAGTGTGAAGCAATGCTGATTACTCCACGTAATTCCATGACCCCTGGGGGCTCACTGGGGAATCAAAAAGAGCAAGAAGTGAGATAAGAGAAGAGAATGTCACATGTTCTCTACTAAATTAAGCCATGATGGAGATCAGCTATTACAGTAGGTGATCCTCTTCCAGTAGGGGTAGAAGGGTAGATGCACTGGGAGCCTCAGGTGCTCAGGTGTCCTGTTTCATCTGGTAGCTCAGCTGAAACATCTAAAGCAGTAGTCCATTCTAAACTACGAGGCTGTGAGCTCTGGTAACTGAAATAAGGATGTCTCTCCTGTCCCCCAGTTGCAGTGGAGCAGGAGGATGTGCTGGCGGGAGGGGAGAACAGCTGGGTGCAATGTCAGCTTCAATTAAACACAGCCAGAATCAGCACTGAATTTCTGACAGAGCCTTTAGCGTGCCTGCTGTCATCATCACTGATAAGTGAAGAAGTTAGTCATTCAGCTCAAGTGATAGAAGTGTCCTTTATGAGACTGAGAGCTCAGTATCCAATCCTGGCCAAAAGCCCTGACACAGGGAACATTAGCCTTGGCTGCAGAAAGCAAGAAGCTCAGTTGCTTTTGAAAATTCAATATAACTCTCTCTTGGTGTTTTACAGACACAGTGTGTGAGTGAATGATGTGTGTGAATTATTGATTTATCCTTCAACTTCTGTCTTTCATTTTATTCACATAACTTTATATCACAGGTTTCATGACTGAAAGAAAAATATTATTCTATTTCCATGTACAGGAAATGTTTCTTGTGCCAATTTCCCTAAAGGAGACGCATGATTAGTGACAATCTCTGTGTTCTCACCATCATCTCTGATCACCTGTATCATCCAGAACTTGCCTTTGCCCTCCAATCAGAGAATCAGAGCAGTCTCAACAGAAGTGCAGATGCTGAGTAACAAATAAACATTACTGTTGTTCACGGGTGAAGAAGAGTGTTTGTATGAAGACCAGCCATACTCCAAGTATCTGTTCAGACAGGCATTAGCTTTTGTGAATGGTTAAGTAAGAATGCTGGTCAAACTGAACAACAGCTGCTTCAAATATGAACAAATACCATATTAGGTCAGTTCTGTAACTCACATGAGTTTCTGTCAGATTTGGTCTGAAACACTGAGAATATATTCCCTAGCTGCTACTTCCAATCTCCTGAATGCTGATGGGTTCCTCTTCTGCATGATAGTATATCATTGAAATATACTGGCACATTTCTTAAGCATATTGCATTCTCATAAGAAAACAAAATAGAAAAAAATAGTTTGTACCTATATGCTACTTCTTCTGTCAGTCACTAAAATTGATTGACTCTCTTCCGTTTCTTTCTTTTCATTCATGATTGTGTTTTCGTTCAAATAATTGATTTATCATGTATCTAATGATTCTTTCCTGGTTTTCAGCTTGAAAAATATCCATGCCCTGGCTCCCTGCTGTAGTATTTGTCATCAGAATAACACCATAAATCATTTTGAGCTTAAGATCAGACTGGGAAAGTGGAGAAAGGTCCACATGATTTAAAGACATGTACAGAGGAGATCCGAAAATCTTTTCTGCTTTAGAGAAACATTTTGATTAGCCAATAATAATAAAGCTTTATTGGAATTAGGGTTTCTCTAGAAGGTAGATACTGCAAACTGGGGGGTTTTTGGAACAACATTTTACATGGGTTTATGTGTGGAGAACTTTGGAGGTGTCTTTTGATGGATTTGAGTACTGTATTGCCAAGAAAAATCTTATATCAGTGTTAGCTTTGGTGTTCATGTAAAAGTTTAATGGCTACAATTGTTAAGTGAAGTATTCAACCAAAGACCTCCTGGAATGATGACTTTAGTGATGTGGAATTAAAACCATGGCTTATCTCAGCACAGAGAGAGAGGGGAGGAGAGTCACAGCTTCCCAGTCACAGGGAAATGCCACAAGAAAGAGCTTGGACATGGGTGGGACCAGATAAGGTCAGGTGAACATCTGGTCTCCTTCATATCTGTACTACCATGAAACGTCCTTGGTGATAAAGGTATCACTGTAATCAAAATATTATCCAGTCTTGGAATGCACTACTTAGCAGGTCTCCAACACGCTAGAAAATGCTATTTACTGTTATCTGTGTTCTCAGATAAAATTGGACAATTTCTTCAAATTCATTTTAAAATCTATTTTACTGACAATACCACAAGAAGAAAAAACATTAACATTGTCTTTTTAAATTAAAAACTTGAATATAAGGTACTTAAAAAATATAAAGCACCATTTGACTTCAAAGTTACTGTTAAAGATGCTCAAGTTTCCAAGTTAGCTAATGCTGCCAAATTTCACACGATCAAAACAGGCTTTTCAAATCTGAGCTTGAAAAAAACAACCTTGAGGGAAGAATGTTGTTGATGGAGTGAAATCTAGAAATGTATGCTCATACACAGCGAGGAACTGGTGATAACTGCTGTGTGCAGTCTTCATGCCTGCAGTATGCCCACAATTCACTTAATAGGAGAGAAAATGGCCAGCTGGTCCTGTTGAACTGAAGGCAGCAAGCTGTGCTCCCTTGCCATTAAACTCAGGAAAAACACTCTTCTTGAAAACATAGTTCAAAATGACTTGAACTATTTCACAGATATTCCCATAAATGATTTAGCTTTTCTAACTTTGACTGAGACATTAGAAAGAAGATGTTTCAAGCTTTAATCAAAAAATGTACCTGTTCTCAGGATTTATTTTGCAAAGAAAATGTGACTGATCTAATCTACTGTAAAGTGAAATTAAGAAAGAAGTTTAATAATTATAATATCAAGCTTTTCTTAGAGGAAAAGATTATTAAACTTGCTCATATCTGTTGAGTAGAGCTCCATCATTTTGCTAACCAAGTTCTCATACTCGGCTACAATCATGTCATTTACCACTATCTTCAAATAGGGATTGCACATAAAGACAAAGCCATGCTTAGGATTGCTGTATCTAAATACATGGAGCAGTTAGGTAGGAAAAATGGTGTAAAATTATTTTTTGATTTTTCAAGACTCCAAATTGTTTATTTCTCACCTTTCTACTTAATTTAATTTACCAAACATAAAATCACAGTTCTCATTTGGGAAAATATACAAACAACACCAAAAATTCTCATCAATCCTCACAGTTCAGATGTACTTCTTATAAGGCTTATGCTCTAAACCAGAAAAGAAACACAGGTATTGTGAACAGCATGTGGGTTAAAACAAGCTGCCCTTTCAGAGGCATTTGTCCTCTACGCAACTATTATTTTCTTCCAGCAGTGAATCTGTACAAAGGTTTCCTTTACAGGGAATAAATTAATGGATCTATTTAAAAAGGACAGATATTATACTGCAAGCCATACCCATGCTATCATGGCCCAACAGATGCTAGAGGAGTGGCCTTTAGACATTGTTTTTGCAGAAACAAAAGGTTTATCACTGGAGTGGTGTAACGTTAACAAGAGTGCTGACCTACTTACACACCATAACACTCCAAGGAGCCTCTGGGGAGATTGGAGACCCTGGAGCAGGGCATGTTTTACAAGCCAAGTCATGAAACTATGACCAAATGCACAACATTTTTTTTTTTTTTGTAGCAGCAGTTTATGGTCGACAGAAAAATATTGGGCAAATTTATTACCATCTTAGTAGAGATATTTAAAGTTTACTTGTCTAATTCTCTACTGATTGCTCTAGGCTTCCACGACATTCATGGGAGAGCAACCCACACATGCAATTTCTCTGACCTACTTTAACTAACTACCTCCAGATGAGATGAATTTCTCCCTGGATGTGCCTGCTTCTCCCAGCTGCCTGTAATGGAAAGTAGTGTAAATAGCTGAGAGTCTGGAAACTAGCTTTTCAACACCTGAGTGAGAGGTCCCACTTGTGGTCTAAGAAGACTTCCTCCATGACTTTCAAATACCTGAGCTAAGTTTTGTGAAAAAAGGAGTGTGTTCTCATGAGCTTCTTACGAGTGTTGGTAATGAAATTACCATTGGCTAAGTTGATATGGGTTGTGTCCACAGTGCACCAGACTCTTCCTGCTGAGTGAATAGATAAACTATCCAGCTTTTCCACTTAGATATTCTCATTGTTCACTTCATGGTGAAACCTTGAGATAGCTGAAGTGGAAAAGCTGGATAGCATCACATCTACTTGCCCTGGTGACAAAGTGATTGGAATGATGTATCCTGCACAGGGAAAGTAAAATAGCTGAACCAGTTTTCTGGAAAATGGGTATGTTTGTTATGCAAATACATCAAAAGGGAGATCTTACGGAGTGGAGGCCCTTCAATATTTAAAGGGTCCTATAAGAAAGATGTTTTAGCAGGGCCAGTTGTGATATGACAGGGGATTATGGTTTTATATTAAAAGAGAGTCAATTCTCTCTTCCTTATAGCTAATCTCTCAAATACTAAATATAAAGAAGAATTTTTTCACAACCTAGGTGGCAAAACACTGGAACAGATTACCCAGAGAGGTGGTGGAAGCCCCATCCCTGGAAATATTCAAGGATGGATGGGGCGTCTGACCCAGCTGAATACATCCCTGCAGGGCAGTTGGACCAGATGACCTGTAAAGATCTCTTCCAACATAAACTATTCTATGATTCTACAGTTGTCTCTGGGGCATTAAGACCGAACTGCAATTTAATGTAATTAGTGTTATTTCCTCTAAGTGCTAGAATTTATGACCAGTCAATGTCACTTTGCACTAGTGTAAGGAGGTTATGACAAACTGGTTGTACGCAATTGAAATTATACAAGAGCACAAAGACAAATTTACTATCAGGCAGAGGTGCTTCAGCTCAGGTGACTGCTGGTGGTAAGCAGCAAGGTACAGCAGTAACACAGAGGTACCCAGTTAGCAGCACATTATCTCAGGACAGTAGCACAGCAGTGTATATCACTTGAACAATATTGATGGCATATGAAAAAAAATTAAATTTGAGCACTCTGCAGGTGAAATAAGTAAAAATCAAGGAATAAAATAGTTTTAAGTAAATTTTGTATTAATAAAAAAATGAAAGACTAATCCTCTCAGACTTGTGGGTGAGCTCCAGTCAGCTTTAAGCCCTATCATATCTTCCATCAACAAATTCCCTACAGACTTTTAACTTAATTTGAGAGATTGCCATGAAGCCATAAAGGAAAAAATAGTTCCTGGGTACCATTACCCATGTGTTTCCAAAGCGCCTGCTTCTTGGCTTGGGCTCCTTTCAACAGGTCAACATGCCGACAAATTGATGTTTGATGATGTTTCTGCTGGTTCTGATGGTATTCTGCAGAATTTTCCTTATTAAAAAAACCAAAAATTATTTAAAGTCCTAATATCTTCATAGCAAATTGTCTCATTGAAAGGAGGTATTAAATTCAGTTTAGCTAAGGACACAGAAGAGGACTTAAAGAGAGGTAGATCACCAGCATGTTCAGAGATACTTTGTTTATCTGTGTCTCTGAATCTGCATTAAATCTTCACCTGGAAAATGTTGAACAGAAAATGGGTACAACCCATATTTTAACTTCATCTTATGAAGATGATCTAGTTTCTGGCTTGGTGCTCTGGATTCAGAGCTTGTCTTTCCAGCAGGCTCTGGCTGAGGTACATATGTAGTAAATCCAGTCACTTTCTAACACACACAGAGGATTCTAGTGCATTGACTTATCCTGCCCAACGCACTCCCACTTCAGGGGGGCAGGTGCCATATCCCATCCCCAGAGATGTTGTTCTGTTTTAAACTGTTTGGAGGTTTGCTCTTCAGAGGTTCTATCTGACACACTTTGCTTCTTATAAGACACCTATTATTTCTGCAACACTATCTAAATATTTATGATGGCTCTTGATATGTCTTAGTTGCTCTCATGCCCAAAACTCTCCTGTAAGGTGACACATGGCTCTGTGACTTTGACTTCACACTTCTTCCTGAATTTTCATTCTGGATTAGATTCTATTTGCCCAGTGAAACAATGAATCTCCAGAGAATATCCAGTAAGTTGTGTTTGGTTCAGTGTACTACATAGCATACATAAATGGTGTGTGCTTTTTTTTACAGTAAAGCATCAAGCCCAACTACCCAGTGAAGAAACCAGAGCTGTTAGCACAGCTTTTGAGTGGTAGGCACACCTAGCACTTGCCAAATATTTGTTCTACAGCAGCATACAACTGCTCAGCCAAGACTGAGGTCTCCAGTGTGGTGCTTCACTGGTGCTCAAGCAAACTCTAATCCTTGCCCAGCCCCAGAGGCAGTGGAGAGGTGGGAAGAGAAGGGAGATCATGTGAGATGCTCATACTTTGGTTTTTAGAGACAGTGATGGCACATCAGCTCTGATTTGAAAGCAAAGGGGCTTTGTCACCAGCAGTGCTGAGGGAGCAGTGTCTTGGCTCATACTGAGATGCATCCTTACAGGTCAGAGCCAAGGAAGAGCAACACATGTCAGGGCCAAGGCATTGGGAGGCCATCCAAGAAGGCATTGCAGAGGCACTGAATACATGGCATTGCTGTTGGCAACACTTTGGCAGACCAGGAAGAAGGGGAAGAAAAAAAAAAAAAGAAAAGCAGCAGGTAAGATGCTTTTAGTTTTAAATTTGTCGTAACACCAAGGAATCCTGATGCTCTAATTCCCTTGGTGTTTGCATTACTCTGTAAGCAAGACATTATGAATTCAGCCAGAATCAAGGCAAACAAGAGGTGATACACAGATATGCACACTGAGAAAATCTGATGTCATGATTTTGCTGGAGAATTTTTTGGCTTTTCTGCATGTTTTTGTTTGGTTTTTTAGTTTTTTATTACTTGCATAAACCTACGCTATTTCTGTAATTAAGTTTACACGCTCATACCTTTTAGAGATGGAATTATTTCTGTTACATATACTCAGTTTTAGTCTATTAGCCAGCCATAATATATCCTAAAATACAGGATTAAAAACCCCCAAACAAACACACACATATACATACTCCTCTCTTTCCATGTGAGTATACATTTTGCTCTTTGTAAGGTTAGTTTTAGTTAGAAGACTCATAAAGCTGTTTATTTTGTAATTGAAAAAGGATATCCTGGTGAGAATAGTAGAAAGGTAAAGTAATGTTTCTCTGCAAAGCTTTTTGTTCCTCTCAGTGCAGACACCACTGAAAGCAGCTAGCAGAGGTGAGATTTGCTGCTGAAAAACTGGCTCTGAGCAGCAAAACCTGAGAACATTGCTCATGGCTGATAATAGATTGTCAGTGTTTGGACATGTTAGATACTGCAAAATATACTTCAAACCACACTGCAGAGAGCCTTCTTGTCAGCTTATAATTTTGGGGACTTTTTCCTCTTTTTGTTGGTAAACAGAACTTTCCCCTTTACTCTTCTTATCCTAGCTCTGTTTTAATACTGAGACTTAGGTGTGGTGTGCTCAGTGCAGCCTGTGCAGGACAATCATTAAGTGAAAAGGCATGTAAGGTTTTCTTGTCTTTCTTTACCTTCTGACACAGGTCCCAGAGGTCTTCAGGCTTTCCCACTTCTCAGGGCTCTGCTGAATTAATGTGCCTGGGGGAGCAGTCCTTGCTCCTTGTGTCAGCTGTCACAATGTGCACACCATTATGCAGTGCCACCCCAGTGCAGCAGTATTTAACTTGTTTATGGTGCTTAGCTCCAAAACTCTTTGACTGATTTTACTTCAGTGCATTGCAGGGGGATTCTTACTGGCTGGCTGTCCAAATGCTTCCAAGTCCTTGCTTAATCTAGCAAGGTTTCACTGTGTGTTTCTTCCAGCCTCTCTTTTCCCTTTCCTGCCATTTAAACTGATTTCCCTTTTTGACTGTACACCTCTTCAGATGAAGCACACAGTAGTTCATATAACATTTTCTTCCAAATTCAACCTATTAATTTTCTGCTTGTTTTCTGCTTTACATGCTCCTGAACTTTGCTCTTTCTACTTTAGAGTGAAACCCAAAGTGCTTCAGAATAAAATTTTTAGTCAGCAGATTCAGGGAACCTTGGAGAAGATAGGGGAAAAAACACATTGCTGTTTCTACCACCCACCTGGTTCTGGATGAGCTCAATATTAAAATGCTGCTCAAAACAGAAGGAATAAATTAGCACAGGAAACTCATGGAGGCTTCACATTAGTCAGGAAGTCCCAGACTGGCTTCTGGTTTGGCTAGAAGCTAATCTTATGGGGGAAGATCTCCATCTTTACTGTCCTGCTTGAAAAAGTTTATCTCAGAGGTTTTTCTGAGGACAGAGCAGGGTAGTCTTCCAAAATATGGAGCTGCCAAATCCTAGCACATTTCCACTGTTAAGCACAAAATTGTAACAAGCTCAAACTAAACAGGCAAACGTTTATGACCTCAGAGAAGGCAGAGGCATGAACAAGCACTTTGGTGCTTCTCATTCTGCTCCATTTTGGGGTCTGCTGTTAGGGGGTTGATTTTGAGGACAGTGAACTGTCTCTATCTTTTTCTCTTCAGTGTGCATGAGTCATCCAACCTCAGAACATCCCTATCTGGCTGCCTCTCTCACAGCACTGGGCAGCAAAATGCTGCCAGTCTCCTGCCTAAGCTATCTCCAAAAGAGAATGAAGAGCAAAGAGCAATAAAAGGTTTTGCAGGCAGACGTGGAGCATGGAAACACTAGAGTTCTTCAGCTCTCACCAAAATGAAATCTTCCTGTCCTGTAAAAGGACAGCAAACCTAATAACTTGGACCTACAGTCAAATCAACAGTGAATGGTGTTGTGCAGTGCTTCAGGCCACACTTATTTATGGATTTCCATGTGAATCTAGGTACCTAACCTCAGGCATCAAGGCAAAGCTCAGATTACAAGCAAGCATAAACTCATTTTTTTTTTTATTAAGGTAGCAGCCTTATGATAAAGGCTATGCTTGATTCTACATTTATAAATAAAACCTCAATAAAACAGTAACTGATGTTACTGAACAATTCAATACAGTGGGCTAAAAATATTCACAAATCAATCTAGGGTAGAAAGGTTTCTGAAGATACCAAACTTTTTTTTTTCCAAAGGTTTATGTGCTGTTGTTATTCAGAAACCCAGTGTGTATCAAAAAGCAAGATATTTATTAAAATACTCAGATATGGGGACAAGTGAAGAATAGAGTAAGACAGTTTATATATGATGGGTTGTACTGCAGCTGTAGAGCATAAATTTTTTAAATAAAAAAATTGCAATATTGTATCTTGGATTTGAAAATGTATCATATATTACAAAGTTTTAGTATTTACTGGTTTCATCAATGAATTAAACAGGAAAAGAAAATTGTGTGGCAATGAAAACTGGTGCTAATGAAAAAGTTAGCAGTGCCAGAACTGCAAACAAGGATTTGAATATCAAATAAAGAACTTGGCTGAACCTTTAAATTGGAATTGCAGAAATGGGAGAAAATTTAATAGGAACTTACAGCAATAACTACCATTATAAACCTGAGATTTGCCATTAGAGAGGAAAGAAGAAGAAACAAACATGTGATGGTCAATCATATTCGAGTGATTGTTTTTCCTTTCTCTAAAGAAGAAAAGAAAAACAAGGCTAAAACCTACTGGCTTAAATATCTTTGCTGCAGATTAGCAAGTATGAAGCCATTGTACAAGCTGCTGTTACAGCCTCTCTGGAAAACCAAATGCAACCTTAGGCACGCAGATAAAAAAAACTGAACCACAAATAAAACCCTGAAAAAATCAACAAAAAAGTGGATTATGGCTGCCACACATGTAGAGGAAGGTCATTCAGAGGGGCAGAGACTTTCTGTCATGCTGGGGGTGATTGGAAAGAGCTTGGCTTGCTCCCTCTGGCATAGCAAAATTTGTGTGAGGCTGGAAAGGCTGTTTTGATGCTGACAGGGGTTGTGGGTTAGTGCAATACAAAGTGAAGAGCTAAGAAAATGGTTGCCTGCCATGAAACCAAAGGGTACAGCTCTCTGTGAATAAATGTTAAATGCAAGTTTGAAGAAAGTTTCCGTTCTTCAGAGCTTAAAAAGGTCTAAGGAATTGGGCAACCATCCACTGAATTTTTAATATGGAATAAGATAGATTTATGAAGTAGTTTATATGGTGTGATTGCTGGAGATAGCAGGGGTCTGGGTCCAATGACTCAAAGGTACTGAATGTTCCATCTATATGCTGGGCTCAAGGGGGTCAATTTATTTCATTATTTGCTACAAAAACACAGATTTCAAGCTATGCAGCAGACCACCCAGGAGGAATAGGAAAAAAAAATGATACACTCACATTTTTTTTTCCTCTCAGGTGATTTAGACCAAATGGTGTAGGATTACAAGGGAATAGACTGAGGCTTTACAGTGGGTGAAGTCCTTCAAGCATTCCTCAAAGTGACCTTGCTACACAGAAGCAGGTTTGAATACCTAGATTTATTTTAAAGCTACGTCACTTCAAGTATCTCAGATTCTGTCCTCTATTTTTAGACTGTATTTTGGGTTCAGAAAGCACAGTTTACTGGCCTGCCTTTATTACGCTCCTGCTACTGATAGATTTCAAGAATTTGGGGCTTTTCATGATCTCTTTTTACCTCCACTAAAGCTAGTGGTTTCCTCTGTACTTTTTTGCATCAATAAAACTAGATAACTGAAAGTGCCTAAACTGACTCTGTCTGTGAATATAGAAAGGAGCAGGGCCAAGAAATTCACAGCAGGGAAATACGCACTTTCCACCAGATTTCCCCATTTTGATCAGCTGGCACATGCCACTTAGCATTTTGCTCCCTTTCTTACAGTGAGGTGAGGATATTTTTGCTTGTTATTAGCGGACAAATTTATAACATTATCTTCCACTTTCTAGGCCACCCAGTGACTACATACTCTCATTCTTTTAACTGTCTTCAAAAAAAAAAAAAAAAAAAGATGCCAAGATGTGGTGGGAGAAATGAAGTAGGACTTCAGTGTGTGAGGGAGGAGTGGTGACAGTGAGGAGTACATCCCAATAAAACCTTGACTTCATACTTGCTGAAGTATTTCCCAGTGTGTGCATAAAAGGTGCTTCTTGATGCTGAGTCTTCAGGAACAGAGTCCTCTGGAAATTAAAGGGATTGTTTCCAGTGGTTCAGCTGGCCAATGGAGGTGCCTCTCTTCCCTGACATTTTCACACTGGAGTTGCAGCAAAGACCTATCTGAGCCAGGATTAGGTTAAGTGCCCCCAAAACAGCAGGAATGCATCTAGGGCAACAATGTGTTTATGCAGACAGAGCCCACACTGAACTCCTTGCTATGGCAGCTAAGCTGCCATCAATCACAGCACAGTTGGAGCAGTGACTGGGTTACAGACATTGTCTTTCTTTGTGAAGCGTGATAAAGTTGGGCCCACAGCTGGTGCTGAGAGGCTGTTTTTTGAGAGCAGTGATGCAGTGTGGAGCCTCTATTCCCCTCTGAATTCCAAAATGATAGAAGGGCAATATCCTTGCATCATTTGGTATGGCTTGCTCCTGTGATGCCATATAACAATAAATCTAGTTCTGCATCTTTTGGTTGATAAAAGTTGTTTATCCCCAGCTGAGCTGTTGGACTTGACTTATATTAGACTGATTTTTCTTTTGTACAAATCATCCTCATTATGTCTTTATAAGGATTCTGGAAAATGGATCTAATTGGGGTTGTACTGTAGCCCAAAGTTTTCTGTATTCTCCAACAAAGGTCAATAGTAAGTAAACAGAACTGCACTCATATAGGACTAGATAAGATGATGCAATATATCCTAACCCCTCCTCTGAGGAGGTGGGTTTGCCTCCCTATGGACTTCTACTGGTTTACTGCAGTACTAAAACATTAATTGTGCCTGACACAGTTCTCTAGCCCTGACACCAAGTGGCCCAGGGAAATATATTTTGAAGCTCTCCTATCTTGCTGTCAAGAATGCTCCCATTAAGCCTGTCTGCTGGGAATAGCCCATGGCCCATGTGAATGCCAGGCCTGTACAGGGAGTTCTTATGGACCCAGAACAACTGATGGTTTTGCAGGGAGGATGACTGAGGGCCCAGGTCACTGTTCTAGTATTGCTAATTGCTGATATTGACATAACCTGTGTGTCCTGCACTGCTGCAGAGTTCATAATCTTCTGCGGTCACCATGCTACCTTCTCTCTACCCTAAGACGTCTTCCCTAGTATCTGCCCTGAATACAGTAAAGTTAGCAAGAAGAACTTGTAACAGCCTTTATAATGATGTAAGATTTCCATTTCCTTTTCTGTCTTCACTCTCCAAACCGAACTACCACTGCCTTTTTTTTTTCCTCTGCAGATTTTCTCTTTCAGACCTCCTGATGCTCTTATTACTCATATTTCTTTGCATTTTCTCTGTCGTATATTTAAGAGTCCAGGCCAGGATGCAGTTCTTGAGGAACCTTTCACTGGCACTCTGTGTGACAGAAGGGATTTTGTCTTATTGCACACCCCATTTCTGTAATGCTTTCCAAAATGAATATTGTCTTTCTTCTGCAGAGCTAGATTGCTACATCCATAGCAGTTTTGTGACCCCTATAAACCCGGCTCTTTCACCAGCACACAGCTGTCTAGCTGATTGTTATCCCCATTGATTTGTCCTGTAATAGCTTGCCAGGAATAAACCCTTCACAATCCATTTGAAACAAAGACAGGCTAAATTAATCTTGTTGATTCTGGACAGCTACATCACCAGTTCATTTCAAAATTTGTCCCGGTCTTCCACAACTTTTGTCACCTCTATAACTTCTCATTAACCATTTAGCCCTATATAAATGAAAATATTGAGTAGAATGAGCAGAGGAGAGACTTGTAAAGCAACTCACTTGAAATACCTTCCTATTCTGTTTCTCTTGGGGTATTTTAACAGCCATTTGTGGACTGTTTTTTTGATATTTGTAGCTAAGCCTGATGTCCTTAGGTAACTATGGGAATGGTGTGTGAGACTGTGCTGAGATCCTCCGCTGAGCTCAGATATATCTTCAAGACAAAGTATGTCCTTCCTTTCTCACTAGGCATGTATCCAGTCTTGGTAGAGAAATACCTTTCCTACACAAGAGTCAGAAAGAGTTGACCTGGTTCAAAAAGTTTGTCCTGGGGGAAACTCTAGAAAAATGTGTTCTTGGGAGTTCAGTTAATGCATGTTGAGCTGATCTGCCATAGTGTACAACTTTTTATTGCAGAAAATAGCTGGGCTGTGTTTCTCTGTGTGTAGTAATGTTGTGGTTGGAGCTGTGACCCTCTGGAGATCAATAATTTCTGAATTACAGATCTTGCTTGCCCAATATAGGTAGCATTTGTAAACAGGGGTAATACCTTATATGAAATTGGCTGATGTAACTCCTATTTTATATAAATGATTGTCGGAACAGTAAAATGAAAGGAAGAAAATGAATTGTTTTGTTGCTGTTATGGTAATGAATGCATTAGAAATGCATACAAAAGCATCTCAGTGACTTAAGCCATTGCTCATATAAAGTGTTGGCTCTCAGGTTTTTGCAATGGCTTTTTTGTTTTCTCCACTGTTCTTGAACAGCTGTAGCCTCCATTTGTTGAAAGGACGGAACCTTAGAAGCAAAACTTACACTTTAACTCATCTGTTGTTTAAGTCCCACACCTACAACATCTGAGATGCCATTATGAGATGTTATGATGTAAGTTAATCACCTTTTTCTGTTCAGCCACTATGCCATAACAAAAATTACAGTTTACAGTGTCTTTATAATTAATTTTTTCCCTATGTCTGTTTTCTTTTTCAAGGGGAAGATCTGCATCTCTTGTTGGAGATTCTGGCTTGTTTTGAGTTCTTTATGTAACTACACATGAAAATACAAAACACTTTTCAGTTTGGAACTGTGTGCAAGTAGGAGCCTTCTGACATGGGCAATCTTCCATTCCTATGCAGGCAAGGTCTCTTCATCATGATAGAATTCTGTGTACGTTGTCTCTTTTACAGATATGTATCAACAATTTGCATGTGCAAATGCTCACACCAGTGGTCTCAAACTTGTGCCTGTCTTGCAACCCAAATATGAGAAATTTATATATTTGGAAGAATACTCTTTGCAATCACTGAATATTTAGCCAGAAGAGGCTGTTTATTGAGGTCTTTGCTAATCAAATATAATTTCTAGAACCTCGTTCCTCATTCTTGGAAATGAAACTGGGTTCCTCAATAAGTTGGGAAAGCAGATTATGAACATTAAAATCTCATGCACCATGTGCATTTCTTTTGAAAGTTCATGTACAGCTACTGTGCTGTGCATAGTGGTATGACTTTCATCATGCTGGTGTTTATGGTCCTGCACTGTGCTGGGGTAGACTGCACATTTTTCTGTTCATGGAACTTCCCAGCCTTTCAGAAATGTTAATGGTGTGACTTGAGCAGAAGTCTTCCACTTGCCTCTTTCTTCTGCCATAAGCCATGAACCTTTAGCCTGGGGCTTTACAGGCTGGAAAAAACCCAGGAGGTCATGCTGAGGCATGCAGTGGCACGGAAAAGGCTGGAAACTCTTTATAGTTCCTTCTAAGGCAAGAATGAGAGACACTAGGTAGAGCCAAAAAATTGCAGGTTGAAATGAATTAGAAAGGAACCATAGACACAGTGCAGAAGGTCATGGAAATCCTTGCCAATGTGTGTTGGAGGTGCTAAAAGGTTTCATGGGTCTATAAAGCATGGGAATCATTTGTGTTAGGAAATTCAAACCAGGACTCCTAATTGCAAACATTTAACTTGAGAATTTCTGGGTCAGGAAAGTTCCTAAATCACAAGTTACTTGGTCTAGGAAGGTATTCTGGGGAAACATTGCTGTGGACTTGTCTGTTATAACACTCTTCTCTTGGCATTTACTTATGTCTGCCATCAAAGACAGTGGGAGAAATAGCTGCACAGAGGATGCTGAGGCTGGTCCATCTGCACAGTGATTGATTAGGAGAATCTGAAGCTGATGGAATATGTTGATTTTAAAGATACAAATCAAGACTTGGGAAAAAATGAAAAAGAAAAAAATTCAGAAGAGGGAAAGGAAAGGAACAGAACAACAAAAAATCACTCCAGTACCCAGCCAGGAAGAACAGTGATAAGGTCTCAGTTGATCATTCCCTACTGGGACTGTCTCCAATGCAGCCAGGACTGAAAATGACAAGAAGGAGAAGGACTTGTGCTATGCTCTTTCCCTAGTACCATGTCTTTCATCAGAACCTACCCAAGATCCCCACTGGATGTTGCTCTGAGTCGTGTTGTTAGTGCTGACTGGAGTGTGTTTATCAGATCCAAATGTTGTACAATGGTCAGTTGTTAAGCTTCTGCACATTTGCTGTTGCCTCTGCCATGGCCTCAGCATCACTGGGGCTAAGGCTCAACAACAGGGGATGGAGCAGGAGTGGAGATGACCATCTAGAGGAGAGCTGCCAGGAGAGCTGCCAGCAGGCAAGGAGATGTCACTTTGAAATCACCTTGTGTTCAAGTTTTTCAGATACCAAATCGTATCTCAAGGAGAGAGAGAAAAAAACCCATGTTGTTTTAAATCATTTACAAATATTAACCAAAAGAGAACTGCACAGTCAAAACCAGTACGTAGCACAAGATTCATTTAAGCTACAGCACAACAGTTATTAAATATGTTTTTAAAACATAATCATACATTTTGAGGATTAGTTTGCCTGTCATAATGAAAGAAATTAAATGTCCCCATTCTTCTTTTATAGAAAGACAACTGCTTTTGGAACAACTCAGAATGGAAAAAATCAAAACAAACCAAAAAACAACTAGCCAGCCATGTCATCTTGACACCCTGTACACTGTGTGAGCTCCTAGATCTTATCAAGTATTTATAGTTTCATGTTGAAAAGGCTGACAGACTTTCTATTACACAAGTGCTACCAGGTGCTTAAAAATACTTCAAAATACAATCTTATTTCAAGCCTGATGAATTTGTAGCTTTTTCAAATATCAGCAAGGATAGAATTTCACTTTCCCAGATCTCATGTGCACCTTTACTCTCACTGAGGGCTCTTCTGCAGCAGAGTACATTTACTTATGTATGCTGAAGTCAGTGAGATAATTCATTTAAGTGCCGCTGGTATAAGCAGGTGCCTGCCTGTGTTTACCACCTGTGTTTGGCTGAGCCCAGAGTGGACGTGAATGGAGTTACATCCACCTGGTATCCAGTCATAAGTGGTGTCCCCCAGGGCTCTCAGTGTTGGGCCAAGTCCTTGTAATATCTTTCCCAACAATCTGGATGAGGTGATCCAGGGCACCCCCAGTTTGCAGTTGAAACCAAGGTGGGCACAAGTATTGATCTTCTGGAGGGCAGGAAGTCTCTACAGAAGGATCTGGACTGGCTGGATTGATGGGGCCAATTACATGAGGCTGAACAAGGCCAAGTGTTGGGTCCTGACCCTGGGGCACAACAACTACTGCAGCACTACAGGCTGGGGAATGGGTGCCTGGAAAGCTGCCCAGAGGAAAAGGACCTGGGAGTGCTGGTGACAGCAGCTGAACACGAGCCAGTGTGTGCCCAGGTGGCCAAGAAGGCCAATGACATCCTGGCCTGTGTCACATAATGGTGTGGCCAGCAGGAGCAGGGAGGGGACTGCGCCCTGTACTCAGCAATGGTGAGGCCACACCTTGACTGCAGTGTTCAGTTTTGGGCCCCTCAGTTCAGGAAAGACATTGAGGTGCCCAGAGAAGGGCAGTGGAGCTGGTGAAGGGTCTGATACACAAGTCCTATGAAGAGTAGCTGAGGTAGCTGTGAGTAGTTTAGCCTGGAGAAAAGGAGGCTCAGGGAAGACCTTATTGCTCTCAGGAAATTCTTGAAAGGAGGGTGAAGCCAGGTGAGGACTGGTCTCTTCTACCAGGTAATGAGTGATAAGAAAAGAAGAAATTACTTAAATTGTGCCAGGAAACATTCAGATTAGATTAAGAAAAAAAAATCTTCTCTGAAAGGGTGGTCAGGCATTGGAAGAGACTGGCCAAGGGAACTGGTGTCACCATCCCTGGAGGGATTCAAGAGATGTGTAGATGTGACACTTAAGGACATGATTTAGCAGTGGACTTGTCAGTTTTGGGTTAACAGTTGGACCTGATGATCCTGAAGGTCTTTTCCAGTCTAAATGATTCTGTGATTCTATGATTCTGTGGTAAAAAGAACTAATGGCTGTAAACCCAAGCTTGTTAAATACAAATGAAAAATGAAGAACATTCATTACTTGTAATCAATGAGAAACAAATTACCAGTGTTGGTAGCAGAGCCTTAGTTTTTAGATAACTTCAAATTGTGCCTGGATAGAAGATACACTTTTACAGAATATAAGCTATTTGGCTTCATATACTCAATCTCTCTTTATTTGGTGTTTTTAATAAGAGTTTTAAATCTTTTCATTCACTGAGGTTCCAGAATGATGCACCATCTATGGACTTTATTCCCATTTCTTTTTCTATATAATATTAAATGTAATTTTATTGTTTGGAGGATTTTTTGTTTTCTTTGGTTTTTTTTTTTATTTTTTCAACAGTAACTGTGGGAGAAAATACTGAGAAAATACATATAATAAATAAATAAATAGAATGTATTAAATACATTTTCAAACATGGCTCTACTTCCCCTCAAGAGCTCAAGAGGCTTGAATCTAATATTGACTCCAATCTCAGCATTTTAAGTCCTTCAAGTCCTTCAGCAAAATTCATGCTAATAGATCCAATATTGAGTTTTGCATTCTGCCTCTATTGCAGGGAAATGCTCAAGAATGTCATATTAAAACAGCAAATATAAAAGTAATTTCCATTATTATTCCAAGCAAACAAATTGCAAATAATTTCATTGGAACCAATGCAACTAACACAAACACCATCACAGAGATTTGTTTTCTCCATTGCCTCACTTCCCCCCAATAGTAACCCAGTGCCTTCCATACCCCTTGCCAGGATAAACCACCAGCTGTCCCCTTGCATCATTGTCCAACTTCCCCTGCACTATCTCCATTTTCCCTTGTCCTTTGGGCTTGAATGGCCCATCATTCCATACCCATGATATCCCTATGTCTTGGTTATTCTCCTCTTTCTCCATGGCTGGACCGGGGGCTGTGTGTGGGTCACAGCAGCACGTGTGCCGACCCATGAGCCAGCCAATGCATGTGAGGAATTTGTTCTGACCATGTTAGGCTCCCTCTGCAACCTTCCTCTCAGCACAGGACATTATTTAGATCTCTCTCATTTGCCTGGCCACAGACATCCACGAAATTTGCAGGAAATGATTTGACATTGATATCTTGATTTCTGCCAGATGGGCTTGTAGTTGTCACGTGATAGATGGGTGGACAGAGAGCAAGGTCATGTAAGCTGCATTCCCCTGGGAAACCAGACTGAAAACTCATAAGGTGTCTTACAGAACACACTGGAAAAAGTCTTCTGGTTTACAAATGTATTTAAACCATAATTTTTTTCGTCAGAGACATGCAGATTGGTGAGAAGCAGAACAAAGTGAACTGCAGATGAGGATGACACACTGAGTGCTTGTATTTCCAGGAAAAAATCCTATTTCTTTCCACAGACAAGTACTTTCTTGATATTATCTTTGAATAATAGATTACCATTATAATTTTCTAGAAATATTCAAGTGAATTTCAGAGCTTCACTCTTCTACCATTTATAAACTGGAAAATATTAACAAGTTCTTCTTCAAAAGTCTGAAAAGTCTAAGCTAAGTGTAGAGTTACATGAAATCTATTTTTTCTTTTCATGCATATTTCCTGCATACCCATGTCTGTGTTATTGTCATCAGCAGGTCCTAAGGTAATGCCATGGAACAATTTATATGACCAAGTATTAAATATGCAGTACTGCTAGCTTCTCCTTTAAAAAAAAAAAAAAAAAAAAAAAAAAAAAAAAAAAAAAAAAAGAGGCAACAGGAATCTGTGATTCCCTTTATAAACTCATTTAAATCAACTCTAAATTAATTGCTACAATTGCACACAGTTAATAATGGCTTTTATATTATTCAAAGTATTAAGAATGCAAACAATGACAAAGAAGTCAAAGATAGAAAGATCTGAGGTTACATGAAGAACAACTTTTCATGGTGGACATCCTTTCTGGTAGGCCAGTGTTTGCAGATTTCCATGTAAAATGATTGCTAAAGGTATTAAAGTAAACATAATGAACATCACTCTGAAGTCCACATCTAAAACACTCTTAATTAAAAGTCCCCTATTCCCTGAGGCTTTTGAAGGAAGGTATTATAAAGTAGATCCTAGAAAATCCATATTTAAACATAATTTGGATTTGAACAGATAAGAAATAATTATCACTGTGTATAAATATCCCAGCTTTCCAGTTTCCTACACAGGATAACGGGCATACAAAACTACATGGGGCTAACTAATTTATTTTTGGTATTTCATATTCCCTTCCACATTTTTACATGGTTGTATTTTTTAAAGAACTATTGACATGGAAATTAAAATTCATTCCCCCCTTTTTTTTTTTTTTTTTTTTTTTTCCACAGGCAATATTTTAAACTAGAATTGGTTTCTCTCTGCTAATTAACCACTTATTTTTTCTGCCAGACTCAATGTCAGGTAGGAGGACAAAAGTATTGCATACTAGTAATGGTAAGTAGTATGTCTGAACAAGCTAGGACGTTAGATGATGTTTTCCTGAGAAAATGACATCCTCTGAGGACAAAATTTAATTGGATAGACATCTTCTATCTTGCACACACTGAGGAATTTTGGCTTTTTTGGTGGTTATCTGATCCTCTTTATTTAAAGCATTTAAGGAGAAAAAAAAGTTAATTTGATTGCAGCTGCTTCTGGTGGCTGAGTTTGGGGCTAAAACAAGGCATAAAGAGCAGGTTATAGCTGAACTTTGAGATATTCTATTCCCAAGTGAGTAGAAACTCATTAATCCTCTCTCATTTCCACACAGGCATGAAACACAAATGTTGAAAGAATCACCTGCCAAGAATCTTCTAAAAAGTCAGACTGAATCTAAAGGGTGTAAATGGACATGCTCATGCTCTTCTGAGAAGAATGGGAGTTTAAAGGATCTTGATACAACTGTAGAGGAATTAGTGAAAACAGAATGATGGATTTGTTTATCTAGGATGCAGCAGACCTGTACAATAGCCTGCATGAACGCAAACAGCTCCAACAGGAGCTTAAAGACATGCCTGATGAGAGAAGCAGAAGTTCTTAGGGCTAGATCTTGGCTCACATCTCAGCAACATCTTCAGGTGACTGGGATGGTTTTCTCTCATTGTCAACCTGTTTGGGAAGAAACATTTCCAATAGTGAGACACATCTGGAGAGCTGGGTCCAGTTCTGGACTCCCCAGGATGATGCATGGACACTCTGGAGATAGGCCAAAGAAGGGCCATGGAGACAGTGAAGGCCCTGAAGCATCTGACGTACAAAGAGAAGCTGAGAGAGCTGAGCCTGTTCAATGTGGAGAAGAAAAAGCTCAAGGGGATGTTAACACTGTGCATAAATACCTCATGGGAGGCATTAAGAATGATGGTTTTTTTCAGTGGTGCCCAGGGACAGGACAGACAACGAGCACAAACTGAAATATGGGAAATTCTATTCAAGTGTAAGAAAAAAGGTTGTTTTGTTTTGTTTTGTTTTGTTTTGTTTTGTTTTGTTTTTTTTACTGTGAGGATGGTAAGACACTGAAATGGTTCTTGATGGATTGTGGAGTCTCAGTCCTTGGAGGTACCCAAAACCTCACTGCACGTGGCCTTGTGCAAGCCTGTTCTAGGTGACCCTGCTTGGTCAGGGGGGTTGGATAACCCTCTGATTCCTCCTCTGAAGGCTTCTGTATGGGCTGGCAACAACGAACATTGTTTTGGCTCCTGGCACATTTTCAATATTCCATAATAAATAATGTGAAATACAGTTTTAGAAATATCCTGTTTGTTTTTAACATAATTTCCCTTTAATTTTTTCACCACAGATTTTTTTTACGTGGAACCTTCAAGTCAACACCAATTACATATATTTCAGGAAGGGAAGATGCATTAGGCCTAATGCAACACTTTTAATGTAGAAAGTGTCAATGAATAAGAGCTGACAGCTCACCCTTGGGAAAATATGGAAATTTGGCTTAGAGCTGCAGTTTAAACTTGGAGTTTGCTAGTTAGATTCCCAGCAGGTCAGTTATTCAGTGTACGCATTCAGCTAACCAGAGACAAGATATCCTAAAAATGACACCTTATTACAGAATGGGTAACATGGGATAAGCTATTAGCTTTCCTTCCTCTTCCTCTTCTTAGCTGATCTATCCCATTTTTAACTCCTATATTTATCAAGGAAAGAAGAAAAGAAACAACTATCAGACATATGCTTTTCTTTATCATGGCTGTGACATTACAAGCACATGAGACTGAATCACCTCATTAAATTCTGATGACAGGCTGTGCTCAGATGCCTCCTGCTTCTTCACAATGCACAAATGACCTTTTCCAGCCACTCACCGGAAATTAATACAAACTAGTATTAAACCAATACAAAATAATTTTAAAAGGATTAGCAAGCCTGCAATACTTCAGAGTGTCCTGCTCTGTGGGAGAGGCAAATAAAACTCCCCTTCATGGAAGGTTACTTTTCAGCGGCAACCCTGGGAGCATCGTCCATCATTCCCTTCCACTGCAAACTTGATACTTGTTCACAGAGAAACTCATGTCTTTCCCCTTCTGAGATCTACCTTCCACATACTAAAACTTAAAATTGTGGGAATTTTTTCAATAGCTCCATATTATATATATTCCATATATATCACCACCCTCTACCTACTGCTTAAACACTTGTTTTTGATGAACTGTGCTTATGAAAAAGAAAATGAAAGCAAGAGTTTAATGAATAATGAAATGAACTAAATTGCAAACATTTTATTTCAACTTTGGGGGAAAATTCTTCTTCTAGGAGAAGTGAAAGTAATGAAAAATGAATAATGTATGGAAAAATATCATTAAATGTATTGAATGAGGTATTTGAGGAATATTATTCAATAATCCTTTGGGAAACTAAATGTCCTATGTGTCCTACATGTCTTCCTTCTAACTTGACATGCTGGTTTTCCATGTACTAATCAAATCTTTGGATAGCATTGGAGATTGTTATTGCAGAATACCTCAAAGAACAAAAAGGTTGGTAACAGCTATTACAGGGGATGATTTTAGAAAAAAAAAAAAGGCCCATTCTCCTTGAAGGAGATGATTTCTCTTATTTGCATTTTGCATGCTGACAGAGCATTTTACTGAGTGGTCACTCCTACCTCTTTTCCCAGGATACTTGTGAAATGACCTCAGTCTCAAAACTTGGAAAATACTGATTCTTTTTATTTCAGTACATGGGCTATTGGCAGACTGAGGACATATTTTCTGGAATGAGGAAGAGCAGGAATAATCCTTTAAGTGCACTTGCAGGTTTTGCATCTTGAAGTGTTATCTCCCTACATGTCAGTTTTTTACTGGTAAAACATGCTCAACAGCCCTTCCTTTCTGCAGTCCTTTTTCTTTTTCTCTTGTCTATTCAAACTGCAACAATTCAAGCCCAAGGATTATCTCTTTTTGATATCTTTGTGTATCACCTAGTGCAATGGAAAGCTGGCAACCAGAAGTACCACAAGCAGAGTGGGCAAACAGGGAATGACATGCCAGTGTGGGCAGCAGTTCTGGTGGAAGAGCGTGCAGGAAGAGTGCTGAAGCCCTGCTGGTTTGAGATGGGGACTGATGGCATCCACCCAGCAGAAGGCACAGCTTGTTCCAGACCTACCACGATTGAAGCAGCTGCCCAGACAGAGCTCTGGGGTGGACTTACTGCCACTCAAGTGTCAGCTGCTGGGTGTGCCCTGCTCTTAGGCTCTCTTATGGCACTTGGTTTGGTGCTGGACTTGGCAGTGCTGGGTTAACAGCTGGACTCAATGATCCCAAGGTCCTTTCCAAACCAAAAGTTTCAATGATGCTATGAAACCACTTGATCTCCCAATATTCTCTTTGCTTTCTTATGCTTGTTTTCAAGTTCAGCATCCTGACTTAGAGTCTGAAAGCACCTTTCAGACCACCTGGCACCAGAGTGCTCTCCAGGGCATCAGCACACAGATTATACAATTAAAGAAAAAGAACACAAAGGGGTGAGCAATAAGAATTTAATTTATGCCTTAGGATAGAAGTATATATACCTCACTATTTCTGATGTCTATTTGTGCATTTTCCATTTTCTTCTCTCTCACTCTTTTTTTTTTTTTTAAACTTTTCTTGCTTTAAACAAGATGGAAATTTTCTTGATGTACCCTTGGAGAGCCTAAAGGAGGTGAAGAAGGTTGTGGGGTTGTGGTCACTGCTGTCAGCTACAATTCAAACTTCACTTCAAACCTACTTTTGAAGAAAGAGTCCCATTTTTTTGGAGAAAACTCCAGATCTTCAACGATGATATTGCACACCATCAAGTAATAAAAATAAGGCCAAACTTCTTTAAAGTTTGAGTTTTGTCTTTTTTTTAATTGATGCTGAAAGCTGGTATGACACTGTCTTTGCTATTGCAGTGTGGCGCAATGTGTGCTGCTCCACAGGCAGGTCACTGTAGCTAATTTTCTCTAGTGTTTTTCTCTGGCACTGACAGCATCCCTCATTACTTTCTTTATTGGTACATTTAAATACCCTTGTAGCACCATTAAATTTGAAATGGCTTTATTCTTTGTTCAGCAATATTTGTGTTTAACATATTTTCTCAGCCCACCCTACAAGATTCCTTACAACAGATGTTACGGTGCAGTTGAAGGAATGTGAACCAAATTGTAGGTAATGGCCCATGCTTATTTGTTTTGTGTAGGCTGTGGTTTCTATAGCTACTGTACATCTGCCTCATGCCATTTGCTGATCACTTTCTGTAGTTGTCTCAGTCTAGATATTTAAAGCATGCTGTACTGATTCTGCTCAGCACAGCAATCTGACAATGGCTTGATATGTGATCCAAGCTACAAATTTGGAAACATTTGGAAACAGCTGTTAAGTCTACATACTCATTCTCTGTCTACTACTGGCTCAATGGCCACCTAACCAAAAATTTTCAATAACAGAAACAGACAGTGGTGCCCAGTCTCAGCAAAAGAGTTGAAAACACAATTGAGATTGGGTGCAATTAGGCATGGCTTTAAACTGACGGATAAATTGGGCTCCAGAGTGGAAACCCAGAGGCAGAGACAGCAAATCTCTCTGTATTCTGCACTTTCACAAAAACCAGAAAATATTCCTGAGTGATAGATATCATTCTTTAAAGGCTGATGAAATTACCTGAGAGCTGCACCAAAGACAAATGTAACTTACTGTTTTTCTACTGAAGTCTTTCTTTCTGACATAGAAGCAGAGTAGCAGAGTCTCGGCCTTTCAAACTTTGCCTTCATTGAAGGATTTCCCCTTTTGTCCTGAAAACTCTGTTTCTGTTATTGAAAATAATGCTATTTGGTTAAAACCCTGTAGTCAAAAAATTACAGTAAGGGAGAATTTTTGCAAATTTTACATCATATGCATATGTTTTTTTCTGACACTGTTTATCAGATACACCAGCTGTTTTTTGTGGATTTGTTTGTTAGTGTAAGTTTGCATTTCTCGGTGTATAGGAGATGCAAAGAACTGCATTGGTCCATTCTGCCTCCATAGCCTACTTTCCAAAAGAAGTTGGGCTTACATAATCTGTTTTTCAGGACTTGCTTTAGAATTGCTCATTTGTCAGCTAATTTCAGCTGTATTTGACCAAAAGGTCAAAGTGTAGAGATCTCAAAGGTATTACAGGCCTGTAAACTAATTCTCCCTGGTCCCATTTCCCCCTGTGAAACAGCCAGATTAGTTCCTCCAGTGATGAAAAGGCTGCAATGCTCAGCAGCATTGTTAGACAGCAACGAGTCCCCCTGGGAGACAGTCTCTGGAAACAGGTATATGCCACTTTCTAGAACTAGATAGAACTAACTGCTGCTTCAGCTTTCCTGATAAAAACTTAGGATTTGTATTAATTTTCAGCATTTTTTTTCACTGAATTTTAAGGTATTTTTGGTCTTGACAGCAAAACAATGACACTCAAATCAGTTACAGTGCACAAAAATTTCTCTATATTTAATTAATAAGCTCACTTACTTAAAAATATCAGAAGGTATCCAGCAAACTGTCTTCAGCAACAGCCATGTAATAATGACTGGGTTTTATTAGTTCGTAATACTGGACATTCTGTTACAGTCTGATGTTATGGACTTTCTACAAAAAAAATGATGAGAATAAATGTTCCCTTTCCCTCTTTTCATTTCTTCTTGAATATTAGATACTACCTGGTTTTCTTTCAGATTCTGTATTTTAGAAAAGGAAGAAATGAATGCTTA